>CM077671.1:233822594-236222594 GCA_039707655.1 Elymus sibiricus | reverse complement strand
AAAACTTGGTTTAAGGATTTTGGATGCACAAGTAGTATTTCTACTTAGTACAAATGGAGGCTAGCAAAAAGATTGAGAAGCAACCAAACCAAGAAACGAAAATTCACATAAGTGAGCATTGAACATAACTAACACCGAATAATGCATCACAAGTAGGATGTAACTTCATTGCATAACTATTGACTTTCGTGCATGCATAGGGAATCACAAACCTTAACACCAATATTTCTACTAAGCATAATTACTCACAAACATGACTCACATATTACTATCATCATGTTTCAAAACTATTACAAGGAATCAAGTTTAATTTGTCCAATGATCTTCATGAAAGTTTTTATTATATCCTCCTTGGATATCTATCCCTTTGGGACTAGTTTTATATATTGCCATTGCTTTTTGGCAAGCTCAAACAAATTTAAGTGAAGCACATGAGCATAAAGATTTCATCTCTCAAATAGGTATAAGTGAAGAATGAGAGGATTTCTTAAAAAATTACTAACTCTCAAATTAATCTAAGTGAAGCACAAGAGTATTTCTACAAAAATTTCCAAGCACACCGTGCTCAAAAGGATATAAGTGAAGCACTAGAGCAATTCTATAGCTCAAAAAGTTTAAGTGAAGCACAAAGAGCAATTCTAACAAATCATAGCAAGATTGTGGCTCTCTCAAATAGGTGTGTACAGCAAGGATACAAAGGAAAAACTAACAAACAAAGCAAGCAAAGATACAAGACGCTCCAAGCAAAACTCATAATATGTGACGAATAAAAATATAGCTCCAAGTAAAATACCGATGGTCGTTAGAAGAAAGAGGGGATGCCACTCGGGGCATCCCCAAGATTAGTTGCTTGTTTCCCTTTGAATATATCTTTGGGGTACGGTAGCATCCCCAAGCTTAGGCTTTTATCACTCCTTATTCCTTCACCCATCGTGATCTCACCCAAAACTTGAAAACTTCAATCACACAAAACTCAACAAAATCTTCGTGAGATCTGTTAGTATAAGAAAGCAAATCACTACTTTAGGTACTGTTGCAAACCCATTCATATTTTATTAGTGCATTATACCTACTGTATTTTAACTTTACCATGGCTCATACCCTTCAATATAACCCATAGATTCATCAAAACAAGCACACAATGCAACGAAAACAGAATCTGTCTTAAACAGAACAGTCTGTAGTAATCTGTACTCTACCCATACTTATGTAAGTCTAAAAATTCTGAAAAATTAGGACAACGTAAGGAATTTCTATCGCAACATTGTGTTAAAATTTCAGCTCAAGATCACATTCCAGTCAAAAATGAAAATTCATATACTAGACGCAAAGTTTCTGTTTCAGATTCAGCATCACTTCTACTCATCCTATGAATCATCCTAAAGGCTTTACTTGGCACAAACACTAAATAAACCATAAAAGCACAATAATAACAGAGGAATAATTGTGTTTACACACAAAAACAGAAAGGAAAAAAGCAAAAATTTATTTATTCATTGGGTTGCCTCCCAACAAGCGCTATCGTTTTACGCCCCTAGCTAGGCATAATGGATAGATTCAAGTATTTTCATCTTTGGTTTTGGATCCATAGGATGCCCTCATGATTAATTCATATGGTGTCTTAATTCTTGTTCTAGGGAAGTTTTCCATACCCTTTCTCAAGGGAAATTGAAAACGAATATTGCCTTCTTTCATATCAATCACGACACCTATAGTGCGTAAAAATGGTCTACCAAGTATAATGGGACAAGACGGATTGCAATTAATATCTAGCACAATAAAATCAGTAGGCACATAGTTCCTATTTGCAAGAATAAGAACATCATTAATTCTTCCCAAAGGCTTTTTAATAGTAGAATCCGCCAAGTGCAAATTAAGAGAACATTCTTCAATATTGGTAAGACCAAGCACATCACATAGAGATTTCGGAATCGTGGAAACACTAGCACCCAAATCACACAAAGCAAAGCATTCATAATTTTTAATCTTGACCTTAATGGTATGTTCGCACTCATCATGTAATTTTCTAGGAATAGAAATCTCCAATTCCAACTTTTCTTCAAAAGATTTCATCATGGCATCAACGATATGTTTAGTAAAAGCTTTATTTTGCTCATAAGCATGGGGTGAATTCAACATGGATTGCAGCAAAGAAATGCATTCAATCAAAGAGCAACTATCATAATTAAAGTCTTTGCAATCCAAGATAGTGGGCACATCACTAGTTAAAGTTTTGACCTCTTCAAACCCGCTTTTAGCAAAAATTTCATCAAGATTTTCACCCTCCAAATTATTGGGACGCCTTCTAGCTAAAGTTGACTCTACTTCAGTCCCTTCATTATCAATTTTAACATTACTAAACAAGTAATCAATAGAAGAAACACCAATAACTTTAAGATCTTCATCTTTTTTATGAAGGCAATCACTAGATAACGATTTTTCTAAGATTTCTCTTTTGGCTCTAAGCATAGCGGTTCTTTTCTTACTTTCATCCATAGAGACATATAAAGCTTTAATGGATTCATAAATATTAGGCACAAAAGCTTTCAACTTGAAATTTTCAACATCATGAGAAATTCTATCAATGCTTCTAGACATATCATCAATTTTATTCAACTTTTCTTCTATCGTAGTATTGAAAGCCTTTTGTGCATTGATAAAATCTTTAATATTACTCTCAAGATCAGAGGTGTTCCTATTATTATTGTAAGAAGAATTACCATAGGAATTAACATAATTTTTAGAGGAATTTTCAGGAAAAGGCCTAGGATTAAAATTACCTCTATAAGCATTTTAATTGAAATTGTTTCGAGAAACAAAATTCACATCGACGGAATCACTATTTTGCTCAATCAAAGTAGACAAAGGCACATCATTAAGATCAATAGGAGCATTTTTACTAGCAACCAATTTCATCAAAGCATCAACTTTATAACTCAAAGTGCTAATTTCCTCTACCGAATTAACCTTTTTACTAGTAGGTGCTCTTTCGGTATGCCATTGAGAATAATTAGCCATGATATTATCTAGCAATTTAGTAGCTCCACCCAAAGTAATCTACATAAAAGTACAACCCGCGGCGGAATCTAAAAGATTTCTAGAGACAAAATTCAATCCCGCATAAAAATTTTGTATGATCATCCAAAGATTTAAACCATGAGTAGGACAATTTCTTAGCATCAACTTCATTCTTTCCCAAGATTGTGCAACATGTTCATGCTCAAGTTGCTTAAAATTCATGATTTGCGTCCTAAGGGAAATAATTTTCGTGGGTGGAAAATACTTAGTGATAAAAGCATCCTTGCACTTATTCCAAGAATCGATACTATTGCGAGGCAAAGAAGAGAACCAAATTTTTGCACGATCTCGCAAGGAAAAAGGAAATAGTTTCAACTTAACAATATCATTGTCCACATCTTTTTTATTTTGCGTATCACACAATTCTACGAATGTGTTTAGATGGGACGCGGCATCCTCACTAGGAGTACCGGCAAATTGATCTTTCATGACAAGATTCAACAAAGCGGCATTAATATCACAAGACTCCGCACTAGTGGCGGGAGGAGCAATCGGAGTACTAATAAAATCATTGTTATTAGTATTGGAAAAATCACACAACTTGGTGTTCTCTTGAGTCATCATGACTACGCAAACAAGATTGCAAGCAAGGAAGAGATCCGTCAAGAAAAAGGGCAAACGAAAAAAGAGGGTGAATAAAACGGCAAATTGGTGAAGTGGGGGAGAGGAAAACGAGAGGCAAATGGAAAATAATGTAATTCCAAGGATATGAGATTTGTGATTAGGAACCTGGTAGATGATGGTGGAGTCCCCTCGGCGCCTACGATAGGCACGTAGAAGAGACCGCTTCCTCCCCGGCAACGGCGCCAGAAATTCCTTTGACGTGGCTTGAGACTGCGTCGGTATTTCCCCAAAGAGGAAGGGATGATGCAGCACAGCGACGGTAAGTATTTCCCTCAGTTATGAAATCAAGGTTATCGAACCAGTAGGAGGATCACCAACACCCAATAAGCAGCACCTGCACACAAACAACAAATACTTGCAACCCGAAGCGAAAGAGAGGTTGTCAATCTCTCTACGGTAATAAGATAGATTAGGTAGTGATAGATAGGAGAGATCAATCTCTCAAGAACACAAATAAAAAGAGTAAATATGCAGCAATATATTTTTGATTTTTTGGTTTTGTAGATCTAAAAACAAAGAGTGCAAAAAACGTAGATCGGAAATCAATATGATGGAAAAGTAGACCCGGGGGGGCGTAGGGTTCAGTAGTGACTTCTCTCATGAGTATAGCGCACGGTGGGTGAAGAAATTACTGTTGGGCAATTGATAGAAAATCGAATAGTCATGACGATATCCAAGGCGATGATCATTATATAGGCATCACGTCCAAGATAGATAGACCGACTCCTGCCTGCATCTACCTCTATTACTCCACACATTGACCGCTATCCAGCATGCATCTAGTGTATTAAGTTCATGGAAAAACGGAGTAATGCAATAAGAACGATGACATGATGTAGACAAGATCTATTCATGTAGGAATAGACCCCATCTTGTTATCCTTAATAGCAACGATACATGCGTGTCTTGCTGCCCCTTCTGTCACTGGGAAAGAACACAGCAAGATCGAACCCATCACAAAGCACCTCTTCCCATGGCAAGAAAAATCGATCTAGTCGGCCTAATTAAACCAAAGATTCGGAGAAGAAATACGAGGTTATAAGTAATCATGCATATAAGAGATCAAAGAAGACTCAAATAAAAGTCATGGATAGAAACTGATCATGAACTCAAAATTCATCGGATCCCAACAAACACACCGCAAAAGTTTACATCAAATAGATCTCCAAGAGACCATTGTATTGAGAATCATAAGAGAGAGAGAAGAATCCATCTAGCTACTACCTATGGACCCGTAGGTCTATGGTGGACTACTCACGCATCATCGGAGAGGCACCTATGAGGAAGATGAACCCCACTGTGATGGTGTTTAGATTGGATCTCGCGGTTCTGGAACTTGCGGCGGCTGGAATTGTGTTTCGTCGACTCCCCTAGGGTTTTTGGAATATTTGGGAATTTATATGCATCAGAGGCGGTGCGGAAGGGGGCCGAGGAGGGCACAACCCATCAGGGCGCATCGGGGCCCCCCTGGCGTGCCCTGGTGGGTTGTGCTCTCCACAGCCCACCTCTTTGGTAGTTGTTTGGCCCATTGGGTGTCTTCTGGTCCAGAAAAAATCTCCAAAAAGTTTCGTCGCGATTGGAGTCCATTTGGTATTGATTTTCTACGAAGTAAAAAACAAGCCAAAACAGCAACTGGCACTTTGGCACTATGTCAATAGGTTAGTCCCAAAAAATGATATAAAGTTGTTATAAAATGATTGTAAAACATCCAAGAATGATAATATAACAGCATGGAACAAGCAAAAATTATAGATACGTTGGAGACGTATCACTCTTCCCTCGACTCCATCGACAGCCACCGGAGACCATGCCCAGCGCAACGAGTAGCTCTATGGCTTTGAACTTTTTGGTAACTTGTTGTCAAAGGGGGAGAGGTCATAGATCATAGGGCTTCGAGAGAGAGAGAGTTTTTTTTTATCCCTCTCCGTTTTTCAAAAAAATTGGTTTATCGTTTGGTGTTGCAAACTTTTGTTGGTGTTTGATCATATACTCTCATGTGATGCTACTACTTTACTATCTTTGAGATATATATTGATGATCATTCACTTAATGTTTGGTGTGTTGTGCTTGTTATTTACTCTTATTAAGTTTAGCGCACCACCAAGTTGTACGTGACATGAAAGAGTGACCCATGATCCTAATTGATTGTGCATTTGCATTCAAACGCAAATTTAAAATAATGCACAAATTTAGGGGGGAGCTCTTTCTTATCACATACCGCTCAAAGCAACGATGATATTCATTGATTATATCTCTCATCGAAGCTTTGATCTATATGTTGTCATCAATTACCAAAAAAGGGGAGATTGAAAGCACAACTTCTCCCTAGGTGGTTTTGGTAATTAATAACAACATATATTTCATTGGACTAATGTTTCCACTAAGTATGTTTCAGGAAAAAGTTCAATGCTTGATTGGCAAAGAATTGTGAGGAGACCCCAAGATGCAAGGAACATGATTGGCTAAGCTACAAGCATGAAGACTCTACATTTTACTTTGTGAGAAATCACTTTGAGTCTATAGGAAAGCCAATACTATCAAAAGGGGGTGAGGTAATAATGGTGAATGAAATGCTCAAGTGATCAAGTGTTAGTCACCAAAAACACCCACAAGCTCTCCCACAAATATTCTGTCATAGTGCCTACCACTCAAAATCGGTGTCACCAACATTTCCATATCGGCTACACCGAGTCTAAAGCCCAGACAGAAACCCTAGCCAAGACCCACTACTCGGTACTACCAACATTACCTTTCGGTGCCACCGAAACCAGTGACCAACTTCCTGGTTAGCCATTTTCATGATTCGGTCCGACCGAGTCTTGCAAATCGGTTTCACCGAGAAGTTGGGCCAACTCTCTGCTAACCCATTTCTCCAAATTGGTCCCACCGAGTTTGAGAAATCGGTCTCGCTGAGATTTGGTAAATGCCTAGGCCACCCATATCGGTACCACCGAGTATTCCATATCGGTCTCACCGAAAAGCCTAAAGTTGCCACATTTTGAACAAGTCGGTGCCACCGAGCTTCACTTTGGTTCCACCGAGTTGGGAAATAATGTTGTAACGGTTGGATTTTTGGAGATGCCTATATATAGCCCTCCACCACATCCCACTCGCAAGAGAAGCACTCAGAACACACACCCACTTGTCATATCCAATTTTCTGAGAGCGAACCACCTATCCTTGTGTTGAGGTCAAAATCATCCACTCCAACCATATGGATCTTGATTTCTAGCCTCCCCAAGTTGCTTTCCATCCAATCAATCTCTTCTACCCAAGCCAAATTTGTGAGAGAGTGATTGAGTGTTGAGGAGACTATCATTTGAAACACAAGAGCAAGGACTTCATCGTTACTATCGAGCCTATTACCTTTTGGAGGGTGGTGCCTCCTAGATTGGTTAGGTGTCGCTTGGGAGCCTCCTTCTTTGTGTTATGGAGTTAAACCAAGAAGTTTGTACGGGCAAGGAGATCGCCTACTTCGTGAAGATCTACCCATAGTGAGGCTAGTCCTTCGTGGATGGAAGCCGTTATGGAGTAGTCAAGGTTGCTACTTGGTACGTCCATTTTGCATCATGATTTCCTATTGTTATTTATTATGTTTTGATGAATAATAATGCTTTAAGGAGTGATTCTAATGCCTTTTCTCTCATAATATGCAAGGTTTACACCAAGAGGGAGAATACCGGCAGCTGGAATTCTCGACGTGAAAAAAACACATCAGAGATACCTATTCTACACAACTCCAATGAAGCTGAAATTTTACGGAGATTATTTTTGGATTAAATAAAAAATACTGGAGCAAAAAACTACCGGAGGGGGCAAACCTAGTGGGCACAACCCACCAGGGCGCGCCAGGCCCCCCTGGGCGCGCCCTGATGGGTTGTGGCCTCCTCGGCCCACCTCCGGTGCCCATCTTCTGGTATATGGTCATATTTGACCTAGAAAAAAATCAGTGGAGGACTTTCGGGGCAAAGCGCCGCCACCTCGAGGCGGAACTTGGGCAGGAGCACTTTTGCCCTCCGGCGGAGCGATTCCGGCGGGGGAACTTCCCTCCCGGAGGGGGAAATCGAAGCCATCGTCATCACCAACACCCCTCTCATCTTTGGGAGGCCAATCTTCATCAACATCTTCAACAGCACCATCTCCTCTCAAACCCTAGTTCATCTCTTGTGTTCAATCTTTGTACCGGAACCTCAGATTGGTACCTGTGGATGACTAGTAGTGTTGATTACCTTGCGTAGTTGATTACTATATGGTTTATTTGGTGGAAGATTATATGTTTAGATCCATTATGCTATTCAATACCCCTCTGTTCTTGAGCATGATTATTATTTGTGAGTAGTTACCTTTGTTCTTGAGGTCACCGGAGAAGTCATGTTGCAAGTAATCATGTGAATTTGATATGTGTTCGATATTTTGATGGTATGTATGTTGTGATTCCCTTAGTGGTGTCATGTGAACGTCGACTACATGACACTTCACCATTCATGGGCCTAAGGGAATGCATTGTGGAGTAGTTATTAGATGATGGGTTGCTAGAGTGACAGAAGCTTAAACCCTAGTTTATGCGCTACTTCATAAGGGGCTGATTTGGATCCAAACGTTTAGTGCTATGGTTAGATTTTATCTTAATATTTTTCTCGTAGTTGCGGATATTTGCGAGGGGGTTAATCATAAGTGGGAGGTTGTTCAAGTCAGAACAGCACCCAAGCACCGGTCCACCCACATATCAAATTATCAAAGTAGCAACACGAATCAAACCAACATGATAAAAGTGACTAGATGAAATTCCCGTGTACCCTCAAGAACACTTTGCCTATTACTAGAGACTGTTCTGGCCTGTCCTTTGCCACAAAAGGATTGGGCTACCTTGCTGCACTTTATTTACCGTTACCGTTACTTGCTCGTTACCAATTATCTTGCTATCAAACTATCTGTTACCTACATTTCAGTGCTTGCAGAAATTACCTTGTTGAAAACCGCATGTCATTTCATTCTGCTCCTCGTTGGGTTCGACACTCTTACTTATCGAAAGGACTACGATTGATCCCCTATACTTGTGGGTCATCAAGACTCTTTTCTGGCGTCGTTGCCGGGGAGTGAAGCGCTCTTGGTAAGTGGAAATCGGTAAGGAAAAACTTATACTACATGCTGAAATTTATTGCTACTTGCTACTATGGAAAACAATCCTTTGAGGGGTTTGTTCGGGGTATCTTCACCTCGACCGGAACCACAATTAGTTGCCCCTCACCCTACTGCACCTACTGAAAATATTGGTTATGAAATTCCTTGGGGGTGGTAGAACAACTGCTTGCTAAACCTTATGCAAGAGATGGAACTGAACATCCTGATATGCACCTATTATATGTGAACGAAATTTGTGGATTATTTAAGCTTGCAGGTCTACCCGGAGATGAAGTTAAAAAGAATGTTTTCCCTTTATCTTTTAAGGGAAAAGCATTGACATGGTATAGGCTATGTGATGGTCTTGGATCATGGAACTGGAATCGTTTGCAATTGGAATTCCACCAAAAGTTTTATCCCATGCATCTTGTTCATCGTGATCGGAACTATATATATAATTTTTGGCCTTGTGAAGGAGAAAGCATCGCTCTAGCTTGGGGGAGGCCTAAGTTAATGTTATATTCATGCCCTAATCATGACATTCCGAGAAAAGTTATCATTCAGAATTTTTATGCTCGGCTTTCTCATAATGATCAATCCATGCTCGATACTTCTTGTGATGGTTCTTACATGAAAAAGACTATTGAATTCAAGTGGGATCTCTTAGAAAGAATTAAACGCAACTCTGAAGATTGGGAACTCGATGAAGGTAATGAGTCAGGTATAAAGCTTGAGTTTGATTGTGTTAAATATTTTATGAATACCGATACTTTTCACAAGTTTAGCACTAAATATGGACTTGACTCTGAGATAGTAGCCTCTTTCTGTGAAGCATTTGCTACTCACGTTGATCTCCCTAAGGAGAAGTGGTTTAAATATCATCCCCCTATTAAATAAGAAATTAAAGAACCGGTCATAGCTAAAGAAGAAACCATCTTTTACAATGTTGATCCAGTTGTGCCTACCGCTTATATTGAAAACCACCTTTCCCTGTTAGGATAAAGGAACATGCTAAGGTATCAACTGTGGTTCATAAGAGTAATATAAGAGCACCTAAGCCCCCTGAGCAAATTAAAGTAGAATCTAGTGTTGCTATGGTTAAAGATCTCTTGGTAGAAAATATTGATGGGCATGTTATCTACTTCTGTGATGAAAGTTCTAGAATTGCTAAACCCGATGAAAAAGATAAACATAGACCCATAGAAGGCATGCATGTTGTCTCACTCAAAATAGGATATCATTGCTATCATGGTTTATGTGATTTGAGTGCTAGTGTGAGTGCTATCCCTTTTACCTTATACCAAGAAATTATGGATGAAATAGCACCTGCTGAAATAGAGGACATTGGTGTTACTATTAAACTTGCTAATAGAGACACCATCACACCACTTGGGATTGTTAGAGATGTTGAAGTCTTGTGTGGGAAAGTAAAATACCCTACTGATTTTCTAGTCCTTGGTTCCCCACAAGACGACTTTTGTCACATTATCTTTGGTAGACCTTTCTTGAGCACCGTCAATGCTAAGATAGATTGTGAAAAACAAACTGTCAGTGTCAGTTTTGGTAGTGTGTCTCATGAGTTTACTTTTTCCAAGTTTAGTAGACAACCTCGTGATAAAGCGTTATCTAGTAAGGATGAAATAATTGGTCTTGCTTCTATTGTTGTGCCTCCCACTGATCCATTAGAACAATATTTGCTTGACCATGAAAATGATATGCACTTGCGTGAAAGAAACAAAATAAATCAAATTTTCTTTGAACAACAACCTCTCCTGAAACAAAATTTGCCTATTGAAACTCTTGGAGGCCATCCTCCACCTAAAGGTGATCCTGTGTTTGAATTAAAGCAATTACCTGACACTTTGAAATATGCTTATCTTGATGAGAAAAAGATATATCATGTTATTATTAGTGCTAACCTTTCAGAACATGAAGAAGAAAGATTATTAAAAGTTCTAAGGAAGCACCGGGCTGCTATTGGATATACTCTTGATGATCTTAAGGGCATTAGTCTCACTCTATGGCAGCACAAGATTAATATGGAACCTGATGCTAAACCCGTTGTTGATCACCAACGGCAATTGAATCCTCAGATGAAGGAAGTGGTAAGAACTGAAATATTAAAGCTTCTGGAAGCAGGTATAATCTATCCCATAGCTGATAGTAGATGGGTAAGTCCCGTTCATTGTGTCCCTAAGAAAGGAGGTATTACCGTTGTTCCCAATGATAAGAATGAACTCATCCCACAGAGAATTGTTACTGGCTATAGAATGGTAATTGATTTTAGAAAATTAAATAAAGCTACTAGAAAAGATCATTACCCTATACCTTTCATTGATCAAATGCTAGAAAGATTATCTAAGCACACACACTTTTGTTTCCTAGATGGATATTCTGGTTTCTCTCAAATACCGATGTCACAATCCAATCAATAGAAAACCACCTTTACTTGCCCTTTTGGAACCTATGCTTATAGACGCATGCCTTTTGGTTTATGCAATGCACCTGCTACCTTTCAAAGATGTATGACTGCTATATTCTCTGATTTTTGTGAAAAGATTGTGGAGGTTTTCATGGATGATTTCTCCGTTTACGGAACTTCTTTTGATGATTGCTTAAGCAACCTTGATCGAGTTTTGCAGAGATGTGAACAAACTAATCTCGTCTTGAATGGGGAAAAGTGCCACTTTATGGTTGATGAAGGCATTGTCTTGGGGCATAAAATATCTGAACGAGGTATTGAGGTGGCTAAAGCTAAAGTTGATGCAATTGAGAAAATGCCATGTTCTAAAGATATTAAAGGTATTCGAAGTTTCCTTGGTCATGCTGGTTTTTATAGGAGGTTCATTAAAGACTTCTCTAAAATTTCTACGCCTCTTACTAATCTTTTGCAAAAGGATATCCCTTTTGTTTTTTATGATGATTGTGTGGAAGGCTTTGAAACACTCAAGAAATCCTTAACCTCTGCACCTATCGTTCAACCACCTGATTGGAACTTGCCTTTTGAAATTATGTGTGATGCTAGTGATTATGCCGTTGGTGCTGTTCTAGGACAAAGAGTCGATAAAAAATTGAATGTTATCCATTATGCTAGTAAAACTCTAGACAGTGCCCAACGAAATTATGCTACTACTGAAAAAGAATTCTTAGCAGTTGTGTTTGCCTATGATAAATTTAGATCCTATATTGTTGATTCCAAGGTTATTGTTCACACCAATCATACTGCTATAAAATACCTTATGGAAAAGAAAGATGCTAAACCTAGACTCATTAGGTGGGTTCTCTTGCTTCAAGAATTTGACTTACACATCGTTGATAGGAAGGGAGCTGAGAACCCTGTAGCTGATAACATGTCTAGGTTAGAAAATGTTCTTGATGACCCACTACCTATTGATGATAGTTTCCCTGACGAACAGTTAGCTGCAATAAGTGTTTCACAAAACACCCCTTGGTATGCTGATTATGCTAATTACATTGTCGCTAAATATATACCACCTAGCTTCACATACCAACAAAAGATAAAAAATTCTATGACTTGAGACATTACTTTTGGGATGACCCACATCTTTATAAAGAAGGAGTAGATGGTATTATTAGACGTTGTGTACCTGAGCATGAACAGGAACAAATCCTACGGAAATGTCATTTCGAAGCTTATGGAGGACATCATGTGGGAGATAGAACTGCTCATAAGGTATTGCAATCTGGTTTTTATTGGCCTACTCTCTTCAAGGATGCCCGTAAGTTTGTCTTGTCTTGTGATGAATGTCAAAGAATAGGTAATATCGGTAAGCATCAGGAAATGCCTCTGAATTATTCACTTGTTGTCGAACCATTTGACGTGTGGGGTTTTGATTATATGGGGCCTTTTCCTTCCTCTAACGGGTACACTCATATTTTGGTTGCTGTTGATTATGTCACTAAGTGGGTAGAAGCTATTCCAACTAGTAGTGCTGATCACCACACCTCCATTAAAATGCTTAAATAGGTTCTCTTCCCGAGATTTGGAGTCCCTAGATATTTAATGACTGATGGTGGTTCACACTTTATTCAAGGTGTGTTCCGTAAGATGCTTGCTAAATATGATGTTAACCATAGAATTGCGTCACCCTATCATCCTCAATCTAGTGGTCAAGTTGAACTTAGCAATAGAGAAATAAAATTAATATTACAAAAAACTGTCAATAGGTCTCGTAAGAACTAGTCTAAGAAATTAGATGATGCACATTGGGCCTATAGAACAGCTTAACAAAATCCTATGGGTATGTCTCCATACAAATGGTGTATGGAAAAGCTTGTCATTTGCCTCTAGAATTAGAACACAAAGCATTTTGGGCAATTAAAGAACTTAACTATGATTTCCAACTTGCCGGTGAGAAGAGGCTATTTGATATTAGCTCACTAGATGAATGGAGAACCCAAGCCTATGAAAATGCCAAATTATTCAAAGAAAAAGTAAAAAGATGGCACGACAAAAGAATCCAAAAGCAGGAATTCAAAATAGGAGACTATGTTCTTTTGTTCAACTCTCGTTTAAGATTTTTTGCAGGTAAGCTTCTCTCCAAATGGGAAGGTCCTTATATCATCGAAGAGGTCTATCGTTCTGGAGCTATCAAGATTAATAACGCCGAAGGTACTAACCCGAAGGTGGTCAATGGACAAAGAATTAAGCATTATATCTCAGGTATGCCTATTAACGTTGAAAGCAATGTTATCCAAACCATGACACCGGAGGAACACATAAAAGAAACCTTCCGGAACACTCCAGAATTCTGGAAAAAAAATAAGAGGTACATGATACGGTAAGTAAACGGACTCCAAAAAATCCGCAAAATATTTTTTGTCAGTTTTGGAATATTAGAAAATTTTGGAAATAAAGAAATAAACCGGAAGGTGATCGAGGTGAGCACGATACACCAGGGCGCGCCAGGCACCCCTAGGCGCGTCCTGGTGGGTTGTGCCCACCTCGGACACCTTCCCGACTCCGTTTTCCTTCCATATGCTTGTTTTCCAAGAATAAAAATTCTCTATATATACCCCGACTGTTTTGACGACCGCATCGTAGAAAAATCCTTTGTTCTTGTTTCTTGTTGTTTTCTCGTCAGATCTAGATCTCCATGGCTCCACCAAGCTCCTCCAAGCACAAGTTCTTCGAGAAGGTCATCAACCCGTACTTACCGGAGGTGATGAAGCACCCTCAAGCCATTGAGATGCGTGAGGGGGTGCTCCACATCCGCGATGTTCAGGGACCCAAGAAGACTAGAAGCGCGGAGGCTAGGCTCGAGGCGGTGGAACAGGAAATCTTCAAGTGATGTGGAGCGTGGACTTAGTGCCAATCACTCCATGATCACGGAATTCACCCGTGATCAGATGGTGGATGGCCGGTCTATGAAGGACATCATCTTTACCCTCAACGAGCAAATTAATTTTCTGCAGAGCCAAGTTTATGATCTTCAAAACCAAGTCTTCGAATATGAAGCAAGATTTAAAGGTATGAGTTTTGCTACAAGTTGCAGGACTCAAGGGACTCTTGCGTCAACTTTTGATGGGGAGCCCTTGCCCTGGAAGATGGTGGACAAGCCTTCATCACCACCACCAAAGGAGACTTGAGCACACGGGTATGGGCACTCCCCTTGGCTTGAGCCAAGCTTGGGGGAGGCGCCCCGGTATCGTATCACCACCACTTTTATTCACCTTTACCTATTTTAGTTCGATCTTTAGTTTCCCTTTGCTTTAGTTGAATAAAAGTTTAGCATGGTCTATTTTCGCGTGTTAGTTTCGTGGTCTATCTATCTATGTAATCGAGTGAAAGTTATATAATAAAGTTTAGTTTGAGTTTTTGCCTCTCTACTTTCTTGTTGCAATCAAAATAAAAAGAAAGAGAAATAAATGAAAAGAATCATATGCTAATTTTATGGTGAGTAATGACATCACATAAGGAAAAGTATAAGTAGTGAAATTTATTGGAGATTGACAAACATAGCATTGTCAATGATGCAATTCATGAAAGAATTAATAAGGGAAGAGAAGATTCACATGCAAATACACTATCTTGGACATCTTTTATGATTGTGAGCCCCCATCAAATATTATATGTCAAAATTGTTGACGTTGGACAAGGAAGACAATGTAATAATTTATGCTTGTTTATATCCACATAGAAGTTATATTGTCATAGATCCTTCAACATGTGCTGCTTGCTCAATATCTTTGCTAGCCAAAAATTCCGCACTAAGTAGAGATACTACTTGTGCATCCAAAAATCCAAACCCAAATTCATTCTTTGAGTGTCCACCATACCTACCTATGGATCGAGAAAGATCCTTCAAGTAAGTTGTCATCGATGCAATAAGGCAATAAAAATTGCTTCTAAAAGTGTTTTGATCAATTAGTGTAAGAGAAAATTGAGCGCTATATGAACTTATGATGGCAAACTAATAAAAGCGACGGACTGCATAATAAAGGTTGCTATCATAGGGGGCAATATAGCGTGACGTTCTTTTACATTATGGGATTGGGCATACAAACCAATAAGCGCATGACAACCTCCACTTCCCTCTGCGAAGGGACTATCTTTTACTTTTATGTATTTACTTTTATGCAAGAGTCAAAGTATTCTTCCTTATTCCTTTTTACTTTTTCTTTTTGCAAGAATCATGTGGTGAGGAAAGATCTAGGCACATATATCCATTCGGATTTCATGGCTCCTAGCCATTTGTTGGAATCCGGGCCCACCATCGCTTCTTCATAGCTCGTAGGTTCACTGTTGTCTAACAACATGACCTCCAAGACAGGATTGACATACCACTCAGGGGCGGTACGATTCCTTGTCGACCTACGAGGCTCGGTAGTAACTTGATCCGAAGTGTCATGATCATCATCATTAACTTTCTCTTCATTCGGTGTAGGCGCCACAGAAAACATCTTTTTGCGTCGTGCTACCATCCAACTGAAGTGACGGTTCAATAACCTCATCAAGTTCTACTTTTCCTCCCACTCAATTCTTTTGAGAGAAACTCTTTCTCGAGAAAGGACCCATTTTAGCAACAAACAATTTGCCCTCGGATCTGAGATAGAAGGTATACCCAACTGTTTCCTTGGGGTATCCTATGAAGACGCATTTGTCCGCTTAGGGTTCGAGCTTATCAGGTTGAAGTTTTTCACATAAGCATCGCATTCCCAAACTCTAAGAAACGACAGCTTAGGTTTCTGCTAAACCATAATTCATACGGTGTCATCTCAACAGACTAAGATGGTGCCCTATTAAAGTGAATGTAGTTGTCTCTAATGCATAACCCAAAAACGATAATGGCTAATCGGTAAGAGACATCATAGTACGCACCATATCCAATAGAGTACGACTGTGACGTTTGGACACACCATCACACCATGGCGTTCCAGGCGGTGTGAGTTGTGAAACAATTTCCACATTGTCTTAAGTTGCATACCAAACTCATTACTCAGATATTCACCTCCACGATCATATTGTAGATATTTTATCTTCTTGTCACGATGATCTTCAACTTCACTCTGAAATTGCTTGAACTTTTCAAACATTTCAGACTTGTGTTTCATTAAGTAAATATACCTATATCTACTCAAATCATTAGTGAAGGTAAGAAAATAACAATATCCACCGCACACTTCAACACTCATTGGACCGCATACATCAACATGTATCATTTCCAATAAGTCACTTGCCCGCTCCATCATACCGGAAAACGGGGTCTTAGTCATCTTGCCCATTAGGCATGGTCTGCATGTCTCAAGCGATTCGAGATCGAGTGAGTCCAAAGATCCATCAACATGGAGTTTTTTCATGCACTTTACACCAATATGACCTTAGCGGCAGTGCCACAAGCATGTGGTACTATCATTATTAACTTTGCATCTTTTGGCATAAATATTATGAACATGTGTATCACTACGATCAAGATTCAATAAACCATTCACATTTGGTGCATGACCATTGAAGGTATTATTCATGTAAACAGAATAACCATTATTCTCTTGACTTAAATGAATAACCGCATTGCAATAAACACGATCTAACCATGTTAATGCTCAACGCAAACACCAAATAACATTTATTTAGGTTCAACACTAATCCCGAAGATAGAGGGAGCGTGCGATGGTGATCACATCAACCTTGGAAACACTTCCAACACACATCGTCACCTCGCCCTTTAGCTAGTCTCTGTTTATTCTGTAGCTTTTATTTCGAGTTACTAACATTAGCAACTGAACCAGTATCTAATACCCCGGTGCTACTAGGAGTACTAGTAAGGTACACATCAATAACACGTATATCAAATATACTTCTGTTGACTTTGCCAGCCTTCTTATCTGTCAAGTATCTGGGGCAGTTCCGCTACCAGTGATTGTTCCCCTTATTACAGAAGCACTTAGTCTCGGGTTTGGGTTCAACCTTGGGTTTCTTCACTGGAGCAGCAACTGGCTTGCCATTCATGAAGTTTCCCTTCTTGCCCTTGCCCTTCTCGAAACTAGTGGTTCTACTAACCATCAACACTTCATGCTCCTTCTTGATTACTACCTTCGCGGTGTCAAACATCGCGAATAGCTCAGGGATCATCTCCATCCCTGGCATGTTATAGTTCATCACGAAGCTCTAGTAGCTTGGTGGCAGTGACTTGGAGAACTCTGTCAATCACTATCTTATCTGGAAGATGAACCCCCACTTGATTCAAGCGATTATAGTACCCAGACAATCTGGGCACATGCTCACCTGATTGAGCTATTCTCCTTCATCTTGCAGGCAAAGAATCTTGTTGGAGGTCTCATATCTCTCAACAAGGGCACAAGCCTGAAATCCAATTTCAGCTCTTGGAACATCTCATATGCTCCGTGACGTTCAAAACGTCTTTCGAGCCTCAATTCTAAGCTGTAATCCATGACGCACTGAACTATCAAGTATTTGAAATGTTTCTATAAGAAATATTGTCAAATAAATCCAAGAAAATTCTAGCAAATCACATATGCCTCATATGATGATCTTGCCAAGTTTCATCTCAAATAGTTTTGGTTCACAAAAGTGCCCCAAAACCCTCTTTGACCTGATCCAACTTTGATCAACTTTACATTGTCAAGTGTCACCAATTGAGCTCAAACTTAGTGGACATGTTCAAATCCTCTAATGATGCATCTACATCAAGGGATGCATCAAGGAGAACAGTTCTACTTGCTCAAACCCCACCAAATCCATTTATGTTGATTTATAGGGTTTGGAACTTCTGCATTGGCCACTTTCTTCAAATGAGCTACAATATTGTTGTCTCCCTCTTTTTAATTATAGTTATTGCTATGGGAGGGATAGATTTCTTCGTGATATGACAAAATTTTATCTTATCCTTTTCAATCTTTTTTAGTATCGGAAGGAAAAAGAAAGAAAAGATGGATTGGGTTGAACCTCAGAGGCATTAAAAAATTGGTAAACCCTATTTTTAAAAATAGGAATTCAATTTAAAATCTGGCTCAAAACCATTTGGTCCTAATTCTCATTCATGTTAAATCTCATGTCAAGGAGAACAACTTATCTAGCTCAAAACCAGCACTAACACCTTCTGGTAAAATCTGGTATTCATTGTTTGGACCCCTTCTACTCTTCTCCTTGAGTTTAACTTTTTACCACAACTCCATCTAGTAACCTTCTACCTCGAGTAAAAACCTCTGATCCATTGCTCAATTATTGGAGGGGTAAACCCCCAATTTCTTCACTATTTCACCATGGCAGACCCTCTTCTCTTCCCCTGTGCTTTACTTCTACCTTTCCCTTACTCCCTAAGCTACAGAAAGCATATACAGACCACCCAGGAGATAATGGACAAAGTTGGCCACGTCCAAAGCATGTGGGACACGCCTGACATGTCAAAACGGCGCTCTGGAGCGCGCTACAGTGCGCTCCTAAACTGTAGCCGGTGCATCCCAAGGCCCCAATAGCCTGGGGAGGCGGGAGCCTATCCCCCGAGCCTCCCTCGACGTCCACAAATCGCGAGGCGGTCGCCCCGCTCCTCCCTCTCTCTCCGGCGACCCCTGCCACGCATGCCCGATGCTGCCCGCACCGACTAGTGCCCGTCCGCGCGGGGGACCCGCCTCTAACCTCACCCCGCTCTCCCTCTCGCTTCCCAGCAGCCTAGACCACTCCCACGCACACCGCAGGACAGCCCTAGCCTCCTCCTGTAGCCTCCAGAGCCGTTGTCGCGGACACCTGTGAGCCCCGCCACGGCACACCGACGCTTGGCTATATAAGCCAGCCCCGAGCTCTCCTCGGCACTTCCCTCGCCCTCTCTCACTCCCAATTGAATGACCGAAGCACCCAGGCCGCCACCGGAGCTCTCCTCGCTCGGGATCGACCGGGGCCCTGATACTTGTGATCTGCGTTGGGTTTTTCCGCGAAGAGGAGCGGATGATGCAGCACAGTATAGATAAGTACTTCCCTCAGTGAGAACCAAGGTTATCGAACCAATAGGAGGACCACGCAATTCCCGTCTTTAGCGCCTATACACAAAAGAGCAAACACTTGCACCCAACGCGGGCAAGAGGGTTCTCAAGCCCCTTGAACTCGTTACTTGCAAGCAGATACGTAGTGTAGTTGATAGTTGGATAAATATAAATTGCAAAACAAATAAAAAGGAAATAATGGCAGCAAGGAAATAGTAGCGTTCGTAAATTTATATGTGAATAGACCCCGGGGCCATAGTGTTCTCTAGTGGCATCTCTCTCGAAGTAGGCATACGATAGGTAAACAAATTAATGTTGGGCAATTGATAGAAAAGCGCATAGTTATGCAATATTTATTCACGACAATGATCATGTGTATATAGGCATCACATCCATAAGCAAGTAGACCGACTCCTGCCTGCACCTACTACTATTACTCCACCCATCGACCGCTATCCAGCATGCATCTAGAGTATTAACTAAAACAGAGTAATGCTTGGAGAACAATGACATGATGTAGACAAAGAAAATCCAATTAATATGAATCAATCCATAGTTTTATCCTTAGTGGAAGAAATACAAATACGTGTCTTGTCCCTTTCTATCACTGGGATATAGAGCACCGCAAGATTGAACCCACTACAACTCACCCCTCTCACTGAAGATAGATCAATCTAATTGGCAAAACCAAATCAATAGATCGGAGAGATTTATGAAGCTATAATAATCACGCAAATAAGAATCATATACTTCAGAGAAGACTCAAACATTTTTCATGAATAATCTGAACATAAACCCACAATTCATCGGATCCCAACAAACGCACCGCACAAAGTGATTACATCGAATAGATCATCGCGAAGATGCGATGAACTTTGAATTGAAGAAAATATAAATATATATATATATATATATATATATATATATATATATATATATATATATATATAGAGAGAGAGAGAGAGAGCAATCTAGATACTAGCTATGGCCCCGTAGGTCTGTGGTAGACTACTCACACATCATCATGGGAGCGGTAAGGTTGATGAAGAAACCCTTTGTGATCGATCCCCCCTTCGGCAGGGCACCGGAACAGGGCTCCAGATGGGCACACGGTGAAACAGAGACTTGCGGCACCTATAGTTCGCAAGAAAGGTCCTCCAAGTATAATTGGAGAAGTAGGATTGCATTCAATATCATGCACAATGAAATCTACACGCACATAGTTTCTATTTGCAAGGATAAGCACATCATTTATTCTACCCAAAGGTTTCTTAATGGTAGAATCCGCAAGATGCAAGTGTAGGGAATAATCTTGAATATCGGTGAGACCTAGCACATCACAAAGAGATTTAGGCATAGTTGAAACACTCGCACCAAGGTCACATAAAGCATTACATTCATATTATTTCAATTTTATTTTGATACTAGGTTCCCATTCATCATGCAATATTCTGGGTATAGAAACTTCTAGCTCAAGTTTCTCATCATAAGCTTTTATCATCGATTCTACTATATGTTTAGTAAAAGCCTTGTTTTGTTCATAAGCATTTGGTGAGATAATAATGTATTGCAACAAGGAAATGCATTCTACCAAAGAACAACTTTCAAAATTAAAGTCCTTGTAATCCAATAAAGTGGGCACATCACTAATTAAAGTTTTGACCTCTCCAAACCCACTTTTTTCAATTTTATCATTAGAATCATCATCCTCCAAACAAACGGGACACCTTCTACTTAAAGTTAACTCATCTCGAGTCCCTTTATCATCTCTTTTCAGATTAGTAAAGAAAGATTCAATAGGAGAAGTACCAATCATTTTAAGATCTTCATCTTGATTACGGTAAAAAACGGGTGGTAGAGCTTTTTCTAAGAATTCTCGCTTAGCTCTCAAACTCGCGGTCATCTCCTTACTTTCATTAATAGATATTTGGATAGATTTAATGGACTCATTTATATCATGCTTGGGTGGCCAATTTTTATTTTTAAGATTTTCGACATCAAGAGCAATTCTATCCATATCCCTAGCCAAATCATCAACTTTATGCAACTTTTCTTCTACCATAGTATTAAAATTCTTTTGAGAACTAATAAATTCTTTAGTGGTATTCTCAAGATTAGACGGTATCCTATTATTATTAGTATAAGAATTTCCATAAGAGTTTCCATAATTGTTAGAGGAATTACCGGGATACGGTCTAGCATTGAAATTTTCTCTATAAGCATTGTTGTTGAAATTGTTTTGCGAGATAAAGTTCACATCAATAGCATCATCATTTTGTTCAATCAAGGTAGACAAAGGCATATCATTGGGATCAACATGAGCATTTTTACTAACAACCATATTCATAAGAGCATCCACTTTTTCACTCAAAGAAGCGATTTCTTCAACAGAATTTACCTTCTTACCAGTTGGAGCTCTTTCGGTATGCCGTTGAGAATAGTTTGTCATGATGTTGTCCATAAGTTTGGTGGCCTCTCCTAATGTAACATCCATGAAGGTACCACCTGCAGCAGAATCTAGAAGATTTCTAGACACAAAGTTTAGTCCAACATAGAAATATTGTATAATCATCCATAAGTTCAAGCCATGTGTTGGGAAATTTTTAATCATCATTTTCATCCTCTCCCATGCTTGTGCAACATGTTCTTGGTCATGTTGCTTAAAATTAATAATTTGATTTCTAAGGGAGATGACCTTAGCAGGAAGAAAATACTTGGTAATAAAAGCATCTTTACATTTATCCCATGTTCCAATACTATTATGTGGTAAAGATGAAAACCAAGCCTTAGCTTTATCTCTTAGTGAAAAAGGAAATAATTTTAATTTAACCACATCATTATCCATAACCTTTTTATTTTGCATATCACATAATTCAGCAAAGGTATTGAGATGCGTAGCCGGATCCTCATTAGGACATCCGGAAAATTGTTCTTTCATCACAAGATTTAGCAATGAAACATTAATACATAAGACTCCGCACTAGTGGAGGGTGGTATAGGTGTACTAATAAAATCATTGTTATTAGTATTGGTGAAGTCGCACAACTTGGTATTATCTTGAGACATGGTGACCAAGCAAGCAAAGTAACAAGCGAGGCAAATAAACTAGCAAGTAAAGCAAGCAAACAAGTAAACTAGCAAACTAGCAAAGATAAATGTTTTTGTATTTTTGATTTTTATAGCAAGCAAAACATAACAGCAAATAAAAAGTAGAACAAGTGAATGATAATTTGTGAATAGGTACTTGATAGTAAGTTGGTGATACTCCCCGGCAACGGTGCCAGAAATCCTTCCTGATACTTGTGATCTGTGCGTTGGGTTTTTCCGCGAAGAGGAGCGGATGATGCATCACAGTAAAGATAAGTACTTCCCTCAGTAAGAACCAAAGTTATCGAACCAATAGGAGAACCACACAACTCCCGTCTTCAGCGCCTACACACAAAAGAGCAAACACTTGCACCCAATGCGGGCAAGAGGGTTGTCAGGCCCCTTGAACTCGTTACTTGCAAGCAGATAAGTACTGTAGTTGATAGTTGGATAAAGATAAATTGAAAAATAAATAAAAAGGAAATAATGTCAGCAAGGAAATAGTAGCTTTTGTAAATTTATATGTGAATAGACTCAGGGGCCATAGTGTTCTCTAGTGGCATCTCTCTCGAAGTAGGCATATGGTGGGTAAACAAATTACTGTTGGGCAATTGATAGAAAAGCGCATAGTTATGCAATATTTATTCAACAATGATCATGTGTATATAGGAATTATTTCCATAAGAAGTAGGACGACTCTTGTCGACACCTACTACAATTACTCCACCCATCGACCGCTATCCAGCATGCATCTAGAGTATTAAGTAAAACAGAGCAATCCTTGGAGAACAATGACATGATGTAGACAAAGAAAATCCAAGTAATATGAATCAACCCCATTGTTTTATCCTTAGTGGCAACAATACAAATACGTGTATTGCCCGTTTCTATCACTGGGATATAGAGCACCGCAAGATTGAACTCACTACAACGCACCCCTCTCACTGAAGATAGATCAATCTAGTTGGCCAAACCAAATCAATAGATTGGAGAGGTTTACGAAGTTATAATAATCATGCAAATAAGAATCATATAATTCAGAGAAGACTCAAACTTTTTCATGAATAATATGAACATAAACCCACAATTCATCCGATCCTAACAAACGCACCGCACAAAGTGATTACATCGAATAGATCATCGCGAAGATGCGTTGAACTTTGTATTGAAGAACATAGAGAGAGAGAGAGAGAGAGAGAGAGATACTAGCCATGGACCCGTGGGTCTGTGGTAGACTACTCACACGGCATCATGGGAGCAGCAAGGTGTTGGAGATATGCCCTAGAGGCAATCATGTGATGATTTCGTTTCCTATGTATTCATGAGGATTTTGTATTGTCCTTGAACATCATCAGTGATATGTATCAATAAGTATGTGACTTATTTGTGAGACTATATATAGTATGATTATTGTTCTAATAGTCCCTAGTTGTTAAGGTTATGCGGACACATATCCTTTACTAGTATACGATTCAGCTGATGACTACGTTTCACAAGTCATGTGCATAGAGATGCTAAACTGATAGTATGGACTCGGGATTGAGATCACCGAGTCGGACAGACCCACTTTGAGACGCAGCGAGATAATGTCATCTGTTAGTCTCAAGTACAATGCATATGCCATGTCCTAGACCTAAGGTCATCGCATGTTCTCGGGATGAGGATTGACTTACTTAGGGTCTATCAAACGCTTCTACGTAACTTGGTAGTTATAAAGGTAGCTTTCGGGTGAGTCGTGAGACATGCCGCGAGACATGGTTAACCAAGATGGGTTTACCCCTCCGTGAGGAGAGATATTCTCCGGGCCCTCTCGTGTGATCAGATTCAGAAAGCATGGCCATGCGACATGGGTTATGTGTTAACCCAGTTCGGGAATCTGCATCACGATTTCAAGAAGAGATGTCAAGCTACCACAAGGGTGAAAAGTACGCGCCTTGAGCTCTACAACCTATATCATGAGGCAAAAGGAATGTTGTATATGACACATTGTCGAGGTTCGTCTAACGACTTTGCGCACACATGGGAGTTGGCATGTTCTGCTAGGAGCCGCTACCGACTATCGACTCGGGTCGTGTCCATGTGTACGTGAACCTATAGGGTCGCACACTTAAGGGATTGCAGCCCATTCAGATTGGATCCGAATGGAAAATGGGACTAGACTCGTCGTGGGCCTCAAGTGTTGAGCCTACCTCGGAGGTCTATATAAAGGGGAGTGGGCGCACCTTTCAGGGTTGATCTTTTTCCTCCCGTCGACAGCCACCGCCACTCCCCACGCCACGATGCCGTGCGATCGGACCTAGCAGTCCGTCGCCCGACGCTGCCCCAGTACGTGTGGATACCTTGGAGGCATCGCATCTGCGGTGCTTGGACGAACCGTTCGAGGGATCCGTGACGAACAGTTAGAGGGATCCGCGAGGAGCTGTTCGTGGGAGATCACTGCTCGTGGGAGATCGGCTACAGGAGGAGGAGACGATTCGGCTGATCGACTACACGCATCACCAACTCTACTTCCACTGCAGTGACTGCGCGTCTAGTGGTAGACCGGATCCCGTGATCTATTTCCAGCAGCATGCTCTTGGGTGCGCGGTAGAAATTTTTTATTTGGCTCTAGCATAGCGTACCGCATGTTCCAACACAAGGTTGATGAAGAAGCCCTCCGTGATTGATCCCCCCTCCGGCAGGGCACCGGAACAGGGCTCCAGATGGGCACACGGTGGAACAGAGACTTGCGGTGATGGAAAAAGTGTTTCGGGATCTCTCCTATGGTTTTCAGAATATATGTGAATTTATAGGCCAGAGAGGGACGTCGGGAGAGCCAGGGCACCCACGAGCTAACAGGGCGCGCCAACTCCCCTAGGCGCACCTGTTGCCTCGTGGGACCATCGTGCGGCCTCTGGTCTTGTTCCAAAGCTTCCAGGTATTCTTTTGGTCCGGAAAAAAATCATCAAAAAGTTTCGTGGCAACTGGACTTCGTTTGGTACTGTAAACCTGAAAAGCCAAAAACATGCAGAAAATAGCAACTGGCACTGGGCCTTAGGTTAATACGTTAGTGATAAAAAATAGGGATTTTTATTTCTGTGCCCCTGGTTCCTTAGTTGTACTCATTCATCCCCACGCTCTTAACTTTTGCTCACTTTTACCCACTCCCTTGCCCGAAACCCTCAGAACAGGTCAGAACGGACGTTGCCGTCGGGTCAATGGCTTGACCGTTAACTCCGACGAGTGGGGCCGTGCTGGACTGTGTCGCCCGTTGGTCCTGACAAGTGGGGCCGCGTTGGGCGGTGTCACTGTTCGACCGTTGGGCCATGGTTTCGTTGGGCCGTCCCTTGCATTAAACGCCTGCGCGCGCCGCCACGACAGAAGCCTGCTATACATGCACCCAACAAGCCTGCCTGCATGGGTCGATGTGCGCCGCCACGATGCGCCGACCGAGCCTGCATGCGCCGATGCGTGCCGCCACGATGCACTGACCGAGCCGCTTTCATGCACGCCAGCCGCCACGGATGCAGCGACGGTCGCTGCCGCTGGTTCCTCTCTTCTCACATGCTTGTCTCCTCGATTTAGAGCATCGTTTTTTTACGATCAGTTTCAGCCTTTTCGATCCACTCGCATCTGCACCCGTTTTGCTACGACAAATAAATTGAACAATTTGTTTTATATTTTTGTGGTTGCATGAACTAGCTAGGTGGCTACATATTTGTGGCTTGTGTAAAAAAAAGAGAAGGGTTCGTTGTGGCTGCATGCACTAGGTGGTTACTAACAAAGCGAGCTCTCTAAGAAAACAATCAACAAATATGTAGATAGGGCCAACAAGCCCATAGCACGATCACATAGTTCAAACTAGCAAGAACTTAATAATAGAATAGATAGAAAACTTAATAATAGAACTTAATAAAAGGGCCAACAAGCCCATAGCATCTCCAACATAGTTCAATTACAACTTAATTAACATAACAAAGATTCAAAAAAAAAGAAAAATAGATAGAGGGTTTAGAACCCTAGCCGCCGCCTTCTCCACCTCGCTCCTCCTCCGGGCGCCCTTCACTGCTCCTTCGGGGCGTTGTCGATGGGGTATGGAAGAGTGTGCATGCGCGACGCGGTGGGGAAGATGTTGGTGTACTCCGTATACCTGTTGTGGGTGGTGAAAGCGATGAACTCGCAGCCACACCAAAACACCCGGCCGAGGAGGTAGAAGGCGTCGAATGTGTTGGTGAAGTGGGGAAGGAGAGCAACCACCACCCCGTTTTGGATGACCTCCTCGACGCGGAACATCGCTGGAGATCCCCGCGGGAGGTGGCGGTAGCCGGCCGCGAGGAAGAACTCGGTGAAGTTCCTTGCGGTCCTCCACCTTGATATCGCCCACACACGTAGTGTGCGCACAACGTACACGCCGGTAGGGTGGAGCCTCTCCGGCACGGTGGGTGGGAAGCGGTAGGTTGGTCCGGTGTACTGCATGGCTGAGGGATGTGCAGAAGAAGGAGAAGGGGTCGAAGAGCAAGAAGGGCAGATGGCAGAGGATGGCAGATGGATGAGGGATGGATGAGGGATGGCAGAGGCAGAGGGTGGCTTAAATAGCCGTAGTGCTACGTGTTATTTCGCCGTGGCAATAACGGGGTCAAATGTGAAGTGGCCCGTTTTCACACCCACCGCGGCGTCGGGAGTGTACACGCGTGGGAAACTGTGGTTTGAAAAGAAGAAGAAAAAGAAGCTAATTACACGCGTGGGAATCCATGGTCATATATATTATATGAACAAAAAGAGACAATTTTTGAATAGTTTGTGGCCATTTTGCATGATAAAAATAACTTTGGCCCTTATAAATTTGGTCATTTTGCATTTGTATTGAACAAAAAGAACTAAATTTTCTAGGCAATGTCAATTGTTGTGTAATTTCAAACGATGCAAAAAAACAGAGCTAGCACGTTCACTAAAAACAGAGCAAACGATGCAAAAAACAGAGCCAGCACGTTCACTAAAAACAGAGCAAATGATGCAAAAAAACGACGCAATTCGACGGCCCAACCAGAGCTTGGTTTCCTTTTGGGCCCAATAACTACGTTTTTTTTCGCGGAGTCAATGGTGGGCGAGCAGCCGAGCACAACCAATAGGATCGCCTCTCGCGGATCACCCCACGATCCAACGATGCGGAGCCGTCCATATGATCGGACGGCTGACGTTCGGAGCTAGGGTTAGGAGGGGTTTAGAGGGGTTTTGAGCTGGTCAACGGGGTTTCCAAGGCTTTGACTGAGCATAACTAATTTAAAAAAATCGAAAAAATATGAAACCTTCGTCGTTCGTCGTTTTATAAGACACACTAACTAGGAAAAATACTAAACTTGGTATACAGACATTTAAAAAAAACCTAGCTAGCACGATCGAGGTCAAATGAGCACCATTAATTTAAGAAAAATCAAAAAAATATAAAACCTACGCACAATGTTGTCTTATGTGACATGTTACCAACCAAAAATCATAAACTTGGTCTATGGTCATTTTCATGAAAAACCTTCACACATATGAGCTATCACGTACGACATTTCATAGAGTTCAAGGAGAGAAGGTAGGGTTACCTTCTGTTTTTGAAAAATTTAAAAAAATCAAAAAAATCACCAAAGCTTTATTTCAAAGTGAATAAGAAGGATCTGAACTTAGTTTTCCATTTTCATATTTTAAACGTGTTTTTAATAGTTTTTATATTAAAGCATGTTTTTTCAAAAGAAATGTAAAAATATGAAGATTAATTCAAAAAATAGTGAGACTTCGAATCTACACTATATAGATTGAATAGGTGTTAATAAAAAACATTTGGCTCATTTAGAGTAGGTCCAAAAAAACTTGATTACAAATGGGGCTCTTTACCCTAGCCTGGGAGCTCATTTGGAGCACATTTCTCAAATTCAAATTTCTTTGACCTCCTCCAAATCACCTCAAATTTTTTTTTTGCATTTTTTGAATTTATACTGTCCTGTCGAATGTTGTTTTTTGCTCTGTTATTGGAATATTTGATAAAATGATGGACTATATAGATAGCCATACCATCATAGCATGTGTGATCATTGCAGCACCTAAACACTGAAACAAATCATAGCAGACAAATTTAAAAACACACAAATACCCAATATAGATAGCCATACCATCATAGTACCATACCATCCATAGATAGTTCACACACAAAGTTCACCAAACAACCAAAAGTAAGTAAAACACATCATCACATCATCACATCACTTGGGAAGGGGAGTCAGGACTTTCGCGAGGGCACCATGCTGCCCCCTGATCTTGTAGTCCTCGCCGTGGATGGCTACATCTTCTGCATGAGCTAGAAGGTGAGCGAAGTGGCCGGACTTTGGCTTTGGCTTGGTGGTGCAGTAGGGGCAGCGCCAAGTGTTGGTCTCTCTTTTGTAGTAGTAACCATCTCCCTTGGCCCTGATCTTCTCCTCTTCCTTCGCTTTGAAGGACGCGAAGTTGCCGTCGTCCACATCCACATCTTCTCCAGAGACATACTGCACACACGAATGAATTACATTAATACATTATAGATTCATATACACCATGTCAAAGGAACTAAATGATCAATCTAAATTTCAAGTAGGCTTACCTCATACTCTTCGTCGTCACTATACCCTAGATCGTACGGGTCCTTGAACCCAGTAAGGTCCAGCTTCCTCTTTTTTCCCCAACCATCATCCTCCTGAATATACAATTACATCCATCACTAGTAAATACAGAAGCCAATTGAAAATTTAGATATGCACACATGACACATTGATCATAGGGCTAATATACTATGATCCTATTTGCATTTTCCATTGTCATGCACACACATTGAACAACAGAGCTAATATAACTACATATTGTGGACAAATTTATATACTAATGAATCAAATAACTTCTTAATCAATGGATTCCATTTGGGCATATGACATTCAAAACCCCAATCTGCGTAGCATTCAAAAACAAATCTAATAGGGACCCAATCTAATAAGCATACATGTTTGTAGCATTAAAAACCCCAATCTGTGTAGCATTAAAAACAAAATCTAATAAGCATACATCTGTGTAGCATTGAAGCACAGAGATCCCTATCTCTCATACAGATATATCTAGCATTTTTGCAAAGAATGTAATCCAAAAAACCCTAGTACAAAAACCCCAATCCCCCCCCCCATACAGAAAACCCCGGCCCATCCGTCAAACCAACTACTCTAACCATCTGTACTACCGTACGAATCACAATCTAACCAATGCAACTAACTCTACAAGCTAAATATTGGAACTAACAAGCAAGTGCAAATACCTCCTGCTCCTCGCCAGGCTGCGCATCGGGATGGACTGCGCCGCTCGACGCCGTCACCTTCAGCTCCGGCAGCGCTGAGGCGGAGCCCGCCACCTCCTTCTCCACATCCACAGTGGTTGCGAGTTTCCCCGCACCGCCGTGGACTCCTCCAACGTCCTTCACTTCATCCGCGGTCACCGTGCCCTGCGGCTCCACTACTAGATCTCCGGCCGCTGCTCCGGCGTTGCCACGAGCGTCCGCCATCGGACAGATGGAGGCGATGAAGGTGAGGAAGAGGTTGCGGTGGGGGAGAGCGAGACGGTGCGGTGGAGGCAGTGGAGGAAAGCGAGACGACGCGGTGGGAGGGAGGAAGACGATGCGGCAGGGAGGGGATTTGGGGGAAATGGTAGGGGCGATGCGCCGGGAGGTGGTTCCCCCTCTTTATACGATGGGACGTTTCGGGCATGTCCCATGGACACGTGCTACCCCACGACCGCGGTGAGTTGCATGCGCGGGAGCAGCCCCACTCATCAGAGTTAACGGTCAGAGGCATTGACCCGACGGCAACGTTCGTTGTAACCTGTTCTGAGGGTTTCGGGCAAGGGAGTGGGGAAAAGTGAGCAAAAGTTAAGAGCGTGGGGATGAATGAGTACAACTAAGGAACCAGGGGCACAGAAATAAAAATCCCTAAAAAATAATATGAATTGGCAAATAAATGCCCAAAAAGCATCCTAGAATGATAATATTATAGCATGGAACAATCAAAAATTATAGATACGTTGGAGACGTATCAGTCCCCGCCGCACTACCGATCTCATGGTAGGGAGCATCTCCGGTCCTCATTTCTCTTCCTTTGGTCCCCCCTCATCGCACTACTACGATCCCCTCTCCTTCCCGTGCGTTTTGCAGTCGGAGACAACCGCGGCGACCACCTCCCGAAGCCCCTCCGCCGTGTCCGCTCATCGCCGGTGATCCCCTGCACCCCAACGTCCAACTCCACCTTCCCTAGAACGGCGACAACCTACTTAGCACGTCGGTGCCCTCCGTTGCCCCTGTTGTGCCTCCTATCGCCGCCGGTGAGCTCGCCTCCCCTCGGTCGCGAGGTTGAAGATGACAGACAGTGCCCGATGTACTAAGTCATCCTCTCCTCTCTCTCTCTCTCACCTTCTTCTCTCTCTCGCTGATGCTAGGCTCCGCCTGTCGGGTTTAAACCCGGCCGGCACGCGTGCCCGGGGCCTTCTTCACCTCTGGGCCAACACGGCTAGCCCGTTCTGGCCCAGGCCAACAGTGCCCTTTTTCTTTTTCCCATTTTCCAAAACTTTGCAAAATTTCACAAAACAAAATACATGTCCAAATGCCATGATTCAAATTCCTATAATCTTCTAAAAATCCTTGGCACAACTTTAATACCCCCTCCCCCCCCCCCCACACACACACACTTTTCTGTACCGCTCAAATTTAAATTCAAATTTGAACTATGAAAGGCACACTTGGTAAATCCTTAGAGTATTCATTCTAGCTCCAACTGGGATGATTCCAACTTCTATGTGCTCTGAATATCATGCCCTATTTAACTAAAAATAGTGAATATTTTTCCCAAGCTTTGTTTCTGTTGGATCTATTAAATAGTCCCCATCCTCATTTATTCCATCTTAGAAAACTCTTAGGAAATTCATCCCAACTCCAAATCCAGTGAAACCAATTTCTAAATGTTTCTAAAATCATGCCTAATTTAATGAGTGCTTCCACTCATTTTTGTAAAAGTATATTCTGTGAACTTCTTGCATAATCATTATTCCCTTCATTTCCACCTTATTGAACTTTTCAAAATTCCTTATTGATCCATATCCAGTAGAACCTCTTTGGTTATTTTTCTTATAACCAGAGGTGTCCAAGGAAAATGAAATTCCTATTTTAGGAGCACTTTTATTTTCTGTCTTGTTGTGTTGCTTGTTATGGTTGTTTCCGACGTTAGTTGGCGAAGTAGACGGAGAACTTGGAGAAGGACCAGAAGAGTTTAAGACTTTGCTGAGCCAGGCAAGCAGCCCTTTGACCATGTTGATGAAACCATTTTTATTCATGTCATTATAGCACTTTTATTCGTTGCATTGAAAAGCATGATGATGTGGTGGCAACCTTGCTTGGTTTGCTCCGGTTACATTCCTCGTTGATACTTGCATTGTTGATGACTCTATTTTCCGCTTAGAGTTATGTGGGTGGGAAGTTGATAGGATGCTAAGTAGTGGCTACGCAAGTGGCATGGGTATATGCATCGATATGGAAGCAAAAGTGTTTTTCAAAGAACTTTCGAAAACCCCATTGGGTGACACTAATGCCTGTGGGAGATGAAGAGCTAGGTAACCACTTGATAAAGAAGTGGTGTACCGAGGCAAGTTGAGTGTGTTGTTTTCGAAAAGGGATTGGTTTAAGTTGCGGCCGTTACTCCAATCTTACATGTACAAAAACACAACCCCTATATGGGAAGGGGCTTTATTGATTACCTTGCTTGATACCAACAGACAGCCTGCATTACTAGTGGCGAGAGTGACGCGGTCACTCTCGATATGGGGGCGTGCCGGAATGGACTATAGGGGAACGTTGCATGGGAAACAAAAAATTTCCTACGCAAACGCAAGATCTATCCATGGTGATGAGCATCTACGAGAGGGAGAGTGGATCTACATACCCTTGTAGATCGCTAAGCGGGAAGCATTAAGAAACGCGGTTGATGTAGTCGAACGTCTTCGCGATCCAAATCGCTAGCCGTCCCGCGATCCAATCACGATCTAGCGCCGAACGGACGGCACCTCCACGTTCAGCACATGTACAGCTCGATGACCATCTCTGCCTTCTTGATCCAGCAAGAGGGAGTAGAGAGGTAGATGAGTTCTCCAGCAGCGCGACGGCGCGGCGGCGGTGGTGGTGGAACTATTCCGGCAGGGCTTCACCTAAGCACCGTCGGAATCTATTTGGTGGAGAAACTAGGGAATAGAGAACTAGCACGTGGACTTGTGTGTTTGGGGCCTCTATTCCTCTAGTATATATAGGGGGGAGGGGGAGGAGGCAGCCTCCCTAAGGTTTCCCCTAGGGGTTCGGCCGAACCAGGAGGAGGTGGAGGATTCCACTTCCAATCCTACTCCTAGTAGGATTCCTTTCCTACTTGGAGTTTACCTTCCCCACTTGGGGTTTTTTCCTTTCCCACCTTCCTAGCCACATGGGCCTTGTGGGGCTGGTTTGCCCAGCCCACTAAGGGCTGGTGCACCCCCCTCAGGCCCATGTGGCCTCCCGGCGTGGGTGGGCCCTCCCGATGGCCCTCCGGCACTCCCGGTACACTACCGGAAATACCCGAAACTTTTCCGGTGGCCAAAACGGGACTTCCTATATATCAATCTTTACCTCCGGACCATTCCGGAGCTCCTCGTGACGTCCGGGATCTCATCCGGGACTCCGAACAACCTTCGGTCACCACCATACATAACTCAATACTACCGAAACGTCACCGAACATTAAGTGTGCAGACCCTGCGGGTTCGAGAACTATGTAGACATGACCGAGACACCTCTACGGTCAATAACCAATAGCGGGACCTGGATGCCCATATTGGTTCCTACATATTCTATGAAGATCTTTATCGGTTGAACCTCTAAGTCAAGGATTCAGTTAATCCCGTATGTTGTTCCCTTTGTTCTTCGGTATGTTACTTGCCCGAGATTCGATCATCGGTATCTGTATACCTAGTTCAATCTCGTTACCGGCAACTCTCTTTACTCGTTCCATAATACAAGATCCCGTGGCTAACACTTTAGTCACATTGCTTGCAAGGCTTATTGTGATGTTGTATTACCGAGTGGGCCCTAAGATACCTCTCCGTCATACGGAGTAACAAATCCCAGTCTCGATCCATGCCAGCTCAACAGACACCTTCGGAGATACCTGTAGAGCATCTTTATAGTCACCTAGTTACGTTGTGACGTTTGATACACACAAGGTATTCCTCCGGTGTCAGTGAGTTGCATGATCTCATGGTCATAGGAACAGATACTTGACATGCAGAAAACAATAGCAATAAACTGACACGATCATATACTACGTTCATAGTTTGGGTCTTGTCCATCACATCATTCTCCCAATGATGTGATCCCGTTATCAATTGACATCTCATGTCTATGGCTAGGAAACCTTGACCATCTTTGATCAACAAGCTAGTCTACTAGAGGCATACTAGGGACACAATGTTATCTATGTATCCACACATGCAATTGAGTTTCCAATCAATACAATTATAGCATGGATAATAAACGATTATCATGAACAAGGAAATATAATAATAATCACTTTATTATTGCCTCTAGGGCATATTTCCAACAGTCTCCCACTTGCACTAGAGTCAATAATCAAGCTCACATCACTATGTGATTTACATTGTAATGAATCTAACACCCATACAGTTCTGGTGTTGATCATGTTTAGCCCATGGAAGAGGTTTAGTCATTGGATCTACGACATTCAGATCCGTGTGTACTTTGCAAATATTTATGTCCTCCTCCTTGATGTAATCGCGGATGGAATTGAAACGTCGCTTTATGAGTCTGGTCCTCTTGTGAAACCTTGGTTCCTTGGCCAGAGCAATGGCACCAGTGTTGTCACAGAACAGAGTCATTGGGTTTAGTGCACTGGGCACTACTCCAATATCTGTCATGAACTCCTTCATCCAGACACCTTCCTTCGCCGCCTCCGAGGCAGCGATGTACTCCGCTTCGCATGTAGAATCAGCTACCACGCTCTGCTTGGAACTGCACCAGCTTACCGCACCCCCATTAAGAATAAATACATATCCGGTTTGAGACTTAGAGTCATCCGGATCAGTGTCAAAGCTTGCATCGACGTAACCCTTTACGACGAGCTCTTGATCACCTCCATAAACGAGAAACATGTCCTTAGTCCTTTTCAGGTACTTAAGGATATTCTTGACCGCCGTCCAATGTTCCATTCCTGGATCACTTTGAAACCTTTCGGCCATACTTATGGCAAGGCTGACATCGGGTCTTGTGCACAGCATTGCATACATGATAGAGCCTATGGCTGAAGCATAGGGGACGACACTCATCTTTTCTCTATCTTCTGCAGTCACTAGGCATTGAGTCTTACTCAACTTCACACCTTGCAATATAGGCAAGAACCCCTTCTTGGACTGATCCATTTTGAACTTCTTCAAAACTTTGTCAAGGTATGTGCTCTGTGAAAGTCCTATTAAGCGTCTCGATCTATCTCTGTAGATCTTGATGCCTAATATGAAAGCGGCTTCTCCTAGGTCCTTCATTGAAAAACTCTTGTTCAAATATTCCTTCACGCTTTCCAACATTTCTATATCGTTTCCAATCAGCAATATGTCATCCACATATAATATTAGAAACGCTATAGAGCTCCCACTCACTTTCTTGTAAATACAAGCTTCTCCGCAAACTTTAATCAAAGCGAAGATTCCAACTCCGAGATGCTTGCACCAGTCCATAAATGGATTGCTGGAGTTTGAAAACTTTGTCAGCATTCTCTGGATCGACAAAACCTTCTGGTTGCATCATATACAACTCTTCCTTAAGGAAATCGTTAAGGAACGCTGTTTTGACATCCATCTGCCAAATTTCATAATCGAAAAAGGCAGCTATTGCTAACATGATTCTGACGGACTTAAGCATCGCTACGGGTGAGAAGGTCTCATCGTAGTCAACTCCTTGAACTTGTGAAAAACCCTTTGCCACAAGTCGAGCTTTATAGACGGTGACATTACCGTCCGCGTCCGTCTTCCTCTTAAAGATCCATTTGTTCTGAATGGCCTTTTGCCCTTCGGGTAATACTTCCAAAGCCCATACTTTGTTTTCATACATGGATCCCATCTCGGATTTCATGGCCTCTAACCATTTCTCGGAATCCGGGCCCATCATCGCTTCTCCATAGCTCATAGGTTCATCGTTGTCCAACAACATGACCTCTAAGACAGGGTTGCCGTACCACTCAAGAGCAGTACGCGTCCTTGTCGACCTACGAGGTTCGATAGCAACTTGATCTGAAGCTTCATGATCATCATCATTAACTTCCTCTTCAACCGATGTAGGCTTTACAGAAACATCTTTCTACGCAGCGCTACTCTCAGGCTGAAGTAAAGGTTCAACAACCTCATCAAGTTCTATTTTCCTCCCACTCAATTCTTTCGAGAGAAACTCTTTCTCAAGAAATGTTCCGTTTTTAGCGACAAACACTTTGCCTTCAGATCTGAGATAGAAGGTATACCCAACTGTCTCTTTTGGGTATCCTATGAAGACGCATTTCTCCGCTTTGGGTTCCAGCTTTTCAGGCTGAAGGTTTTTGACATAAGCATCACATCCCCAAACTTTAAGAAATGACAACTTTGGCTTCTTGCCAAACCATAGTTCATATGGCGTCGTCTCAACGGATTTCGATGGTGCTTTATTTAAAGTGAATGCAGCTGTCTCTAATGCATAACCCCAAAACGATAGTGGCAAATCGGCAAGAGACATCATAGAATGCACCATATCTAATAAGGTTTGATTACGATGTTCGGACACACCATTACGCTGTGGTGTTCCAGGCGGTGTCAATTGTGAAACAATTCCACATTGTCTTAAGTGATTGCCAAACTCATAACTCAGATATTCTCAACTTCACTCTGAAATTGCTTGAACTTTTCAAACGTTTCAGACTTGTGTTTCATTAAGTAAATATACCCATATCTACTTAAGTCATCAGTGAAGGTGAGAAAATAACGATATCCACCGCGCACCTCAATGCTCATCGGACCGCATACATCAGTATGTATGATTTTCGACAAGTCACTTGCCCGTTCCATTGTTCCACAGAACGGGGTCTTAGTCATCTTGCCCATGAGGCATGGTTCACATGTGTCAAGTGATTCAAAATCAAGTGACTCCAAAAGTGCATCAGCATGGAGCTTCTTCATGCATTTTACACCAATATGACCTAAGCGGCAGTGCCACAAGAAAGTGGTACTATCATTATCAACTCTACATCTTTTGGCATCAATGTTATGAACATGTGTATCATCACTATCGAGATTCTATAAGAATAAACCCCTCATATTGGGTGCATGACCATAAAAGATATTACTCATATAAATAGAACAACCATTATTCTCTGATTTAAATGAGTAACCGTCTCGCAATAAACAAGATCCAGATATAATGTTCATGCTTAACGCAGGCACTAAATAACAATTATTCAGGTTCATCACTAATCCCGATGGTAATCGAAGAGCGAGCGTGCCGACGGCGATCACATCAACCTTGGAACCATTTCCCATGCACATCGTCACTTTGTCCTTTGAAAGCCTCCGTCTATTCCGCAGTTCCTGTTTTGAGTTGCAAATGTGAGCAATCGAACCGGTATCAAATACCCAGGCACTACAACGAGAGTTGGTAAGGTACACATCAATAACATGTATATCACATATACCTTGTTTGGTGTTGGCCGCCTTCTTGTCAGCCAGATACTTGGGGCAGTTCTGCTTCCAGTGACTAGTTCCCTAGCAATGAAAGCACTCAGTTTCTGGCTTGGGTCCAGCCTTGGGTTTCTTCACGGGAGGGGCAACTGCTTTGCCACTCTTCTTGGAGTTACCCTTCTTACCCTTGCCATTCTTCTTGAAACTAGTGGTTTTATTGACCATCAAGATGCTCCTTCTGAATCTCAGACTCAGCGACTTTCAACATCGCAAACAGCTCGGTGACTGACTTGTTCATCCCGTGCATGTTATAGTTCAACACGAAGCTCTTGTAGCTAGGTGGCAGTGATTGAAGAACTCTGTCAGTGATCGCCACTGGCGGAACGGGCATCCCCAATTCAGCCAGACGGGTGGAATACCCAGACATTCTGAGTATGTGTTCACTGACAGACCCGTTCTCCTCCATCTTGCAAGCATAGAACTTATCGGAGGTCTCATACCTCTCGATCCGGGCATTCTTCTGAAAGATAAACTTCAACTCCTGGAACATATCATATGCTCCATGACGTTCAAAACATCTTTGAAGTCCCGGTTCTAAGCCATACACCATTGCACATTGAACCATTGAGTAATCATCAGAACGTGCCTGCCAGGCGTTCGCAACGTCTGCAGACTCTACTGGAGCGGGTGGTTCACCAAGCGGTGCATCAAGGACATAAGCCTTTTGGGAAGCCGTAAGGATAATCCTTAGATTACGGGCCCAGTCCACAAAGTTACTTCCATCATCTTTCAACTTAGCTTTCTCTAGGAACGCATTAAAATTCAGGGGTGCTACTGCGCGAGCCATTGATCTACAACATAAATATTGCAAAGACAACTTAGACTATTGTTCAAGATAATGAGTTTAGTTAATCATATTACTTAAAAACTCCCACTCAAATTGACATCCCTCCGGTCATTCGAGTGTCACATGATCCAAATTCACCAACTCAAGTCCAATCATCACGTGAGATGAGGTGGTTTCATTGGTGAACATCTTCATGTTGATCATATCTACTATATGACTCATGTTCGACCTTTCGATCTCTTGTGTTCCGAGGCCATGTCTGTACATGCTAGGCTCGTCAAGTTTAACCCAAGTGTTCCGCACGTGCAACACTGGCTTGCACCCGTTGTATGCAAACGTAGAGTCTATCACACCCGATCATCACGTGGTGTCTCAAAACGATGAACTTTCACAATGGTGCACACTCGGGGAGAACACAGTTTTTATCTTGAAATTTCAGTGAGGGGTCACCTTATAATGCTACCGTCGTCCTAAGCAAAATAAGATGCATAAAAGGATTAACATCACATGCAAATCATAAGTGACATGATATGGCCATGAACTTGTGCTTTTGATCTCCATATCCAAAGCACCGGCATGATCTCCATCGTCATCGGCATGACACCATGATCTCCATTATCTTGATCTCCATCAACGTGTCGCCATGAGGTTGTCGCGCCAACTGTTGCTTCCACGACTATTGCTAACTCATAGCGATAAAGTAAAGCAAAAACGGCAAAAATTAATTAAAGACAACCCTATGGCTCCTGCCAGTTGCCGTACTCATCGACATGCAAGTCGTGATATTCTATACAAAACATGATCATCTCATACATCACATATATCTCATCATGTAATTGGCCATATCACATCACAACATACCCTGCAAGAACAAGTTAGACGTCCTCTAATTGTTGTTGCATGTTTTACGTGGATGCTACGGGTATCTAGCAAGAACGATTCTTACCTACGCAAAAACCACAACGGTGATACACAAATTGCTATTCAACCTTCTCAAGGACCGCCTTTGTCGAATCCGATCCAACTAAAGTGGGAGAGACAAACACCCGCCAGCCATCTTTATGCAATAAAGTTACATGTCAGTTGATGGAACCGGTCTCTCGTAAGCGTACGAGTAATGTTGGTCCGGCCGCTTCATCCCACAATACCGCTGAATCAAGGAACGACCAAGGGAGGAAGCAATCTGAGCATCAACGCCCACAAACTCCTTTGTGTTCTACTCGTGATCTCATCTACGCATAGACCTGGCTCATGATGCAACTGTAGGGGAACGTTGCATGGGAAACAAAAAAATTCCTACGCACACGTAAGATCTATCCATGGTGATGAGCATCTACGAGAGGGAGAGTGGATCTACATACCCTTGTAGATCGCTAAGCGGGAAGCGTTAAGAAACGCGGTTGATGTAGTCGAACGTCTTCGCGATCCAAATCGCTAGCCGTCCCGCGATCCAATCACGATCTAGCGCTGAACGGACGGCACCTCCGCGTTCAGCACACGTATAGCTCGATGAATATCTCCGCCTTCTTGATCCAGCAAGAGGGAGCGGAGAGGTAGATGAGTTCTCCGACAGTGCGACGGCGCGGCGGCGGTGGTGGTGGAACTATTCCGGCAGGGCTTCGCCTAAGCACTGTCGGAATCTATTTGGTGGAGAAACTAGGGAATAGAGAACTAGCACGTGGACTTGTGTGTTTGGGGCCTCTATTCCTCTAGTATATATAGGAGGGAGGGGGAGGAGGCAGCCTCCCTAGGGTTTCCCCTAGGGGTTCGGCCAAACCAGGAGGAGGTGGAGGATTCCACTTCCAATCCTACTCCTAGTAGGATTCCTTTCCTACTTGGAGTTTACCTTCCCCACTTGGGGTTTTTTCCTTTCCCACCTTCCTAGCCGCATAAGCCTTGTGGGGATGGTTTGCCCAGCCAACTAAGGGCTGGTGCACCCCCCCCCTCAGGCCCATGTGGCCTCCCGGCGTGGGTGGCCCCTCCCGATGGCCCTCCGGCACTCCCGGTACACTACCGGAAATACCCGAAACTTTTCCGGTGGCCAAAACGGGACTTCCTATATATCAATCTTTACCTCCGGACCATTCCAGAGCTCCTCGTTACGTCCGGGGCCTCATCCGGGACTCCGAACAACCTTCGGTCACCACCATACATAACTCAATACTACCGAAACGTCGCCGAACGTTAAGTGTGCAGACCCTGCGGGTTCGAGAACTATGTAGACATGACCGAGACACCTCTACGGTCAATAACCAATAGCGGGACCTAGATGCCCATATTGGTTCCTACATATTCTACGAAGATCTTTATCGGTTGAACCTCTATGTCAAGGATTCAGTTAATCCCGTATGCTGTTCCCTTTGTTCTTCGGTATGTTACTTGCCCGAGATTCGATCGTCGGTATCTGTATACCTAGTTCAATCTCGTTACCGGCAAGTCTCTTTACTCATTCCGTAATACAAGATCCCGTGGCTAACACTTTAGTCACATTGCTTGCAAGGCTTATTGTGATGTTGTATTACCGAGTGGGCCCTGAGATACCTCTCCGTCATACGGAGTAACAAATCCCAGTCTCGATCCATGCCAGCTCAACAGACACCTTCGGAGATACCTGTAGAGCATCTTTATAGTCACCCAGTTACGTTGTGATGTTTGATACACACAAGGTATTCCTCTGGTGTCAGTGAGTTGCATGATCTCATGGTCATAGGAACAGATACTTGACATGCAGAAAACAATAGCAATAAACTGACACGGTCATATGCTACGTTCATAGTTTGGGTCTTGTCCATCACATCATTCTCTCAATGATGTGATCCCGTTATCAAATGACATCTCATGTCTATGGCCAGGAAACCTTGACCATCTTTGATCAACAAGCTAGTCTACTAGAGGCATACTAGGGACACAATGTTGTCTATGTATCCACACATGCAATTGAGTTTCCAGTCAATACAATTATAGCATGGATAATAAATGATTATCATGAACAAGGAAATATAATAATAATCACTTTATTATTGCCTCTAGGGTATATTTCCAACATGGACGACTATGGTTGTTTTCACAGACGCCATGCACACCGTTGAGTCCCCTCATGTAGTTGTGATGTAGACCAAATGTATTTATCCTCTCTCTTTCGACATGTATTTGTCCTCCCGTGTGAGGCTTTGACACGAGGGCCGAGTACCAATGAGTGGACTCTATGTTAGTGTCGTCTAGGGAAAGGTATTGTTAGGGTGCTTACCTCGGGTACTTAATGTACTACGAGCCGTCGTTTGACACGAAGGTTCCCCAAGTCTTGTGTGTAAAGTGTGCAACCTCTAAAGAGTGTCAAACTATTCGAATAGCCATGTCCACGGTCAAGGATAGTTGGATAACCGCTCTTGGGCTACGTCCACCGTTTTACAAAAACTTGGGTATGTAAAAAAAACTTGAGCTCTGACAGATGGTCTATCGAGATGATGAAACTAGAGTTGAGATACTCTGTTGATATTGATATATGTAACCTGTTCATATGGATATCTGCAACCTGTTGATGCATGATTTTAAAATGGTAGAACATGGCATTGCACTCAAAAACTAGCTTTCCGCAAAAATACCAACTTAGTGTTGGAAATATGCCATAGAGGCAATAATAAATTGTTTATTATCATATTTCCTTGTTCATGATAATCGTTTATTATCCATACTAGAATTGTATTGATCGGAAACTCAGATACATGTGTGGATACATAGACAACAGCATGTACCTAGTGAGCCTCTACTAGACTAGCTCGTTGATCAAATATGGTTAAGGTTTTCTAACCATAGACATGAGTTGTGGTATGATAACGGGGTCAAATCATTAGGAGAATGATGTGATGGACAAGACCCAACTGTAGGCATAGCATTTGATCGTATCATTTAGTTTATTGCCACTATTTTCTTCATGTCAAGTATCTATTCCTAAGACCATGAGATCATGCAACTCCCTGACACCAGAGGAATGCCTTGTGTCCATCAAACATCACTTCGTAACTGGTTGATCATAAAGGTGCTCTATAGGAATCTCCGAGGGTGTCTCTCGGGTTGGCATGGATCGAGACTTAGATTTGTCACTCCGTATGACGGAGAGGTATCTCTGGGCCCTCTCAGTTACAACATCACAAGAAGCTTTCAAGCAATGTGACTAAGGAGTTAGTCACGGGATCTTGTATTACAGAACGAGTAAAGAGACTTGCAGGTCATGAGATTGAACTAGGTATGGAGATACCGACGATCGAATCTCGGGCAAGTAACATACCGATGGACAAAGGGAACTACATACGGGATTGATTGAATCCTTGATACGTCTCGAATGTATCTACTTTTCCTCACTCTTTTGCCCTTGTTTTGGACTCTAATTTGCATGATTTGAATGGAACTAACCCGGACTGACGCTGTTTTCAGTAGAACTACCATGGTGTTGTTTCTGTGCAGAAATAAAAGTTCTTGGAATGGAACGAAATTTTTTGGAGATTTATTTTGGAAAATAAAAAAAATACTGGAGCCAAAAACAACCGGAGAGGGGGCCCAGGCTGGGCACAATACACCAGGGCGCGCCAGCCCCCTCCCGGCGCGCCCTGGTGGGTTATGCCCACCTCGTGGCCCCACTTGACCTAACTCTGCCACTATAAATTCCTAAATTTGGAGAAAAAATCAGAGAGAAAGAATTATCGCGTTTCACGAGATGGAGCCGCCGCCAGCTCCTGTTCTTCATCGGGAGGCCAGATCTGGAGCCCGTTTTGGGCTCTGGAGAGGGGAATCTTCGGTCTTCGTCATCACCAACCTTTCTCCATCGCCAATTCCGTGATGCTCCCCACCGGGAGTGAGTAATTCCTTCGTAGGCTTGCTGGTCGGTGAGGAGTTGGATGAGATTCATCATGTAATCGAGTTAGTTTTTTTAGGGCTTGACCACTAGTACCCATTATGTTCTTAGATTGATGTTGCTATGAGTTTGCTATACCTAATGCTTGTCACTAGGGCCCGAGTGCCATGATTTCAGATCTGAACTGTTTATGTTATCATCTCTATATCAATGTTCTTGATCCGATCTTGCCTAGTCATATACACCTATTACGTGTTATGATCCGTCAACCCCATAGTGACAATATTTGGGATACTTCGCGGTGATGACCGTAGTTTGAGGAGTTCATGTATTCACCATGTGTTAATGCTTTGTTCCGGTTCTCTATTAAAAGGAGGCCTTAATATCCCTTAGTTTCCTTATGGAGCCCGCTGCCACGGGAGGGTAGGACAAAAGATGTCATGCAAGTTCTTTTCCATAAGCACGTATGACTATTTACGGAATACATGCCTACATTACATTGATGAACTGAGCTAGTTCTATATCGCCCTAGGTTATGACTGTTACATGACGAATATCATCCAACGAGTTACCGATCCAGTGCCTACGACATTTCCACTTATTGTTCTTGCTAAGTTATTACACTGTTGTTGCTGTTCCAACTGCTACAAACCGATTATTACTACTGTTACCGCTACTGTTGCCGTCACTACTGCTACCAAACTATCATATTACTGTGCTACTGATCACTTTGTTGCAGATATTTAATCTCCAGGTGTGGTTGAATTGACAACTCAACTGCTAATACTCTCAAGTATTCTTTGGCTCCCCTTGTGTCGAATCTATAAATTTGGGTTGAATACTCTACCCTCGAAAACTGTTGCGATCCCCTATACTTGTGGGTTATCAAGACCTTTTTCTGGCGCCGTTGCCGGGGAGCATAGCAATATTTGTTGAGTCAATTGGGATCTATATCAATCTATCACTATGAACAATCTGAAGGGTACTAAGATCAAGATTTTTCCCTCTACTACGAGGGGAGGTAAGGAACTGCCATCACACTCTGCACTTGATTCACCTTCTGTTATGAGTAAGCTTGCAACACCACCACATGCTAGTAATCCGGATAAGTCGCAAGTTATTGATGATGCTACCTCTGCTATGAATTATGATATTGATGATGCTAGTACCATGCTTGATGATAATGTGCCGCTAGGAGAATTTCTTGATGAACAAATTGCTAGAGCTAAAGAGAATGAAACTGCTGAAATTGATGAAATAGCTGAAACTGATGAAGCTTATGAAACTGATGATAATTATGAAACTCCTATTAGTCCCAGCTCTCCTAAGTTTGAAATGTCTAAGATACCTGAAGGTTATGTTATGGACGAAGAGATAACTAGAGAAATTCTTTCTTGCAAGGATAGAGACGACCTTAAGAAATTACTATGCAAGTATAAGGAAAAGACTTTGAATGCTAGAATGAAATGTGATCCTAAGTTTGCTACTTCACCTATCTTTGTTACCGATAGGGATTATGAATTCTCTGTCGACCTAGAGTTAATTACTTTGGTTGAATCTGATCCTTTCCATGGCTATGAAACTGAAACTGTAGTGGCACACCTTACTAAGCTGAATGATATAGCCACCCTCTTTGCTCATGATGAGAAGATTCGCTACTATTATATCCTTAAGTTATTTCCTTTCTCATTAAAGGGTGATGCTAAGACATGGTACAACACTCTTGCTCCTGGTTGTGTGCGTAGTCCCCAGGATATGATCTACTACTTCTCTGAAAAATATTTTCCTGCTCATAAGAAACAAGCTGCCTTACAGGAAATATTTAACTTTGTGCAAATTGAAGAAGAGAGTCTCCCACAAGCTTGGGGGAGGCTTCTCCAGTTGCTTAATGCTTTGCCTGATCATCCTCTCAAGAAAAATGAAATACTTGATATCTTTTATAATGGACTAATCGATGCTTCTAGGGACTTCCTAGATAGTTGTGCTGGTTGTGTTTTCAGGGAACGAACTGTTGAACAAGCTGAGGAATTATTGAATAACATATTGAAGAATTATGATGATTGGACTCTTCCTGAACCACCGCCTAAACCCACTCCAAAGAAGAGGGGTATCTTATTTCTCAGTCCTGAAGATATGCAAGAGGCAAAGAAATCTATGAAGCAAAAATGTATTAAAGCTGAGGATGTTAAGAATTTGCCACCTATTGAAGAAATACATGGCCTTGACACACCACCACCTCCACAGGTGGTAGAGGTAAATTCTTTATTAAAGTTTAATGAAAGTGACATCCCTCACAATAAACATCCTAGTCAATGCTTATATGAGTTTGACAACTATATTATGAAGCAAGATCATTTCAATGCCAATGTTCTGAAACAATTGAAATACAATTCTGATATGATTGCTCGCTTGAGTGACTTGCTATTTAGAATCAGTAATGATGTTAGAGGTGTAGGAAAGCATGCCTCTATGGTTCAAACTCAGTTAGAACAAGTTGCTAAGTCTCAAAAGGAATTGCTTGATGAAAGGAATAATAATATGCATGATTTTGCTGCTAGAGTAGTAACTAGAGGAGGTAGAATGACCCAATAACCACTTTATTCTGAGGGTCATCCTAAAAGAATTGAACAAGACTCTCAAAGAATTAATTGTGATGCACCTAGTCCTTCTAAGAAGAAAAAGAAAAAGGAAAATGATAGGACTTTGCATACTTCTAGTGAACCCGAGACACAAAAACCTTCTGATAATAATGATGTCTCTATTTCTGATGTTGAAACTCAATCTGGTAGTGAACATTCACCTAGTGATAATGAAAATGATAATAATGATGTTCACAATGATGCTCAACCTAGTAATGATGTAGAACCAGACAATGATGTTGAAATAGAGCCTGCTCCTGATCTTGATAACCCACAACCTAAAAATAAACGGTATGACAAAAGAGACTTTGTGGCTGGGAAACATGGTAAAGAAAGAGAGCCATGGGTTCAGAAACCCATGCCATTTCCACCTAAGTCATCTAAGAAAAAGGATGATGAAGAATTTGAGCGCTTTGCTGAAATGATTAGGCCAGTCTTTTTGCGTACCCGCTTAACTGATATTTTGAAGATGGCCCCCTATGCTAAGTATATGAAAGACATCATCACTAATAAAAGAAAAATACCTGAAGCTGAAATCTCCACCATGCTTGCTAATTATTCTTTTAAGGATGGAGTACCTAAAAAACTTGGAGATCCTGGAATACCAACTATACCTTGCTCCATCAAAAGAAACTATGTCAAAACTGCTTTGTGTGATTTGGGAGCCGGTGTTAGTGTTATGCCTTTCTCCTTATATAAAAGACTTGATTTGAATAAACTCACACCTACTGAGATATCATTGCAAATGGCTGACAAATCAACAGCCATACCTATCGGTATTTGTGAGGATGTGCCTGTTGTTGTTGCAAATGTTACTATATTAACGGACTTTGTTATTCTTGAGATGCCCGAGGACGACTACATGTCGATTATCCTTGGTAGACCCTTTTTGAATACTGTAGGGGCTGTTATTGATTGCAATAAAAGCAAGGTTACTTTTCATATTAATGGTAATGAGCATATGGTGCACTTTCCGAAGAAACAATTCCAAGTGAATGGTATAAATGTTATTGAAGAATCCCCGACCATCACTATTGGAAGTTTTCAATTACCTCTACCTACTGCCAAAAAGAAATATGATGTACTTATTGTTGGGGATATGCACATCCCCATTGAGGTAACTTAGTGGTTTACGAAAGTTCTTCGGTTTCATGCTAATCGGAAGTGGTTGTTAATAAGACTTGATCAACCTTATTAATGAATCATTTTTGGGAGGTATGACGTCGATGAATCTAGTAGGCACAACTCTCTGCTCCCACCTTTTATTTTATGTTTTAGATTAGTTAAACAGAATAAAATGCCATGATTATCCTGTTTTCTGTTTTCTCCGTGCAATAAAAAATGACACAAAAATAAAAATTCTCAGAATGCCCTGAAAATTTAACACGATTTTTTTCCAAATATTTAAGAATTTTTGGTGCAAATAACACCAGAGGGGGTGCACCTGGTGCCCACAAGACACCAGGGCACGCCAGCACCCCCAGGCACGCCCTGGTGGGTTGTGGCCCCCACGTGGGCCCCCTCACTTATCTCTTTAGCCCACATCACCACCTACCTCCAGCAAAAAATCACAACAGCCACCATTTTCGTGCTCTTGCTCTCAAACCTGCGGATTTCGATCTCTTTGCTCGAAGCTCCGTTTCCGAAACTGTTTGGAGGGATTGCTTCTTGGTATGTGACTCCTCCATTGGTCCAATTAGTTTTTGTTTTAGTGGGTTATTTTTAGAGTAATTAGCTACCCTTGGTGCTGCTGTAGATGAGCTTGCATGTTGAATTCTTAGAGTTCTAAGTAGTTTGAATGCTCAATATGGCCTCTATGCATGCTTGGGAGTAGTTGCTAACAATCTTACAAAGTTTTGTTGACAAATTTTCGTGGACTAAAAATTTTCAGATTTTTTATAGGAATAAAATGCAAATCTTTAGGAAGTTTTCCTCCAAGAAAAATGCCAAGGGAGTCATTGGGGAATAATCGGACAACGACCTTCACATTCCAAGAAAGGTGGAGGTGCGTCCGTGTGAATAGCCGCATGATGCCTTCATGGAGGAGGCCGGGTTCCATCAAGAGTTCGCTTAGTTTGTCGCAAATACCGGGTTAACCGAGTTCCTCACAGCTAAGTGTGACCAATATCACATCCTTACAAATTCCTTTATGCAAATCTTTAATTATTTAGGGAGAAACAATCCTCCTGAAGTAGAGTTTAATCTTTATGCTGAAACTCACAGAATGTCGCTGACCGACTTATGTAATATATGCTTAATTCCTTCTGATGGGGACCTAAGAGAACCTAGGCCATTTGAGTTCGAGGATTTTCTCCTCGCGTTAACCGTGGGTGAGGATAGAGGCGTGTCGAGCAACACTGCTACTAGTTTGCAGTTTCCCTCGGTACATTATTTTGCTTTGGTCATCACTAAGTGTTTAACCGCTAGGGAGAAGGTCGGCGCACCCAGTGCACCTGACCTTGCTATTTTACGTCGTGCACTTTATGATGATCACACCTTTAGTATGGGAGCCAATATCGCTCGACGCTTACATCTTAACAAAACTAAGGGAAACATACATGGCGGTATTTATGCTACTCATTTAGCGGACCACTATAGAATCCCATTTCGTCCCCATGATTATCTCTTACCCCGAGTTTACCTTGATCATAAGACACTGCAGGCTCACCAATTCCTTGACATAACTGAGTCTCCACGTGATATTCATTATAACTTAGTATTTAGCCAGGAAACGCGTGATGTTATTCTGTTGCCCGCACCTGCTTTGTTTGATCCTATTGCCAGGAACGGATACAGGATTATGCCAGATGACATTGTAGCTTACCGGAACAACCTAGCAGCCGCTGAGGAGGAGCCCCAGGGGTGGGATGCTCAGGTGCCGCCTCCGCCTCACTACGACTTGGGACCGGATGGCTACTACGGATGGTGATTACCAAGCTAGGCCAAAAGCCTAAGCTTGGGGGAGTACGTATTTCCACCGACATTACATTCATGTTCACACATTTCACTCCAGTTGTCGGTGTTCATACTTTTCATTGTATTATCCATGCTTAATTTGTTTTCTCGCTTTCTTCTTGTGTGTTTGAAAAAAAACTTTCAGAAAAACCAAAAATATTTCCTACTTCTTTTTATTTTTTCTTTCTAGTTTAGTTTAATTGTAGCATCAAAAGAAAACCCAAAAAGATTTCTCGCTTCTTCTTTTACTTGTTGGGCGCTTTCCCGTGTAAATAGTTTTTCTCGTTTTTGTTTTTCTTCTTTAATTTGCTTTCTTCAAGAAAAACCAAAAACTCCTAAAATATTTCAGTGTCTTTCTCTGAAATTCTTTTCAGTTTACTTGAGTCGTACCAAGGAGAAGACCACAATGAAAATGTTGAGTGGTTCTCATCCGCATTATCGTTTATCTAACAAAGATCCCATGTTACTTTGTCTTCTCCTCTTGAATAAAATGTTTGCAGATTCCAGCTTAGTCCAGAGCACTCTTGCACTATTATTATCTTCTTATCGTTCGATTGTGCAAGTGAAAGGCAATAATGACGACATTTGATGAATTGACTGTGGCAGAGAAAGGCAGGTATGAACTCAACTTGTTTTTGTTTTTGTAAATATGTTTAACCTATTATCCCTTGATTCAGCTCATTATGATCAAACATGTTTGCAATGACCATTAGAGATTATAGTTGTTCATGCCATGCTTACATAGCTAGGAGTGGATAATGATTTATCTTGGGTGTCAACATGCATTAAAATGGTTGTGATGCGGTATGATGATATGGTATCCTCCTCTGAATGTTTCAAGTGGCTTGACTTGGCACATGTTCACGCATGTAGTTGAATCAAAACCAACATAGCCTTCATGATATTTATGTTCATGGTGTCCATATCCTACTCATGCTAGTATTCAATGTTAATTATATTTAATGCATGTTCATGACCGTTTTCGCTCTCTAGCTGGCCGCTTCTCAATCTAATTGCTAGCCTTCACCTGTACTAAGCGGAAATACTGCTTGTACATCAAAACCCTTAAACCAAGTTATGCCAGATGAGTCCACCATATCTACCTATATGCGGTATTACCCTGCCGTTCCAACGTAAATTTGCATGTGCCACCTCTAAAAATTCAAATGAACATCTATTTTGTGTGCCTGGACCGCTCATGAAGCGACAGGGGGCGGTTAGTATCTTCCATGCTAAGCGGGTTATTCTCATGACGAGTGTTTACTCACTTGTCCGTACACGAGAGGGGCGGTAATAGGGATTCCCAGTCCCGTAATCAAAAATAAAAATTATTAAAACAACCCCCCCCCCCAGGAATGTTGTTGGTTTGGACGGTACCCGTGGATGCGGCTCGCCATGGAGTGTGATTGTTGGTGGAGGGGGAGTAAACCTTTACTTTTATCGCTTGGGAACCGCCACTAATTTGTTTAGCATTGAAGATATTGATAACTCTTGGTCGTGATGTTGACAGGAAGGGTGTACCTCTCAAAATTATATCTATCTCTGTTTTAAACTTTGAGCTCTGGCACCGCTGCAAATCCATGCTTCCCTCTGTGAAGGGACTATCTATTTACTTTTATGTTGAGTCATCACCTTCTCAAATAAGCGCCAGACCTGAGAGCACTATTGTCATCCTCATGCATTGTGTATAGTTGATGTTGGGTGCAGCATGACTGGATCTTTTCTACCATGAATTACAATGTTTAGTCGCTGCTTGAACTTTGGAGGTGCTCTGCATTTATGTTTTGCGGTCTCAGAAAGGGCTAGCGAGATACCACTATTGTCATACTGTATCATGATTGTTTTGACAAAGTGTTGGCGCTTGATATATCTTATTATTGCTCGCTAATTGCTTATGTTATTGTTATGAGTAAATATAATTTCTAAGAGTTATTGTTGACATGGTTAGTCATAATCTTTGCTGAAAACCTGGGTGCTACTTAAGCATATAAATGTAAACAAGGACAAAAGAGTTCATAAAAGTTTTTCTTTATCACTTTCAGTTTGTCAACTGAATTGCTTGAGGACAAGCAAAGGTTTAAGCTTGGGGGAGTTGATACATCTCCAACGTATCTACTTTTTCTCACTCTTTTGCCCTTGTTTTGGACTCTAATTTGCATGATTTGAATGGAACTAACCCGGACTGACGCTGTTTTCAACAGAACTACCATGGTGTTGTTTTTGTGTAGAAATAAAAGTTCTCGGAATGGAACAAAAAAAATTGGAGATTTATTTTGGAAAATATAAAAAATACTGGAGCCAAAAACCACCAGAGAGGGGGCACAAGCTGGGCACAATACACCAGGGCGCGCCAGCCCCCTCCCGGCGTGCCCTCGTGGGTTGTGCCCACCTCGTGGCCCCACTTGACCTAACTCTGCCACTATAAATTCCTAAATTTGGAGAAAAAATCAGAGAGAAAGAATTATCGCATTTCACGAGACGGAGCCGCCGCCACCTCCTGTTCTTCATCGGGAGGCCACATCTGGAGCCCGTTTGGGGCTCTGGAGAGGGGAATCTTCGGTCTTCGTCATCACCAACATTTCTCCATCGCCAATTCCATGATGCTCCCCACCGGGAGTGAGTAATTCCTTCGTAGGCTTGCTGGTCGGTGAGGAGTTGGATGAGATTCATCATGTAATCGAGTTAGTTTTGTTAGGGCTTGATCACTAGTACCCATTATGTTCTGAGATTGATGTTGCTATGACTTTGCTATGCCTAATGCTTGTCACTAGGTCCCGAGTGCCATGATTTCAGATCTGAACCGTTTATGTTGTCATCTCTATATCAATGTTCTTGATCTGATCTTGCCTAGTCATATGCACCTATTACGTGTTATGATCCGTCAACCCCATAGTGACAATATTTGGGATACTTTGCGGTGATGACCGTAGTTTGAGGAGTTCATGTATTCACCATGTGTTAATGCTTTGTTCCGGTTCTCCATTAAAGGAGGCCTTAATATCCCTTAGTTTCCTTATGGACCCCGCTGCCACGGGAGGGTAGGACAAAAGATGTCATGCAAGTTCTTTTCCATAAGCACGTATGACTATTTACGAAATACATGCCTACATTACATTGATGAACTGAGCTAGTTCTGTATCGCCCTAGGTTATGACTGTTACATGACGAATATCATCCAACGAGTTACCGATCCAGTCCCTACGACCTTTCCACTTATTGTTCTTGCTAAGTTATTACTACTGTTGCTGCTGTTCCAACTGCTACAAACCTATTGTTACTACTGTTACCGCTACTGTTGCCGTCACTACTGCTACCAAACTAACATATTACTGTGCTACTGATCACTTTGCTGCAGATATTTAATCTCGACGTGTGGTTGAATTGACAACTCAACTGCTAATACTCTCAAGTATTCTTTGGCTCCCCTTGTGTCGAATCTATAAATTTGGTTTGAATACTCTACCCTCGAAAACTGTTGCGATCCCCTATACTTGTGGGTTATCAATCCTTAACATCGTGGTTCGATCGATAAAGATCTTTGTGGAATATGTAGGAACCAATATGGGCATCCAGGTCCGGCAATTGGTTATTGACCGGAGAGGAGTCTCACTCATGTCTACATGATTCTCGAACCCGTAGGGTCTGCACGCTTAACTTTCGGTGACGCTAGAGTATTATTGGTTATGTATGTTGGTGACCGAATGTTATTCGGAGTCCCAGATGAGATCTCGGACATGACGACGAGCTCTGGAATGGTCCGAAGGTAAAGATTTATATATGGGAAGTTGTTTTGAGGGTTCCGGAAAAAGTTTTAGTTTTTTTGGTATTGTACCGGAAAGCTTCCAGAAGGTTCCGAAAACTTCCTGAGGAGTCCAGAAGTCCACCAAGGGTTCCACCAAGTCCCAAGGGCCAGCATGGGCTGAGGGGAGGCGCCCTAGCCTTATTGGGTCAGGCGCACAAGTCCCTCAAGGCCCATGTGGCTTGGGAGAGGTGGAAAGTCCACCTTTGTATGGAAGGGAAGGAGGAGGACTAGGATTCCACCTCCTCGCCCTTGGCTGCGCCCCTAGGGCTTGGAGGGGTTGTCCTCCACGCCCCTCCACCTATATATAGAGGGGAGGGGGCTCCCCAAGACGACACACCAAGCCCTTGGCGCCCCTCTCTCTCTCGTTGCTGCTCCGTTCGTAGTTCTAGTAGCGCTTGGCGAAGCCCTGCTGGCACTGCTCCACCAGCATCTTCACCATTTCGTCATGGTGGTCGAGATCCCATCTACTACTCCACCCTCACTTGCTAGATCGAGGAGTCGTAGACGTCATCGAGCCGCACGTGTGCTGAACGTGGAGGTGACGTCTGTTCGGCGTTGGATCGGATTGGATCGCGATTGGATCGTGAAGAGTACGACTACATCAACCGCATTATATACGCTTCTGCTTAGAAATCTACAAGGCTATCTACATACACTCCCCCTCTCACAGCTATGCATCTCCATGGATAGATCTTGTGGGTGCGTAGGAATTTTTTTTGTTTCCCATGCAACGTTCCCCTACAGTGGCATCATGAGTTACGTCTCTATGCGTAGATGATATGCACGAGTAGAACACAAAGTGTTTGTGGGCGTTGATGTTCAGATTGCTTATCTCCTTAGTCTAATTTTGATTCAGCGGTATTGTGGGATGAAACGGCTCAGACCAACCTTACTTGTCCTCGCACAAGATACCGGTTACACCGATTGACATGCAACTTGTTTTGCATAAAGGTGGCTGGCGGGTGTCTGTCTCTCCCACTTTAGTTGAATCGGATTCGACGAAGACGGTCCTTGTAGATGGTTAAAAGGCAACTTTATTATCATCATTGTAACTTTGCGTAGGTAAGAACGGTTCTTGCTAGTTGCCCATAGCAGCCACATAAAACTTGCAACAACAAAGTAGAGGACGTCTAACTTGTTTTTGCAAGGCATGTTGTGATGTGTTATGGCCAAGATGTGATTTGATATATGTGATGTATGAGATGATCATGTTTTGTATAGTTATCACGACTTGCATGTCGATGAGTACAGCAACCGGCAAGAGCCATATGGTTGTCTTTAATTTATTTCATGTCAATGCTTTACTTTATCGCTATGAGTTAGCAATAGTTGTAGAAGAAATGGTTGGCGCGACAACCACATGATGACACGATGATGAAGATCATGGTGTCATGCCGGTGATGATGGAGATCATGCCGGTGCTTTGAAGATGGAGATCAAAAGCACAAGACGATGATGGCCATATCATGTCACTTATTTGATTTGCATGTGATGTTTATCCTTTTATGCATCTTATTTTGCTTAGGACGACGGTAGCATTATAAGACGATCCCTCATTTAATTTCAAGATAAAATTGTGTTCTCCCCAAGTATGCACCATTGCAAAAGTTCGTCGTTTTGAAGCACCTCGTGATGATCGGGTGTGATAGACTCTTCATTCGCATACAACGGGTGTAAGCCAGTTTTACACATGCAGAATACTTGGGTTAAGCTTGACGAGCCTAGCATGTACAGACATGGCCTCGTAACATAAGAGACCGAAAGGTTGAACATGAGTTATATAGTAGATATGATCAACATGGAGATGTTCACCGTTGAAACCACCTCATTTCACGTGATGATCGGACTTTGGTTGGTGGATTTGGATCATGTCACATTTAGACAACCTGAGGGATGTTGATTTGAGTGGGGGTTCATTAGTAATTTGATTAAACTGAACTAATTATCATGAACATAGTCAAAATGTCTTTGGAAATTATGTTGTAGATCAATAGCTCGCGTTGTAGCTCCCCTGGATTTTAATACGTTCCGAGGGAAAGACTAAGTTGAAAGATAGTGTAAGCAATTATGCGGACCGGGTCCGTAATCTAAGGATTGTCCTCACTGCTGCATAGAAAGCTCATGTCCTTGATGCACCGCTCGGTGTGCCAACCCCTCCAGCATCGTCTGTGGATGTTGTGAATGTCTCGCAGAAATGTTCTAATGATTACTCAATAGTTCAGTGTGCCATGCTTTACAGCTTAGAATCGGGGCTCCAAAGCCGTTTTTGAAACGCCATGAAGCATATGAGATGTTCCAAGAGCTGAAATTGGCATTTCAAGCTCATGCCCGTGTTGAGAGGTATGAGACCTCTGACAAGTTCTTGGCCTAGAAGATGGACGAGAATAGCTCAGCCAGTGAGCATGTGCTCAGAATGTCTGGCTGCTACAATCGCTTGAATCAAGTGGGAGTTAATCTTCCACATAAGATAGTGATTGACAGAGTTCTCCAGTCATAGTCACCAAGCTACTACAACTTTGTGATGAACTATAACATGCAAGGGATGGAGATGATGATCCCTGAGCTATTTGCGATGCTTAAGGCCGCGGAGGTAGAAATCAAGAAGGAGCATCAAGTGTTGATGGTTAACAAGACCACTAGTTTCAAGAAGGGCAAGGGCAATAAGGGAAACTTCAAGAATGGAAAACCAGTTACCGCTCCAGTGAAGAAACCCAAGGTTGGACCCAAACTCGAGACTAAGTGCTTCTATTGTAAGGGGAACGGTCACTTGAAGCGGAACTGCCCCAAGTACTTGGCAGATAAGAAGGCTGGCAACGTCTTAAGTATATTTGATATACATGTTATTGATGTGTACCTTACTAGTACTCGTAGTGGCACCTGGGTATTAGATACCGGTTCAGTTACTAATATTGGTAACTCGAAACAAAATTTGCGGAATAAACAGAGACTAGCTAAGGGCGAGGTGACGATGTGTGTTGGAAATGTTTCCAAGGTTGATGTGATCACCATCGCACGCTCCCTCTACCTTCCGGATTAGTGTTGAACCTAAACAAATGTTATTTGGTGTCTGCGTTGAGCATGAACATGATTAGATCGTGTTTATTGCCATACGGTTATTCATTTAAGCCAGACAATAATGGTTTTTCTGTTTAGATGAATAATATCTTCTATGGTCATGCACCCAATGTGAATGGTTTATTGAATCTCCTTTGTAGTGACACACATGTTCATAATATTGATGCCAAAAGATGCAAAGTTAATGATGATAGTACCGCATGCTTGTGGCACTGCTGCTTAGGTCATATTTGTGTAAAGCGCATGAAGAAACTCCATGCTGATGGATCTTCGGACTCACTCGATTTTGAATCGCTTGAGACATGTGAACCGTGCCTCATGGGAAAGATGACTAAGACCCCGTTTTCCGGTACCATGGAACGGGCAAGTGACTTATTGGAAATAATACATATTGATGTATGCAGTACAATGAGTGTTGAAGCATGCGGTGGGTATTGTTATTGTCTTACCTTCACAAATGATTTGAGTAGATACGAGTATATTTACTTGATGAAACACAAGTCAAAAGTTCAAGCAATTTCAGAGTGAAGTTGAAGATCATCATGACAAGAAGATAAAATGTCTACGATATGATCGTGGAGGTGAATATCTGAGTTACGAGTTTGGTATGCAAGACAATGTGGAAATTGTTTCACAACTCACGCCACCTGGAACACCTCAGTGTAATGGTGTGTCCGAATGTTGTAGCCATACTCTATTGGATATGGTGCGTTCTATGATGTCTCTTATCGACTTGCCACTATCGTTTTGGAGTTATGCATTGGAGACAACTACATTCACTTTAAATAGGGCACCATCTAAATCCGTTGAGATGACACCTTATGAATTATGGATTGGCAAGAAACCTAAGATGTCGTTTCTTTTGGGGCTGCAACACTTATGTCAAAAGGCTTCAGCCTGATAAGCTCGAACCCAAAGCAGAGAAATGCGCCTTCATAGGAACCGTAAGGAAACAATTGGGTACACCTTCTATCTCAGATCCGAAGGAAAGGTCTTTGTTGCCAAGAATGGATCCTTTCTAGAGAAGGAGTTTCTCTCGAAAGAATTGAGTGGGAGGAAGGTAGAACTTGATGAGGTTGTTGAACCGTCACTTCAATTGGAGAGTAGCACGACACAGAAAGATGTTTCCGTGACGCCTACACCAATTAAAGAGGAAGCTAATGATGATGATCATGAAGTTTCAGATCAAGTCACTACTGATCCTCGTAGGTCAACAAGGACATGTACTGCCCCGAGTGTTACAGTGATCCTGTCTTGGAAGTCATGTTGTTAGACAATGATGAGCCTACGAACTATGAGGAAGAGATGATGGGCCTGGATTCCAAGAAATGGCTAAGACCATGAAATCCGAGGTAGGATCCATGTATGAAAACCAAGTATGGACTTTGGTGGACTTGCTCGATGACCGGCGGGCCATTATGTACAAATGGATATTTAAGAAGAACCTAGACGCTGATGGTAATGTCAACATTAATAAAGCTCGATTTGTCACAAAGAGGTTTCCGACAAGTTCAAGGAGTTGAATACAATGAGACTTTCTCACCCGTAGCGATGCTAAAGTCTGTTCGGATTATGTTAGCAGTTGTTGTATTTTCGATTATGAAATCTGGCAGATGGATGTCAAAACATCGTTTCCTTAACGGTTTCCTTAAGGAAAGGTTGTATGTCATACAACCAGAAGGTTTTGTCAATCCTAAGGATGCTAAAAGGTATGCAAGCTCCAGCGATCCTTCTATGGACTGGTGCCAGCATCTCGGAGTTGGAATATACACATTGATAAGGTGATCAAAGCTTTTGGGTTTATACAAAGTTTATGAAGAAATTTGTATTTACAAGAAAGTGAGTGGGAGCACTATAGCATTTCTGATAAGTATATGTGGATGACATATTGTTGATTGGAAATGATGTAGAATTTCTGGAAAGCATAAAGGGTTGTTTGAAAGGAATTTTTCAAAGGAAGACCTGGGTAAAGTTGTTTACATATTGGGCATCAAGATCTATAGAGATAGATCAATACGCCCGATAAAACTTTCACAAAGCACATACCTTGACCAGATTTTGAAGGAGTTCAAAACGGATCAGTCAAAGAAGGAGTTCTTGCCTGTATTGTAAGGTGTGAAGTTGAGTACGACTCAAAGCTCGACCACGACAAAAGAAACAGAAAGGACGAAGGTCGTCCCCTATGCCTTAGCCGTAGGATCTATAGTGTATGCCATGTTGTGTACCGCACCTGGTGTGCCCCTTGCCATGGGTCTGGCAAGGGGTACAAGAGTGATCCAGGAGTGGATCACCGGACAACGGTCAAAATTATCCTTAGTAACTAGAGGACTAAGGAAATGTTTCTCGATTATGGAGGTGATAAAGAGTTCGTCGTAAATGGTTACGTCGATGTAAGCTTTGACACCGATCCGGATGACTCTGAGTCATAAACCGGATACGTATAGTGGAGTAGTCATTTGGAACAGCTCCAAATGGGGCGTAGTAGCAGCATCTACAGTATGACTTAGAGATTTGCAAAGTACACACGGATCTGAATGTTGCAGACCCGTTGACTAAAACCTCTCTCACAAGCAAAACATGATCAAACCCCAAAACTCATTGGGTGTGAATCACATGGCGATGTGAACTAGATTATTGACTCTAGTGCAAGTCGGAGACTGTTGGAAATATGCCCTAGAGGCAATAATAAATTGTTTTATCATATTTCCTTGTTCATGATAATCGTTTATTATCCATGCTAGAATTGTATTGATCGGAAACTCAGATACATGTGTGGATACATAGACAGCACCGTGTACCTAGTGAGCCTCTACTAGACTAGCTTGTTGATCAAAGATGGTTAAGGTTTCCTAACCATAGACATGAGTTGCCATTTCATAATAGGGTCACGTCATTAGGAGAAAGATGTGATGGACAAGACCCAACCGTAGGCATAGCATTTGATCGTATCACTAAGTTTATTGCTACTGCTTTCTTCATGTCAAGTATCTATTCCTAAGACCATGAGATCATGCAACTCCCTGACACCAGAGGAATGCCTTGTGTGCATCAAACGTCTTCTTCATAACTAGGTGATCATAAAGGTGCTCTATAGGTATCTCCGAGGGTGTCTGTTGGGTTGGCATGGATCGAGACTAGGATTTGTCACTCAGTATGACGGAGAGGTATCTCTGGGCCCTCTCGGTAATACAACATCACAAGAAGCTTGCAAGCAATGTGACTAAGGAGTTAGTCATGGGATCTTGTATTACAGAACGAGTAGAGAGACTTGCCGATAATGAGATTGAACTAGGTATGGAGATACCGACGATCGAATCTCGGGCAAGTAACATACCGATGGACAAAGGGTACTGCATACGGGATTGATTGAATCCTTGACATCGTGGTTCGATGGATAAAGATCTTCATGGAATATGTTGGAACCAATATGGGCATCCAGGTCCCACAATTGGTTATTGACCGGAAAGGAGTCTCGATCATGTCTACATGATTCTCGAACCAGTAGGGTCCGCACGCTTAACTTTTAGTGACGCTAGAATATTATTGGGTTATGTATGTTGGTGACCGAATGTTGTTTGGAGTCCCGGATGAGATCCCGGACATGACGATGAGCTCCGGAATGGTTCGAAGGTAAAGATTTATTTATGGAAAGTTGTTTTCAGGGTTCCGAAAAAAGATTTAGTTTTTTCGGTATTGTACCGGGAAGCTTCCAGAAGGTTCCGGAAACTTCCGAAGGAGTCCGGAAGTCCACCAAGGGTTCCATCATGTCCCAAGGGCCAGCATGGGCTGTGAGGAGGCGCCCTAGCCTTATTGGGCCAGGAGCACAAGTCCCTCAAGGCCCATGTGGCTTGGGAGAGGTGGAAAGTCCACCTTTGTATGGAAGAGAAGGAGGAGGACTAGGATTCCACCTCCTCCCCCTTGGTTGCGCCCCTAGGGCTTGGAGGGGCTGTCCTCCACGCCCCTCCACCTATATATAGAGGGGAGAGGGCGCCCCAAGACGACACACCAAGCCCTTGGCGCCCCTTTCTATCTCCCGTTGCTCCGTTGCTCCTCCGTTCGCAGTTCTAGTAGCGCTTCGTGAAGCCCTGCTGGCACTGCTCCACCACCATCTTCACCATGCCGTTGTGATGGTCAAGATACCATCTACTACTCCACCCTCTCTCTCTGGATCGAGGAGGCGGAGACGTCATCAAGCCGCACGTGTGCTGAATGCGGAGGTGTCGTCCGTTCGGCATTGGATCGGATTGGATCGTGAAGAGTACGACTACATCAACCGCGTTATATACGCTTCCGCTTAGTGATCTACCAGGGTATGTAGATACACTCCCCCTATCGTAGCTATGCATCTCCATGCATAGATCTTGCGTGTGCATAGGAATTTTTTTGTTTCCCATGCAACGTTCCCCTACACTTAGTGTTAAGCCTTGCATGTTATTCCGCTTTCAAACATGGGTTACTTGCGAGTACATTCAAAGTACTCTTTGGCATGTCCCTGCTTATTTAATTGCCTAGGCATGGAAGAACATGAATTTGATGAAGAGTACCTTGGTGATGAACATGCAAATTAGGACGCTTCCCAGTCAGAATGCATGTAGGGTTAAGGCAGATGGCATGAGTCCAAGTTATCGTTGAAGATTTCCGCTACAAGTGTTTATTCGAAGATTGGCCTTCACAGCCCTATCTATGCAAGAGTTGACCATAATGGTCATATTTGTGTAAGACGGTATGTAATGGATGTAAGACTCTTGATTATCCAGGTCTGTGTGTTCAGTGAGCATTGATCTTGGGATCACTGTACATGTGCATTCGGAGGCTTCGACTTATGAGTCGGGGTCCCCACATTCCATAGGTGGCCCTCATAATATATTCATAAGGTGGTTTAACTGTCTTTCTAGGAAAGTGTTCCATCCCTTTATTTAATGGGAACTGAAATCTTATATTACCTTCATTCATGTCAATAATAGCACCTATGGTTCGTAGGAAGGGCCTACCAAGTATAATAGGACAAGACAGATCACATTCATTATCAAGCACAATGAAATCCACGGGCACATAATTTCTATTATCAAGAATAAGGACATCATTTATTCTACCCGATGGTTTCTTAATAGTGGAATCCGCTAGATGCAAGTTGAGGGAACATTCATTTATACCAGTGAGACCTAGCACATAACATAAAGATTTCACACAAAGCATTGCATTCATAATCTTTAAGCTTAATTTTAGTAGTAGGTTCTCGTTCATCATGAAACTTTTTAGGTATTGAAACCTCTAACTCAAATTTCTCCTCATGACATTTTATCATAGCTTCCACAAATATGTTTAGTAAAAGCTTTGTTTTGTTCATAGGCATTAGGTGAGCTAATCATGGATTGAAACAAGGAAATACATTAAACTAAAGATAAACTTTCATAATTAAAGTCCTTGTAATCCAAAGTAGTGCGTGCATCACTATGTAAAGTTTTGACCTCTCCAAACCCACTTTTTCATTTTTATCAATAGGATCATCACCCTACGAACAAGCGGGATGCCTTCTAGCTAAATTTGACTCACCCCCAATCCATTTTCATCAATTTTAAGATTAGTAAACAAATATTTAATAGGAGAAACACTAATAATTTTAATATCTTCATCATGATTACGATAAAAACCGGGAGGGATTGCCTTTTCTAGGAACTCTCGCTTAGCTCTCAACCTAGCGGCCCTCTCCTTACTTTCATTAATAGATATTTGGATGGATTTAATAGACTCATTAATATCTTGCTTGGGTGACAAAGTTTTACTTTTAAGAGCTTCCACATCATGAGCAATCCTATGCATGTTTCTAGCCATATCGTCAATTTTATGTAGTTTTTCTTCTACCATAGTATTGAAAATCTTTCGAGAACTAATAAATTCTTTAATGGTGTTCTCAAGATCAGAGGGTATCCTATTATTATTATTATTGTTGGAAGAATTACCACAGGAATTACCATAATTATTAGAGGAATTACCGGGATACGGTCTAGGATTGAAATTACCTCTATATGCAATATTATGGAAATTACTTCTATAGAAAAATTTCACATCAAGGGCATCATTATTTTGCTCAATCAAAGTAGATAGTGGCACATAATTGGGATCAACATGAGCATTCTTATTTCAACCATATTCATAAGAGAATCCAACTTATCACTCAAAGTAGCGATTTCTTCAACATAATTTACCTTCTTACAAGTTGGAGCTTGTTCGGCGTGCCATTGAGAATAATTTTTCATGATGTTATCAAGTAGTTTTGTAGCTTCTCCCAATGTAATTTCCATAAAAGTAACACCTGCAGCAGAGTCTAGAAGATTTTTCGACACAAAGTTTAGTCCCGCATAGAAATTTTGTATTATCATTCATAAACTTAAGCCATGAGTGGGACAAGTTCTAACCATTAATTCCATTCTCTCCCAAGCTTGTGCAACATGTTCTTTCTCATGTTGTTTAAAATTCATAATTTGATTTCGGAGAGATATAATCTTAGCAGGAGGAAAATACTTAGCAATAAAAGCATCCTTATACTTACCCCAAGTTCCAATACTATTGCGAGGCAAGGATGAAAACCAAGTTTTAGCTTTATCTCTCAATGCGAAAGGAAATAATTTCAACTTAACCACATCATTATCCACATCCTTTTTCTTTTGCATAGCACATAATTCAACGAAGGTATTAAGATGTGAAGCAGCGTCCTCATTAGGACTTCCAGCAAATTGTTCTTTCATAACATGATTTAGCAAAGCGACATTAATATCAAAAGCTTCTGCACTAATAAAATCATTATTATTAGTATTTGAAAGAAAATAGAAATATTTTTGTATAACAATTTGGTATTTTCTTGAGACATAGCGACAAATCAAGTAAACTAGCAAACAAACAAGTAAACTAGATAACTAAGCAAGCAAATAGAAATATTTTTGTATTTTTGATTTTTATGTAAAGCAAATATAAAGGCAAATAAAAAGTAGAACAAGTGAATGACAATTTTTGTGAAGGAACCTGCCAAGAGTTTGATGATGTCTATCCGGCAATGGCGCCAGAAATTCGTCCTGCTACTTGTGAGCTGTGTTGGTATTTTCCCTTAAAGGAGGGGAGATGTAGTACAATAGAGATAAGTATTTCCCTTAGTGAGAACAAGGTTATCGAACCAATAGGAGAACCACGCAAACTCCTTTCAACATCACCTTCACACACAAAACCAAACACTTGCACCCAACGCGGGAAGTGGGTTGTCAAGCCCTTTCAACTCGTTACTTGCAAGGATTAAATCTTGATAGAGATAGACGATACAAATAATAAATGTAAAAACAATAAGTAAATTGCAGCAAGGTATTATTAGGGTTTTAGTGTTTATAATTAAGTAGCTCCGGGGGCCATAGTTTTCTCTAGAGGCTTCTCTCTTGAACATAGCATACAGTGGGTAAACAAATTACTGTTGGGCAATTGACATAATAGAGCATAGTTATGACATGTTATTCACGGCAATGACCATGTATATATGCACCACGTCCATAACCAAGTAGACCGAAACGATCCTGCATCTACTACTATTCCTCCACTTCGAGAGTTGTCGTGGTTTTGTCACGGCAGATGTCCTAGTGCAAGGACTTAGGTGTGAGGCCATCGCCGCTAGGTGGCGACTCGAAGGGGTTAAACGAGAGATAGAGAGTCGGTTTTTACCCAGGTTCGGCCCCTCCGATGGAGGTAAAAGCCTACATCCTGCTTTGTGTGTATTGATGGATAGATCTCGATTACAAGGGTGCAGAATCGCTAACCTAGCTATCGAGAGATTGTGACTTGAATCTTTTTGTCCTAGGGGCTTGCCTTTATATACAGGTCAAGACCCTAGGGTTTACAATAGAGTCCGGGTCATATCGTAACTCGTAACTTATAATGTCTCTAACTCGCCTTGCTCCTTAAGCAAGGAAACCGACCAGCGCCTTCTGCCCTGTGGGCCTTGAGTCGCCGTCTTCAGGTGTTGGGCCGCCCAGCGACTTAGTCAGCCGCCGCCTTGCTTGTCTTGTCTTAATGACACGACCCATCTTAAACTTGATCATAGAGCCGTCAATATGTTAACCCGGCCCAATAGGGCGGGTTACACCGTGGAGTTATATCCCCGACATTAGGCCCCAGATTGATTTGAATCCTATTCATGTCAATTTCTCTTCTCTTCATTTGGCAGCTCATTATTGGATTTGTGTCTTCCATGAACCTCATAACGCCGGCTTATGGTGCTTCTAGACTTGTCATTTCTCCAGCGTTCATCCGTTGTGACATCATCCGTCGTCAATCTAGAAAAATAATGATGACATCATGGCGAATCTGACCATATCCGTTTATCCCGGAAATCGAGGCGCCTTTGTTTCCTGAAATTTACAGCGTTTCCTTGATTGCCGTGCTCGTCAGTTGCCTCTTCGAGCTCCCTCCATTTAAATATTTACCAGGGGGTCCCTTTTTCACTTTTCACTTCGCCTCTTCGCTCCTTCTTCCTCCTCGAACCCGGAGTTTCCTCGCGCTACCGCTGTTGTTTCCTCATCTCCGGCGATCACTCCCGAGACCGTCGCGGTATTTCTTCCTCACCGGGCAAACATTCACACGTTCCCACCGCCGCCGCTGATCACTCAAGTAAGTCATTTCCTTTGACCTAGATCCACTGTAGTTCGTTGAAATTCTTGAGTTCTTCGGTAGCCTTCCTTCAGTTCATCACCATCGTTGGTCTCGTGAGTAGATCCCGCAAGTTTAATTGTAAGAATAAAGCGATAGGAATGACGTCCCCGTTTTACGCATAGCATACTTTAATCTGTTCGAGCATTTGATGAACTGTACTGTCACCTCTTCCCTGCTCCGTCATTAGGTCTAGCAATTATCTTGATTTTTTAAAAAATATTCTCAAATCCACAAATGTAGCTGCTCCGGTAGAAACTTGTTTGTCCCACACTATAGCAAAATTTTAGAAGTCTTCAATCGTTAGCATGAGTCGCCCTTACTCCTGCCGGCTAAATAATTGTAACCCGCCATGCGTTAAACTGCTGCATTAAGGTTCCAGCTCTTCACAAGGCAGCTTTTCCATTGTAAATAATTAGATCAACTTATTTGAACTATTTGCTTAAGCCGCCCCCTTTTGCTTTATCCAGGCGACTCATTATGTCAGAATCCAAAGCCTGCAACTGGGTGGCCACTCAAGTTTCTGAGATTATCTTCAAAGATTATGAGGAACATGGGTTTCTGCCACCTCAAGACGTGGTTGGCTGGCGGGTCATCCTTGGAGAGGAAATCCCAAACCCAGAGGAGGGAGAAGTGGTGATATTCTTGCATCACCTTCAGAGGGGTTTTTCACCTCCCGGATCAAAATTCTTTCGAGACGTCTTGCATTTCTTCCGTCTTCATCCTCAAGACCTGGGTCCCAACTCCATATCGAACCTTTGCCAATTCCAAGTATTTTGTGAGGTATATCTGCAAACGGAACCCACCATCTCCCTCTTTAGGGAATTCTTCTATTTGAACCGGCAGACCGAATGCGCGGACGGCCCTGGCCTAGAACTTGGCGGGGTCCCAATCCAGAGGCGGAAGGACGTCCTTTTTCCTGCTGCCACCCTACCAAGCCATCCTAAGGGGTGGAACAAGACTTGGTTTTATTTTCGGAATACCGCCCCTGCTGACGAAAATCCCTTGCCGGGTTATAGACCCAACCGCCTCCCCATGGATTTCGAACTTCCTGGTTGGGCTCCTCAAGAGGAGCGTTCTCAACACGCCCATGTTTATCCGAAATCGAGGGCTCTGCTAGCCAACGGGCTAACTGGAGTCGACTTAACCCGGTGTTGGGTGTCTTGGAGGATTTTGCCATTAAGTCTTCGCAACGACTTGATGTATGCTTACTCCGGCGACTTGGATGACACTCAATGATACAGCAACTATTCCTTGGATGCTCACAAGATAAACCGGATCGTAAAGAAGCTGCTGGGTGAAAACCAAGAAACTTGCAGCAAGGACGGGTTGAAGCCTTTCTATGCCCTTAACACGGTTCCTCCGGTACAAAACCTTTGACACCTTAATCCGGCTTTCCGAGCAGACTTTTAGCCTTTTGCCTGCTTGCTCCGATTGTTTAATTTTACAGGCCACGTCTCCCTTTTGGGGCAGGAAACGAAGCAAAACTGCAGCTAATAAACCCAAAGCCGCCCCAAGTAAGAAGAAGAATAAGGCGGATGTAGAAGGGCCGTCTCACATGGACGAAGTAGCTGCCACCGATACTCGATCAGAGGTAAATTTTATCTTTTGTTTGCATTTCATTGAATCTGGCTGACGCCTCTTCTTCTTAGGGCGATGTCGAGACAAGTCGTGCAGGCGACTGATACGTCTCCAACGTATCTATAATTTATGAAGTATTCATGCCATGTTTACAATAATTTTATATGATTTTGGCATGATTTTATTAGAACTAACCCGGACTGACGTTGTTTTCAGCAGAACTACCATGGTGTCGTTTTTTGTGCAGAAATAAAAGTTCTCGGAATGGGCTGAAAATTTATGGTGATTTTTTATGAACCAAAAGAGACCCCCGAAGCACCGGAGTTGGGCCAGGAAGTGACCGAGGAGGCCACAAGCCAGGGGGGCGCGCCCTACCCCCCCGGGAGGGTGCTCCTGGCTTGTGGACTCCTCGAGCACCCCCTTGACGTGAGACCGACGCCAAAAATTCCTATAAATACCAAAACCCCCAGAAAGAAACCTAGATCGGGAGTTTCGCCGCCGCAAGCCTCTGTAGCCATGAAAAACCAATCGGGAGCCCGTTCCGGCACCCTGCCGGAGGGGGAAACCATCACTGGAGGCCATCTTCATCATCCCGGCGGTCTCCATGACGAGGAGGGAGTAGTTCACCCTCGGGGCTGAGGGTATGTACCGGTAGCTATGTGTTTGATCTCTCTCTCGTGTTCTTGAGATGACACAATCTTGATGTACCTCGAGCTTTTATTAATATAGATGAATCATAAGGAGTTTTCCCCTCTCTATCTTCTTGTGATGGATTGAGTTTTCCCTTTGAAGTTTTCTTATCGGATTGAGTCTTTAAGGATTTGAGAACACTTGATGTATGACTTGCGATGGGATATCCGTGGTGACAATGGGATGTTCTATTGATCCACTTGATGTATGTTTTGGTGATCAACTTGCGGGTTCCGTGACCTTGGGAATCTATGCATAGGGGTTGGCACATGTTTTCGTCTTGACTCTCCGGTAGAAACTTTGGGGCACTCTTTGAAGTTCTTTGCGTTGGATTGAACATGATGAATCTGAAATTGTGTGATGCATATCGTATAATCAAGCCCATGGGTACTCGTGGTGACATTGGAGTATCTAGGTGGCATTAGGGTTTTGGTTGATGTGTATCTTAAGGTGTTATTTTAGTACGAACTCTAGGGCTGTTCGTGACACTTATAGGGATAGCTCATACGATTGATCGGAAAAGATAACTTTGAGGTGGTTTCGTACCCTACAATAATTTCTTCGTTTGTTCTCCGCAATTTGTGACTTTGGAGTGAACTCTTTGTCGCACGTGAGGGATTTACATATGATTCAACTATGTTAGTATTGTTGAGAGAACTTGCACTAGTGAAAGTATGAACCCTAGGCCTTGTTTTCAAGCATTGCAATACCATTTGTGCTCACTTTTGTTACTTGCTACCTTGCTGTTTTTATATTTTCAGATTACAAAAACCTTTATCTACCATCCATATTACACTTGTATCACCATCTCTTCGCCGAACTAGTGCACCTATACAATTTACCGTTGTATTGGGTGTGTTGGGGACACAAGAGACTCTTTGTTATTTGGTTACAAGGTTGTTTGAGAGAGACCATCTTCATCCTATGCCTCCCATGGATTGATAAACCTTAGGTCATCCACTTGAGGGAAATTTGCTACTGTCCTACAAAACTCTGCGCTTGGAGGCCCAACACGAGTCTACAAGAAGAAGGTTGCGTAGTAGACACCAAGCTCTTTTCTGGCGCCGTTGCCGGGGAGGTGAGTGCTTGAAGGTATATCTTTAGATCTTGCAATTGAATCTTTTAGTTTCTTGTTTTATCACTAGTTTGGCTTTTATAAAAGAAAACTACCAAAAAAATGGAGTTGAGGTTGCCTCATATGCTTCATCTTTTTAATGTCTTTCGTGAAAATGATGGAAAGGAAAATTGTGCTCAAGTGTTAGAAGAAGAAGTTATTAAAATGTTTGGCACTAAATATTTGAATGATGAGCATGATAGAAATATTGTTAGTATGAATTCTCTGAATATTCATGATGCTAATGATATGCAAAGCTACAAGCTTGGGGATGCTATGTTTGATGAAGATGATATGTTTAGTCCCCCAAGTTTTGATGAGAAAATTTATTATGATGAAAGCATGCCTCCTATTTATGATGATTATTGTGATGACATGTATTCTATAAAGAATAATGATAACCATGAAACTTGTCATCATGATTTTAATTTTCAATTGGATTATGCTTCTCATGATAGTTATTTTGTTGAGTTTGCTCCCACTATTATGAATGAAAAGAAAATTACTTATGTGGAGAGTGACAAATTTTCTATGCTTGTGGATCATGAAGATAATGCTTTATGTGCTGGTTATATTGTGAAATTCCTTCATGATGCTACTGAAAATTATTATGAGGGAGGAACATATGCTTGTAGGAATTGCAATAATATCAAGTTTCCTCTCTATGTGTTCAAAGTTTTGAAGTTATGCTTGTTTTGCCTTCATATGCTAGTTGATTCTTGCTCCCATAAATTGTTTTATCACAAAATACCTATGCATAGTAAGTGGGTTAGACTTAAATGTGCTTGTCATGAGATTCATTATGCTCTCTTGCATGTTTCAATTACTACTTTCTATGTGAGCATCATTGAAATCATCATGCCTAGCTAAAAGGCATTAAAGAAAAGCGCTTGTTGGGAGACAACCCAACACTTATACTTTATGTTTTGATGTTTTCACATGATTAATATAATGTAGTAATCATGTTTTGTGTCTTTTATTTCAATAAAGTGCCAAGTAAAGCCTTTGGGATGACTCACAAGATGAGTAGAATTGATGCTGAACCAAAACAGAAACTTTTGACTCCAGTACACGAATTTTCATTTTTTACTGGAGCGTGATAATGATCTGAAATTTTTACACAGTCTTCATATACAAATTCTTCAGGTTGTCCTAATTGTTCAGAATTTTTAGAGACAGGGAAGTATGCTTACACTACAGATCTTCACAGATTGTTCTGTTTTTGACAGATTCTGTTTTGCTTGCATAGTTTGCTTGTTTTAGTGTTTCCATAGCTTATATTTAGCGGTATAAACTATGGGAATGATAGAATACAGTGTGTATTATGTGAGAACAATTATGAATCTTGTCTTGACAGTACCTAAGTGAATGATCTTTATTTATTATACTAACCCATCTCACGAAGTTCCGTTAAGTTTTGTGTGATTGAAGTTTTCAAGTTTTGGGTGAGACACCGATATGAGGAGAACAAGGAGTGACAAGAACCTAAGCTTGGGGATGCCCAAGGCACCCCCAAGGTAATATCCAAGGAAGACTCAAGCGCCTAAGCTTGGGGATGCCCCGGAAGGCATCCCCTCTTTCGTCTTCAACATTATCGGTATATCTTACTTAGAGCTATATTTTTATTCGTCACATAATATGAGTTTTGCTTGGAGCGTCATATTATTTTGTTGTTCTCTGTTAGTAGTTATTCATAATCTTGTTTTTCAATAAAAAGTTCCAAGAATTGTCTTAGGATGCTTGCATTGCATGTTTTGATGAGTGCTGTGTAAAAACAGAAACTTTGGCTGTAGTGTTTGAATTTTCATATTTTACTGGAACGTGGAAAGTTTCTGAAATTTTTACACAGTATTTTCATATAAATTTTATAGCATTTAATAATTTTTCATAATTTTTGAGTTACATAAGTACACTGGTTTAATAGATTGCTACAGACTGTTCTGTTTGGACAGATTGCTGTCATAGTTTTGTTATCTACTTATCCTATAGTTTCCATAGCCTATATTGGTAGATATAAATTGTGGAAATGATAGTATACAGTACCTAATGTTTGAAAATTATTATGCAACTTGTCTTGGCAGTACATGAAGTGTTGATTTGTTCTTATGTGTACTAACCTATCTCACGAGTTCTTTTCAAGTTTTGTGTGGAAGATGTTTTTGAGAATAGGTGAAACCATGATATGAGAGGATTGAACGAGATACAAAAGATCAAGCTTGGGGATTCCCAAGGCACCCCAAGTAAATATTTCAAGAAGTCTCAAGCATATAAGCTTGGGGATGCTACGCATCCCACCTCTCTTCATCAACAATTATCGGTTAGCCTATGTTGAGCCCAAATTTTTATTCGTTCACATGATGCGTGCTATTCTTGGAGTGATATTTTTCTTTTGCTTGCTGTTTAATAAAATACTTAAGATCTGAAATTCTTAGATGAGAGAGTCTTCACATAGTTATTTAATTGTTGGCTACTCATTGATCTTCACTTATATCTTTTTGGAGTAGTTTGTCATTCACTCTCGTGCTTCACTTATATCCTATGAGTAAATGGTTGAATGAATTGAATATCATAAATCTGAAATTAAATATGCTTCATATACTTATCCCACGGGGAGTAATGACTTCACACATAATAAGTATAGGTGGTAAAATTTATTGAAAGTTAGCAAACACCGCATTGGTCACTTGAACAATTCATGAAAGAATATTGAAGGAAGAAAGATTCCACATATAAATATACTATCTTGGACATCTTCTATGATTGTGAGCTCATTAATTATTTTCAAACTCGAGAAAATTAGTTAAAATTGGACAAGGAAGACAACTTAATGAGTTATGTTTGGGTATATTTGTATAGAAGTTATATTGTTATGGATCCTCCAACATGTGGTGCTTGCTTCCACCTCATACTAGCCAAAACTTCCGCACCAAGTAGAAATACTACTTGTGCATCCAAACACCCTTAAACCAGTTTTGCCATGAGAGTCCACCATACCTACCTATATGCGGTATTTACCTGCCGTCCCAAGTAAATTTGCATGTGCCAAACTCTAAATCTTCAACTAATATTCTGTTTTGTATGCCCGAATCGCTCATATAGTGACTAGGGGCTGTTAGTATCTTCCATGCTAGGTGGGTTATTCTCACGATATGTGTTGATTCACTATCATTCACGAGAAAGTGGCTGGTATTCGGGATGCCCAGTTCCATGCTCAAAAATCAAATCAAAATATAATGAAACAAAACTCCCCCAGGATTGTTGTTTGTATGGACGGTACCCGTGGATTCGGCTCGCCGTGGAGTGTGATTGATTGGTGGAGGGGTAGTAAAAACTTTACCATTCTGTTTGGGAACCGCGTATAATGTATCTAGCATGGAAGATACCGAGATCTCTCGGTTTTTATGTTGACAATGAAAGCATACCGCTCAAAATTATTATTCATCTCTGTTTTAAAAGCTCGAGCTCTGGCACCTTTGCAAATCAATGCTTCCCTCTGCGAAGGGCCTATCTTTTACTTTCTAGTACTTACCTTTATGCAAGAGTCATGATGATCTTCACCACTTCCTATATTCTGCCTTTTTCTCTTGGCAAGCGTCATGTGTTGGGGAATGATCTAGACATATATATCCACACAAATATATTTGATCATGAATTATTATTGTTGACAATTATCTATATGATAAATAAGTTGGGAGGTGAAACATTAAGCCCCTATCTTTCTCTGTGTTCGATGGATGCTATTTGTTCTAAAAATATGCTTTGAGTGTCAATAATCATGGAAGACTATATGATAGTTGAGTATGTGGAATTTGCTAAATCAAAGCTCTTACATAGACCCTTCCTGAAAATAAGATGAATTGCAATTGTTCGATGACTAGGAATATGGTTTGTTAGTTTTCAAGAAACTTTCTGGTCTATACTTTAACATGTGAATAGCTTGTTACTTGATCATGAGAAGTTTTATGAGATGAGCTACTGTTTATGGTTTATATTGATGCTAGAAAAAGTGATTGGAATTATCATTGATCAAACTTGTGCACTTGCTAGCATTCACACTTCATAAATTATTTCTTTTATCATTTACCTACTCGAGGACGGGCAGGAATTAAGCTTGGGGATGCTGATACGTCTCCAACGTATCTATAATTTATGAAGTATTCATGCCATGTTTACAATAATTTTATATGATTTTGGTATGATTTTATTAGAACTAACCCGGACTGACGCTGTTTTCAGCAGAACTACCATGGTGTCGTTTTTTGTGCAGAAATAAAAGTTCTCGGAATGGGCTGAAAATTTACGGTGATTTTTTATGGACCAAAAGAGACCCCCGAAGCACTGGAGCTAGGCCAGGAAGTGACCGAGGAGGCCACAAGCCAGGGGGCGCGCCCTACCCCCCCGGGAGGGTGCTCCTGGCTTGTGGACTCCTCGAGCACCCCCTTGACGTGAGACCGACGCCAAAAATTCCTATAAATAGCAAAACCCCCAGAAAGAAACCTAGATCGGGAGTTTCGCTGCCGCAAGCCTCTGTAGTCACGAAAAACCAATCGGGAGCCCGTTCTGGCACCCTGCCGGAGGGGGAAACCATCACCGGAGACCATCTTCATCATCCTGGCGGTCTCCATGACGAGGAGGGAGTAGTTCACCCTCGGGGCTGAGGGTATGTACCAGTAGCTATGTGTTTGATCTCTCTCTCTCGTGTTCTTGAGATGACACGATCTTGATGTACCGCGAGCTTTATTAATATAGATGAATCATAAGGAGTTTTCCCCTCTCTATCTTCTTGTGATGGATTGAGTTTTCCCTTTGAAGTTTCTTATCGGATTGAGTCTTTAAGGATTTGAGAACACTTGATGTATGACTTGCAATGGGATATCCGTGGTGAGAATGGGATGTTCTATTGATCCACTTGATGTATGTTTTGGTGATCAACTTGCGGGTTCCGTGACCTTGGGAATCTATGCATAGGGGTTGGCACATGTTTTAGTCTTAACTCTCCGGTAGAAACTTTGGGGCACTCTTTGAAGTTCTTTGTGTTGGATTGAACATGATGAATCTGAAATTGTGTGATGCATATCGTATAATCAAGCCCATGGGTACTCGTGGTGACATTGGAGTATCTAGGTGACATTAGGGTTTTGGTTGATGTGTATCTTAAGGTGTTATTTTAGTACGAACTCTAGGGCTGTTCGTGACACTTATAGGGATAGCTCATACGATTGATCGGAAAAGATAACTTTGAGGTGGTTTCGTACCCTACAATAATTTCTTCGTTTGTTCTCCGCAATTTGTGACTTTGGAGTGAACTCTTTGTCGCACGTGAGGGATTTACATATGATTCAACTATGTTAGTATCGTTGAGAGAACTTGCACTAGTGAAAGTATGAACCCTAGGCCTTGTTTCTAAGCATTGCAATACCGTTTGTGCTCACTTTTATCATTAGTTACCTTGCTGTTTTTATATTTTCAGATTACAAAAATCTATATCTATCATCCATATTACACTTGTATCACCATCTCTTCGCCGAACTAGTGCACCTATACAAGTTACCATTGTATTGGGTGTGTTGGGGACACAAGAGACTCTTTGTTATTTGGTTGCAGGGTTGTTTGAGAGAGACCATCTTCATCCTACGCCTCCCACGGATTGATAAACCTTAGGTCATCCACTTGAGGGAAATTTGCTACTGTCCTACAAAACTCTGCGCTTGGAGGCCCAACACGAGTCTACAAGAAGAAGGTTGCGTAGTAGACATCAGCGACGTTGAGGTAATTTCCATTTCCTCCGACTCAGAACCCTTGCCTCCATTGAAAACAAGGCGGGTTGTTCGGAAGGTAAGCTTCTCACACCCGGACGCTCATCTGGATCCTCACTTTGTTTGGAAGAAAACTCAACACCAGTCTAGGCGTCAGACCCGGAGTGGGAGTGGTGACCTTGTTGACGGTTTACCTGATAAATCAGCCGCCCAAAAACGACCAACCAAGGTATTTAACGCTCCAATTCTCCAAGAAGGTTTTGACTTGATGTGTCAACCTTTAATTCCTATGTTTTGGTTTATCAGGAGTCGCCATCTTCGTCGGGCGACTCTACTGCATCCAAATTAGCACCCTTCGTTATCAATCCTGGGTAAATTCCTCTTGTTATTTTGCCTGTTTGATTAGACTCTTGTCTCTACCCATGTTTTATACTGCACTCTTCATTCTGCAGGGCCAAGGCCAAGAAAAGGAAAACTAACGGGTCTTCTGCTAACCCTGATGCCCTTGAGCCGGAGATTCCTGATCTGGCGGCTTGTGAAATTCATGCTGATCAATCTGAAGATCCTCAAGAGCTCCAAACCGACTTACCTCCTCCATCTGAACCAGCCAGTACTGACGTCGTGACTGTTGAGGCTAGACCAGCAGCCAATCTTAATCCGCCCAATCCTTCAGCAGCAACTAAAGATGCCCCTGAGGAGGTTGTTATTACTGGGGCGAGTTACACCACTCCTGAGGTCTCCAGGGTGTTAACAAAGATTATTGCTAAGGATGAAGAAATGCTGCAAGAGAAAGGGAAGACCAAGGTGGAGCTCCCAAATTATGAAAATTTTAGTGTTGAAGATCTTCATGCCGCCTGTCTGGACCGCGTGGCTATGAGCCGCGAAATGGAAATCGACCTCGTTAGTATGATGAAGAATAAATACGAGGTACATTCCTCTTTATGTGTTCAAACCATATATCCCTATGTAGCCCCCAAGGCCTAGCTTTATCTTTCTAAGATAAGCCGGGTCTTGTGAATGTTGTGATTGACTCAACCTGTAGCCCCCAAGGGCCGACTCATCTTCTTAAGATGAGTCGGGTCTTAATAATTTGAAGAACTTCGACATGTAGCCCCCAAGGGCCGACTCATCTTCTTGAGATGAGTTGGGTCTTAATAATTTGAAAAACTTCGACCTGTAGCCCCCAAGGGCCGACTCATCTTCTTGAGATGAGTCGGGTCTTAATAATTTGAAGAACTTCGACCTGTAGCCCTCATGGGCCGACTCATCTTCTTGAGATGAGTCGGGTCTTGTCCGTATCTTTAATGTCGAAAGAATTGATATACATTAGCCCCCAAGTGCCAAATATATTGCTTGCAATTTGCTTGGGACTTGTCAAAAAATTTGTTTACCATGCAGGAAACTTTGAAGACGGCCGAGTCAAGTGTAGCCGGCTTAAAAAAGGATCTGGAAAAGGGGCAAACCGCCCAAGCAGAGGTTGAAGAAAAACTTCGACTCTCGTTGATTGAACTGGAAAATGCCAAGGCAGGCTTTTTGAGGGAGAAAAAATCCTTTGAAACTGAAAAGGCAACTTTGCTGAAGCGTGCAGAGGATGCTGAGGGCCAGCTTAAGCCCATCACCGAGGAGCTATCCGGGTTAAAGCGGCACATTTCCCAGATGACCCAAGTTGTTTTTGGTAAGTATATATGACTTCTCGTCTTCTTGAGATACAGATATAAAACGCCTGGCAACTCATGTATTGATGCTATTTTGCAGGCCCTCGGACTAGCAACCTTCATGATAATAGCCTGCTGATGCTTAAGGCTGTTTATTCTCTGACAGAGCAACTCTACGCTGGGAGTCACCTTGCAATCAAGGCAGTGATGGGGGATAAGCAACCTTTGAAGCTTATCAAAAACGTGTTGGAATGCCTTTCAACCATCCCACAACAAATTCCAGAGCTAAAAAGGTCAGTCGCCCGATCCGACGCGATATATTCGTTGAGCCGAGCTCTAGCTTACGAAGAGGAGCTTGACCCGGCTGAATTAGCAAAAGGCTTCCCCGAGTTCAAGAATGACGGGTCAGAATTTTCTCAGGAGGACTATACTGCCTGTGTCAAAGCCGCTCAAGTATTGTCCACTCAGTTGGTATCTGAAATGAAGCTGAAGAATTATCAGGCGGCTTATGACACCAACCATTCACGGATTCCACCGCCCAGCTTAATATCAGTGAAACTGGCTCCTCAACAGCGTAAGCACGTCTTCGCCGCTGAAGTTGACCCGTCTCCTATCTTTGATGACGAGGCCGTGTTCCAAACCCTATCCCATTGTAACTGGGACGTGGATAACCTTCATAAACAAGAACTAGAAGACCAAGTGGCGGATAACCCGGAGGCGTCTCACGCGCAAGATTAGCCCGCGACTGACCCGGATGGCGTGGTCGGCGAGTCAGTTGGATGACGATGTGAGCCTCTCAATCGTCACCTTGTCAGCTCCAGCCCCCAAGTATGGGTAAAAAACAATTTGTGGCTCCTTCAGCCTGTAATAGGGGTAGCTTTCTGAAAAACCGCTGTGTCGTGCCATCGTGCACGTTTTCGCCTCTGTTGGTGCAAAATATTTATACTCCTGGGCTTGATCCCCTTTTGTTGTTCTGCCGTCCTATCATTCGCACATTCTTTTTATCGACGAACGTTTTTGGCAAGGAAGAACTGAGAAAAATAAGCCGCTAGAGGGTCTTGATCTTCTAGACTTTAAATAGTCTATTTATCCTTCAACAATGTTGAAGATTACATGATTTGTCAACTGGTCACCATGTGAGCTCAATTATTCAACCCGGTTTCTCAAGCGTGAGCCGGTAATAACTTTGGACCTAAAACTTGCCATAGCAAAATAAGGTAATCTTGATAAGCCGACTCGATGAGACTCGGCAAAGAGAAACTGGCACTCAAAGCCCAAAGTCCTTTTGGCTCTCCCCAATAATAATATAATTTTATGCTGGTCATGCAGCTGATAACCCGGGTATTTCATATACGAACCAGTAATGAGAACAGGGCGTGCCCAAAACATTTTATGTGGCGATCACATAAATTTTATAACAGCACATAGTACCGTTAGGAAGTGGCTTTCGAAGCTCAGAAATATAAGGCGGCTTTTTGAAGCCGGCTTTGAAGGGTTTGACCACGTGATCCTGGTTATCATAAACCATGATGCTGATCAGCCAAAAGGCTTTATATGTGTTCACAAATGTCTTATGATATATCCTGATCTGAAAATCAGTTTTCCGCATAGGTATAACCGTGCTAGCATGATGCGGATGACGTAATGATGTAATGCAAATAACATATGCTCATGATATCAAAGTAATTGTCGGCTTTCGAGGCTCGACAGGAAAAGACCGACTTTCGAGGCTCGAGTCTTGCTTCAATGAAGCGGGTATGATAAACCATGGTTTATCCTAGCTCTCTGTATGCCGGCTCTCTCATGACTCAAGCCGGTGTTTTAACCTTGATAAGTTCAGGGTCCAAAAAAGGATTGACTTGTCAAGAGTACACGGGGTCATCTGATTGGAGTCGCATCAAGAGTACAGGCGGGTTTAACCATATATGGCGTTTATTTTTGCTGGGTCAAGAGGGTGAGAAAGCTAAGCTCGATGAGCTGGAAGCCCCCAAATGCCCAAATATTGCGGTGTTATTTTGCTGGGTCACAAGGGTGAGAAAGCTAAACTCGATGAGTTGGAAGCCCCCAAGTGCCTATTGTTTTGAAAAATAAAGACTCAAGCTCAATTTGTAGGCTGAAACGGCAAAAATACGCCGGCTTTATTTATATCGAAACATAAAGAAGTATATACAGAATTTGCGAGGGGGGAAGCAATTACAAAAAAGGAGCCGGCAGCTCTAAGTATAATAAGGCCACAGATGTTCTAAGGCCGGCTTGTTTTCTTCTTGGAGGAATAGGTTTCTTTCCTTGTAAAATCCTCCAAAGCATGAACTTTGTTCAGGGGTTCAGGTACTAGTGGTACTGACCGTTATTCAGCTTCTTGGGATTACTTTGGAATCCTCCTTGGTTATTATGCTGATTGCCCTGGCCAGGATGCTGTCCATTGTCATGATTTCCCTGATGTTGAAAACCAGCCCCCGAGCCACCTTGTGACCCTCCAGGTCCGTGCTGACCCGGGTGTCCCCCACCATTGCCTCCTGGATTGTTTTGGAAAGCCTAGTTACAAAACTCTTGCATGATGTAATAGTTTTCCCAGTAATGGGTAGCCGGCTTATCCTGGGTACTGTGCTTGGGACATGGTGCTTTAAGCGCCTCCTCATAATTGCAAGGCTTATTCCCATTGTAAGCCCGTCCGGGGCGACCGTTGCGGCGCTGATTTTTGAAACCAATGTTAGTATTGGCAACGAAATCTGACCCGCCATCGGGCTGCTTCCGCTTGTTATTTTGAGGCCCCTGGTTACCACCGTGACCATGCTGGCCCTTTCCTCCTTCAGCCTTTTTGCCTTTAGCGGTCTTGTCCTCATCTGAGCCGGGATCCTTCGTGCTATCTGACTCGCCATATCTGGTTAGGTCATCCATTGAGTCGCCCATATCTTGTACCTTTCGCTTGAGCCGTCCGAGCTTCTGAACCAACGGCTGGAAGTGACAGTTCTTTTCCAAAATTAGGACCGCTTGAGCCGCCGTGATGCTATCTGATGAGTGGATAATCTCCGCGACCCGGCGGGTCCAATGGTGGGCCGATTCGTCCACTCGCTGAATGCAATGTTGTAGATCTACTATTGTCATAGGCTTCTTGCAGGTTCCCTGGAAATTCTTGATGAAACGCTCCTTCAGCTCTGCCCATGTGTTGATGGAGCTGGGCGGCAAATTTTTCAGCCACGTCCGAGCTGGTCCCTCCAACATCATGGTTAAATACTTGGCGCATACAGCGTCACTGACATCCAGCATATCCATTGCCAACTCGTAGCTTTCGATCCAGGATGTTGACTCAAGATCCGCTGTGTAGTTTGGCACCTTACGAGGCCCTTTGAAATCTTTGGGCATGCGCTCGGCGCGGAGTACCGGGGATAAGCATGGTATCCCAATTGTCCTACTGTTGGTCCCAGCCCCCAAACTCGCCGGTTGAGGGTGAAGCTGCTGAATCGCCCGTGCTGCCGCTTTCGCCTCTGCCTGTCGTGCACCTCTGGTTGCATCAACAACCGCTTGGGCATCTGACGGCATGTGCCGGGTTGGGGAAACCTGAGGCTGTTGCCTATGCCCACTGCTGGAAACGGCTGAAGACTCCACATGGGGGCCCTTGCTAGCGTAGGGAGTGGAATGCATCCGATCCCGGCTGTATGAGTATTGCGCCTGCTGCACCACGGCTGTTTTCAGCATCTCAATAGCGTTTCTAGCTTCAACCTCAACGGGGGAGTTTCCGTTAATAGGCAGTGCTTCCAAATTCCGGGGTGCTGCTAGCATGTTATCAACAAGGTTGGAAAAATGACCCCGTGGAGTCTGGAATCGTTGGGGCGGGGAATGAGCCGGCGGTGGTTGAGCCGGTTCCTCCTGCCAATTCCCAGGTGGTTGAACAGTTCCTGGTGTCTGTTGTGGGGTAGTAAAAAGTTGTTGTGGCTCAAGGTTCGGTGGAATCCCGCGGTGGCGTCTTCTCTCGTAAACCGCCTCCGATGCTTCCCTCTGAACTCCTAACCGCCAAGCCTCGGCCTTAAGGCGCTCCATCTCTTGATGTATACGAGCCTGTAACTCCGCCATCTGTGCGTTTTCAGCGTCAATATCCTTCTGCACCTCAACTATGTGGCTGCGCAGTTTGGTTAGCTCCACATTGCACTCTTCCTGATTCTCTGCGGTAACTGGGGTATCCATGAGTTTTGCCATCTCAGCCATGAGATCGGTCATGGCTTGAGCCGGCATTTTGGTTGACCCGTGATACGTCTCCATCGTATCTACTTTTCCAAACTCTTTTGCCCTTGTTTTGGACTCTAATTTGCATGATTTAAATGGAACTAACCCGGACTGACGCGGTTTTTAGCAGAATTGCCTTGGTGTTATTTTTGTGCAGAAATAAAAGTTCTCGGATTGACCTGAAAATTTACGGAGAATATTTTTGGAATTAATAAAAAATACTGGCGAAAGAATCAACCGGAGGGGGTCCACCCATTGGCCACAAGCCAGGGGGGCGCCCCCCCTAGGGCGCGCCCGGGTGGCTTGTGGGCCCCCTGCAGCTCCTCCGACCTCAACTCCAACTCCATATAACCCTATTCGGGGAGAAAAAAATCAGAGAGAAGAGTTCATCGCGTTTCACGATACGGAGCCGCCGCCACCTCCTGTTCTTCCTCGGGAGGGCAGATCCGGGGTCCGTTTTGGGCTCCGAAGAGGGGAAATCAACGCCGTCGTCATCACCAACCATCCTTCATAACCAATTTCATGATGCTCTCTGCCGTTCGTAAGTAATTCCATCGTAGGCTTGCTAGACGGTGATGGGTTGGATGAGATTTACCATGTAATCGAGTTAGTTTTGTTAGGGTTTGATCCCTAGTATCCACTATGTTCTGAGATTGATGTTGCTATGACTTTGCTATGCTTAATGCTTGTCACTAGGGCCCGAGTGCCATGATTTCAGATCTGAACCTATTATGTTTTCATGAATATATATGTGTTCTTGATCCTATCTTGTGAGTTGTAGACACCTATTACGAGTTATGATACGCATACCCCAAGGTGACAATAATTGGGATTCTTTCCGGTGATTACCGTAGTTTGAGGAGTTCATGTATTCACTAAGTGCTAATGCTTTGGTCCGGTTCTCTATTAAAAGGAGGCCTTAATATCCCTTAGTTTCCATTAGGACCCCGCTGCCACGGGAGGGTAGGACAAAAGATGTCATGCAAGTTCTTTTCCATAAGCACGTATGACTATATATGGAATACATGCCTACATTATATTGATGAATTGGAGCTAGTTCTGTGTCACCCTATGTTATAACCGTTGCATGATGAATGCCATCCGACATAATTATCCATCACTGATCCGTTGCCTACGAGCTTTTCATATATTGATCTTTGCTAAGTTACTTTTCCGTTGCCACTGTTACAATCACTACAAAACCGCTACTGTTACTTTTGCCACCGTTACCGTTACTTCCACACTACTTTGCTACTAAATACTTTGCTGCAGATATTAAGTCTTTCAGGTGTGGTTGAATTGACAACTCAGCTACTAATACTCGAGAATATTCTTTGGCTCCCCTTGTGTTGAATCAATAAATTTGGGTTGAATACTCTACCCTCGAAAACTGTTGCGATCCCCTATACTTGTGGGTTATCAAGACCTTTTTCTGGCGCCGTTGCCGGGGAGCATAGCTCTATTCTCTGAGTCACTTGGGATTTATATCTGTTGATCACTATGAAGAATCTGAAAGACCCAAAAACCAAGATCTATCCCTCTAATACGAGGGGAGGTAAGGAACTGCCATCTAGCTTTGCACTTGATTCACCTTCTGTTATGAGTAAATTTGCGACACCACCACCTGCTATTGATTCTGATATGTCGCAAGTAATTGATGATGCCACTTCTACTATGCATGATGCTTATGATGATACTTTGCTTGATAATATTGTGCCACTGGGTGAATTTCTTGATGAACAAATTGCTAGAGTCAATGCTGAAACTGATGATATTTTTGAAACTGATGAAATTATTGAAACTGAACACTATGAGACACCTGCTAGACCTAGCTCTCCTAGATATGAATTGCCTAATATACCTAAGGGTTATGTTATGGAAGGAGAAGTAGCTAGGGACTTTCTTGCTTGTAAGGATAGAGATGATCTTCAGAAATTACTATGCAAGTGGAAGGAAAAATCTTTGAATGCTAGAATGCAATATGATCCTAAGTTTGCTACTTCACCTATCTTTGTTACTGATAAGGATTATGAATTCTCTATCGATCATGAGTTAATTACTTTGGTTGAATCCGATCCTTTCCATGGTTATGAATCTGAAACTGTTGTGGCACATCTTACTAAATTGAATGATATAGCCACCCTATTTACTCATGAGGAAAAAATTCGTTATTACTATATTCTTAAGTTGTTTCCTTTCTCATTAAAGGGTGATGCTAAGATATGGTTTAATTCTCTTGCTCCTGGTTGTGTGCGTAGTCCCCAGGATATGATATATTACTTCTCTGAAAAATATTTTCCTGCCCATAAGAAACAAGCTGCTTTGCAGGAAATATTTAACTTTGTGCAAATTGAAGAAGAGAGTCTCCCACAAGCTTGGGGGAGGCTTCTACAATTACTTAATGCTTTGCCTAATCATCCTCTCAAGAAAAACGAAATACTTGATATCTTTTATAATGGACTAACCGATCCTTCTAGGGACCACCTAGATAGTTGTGCTGGTTGTGTTTTCAGGGAACGAACTGTTGAACAAGCTGAACTACTATTGAATAATATATTGAGCAATGATAATGATTGGACTATTCCCGAACCACCTCCAAAGCCAACTCCGAAGAAAAGAGGTATTCTATTTCTCAGTCCTGAAGATATGCAAGAGGCAAAGAAATCTATGAAAGAAAAAGGTATTAAAGCTGAAGATGTTAAGAATCTACCACCTATTGAAGAAATACATGGTCTTGATAACTCGACACAGGTAGTGGAGGTAAATTTTCTCTATAGATTTGACGAAGGTGATATTCCTTATAATAAGTCCGCTAGTCAATGCTTGGATGAATTTGATAACTTTATTGTTAAACAAGAAAATTTCAATGCTTATGTTAGTAGACAATTGAAACATAATGCTTACATGCTTGATCGCTTAGGTGACTATATGAGTAGAATTTTTAATGATCTTAAGCTTATTAGTAAACTTGCTTCCATGGTAACTACTCAAGTAGAACAAGTACTTAAGGCACAAAATGATTTGCTTAATGAGATGAATGGTAAGAACAATGATCATTCTGTTAGAGTTGTGACTAGAGGTGGTAAAATGACTCAGGAACCTTTGTGTCCTGAGGGCCATCCTAAGAGAATTGAGCAAGATTCTCAAAGAATTAATACTGATGCACCTAGTCGTCCCAGTAATAAAAGGAAAAAGAATGACGATAGGACTTTGCATGCTGCTAGTGAACCTGTTATAGATACACATGAAAACCCAAATGATATTTCTATTTTTGATGCTGAGACACAATCTGGTAATGAACATGAGCCTAGTGATAATATTAATGATGATGTTCATGTTGATGCTCAACCTAGTAATGATAATGATGTGGAGATTGAACCTGCTGTTGATCTTGATAACCCACAACCTAGGAATAAAAGATATGATAAAAGAGACTTCGTTGCTAGGAAGCATGGTAAAGAAAGAGAACCTTGGGTTCAGAAACCCATGCCCTTTCCTCCTAAGCCATCCAAGAAAAAGGATGATGAGGATTTTGAGCGCTTTGTTGAAATGCTTAGACCTGTCTTTTTGCGTATGCGTTTGACTGATATTCTGAAAATGTCTCCTTATGCTAAGTATATGAAAGATATTGTGACAAATAAAAGAAAAATACCGGAAGCTGAAATTTCCACCATGCTTGCTAATTATACTTTTAAGGGTGGAGTACCAAAGAAATTAGGAGATCCCGGAGTACCTACTATACCATGCTCCATTAAAAGAAACTATGTTAAAACTGCTTTATGTGACCTTGGAGCTGGTGTTAGTGTTATGCTTTTCTCTTTGTATTGTAGACTTGATTTGAATAAGTTGACACCCACTGAAATCTCTTTGCAAATGGCTGATAAATCAACTGCTTTACCCATCGGTATTTGTGAGGATGTGCCTGTTGTAGTTGCAAATGTTACTATCCTAACGGACTTTGTTATTCTTGATATTCCCGAGGACGACAGTATGTCGATCATCCTTGGTAGACCCTTTTTGAATACTGCAGGGGCTGTTATTGATTGCAACAAGGGCAGTGCCACTTTTCATATTAATGGTAATGAGCATACGGTACACTTTCCGAAGAAACAACCTCAAGTTCATAGTATCAACTCCATTGGAAAAATTTCAACGATCATTATTGGAGATTTTGAATTCCCTCTCCCTACTGCCAAAAAGAAATATGATATACTTATTGTTGGGGACATGCATATCCCCATTGAGGTAACCTAGTGTTATTCGAAAATTCTCCGGTTCCGTGTCATTCGAAAAAAGTTTGTCAATAAGACTTGATCAACCTTATTGATGGATTCTTTTTGACGGGCATGAGATGGATGAATTTAGAAAACACAACCTTTTGTACCCAACTTTTACCTTTTGTTATTTAGATTAAATAAAGAAAAATTACTATTATACTTTTGTTTTCTGAATTATCCGTGCAACAAAAAATGATCTGAAAATAAAAGTTCTCCAAATGCCCTGAAAATGTAGTATAATTTTTTCTGGAATATTTAAGAATTTCTGGCACTGAGAACACATCAGGGGGCTGCACCAGTGGGCCACAAGCCTACAGGGCGCGCCCCCCTGGCTTGTGGGTCCCACGTAGGCCCCCCTCACTTATTCCAGCACCCATCCACTTCGTCTTCCTCCAGAAAAACTCCCACCATTGCTCAAGCCCGTGTCCTAGCTCATTTTGCTGCCATTTTCAATCTCCTTGTGCAAAGCTCTATTTGCAAAACTGTTTTGGGGGATTGTTCTTCGGTATGTGACTCCTCCAATGGTCCAATTAGTTTTTGTTCTAGTGCTTTATATATTGCAACTTTTTGCTGCTGTGGTGACCTTGTTCTTGAGCTTGCATGTCAAATTTGTATGGTCCCAAGTAGTTTTGATGCATGATATAGCCTCTAGGCACTTGTGGGAGTAGTTGCTATAAGTTTTGTTGAGTTTTGTTCACCTTTATTGTGAGTCACTAAAAATTTCAGAAATTTTTCAGAGAAAGAAAGATGTTGAGGAGAATATACCAAGGTGGTTCCTCGAGCAGCTAATTATCTTGGGGTACCCATAAGGGAGAATGATATTGAGTTACCATCTGCTTTTCTTGATTATGAGGCTATGGTGCGCTACCAGTTTCTTGAGAGGAATGAACAACCCTTATTGTACCGACTAATTTTTGATAGACAGCGTGCTGTCCATATTACCCTTCCTGCTCCTGCCTTCTTTAACTTTCAGGAAAAATGGAGACACTTTATAACCAAAGAGGAGGCAAACGAGTACGAGAGAGAGGCGGAAGCCGCCCGCCTCCGCGCTGCAGCCGTTCAGGCGGTAGCCGCCGCAGCTCAGTACAACCCCAACTATGACTTTGGACATTATCCGGGCCAGCCATGGCCCTAGACCAACTTAGGCCAAAAGCCTAAGCTTGGGGGAGTACGTATTTCTCACCGACATTACATTCATGTTCACACACTCATCTTAGTAGTCGGTGCTTATACTTTTTCATTGTATCTTCCATGGTATTTTATTTCTTCTTTCCGCTTTCTTCTTGAGTGTTTAATTAACCTTGAGACAAATCCAAAAAAAATTAGTTCTAGCTTTACCTTTTAGTTTGTTTAGTTGTATCATTAAAAGAAAACCCAAAAAGATTTCTCGTTCTTCTTTTGCTTGTTGGGAGCTTTCCCGTGTAAATAGTTTTTCTCGTTCTTGTTTTGAAATTTCTTTTCTTTGGGTCAAGAGGAGAAGACCACGATGAAAATGTTGAGTGGCTCTCTCATGCATTATTGTTTATCTTACAGAGAGCCCATATTACCTTGCCTTCTCCTTTGAGTTATTGTTTGTAGATTTCAGCTTAGCCCAATGCACGTGCACTCTTATTATTATTCACACCGTTCGGTCGTGCAAGTGAAAGGCAATAATGACGATATATGATGAAGTGATTGAGATGGAGAAAAGCTGGTATGAACTCGACCTATTTTGTTTTTGTAAATATGATTAGCTCGTCGTTCTGAATTCAGCTCATTATGGATGAAACATGTTTGCAATGACAATTAGAGATTATAGTTACTCATGCCATGCTTAATTAGCTAAGAGTGTATAATAGTTTGTCTTGAGTGCCAACATGCATTTTAAAATGGTTGTGATGTAGTATGATAGGATGGTATCCTCCTCTGAATGATTCAAGTGGCTTGACTTGGCACATGCTCACGCATGTAGTTGAAACAAAATTAACATAGCCTCCACGATGTTTATATTCATGGTGATTTATATCCTACTCATGCTTGCATTCAATGTTGGTTAATCTCAATGCATGTTTATGACTGTTGTCGCTCTCTAATTGGTCGCTTCCCAGTCTCTTGCTAGCCTTCACCTGTACTAAGCGGGAATACTGCTTGTGCATCCATTTCCATAAACCCAAAGTTGTTCCATAAGAGTCCACCATACCTACCTATATGCGGTATTTACCTGCCGTTCCAAGTAAATTTGCATGTGCCAAACTCTAAACCTTCAAATAATATTCTGTTTTGTATGCCCGAATCGCTCATATAGTAACCAGGGGCTGTCAGTATCTTCCATGCTAGGTGGGTTATTCTCACGATATGTGTTGATTCACTATCATTCACGAGAAAGTGGCTGGTATTCGGGATGCCCAGTTCCATGCTCAAAAATCAAATCAAAATATAATGAAACAAAACTCCCCCAGGATTGTTGTTTGTATGGACGGTACCCGTGGATTCGGCTCGCCGTGGAGTGTGATTGATTGGTGGAGGGGGGAGTAAAAACTTTACCATTCTGTTTGGGAACCGCCTATAATGTATCTAGCATGGAAGATACTGAGATCTCTCGGTTGTTATGTTGACAATGAAAGCATACAGCTCAAAATTATTATTCATCCCTGTTTCAAAAGCTCGAGCCCTGGCACCTCTGCAAATCAATGCTTCCCTCTGCGAAGGGCCTATCTATTTTACTTTACTGTTGAGTCATCCTCCTCTTATAAAAGGGCACCAGTTAGAGAGCAGCACCGTCATTTGTATGTTTTGTTATTAATTGATATTGAGTATGACTGTGACTGGATCTCTTTTACCATGAATTACAATGTCTAGTCAGTCCTTGTTCTTCAGAGGTGCTCTGCATTTATGTTTTGCGGTCTCAGAAAGGGCTAGCGAGATACCATTATATCATATTGTATCATGATTGTTTTGATAAAATTGTTGTCATCCGAGATTTGTTATTATTGCTCGCTAGTTGATTATGCCATTGATATGAGTAAATGTGAGACCTAAATGTTATTGTGAATGTGGTTAGTCTATAATCTTTGCTGAAAACCTAAACATCAGTTAGACATATTTACAACAACAAGATCAAACAGAGTTTGTAAAAGTTTTTCTTTGTCACTTTCAGTTTGTCAACTGAATTGCTTGAGGACAAGCAATGGGTTAAGCTTGGGGGAGTTGATACGTCTCCATCGTATCTACTTTTCCAAACTCTTTTGCCCTTGTTTTGGACTCTAATTTGCATGATTTGAATGGAACTAACCCGGACTGACGCTGTTTTCAGCAGAATTGCCTTGGTGTTATTTTTGTGCAGAAATAAAAGTTCTCGGATTGACCTGAAAGTTTACGAAGAATATTTTTGGAATTAATAAAAAATACTGGCGAAAGAATCAACCGGAGGGGGTCCACCCATTGGCCACAAGCCAGGGGGGCGCGCCCCCCTAGGGCGCGCCCAGGTGGCTTGTGGGCCCCCTGCAGCTCCTCCGACCTCAACTCCAACTCCATATAACCCTATTCGGGGAGAAAAAAATCAGGGAGAAGAGTTCATCGCGTTTCACGATACGGAGCCGCCGCCACCTCCTGTTCTTCCTCGGGAGGGCAGATCTGGGGTCCGTTTTGGGCTCCGGAGAGGGGAAATCGACGCCGTCGTCATCACCAACCATCCTTCATCACCAATTTCATGATGCTCTCCGCCATTCATGAGTAATTCCATCGTAGGCTTGCTGGACGGTGATGGGTTGGATGAGATTTACCATGTAATCAAGTTAGTTTTGTTAGGGTTTGATCCCTAGTATCCACTATGTTCTGAGATTGATGTTGCTATGACTTTGCTATGCTTAATGCTTGTCACTAGGGCCCGAGTGCCATGATTTCAGATCTGAACCTATTATGTTTTCATGAATATATATATGTGTTCTTGATCCTATCTTGCGAGTTGTAGACACCTATTACGAGTTATGATCCGCATACCCCAAGGTGACAATAATTGGGATTCTTTCCGGTGATTACCGTAGTTTGAGGAGTTCATGTATTCACTAAGTGCTAATGCTTTGGTCCGGTTCTCTATTAAAAGGAGGCCTTAATATCCCTTAGTTTCCATTAGGACCCCGCTGCCACGGGAGGGTAGGACAAAAGATGTCATGCAAGTTCTTTTCCATAAGCACGTATGACTATATATGGAATACATGCCTACATTATATTGATGAATTGGAGCTAGTTCTGTGTCACCCTATGTTATAACCGTTGCATGATGAATGCCATCCGACATAATTATCCATCACTGATCCGTTGCCTACGAGCTTTTCATATATTGATCTTTGCTAAGTTACTTTTCCGTTGCCACTGTTACAATCACTACAAAACCGCTACTGTTACTTTTGCCACCGTTACCGTTACTTCCACACTACTTTGCTACTAAATACTTTGCTGCAGATATTAAGTCTTTCAGGTGTGGTTGAATTGACAACTCAGCTGCTAATACTCGAGAATATTCTTTGGCTCCCCTCGTGTCGAATCAATAAATTTGGGTTGAATACTCTACCCTCGAAACTATTGCGATCCCCTATACTTGTGGGTTATCAACCCGCCGGATCCTCCAGCTACGGCTGGATCGGGAACCGTTGTAGCTCCTGCCATGTAGACGGTGACTTGGCGCGGCGACTCGTCGTATTCCCCGGGGGCCTCAGTATCCAATGAGCCCCCAAGTCTGCCATCATAAAGAGGACAGATCGACTTTGTTTCTCCCGTGGATGACCCACCGTCCGAGTTGACGAGGGTGTTCTCGCTGGAAGCCGGCTCGTCCAAAAGACTGATTCCTTGCGTGAAACCGATGAAGACATGACAACGGCCGCCTTGGCACTGGCCGGGCTGGGCGCACCGAGCCGGCTCGATGAGGTTGTTGTAGATGTCCGACTCGGCGGTCTCCAAATTGATCTCTCCAATGGGAACTCAAGGCCCGTATTCGATCGAGTCAGCCTTAGCGCACCAATCTGGCTCATTGACGTAGATCTTGTCGTGGCGACTCCTGATCATCTGATCAACCGCAAGCTTCCCAAACCCTGGAAGGGTTCCCTTAGAAAACTCAACTCCACCGGGCGAAGGCCCCACGGTGGGCGCCAACTGTCGTGGTTTTGTCACGGCAGATGTCCTAGTGCAAGGACTTGGTGTGAGGCCATCGCCGCTAGGTGGCGACTAGAAGGGGTTAAACAAGAGAGAGAGAGAGTCGGGTTTTACCCAGGTTCGGCCCCTCCGATGGAGGTAAAAGCCTACGTCCTGCTTTGTGTGTATTGATGGATAGATCTCGATTACAAGGGTGCGGAATCGCTAACCTAGCTATCGAGAGATTGTGACTTGAATCTTTTTGTCCTAGGGGCTTGCCTTTATATACAGGTCAAGACCCTAGGGTTTACAATAGAGTCCGGGTCATATCGTGACTCGTAACTTATAATGTCTCTAACTCACCTTGCTCCTTAAGCAAGGAAACCGGCCGACGCCTTCTGCCCTATGGGCCTTGAGCCGCCATCTTCACGTGTTGGGCCGCCCGGTGACTTAGTCAGCCGCCGCCTTGCTTCTCTTGTCTTCATGACACAGCCCATCTTAAACTTGATCATAGAGCCTTCAATATGTTAACCCGGCCCAATAGGGCGGGTTACACCATGGAGTTATATCCCCGACAAGAGCGCTTCTATGCTTGCCTCTCTAGGTATTAAGTTCATGACAAACAGAGTAATGCTTGGAGCAAGGTGACATGATGTAGACAAAGTAAGACAAGCAATACGTTCAGACCCCATCATTTTATCTTTAATGGCAACAATAAAAATATGTGTCTTGTTCCCTTCTGTCACTGGGATATAGAGAACCGCAAGATTGAACCCATTACAATGCACCACTCCCACTGAAGATAAATCAATCTAGTTGGCCATACGAAACTGATAGATCGGAGAGAAATACGAAGCTATACCAATCATGCATAATAGAATTTAGATGAGACTCAATTATTTTCAATGAATAATCTCATCATAAACCCACAATTCATCGGATCCCAACAAACAAACCGGAAAAGAGGATTACATCAGATAGATCACCGCGAGAATCGTAGTGAACATGGCATTGAAGATCAAAGAGAGAGAGAGAAAGCCATCTAGGTACTATATATGGACCCGTAGGTCTATGGTGGACTACTCACACATCATCATGGTGGCAGCAAGGTTGATGTATACTGCCTCCTATCAATCCCCCCTCCGCCAGGGCACCGGAAAAGGTTTATGGAGGTGGAATTAGGTCAGACGGAGCCATGAGGGGCCCACAAGGCATCAGGGCGCGCCCTGTTGCCTTGCCATCTCCTTGCTTTGCATCTGGTCTCCTCCCGTAGCTTCCATGGTCTCTTTGTCCAGAAAAAATCATCAAAAAGTTTTGTAGCGTTTGGACTTCGTTTGGTACTGATTTCCTGGAAAACCAAAAACAAGCAGAAAACAACAACTGGCACTAGGCACTGCATTAATAGGTTATTTCCCAAAAAGGATATAAAACAGCATATAATTGCATATAAAGTATCCAAGATTGATAATATAATAGCTGGAACAATAAAAAATTATAGACACATTGGAGATGTATCACGTATCCCGCATGTCCAACATGTGGTCGTTCCTGGATTTGTAGATTGACCGAGGTTGATCCGCTGGCCTTGTCGTTAACTTCTCTCTCAGATCATATTTTGTTAGCGACCGAGGTGGATATACTCTGCCACGGCGTCGTGGGGCTTCAGGAGGATCCTTGTACCCGCCTGCTGGCCTATCTCTGTCCCGAGAAGGGCGGTTTGGCTTTTCGGTCCACTTGCACTTAGATAGTACACTACCATCGGCCTCCTCGTTTAGCTGTGGAAGTAAGTTACTTTGCAGGTAGAATTGATTGACTCCATCATTCCCCAGCTTGTCCTCAAGTTTCTGCTCGGCCCTGAGAGCTCGACCCATCTACCATTGAGCTCATCCTGCTCGGATTTAAGTTGTTGGGTCTTTTGTTTGATGCTTTGCGAAAATTTTCTAGCTGGACTGCCTCAAGGGGCTCCTCAATAACAACAAATTCACCGGGACCGATGCTTCTATCCTCCTCAGACTCCGGAAAATAGTCAACGTTCTCGGGGTCATCGTCTCGCTCGTTGACCATGTCATTGTCACCGTTATTACCATCGTCGATGTTGTCGCCAGCTTTCTGGTCGTCGACGTCGTCTTGTGCAGCTTCATTATCGGATGTATTGCCGTTTCTGGTGTCGCTATTGCTCGGCTCGCCGTTGCCACTGCCTCTATTGTGGCGGCCTCTACGCTGGCGCTTGGGAGGTCCTTTATTGTTTCCTCCGTATCGAGGGGTGTACACCATGTAAACATCATAGGTAGAGGTAGCCGCCCACTTGCCTGTGTTGGCAGTAGCAGGCGGTGAAGTGGCGCCCGACATCTCATCGACATCTTCATCCATGTCGGCATGTTCGTCAGATGCGTATGCTAGAACGTCGGTTAAGTCTTCGACGGTAGCGACTAGGTGGGTGGAGGGTGATTTGACATTTTTGACTCCTCTAGTTTTGTCTCAGATCTGGTCGTAGACCGAGGCCCAAATCATTCGAGATTGCGAGGCTCTGAATCTGATCTAACATCTCGTTCAGAAGCACTTTGTCGGCCTCACCCATATCTTGAAACAAGGTTGGGCTTAGCTGAAGCTTGCCCGAGATCCCATCAGACATGGTCCCAGGGACATCGTCAGCCTGACTTGAAGCCTGATCCGAGGATATAGTGTTTGACTTCGAGCTTGAAGCCATATCCGATGTGTGATCCGGGCCATGGTCCAGATCCAAGATCGAATTTGAGATCGGTATGTCAGCGTCGGCGGGGTCTTTCGGACTGGTTTGACATCCAACCTGAAAAATACTAGCTTGTTGCGGGCATCCGCAGCATACTCCATATTTCCAAACCTGATGGTCTGGCCCAGAGCAAAGTTTTCGATCTGTCCGAGGTTGGCAGTCGAGTCGGAGTAGAGCGTGATGCTGCCGAAGACAAATACATGTCCGGGGAAGAAGGTCTTCCCACAACCAATGTTGTCATCGATCCAAAGATGAGCCATCGAGCCGTCTTGACCACACAGCGAGACCTGTATGGGCCACCAATACCGGAGTTAAATTTGGAAGATCTCGGGTAGGGGGTCCCGAGCTGGCGATCTTAGCTAGATGGTAACATGATGAACAAGGGACACGATGTTTACCCAGGTTCGGGCCCTCTCGAAGAGGTAAAACCCTATGTCCTGTTTCTGTTGTATTCATTGTGTTGGAGTACAAAGTACATGATGATCTACCTCGAGATCGTATGTGAATGTTTGACTCTTTGCCCTATGCTCTAAACCCCTCGCCTTATATAGATATTGGGGGTACCTAGGGTTACATGTAGGTCGGTTACATCTATAGGGATAAACATGCCGAAGATTCAAATTTGTCTTGGAGTATGCGTTAATCTTCGGAGGATTCCATCTTGAGCACACCGATGGGAATGGAAGTCTTGACCCATTCATTGATGATATAGGCGTCCTGGGCCCGACCCACTACTAAGGGGCCGATGTGGTTTGCACCCCCTAGTCCAGGACACCATCAGTAGCCCTTGAACTGGACTTCAAGCCGAGGATATTGAACTCCTCGAAGTGGCCTTGTCCTGGGTCTTCGGCTTCGTAGGCGAGTTCAACGATCTTGATGTTTCATATTGGTTCTATGTCCGAGGACTCTCTTGGATCCAAAGTCTCCTCCAAGTTAATTGGTTCCTCCTCTTCAGCGTTTTCCTCTACCGTGATCCGGTCCTTTAGTCCAAAAAGTTAAATACTTTGGACATCCTAGGAGGTCGAACCCATAATTCGCCAAGTAATGCATTTTATTCTCATCGGATCCGAAGACCCGATCCAAGCTTAGGTAACTTAACAACAAAGTTTTGTAGTTCGAGCATGGTAGGCCGATTGGGCAGGGTTCTGACACCTTTTGACCGAAAACCGAATCGTTGCCACGCACTGTAGAACTGAAAGGTCCCATCAGTAGTCATTGTGCCGATTTTACCGTAACCCGTTGTCGTTCCATTAGCACATCCCGTCAATAAAGGATAGTGCTCCGGATTTTTGACTATATCATTAACAAAATCCCCTGACCCACGCGCACATGTAATGCACGTCATGGTTGGGAAACGACAAAATTATCGTGCGGCATGGCACCCCTTAGTACTTTTACTAGCTTATAAAAGGAGATGGATGAATCCAATTCATTCTACATTTCCCCGTTGCTCCCAACACTCGAAACTACCAGGCTCAAGCGCCCAAAGAACACTGCTTGACCCAACCGTTCATCCTTTTTCCCACCTCCTTTTCCGTCCCGACAGATGGCCGACAAGGGAAAGGGCGCCGCCGCGGATGCAGTCGAGGAGAAGACAACCAACAAGAGGGGCCTTTGGTTGGGCTCCACCATCACCCGATGGCAACATCGCCTAACTTTTAGGCGGGCGTCTGCCCCCCGTCACCTAACGAGGTAAAGTGTCGCCCTCCTCTCGTCGGAGACGAGATCCGCTCCGCCTCTTGAGTTCTAGAACCTTGGGAAGGCAAGCCCGTCGTGTTCATATCCCACCTTATCCGAGGTTTGGGTTTTCTTGTCCACCCCTTCCTCCAAAGCCTTCTATTCTTCTACGAAATCCAGTTCCACCACTTGGTCCCCAACTCCATCCTCCATATTGCCTCGCACATTGTTTTCTGTGAGGCGGTCCTCCACATAGAGCCCCAATTCAGGCTCTGGCTCAAATTGTTCTGTGTCAAACCACAAACCAATGGCCGTCAGATTACCGAGTGCGGGGGTGCCATGATATGTAAGATTCACAATGTCAAATGGCTGCCAGGAAAATTCATCGAAATGGTGAAACGATAGCAAGAGGAGTGGTTCTACATGGCCGACGTGCCATGGGGGGGGCCAGGAGGGGGTCCCCGCCTTCTCGGCAGCGCCCTTGAAGAGGTTGCACTCCTGGAGCACCAAGAACCTCGACCGGGGGAACCACACCATCCTCTGTCATGTTCATTGTTCTCTCTTCGTCCCTAACCAGTAGGAAACCCCTCATAAGAGGCACTATAATATCGATGTTGACCTTCACCGGGAGGAACTTTCCCACCACTTTGCCATCATGTCCCATGTCCACATCAACTAGGTCATGGAAATCCATGCCGATCAATTCTCTAGTAGCGCGATTCATCGATCCCAGCGGCAACCCAAACACACAAATCCACATTAGAATGATGTTAAACCCATATTCCTTCATTGTTTTATCTGGATCAAACTCCTCCATTACGAACAATTCCTTCTCGAACCACCACGTCCCCTCCTCCAAGGCCCTTCTCCATCCGATGCCTGCCGGAACATGAACAAGAAAACGTTTTCACCTAGTTCCTTGCATCCCATACCCTTAATCGGGCATCGAATCCTCCTCAAAGTCTATCCGACCACATCTACATGCGCGGATCTATTCGAGAATAGCTTTCCCAACGCCCGCGGTTTGTCTGACGCCCACTCAAACACCTCACCCTTCTCTGTTGCACTGATCTTCACACCCTTTCACCCCGTCGTCGACAGCTTCAACTCCTTCAACAACCCCTCTACTTCCTCCATCCTTCCAACCCTACTTCTCAACCACCTCTAAACCTAGAACCCTAGCGATGACTCTGGTATTACGATCGTGCTCCCTAGTCAACACGAAAGGGTTTGATGGTGGAGGGACAAAAGACAGGAGGGTTGCAAAAGGATCACCATGGCACGGGAGTCTCGGGAAGACATGATCAACGCGAGCGGCACCTGCACATGCTAGTGACGGATGTACCCTAGACGAGATCAGATCGCCTCCGAAATCGCGCTTCCACGATTTACGCTAACCGTCACCTAAGGGTCGTTGTTTGAAACTTCAGTACAAACATACCCGGACATGAGTTGAAGTGCAACCAAGCATAATGGGATTGAAAAAGGCATGGTAAAATTGCGTTAGGTAAAAGGAAGCAAGAGGATCGTGGTGTTTCTAAACCCGAGCTCAAATGAGCTCGGGAGAACAGTAACTCCGAAAAAAATTCAAAAAAAGTTCAAAAAATTCTGAATTTTTTTAGTGAAAACATTGACAAAAGTTTTCAGTGCTCACGAAATTCCATCACATAATAGCATTTTTGGAAGTCGTAGCAAAAAAGACAAAATTGATGCTCCAAAAGCGTTGTTTTCGATAACATTTTGGAGTACTGATTTTATTTATTTTTCATGACTTTTACGAATTTTATTTTTTGATGAAATTTTATGAGCACTGAGAACTTTTGTCAATGTTTACACCTAAAAAAATTCAGAATTTTTTAAAACGTTTTTCATTTTTTCCCGATTTTACTGTTCATCCCGAGCTCAAATGAGCTCGGGAGCAGAACGTGACTTTCCAAGCGAGAGGACATGGGAAACGATCTCCATCCCTAAACCCCAAATCAACCGTGCACGCCAAGGGTTTAAGCCCAGCCCGAAGTCGGCGTGCACCCCTCGCCCAACCCCGCTTCCCTCCTGCGTTGGTGGCGGCGCCACATCCCCCATTCCCCATGTCTTCCCCTCCCTTCCCCGCGCCCTCCAGTTGATGCTCCCCGCCCCAACTCCGGCCGCCGAGACAGCCATCTCCCCGCCGTCGCCTCCCCCTCCTCCTCCCGTCCTCCTACCCACCAAAGCCCTAGCCCTCATGTGGCGCCGCCTACCCTCCCGCCGCGTCGCCTCCGCCTTCCTCTCCGCCTCCGCGCCGCAGCTTCCCCCTCCTCCTCTCCACCGCCTGCTCCTTCCAGCCCCGGCTGCTGCCCCCGGAATCCTCCCTCCGGCGCGCCTCCTGTGGGGGCAGCCCCCCTCGCGATTCGCGTCGTCCTCTGCTGCGGCCGCCGAGGCCGTCTCCTCCGAGGAGGTGGACGAGCCGCACCACGCGCCCGAGGAGGTCGTCCGCGTGGGCCCAAATCCAAAGCCGCCAGTCGCAGCCGCAGGTGAGGCGGGGAAGAAGGAGCGGAGGAGGGGGCGCGGGCAGGGGAGGCAGCTGGCAGAGTTGGCGGCGGAGCATGGCATTGGATACTCCAAGTACGTTTCCCTGCGCCAGCGGCAAATCCGGATCGAGACCGAGGCGTGGGAGCAGGCCGCTAAGGAGTACCGCGAGCTGCTCGCCGACATGTGCGAGCATAAGCTGGCGCCCAACCTGCCCTATGTCAAGTCGCTCTTCCTTGGCTGGTTCGAGCCACTGAGGGACCAGATCATCGCTGAGCAGGAGCTTGTCGGCGAGCGTGGGACACGCGCCTCCCACGCCCCTTATTTTAACATGCTTCCGGCCGACATGATGGCCGTTATCACCATGCACAAGCTCATGGGCCTGCTTATGACTGGCAGTGGTGATGGAAGCGTCCGTGTGATCCAGGCCGCTTGCCAGATCGGCGAAGCAGTCGAGCATGAGGTGTGTTGGTTTGTGGGTGGCACTCAAACTTCTTCTTTGTTTCCAATTGTGCAGTTGCATGCCAAAATGGTTGCTACATTAATGAATTAGCAGTGATGGTCCTTACTAATCTCAAGTGACCACTAGGCTGACAGTGCTGGTGGTTGAGATCATTGTTTTTTATCAATTAAGGTCGAAAAATGACGTCTTTAGTAAATAGTTTCTCTTAGATTTATGATAATTTAGTGCTAAGCACCATTATTATTCATTAGAGGGTGTGACATGATTGAAATTACCTGTATACGTTTTCTTTCGTATAGGTATGCCATTATGTAAGGCTGAATATATTCCCCGATGAACTCTGGGTTATTGAAACACTGCAGGTTAGGTACATCTGGAGCTAAAAAAGATTCAACTAATATTTCGTTACTGTTGAAAGTATTAGTAAACAATTGATGAGTTCTGGAAACAGTTATCTGGTTCTGAATCTGATGGTAAGGTACCCTTCAAAAGAGATTATGTAAATGTAGTTGAAATGGGTCAAAATATATACATGATTTGATTGACTAAATGCCTACTCATGAGCCTTGGAATGATTTAGGGCTAGTTATCATTACTGTTATCGATAATCTAACTGTTACATGTACCCCCTTTGAACGCACCATTCGAAGTATAAATTTTGAACCATTGTCTTACATATGTTTGACATTGTGCCATAAAAATTAAAGAGGGTGCCTTTATTTTTTGGGGACGGAAAGAGATACCTTTGTCAGCTGCTATTTCCTTGCATATCTTTGGCGTTTGCATTAATTTTCAGTCAATTGTTAACCTGGCATTTATTTCTTTTGTTGCACCAGCTATGGTGACAACAGTTAGTTTGATACGTTAGTATACATTGCTAACGAGTAACTGTAATGTTTTTCCTCCTGTCCTTGACCAGGTTCGAATCCACAAATTTTTAGAGAAGACAAAGAAAAAGAACACTAAAGAAGTAGATAAAGTAGTAGAACCAGGGGATGCAGATATCGCCAAAGAACAACAGCTTTTAAGAAAGAAAGTCACTGATCTGATGAAAAAGCAGAAGATACGGCAAGTCAGGCATTTAGTGAAGAAGCAAGATAGCACCAGGCCATGGGGTCAAGATGCTCATGCAAAAGTATGCACCTTTTCTAATTATTCGGTGATATATGTGGTACTTCTTCAACTAATGATATATTTGTATTATCTTTTGCCGTTTTGTAGGTTGGCAGCCGTTTGATTGAGCTATTTATTGAAACAGCCCATATACAACCACCTGCTAGTCAGTCTGGAGATAGTACACCTGAAATCCGACCTGCTTTCACACATGAAATGAGAACTGTGGCAAGAGAACAACAGTAATCATGTCAACTCTTACTTAATACCTTCTTACCCCAAAAGAAATGCTTCTCTGTTCTAACTTATGCTTTCTCTAATGTCTTGTACTTAAATAGGAAAAGTCGACGATATGGTGTGATCAAGTGTGATCCACTGGTTCGACAAGGCCTGGATAGAACAGTGAGTCACTGAGTTGTTCCTTCTGTTACACGTGCAATGATTTTCTTAATCAGAATATTCTTTCCATAATATTGCATTCCCTGATCCTTCCATGGAAATATTTCCTGTGACAGGCAAAGCATATGGTCATACCTTACATGCCTATGTTGATTCCGCCGATCAATTGGACTGGGTTGGTACTGCTTATCCATGTTCCTCACAATTATTTGCATATATGTTGCTAGATAGCTCGGCTGTTCTTCAAGCGTGTTAGGTTACATCATAGTAGCTGAGTGTAATCACAAATCTGAATGGTCCCCTTCTCGATTATTTCAGTGTGTTTTGGTTCATAAGAGTGGATGCTGCTCTGTTAGATTATTTCTAATATAATGGTTCCGAGTAGCAAAATTATCCCTAATTTTGAGTACATCATGCCTGGAAGTTACTAGCGGCACCCATGTTATACCTAATTTTGAGCAGCAAAATTATCCCAGTAATTGTTATGGGAACTAACTAATATCCATTTCTACAGATATGACAAGGGTGCACATTTATTTTTGCCATCCTACGTGATGCGCACCCATGGAGCTAGGCAACAAAGGGAGGCTGTAAAAAAGGCTCTAAAGGAACAGATGCAAACAATTTTTGAGGTATTCTTTTGCCCCATGTTTATATTATCTTTGCAGATTAGATGAATAATTATGATTGAAATATGTTTTCAAGATCACATGCATGGATCTCTTTTTAGCACATTTGATGCAGATAGCTGTTTCTCTTGTTATTAATTAATATGCTGTTTTCACATTGGCATGCTGATGGCTGTTCTTGCTAAGCATCTCTGTCTATGTGATATAATCATTTGATGCCTTTTTGGTTTCAGGCCTTAGATAATCTTGGGAGCACCAAGTGGAGGGTCAACAAAAGGGTTCTTAGTATTGTTGACAGAATTTGGTCCAGTGGTGGCCGACTTGCTGACTTGGTTGATCGTGCTGATGTGAGCTGCCATCTTTTTCCCTCTGGATTTCATCTGATGAAGACTCTATGGCATTCTTGTTTTATATGCTAACTTTTTTTTATGCGCTCTAGGTTTCCCTACCGGAGAAGCCTGACACTGAAGATGAAACTGAGCTGAAGAAGTGGAGGTGGAGCATGAGGTCAGCCAAGAAGGAGAACAGTGAAAGACATTCTCAGAGATGTGATGTTGAGCTTAAACTCGCCGTAAGCGACTATAAGGGTTCTTGCTCTTGTTAATGGTTGAGCCGGACATCATTTACTCAATTTTTACTCTTCGTCTAATGTACCCTTGTTGGTAACAGGTAGCTCGCAAAATGAAGGAAGAAGTGGGGTTTTACTATCCACACAACCTTGATTTTAGAGGCCGTGCTTATCCAATGCATCCTTACCTGAATCACTTGGGTTCAGATCTTTGTCGTGGAGTGTTGGAGTTTTCTGAAGGTCGACCACTTGGTGAATCAGGCTTGCACTGGCTGAAGATACACCTAGCAAATTTATATGGTGGAGGTGTAGACAAGTTATCATATGATGGCCGGATTGCATTTACTGAGAATCACCTGGAGGACATATTTGACTCAGCTAATAGGCCTCTCGAAGGCAAGCGATGGTGGCTTGAGGCAGAGGATCCATTCCAATGCCTGGCAGTTTGCATGGATCTTAATGAAGCTTTAAGAAGCCCCTCTCCGGAAACAGTGATCTCACATATTCCTGTGCACCAGGTACTGATATTTTGTCCATGGTCTATCATTTTTCTTCTAATAATCTCATTCTTTCCTGCAATAAATGTCATGTTTAGTTAAGTTTTCCGTGTTGCTTTGCTAGGCTAGGAAAAATTAGCCATGTTTGTTTCTCGTGCCTTGAAGTATAAAACAAGGGCATGCTCTGACAGCTTCCAGAAAAGCATAACTAATGCCAAACATATTTGTAGTTTGATCTACTTGTGGGCATTGCCTGACAAAATGATGTATAAATAAACCTTGAATACATTGTTTATCTCGGGGGCAAGGAATTTCTTGTGCATATGAGCTAGTTTTCTTGGCAAGATCTGCGCAAATAAACATTTTTAAGTTCTGGTAAACATGTCATGGGCTCATGGCATAGCAGCAGCTGCATGAGTATAGGAAGGACATACAAGTTGAGTCCAAGAAGGACGTACCTATTTGTTGAGAGTTTGGTTTTGTTTTGATAGAATGCTTTAATTGAAGTTGTAATATGTTAGAATTTAGTTATTTGATTTATTTATGCACTTTGTCTCTGTTAAACAGGGATGGTAATCTCTTAAAAAACAAGCAAAAATAAACCAAACTATCCCATTTCTCTCATGTTGCCCTCCAGCTGTCTCCTTTATCCGCATCCATTGGGGTTCATGCTCCTCAATGAGTATGCTTACTTCTACTAATTCATTTGGATGTAATACTGGGAGCCAATGGCATTTAAAATGGTATGGTAGATCACAGCTGTTGGCATTAACTTCAGTCGTACATGTTCATTTTGATTACATAATGTTGTAACAATAAAAATATATACTTTATAGGAGACCTAAAATATGATTAGTAGCATGGACACGGATTATGAGCTTTCCAGAAGAAAGAACCAAACATTATTTCTAAGTTTGAATAGTAAATCCAGAAAAAGCATAAATTTGCATGTAGCAAATACTCTGTACTTGTATTTTGTTTTGGTGAGAAACATGTTCATTTGTGTTCTGCAGAGAATGAAGAGAAACATGAACATACTGTCTACCGTTTTCTTCTGTAGCTGCACAAAATGCATAATTTTTGTACAATCTTTTGTAACTGCACATAGTATTCACACATGCACATGTGTGTTCTCCTTTCAGAAGTTTTTGAAATGTTATGTGTGCTATATGTTGTAATATGTAACTAGAACATTAAACATTTACGCAAGAGAAGAGATGGTATCTGGTGCTGTTGCTAAACCTTGTAATTGCCCACCTAACGTTGTATAGTAAGTCTAGGTGTTCGGTTATGTGCTTATGCTGGAGCAGAATTATGATAATTATGTTTTCTTTTTCAGGATGGTTCTTGTAATGGCCTGCAGCACTATGCAGCTCTTGGAAGGGATAAAGTCAGTTCATATTTTTATTAATTACGCTGTTGCTTTATCAAAGTTCTTTTTTGGCATGGGGAATATTTAATATTTGGCCAGTGAAGTATGTAATTATTTCTTTCATCAATTTCATGCAGCTGGGTGCAGTTGCTGTCAACTTAGTTTCCAGGGAGAAACCTGCAGATGTTTACTCTGGAATAGCTGCCAGGTAGAGGTCATTCTGTCTTGAACATAGTGTCGATGCCTCAATGGGTAGACTCAACATTCCTTTTTAACTTGTAGCTGTTTATGTGCCATACCCTATCAGCCTATCTAGTTACTGAGCAATCTTATACACCCACTTTTCTGTTGACTTATAATTCACAACAACTGTGGTCCGAAAAATATACTTTTCTCATAGAAGTACCAGTCGTGGATGGAGTCAAACTTCAAAGTACCTATATATGTTCATATTTATACGCTTTCCTGAAATGAATTTGGGTAGACAACAGATTGTGTACAAATTCAAACAAGCTTAAACTGTATGTTCATGTGTTTATTTATGAAATTATTGGGTCCTGCTTGGTATCTTTAATATCGCAGTGCCTTATCAACAAGCCAATTAATGTTCAAATCTAGATTTAAGTCAGGGTCCAATTTAACCATCTTGACATGTGACGGGTGTAATATCTTCTTCAACCTGTGATCTGGAGTTACATGTTTAGTACTTGTGATCCAGGGTGGTGGAAATTATGAAGAGAGATGCACAAAAAGATCCAGCTAAAGATGCTGATGCAGCACGTGCTCGTTTGTTAGTTGATCAGGTGTTGTTTTTAAGCCAGTCTTTATAAATTTTTAAGCCAGTCTTTATAAATATTCTTTTACCTTGATGATGAAAATACTCTCTGTTCAAGATTGTTTTTGTTTGATCGACTCTCTACCTTCAAGTTATACATACCTGTACTAAAGCTGAGACCTGGTAAAAATCTACAGCTGATGTTATAAAATCAACAGGTCTACATAGAGTTACACTGTTTTCTGTAACATTTGCCAGTGTAGATATCTGTGATAATGTGTACTAAAAGCCTAAGGAATTGAAGAGTAACACATTCTTTAAAATGTTAGAGCAACATTAGAGCAACACCTACTTTTTCTCAGCATAGTGCAAATTTGTAAAATCATGTGGAAACTCCTGGGATTAGTACAAACCTAGCTCAGTTATCATGCTAGATGAAGTTTATTTGAAACATCACTTTAGAAATCACATATATATTGAGTTGGTATATAAGCATGCTGACTAATTGGGCTGTCATAAGATTAATGTTTACCTTATGTGCTGAATAAAGTTTGTGTTAGCTATTTTACATGATATGATTTCTGTAATTGCTTTTAGTTGATATCTCATGGACTTGCCAATAATACAGGTAAATTATGTAAAGTTTTATGTGCTTATTTGTGAAATATACAGGTGGATAGGAAATTGGTAAAACAAACAGTGATGACATCTGTCTATGGCGTGACTTACGTTGGAGCACGTGAACAAATAAAAAGAAGATTGAAGGAGAGGGGGGTCATTGCTGATGACTCGGAGCTTTTTGGTGCATCATGCTATGCTGCTAAGGTGGAATGCTTTATTCAATGAAGCTTTTGTTTCTTCATCTAACATGTACACCTTGAACTGAACCACCTTTTTGTTTCTTCTTTCAATTCTGGATAGGTCACGCTGACAGCACTTGGTGAGATGTTCGAAGCTGCTCGTAGTATCATGAACTGGCTTGGAGACTGTGCCAAGGTATCATCTGCAGTATCATGTCTGTTCCTGTCTGAATAGCATGCGATTCTTTGATGCTGTAATTACATTGGCATCAGAAATCCACTTCAATATCATTTTTTGTCTGCTTCATCGTATTAGCACTGCTATTTTTGTTTGGTAATCATGGATTTGCTATTGAATGAAGCTGCAAAATGTTATCTGTTGTCTTGTGGTCGAGTTTCTATAAGAAAATAGTTAATAATTGTGAATTTCTTCCTTTTCATTTTTTTGGGACATGCTGAAAAGAAAACATTGGGTGGGTATCTTAACCAATTTCCTTCTTTTCTTCCTTTGTTTCCGTTGGCATCCTGTGAGTGCCCCAACAGATAGAATGTTCCTTTATTTTTGTCTATACTCATTACAGAGGTACATATCCTTCGTTACAAAGAGCCAGTTTGTCGTTGCAGTGCTTTTCTATTCAGTGCTGTGATATTTTGTGAGCTAGGGGAGAGTCTTAACCAATTTCCGTAGGATTATACTATTTTATCTGAATAAATGATGCTGTCAGCTAACTACAAGTCCACCACACTCATTAACGAAAATAAACAAGTGCTTTTGGATTTGGAATGGCAGCATCATGCACAGCGGAGACTGAGGAAGGAAAACTTAAAATGAATAAATAAGATCAAATAAAACCTCAAATACTATCATGACTATTGACCTACAACTTAAGATTACATCTGAAGAATAAGTAACACTGTTTGTCGTGGCAAACTGCCAAGGCCATCTTTTAGTTAACATTCTTCCTTGATAGTCAAGCTGTCCTGCTTGTCCTTTTGAATTTCTGTTTCTAAATAGATTGGCCTTTATAACCATGGGTATTGAGCAGTGGCTTGTATGACAGGTTATAGCTTGTGAAAATGAACCTGTGAGATGGACGACCCCTCTGGGACTTCCAGTTGTTCAACCATATCGCAAACTAGGGAGACATCTTGTACGTATTTCCGTATTATTGTTTCCTCACTTTCTCTTGATTACTGCCGCCACATTTTTTAAAGAGGAATTAAACATGTGCATAACAACGCGATATTCTTGATGTTCTCCTTGTAGATTAAAACTTCGTTACAAGTCCTGACCCTTCAACGAGAAACTGACAAGGTATGCCCTCTTTACATGGATATATGTTGTGTGCATCTTATTGACAATGGTGCATTGACTGCTGATCAGTTTCATGCCACTGGCTGCTGAATGGTAGTTGGGCAGGAAGTGGGTAATTGAATTTTGCTTGCATACTTGTGCATCACATTGTTTCGTTGAACATATTTTCCTCATCGCAGCACTGCTACTGTTATAATGTACCATCAACTATACGTTTCGAATCTGTAGATCTATTGAGTATACTAGACGAGCGTGCATCTTTTGACCAGGTTATGGTGAAGCGGCAGAGGACAGCTTTCCCTCCAAACTTTGTACACTCCCTTGATGGCTCTCATATGATGATGACTGCTGTTGCTTGCAAAAAGCAAGGCCTATATTTTGCAGGTCTGTATTCTGTATTCCCTGTATTCTGTATTCCCTTTACTATCTGCCAGAGTATTTGTGGGATACTTGGCTGCCTCTGTATTTTACTATTAGCATTTATGTATATTTAAAATCAATGCAGGAGTTCATGATTCATATTGGACCCACGCTTGTGATGTTGATACAATGAACAAGATACTTCGGGAGAAGTTTGTGGAACTGTATGATGCGCCTATTTTAGAAAATGTATGTATTTTGTCATCTCAGTTATTTGCATGCATATTTTTGGTATGTATTTGCACATATATTTGACACTCACTCACTCTTGTGCGATATATTTTTATTTGGAAGTTGCAGCATATGCTTTTTCTCCTGTACTTATTACGATATTCTTAGTTACGTGATGTGTTTGATTTGGATTGGTTTTTACAATATTTGCCTGATGATTGTTGAGTACATTTAAAGTGTTTCCCTTGTCCACCGATGCTTCTAAAGTCGAGGGTGCATTGTATTTAATAGCTATAACCTAAACCACTGTCTATTCTTGTTATTTATTGATTTATATCCTCTTTGTCTGCATGGCTTAGCTGATTGGGCTTCATTTCCATGCGTATCGGTTTGTCATTTAGTAGTATGTCAGGACTATCATAATAGTTTGCTGTTGTGCTCCGTTTCCATGCTTTACCATAGCACATGAGCTTGCTGTTCTATGTGTTATTTTCGTAATTGTTCAATAACAAATGTCATAACTCATGACAGACCATGCATTCAGTTTGTTAACACGGTATATTTGATGCAGCTCTTGGAGAGCTTTGAGACATCTTTCCCTAAATTAAAATTCCCACCGTTGCCAGAGAGGGGAAATTTTGATATGAAGGATGTCCTCCAGTCTACGTATTTCTTCAACTAGCATGATTGCAGCGGGCATATTGTCCTATTTTTCGCTCAGCTGCCCAGCTGCGGCCTTGCACAAATCTCAAGTTCCGTCGAAGTACATGAGTGACTGACTCAGATGATGAAGCTAATTCTTTTGCTGATTGACGTGCCAACCTGTGGACAACTCGCATGAAGATAATCCCGTAAGACTGGATTTATAGAGGTACACAGAAGATGCTCTTGCTTTGCTGCAGCATTTCATGGTTTCAACATCGCCAGCCATAAGCAAGGTGCATTACTACTGCCAAGGAGCTGGCAATAAACAGAGCTGGCCAGGAGGAGGTTGAAGATAGTGACAGTCAAAATAAGTGGAAACCGTGACCAAGAAACACTCGCTGCGGAGCTTTTTCCTGAGTTTGTGATATAGTGTAGTTTTTATCTGTGCCCGTTTTCCCCCTTTCTCAAGGCTCACGCGTAGCACACTCACTCACAGATCATCAGTTTCCTGTAAATGTAATTATATGTAATTTTTGGCCTCTTCACTAACCTATCATTTTTTTCTTTCTTGTTTTGCTTAATTTATAGAAGTGGGGAATCTGATGGGTGCAAAACTTATACTGTTGGAAAATTGATTCATAATTATCATTGTGGTTGTAAGATATTATCTATATAGTATAAAGTGCAATAGTCATTTTCCTTTATTTGTGCGCTTCTATTTGGACGTTTCAAATTCTAGTTGTAATATTACTGACTGGATTGATATGGCATCGACCATGTCTTGGCACTGTTATTTCCAGCATATTCTGTAGGTCTTTGTATTCCCTTTACTATTCTGTAGGTCTCCTTGGATCAAATGCATGCACTCACTCCACAGTCATGTATGCATTTATTAAAATGTCTTCGATGATGATGTAGGTGACTCAGTGTTCAAGAGGGTAATTAAGGAGGGCCCTTGGAAGGAAGGAGGTGATTTAGATAACATGTGGATGAAGATGGCGACTTGCATTTGTTGGCCTCAGAGGAGTTTGCAGTGTCAAGGGGAAGTAGAAGAGAAACTAAAGATACCTGGTGGTGGAACGATGATGTCCAAAAGGCAATTAAGGAGAAGAAAAATTGTTTCAGACGCCTATATTTGGATAGGAGTGCAGACAACATAAAGAAGTACAAGATGGCAAAGAAGGCCGCAAAGCGAGCTGTGAGTGAAGCAAGGGGTCGGGCGTATGAGGACCTCTACCAACGGTTATACACGAAGGAAGGCGGAAGGGACATCTATAAGATGGCCAAGATTCAAGGGAGGAAGACGAGGGATGTTGACCAAATCAAGTGCATCAAGGACGGAGCAGATCAACTCCTCGTGAAGAACGAGAAGATTAAGCATAGATGTCGGGAGTACTTTGACAAGCTGTTCAATGGGGGAGAGTGAGAGCTCTACCATTGATCTGGACGACTCCTTTGATGATACTAGCAGGCGTTTTGTGCGGCGAATCCAGGAGTCGGAGGTCAAGGAGGCTTTAAAGAGGATGAAAGGAGGCAAGACGATGGGCCCTGATTGTATCCCCATTGAGGTGTGGAGAGGTCTCGGGGACATAGCGATAGTATGGCTAACCAAACTTTTCAACCTCGTTTTTCGGGGAAACAAGATGCCAGAAGAATGGAGACGAAGTATATTAGTACCAATCTTCAAGAAAAAGGGGGATGTTTAGAGTTGTACTAATTACCGTGGAATTAAATTGATGAACCATACAATGAAGTTATGGGAGAGAGCCATTCAGCACCACTTAAGAAGAATGACAAGCGTGACCAAAAATCAGTTTGGTTTCATGCCTGGGAGGTCAACCATGGAAGCCATTTTCTTGGTACGACATCTTATGGAGAGATATAGGGAGCAAAAGAAGGACCTGCATATGGTGTCATTGACTTGGAGAAGGCCTATGATAAGATACCGCAAAATGTTATGTGGTGGGCCTTGGAGAAACACAAAGTCCCAGCAAAATACATTACCCTCATCAAGGACATGTACGATCATGTTCTGACAAGTGTTCGAACAAGTGAGGGCGACACGGATGACTTCCCGATTAAGATATGACTGCATCAAGGGTCAGCTTTGAGACCTTATCTTTTTGGCTTGGTGATGGATGAGGTCATAAGGGATATACAAGGAGATATCCCATGGTGTATGCTCTTTGCGGACGATGTGATGCTAGTCGATGAGAGTCGGACGGGGGTCAACAGGAAATTGGAGTTATGGAGGCAAACCTTGGAATCGAAAGGTTTTAGACTTAGTAGGACTAAAACCAAGTACATGAGGTGCACTTTCAGTACTACTAGGCATGAGGAGGGGGAGGATGTTAGCCTTGATGGGCAGGTGGTGCCGCAGAAGGACACCTTTCGATATTTGGGGTCAATGTTGCAGAAGGATGGAGATATCGATGAAGATGTGAACCATCGAATTAAAGCCAGATGGATGAAGTGGCGCCAAGCTTCTGGCATTCTCTGTGACAAGAGGGTGCCACAAAAGCTAAAAGGCAAGTTCTATAGGACGGCGGTTCGACCCGCAATGTTGTATGGTGCTGAGTGTTGGCCGACTAAAAGGCAACATGTGCAACAGTTAGGTGTGGCGGAGATGCGCATGTTGAGATGGATGTGTGGCCACACAAGGAAGGACCGAATCCGGACTGATGATATACGAGATAGAGTTGGAGTAGCTCCAATTGAAGAGAAGCTTGTCCAACATCGCCCGAGATGGTTTGGACTTATTCAGCGCAGGCCTTCAGAAGCCCCAAGTGGCAAACGGCAAGCAAAACATTGTATAAATACTTGGAAATAAGGCTTATGGTTCATACTTTCACTAGTGCAATCTCTCAACAATGCTAACATAATAGAATCAGATGATCATCCCTCAACGTGCAACAAAGAACTACTCCAAAGTTCATATCTAGCGAAAAACATAAGATGAAATTGTTGTAGGTAGTAAGAACCACCTCAAAGTTATCATTTCCGATCAATCTATTGGGCTATTCATATAGACGTTGCAAACAGCCCTAGAGTCCGTACTAAAATAACACCAATGATACATATCAATCAACCCTAATGTCACCTAGATATTCCAATGTCACCACAAGTATCCGTGGGTTAATTATTCGACATGCATCAAACAATTTCAGATTTATCATATTAAATCCAACACAAGGTACTTCAAAGAGTACCCCAAGATTTCTATCGGAGAAAGTAGGACAAGAACGTGTATCAACCCCTATGCATAGATTACCCCATTGTCACCACGGAAATCCGCAAGTTGAGTACCAAGACTACATCAAGTGATCTCAAATCCAATATTCAATCCGACATAACAAAATCTCAAAGGGAAAGATTCAGTTCATCACAACAAGATAGCAAGGGAAGAACACCATATGATCCAACTATATTAACAAAGCCCGTGATACATCAAGATCGTGCCATCTCAAGAACACGATAAAGAGAGATCAAACACATAGCTACTAATACATACCCTCAGCCCCGAGGGTGAACTACCCCCTCTTCATCATGGCCTTCGCCGGGATGATGAAGATGGCCACCGGTGATGATTTCCCCTCTCCGGCAGGGTACTGGAAAGGCTCCAGATGGGTTTTTCTTCGATACTGAGAGTTGCGGTGGCGGAGCGGAAGTTCTCTGAGGCTCCTTAAGGTTTTTGGGATATATTGCAATTTATAGGCCAGAGAGGGACGTCGGGAGACGCCCGACAGGGCCACCACATATCAGGGCACGACCACCCCCCTGGGCACGCCCTTTTGCGTGGTGGCTCCCTCGTGGAGCCTCCGGTCTCCTCCCAAAGCTTCAAGGTCTTCTTTCAGTCCAGAAAAAATCATTAAAAAGTTTCGGGCGATTCTAAGAACTTTTATTTTCTGCACAAAAAACAACACCACGGTAATTTGATGTCTACTACGCAACTTTATTCTTGTAGACTTTTGTTGGGCCTCCAAGCGCAGAGTTTTGTAGGACAGTAGCAATTTTGCCTCAAGTGGATGACCTAAGGTTAATCAATCCGTGGGAGGTGTAGGATGAAGATGGTCTCTCTCAAACAACCCTGCAATCAAATACAAGAAATCTCTTGTGTCCCCAACACACCCAATACAATGGCAAATTGTATAGGTGCACTAGTTCGACGAAGAGATGGTAATACAAGTGCAATATGGATGGTAGATATAGGTTTTTGTAATCTGAAAATATAAAAACAACAAGGTAGAAAATGACAAAAGTGAGCACAAACGGTATTGCAATGCTTGAAAACAAGGCCTAGGGTCCGTACTTTCGCTAGTGCAATCTCTCAACAATGCTAATATAATTGGATCACATAACCATCCCTCAACGTGCAACGAAGAATCACTCCAAAGTTCTTATCTAGCGGGGAACATAAGAAGAAATTGTTTGTAGGGTATGAAACCACCTTAAAGTTATTCTTTCCGATCGATCTATCCAAGAGTTCATACTAAGATAACATCAAGTTATCCTTTCCGATCGATCTATCTAAGAGTTCGTACTAGAATAACACCATATGATACGCATCAACCAACTCTAATGTCACCTAGATACTCCAATGTCACCACACGTATCCATGAGTTAATCATACGATACACATCAAACAATTTCAGATTCATAATACTCAATCCAACACAAAGAACCTCAAAAAGTACCCCAAGATTTCTATCAGAGAAAGTAGGATAAGAACGTGTATCAACCCCTATGCATAGATTACCCCAATGTCACCTCGGGAATCCGCAAGTTGAGTACCAAAACATATATCAAGTGGATCAATAGAATACCCATTGTCACTACGGGTATCCGCATGCAAGACATATATCAAGTGTTCTCAAATCCAATATCCAATCCAACATAACGAGATCTCAAGGGGAAAGATTCAATTCATCACAACAAGATAGCAAGGGAATAACATCATATGATCCAACTATATTAAAAAAGCCCACGATACATCAAGATCGTGACATCTCAAGAACACGAGAGAGAGATTGAACACATAGCTACTGGTACATACCCTCAGCCCCGAGGGTGGACTACTCCCTCCTCGTCATGGCCTCCGCTGGGATGATGAAGATGGCCACCGGAGATGATCTATCCTCTCCGACAGGGTACTGGAATGCCTCCAGATTGGTTTTTCGTTGATACAGAGAGTTGCGGCGGCGAAACGGAGAGTCTAGGGTTATTTATGATGGTTTCTATATTTATAGGATTTTTGAGTGTCGATTTCACGCGAAGATGGGCCACGAGGTGAGCACGATACACCAGGGCGCGCCGGGGGGAGGGGGCTGGCGCGCCCTGGTGGGTTGTGCCCACCTCGTGGCTCTTCTGGCCCTCCCACGAACCGTCTAGTACCTCTTTTGTTCCAAAAAAATCGTCAAAAAGTTTCGGGCGATTCCGAGAACTTTCATTTTCTGCACAAAAACAACACCACGGTAGTTCTGCTGAAAACAACGTCAGTCCGGGTTAGTTCTAAATAAATCATATAAAGTGCATCAAAACCATATAAAAGTATTGTAAACATAGGTGAATATGGTATGGATACTTCATAAATTTTCGATACGTTGGAGACGTATCAGCATCCCCAAGCTTAATTCCTACTCGTCCTCGAGTAGGTAAATGATAAAAGAACTAATTTATGAAGTGTGAATGCTAGCATAATATATAAGTTTGATCATTGATAATTTCAGTCAATTTTCTAGCATCATAACCAACAACTTTTTCTCATAAAACTCATCTTGATAAAGTAGCAACCAATTCACATGTTATGGTTCAAAAAAATTCATTCACTTGAAACTTAACAATCTATGTTCTTAGTCACCAAAAAATTGCAATTCAACTTATTCTCAACAAAGTCTAAGAGCTCCACATACTCAATCATCATATAGTCTTCTATGATTGCTAGTACTCAAAGCATATTTTTAGAACAAATGGCATCCATCGAACACAGAGAAAGATAGGGGCTTAATGTTTCGCCTCCCAACTCATTTATCATAGAGATAATTGTCAACAATAATAAATCATGATCAAATATATTTGACTGGATATTATGACTGGATCTTTCCCCACCACATGATGCTTGCCAACTAATAGACTGGGGTTGGAATAAGAAGTTGACTCAACATGAATAGTAAATAACATGAAAGTAAATAGATTGTCCCTTCACAGAGGGAAGCAGGGATTTGCAAAGGTGCCAGAGCTCATTGTTTAAAAACAAAGAAGAATATAATTTTGGGAGGTGCACCCTTCCTGTCAACGTTACGACCAAGAATTATCAATATCTTCCATGTTAAACACATTAGCGGCGGTTCCCAAGCGGTAAAAGTAAAGGTTTACCCCCCCTCCACCAACAAACACACTCCACGGCTAGCCGAATCCACGGGTACCGTCCATACCAACAACATTCCCGGGGGAGTTTTGTTTAATTATTTGCATTTTTTTTATTTCGGGACTAGGAATCCCTATTACCGCCCCTCTCGTACAAGGACGAGTGAATAAACACTCATCATGAGAATAACCCGCTTAACATGGAAGATACTGACCGCCCCCTGTCGCTCCATGAGCGGTCCAGGCACACAAAACAGGTGTTCATTTGAAATTTTAGAGGTGGCACATGCAAATTTACTTGGAATGGGAGTGAAATACCATATATAGGTAGGTATGGTGGACTCTTATGGAAGAAACTTGGCTCAAGGATTTGGATGCACAAGTAGTATCTCTACTTAGTACGAAGTGTTGGCTAGCAAAAGATCCTAAGCAAACACCACATGTTGGAGGATCCATAACAATATAACTTCTATGCAAATATACACAACCATAACTCATTACGTTGTCTTCCTTGTCCAACTTCAACTAATTTGCTCAAGTTTGAAAATAATTAATGGGTATTCACAATCATATAAGATGTCCAAGATAATATATTTGTATGTGAAAGTTCTCTTCCTTATACTAATCATTCACGAATTGCTTGTATGACCAATATTGTGATTGTTAAACTTCAATAGATTTTACTTTATAAACCAAATGTGAACTTGCTACTAAGAATATAGCACATTGATAATTTCAGATTTATGATATTTCATTCATTCACAATTTACTCTTAGGATATAAGTGAAGCACAAGAGTAAACATCAAACTACTCTCAAAAGATATAAGTGAAGATCAATGAGTAGGTAAACAATCAAGTAACTATGTGAGGGTTCTCTCTCAATAAATATTTTCAGATCCGAGTATTTTATTCAAAACAGCAAACTAAACAAAAATAGAACTCCAAGAATAGCACATATCATGTGGAAAAATAAAAATTTAGGCTCAACATAGGCTAACCGATAGTTGACGAAGAGAGGTGGGATGCGTAGCATCCCCAAGCTTAGATGCTTGAGAATTCTTGAAATATTTACTTGGGGTTCCTTGGGCATCCCCAAGCTTGAGCTTTTGTATCTCGTTCAATCCTCTCATATCCCGGTTTCACCTATTCTCAAAAACTTCATCCACACAAAACTTGAAAAGAACTCGTGAGATAGGTTAGTACACATAAGAATAAATCAACACTTCATGTAATGCCAAGACAAGTTTCACAATAATTTTAAAACATCATATACTGTTTACTATCGTTTCCACAATTTATATCTACCAATATAGGCTATGGAAACTATAGGATAAGCAGATAACAAAACCATGACAGCAATCTGTCCAAACAGAACAGTCTGTAGCAATTTATGAAAACAGTGTACTTATGTAACTCAAAAATTATGAAAATTTAGGACATGCTAAATAATTTATATGTCAACACTGTGTCAAAAATTCAGAAACTTTCCACGTTCCAGTAAAATATGAAAATTCAAACACTACAGAGAAAGTTTCTGTTTTTACACAGCACACATCAAACATGCAATGGAAGCATCCTAAGGTAATTCTTGGAAATTTTTATTGAAAAACAAGATTATAGATAACAACTAACAGAGTACAACAAAATAAAATGACGCTCCAAGCAAAACTCATATTATGTGATGAATAAAAATATAGCTCCAAGTAAGATATACCGATAGTGTTGAAGACGAAAGAGGGGATGCCTTCCGGGGCATCCCCAAGCTTAGACGCTTGAGTCTTCCTTGGATATTACCTTGGGGCTGCCTTGGGCGTACCCAATCTTAGTTTCTTTTCACTCCTTATTCTCCTCATATCGGTGTCTCACCCAAAACTTGAAAACTTCAATCACACAAAACTTAACGGAACTTCGTGAGATGGGTTAGTATAATAAAGATAAATCATTCACTTAGGTACTGTCAACACAAGATTCATAATTGTTACCACATGATACCTACTGTATTATATCATTCCCATAATTTATACCACTAAATATAAGCTATGGAAACACTAAAACAAGCAAACTATGCATGCAAAACAGAATCTGTCAAAAACAGAACAGTCTGTGAAGATCTGTAGTATAGACATACTTACCTGTCTCTAAAAATTCTAAAAAATTAGGAAAACCTGAATAATTTGTATATCAAGACTTCGTAAAAATTTCAGATCATTATCACGCTCCCGTAAAAAATGAAAATTCCTGTACTGGAGTCAAAATTTTCTGTTTTGGTTCAGCATCAATTCTACTCATCTTGTGAGTCATCCCAAAGGCTTTACTTGGCACTTTATTGAAATAAAAGACACAAAACATGATTACTACAGTATATTAATCATGTTAACACTCAAAAACATCAAGTAAAAGTGTTGGGTTGTCTCCCAACAAGCGCTTTTCTTTAAAGCCTTTTAGCTAGGCATGATGATTTCAATGATGCTCACGTAAAAAGTAAAGAATTGAAACATAAAGAGAGCATCATGAATCACATGGCAAGCACATTTAAGTCTAACCCACTTCGTATGCATAGGGATTTTGTGAGCAAACAATTTATGGGAACAAGAATCAACTAGCATAGGAAGGCAAAACAAGCATAACTTCAAAACTTTGAACACATAGAGAGGAAACTTGATATTATTGCAATGTGTAAAAGCATATGCTCCTCTCTCATAGTAATTTTCAGTAGCATCATGAATAAATTCAAAAATATAACGATCACATAAAGCATTCTTTTCATGATGCACAAGCATAGAATTTTTACTACTCTCCACATAAGCAAATTTCTTCTCATTCATAATAGTGGGAGCATCAAATGAAACTCGAATACTATAAATTGTTTCCACATTAAAAGAGTAATGTTCAGTAAAAGGATATTCAAAATTATGACAATAATTATCACTACTTTTTATAACATAAGTATCATCACAATAATCATCATAAGTAGCAAGTTTGTTCTCATCATAGTCAAGTGAAACCTCTTCCGAAATAGTGGAATCATTACTAAATAAAGTCATGACCTCTCCAAATCCACTTTTATCATTATAATAAAATTAAACAACCTCCAAAATAGTGTGATAATAATTATCTAAAGTTGACACTCTTCCAAACCCACTTTCATAAATATCACAATCATCATAAATAGGAGGCATGGAATCATCATAACAAATTTGATCATTCAAAGTGGGGGAACTAAAAAGATCATCTTCATTAAGCATAGCATCCCCAAGCTTGGGACAAACATTAATTGCAGCAAATAAATTCTCAAACATGTAATTCTCATCAAACATAGCATCCCCAAGCTTGTGGCTTGGCATATAATAAGCATAATCACTCTCATCATTAATAGTATGAATAGCACCAATAGTATAACAATTATTATCATCATAATTTACCAAGTTGGTGCCAAAAATATTTTCAAGATTATAAGAAGTATCATTTTCTTCCCAATCATAGTCATCACAACAAGCAATAGGCATAACAAAATCATCATCAAGTGTATCATCTTCCACAATTATTTTTGATTCATCCTCGTGAGGCACAACAATAATAGGATCAACATCATTTGGGAGAGATACCTTTTTACCTCTACTCTTTCTTATTTTCTTCTTCTTCACCACATCATGTGTGGGTTTAATTAATTTCTTTGAGCTTCTTATTGATGAGATTGGTTGAATAGGGAGCTCCTCCTCGTCACCTATTTCATCATGAGAGACAATAGGAGGGAAAGTGGAAATCTTTACCCTTTCATTAGTATTCCTTTTATATTCTATTGGTTTTCCCATCTTTCTATAGTTGTCAATATAAGCATTCTCATTGCAATTTACCATGCAAAACATATAGATATTTTTTAGATTAGTTTCAATGTCGTCCGTGAGAATGAATACTTCAAACCAACTATTTTTATGTGTCAATTCTTCACTCCCCAAAAATAGATAAAGCTCATCATAAAGTTCAAGGGTGATCAAGTCATTACAATATTTGGCCATGATTTGATCATGAAAAAGTTTGCATTGGAAATTAAGATGACCAACTTTATTGCAAAGTTCACAAGTGATAGGACAAAGAGAACATAATTTTGTAGCAAATTCATCTATCACTTTGAGCAAAAAATTAGTTCTATCATGTTTATGCTTCTTACAAAATCTACCATCCCTATAAGGCACGTCTTCACAAACTTTATGCACTCCACAAAAATTGACATGCTTATAAGAAACATTTTTATCATGACTAGTGCAATCATCATTAGTATTTTGGATATTCATAGAATTCATACTAACAACATTGCAATCATGCTCATCATTCAAGGAATTATCATTGCGTATTTTCATAATTTCTTCCTTTACCAATTGAGCACAATTTTTGGAATCCTTATTTTCACGAAAGACATTATAAAGACGAAACAAATGATGCAACCTAAACTCCATTTTTTTGTAGTTTTCTTTTATAAAACCAAACTAGTGAAAAACAAGAAACTAAAAGATTCAATTGCAAGATCTAAAGATATACCTTCAAGCACTCACCTCCCCGGCAATGGCGCTAGAAAAGAGCTTGATGTCTACTACGCAACTTTATTCTTGAAGACTCTTGTTGGGCCTCCAAGCGCCGAGTTTTGTAGGACAGTAGCAATTTTCCCTCAAGTGGATGACCTAAAGTTTATCAATCCGCGGGAGCTGTAGGATGAAGATGGTCTCTCTCAAACAACCCTGCAATCAAATACAAGAAATCTCTTGTGTCCCCAACACACCCAATACAATGGCAAATTGTATAGGTGCACTAGTTTGGCGAAGAGATGGTAATACAAGTGCAATATGGATGGTAGATATAGGTTTCTGTAATCTGAAAATATAAAAACAACAAGGTAGCAAGTGACAAAAGTGAGCACAAACGGTATTGCAATGCTTGAAAACAAGGCCTAGGGTCCGTACTTTCGCTAGTGCAATCTCTCAACAATGCTAATATAATTGGATCACATAACCATCCCTCAACGTACAACGAAGAATCACTCCAAAGTTCTTATCTAGCGGGGAACATAAGAAGAAATTGTTTGTAGGGTATGAAACCACCTTAAAGTTATTCTTTCCGATCGATCTATCCAAGAGTTCGTACTAAGATAACATCAAGTTATCCTTTCTGATCGATCTATCTAAGAGTTCGTACTAGAATAACACCATATGATACGCATCAACCAACTCTAATGTCACCTAGATACTCCAATGTCACCACAAGTATCCATGAGTTAATTATACGATACACATCAAACAATTTCAGATTCATAATACTCAATCCAACACAAAGAACCTCAAAGAGTACCCCAAGATTTCTATCGGAGAAAGTAGGACAAGAACGTGTATCAACCCCTATGCATAGATTACCCCAATGTCACCTCAGGAATCCGCAAGTTGAGTACCAAAACATATATCAAGTGGATCAATAGAATACCCCATTGTCACTACGGGTATCCGCATGCAATACATATATCAAGTGTTCTCAAATCCAATATTCTATCCAACATAACGAGATCTCAAAGGGAAAGATTCAATTCATCACAACAAGATAGCAAGGGAATAACATCATATGATCCAACTATATTAACAAAGCCCGTGATACGTCAAGATCGTGACATCTCAAGAACACGAGAGAGAGAGATTGAACACATAGCTACTGGTACATACCCTCAGCCCCGAGGGTGGACTACTCCCTCCTCGTCATGGCCTCCGCTGGGATGATGAAGATGGCCACCGGAGATGATCTACCCTCTCCGGCAGGGTACTGGAATGCCTCCAGATTGGTTTTTTGTCGATACAGAGAGTTACGGCGGCGGAACGGAGAGTCTAGGGTTATTTCTGATGGTTTCTATATTTATAGGATTTTTGAGCGTCGGTTTCGTGCGAAGATGGGACACGAGGTGAGCATGATACACGAGGGCGTGCCGGGGGGGGGGGAGGGGGGCTGGCACGCCCTGGTGGGTTGTGCCCACCTCGTGGCTCTTCTGGCCCTCCCACGAAGCGTCTAGTACCTCTTTTGTTCCAAAAAAATCGTCAAAAAGTTTCGGGCGATTCCGAGATCTGCCATTTTCTGCACAAAAACAACACCACTGTAGTTCTACTGAAAACAGCATCAGTCTGAGTTAGTTCTAAATAAATCATATAAAGTGCATCAAAAGCATATAAAAGTATTGTAAACATAGGTGAATATGGCATGAATACTTCATAAATTATCGATACGTTGGAGACGTTTTAGAATCACCAAGCTTAATTCCTACTCGTCCTCGAGTAGGTAAATGATAAAAGAAATAATTTATGAAGTGTGAATGCTAGCATAATGTATAATTTTGATCAATGAAAGTTTTAGTCACTTTTCTAGCATCATAACCAGCAAGTACTTCTCATAAAACTTTTCATGATCAAGTAGCAAGCTATTCACATGTTGAAGTATAGACCATAAACTTTCTTGAAAACTAGCAAACTATGTTTTCAGTCATCAAACAATTACAATTCATCTTATTTTCAAGAAGGGTCGATGTAAGAGCTTTGGTTTAGCAAATTCCACATACTCAACTATCATTTAGTCTTCCATGATTGCTGACACTCAAATCACATTTTTAGAACAAACAGTTTCAGTCAAACACATAGGAAGATAGGGGCTTCATGTTTCGCCTCCCAACTTATTTATCTCGGGGATAATGTCAACAAATAATGAATCATGATCACCTATATTCAACTGGATATATGTGCGTGTCTTTCCCCACAACATGATGCTTGCCAACTAAAGAATTAATAGATTGGAATAGGGATAAACATTATTGACTCTTGTATAACATGAAAGTCAAATATAGGCCCTTCGCAGAGGGAATCATGAATTTGCAGAGGTGCCAGAGCTCATTGCTTAAAACAGAGATGAATATATTTTAGGTAGTGTGCCTTTCCTGTCAACGTCACGACAAAGTTTTCAATATCTTCCATGCTAAACACATTAATGGCTGTTCCCAAACGGAAATTGAAATTTTACCCCCCCCCTCCACCATTCAAACACATTCCATGGCAGGCCGAATCCACGGTTGCCCTCCAAACGATCAACTTTCTAGGGGGAGTTTTTGTTTATTTATTTTTTGTATTATGCAGGACTAGGCATCCTTTTCCTCTCTCGTGCAATGACAAGTGAATAAACACTCATCATGAGTAAACACCCTTAGCATGGAAGATATTGACCGCCCCGTCGCTCCATGAGCGGTACGGGCACACAAAAGAGATATTTATTTGGAGATTTTAGAGGTGGCACATGTAAATTTACTTAGAATGGCGGTGAAATACCATATATAGGTAGTTATGGTGGACACTCATGGCAAGAAACTAGGTTTAAGGGTTTTTGGATGCACCAGTAGTATCTCTACTTAGTACGAGTTTTTGGTTAGCAAAAGATCCTTGATACGTCTCCAACGTATCTATAATTTTTGATTGTTCCATGCTGACATATTATCATTCTAGGGTACTTTTTGGGTATGTATTTGCCAATTTATAATATTTTTGAGCACTAACCTATTGACCCAGTGCCCAGTGCCAGTTCCTGTTTTCTGCGTGTTTTTGCCTTTTCAGAGTTACAATACCAAACAAAGTCCAATTGCCATGAAACTTTTTGGTGATTTTTTTGGACCAATACAAGACCTAGAAGCTTCGGAGGAGGGCCAGGAGATGCACTAGGGGCCCACCACATATCCAGCCGCACCCCGGGGGGGGGGGGGCAGATATGTGCTGGCCCCCTGGAGCGTCCCCCGATGTCATTCTCTGGCCTATAAATTCACATCTACCCTAAAACACCAGGGGCGATAGGGTTGTCTTTAATTATTTTCGCCATTTTTGCTTTACTTTATCGCTATGAGTTAGCAATAGTTGGTGTGACAACCACATGACAACACGATGATGGAGATCATGGTGTCATGTCGGTGACGATGGAGATCATGCCGGTGCTTTGGAGATGGAGATCAAAAGCACAAGATGATGATGGCTGAAATGTCTCCAACGTATCTATAATTTTTGATTGTTTCATGCTGATATATTATCATTCTAGGATACTTTTTGGGTATTTATTTAACCATTTATAATATTTTTGAGCACTAACCTATTGACCCAGTGCCCAAAGCCAGTTCCTGTTTTCTGCGTGTTTTTGCCTTTTCAGAGTTACAATACCAAATGGAGTCCAATTGTCACGAAACTTTTTGGTGATTTTTTCTGGACCAATACAAGACCTAGAAGCTTCGGAGGAGGGCAAGGAGATGCACCAGCGGCCCACAAGCCATCTAGCCGCGCCCCTAGGGGGGCGCGACCAGATATGTTGTGGCCCCCTGGAGCGCCTCCCGACGTCGTTCTTTGGCCTATAAATTCACATCTACCCTAAAAACACCAGAAGCGCTCCCAAAACACTTTTTCCGCCGCCGCGAGTCTCTGTTCCGACGGGAGGCCATCTACACCTCCATTCCGGCACCCTGCCGGAGGGGAGATCGATCACGGAGGGCCTCTTCATCAACCTTGTTGCCCTCATCATGATGTGTGAGTAGTTCACCACAGACCTATGGGTCCGTAGGTAGTACCTAGATGGCAATCTCTCTCTCTCTCTCTCTCTCTCTCTCTCTCTCTCTCTCTTGATCTTCAATAAAATGTTCATCACATCTTTGCCTTGATCTATCCGACGTAATCCCTTTGTATGGTCTGTTTGTTGGGATCCGATGAATTGTGAGTTTATGTTCAGATTATTCATGAAAAGTATTTGAGTCAAACCTGATTACTATGATTCTTATTTACATGATCATCATAGCTTCGTAATGCTCTCTGATCTATTGAGATAGTTTGGTCAACTAGATTGATATTTCTTCGGTGGGAGTGGTGCGTTGTAGTAGGTTCAACCTGACGAGTTTCTATATCCCAGTGACAGAAGGGGACAAGTTGCGTCTTTGTGTTGTTGCTACTAAGGATAAAACGATGGGGTTTATTCATATTAGTTGAGTTTACTTTGTCTACATCATGTCATCGTTCTCCAAGCATTACTCCGTTTGTCATGAACTTAATACGTAGAGAGGCAAGCATAGAAGCGCTCTTGAAGTGGGGTAATAGTAGTAGGTGCAGGCAGGAGTCGGCCTATTTGCTTATTGACGTGATGCCTATATACACATGATCATTGCCGTGAACATCACATAATTATTTGCTTATCTATAAATTGCCCAACAGTAATTTGTTTACCCACCGTATGCTTTGCTTATGAGAGATGCCACTAGAGAACTCTACGCCCCCCGGGTCTATTCACTTATAAATTCACAAACGCTATCATTACCTTGCTGTTATTTATTACCTTTTATTTTATTTTGCACTTTATTGTTATCTACAATTATCTACACAACTCACTTGCTTGCAAATAACGAGATCAAGGGGATTGAGAACCCTCTTGCCGGCGTTGGGTGCAAGTTGTTTGTTCTTTTGTGTGCAGCCACTGAAGACGGTTGAGGATTGGTATTCCTATTGGTTCGATAAACCTTGGTTTCATAACTGAGGGAAATACTTACCCACTTTGTGCTGCGATTACCCGTTCCTCTTCACGGAAAACCCAACGTAGATCACGAGTATCAGGAAGGATTTGTGGCGCCGTTGCAGGGGAATACCATCACCAACTATCAAGTAACTTCGGACAAAATTTCATTCACTTGTTCTTCTTTTTATTTGCTGTTATATTTAGTTTGTCTCGTAAAATTCAAAAATACAAAAATATTTCTATTTGCTTGCTTGCCTAGTGATGTTATCTTTATCTTTGTCACACCAAAACAGAAAGTAAAAGCAAAATTAAAGATAAATGGATCCTCATCCACTTGCTAATCTTTTCAAAAGACCTGATTATGTTGAAACAATTGCTAGTGAGAGTTCACTAGATTATCTTTATGAGGTCTTGCTTGAAAATCATGAATCTAAAAATTGTTATGAAATTTATAAAGTGATTCATGATAGTTCCTTGAATGAAAAGCATGATTACAATTTTGTTAGTATAAATTCTATGAATGTCAATTGTGCTAATGATCATGATTGGGGTGATAATCATGATATTTCTTATGATTTTGATAATTTTGAGCTTCATGTTGAATCTATTATTGATAATGATATTTGCAATGCTACTAAAAGTGGGTTTGGAGAGGTCATGACTTTAGTTGATGTTAATCCCACTATTTTGGAAGATTATAAAACTTTTGTGTATGTGGATCATGGAGAGAATATTTTACATGATAGTTATATTGTTGAGTTTGATTATGATCCTACATGTAATTATTATTATGAGAGAGGCAAATATGGTTATAGGAATTTTCATGTTCAATTACCTCTCTTGATGTTCAAATTGTTAATGCTTCACTCTTCTTACTTGCATATGTTAGACACTTCTTGTCTTGATAATTTGTTTACTTATAAAATTCCTATGCATAGGAAGTATGGTAGACTTAAATGTGTTTGTTGCATGTTTTATGATGCTCTCTTTGTGCTTTAACTCTTGTCTTTTATGTGAGCATCATTATTATCCTAAGCCTATCTTGATGGCTATAAAGAAAGAGCTTGTTGGGAGACAACCCAATAGTTATCATTTATTTTCTATTTTTGTGTGATAACATGATTGTTACCTCTGTAATTATTGTGTTTTTATGTTTTAATTAGTGTTTGTGCCAAGTAAAGCCTTTGGGATGACTCACAAGATGAGTAGAACGATGCTGAATCTGAAACAGAAACTTTGACTCCAGTGCAAAAAAATTCATTTTTTACTGGAGCGTGATAATGATCTGAAATTTTAACACAATATTGCTATAAAAATTCTTTACGTTGTCCTAATTGTTCAGAATTTTTAGAGTTACAGAAGTATGGGCTCTTTACAGATTGCTACAGACTGTTCTGTTTTCAACAGATTCTGTTTTGCTTGCATAGTTTGCTTGTTTTGATTATGCCATGGACTATATCAGGGGGGTGTAAGCCATGGGGAAGTTAGAATACAGTACCTATTATGCAAAAATGAATTTGAATCAATTTATCATAGTACCTCAAGTATGCAATATGTTTCTTATACTAACGGATCTCACGAAGTTTTGTTGAGTTTTGTGTGTGATCACGATGGACTACGGAATAAGGAGTAGCAAGAGCCCAAGCTTGGGGATGCCCAAGGCACCCCAAGTATAATTCTAAGGAGACTCAAGCATCTAAGCTTGGGGATGCCCTGGAAGGCATCCCCTCTTTCGTCTCAATCCATCGGTATGTTACTTGGGGCTATATTTTTATTCATCACATGATATGTGTTTTGCTTGGAGCGTCATTTGCTTTTGTTTGCTTTTGAGCTTAGCAGTTGCTCTAGTATTTCACTTATATCTTTTTGAGCACGGTGGCGTGTTGATTTTATAGAAATGATTTCACTCTCGTTCTTCACTTATCTTTGTTTGAGAGTTAATAAATAGTGACGGTAATTTGCATGGACTAGGTATTCAATGAATGATAATCAAAACCAACATGTAGCACATATAGAGAAATTGTGGGCCAATGATATTGATGTGGTAATATGAAATAGGTGTGAGTTCATAATTTTTAAACCATAGAAGTGTCGATATTAAGAGAGGTTGACCCTTTTGTTCATCTAAAAAATTAAAGAGGCATGGTGATGATGTGTGAGCATTTCTATTCCTCGTTGAAATCCTAGTGTTGTTTCGGGTCGGAAGCACGGGATGGTTAACTCCTACCAACCTCTTCCCTCAGGGCATGCGAGTAGTACTTTGATTTATGATAAACTAATAAAACTTTGAAATAAGTATATGAGTTCTTTATGACTAATGTGAAACCATGGACATACACAATCTCACCTTTTCATATTTTCTAGCCTCTTCGGTAACGTGCATAGCCCGTTCTCACCTTGAGGATCGGTGCAACTTTCTTCGGTGCATCCAAACCCCGTGACATGACACGCTCTGTTGCACATAAGCCTTATTATATCTTCCTCAAAACAACCACCATACCTACCTATCATGGCATTTCCATAGCCATTCTGAGATATATTGCCATGCAAATTCCATCGTCACTTCACATGACTAGTTTGTTCATCATCATATTGCTTTGCATGATCATATAGAGATGACATAGTATTTGTGGCAAAGACACCGTTCATCATATTTTTGATACATGTCACGCTAGATCATTGCACATCCTGGTACACTGCCAGAGGCATTCATACAAAGTCATTTCTTCATATCAGTTCTCCATATTGAGTTGTAAGTAAATAAAAGTGTGATGATCATCATTATTAGAGCATTGTCCCAGTGAGGAAAGAATGATGGAGACAATGATTCTCCCATAAGTTGAGATGAGACTCCGGACGAAAAAATAAAGATGGAGGAGGCCAAATGAGCCCACCATCCATTCAAAAAAAAGATAGAGAAAATGGGAGAAGGGACTTTGCTACTATCTTTTACCACACTTGTGCCTCAAAGTGGCACCATGTTCCTCATGTAGAGAGTCTCATGATATATCATTTTCATATGCTAGTGGGAATTACCTATTCATTATTACAAACTTGGCTTGTATATTCCTATGGCGGGCTTCCTCAAATGCCCGAGGTCTTCATGAGCAAGCAAGTTGGATGCACACCCCACTTAGCTTCATTTGAGCTTTCATACACTTATAGCTCTAGTGCATCATTTGCATGGCAATCCCTACTCCTTGCATTGACATCTATCGATGGACATCTCCATAGCCCATTGGTACGCCTAGTTGATGTGAGACTATCTTCTCCACTTTTTACCCCTTTGATATATATCACCATATTCTATTCCTCCTAAATGCTATGTCCAATGGCTCACACTCATGTATTGCATGAAGAATAAAAAGTTGATGCATATTGAAAAGGTACGATCCAATTGCCTAACTTGGACATCGTGGTGCTTGACATTTGTATTAATGTGGTGAAGATGGAGCCATGCCTTGCTAATATAATAAGATGAATGGGGGGGGGGTTAAACATTTCTTAAGGCTGGCCATAGTGGGGGTAACTTAGGTGGTATCATGCACTTGGGAATAGCAAACATGCTGATGTGGCGGAGAATTAAAGAAGAGAGAGAGGGTTAGAGTAACATAGGTAGATACCGTATCATATTAAATGCTATGCTAATTTGTGTCATGCATGGAAATAAATATGATCTTGCATGATACTACTCTATGATACTATGCACTATAAAGACAGTATCATACACTAGTATCATATGTATGATACTCCCCACTATGAGTAGCCTAAGGATCGTATACTTTTAAGGATTAATGATTCTGTTTCTTACACTTTAGTATTGCTATGTTAATATTTGTTGATTCATCTTTTCTCAATGAGCATACATGCATAAGATTACATAATGGATATAATGTCACATCAAAAATTCTGCTTTTATCATTTACCTACTTGAGAACGAGCAGGAATTAAGCTTGGGGATGCTTGATACGTATCCAACGTATCTATAATTTTTTATTGTTCCATGCTGATATATTATTATTCTAGGATACTTTTTGGGTCTTTATTTACCAATTTATAATATTTTTGAGCACTAACCTATTGACCCACTGCCCAGTGCCAGTTGATGTTTTTCTTCATGTTTTTGCCTTTTCAGGTTTACAGTACCAAACGAAGTCCAATTGCCACAAAACTTTTTGATGATTTTTTCTGGACCAAAAGAAGACCTAGAAGCTTCGGAAGGAGGTCGGGAGGCACACGAGGGCCCCACCACACATCAGGGCACACCCTGGGGGGCGCCCTGATATGTGGTGGCCCCCTCATGGCTCTCCCGGCGTCCCTCTCTGGCCTATAAATTCTCTAATATCGCAAAACCCCTGAAGGCAGTCCCAAAACCCTTTTTCCGCCGCCGTAAGTCTCTGTTCGGTCGAGAGGCCATCTGGAGCTCCGTTCCAGCACCCTGCCGGAGGGGGGATCGATCACGGAGGGCCTCTTCATCAACCTTGTTGCCCTCATGATGATGTGTGAGTAGTTCACCGTAGACCTACGGGTCCATAGCTAGTACCTAGATGGCAATCTCTCTATCTTATGATCTTCAATACAGTGGTCATCGCATCTTTGCTTTGATCTATCCGATGTAATCCTATTGTGTGGTGTGTTTGTTGGGATCCGATGAATTGTGGGTTTGTGTTCAGATTATTCATGAAAAGTATTTGAGATGCCTCTAATATATATTATATCTTAATTGCATGATCATTATAGCGTCGTAATGATCTCCAATTTATTGATGTGTTTTGGCCAAGTAGATTGATATTTCATCGGTGGGAGTGGTGCGTTGTGGTAAGTTCAACCTGGCGAGTTTCTATATCCCAGTGACAAAGTAGGGGACAAGATGCGTCTTTGTGTTGTTACTACTAAGGATAAAAGAATGGGGTTTATTCATATTGATTGAGTTTACTTTGTCTAGATCATGTCATCGTTCTCCAAGCATTACTCTGTTTTACTTAATACTCTAGATGCATGCTGGATAGCGGTCGATGAGTGGAGTAATAGTAATAGGTGTAGGCAGGAGTCGACCTATTTGTTTATGGACGTGATGCCTATATACACATGATCATTGCCGTGAAAATCGCATAACTATCCGCTTTTCTATCAATTGCCCAACAGTAATTTGTTACCCACCGTATGTTGCCTACATGAGAGATGCTGCTAGGGAACACTATGGCCCCCGAGTCTATTCACTTATATATTTACAAACGCTACAATTACGTCGCTACCTTTATTTACTTTTTATTTATTTTGCAATTTATATTTATCAACAATTATCTACACAACTCATTTGCTTGCAAATAATGAGATCAAGGGGATTGACAACCCTCTTGCCCGCGTTGGGTGCAAGTCGTTTGTTCATTTGTGTGCAGCCGCTGAAGACGGTTGAGGATTGATATTCATATTGGTTCGATAAACATTGGTTTCATAACTGAGGGAAATACTTACCCACTTTGTGCTGCAATTACCCGTTCCTCTTCACGGAAACCCAATGCAGATCACAAGTATCACTCTTCAGTATGTGCCTTCCGAGTTACAGTTGGCAGACTTCTTCACGAAGGCCCATACTAGAGCGCAACATGGATTTTATCTCTCCAAACCCAGTGTTGTGGATCCACCATGAGTTTGAGGGGGTGGGCGTTAGAGTTATATTTATGTTGGCCTTCGGTTTTGGGTCTTCTGTATATTGGCCTTTGGCCTCCCACTTGTGTGTGTATATATATTGGCTTTGGCCTCCAGATAATATCAAGTTGTTATTCCTAACAATGAGGAAGATAATTGGTGGCATCGGCTCGCACTGAAAACGAGGGAGAAAATCTCCTGATTTTTAGGGTTTACTTAAAATGGGCATGGGTAGGAGGTTTTGGTGCTATGTTGGGCCCAAATTAGGAAGGTTTTGGGGCTAAGGAAAAGAGAGAAAAGGCCCAGTTAGCAATTTTATTTACCAACTTCGTTTATTTATTTAAACCGGCTATAAAACTCTCATATCTAAGTGTTCGGGCAAAAAAAAAATTATGTGGCGAGGGGTGACTCCCTACTCGACCTAGGGTTTCGTTGGTCCGCCTCCCTGGCGGTGGTGCGGGGGCTGGCGTTCTTTGTCCCAGGATGGTGCTAGAAGGTGTCATGGCTGGTTTATTGTCCCAGGGCGCCACTATAAGGTGCGGTCATTGGTTTTATCTCTCTACTATGAGGTATGTCGTCTATGTTGCGTGACTCCCGTGGTTGATCAAATTTCCTGCTTTGTCGACTGGATCGTAAGAGCATCTCTAGTATGAAGTTCTAAAGGTCTTGTGAAGGCAGTTGTGCTCCAATTACCTCAGATTGGATACGTTTGAAGTAGTGGTGGTGTTGTGGGTATTTGATCGCTGGACGTGATTTGTCAACTACGGTAGTAATGAAGCTTCTTAGCTGGAATTGTCGTGGTCTATAACAAGCCACCACTGTTAGGGCCCTTCTAGATGTTAATTCTCAAAGGAAACCCGATGTCTTATTTATCTCAGAAACACACTTAGATGATTACCCAGCGGATTGCCTAATGAGGAGGTTAAAGATGGACCATAAATAGGTCGTCTGCAGCGACAGTAGACATGGTGGTCTACTATTGCTATGGAAGAAAGATGTCAATATTTTGGTGCAGTTTAAGTCAGACAAGTTTATTGATGTCTTGGTGGACTCTTGGACAGATGATGTTTGGCGGTTCACCGACATATACGGAGAACCAAAATGGGAAAATAAAGAGCAAACTTGGCAAACATTGCGCAATCTGAACACTTGCGGTAACTTACCATGGTTGATAATGGGGGACCTAAATGAAATCCTTTATTCTTTTGAGAAGGAGGGGGAAATCCTAGACCCAAACATTTTCTAAATATGTTTCGCAAGGCACTTGATGATTGTAATCTGGAGGATTTCTTTTTCATTGGTGATAAATTATACTTGGCAAAGAGGTAATATAAGAGAGCGGCTTGATAAGGCATTGACAGATGATTTCTAGAACAATAAATTTGGTGATGTTGTTTTAACAAATCTTGAGTATAACAAGTCAGACCACCACCCTATCCTCATGTGTATGTTAGAAGGGAATGTGCCTGAATCAAATATTTCATCTATACTTTGGTTTGAGGCCCGATGGTTGAAAGAGGACAGGTTTAGAGAGGTGGTGCAAGAAGGATGGGATCGTGCGAGTCCACATGCGCAAGGTACTGGCTTGGCGGGGAAACTCAGCTTTGTCCATGATCAGCTACACCGGTGGAACAAAGTGGTTTTGAAAAGTCCAAAGCGCAAGTTGAGAACCATGCAGAGAGAACTAGAGAAGGGCACACAGATGGATTTGAATGATAGGAACTTGGCAAAACAGATGGAATTGTCCCAAGAGATAGAAAAGCTCCTAGAACAGGAGGAGGTTTATTGGTCACAACGGAGTAGTTAACTGGCTGAAATTTGGTGACCGCAACACATCGTATTTTCACAACTACGCTAGTATGCGTCGCCAACGAAACAAAATCAAACAACTGAAAGATGATCATGGGAATTGGCAGGAAGGGGTAGCGCACTTAAATCCTTTGGTATCAAATTATTTCTCGACTTTGTTTACCTCTGAGGTGGATGAGGTTGACCCTGCTTTACTAGAGAAGGTGATACCACGGGTGGATCAAACAATGAATGCTTCTCTTAATCAGCCCTATACAACACACGACGTGACAAGAGCTCTTTTTTCTATTGGGGATTTAAAAGCCCCGAGAAAGGATGACCTGCATGCGGTTTCCTTTAAAAATGTTGGAATATCCTTGGCGAGTCTATTACACGAGAGGCACTTTAGGCGATTAATGAGAAGGTAATTCCAGCTGGATGGAACGATACAGTGATCATTCTCATTCCGAAAGTTGAGAACCCTGAAAAAGTAACCCAATACATGCCTATCAGTCTTTGTACTGTTCTATATAAAATTATTTGTAAGATGATTACTATACTCCTAAAGAAGTTGTTAGATGATGGTATATCTCCTGTCCAAAGTGCCTTTGTACCAGGACGTCTAATAACAGATAATATCATGGTTGCTTATGAGAGTATCCATACCATAAAGAATAAGAAAAAAAGGGAGTATGCATATTGTGATGTCAAATTAGATATGCACAAAGCTTATGATAGGGTAGCGTGGGTTTTCCTACAGAAGATGATGATTCAGTTGGGATTTCAGGAGGAGTTTGTAGATCTCATCATGGCTTGTGTTTCATCTGTTAGATATACTGTGAGATTTAATGACCAAGAGACTAAAGAGTACACACCAACTAGGGGTCTCAGACATGGAGATCCCCTCTCACCTTATTTATTCTTGTTGTGTGTTTAAGGATTATCAAGTTTATTGGCTCATGCAGAGGAGGTTCATGCCATCGAGGGGGTAAGAGTATGTAGAAATGCACCATCAGTTTCACATTTGTTATTCGCTGATGCCTCCTTAATCCTCATGAAAGCTGATTTGATTAATGCAACCTCATTAAGACAAGTACTTGATCAATATTGTGCAAATTCTGGTCAACTAGTTAGTGATGCAAAGTGCAACATGTTATTTAGCCCAAATGTGGATGTACAGCGTACATGTCAAAGTTGATATATGCACTGAACTAAATATCATGACTGAGGCAATGTCTGATAGGTATCTTGGGTTGCCTTCTATGGTGGGTGTGGACCGAAGAGATAGCTTCATGTATTTGGTAGAAATGGTGATAAGTAGACTACAAGGATGGAAAGAAAATATTTTATCCTTGGGTGGGAAAGAGATCCTGATAAAAGCTATAATATAGTCACTACCAGTTTTTGCTACGTCAGTGTTCAAGATTCAAAGAAAATTTGAAAGGAAAATACTGATGCTATTTCTGGGTTTTGGTGGGGTGATACAGAGGAAAAGAACAAGATGCATTGGTGGGAATGGTGGAAGATGTGTATCCCCAAGAGAGATGGTGGCATGGGATTTAGAGATCTACATGCTTTTAATTTAGCTATGCTAGCAAAGCAAAGTTGGAGATTGATTTCAAATCCAGATAGCTTATGTGCAAGAGTGCTTCGAGAAAAATACTATCCTGATTTGCACCTTTTGAAAGCCGGGCCTAAAAAGGGGTCATCGTTTATGTGGCAAAGTATAGTGGCTTGGTTGCAGACCTTCAAAAGGGGGCATATTTGGCGAGTTGGCTCTGGTAGTAGCATTAACATATGGGAAGACCATTGGATCTCGTGTAGTCCATTAAGGAAAGTAATCTCATTGAAAGGAATGTGCATGTTGCAAACTGTTGATGAACTTATTGACCCTTGGTTAGGAACTTGGGATGAAGCACTGTTACGTGATAACTTTATATAAATTGATGTTGAGCGAATTTTGAGGATACCCATGGGCACAAATTTGATGGAGGACTTCATAGCTTGGCATAAAACACGGTCCTTCTCTACCTCGGTTCGATCGGCGTACTATACAGAATGGGCTCACTAGTTCGGGGGGGGGGGGGGGGCGAATAAGAAGAGAGGAGGATGGACCATCATATATCTTCCAACCCTGTTTTGGAGATTCTCTGGAAATTGAATGTTCCTAGCAAAGTGAAAAAAATTGGTTGGAAGGTTCTCCATGGGATGATACCGGGTATGGCAGTACTCGCAAACCGACATATTCCAGTCTCGGGACAACGTTCAGTGTGTAAAAAAGGAGCTGAAGATTTGAAGCATCTTATGTTCACTTGTGACCGAGCTAGAGCTGTTTGGCGGGCTATGGGAGTTCATGAGATAGTTGAAGTGGCAGCAGAACAAGACCGATCTGGCGGTATCATCCTCGAGAATATCCTTAGAGTTAAACGACAACATCTTGTGCAACTAACTCAGAGTGCCATCCATGAGTATATATTGTTGGGTGTTTGGTATATATGGTGGCAACGGAGGCAGTTTGTGAAGAGTGAAGGGGTAGCGAGCCCATCGAAATCTGCCCTCTCCATATATGCGATAACGATGAGCTTTGCGGAAGCGAAGATGGCTGCTGAGGTTCCTCAAGTTAAATGGGTCAAACCAGATTGCAACAAGTATAAGGTGAACGTTGATGTATGTTTCATGGACAATGGAAGTGGAGCAATTGCGGCTGTTCTTAGGTATCACCATGGGCAAGCACTTGCAGGCTCAACGACACTCATCAGTCAAGTGGGAGATGCCCCTGCGGCCGAAGCAATGGCTATGTTGAACGGCTTGGCTTTGGCAGATCAGTTGGGGTGCACAAATATCATGCTTGAATCGGACTGCCTGGAAGTCATATCAGCATGCAACGGAGAGATGGACATAGTGAGCCCTTATTCTGCTATTTTGAGTGACTGTTTCATCCTTGCTCACAGGATCAGACGGGTATCTTATTCACATTGTTCTAGAGAGGCAAACACGGTGGCACATGAGTTAGCTAGAAAGTCTTTTGATTCAAACTCTGTAATTGCATGGGATAATGATCCGCCACATAGTACCCTAGATGCTCTTGTTAGAGATGTAACTATAATTTGATTTGACTAAAGTGTACCACAAGTTCAAAAAATAAGAAGTGTTCGGGCATTAAAAGGACTCCGGATCAAATTTGACATGCAGACTCGGTACAGTATAATTAGGCCACACACAAACTTCTTACTCATTTTCAGAACATTTAATTCATGTTTACAAAATAATTTATTTAGTGTCTCGCAGCCATGTGCAAGTGCCCGGTTGGTCTCTTAGCAGAAGGGCCAAAAAATAGGGGTACTTGTTCACCAGCCGACAGAATGTAGAAATAAAAATAGGGCTTATGGATTAATAAAAATACTCAGATAATCCGGTACGAAGGCAACGTGCCGCCGATGCAAATGCGAATGATGCATATATTATTATTATTATTATTATTATTATTATAGGAAATATAATAATAAGGTTACTCTGGTATATTACACGCGCTTACTCTTCCTTCGTTTACGTGGCCTCAACGAGGAGGACCGGTTGCTGGTGCTCCTGGTCGTTTGAGGAGAGCACCACCTCCTGCATCTTGATTGTCAGTGCGGTGGAGGCCGACGACCCGAAACCGTGGATGACAGCGCCATGATCTGGAGCTTCCCGGGGATCCTCCTGCCGGCGCAGACTCGGCCGTCGCGGCTGTGCACGATATGGAGGAGAGGACCTGTGAGTAAAATAGTCTAGGCCGCAGTGTGTGTCGATGCGGAATGTGCGACAAGGGTTTGTCGACGCGGTGAACCTACTTAAATAATCAGGACAGGCACACCAACACCACTTCAATGCGACCGCAGTGGCCGGAGTAAGCTTCTCGGTCGCCGCATTCGAATTGAAGCGACTCTGGTCAGCCGTTCGGTCACGTCAGTCTGACCGGCATGAATACAGGTAGGCGGCCGCCCGGTCGCTCCGACTAGTGGTGAATGTGCAACTAGGCTTCTGGAGAGGAGTGTGCGACGAGGATTTTTGGGTGGGAATGCGCGCAAGCGTTTTCAGGTTGGAGCGCTGTCCAGACGCTCGGAAACCTTCTATTTATTGGGATAAAATTAACTGCAAAGCACCCAAAACATACTAAAAAATTACACTAAGGTTTCTGCCAGAACAAGCCTCTGACACGTTGTTGTCACCGATCCCATACTGATACTGGTCGTTCCATGGCCCAGGGACATTGGTGTAATTTTTATTATGTTTTGGGTACTTTGTACTTCCAATGAACTTTGGTAATAGACGGGGCTACTGAGAAAAAAATGTATATAACAAAAAAAAATCCCTTGTTAGCAATATTTTCTTCCATTGTTTATAAAAATAAAATACACGCATTAACTTTGGAGGGCATTCAGATTTTCAAAAAGATGCTTATGATCCGAAACGTGGAAATGGAGCCTGGGCTACAATGAGCTCTTTTTAGGTAAAAATAAAAACAGATTTTAATCCACAAAAAGATTGAAAATATATTTATACATTAACATATAAAGTTTGATCAGCGGCATATCTTTTCAGTTGTGTTGTACACAGATAAAATATGTGGATCAAAATAAAATAGTCTTTTTCATTTTGAACTACATATTTATTTATTTATTTTGGACCAAGCAGGAGAGTTGGATGTGTATTCATTAAGAAAGAAGATGATACAACGTCAAAGGACAGACGACTCATACAATGCCATAGAGGTCCAACTCAACAAACAAACCTAACTAACAAAAGAATTATCAACCCGAAAAGTCGGCAATCTGAGAATAATACGACCAAACGCAACCTAGACTACAGCAAAAATTACAACACAAGGCATGGAAGCAAGAATAGTCTATTGCTAAACCTACTAGTAAGCTTGCACGTGCAAATGCACGTCTCGACTAATATCACAAATATATGTGAAAATTAAATTACATAGAAATATATTTTGGTTGCACTAAAAAATATTACAAATCACGAACATATTTTAATATAGCATCTATGCATCAGTCGTGGCAAAGCTGGGGGAGCATAATGAACAGTTAAAGTATCAAGCCACCATGAGGAGTTTGAGTTCAATGAAATATTTGTTCACCAGCTAATCCATACAATTGAGTTTGTTCTTGGTGCATTGAAATCGGTTCCAGATGGAGAAGATCCTCATATTTTCGAGCTTAGGTGATATGAGCATCCTTGAGAACATGTGCCATGAGAAAAAAAACACGAATGAGAGATCAAGGGCCCATTATCCCATGAATATTCTAATGAGAAGTATTACAGAAGATAGCAAAACATCCATGCGGAATCTGTAGTGTTATTCTCATCAGGAAACATGGATAAACAACACGTCGAATTGAACAACTTAACGGGCTGATAAATTTGAAACAACATATCTATGTGCATTAGCCACTAAAATGTAGTGCCTCGATTGTAAGAAAAATGTTATTACCAATATCAAGTCAGCAGCTGGTAGGAACCCAACTTGATGGGTTACATTAATTACTGTTTTCCTAGCTAGTGCCGCAAAATATAGTCATGTAACACAAACCTGACATGTTACGAAACAGAGGCACCGTTAAAAAGAATTATGCCTCTGTCACCAATGATCTGTCACTCTGTACGATTCGACTCATTACCTGGAAAGTCATGAGCAAAAGTTAATTTTGTGCTCACAACAAATGATGGCCTGCAGTAGTAATTAATTATAACATTGTGCACTGAACATAGCCGGTCCCAAGCCCGGATAAAGGAGGAGGGTTGTGATAGGCTTGGCGAGCCAACGTCAAAACTCAGCCACTCTTATGGAGATGAAACCCAAAAGATTTTCGTTGGGGCGTAACCCTCTCAGCGACGCGCCACATCGGAACCCGGGTGTGGTGGAAAATGGGCAAGGGCCGGGCCGTCACCCCCGAGGTGGCGCGCCGTATCTTGATCTGGATACGGTGGCAAGTGAGCGAGGATCGGGTCGTCGCATCCTTAGTGGCGCGCTACATCGGCGCCTGGGTGTAGTGGAAATTGAGCAAGGGTCTTCGCATTTGACTCGACGAGTGCGAAGGGTAAGGAAGCTAGCCGAGCCTAGGAGGATTCGCTTAGGTAGCTGGAACGTAGGGTCTCTGACAGGTAAGCTTCGGGAGGTAGTTGATACCGCGGTGAGGAGAGGCGTTGATATCCTTTGTGTCCAAGAGACCAAATGGAGGGGACAAAAGGCGAAGAAGGTGGAGGGTACCGGCTTCAAGCTGTGGTACACGGGGACGGTTGCAAACAGAAATGGAGTAGGCATCTTGATCAGCAAGAGCCTCAAGGATGGAGTGATAGACGTCAAGAGATGTGGGGACCGGATTATCCTGGTCAAGCTGGTAGTTGGGGACTTAGTTCTCAACGTTATCAGCGCGTATGCCCCGCAAGTAGGCCACAATGAGAACACCAAGAGGGAGTTCTGGGAAGGCCTAGAGGACATGGTTAGGAGTGTACCGATTGGCGAGAGGCTCTTCATAGGAGGAGACCTCAATGGCCACGTGGGCACATCTAACACAGGTTTTGAAGGGGTGCATGGGGGTTTTGGCTATGGCATCAGGAACCAAGAAGGAGAAGATGTCTTAAGCTTTGCGCTAGCCTACAACATGATCATAGCTAACACCCTCTTTAAGAAGAGAGAATCACATCTAGTGACTTACAGTAGTGGGCAACACTCTAGCCAGATTGATTTCATCCTCTCGAGAAGAGAAGACAGGCGTGCATGCCTAGACTGTAAGGTGATACCTGGAGAGAGTGTTGTCCCTCAGCATAAGCTTGTGGTTGCTGACCTCCGCTTTCGGTTTCGTGTCCAGCGGGACAAGCGTGCCAAAGTCGCTAGAACGAAGTGATGGAAGCTCAAGGGGGAGGTAGCTCAGGCGTTCAAGGAGAGGGTCATTAAGGAGGGCTCTTGGGAGGAAGGAGGTGATGTAGACAACAGGTGGATGAAGATGGCGACTTGCATTCGTAAGGTGGCCTCAGAGGAGTTTGGAGTGTCCAGGGGAAGTAGAAGAGAAGCTAAAGATACCTGGTGGTGGAACGATGATGTCCAGAAGGCAATTAAGGAGAAGAAAGAGTGTTTCAGACGCCTATATCTGGATAGGAGTGCAAACAACATAGAGAAGTACAAGATGGCAAAGAAGGCCGCAAAGCGAGCTGTGAGTGAAGCAAGGGGCCGGGCGTATGAGGACCTCTACCAACGGTTAGACACGAAGGAAGGCGAAAGGGACATCTATAAGATGGCCAAGATCCGAGAGAGGAAGACGAGGGATGTTGACCAAATCAAGTGCATCAAGGACGGAGCAGATCAACTCCTGGTGAAGAACGAGGAGATTAAGCATAGATGGCGGGAGTACTTTGACAAGCTGTTCAATGGGGAGAGTGAGAGCTCTACCATTGATCTGGACGACTCCTTCGCTGATACTAGCAGGCTTTTTGTGCGGCGAATCCAGGAGTCGGAGGTCAAGGAGGCTTTGAAGAGGATGAAAGGAGGCAAGGCGATGGGCCCTGATTGTATCCCCATTGAGGTGTGGAGAGGCCTCGGGGACATAGCGATAGTATGGCTAACCAAACTTTTCAACCTCATTTTTCGAGCAAACAAGATGCCAGAAGAATGGAGACGGAGTATATTAGTACCAATCTTCAAGAACAAGGGGGATGTTCAGAGTTGTACTAATTACCGTGGAATTAAACTGATGAGCCATACAATGAAGCTATGGGAGAGAGTCATTGAGCACCGCTTAAGAAGAATGACAAGCGTGACCAAAAATCAGTTTGGTTTCATGCCTGGGAGGTCGACCATGGAAGCCATTTTCTTGGTACGACAACTTATGGAGAGATATAGGGAGCAAAAGAAGGACCTGCATATGGTGTTCATTGACTTGGAGAAGGCCTATGATAAGATACCGCGGAATGTTATGTGGTGGGCCTTGGAGAAACACAAAGTCCCAGCAAAGTACATTACCCTCATCAAGGACATGTACGATAATGTTGTGACAAGTGTTCGAACAAGTGATGGCGACACTGATGACTTCCCGATTAAGATAGGACTGCATCAAGGGTCAGCTTTGAGCCCTTATCTTTTTGCCTTGGTGATGGATGAGGTCACAAGGGATATACAAGGAGATATCCCATGGTGTATGCTCTTTGCGGACGATGTGGTGCTAGTCGATGAGAGTCGGACGGGGGTCAACAGGAAGTTGGAGTTATGGAGGCAAACTTTGGAATCGAAAGGTTTTAGACTTAGTAGGACTAAAACCGAGTACATGAGGTGCGCTTTCGGTACTACTAGGCACGAGGAGGAGGAGGATGTTAGCCTTGATGGAGGATGTTAGCCTTGATGGGCAGGTGGTGCCGCAGAAGGACACCTTTCGATATTTGGGGTCAATGTTGCAGAAGGATGGGGATATCGATGAAGATGTGAACCATCGAATTAAAGCCGGATGGATGAAGTGGCGCCAAGCTTCTAGCATGCTCTGTGACAAGAGGGTGCCACAAAAGCTAAAAGGCAAGTTCTATAGGACGGCGGTTCGACCCGCAATGTTGTATGGCGCTGAGTGTTGGCCGACTAAAAGGCGACATGTGCAACAGTTAGGTGTGGCGGAGATGCGCATGTTGAGATGGATGTGTGGCCACACAAGGAAGGACCGAATCCGGAATGATGATATACGAGATAGAGTTGGGGTAGCGCCAATTGAAGAGAAACTTGTCCAACATCGTCTGAGATGGTTTGGACATATTCAGCGCAGGCCTCCAGAAGCCCCAGTACATAGCGGACGGCTAAAGCGTGCTGATAATGTCAAAAGAGGCCGGGGTAGACCGAACTTGACATGGGAAGAGTCCGTAAAGAGAGACCTGAAGGATTGGAGCATCACCAAAGAACTAGCCATGGACAGGGGTGCGTGGAAGCTTGCTATCCATGTGCCAGAACCATGAGTTGGTCGCGAGATCTTATGGGTTTCACCTCTAGCCTACCCCAACTTGTTTGGGACTAAAGGCTTTGTTGTTGTTGTTGTTGTTGTTGTATTGTGCACTGAATATCCTATATTCATCATAATCATAGCAGGTTTCTCCCTCTTGGAAGGTATCCAAGCAATATGTGTGAAGACAACTATTGAATCAGGTAAACATAATCACATTGGGTAATATTATGCGATAAGGAAAGACAATATACCTTGACTTTCAGCAGTCTGCCCCACATACCCAAAAATCCCGTGTGCATCGGAGTCCTCTTCATTGTTGCGGCCTCCTGGAAGATTTATCAATACCACCCAAAAAGAGCAGAGATATAGTTATCAAATGCAGCAGCGCATACACAATATGAATATCAGTAGGCGAATGAATGAAAGTACCAAGACGAACATTACTATATGTTACAAATAAGCATCAAAATGCCCGTATGGTTATTTTCACATGGTGGATTGGGTTTCCCCTTCCTGTACACATGGTTCCGACATAGCAAGGACTATTTCTGTTGCATTCCCGTTTCTGAGTATTTTATCTTTTTACGAAGACGGTCCTTCTCATGGTATGCATCTGAAACAATTTAAAGTATAGTAGAAGTCTATTCATAGACTCAATAGGACATCATAATGTAAGACACAAGAATTAATACCGACAACTCATTTTTCTATAGAGATAAAACTTGTGGGCACAGAGCTATCTTCTCCATGACTTCCCGCCGGTTGTAACACACCCTGAACGTGCTCCCTAAACCTCGCTTGCCGTATGTAAGTCGGATTCCATTGCAACCAATCATCTAAACCGTCTTCCTCCAAATTTGACCCGCTAGCTGGCATTTCATCCACCAGGGTGATTTCAGGTTGGGCTGATCCATTTGGAGCGTCTGGATTATTCTTGCACATCTGCAATTTGAAAGCACAAATGATTGAGAAATCAAAAGGAGACATCTGGAGCCTCAACCATTTTCAAAAAAAAAAAAATATGTTGAGGAACGATGGCTTTACGAAATATATATATGTACATAAAGAATTGCAATCCCCATCTACTTCTCTCACAGCATGCCATGTACATTCAAAATGGCATCAATACAATATGGATAAAGACTCTAAAAGAATTATATGAAGCTGGAGATTTCAAAAGGAGGTGGACCAAGAAATTGGATCTTCAATAGTCATGTTATTAGTTGGGACATATTCAAATTGATCTGGCTTGCAACAGGAAGTGATCTCAAAGTTTGTTTTACATTAAGTACTCACTGTCATAATGTCAGGTAATGTAACTACTAACAGACTTTCCAGAGTAATACTTCTGTATCTTCTTTGAACAATTTTCATCTGATTTGCCGACTCCCTAGATAGAGGAAAAATCAGGTGCATAGAGCTCTTGAAATACACATGGTTGCAAAGGCAATAGAATTGGCACAATAGAAACTTTCATAGTTAACAAGCTGACAATTAGGTTGATTACATTGGTCTGATGATCCTCGCATTATTGTTGGTACAAGGCAATAGAATTTGTGAACTGCAACAGACACTACCATTAGATTTGAAGATGTTTCTGAAAATAACTAAACTAAACCAAAGATATTAGAAAGAGGGACTCTTAATTTATTGAATATAGGTGGAGACAGATACCAAGCACAAGGTGGACTGATTTAGTTCCTGCATAGAGAACCTCACGCCGAGTACAAGGTGGGACTCTTCATGCATTAGTGAATGAAGAATAAATCACATATAGAAAAAATAAATAAGAGGTACTAACCTATGATTAGTTTTGCATTTCAATAGGACACGACCTGATCATTAAAGAAAATAGATAGGAAATCTTTCTGCACTAGCTTTTGAATGCATGAAAAGAAGAGCAGCCCTGGCAATGGAGCCAGATACACACCGACACAATTGCACAAGGCATGCAAAAAGGGTATCTTGAGTGCGTGGGTTAAGGATGGCCCTCCCATTTTTTTACTCAGAAATGAATCCGTTTTAGGTGTGATCTACAAATTCCCATGACACAAAGGTACAATTATTTAGAAAAGCATGTACTGAATTTTGTAGATGAAGAGAAATGAAGATACTTCACAGGACAGAAATGGCTGGGATCACAAATAATGAATCTTCATGCTCATGCGAATTGGTCTAGTGCGACCGTTTGGCTCAGGTCGCTCAGGTCACATTATTTTTGAATGATTTTGCCAATAGTATCGAACAAATCATTCTCCGAAGCCGAAGCCCAAACAAACAAGGCCTTAGTGTCCTTGTTAATAATTGGCGCCCCTGTTTTACTTTCTTCATCATCAAAATTAATTTTATTTATTTTCTTCTATCTTTAGATATCCAAGCTAGTGTATATCGAACTTAGTTGGATCATCCTCTAATATTTAAGCATGCACTCCTACAAATACAATGGCTGATGCGAAGAACATGAATCACTCACTTGAAATCAAACAAGAAATCTGCAATTTGTTTTGTATGCCCCTTGATACTTGAACTGTTACTTTATTACAACCACAAAGAAGCTGCTTAGATACCAAGAAAACAGAAGAAAATAATATTATAGCAAAGAAAACATATGACTTTTGAATTGTTTAGAACAAAAGAAAACAACACAAGGAAAAAAGCAAGCTTTGATTTACATGCTCGTACCCCTCCCAGTTCCTCTCACATATAACTTTTTAAGACAATAAAATATCAGTATCTACACTAAAGCTCCCAAACCCGGCGGCTTCAGCCTCACCATCTGAAGCATTTGCTATTCAGCTATCTCACCAATAAGAGGTAAATGCAGTTATATTATTAATCATCTTTGGGCTAGAACGCTGCACAATTCGTACTATGAAGACATACAATGCTGAATCCTTTATGGATTCATTTCTATCAGAAATTTAAGATCCCTTGTGAACATTCTCATCGCATAAAGTGGAACCACTCACCTTTCTCTCTAAGCTCAATAAATTTGATATGTGCGTAGACACTCTCTCCACTTCCAATAGCAAGTCATGTGCACGAAATAGCTCCTCCAGAACCTGCCAAAGCAACAATAAACAATAGCAATGCAGGAAAACTCACTCACAAATAGCTATTGTAAGGCTTTTTGGGGAAACAAGAAGGCAACAAAAACTGGAAAATAAATGTGCAAGGTGGCTCACGGGGAAATATTCAGTTTTCGTCTGCAGCAACAGCAGGGTTTAAGGCGTCGGCAGCAACCCCAGCGTCGAAGGCGCCCGCGTCGGGAATCCCAGCCCTGAACGTCGGGGGCGTACTGCTGCCCCACTGCCGAGCGGAAAATCAGAGGGTGGCTACCCTTAGTTGGCCGGCGTCGGGGGCGTGTGCGGCCTCTCTGGTCATCGCGGCGTCGCCATTGCAATCGTTGTGCGCCTCGTCGGCGTCGCCCTTGTCCCCTGGCGAGCAGTAAATCGGAGGAGTGTGGTTTGGCGGGGCCACCGGTGGGTGCGGCGGGACCTCGCGGTTGTCAGCGAGCGGCGGGGCAGCGGAACCTTGCGGTTGGCGGCGAGCGGCGGGGCAGAGCGGCAGGTGCGGTGGTGCGGCGGGATCTCGCGGTTGGCGGCGAGCGGCGGGGCAGAGCGGCGGGTGCGACAAGACCTTGCGGTTGGCAGCGAGGCAGAGCGGCGGGACCTCGCGGGAGGGAGCGGCGGGGAAGAGCGGGGGGCAGGCGGGGGCTCAGACGGAACCTGCGGGGGCGGGCCGAGCGGGCGAGCGGGCGGGTGCGGGCGGCGAGCGGCGGCTGCGCGAGCGTGGGAGCGGTTCCCAGCGTAAGGCGTGGGGGTTTCCGTTCCCATAGTGGAGAGTGGGGGTTAACGAAAGATGTGTTAACGACGATTTAAGACCCTTGATTATCTAATTAGATGGTCCAGATTTTAAGTTGGATTAGCCCTCTCTTCCTTTTATAGGGGTAGTAGATAGATAGATAGTAGATAGATAATAGATAAGACAACCGCAGCAACACGACCCAAACTCGACAACCACGACGACGGTGATGACCACTGAAATACAAACATCACAGAGACAGTTTTGTCACAACTTTTGAGCCAAAGCACTTGCACGAGAATAGGCCCAACGTCACCGAGAGCAACGAGGCCACCTGTCTAACATTGATCTATGGGATATGGCGACCCGCGTGCGTGGTCGGCGCCTGACTATGGCGTTTAGGCCGCCGCCGCCCTCGCCGCCGGAGATCACTGCGGCTGGGGCCTCGAGTGGATCCCGCTACTCATGCCTTGGTTCGGAGTACGGCTCTTCCGACGAGGAGAGTCCGCCGGCCGTAGGTGTTCAGATGGCGTTTGACGTCCTGGATTAAGAGGAGAGTTCGGAGTGGACTCCGGTGGTGAGAAGAAGACGGAAGACGGAGGCGGAGCTCGTCCAGCAGTTTTGGGTAGACGCGGGTTTCCCAACTCCGGCATCTCGATTCTGGGAAAGACGTCCTTCTTCTTCACCTAGGACGCCGGCGGGACAAGCTGGGGCAGATACCTCATCGTGCAGGGGGGTGGAGATCTCCTCGCTAGAAGGCTCGGCGGACCGGGCACGATCTACCTCGCCGGCAGGCGTCACGGCGTTCACGCGGACGGAGCGGAAGTCGCCGTCACCTCCATCAGGCATTCAGGTGTCGCGCGGCCCACGCATGGGCAGCTGGAGGGGACCTCTTCCTCCTCGTCGGATCACTCCACCACCGGTGCTAGGAAATTTCCTGGACAAGGCCAAGGTTGCGTTCGTGGCGGGCCATGGTGGATCGTCGGCGCCAAAGTTCTCCTCGACCGCGCTGCCCAGATCGGAGTCAGTTACGGCGGCGCACATTCAGGAGAGTCAAAACGCGTCATGTACGTCGGGTGGACCAGCCATGCATTCGGTGCATGCCTCGGGCCAAGAGTTTACGTGGGCCTGGTTGCGCCATCGTATGTGGGCTCTATGGCCGAGTAACCCTCAATTGCCGGCCACACGCACCGTATGCACAACCGCTGCGACGGCTTCCTCAATTCCATCGCACGCAGCCGAATCTCCATCGTCTTCCGCACCAAGTCCTACTCCGGCGGCGATCTTCACAACTCCCACCGGATTAACCTGTGAACAGCCATCCCGCTCCTACGCGGTGGTAGCCGCGTCCAGGCCGAGGACGATGGCAGGCGCGCCGCCGCCGCCTCAGAACGCCTCCCAGGGCCACTCGTTCGCGGATCCTTCATGGGGTTGGACCCAGGGTCCTCTCGTCCACCGGCTGTGGGGATGGGCGTGGCCGGCGCCTCAGCTCTCCCCCAACATCAGCGAGGGCTGGCTCCAACGTATGCATACAGTGAGGTGCAATACCCGTTGCAAGGCCAAGGATTCAGTACACGGCGCAGCACGGACATGCCCCCACATACATGGCGCCAGGTACAGGGGTGGCTCCTCCCGCCCAGTACCAGCCTAGGGGTGCTCCGGTTCAGCACCAGCAAGCAAGTTTCACGTTGGGCCACCAGGGTGTCGCTCAGAAGTGCAAGAAGAAGAAGAAAACCCAGACGCCACAGCAACAGTTACTTGGTGGCAATGTGCAACAGGGCTTTCAATACCCACAGCAATACGTGAACACTCAGCATCAGTTTCCGAACCAATATGTACCACAACAGCAGGTGCAAGCACCGCAATTCGGTCATGTCCCGCAGGCTGGTCCTCATTTGCAGATGCAACAACAGTCGCAGTTGCCGCCGCCACAGTCGCATGGTCAGGTACAAGAAACTGACATCACTATACCATCTACGATGACTCCTATGCCTAATGTCCAAGGGAATCCACCTACGACCAAGGGTAAAGCCAAAAAAGGGATTCGTTGTTGGAAGTGTGCAGTTGACACGCATGCAACTAAGGATTGTCCGGTCCAACATTATTGTTATATTTGCGACAAAATTGCACATCCAACTCTGAGATGTCCCGTTCTTAAGCTCCCTAGACCTCATGCTTTTGTTTCGGGAGTGGGAGCCGAAGAAACTTATTTTGCTCAGTTACCTGATTGTGTTGTGAAAGAACAGTTGGCACCGACACAGACTCCGATCGCTTGTGTTCATGTTAGCGGTATGATGGTGCCTGCTAACATTATTGAGAGCCAAATTGCGAGGAGATGCCCAGTTCAGACTCAGTGGAAATGGGAGGCCATAAAGCATGGGGAGGATGCTTACCTTGTTAGCTTTCCCTCTTTTGAGGATTTGGATAGAGTTGACGGCATTCAGGTGAATGTGTCTTCAGTTAATGTCCGGCTCACTATTTCTGCATGAAAATCTCAGGAGATCGCACATAAGTTGGAGCTCAAGCAGGTTTGGGTTCATGTTGAGGGTGTTCCCCACACAGTTCGTCACTTTTGGGGTCTCTGGGTAGTTGGCACATTAATGGGCAAGACCATGGACGTTGATCTCATCAGCCTAAGATGTCGTGGGATAATCCGTATCCTTGTAGCCATGACTAACACTCATATTTTGTCTAAAGAGAAAGATGATGTTGGACATTTCGTTTCCATGGATGTAGTGGTTAAGCTTAAGGGGTACGCCTTTACGTTCAGGAAGGAACCGGCAGACTTCATTCCAGATCCAGATTTTGTCCCTTTTATTTGGAGGCGAAAGGGCGACGATGCGGATGATGATAGCACCGGGAAGGAGAAGGACGATGAGATGGATACCTCCGAGCATACTACTCCCTCTTCCAACCTGCAGCCATCTAGTACATCTACTGCTAAGGATGTTCACATGACACAAGTGCAACAACGTGGGCTAGCGAACGTTGATTCCCCGAGTGCACAAAGAGTTGACTCTTTGGTCTTGACGATTGCTTCCACGAAAGATGATGCTTCGTTGCTGCCACTTTTGTCCGCTGGTATAGGGACGTCTCAGTCTACATGTACTACGCTAGCTGACCCTAATCACATGCATGGGAGCACATACATGGCTGATGCGGTGGGTCATCACATGCACGGGAGCACATGCATGGCTGCTACGTTGGATGAGCATGCACTTTTGTCCATGGGGCCGGAGCAAGTGGTGCCACCCGGGGCACTTTCGGCCTGTGTGCCGAGGCAGATGATGGCGACCCCGGCTGCGCACAATGCGACAGCGGCGGCCTTCACGCCAGCTGTGGACCTGGCAGACCAACCGGCGACCGCGTCCGCGGACTTAGCAGACCACTCGGCGACCGCGACGACGCGCTCGACATCCCATCATCCGCATGTGGGGCCGGCCACTTGAGACGGCGGCCTCGTCGCTCGAGCAGGTGGCTCGGAATGTCGGGGAGGGGGTTACTACTCCACCACCATCCCCTCCACCGGCAGCACAGTCAGCGTCACGATCATCGATGGGGGTGACACCGACACGTCGGAGTAGTCGGCATACGGTTGCTGATGACGGCACTATGGACACAGATGAGGACTCCTTGGCCAAGGCTATGCGGCGTAAAGCAGCGCGGAACCTCGACAACCAAGGTATTACATCGTCACCCAAATCCTTTTTAGCCTTTTCTAGTACATCCATCGTTTCTAAGTTGAATAATGTGGGTGTTAATCTGGGAAAGAATGAAAATGATATTTCTATTTCAACAAACGTTTTGAAACATTTAGAATATGATCGTTTAAAAGTTATTCCACGTGTTTCTTCCAAGTCGTTTGCCTCTCATATTGAGGACGAAGAGCTGCATGCCACATCAGATGGTCAGCTACTCTCTCACTTAGTAGGAGCGGTTTCGGACGTGGGTCTAGATGAACCCGAGCTTAGTTCTTCGATTGAACTGAAAGCCTCCGGACGTACATCAAATATGGCACGTTTGAAAAAAGATAGTAAGTCCCATAAGAGGGCGAAGTCTTCTAAATCTCCTATTGTTTCCCCATGAATGGAATGTTTTTTAATAGCAGAGGTCTTCGTGACTTGGCTAAACATTTATTCATTGCGGAATGTAATAAGGAATACAATTTAGATTTTTTGGCTATCTCTAAAACGGGGAGACGTGATTTCTCAGTAAGTCTGCTTGACCGTCTTTCTGGCGGAATGGACTTCACATGGGTTTCACGACCGCCTAGAGGTCGTTCTGGGGGCATCTTACTAGGCGTAAACAGAGGGACTATGGATGTGTTGGCTAGTTCGGATGGTGAGTTTCACGCTAAACTCCATATTCGCAACAAGGCCGACAACTTCACATGGACCCTCGTCGCCATGTATGGGGCAGCCCTGGATGAGTTCAAGGCCGAATTTCTTCGTGAATTGGTTAATCTGGCAAAAGATAATCTCTATCCCATTCTTATAGGAGGGGATTTTAATTTGCTTCGATTTCCAAATGAGAAAAGCCGTGGTAGGTTTGATAATCATTGGCCTTTCCTTTTCAACGTTGTCATCGACGGTCTAGATCTCCGAGAGGTTTCCATGATTGGAAGACAATTCACTTGGGCGAACAGTCTTCCAGAACCGACATATGAGAAACTAGATCGCGTTTTAATGGATACCGACTAGGAATCTAAATTTCCTATGGTGTATGTTCGTGCTCTACCTCATATCGAGGCCATATCAGACCATGCACCCATCCTCCTAACTACTGGTTTGCCACGACCGCAACGTAGACGCAAGTTCAAGTTCGAACTTGGTTGGTTGCATCGGGATGGCTTCCATGACATGATCAAGGAGGTATGGAAGAAACCCGTGGCCGGGCATACCCCAATACACAAATGGAATAACAAAATATGTGCATTACGTAAATTCCTTAGTGGTTGGGCTAGGCATACGGTGGGTATCCTCAAAAAGGAGAAGCTTCGTCTTTCATCTATCATTGATGAATTAGAAGCTTTGGCAGAGGTTAGACCTCTATCTGAGCATGAAATCGAGATCAAGAGTCAATCGAATGCACAGATAGCTAGCATGTTGCGTGAAGAGGAACTAAAATGGTACCAACATTCCAACTCTCAATTTATCCTGAAAGGGGATTCGAATACTAGATATTTCCATGGAGTCGCCAATGGCAGACACCGGAATAAACTTATTCATTCCCTACAACAGGATGATGGCACAATTGAGGGGCATGAGCAACTTAAATCTTATATCACTAATTATTATAAAAATCTGTTCGGAGCCCCAGAGGAAGAAAACTTCTCGATGGATGAGTCTCGAACAGATGACATCCCCCAGGTCTCTGATGAGGAAAACAACCTTCTAACAGCACCATACTCCGAGGAGGAAGTTAGAAAGGCGGTCTTCCTAATGGAGCACAACAAAGCCCCGGGTCCGGATGGTTTTCCTGCAGAGTTCTATCAGAACTTTTGGGAAGTCATCAAACCGGATCTCCTCCTCTTGTTTAGCAACCTACATGTTGGCCAGCTAGAATTGTTTCGCTTAAACTTCGGTGAGATTATTTTATTACCTAAGGTTAATGAGGCATAAAGGATACAACAATATAAACCTATTTGCCTTCTTAATGTTAGTTTTAAAGTATTCATGAAGGTTGCGACTATTAGGCTGAATTCGGTTGCCGAACATGTGATTCGTCCTTCACAAACAACTTTTATGCAAGGTAGACACATCCTAGATGGAGTTGTTATCCTTCATGAAACTGTCCATGAGTTACATCGGAAAAAGTTGAATGGGGTGGTCCTTAAAATAGACTTTGAAAAAGCTTATGACAAAGTCAAATGGCCATTCCTTCAACAGACTCTCAGAATGAAAGGATTTTCTGCAGAGTGGCGTGCTATGATCCATAGCTTCGTTTCAGGAGGCAGTGTGGCCATTAAGGTCAATGATGACGTTGGTCCCTATTTCCAAACGAAGAAGGGATTGTGACAAGGTGACTCGATATCGCCCATGCTATTCAATATAGTGGCGGATATGCTAGCAGTCATGATTGAGCGTGCCAAGGATGATGGACAAATTGATGGGGTAGTAAATCATCTAGTTGATGGTGGTCTCTCTATACTTTAGTATGCCGATGATACGATTCTCTTCATGAATCATGACCTCAAAAAAGCGAGAAATCTGAAATTAATTTTATCAGCATTCGAGCAACTCTCAGGTCTTAAGATCAATTTTCATAAAAGTGAATTGTTTTGCTTTGGCGAGGCTCAAGACGAGGCTCACCTGTATGCCGACCTTTTCAGATGTGGGTTGGGCCAGTTTCCAATCACATATTTGGGGATACCGATACATTATCGGAGACTCACAAATGCTGAATGGAAACACGTCGAGGAGAGGCTGCAAAAAAGGCTTAGTAGTTGGAAAGGTAAACTGCTATCTCTGAGTGGAAGATTGGTCCTCATAAATTCAGTACTAAGTAATATGGTACTATATACGATTTCCTTCTTCCAGTTGCCGAAAGGAGTTTTACATAGATTGGATTATTTCCGATCAAGATTCTTTTGGCAAGGAGATAGCGAGAGAAAGAAATATCGACTGGCTAAATGGAGTGTGGTTTGCCGTCCCAAAGACCAAGGCGAGTTGGGCATTCATGACCTCGAGGTTAAGAATAGGGCCCTACTCGGCAAATGGTTGTTTAAACTACTGACGGAAGATGGTGTATGGCAAACCCTCCTCAGGAGGAAATATGTGGGTTCCAATGCGGTATCGCAAGTATACTGGAAGCCTGGGGATTCTCACTTTTGGGCGGGTCTAATGGCTACGAAGAAATATTTCTTTTGTTATGGATCCTTCTCGATTAAGGACGGCTCGGAAATTAGATTCTGGGAGGATAAGTGGCTAGGAAATGCCACTCTCCGGGAACAATATCCGGCTCTATACAATATTGTGCGTCACAAGGGTGATACTATTGCCATGGTAATGGAATCGTTTCCGCCAAATGTGACGTTCAGAAGGAATTTAATTGGACCCAGACTCCAATCGTGGAATATCCTGCTCCACCGGTTGTCCACAGTGCAATTATCACATGGGTCCGATGTTTTCTAATGGAACCTACATGGGAATGGACAGTTCTCAGTGGAGTCTATGTATAGAACGTTAATCCAGTCTGATGTGCCAGTTGATAATAACAAGAAGATCTGGAAGATGAAGATACCGCTTAAGAATAAAAAATTTGCATGGTATCTTCGTCGCGGAGTCATTCTTACTAAAGATAACCTTATTAAGAGGAATTGGCATGGAAGTTCGTAATGTGTTTTTTTGTCATCATGATGAGACAATAAAACATTTATTCTTCCAATGCAAATTGGCTCGTTTTATATGGTCAGTCATCCAAATAGCTTCTGGCTTGTATCCTCCTTGTAGTGTTGCTAATGTATTTGGCAATTGGCTACATGGGATTGATCACAGGTTTAGAACTTTTCTCAGGGTGGGAGCGCTTGCCGTTATTTGGTCGCTTTGGCTATGTAGAAATGATAAGGTTTTTAACGATAAAAGTACTTCCCCTATGCAGGTTATCTACAGATGTATCGGGACTCTTCGTTTATGGTCCTCTCTACAACGCGTGGAGAATCGAGACATGTTTACGGAGGTGTGTACACGATTGGAGGCTACGGCGAGCGATACTTTTATCCAACATGGGTGGCAGCATGATCTTAGGATTGGCCCCCCTACGCTTTAGGCGTTATACAGACTATGCTTGTTTCCATGTATTTCGTCTTTTTATTTCCGTTTGATCGAGAGAATATTATTTGTCTGTGTACATCTTAGCTATACAGAGGCCGGGTGTAATGCTTAAATCTTTTAAGTAATAAAACGTCCTTTTTCGAAAAAAAAGGAGGCAGAAGGGCGCACATGAGCACCGGGAAAAAGCCAACCATGACCGGGGGAGCTAGAGATGCATCCTCGAGCAGCGTGAGCCGAGCCGCAAACAACACCAGAGCCACGACCAACTAGCGATGAACCACCACATGACCACAACTAGACCCACCCACTGGCCGAACTTGAGTCAACATGAGGTGGATGCGACAGTCCCGTGGAGACACGCCGGACCTTTTGTGCAAACTACAAATTTGTGATTTTTAAGATGTCCTTACAGCCAAATTACTTCTGTCATCGTAGTCGTACTATAGCCCACCACTAATTAATACTCCCTCCGTTTTAAATTATAAGATGTTTTGAATACTTCAATATGGAGTACTACATAAAGACTAAATTAAGTGTGTTTATATACATCTAATTTAGAAAAAAAGTACAACATCTTATATATGTGAACATTTTGGAGTACAAAGTACTCATGGATGGAGCGGTCGAGAAGCTCATTGTAGTTTTCTTTCCCGAATCTGGGTCACAGGTCAATTGGACAGAGATGTACTACTTCTTTGCAAAATGCAGTGACATTCAAATTGGTTGTTCAATACACTCAGTATCATCACTGCATGTTCTAGAAACAAGAAGAAATCTTCACTTGAAGAAACACGGTCCAGGTTTTTTTTGTCTTGACGATAGTAAACAACCAAGAAAAAGTACACGCCCCTTGCACTAACTACACTACCTTAGCTTTTTTCAATAGACCCATACCAACCGTTGTTGTGAGGCTCTCACCTTTGGTCATCTTCTTTGCATATATATATTAACTCTCTTCTGCTCACCTTTCTGCCTTTGTAGTCTACGTTGGCCTCTCGGGTAACTAGTGTTCTCAAACGTATATATGTTTGTTTGGAGTCCAATTACATATGATGGTGGGAAAATAAACACCCTTTTGTTGGGAACAGGAGGCGTCGGGAACCTACTAGCTAAGTAATCCTGATGGTGTTCTCCAGTTGTGGCGCCTGATCCAACACTTTCCGCGGGTGGCTCTTGATCATTCTCATGTTGCAGTGGTGCCTACGAGTAGCCAGCAAGTTTCCCAGAATCTTATAGCCGGATAGCGAACTCAGCTGACTCTAAGGGCTCAAGTGGTTGCGGATTTGAAACGCGAAACTTAACTGAAGATGGATGTATCTCATTTCAGTCAAGGGTGTGATCATGGTGCAATGCAAACGCCCCAGTGAAAAATATGAGCTTCCAAGGCCTTAAGTGGTAGTGGATTGATTACCAGCCTCTCCTGTGAGTCAGATTGTCTGAAGGACAGATTCAAAAAGGATTGGAATGACTAGACAACCTAACACCATATACCATGTCAACTAGACTAGGGTGGGACTTCTTCCAGGGTTTGGGTGCAGAAGGTTAAGAAATGATTTGATTTTCATAGCATGAATGATTGTAAGAGCATCTCCAGCCGTTGCCCCCCCCCCCCCCCCCCAGGGGCCCAAAATAGCGCCGCCTGGGGGCGAGCCGGCGCTAAAATCGGCCTGGGGGGGCTCGGCTTCCCAGTCGCGCCCCCGGGGTCGCCCCCCCCAACCGACGCTTTCGGCCCAGTATGGGCATAAAATCGGCCCAAACATTAAACATAATTCGGATTTTCATTAAAATATTATACAAAAACTAAAAAAACAACTACGTCGACTACGTCGTCCCGCCGCCGCCGTCCCGTCGCCGCGCCGCCGCATTCTACATGCCGAGGAGCTTGTAGAAGTCGGTGTAGTCGCCGCCGTCGTCCCCGTCGCCGTCCTGCGCGCCGCAGCCGCCGTCCCTGCTGCAGCCCTGCCCTGCGTCGCCGAAACGGTGCAGGTCGGGGGTGGAGGGACCGGGCACCTCGCCGTCGCTGTCGTCATCGAGGATGATGAGGTCGGCGATCTCCTCCTCGCGGCGGGCACGGTGACGAGCCTCGATCTCCTTGAGGGCCCGGCGCTGCCGCTCCACCTCCTCCCGGACGTAGTCGTCCCACGCCCACTTCAGGGCGGCCTCGTCGTCGGCGGCGGCCATGGCGAGGTGCTCCTGTTTGACCACCGCCGGCGTGCCAGGCTCCGTCTTCGGCCTGACAAGGCGGAGGTGGCCGCGGGGAGGCGAGGGCTCGCGGCGACGGCCCTCGTTGATGGTGATGCCGCTACCGCCGCTGCGCCCGCTGCGACGGAGCGGCGACATGCCGGGCTCGGCCTTCACGGCGACGAGCGGCGTGCGCGTTGCGCCGGAGGAGTGGGAGGACGACGACGACGGCGCCTCCATGCGCCGTGGCTGCCATGACGAGCCCCTCCGGCGGGAAATGGACGTCGTCTCGTCCGGGTACCCGAGGCGCGGCTCGTTGCCGCCCTCGATGTGCTTGAGGACGGCCTCGAGCGTGCGTCCGGGGACGCCCCACCAAAGACGGTGGCCCTCGCTGTTGTTGCGGCCGCGCGCGGGACCGCCGTTGGTGGAGGCGAGTTGCTCCTCGCGGCGGCGTTCGAAGTACGCCGTCCAGAGGTTGACGCTATCGGGAGCGTACCTCGGCTGCCGGCGCACTTCCTCGGACAGGGAGGACCGGATCCGGGCGATCTCGGCGCGCCGCTCGGCTCCGGTGGCACGGGGACGCCGCCGGCGCTGAGCCTCCAGGCGCCTGGTGCCCGCATGTCAGGCGGCGTCGGGTACTCCGCCTCGAACAACAGGCGGGCCTCGTCCTCGTGGAGGTGTCGGCGGCCGAAGCCGTTGCGGGCCGCGCCGTCGCCTGGGTAGCGCTCCGCCATTGGGGGGGGAGAGGGGGAGAGAAGATCGCCGCGCGGGGGGGGGGGGGGGGGGGGAGTGGGGCGTCGGTGACGGGACTTGGGGGCAGGCGGCGATGTGTGGCGAACACCGACGAGGTCGGATTTTATAGGAGGCGAGCGGGCGGCACCGTGCGGACGCGTGGGAGGCGAGGTGTGGACGCGCGTCGCCCCGTACTGACTGCGCCGCCCGTGAACGCCGGCTCGTGAACGCGCCGCATCAATGGAAGGCTGACCGGCGGCAGCCTTGCATTGATTCCCCGCGGGAAACCGAGGCGATGAGGACGATGACGCCGTGCGGTCGCTGACTCGGCGGACCCACCCGTTTTCGTGCCAAAAACGTTTCGCCCGGCGCCCCCAGGCGCCCCCAGCGCGCCGGGTTCGGCCTGGGTACGCCGGCGCAAAATTCGGCCCTAACCGACGAAAAATGGGATCCTGAGGCCGCGACTGGGCCGATTTTCGCCCGCCGACGATAAAAAATGGCCTTCGTGATAGAAGCTCTAATGCCTACTATTTGTAATGATGCCCAAGTGATAGAAGCTACAGGCTGCCTGGAAGGTCTACCTATGGCTTAACCATGCTCCTACTAAGAACGTATTAGTTGTACTAAATGATCTTCGTCTCCAGTTGTGTTGTACACAAAGAAAATATGTGTATCAAAATAGAGTTATGTTTCACTTTTTGAGCCACTAATTTTTCTTCCTAAGTAAACTACAAAGTAATGTATTTTTAGCACGTTCTTACAACAATGAAGAACCATACTGCACTTGTCGTGATCGTGGCATAGCCACCGCAAATTCATAGAAAGTACTCAAGAATGGAAAGGCCGAGAAGCCAATTGTACACAACTACTTTGGAGCCCTGGGTCGTTGGTCATTTTGGAAGAGAGGTGGTGCTTCTTTGGAGTAACATTCAACTCCCTTCGAAGTACAACTCTCCTAATCATTTCTTCACATGTACTCCCAGTCACATCAAGTAATGCCCCTTGATTTCACCGGTTTGGGCATGTGATGAATAAATGGTTGTGAGTTTAAGCTTTCATCAACTTTGGTAAAACCAGTTGTATAATATAGAAGATGCTCGATGCCGTCACTGCGTGTTCTAGGAAAAAGAAAAATATCACTTGAAGAAACAATATCCATGTTTTTTGTGTCGAGGATTGTGAGTTAGCAAGAAAACAATTATCTAAAGTACACACATGTGCATATGTTGTCCTAGGCCCCTTCCACTAACTACACTACTTTATCTTTGTTCAATAGACAACCAACCGTTGTTGTGACGCTCTCACCTTTGCCCATCTTCTCTGCATATATATCTGCTCTCTCATGTTTTCCTCTGCTCACTCATCTGCCTCTTGTAGCCTACGTTGGTCTTTCCGAGTAACTAGTCTTCTCCAACATACATATATTTGTTTCGAGTCTACAAATTACATATGATGGTAGGAAAATAAACGCCTTTGTTTGGGAGCAGGAGGCACCAGGAACCTACTAGCTACGGAATTCTAATGATTTTCTTCAGTCGTGACTGCCACCTGATCCAGCACTCATGTTGAATGCCGCTTCGTCGTCCCTAAGATATTGTGGCACCTACGAGTAGCCAGCAACGCCTGGTTTCATAGCTGGAGAGTGAGCTCAGACAACTCCAAGGGTGATGGTGGTTGAGCTGGAGGTGACCGAAGCGCTTGGACCAGATGATGTATAGTTGTAAAAGAAAAGGAAGAGTGCTTTCGATCACTTTGAGTTGCTCTTCGGTGAACCATAGCTTCATAAGAACGGTTGTTGTGATTATCATTTTGGTCTACCTGTTAAGTACTCAATACTAATGTGTGATGGACAAAGTTCCTAAAGTACATCGAATTATTCAACACATCCATATTTCTTTTCTAGCGTGATGGATGTAGTAGCAAGTAAACAGCTTAAGAGGTTCGGTAAGTAACATCCAAACTATCATGTGACAATAAAAACCCGACACCGTCAGATGAAAAATAGCATAGCTACGTGCATCCTCCGGACCAAATATTTTACAGTACCTTTGCATCACAGAATAACAACGAATATTTTAAATTTGACCATATGAGTAACACTACGATAAGGTCAAGTGGCCGGCCCACCTGTCAGTGACCAACATCAGAACTGACGTACGTCAGAGGAGCTGCTTCTGCAGGGATTCATGTCTGACTTGTTCTATTTCTCAAAAATCATGTCTTTATGCGCACCACGAAAGAACATGTCAAGAATGATAGATCGTGTATTTGTCAGAGACCACAAAATGCGGACTTTCTGAAGTGGTGATTGGAAATAGAAAACTGATTGGCATGATCAACTCCAACCGTAAATTAAAAATTAAGCGGGAAATATGGACTGCCAAATAAAGAAGAGAGAATGTAATGTCCTTCGAAATGTATACGATGGGTCTGACTTTATTAATGAATAGCTTAGACATACATTTAATCCTTGTTTTTTCAGGAGGTTTGAAATATTCAAAAAGGACAAAAATTACAACGCGGGGAACAGAAGCGAGAAATCATCTACTGCAAAACCTAGAACACAACCGTAAACAAGACGACTGAAACTCGACAACCATGACGACGCCGACCACTGAAGTTCATACATCAAAGGGACAGATCCGCCACAACCCTTGAGCCAAACTACTTGGACGAGAATAGGCCCAACATCACCGAGTGACAAGGCCAGCTGCCCAACACTGTGGACTAGCACAATGCAGGGGAGGGAGAAGGGCGCACACAAGCACCGGAGACGAAGCCAACCATGACAAGGGGGAACTAGAGATGCATCACCGAGCAGTCCGAGCCGAACCGCAAATTACACCCGAGCGAGGACCAACTTGTAGAATCAGCACACAACCATGACCAAATCGAATTTTTGTCCAAAAGGACCAGCTGCCGAGTCGTATTGCCAGAAAGGACCAGCTCCGGTATGTATTGTCAAAAAGGACCCCCCAGGTTTGTGGCGGCAGGCGCGCCAGGCGACGAGTGTCACCTGCCGCCACCAGCCCAGGCGGCCGGCACCTGCCGCCACCACCCGAGGCGGCCAGCCCGGTTTCCATTGCCTGCCCTGTTCCGCAACGGAACGGACGAAGGGCGTGGGCCCTGCCGCCACCGCGGTAGGCGGCAGCCCTGTGCGCCCGCGCGCGCCGACAGCCACCCGTGACGGCGCTGATTTCGATACATGCGACGCTGGCCGTCGTCGAGTAGGGTGATTTGTCTATGTATGTGTGCGAACTATCCTATCTATCTATGTCAGTTTGAAACTTTCAGATGTATGTAAGAGACATTTATGTAGTATGAGGAAATAAAAATGCATCTGAAAATAACTTATGGCGCGAAATTTCAGGCGGGAACAGTAAAAAGGTCACTGCCTATTTTTTTCAACTGAAATTAGCATACATAAATTAAGATACATTAAACTGCTGAAATAAAGATACAACTTGTCATACACTGGATAGCGGTCTCATCAAAAACTACATAAAGTCGTCGTCACCCTCCGTCGATGCAGAGCTCTTGCCCTTCGACGATGCACAACTCTTTCCCTTCGACGATGCAGAGCTCTTGCCCTTCGTCGATACAGAGCTTTTCCCCTTCGACGATGCAGAGCTCTTGCCCTTCGTCGATACAGAGCTCTTTCCCTTCGACGATGCGGTGGTCTTGGCCTTGGTGCTCGGCATGAAGATGTCGTCTTCATCCTCGCTGTCGTCTGTCCACCACTGTGTATGTTCTGCTGCAAGCTTCAGGTAAGATTCACTCTTATGCAGTTGCTTCTGCCATCTTCCATGCAACTTGAGAAGTTTTTTGCGTATCTCCTCAAAGGTCCTTGGAGGCCACCCGCTCCTAGCTAATGCGTGAGCCGGCTCATTCAGTACGGTGTCACTACTGATGAGTTCCTCCCATGGAACAATTCTATTGTCTATCTTGAAATTGCTGGCTAAACGCAGAAGACATTGGCACATACCGGGGTGAAAACTACGATCAAAAGGATAATGGGACATCTTGACGAGAGTATGATACAATGGGCTGCTTACCCACCATAGTGTGAAGGGGGTTTTATAGGTTCAGAAGAGCAGAATAGGCGGGAAGTCGGCAACGGGAAAATATGGCGGGGAAAAAGGGCGGGATAAATTGGCGGGAAATACTGGCGGGAACTTTTATGGCGCGAAAAACGGGCGGGAAAAAAGGCGGGACAAATTGGCGGGAAATTATGTGCCGCGGGAAAATAAGACGGGACAAAAGGTCACATTTTATTACAACTGAAATTAACATACATAAATTAAGCAACATTAACATGTTGAAAGTAAGATACAACTTGCTGCGAATTTTAAGATACAATCACATAAATCTACTGAGTCCAACGTGGATATTTTCATTTTCCATCAGCAGCTTCTTCTGCTTCCTTGGCCGCACGAGCCCTTTCTTTCTTTCTCTGCCTCTCCGCCTCACGGGCCTCCTGTCGCTGCCGTTGCGCCTCCTCCAAGCGACGTCCCTCTTCCCTGTTTTTCTTCAGCATCTCATCAAAGAAAGACCACTGCTCCGCATAGGACGCTTTTAACTCTTTCTCTTGCTCTGCTTTCTCCTCTGCCGCCGCCTTTTCCCGGCGCTCTTCCGCATGCAAACTTGCCCATGCACGACGACTTCTTTCACGAATCTCAGTCACCGCCCAAGCTGGCATGTGCGTGTCAATCCAACGATAGTACATGCACAGAGGCGGAGGGGACTACAACAAAAATATAAATATAAAATCAACAATAACACCAACAACATGTATATTTTTTATGTCTGAAGCATACCGGAGGCTTGTCGTACGGTGAACTAGCTGCGGGTGGATCTTCCTCATAATTAGCGCACATGAAAAATTTCATGTCCAACCAATCCGAAAAATCTGTCACCTCCTTGACCTTGCAAAGATCGCCGCACCAACAGCGTAGGACTTCCACCCCTGGAGGCAAACTCGCACTCTTCATTTTCCTAGGCCTAATGCTTTGATCCGAGCAAAGAAAACTCATACTCACTACAAAAAATATGACACACTTAGCGCGCTGGTGTTTTCAGGGTGGCTGGACGAAGGACGAAGAGAGGTTTTATAGGCTCAGACGGACGTGAAGGCGGGAAAATAGGGTGCGAACAGACGAAGTTTTAGGCGGGAATTACGCAGCGGAATAATGAGCACTGCCGACCTCGGAATCAGCGTCGCATGTATCGAAATCAGCGCCGTCACGGGTGGCTGTCAGCGCGCGCGGGCGCACAGGGCTGCCGCCTGCCGCGGTGGCGGCAGGGCCCACGCCCTTCGTCCGTTCCGTTGCGGAACAGGGCAGGCAACGGAAACCGGGTTGGCCGCCTCGGGTGGTGGCGGCAGGTGCCGGCCGCCTGGGCTGGTGGCGGCAGGTGACACGCGTCGCCAGGCGCGCCTGCCGCCACAAACCTGGGGGTCCTTTTTGACAATACGTACTGGAGCTGGTTCTTTCTGGCAATACGACTCGGCAGCTGGTCCTTTTGGACAAAAATTCGACCAAATCCGCCCATCGGACGGGGATGAGCCAACAGGAGGTGGATGCGCCTGTCCTGCGTAGCCACACAAGACTTTTTGTGCGAACGGGAAATTAGTGTCTTTTTAGTAAGTTCTTACAACCAAAACACTGCATTCGTCATGGTCGTACTATAGCCCACCGCAAATTAATACTCCCTCCATTCCGAATTATAAGATGTTTTGGATTTCAATATGAACTACATAGAAATAAGTGAACAAACACACTAAAATGTGTCGATATACATCTAATTCAGAAAAAAAAAGTTAGAACATCTTATATTTATGAACGGGGGAGTACAAAGTACTCATGGATGGAGTGGTCCAGAAGCTCATAGTATAGTTTTCTTTGTCGGGTTTGGCTCACTTGTCAATTTGACAGAGTTAACTGCACAAAATTATCACATTTGCGGCCAGGTTTATAGAAAACCATCAAGTCAGCAATCCGTTGCAAAAATCACCACGTTTCTAGTAATCTTTTTCAAAAAGCAATGATCGGAGGATTTAGCTCATTTAATCACTTTCTGACAAGTAGAGCCAGTGTGTAAGGAGCTGACTTGGCAAAACATTGACGTACACCCCCTGGATCAAAAAGAATAATGCAATCAACCCCCAGGACAGCCGGAGCCTGCCGATCACGATCTCCCACGCTTGAGCTCCAAGCTCCTCCATGACGAAGCCCCGACGCAGCACCACGGCGGCTGGAGCAGCGTTGGTCGGGGACTAGAGACGGCGGCTAGAGCTGTGGGGGTGGCCGTTGAAGCTGCCGAACTTCGTGATCCCGACGACCTACACTAGCTAGAGCCCCACGCGACGGGATGAAGACCAAGCTCATTGGGTTGTCGGCGATGCCTTGCCTGCCCATGGGCTAGTCAACCAGCATCTGGATGTCGTGCGCCTGCGGGCCGACGCCTCTCAGCATCAGTAGCTGCGGGCTCCCTAGCGCCCTCGCCAGACCACATCCCGTGGCCGCACGAAGCCCGCAGCAATGGTCGTCATCGTGTTTGTCGGCGGCGGCGACCTCGCCGTGGTGGCATGGAAGGGGGGATGGTCGCCAGAGTGGTTGGGCAGCTCGGGCTCTCCCGATCCATATGGGATCGAGGCAGGGGGAGAGGGGTTTGATTGATTTTTCTTTTTAGATCTAGGGGTGTGCATGTCAAAATCTTTGCCAAATCAGCTCCTTACAACCCGGCCCTACTTGTCAGAAAGTGACCAAACGGGCCAAATCCCCCTATCAGTGTTTTATTTTATAGAAAGATTACTGAGAACGCGGTGATTTTTCCAACGGATTACTGACTTGGTGACAAATGTGGTAGTTTTGTGCAATTACCTCCAATTTGACATAGCGGTACTGCTTCTTTACAGAATGTAATGACATTAACTCGGTTGTTTAATACACTCAGTATCATCACTGCATGTTCTAGAAAGAAAAAAAATCTTCACTTGAAGAAACATGATCCAGGTTTTTTGTCTTGAGGATACTGATCGACCAAGAAAAAGTACACGTCCTTCCACTAACTACACTACTTTACTTTTGCTCAGTACTCACACCAACCGTTGCTGCAGGACTATTGCCTTTGGCCATCTTCTTTGCATATATATATTAACTCTCTTCTGCTCACCTTTCTGCCTTTGTAGTCTACGTTGGCCTCTCGGGTAACTAGTGTTCTCAAACGTATATATGTTTGTTTGAGAGTCCAATTACATATGATGGTGGGAATAAACATCATTTGGTTGGGAATAGAAGGCACTAGGAACTTACTAGCTACGCAAGTCTGATGGTGTTCTCCAATTATGCCGCCTGATCCAACACTTCCCTCGGGTGCTTCTTGATCTTTGCCATGATGTAGCAGTGCCTAAGAGTAGCCAGCAAGTCCCAGAATTTCATTGCTGGGTAGCGAACTCGGCCGGCTCTAAGGGACCAGGTGGTTGTAGAACTGAACCGCAAGACAGAACTGAAGACTGCTGGATCTCTTGAACCAGATGGCATGTCAGTCAAGGGTCTGATGACGCCCCGGTGGAAAATATGGGCTTCCAAGGCCTTAAGTGGCAGTGGATCGATCATCAGCCTCTCATCGGTGAGTCAAATCGTCTGTAGAACAGATTCAAAAGGGATTGGAATGTCTAGAGAACCGTTCGACACACAACACGATATATCATGGCAATTAGGCTAGGGTGGGACTTCTCCAGGGGTTTGGGTGCAGAAGGTTAAGAGATCGTATAATTTGCATCGCATGAATGATTGTAATGCCTACTATTTTTGTAAAATGTAATGACACCAAAGTGGCAGAAGCTACAGGCTGCCTGGAAGTGACACCAAAGTGACACCAAAGTGGCAGAACCTATGGCCTTAACATGCTCTACTAAAAATGTACTTTTGTAAAATGCCTACTATTTTTGTAAAATGTATTGACACCAAAGTGACACCAAAGTGGCAGAACCTATGGCCTTAACATGCTCTACTAAAAATGTATTATTTGTACTAAATGGTCTTCGTTTTCAGTTATGTTGTACACAATGAAACTATGTGTATCAAAAGAGTTATGTTTCACTTTTTGAGCCACAAATTTGTCTTCCAGAGTAAACTACAAATTAATCATATAGTGATCCTCTTGTGGGGTTATGGGTCGTTGGTCATTTTGAAAGGGAGGTGGTGCTTCTTTGGAGTAAAATTCTACTCTCCCGCACATACTGGCAGTCATATTCAAGTGACGCCCCTTGATATCATCGGTTTCGGCCCATGATTTATAAACAACTTCAGCACAGAAGACAAAAACAGTCTATCTAGTGCATAAATGGTTGTGAGTTTTCGTTTTCATCATCTTTGGTAAAACCAGTTGTCTACGTGAGAAGCAAACACCACTCTAACTTGTACGCACACAAGATAACTCCAACGCATCAGGCCTGTCCTAAACTGACCAACAAACCCGCCTCTCAACCAACACTGGTCACCTCTAGAGAGCAACAACTCCAAACGAACTATCCTTACCGACGCACCAACCACGCTTGAGTGCCGAAAAGAGTGGCAGATGGGTCACGAGACTCGGACAATCCCTGATAAAGTTGCCTTGACTGAACCACGACATCATACATAACACCTCCGATGAACAATTCAGAACAACAGCGAGCACCAAAGAAATGCAACAAAACCTCCAAGACGTGTCTCCACAAATAATGCTCTCAACACAGGAACGACGTCCAGGACGCCGACACCGCCGGTCTGAAATAAAACCTAGGGTTTCGCCCGGAGAAAACCAGCCTAGTGAGAGAGAGCGAGGTGTCGACACGCCACATTGATGCCTCCAAGGAGGGGAACGACACCCACGGACGTTGTCGCTGTTGGCCCCGTTCGACACACAACACGATATATCATGGCAATTAGGCTAGGGTGGGACTTCTCCAGGGGTTTACCGAAAAAGGCTATCGCCCCACTTTATATATAAAGCAACGACCATCAACAACCCGGTACAAACGTACGCCACCACAACACACACACACCCAAGGCAGGATACATAGGCGCTGAGCGCAACAACACCACCCTAGGCACTACGAGAGTAACCGGGGACTTCAACCGTGAACACGCCACCGTAAAGAGATGAAGCCGCCTACGGCGAACCGTGGGCTCCAAGGCGGCGCCTTCAGGAAGGTTACGACGTCATAACGCCGCCACCGCTCGATTCAAGAATCTTTCCCCTCGAGCCACACGACGGGCAATGAGAGCCGCGACGACGCCTTCAAGAAGGGAACGATCTTCGCCGCCACCGATCCGAACGTATAGAATAGGTTTTCACCCCGGCCACCACTCACCGCCACCGAACGCCACACCCCGGCTACCACGCTGCCCACACGACCATGACCATCGGGCAGCACCAAGCGACGGGTTCTGCCCAAGAGCACCACGCTACCACCACCACGGCCGCCGCCCCGACATCCAAGACCTTGACACCACCTCACCCGAGACCCGCCGCTACCCCAACCAAAGAGACGAACGGAAAGGCCCCGCCTTTCGCACCCCCGGGCGCCCCCAGCGCCGAGACCCGATTGGTCGGCCAAACTGGCCTCCATCGGCCCGTCCTGCAGCCCCTGATGCGAGACGAGCTCGGTCCTGCAGCCGGGCGCGAGACGAGCTCGGTCCCGCCGCACCGGGCGCGAGACGAGCTCGGTCCCGCCGCACCGGGCGCGAGACGAGCGATGAACTGCAGCTAGGAGAGGACCAGCCCTTCGATGATGGTAGAGCCCGGTAGACGAGGAGAGGTATCGAAGGCCGTCACAGGCCGCCTACGGACGAGCTGACGTCGGAACACGCCAGCCGCCGCCGCAACGACCTGCCAAGCTGCCGTGGAGCCGTCCACGACCGGAGCAGCAGCCACACCGGGCCACTACCCAACCCGCGCCGTCCGGCGAGCTCCAAGCGCCGGAGCCGCCGGGCACACACCCGCGCAACCAGCAGCCTGAGGGGAGGAAAGACGCCACCTCACCTGGTCGATCCAGATCAGGGACGGGGAACTCCCCGCCAGCACCAGCCACCACGGGCCACCACGCCGGCGGCCACGCACCGGAAACCGCCGCCTGCGCCCTCCGCCCCCGGCACCCTGCCGCATCCGCCACCCTGCGCCGCCGGCCGGAAACCCAGGCCAGATCCGGCCGACCCGCAACCAACCAGTGCCAAGCACATCCACACGGAGCCACGCTCGCTCATCCGCACGCAGCCCTCCACGCCACCGTTGTGGCCACCAGCGCCGCCGCCGCGCCCCGCACAGCACCACGCCCTAACCGGGCCAGTCCGCCCCACGGCGACCTCACCAGGCGAGGAGGAGAAGTCTCCCTGCCGCCACCCACGCCAGGCAGGCTTCGCCCGCCGGCGCGTCGGGCGGCGGCGAGGGAAGAGGAGGGGGGAGAGGGGTCGAGGGCCGGCGGCAGCAGGGAGCCTCCTCTGTCGCCTGCGGGGGCGCCAGAGGAGGGATAGGTCGGGGCAGGGGGTTTGGGTGCAGAAGGTTAAAGAGATGGTATAATTTGCATAGCACGAATGATTGTAATGCCTACTATTTTTGTAAAATGTAATGACACCGAAGTGGCAGAAGTTACAGGCTGCCTGGAAGGTCTACCTATGGCCTTAACATGCTCTACTAAAAATGTATTATTTGTACTAAATGGTCTTCGTTTTCAGTTATGTTGTACACAATGAAACTATGTGTATCAAAAGAGTTATGTTTCACTTTTTGAGCCACAAATTTGTCTTCCAGAGTAAACTACAAATTAATCATATAGTGATCCTCTTGTGGGGTTATGGGTCGTTGGTCATTTTGAAAGGGAGGTGGTGCTTCTTTGGAGTAAAATTCAACTCTCCCGCACATATTGGCAGTCATATTCAAGTAACGCCCCTTGATATCATCGGTTTCAGCCCGTGATATATAAACCACTTCAGCACAGAAGACAAAACAGTCTATCTAGCCCATAAATGGTCGTGAGTTTGCATTTTTATCATCTTTTGTAAAACCAGTTGTATAATATAGAATATGCTGTTGGATAAGTGAGCACTGACATTCACTGAGGGCCAAAGGCCATACATATACATGTGTGGTAAAGTGCAAGAAACCCCTTATACAATGGGGATATACCGAAAGAGGACTATACACATCTAACACCTCCCTCAAACTCATGGTGGATCAACAACACTGAGTTTGGAAAGGAAAAAGCCATGCTGCGCTCGAGTTTCTGCCTTCGTGAAGAAGTCTGCCAACTGTAACTCAGAGGGCACATAGTGAAGAGCAAGAGTCTGATCCTGTACAGCAGCACGCACAAAGTGGGCATCCACACCGATGTGCTTGGTGAGCTCATGCTTCACCGGGTCATGTGCAATACTGATAGCACCGGTACTGTCTGACAGTAAGGGAGTCGAGGTAGTAGTAGACACACCAAAATCCTCAAGTAACCACCGTAACCAGATCACTTCAGCCGTCAGCATAGCCATTGCTCGCAACTCAGCCTCTGTACTCGAGCGAGAAACTGCAGTCTGTTTCTTTGTCTTCCAGGCAATAAGAGAGCCACCAAGAAAAACACAATAAGCAGACAGCGAGCGTCGATCAGAGGGATCACTAGCCCAGGTAGCATCAGAGTAGGCCTGGAGCTCGAGAGAGCTGGAGCGGGGAAAGAAAAGGCGATGAGAGATCGTGCCACGAAGATATCGTAGAACACGGAGAAGATGGCTATAGTGGACAGAGGTGGGGGCTGAAACAAACTGACTGAGGATATGGACAGGATAGGAGATGTCAGAACGCGTGACAGCAAGATAGACAAGGCTCCCAACGAGGTGGCGATAGCGAGTGGGATTGGGAAGAGGATCACCGTCAGAAGCACGAAGCTGAACGTTGAGCTCCATAGGAGTCACAACAGTGCGCTCATCGCCAAGAGCAGCTCGATCAAGAAGATCCTGAATATATTTTTCCTGGGAGATGAAAAAGCCATCGGAGCTCGAAGAAACCTCAATCCCAAGAAAATAGCGAAGATGACCAAGATCAGTCATGAGGAACTGGTCACGAAGGCGAGCCTTAACAAAGGCAATGTAGTCAGAGTCGTCACCAATGATGATCATGTCATCAACATATAGAAGGAGAAGAGTCCGACCACGAGGAGACGTGTGAACAAATAACGCGGGATCATGGTCACTGGGCGAGAAGCCGGCAGCAGTGACCACAGAGACAAAACGCTCGAACCAGGCGCGAGGAGCTTGTTTAAGGCCATAGAGGGAACGGCGAAGGCGACATACCATGCCATCAGGAGCATAGTACCCTCGTGGTGGCTGCATATAAACCTCCTCACACAACTCACCATTTAGAAAAGCGTTCTGGATGTCAAGCTGAGACACAGACCAATGACGAGCAGAGGCAACAGCAAGGAGAGTGCGGACAGTGGTCATATGGGCCACAGGAGCGAAGGTCTCATCATAATCACGTCCCTGCTCCTGTTGAAAGCCACAAGCCACAATGCGGGCTTTGTAGCGCTCAAGAGAGCCATCGGAGCGAGTCTTAATCTTATAGACCCACTTGCAGTTGATGGGACGAACACCGGAAGGAAGGGAAACCAGAGCCCATGTTCCAGAGCGCTCAAGAGCAGCAAGCTCCTCGGCCATCGCAAGCTTCCATTCAGGCTGAGTCATGGCAGTCCGATAGGAGGTGGGCTCGGAAACAACAGAGAGACCATACCGGTCAGGAGAGTAGCGATCAGGTGCGGGGCGAGGCCGAGCACGGAGGTTATGAACCAGGGGAGGCGTGGAAGGAGTGGCTCCAGAAGTAGAGGGAGCGTCAGTAGAATCATCCTCAAAACGAGGACGGCGAGTGTAGTGAAGAGGAAAAGGAGAGAGAGGACGACGGACTGGAGAGGATGGGGGAGAGGTGGATGGAGGGGAAGGTGGTGGCTGTGGTGACGGTGGTGGAGGAAGAAGAGTGAGATGTGCCGGAGGAAGGGAGGAAACATGAGGCACATGAGAGGATGTATCGGGAAGAAGAAGAAGAAAATAAATATCTTCCATGGAGAAGCTCGAGGAGGAAGGACGCGGGTAGTAAGAACGAGACTCATCAAAAGTCACATCACGCGAAATGCGCAGCCGACGACCAACTGGATCCCAACATCGATAGCCCTTGTGCTCGTCACTGTATCCAAGAAAAACACACTCAACCGATTGAGCAGTCAGTTTGGTGCGTTCTCGTGGAGCAAGAAGAACATAGCACACACACCCAAACATTCGAAGAGCGGAGTAGTCGGGAGAACGACCAGTGAGACGCTCCATAGGAATGCCACCCTGCAAGGCAGTCGATGGCTGAATGTTGATAAGGTAGGTGGATGCAGACACGGCCTCGGCCCAAAAGTGAGGTGGGAGGGAAGCGCCGATCATCAGCGCACGAGCCGTCTCAAGCAGATGACGATGCTTACGTTCTGCAACACCATTCTGAGCATGGGCACCAGGACAGGAGAACTGGGCAAGAGTACCCTGTTCCGCGAGAAAACCACGCAACATCTGGGAGATAAACTCTCCAGCAGAGTCAGCACGAAAAGTACGAATAGGCGTGGAAAACTGGGTGTGAACCATGGCAGCAAACCGTTTGTATATGGAGAGAACCTCACTGCGAGATTTCATAAAGTAGAGCCAAGTGTAGCGAGAGAAATCATCAATAAACAAAACATAGTAGCGATGACCACCTTTCGAATCAAAAGGAGCACGACCCCATACATCAGAGTGAACTAAATCAAACGGACGTTGAGACACCGACTCGCTATGAGGATAAGGTAACTGGGTCTGTTTTCCAAGTCTACAACCCTCACAATGTAAAGAAACATCTCCAGAAACAGACCCTAAGACTCCCTGACGCACCAACGACGATAAGCGGGAGCCACAAATGTGACCAAGGCGGTGATGCCACTGCTGGAAGGATGCAGAAGAGGAGGCAGCGAGAGCATGTGAACTGGCAGAGGTGGTGGCAGCGGAAGGAACATGAAGCCAGTCAACTACCCAAAGGCCCTCTGAGTCACGGCGCCGAGGGCCAGAACCAACTAGGGCTTTGGTGCAGAGATCCTGAACAGAACAAGAGTCGGGATCAAGAATAACACGACAACCAGAATCAGTAAGTTGGGCAGCGGAAAAGAGATTCATGGTAAGACGTGGAACATGAGAGACACTAGGAACTGAAAAAGACGGAGTAGAGAGAGTGCCATGACTAGCAACAGGAAGAGATGTGCCATCGGCAGTGAGAACATTAATAGGAGAATCAAGAGGTCGAAGAGAAGACAAAGCGGAAGAATCAGAAGACATATGAAAAGAAGCTCCGGAATCCAGAACCCATGAAGATGTACCTGGCGGTGTAGGTGCCGGTGGTGATGGAGGAGTGGCAGCAGTCACAGCAGCAGCAGAACCAGTCGATGAAGAGCCAGAGGAAGCCAGGAGGCGCTTAAGCCTCACAATGTCCTGATCAGTGAGTGACGGGGTCGAGGGAGATGCATGAATCCCACTGGAAGAGGAGCCCCTCTGGTCTCGCTGCTTCTGACGACAATCGGACTCTGGGTGACCTTGCCGGGAGTAGTAGCCACAGAAGGTATCACGGCGCGACCGGCCCTTCTCAGCATAAGGAGGGCGACCCACCCCCCTGAAGGTGTGGGCAGGAGCGGAGGAGCGGTGAGACGAGCAGAGGACACAGGAGCCCTTGCAGCCAACACAGAAGGAACCACAAGCAACCCAGCAGATCGAAGGTGGGTCTCCTCAGCACGAAGCTCGGCAAGCACCTCCGAGATAGGAACACGACCACGAGCAAGCAAGTGAGCACGTCGAGGCTCAAACTCGGAACGGAGGCGAGATAAGAACTCATGGACACGCTGGAACTCCAAGTCGGACCGCGTAGTCTGGCAGCAACGGCAAGTCCCACAAACAACTGTGCGAAGAGAGTCAAGCTGACGCCAGATGGCAGATCACTGAGTGTAGAACTCGTCAACAGACGAGTCACCCTGCTGAAGAGCATGCTCCTGACGCACCACAGACAAATATAGAGCATCACCAGAGGGCTGATAGCGCTGACAGAGATACGACCACATTGCTGCAACGGTGCCGAGGCCCATGAACTCCGAAGCAAACTGAGGGAGAACACCTGCAGTGAGAACAGCAGCAGCCCAAGCATCATCATTGCACCACTGAGTGTAAGCAGACAGATCATCACGGTAGACTGAAAGAGCATCTGAGTAAGCTGATACCTGCTGATCATAAGCGTCAACCGCAGCATCATCAAGAGCCTTAGCAGCATCCCGGTCAGCCTGGGAAGCATCAGCAGCAAGAACCGGCGACACCGGTGGTGTAGGAGCCACTGGAGCAACAGGGCACGGCGGACAGGGGACCTCGCCAGAGAGAACGCCCCACAGAAGAAGGCCGCACATATGGATGCGCATGAAACCCACGAACTCAGCATAGTTGATGCCGTCGAAGAGCACCGAGCATCTAGGAACAGCAACATAGCCCGAAGAAGACATGAGGAGCTCTCTCGCCCCCACTTTTTTTTTGAGAAGTCAACCCCAGAACCCGATCTGGATCGGGCAGGCGCTCACGCGCTCGAGGCAGCCCCCCGATTCCAGATCGAGCAGGGGGGCAGGAGCCGAGCGGGCAAGCAGGGGCAGCGGCAGCCGGGCGGGCTGGGCAGCGACTGGCAGGGGGGACAGCCGGGCGGGCGGAGGAGCAGCGGCTGCTGCGGCGGCCGGTGGAGGAGAGGCGGCCGGAGTAGGTGGGCCGGCGGAGCAGCGGCTGCTGCGGCCGAAGAAGGAGAGGCGGCCAAAGGAGCAGCGGCTGCTGCGGCCGGAGAAGGAGAGGCGCGCGCAGGCAGCCGGGCAGGCGGAGGAGCAGCAGCTGCGGCGGCCGGTGGAGCAGCGGCTAGCTAGGGGAGAAAGCACGGAGTTGCAGCGTGCGGGAGGCTAACCTAGCAACTGATACCATGTTGGACAAGTGAGCAACTGACATTCACTGAGGGCCAAAGGCCATACATATACATGTGTGGTAAAATGCAAGAAACCCCTTATACAATGGGGATATACCGAAAGAGGACTATACACATCTAACATATGCTACGTCACTACGTGTTCTACAGAAAGTCAAATATTTTCACTTGAATGAACAAGATCCAGGTTTTCTTTGTCTGAAGGATTGTGAGTGCGCAAGAAAACAATTATCCAAAGTACAGACATGAGCGTATGTTGTCCTAGGCCCCTTGCACTAACTACACTACTTTAGCTCTGTTCATCAATAGACTCACACCCACCGCTGTTGTGAGGCTCTCACCTTTGGTCATCTTCCTCTCCATATATATCCACTCTCTGGTGTTCTCCTCTCCTCATACCCTTCTGCCTTTTGTAACCTACGTTGGTCTCTCTGAGTAACTAGTAGTGTTCTCAAATATACTTGTGTTTGTCTGGAGTCTAAGATTTACATACGATGGTGGGAAAATAAACACCGTCGTTTGGGAACAGGAGGCACCGGGAACCTACTAGCTACATACTCTTGATGACGTTCTTCAGTTGTGTCACCTGATCCAGCACTCCTGTCTAATGCCGCTTCTTCGTCCACTTAGCCAGCAAGCTGCGGACAGTTTCATAGCTGGAGAGTGGAGAGCGAACTCGGCCAGCGGCAGCGCTAGAGGTGATGGTGGTTGCGGATCTAAACCACGAAACAAAGCATAAGGTGGCCGGAACGCTTGAACCAGATGATGTATCCAGCAATTATCTCTAGTTGAGAACGAAAAGGAAAAGATTGCTTTTGATCGCTTTGAGCTGCTCTTCACGGAACCATAGCGTTGTCTTAGTTTTATATAAGAACAGTTGTTCGGATTATCAATTTGGTCCATCTTTCTTAACCAGCATATTGAGTGCCTTAGTTTTATATATATAGAATGCAGATGGTAAAATACTAAAAATTCAAGCAAGCTTCCACCACAGCTCGGTGAGAAGCAAACACCACTCTAACTCGTACGCACACAAGGCATCAGGCCTGTCCTAAACTGACCAACAAACCCGCGTCTCAACCAACACCGGTCACCTCTAGAGAGCAACAACTCCAAACGAACTATCCTTACCGACGCACCAACCACACTTGAGTGCCGAAAAGAGTGGCAGATGGGTCACGAGACTCAGACAATCCCTGAGAAAGTTGTCTTGACTGAACCACGACATCATACATAACACCTCCGATGACCAATTCAGAACAGCAGCGAGCACCAAAGAAATGCAACAGAACCTCCCATACGTGTCTCCACAAATAATGCTCTCAACACAGGAACGACGCCCAGGACGCCGACACCGCCGGTCTGAAATCAAACCTAGGGTTTCGCCCGGAGAAAACCAGCCTAGTGAGAGAGAGCGAGGTGTCGACACGCCACATTGATGCCTCCAAGGAGGGGAACGACACCCATGGGCGCTGTCGCTGTTGGCCCCGCCCGAAGACGGGCAAGACTTTCATCTGAACCATCGTGCACCTGCATCCCTGCCCACCGGAATGGCATACACCTTCTATGTTGGTTCGCTCCCTCGATGCTGCAGCACCTCGCAGATGAAGCCGCCTCGTAGCGCCCCACCAACACCACCATCGGGAACGACCAGCATCTCCACGCCGAGCAACCATCACAACCGCCTGCACCACACGGTGCCCAACAACCGCCGAGCCTCGACATCACCATGCATGCAAGAAGCCACAGGCCGCGGACCAAGCCTGCCGGCCAGAGCCAGATCAAAATCGGGTGGCCCAAGGACACCCGGTCGACCACCATCGCCGGCCAGGAGCAAAGCTGCCACTAAAACTTCATCGCACCATGCCACGAAGTACTCCGTCGAAAGGGAGCCGTGCCGTTGCCAGACGCAAATCGACTGCCATAGGACCGGATCTAGGCATGGGAAGCCAGATCATCCGCCACCGACCGCCATGCTACCCCCGCAGTCATGGCGGCCGCCGTCGTGCAAGTCACCAAGGGACACCGTCGCATGAGCAACCAGGGGCCCCCTCATGGAGGAAGGAGGCAAACCCGCCACCACCATCCGTCAAACAAGCTTTGCTCGCCGGCTTCCTCTGACGGCAAGCGGGGAGATAAGGAGGAAGGAAGGACGGTGGCAGCAGCTAGGGTTCGCCATGCGAAGCATTTTCCAAGAAACCTTGCTCATAGGAGGTGATTTATTTTGGCCCCTCTGTTAGGTACTTCCTCTGTCCAAAAATACGTGTCGAAGAAATAGATGCATCTAGACATATTTTAGTTTTAAATACATCCATGTTTATTCATTTCTCCAACAAGTATTTCCAGACGGAGGGAGTATGTCACAGCAACTCACTATGCAACTCAATATGCACGCATGAATGTGTGATGGTCACAGTTCCTGAAGTCCATCGACCAACCCCAGCATGTCCATAGCGCGTGATGGATGTAGTAGTAAGTGAACAGCTTAAGGGGTTCCGTAAGTAACATCCATACTAATATTGTGACAATAAAAACCCAACATGGACCAAATATTTTACAGTACCTTGCATCACAGAATAACAACAAATATTTGAAATTAACACTACAATACAGTCAAGTAAAATATCTGAACATTCTTACTTTACTGTCCAAAATACTTGAACCACAGGCAGGGATTCATATCTGACTTGTTCTATTTCTCGCAGATCATGTCTTTATGCGCACCACAAAAGAACCTGTCGAATGGTAAATCGTGTATCTGTCAGAGACCACAAAATGCGGACTTTATGAAGTGGTGACTGGAAATAGGAAACTGATTGGCTTGTTCAACTCCAAATATAAATTAGAAAAGAAGGGGGAAACCTGGACTGCCAAATAAAGACGAGAGAATGTGATGTCCTTCCAAATGCATACAATAGGTGCTGACTTTATTAATGAATAGCTTCAACATGCATAAAAACCTTGTCTTTCTAGGAGGTTTAAAATATTAAAAAAAGGGAACATTACTTTCAGATTTCAATTGAAGGAACATCAGAAGGAAAAGGTTTTGCACGGCAACTGAAATCAATTTGAAAAAGCAGACATGAAACAAATGCATTCTATATTGTTGAACAACCAAACAAACTCAAACAGATACTAGTCCAAACCTTGCCCACAATTGATATAGTTTATGTGAATCAACAAGTGCTTAGCTACATTAAACTAGTCCCGTGCCACTGGATTTCAGCTCACAACATTGGAAAGAATGTATGGTGTTTTTTGAATCAAACTCACGAATAATTGCAAGCTATCGATCTCGAGAAGATAATACTTGTTCAACTCTATGGGTCGATGTGCCAAGTACGGTGGGTGACAGGTCGTTTTAGAGATACTATCCAATGGATCATGTAACCTCCTTCGCATACTCAAATAGTAAAAAGATCATGGAAAAGAATTGTTCAACTCACATGCTGGAAGGTTTGACATGTCTGCAGAGACAGCACATGGAATCCCCAAGTTTGTAAGAGCACCTCTTATTAACCCACATGGGAAATATAAAAGCATGCTTGTTGTTTGAGCTGCAGAATCACCTAATGACCCAGAGTCATTCTCAGTTGCGTCAGTGCTCTCTACTGCTGGATCTAGAGAAACGCGAGTAAGCCACCGGAAATGGTTATCTTGAAGAACGAAGGTACCCTGCATGCAAGTCAAGTGATATCAAGTTCTTATATGAACAGAAAATATGGAGTATTAGTTATCAGTTCAATTACCCTATGATTTGTTTTCAGATTGTCAATCTGCTTCTTGAACAGTTCTGACCAAAAATCTTTGCAAATAAATTTGATAGCCTCAAGATGATCAGTAAATCGAAGGCGCTCCATCGTATATCTGGATATGAACAGAAAGTGTCAATTTGATTGTCTCATGAACAAGTCCATCTCACTTTTCAGGATCTGCTACAAGTGCAATAGTGCAAGAGATTCTGCTAAATAACAAACATCCAGTAAAGTGAGTGACTTGTAGGTTTATTAACTAAAATACTGCATGTGGTTAGGTATGCAGGGATGTTTGATATTAACCACATCAATAGTAGTGTGTTGATGCCGATCGTGTTCAGTTATCAGATGTATAGATGTAGCAGACTGTATACATCTATATTCCGCAAGTACATCAACATAATCCATTCGAAGAAACGAACCTTTAGCATTACTAAATTATAAATTCTGAGTAAATTAAGTGATAACCTTATTTAAATTCTGGAATTCCAAGACATAAGCAATGAAAGTGTCCTACTTGAGAAGACAATCATCTTGCAGATCACTGGATTGACCCATACTCAAATTAGCTTGGTAATTCTAGAGCAGTCCAAAATCAAGGTACTAGGAATTCAGTAAATTGCAAGGAAACCAAAATACCAACTGCTAGGCAACAGGTCTGGTCACCGCTTGATTTGGGCACCAAACCAGACAATTAGTTCCGACCTATACTATTACTATGTTAAAATCCTTCTAAGAATTTGTGAATGAGATCTCAAGATTTATCCGCATACACAGATGGCCCCAAATCGGACAATTAGCTCCCACCGCTTGACGAGCAGGGAATTGATGATCTGGGTCGGGGCGTGACGGATCGGTGTGAGTCAAAGCAACAGATTACAGATCCAGCCAAGAAAGAAAGGGGAGATGGGAGAAAGTGTTTCTTCATTTACCTCTCGGAGAGCTGGTGGCCAACCTGGAAGCCGATGGCCTCAATGCGACCGGCGGCGAGCTCCGGCTTGGCGGCGTAGAAGCGGCCGCAGTAGGCAGCCACCATCTCCATCACCACCCCATCAACGCAGCTCTCCGACACCTCCCGCCCCATACTCTCGCCCTCCCTCCTCCTCGGCGACTTCCCCTGTGGAAGAGAGATCTAGGTAGCGAGCTGAGCGGCGGAAAGGATCGGTCGGAAGTCGGGACCCCCCACGCCCGTGGAGAGATCGACCGGCCCGAGAGTCCCAAACTACGTGGCGATGCTGGAAAAAAAAAAGAGGTGATGCGTACCTTTTTTTTCTTATAAACACTCTCTGCCCTTTGGCCCTTTTTTTTTACACTAGTAAGTATGCACGTGCCACGCACGTTTGATCATAAATAAATAATGTAGCTCAAATCTTAATTTGAGGTTAATGTATGCACGTGCACGCACGTATGATCATAGACAAGAATAATGTAGCTCAGATCTTAATTTGTGGTTAATATAGCTTTGCACATATAGTTCTTTCCATATGAACACCATATCTCGTATCGAACATGCACACAAGATAAACTTCTCAACCATATAGAGACTTAAAAAACATTACATACTACGTTAGTCAATTTCGTCCCCGGATTGACAAGTAACAACACACATGGGCAACAACTTATACACCAAAATGTGAAACCAAAGTTAAACATTGAACATACGTAGCTATGGAGCCATGTACAACAAAATGCGAAACCAAGTAGACATTGAGCATACGTACTTCATCGGCTCTCGAGACATATATATGCAATAAAATGTGAAACCAAGTAAGACATTGAGCATACGTATTTCATCTCTTTTCATAACTCCATTCTTTACGGAAGCAACAATATTTGTGTATTTAACTTTTGTATATAACCATTATTTCTCCTTATATCTTAAGCCTAATCATATCTTCCCTGATGCTATGCACCTGTATTTAATAACATAAATTAATTTCATTCTTGCAGGGGTGCAGACTGCAATAAAGGCTACGAAAAATAAATATCATGGGAACACTAATATAAGATTACCTCTGCAACATAGTATATACCTAAATTGACTTCAATTTATAAGTGCCATGTCAGTGAAATATCACTTGGGATAATTTATTATGCCGGTACATGATTCCCCTGCAACAACACAAGAACAACAAAGGTTTATTTTGCTGGGTAAAATAATCGCACCAAGATCAAGTCGGCATCAAGTTTAGTCACATATCCAAAGAACCGGTTCTATACAAACTCATTATATAAGCATTATATGCTCTGCACATGACATGTAGTCGAATCTAAAAAGACACATCAAACATGTCATTGAATTAGCCTGACACACAAAATTTCAGTGCTAATATGGAGAACCATCACCTCGAATTCAGATATCAAGATTCAGAAGTAAGCAAGTTTAACAAAGGCCAGCAGCCTAACAACAGGGATTTTGTTTATACAAAAAATAAAGAGGCAGAAAACATCTCTTTGATCCATAAGTAAGCTTGCACGTGCAACGCACGTCTGAAAACAAACACAAGTGTTTCAAAACACTTAAGATCTAATCTTAAAAATGAATACGAGCGTAAATCATATTACCACATAAAAACGTACAATAATATATTCATGCCGAACACAATTAAGAAAAAGCGATGCGAACTACAAATAGTTCGTACCCGAAAAGCTACAGGTATTTTGTAGCTATGAAGAACTATTATTGCAATACGAGCATAACAAATCATGGACAAATTGACAGGTTCATGCCATAGAAACGAAATTCCAACAATGCACATCTATCACTCCAATTTGATCTTATAAAAGGTAAAATATCAAAATCATCCAGAAATATGTCATATTATCTCACAGAATTTTGAATTTATATTCAATGTACATAGCATCAGCAATTGGTTACTTATTAATAGTGAAACATCGGAATCATCTGGAAATATGTTATATTATCTCACATAATTGTGAATTAATTTATAAATAAAAACTCTTTGATTTGAATATAGCAAAAATCTGTACAAGTGTGCTTAGTACTATATATCCCTTATACACTTTACTGTTTCTTCTATTAGTGGTTTAGGGAACAAAACATCATGTTATCTTAGCTCACCTCAAGATTTCCTTAAAATTTTAATTTCCACTAATACGAAAGCATGCATGTGACACAACTGATCTTGCTTCCACTGAAATATGTTTGCAGTGAATCAATAAAGTTTGAAGTCCTAAATTATCTAGAGTGATGCATAGTAGTACCTTATATAAGATCGTCGTACAATATAGACATGCCCCGCAAGAACAAAAAAGAGAAAGAAAATGATTGTCTTTTCATTAATATAGAAATTGTACTCAGGAAGAGATGATGGTGGGGGAAATCCATGCACTTCCTGCTCGTGTATATTTTTTTTTGACATAGAAATTGAACAACATTTTGAAATTAAGTAGGAAGACCCTAGGAGACGCACCGATGACCGACCTGCAGTAAGTATGTGGCAGACGGCTTCGCTCGACCACGCCACGGGCTTACGCGGGACCTCGTTTGCCGTCGGCTGCTGTGTTTGCGTCCACCTCCCATACGGCAGCTCCCGCTATCCTCGCGCCGGCGGTGACCTGATCCGTCGAGATGAGGTGGGCCGGCAGCGAGGACATCTGGTTGGGCTGGCTGCACATGCAATGGCGAGGTGAGTCAGGCGAGGTGGTGTGTGTGACGGCGAGGTGAGGTGCGGGCGAGGCGAGGAGGGCGTACAGGAGTCCGCACGCAAGGATCGTGGATCTCCTTGAGCTGCACGCCTGCACCGCCAGCGTCGACGACGGCTGCGATGAGGCCGCAAGAGGAATCGAGGATCCCGTGGTCGAGGCGCGGGCCGAGCTCCTGGAGCGCTTAGCGGGCGAGATTATTATTTCCTTCGGCTGTGTATGTTTGTTGGGAGGGCAAATTCATCGCGACCTTACGTGGCCATTAATTATCCAGCGCTAAAATTACGCGGATGAAACCAGACAATCGGCTCCCTCCAGGCCGTAGCAAAATGATCTTGTTTAATGCCAAATCATTAGCCTGCATGCACCGCGCACTTTCCATGGCACCAAATCCTCACCCCAAAACTGTTAGCCAATGAACATGTTTTCAAGAGGCTAAATGCCCACGCGACCGACAAACCAGGAATATTTGGTGGAGCCGGGTGCGTTTTGCGCCGGGCTTTTTTTCGCGTGCAGACAGAGTATCGTCCGCTCAAGGTAATTGCTACGCGCACACTTAAGTCAGGATTAGTATAATGTAGACGGTTAGATTTAATCCAATGGATTGATCTGGTGGTGTTATATCCTTGTGTACGTTTTATGGGGTGTCCGTAAGAAAGAAAATGTTGGCTTGTTTAATAGTAGTATAGATCAAGAAAGACTTTTATGCCTCAAACAATAGCCAGATCTATACTACTATTAAACAAGCAAACATATTCATTGCTAAACGCACCCCGCATAACGTACATACAACAACCCGAACCAACGAGAGTCACACGATCGATTTCACTCATTTTAATCTAACCATTAAAATAACAGCTAACCCTTCTTAAATGTGTGTTTAGCAATTTCTTCGGCGGATGAAAACTCTGCCGCCCGCGTTCACGGGACCGAAGCTAACGACCCCGCTATCTTATTTCTCTGATTCTCTCCATAACTCTTTTCTTCCAGAAAAAAGGAACAACTCCCTCACCCGCACACGTCTCCCCAATCCCCACGGATTCCCTCTCAGATGCCCGTTGGTTCTCCGCCGCCGCCCTACGCGACCACCATCTCCCTGTTCTTCCTCGCCCTGCTCTGCCTCACCCACCGCCGCCTCTTCTCCCCCAGCCCCGGCACGGCCTCCCGCTTCCGGACGCTCGCCTCGAAGAAGGCGGCTGCCTCCACCATCCCCGGGCCCGACGGGGCGCAGTGAGCGGGCTTCTCTCGGTGCTTGACCGGGTGCCCACCGACGAGGAGTACCGCCGCGCGCGACCAGGTGCATCTCAAGGCGTGGAGGTGGAAGTGTACGCCATCGAGGGGATCTCGGTGGGCGGGCACGAGACCTGCATCACTGTGCTGACTGCCGAACCTCAACGTCACATTCAACATCGGCCGCAGTTCACTCTTTGCTGTGCGCCAGGTCCACCTGTTCGTCACCCACGCCCACCTCGACCGCATCGCGAGTGTTGTACAGTCTGCGTCCAGGTACCATCTTCGTCCCAAGTACACCATGCCATGGACCAGTGCGAGCTTAAGCACACACTCACCCCAAAAGACACTGACGAGTAGTATGAGTTCAGGGGGGATCTAAAGGTCAGGGCCTTCAAAACATGTAAAGCATTGAAAATACAGTCTCTGTATTTGCACCGAAACAGAAGCCTCTACATGATTTGCACTGCTGACACGTTTTTTTCCCCTTCATCCAGGCAAGCGAGTGCGAGTACCATCACAGTGATGCCGCTATGGTGAACCTCTTAGGCACCAGGTATGACCTCCTCTGTTCCATCTTTTCAGTCATAAGTTACTGTAGTTTTATTCTGTTTAGTGCTTCAGTTAAACAGACCAACATTGTAATCATGATAAGTGATTTCGGTGTAGCACCACATATTTTGAGGGCCAAGAATTATATTTATGTTTGATCCATCCAGCTTATGACATCCTGAATATCGGTGGTACAGGTTTGAGAACCATTGGGTATTGGTCAAACTTTTCTGGTCTCTCAGTTGCTGCTCCAGAAAACTTGCATTCGGTACAATTGGACTCTAACCAATGATATACTGCTCCATGGTGTTATCTGGCCTGGTCAGAGTGCCCAGAAACCCCGTGCTTTGGTGTTTCCATATCATGGGGAGTTTCTAAGGATTGGAGTACCTCTGCGTACAAGCTACAATGGGCCTGATGGGGTAAAGGGGTTTTCAGTTGATGTTTTCAAATCTGCAATAAGCTTGTTGCCTCACCCCGTGGGATGCATTTTGTTTATTTGTAGATGGATTGGAATTCCGAGCTACAGCGACCTTGTACAAAAGGTGTCCGAAAATGTGAGTAACACCTCCATATCATTGAGTCTGAAAAACTATTGTACCATCTTTAATTTATTTGGATTTTATTCACTTTTTCTTCTTCTTTTATGCACTAAGTACTATGATGCTGCCATAGGGGACATCGCTTTTGTGACAAATAGAACAAGACTTGTTGATTTTACCCAGCCATATACAGAATCAGTTAAATCAAATGCTTGGGCTCTCTGAAACCATTCACCTTTCAAATGTGGTGTGTTCTAGGTTTGCTCTTCCTCTTTGTGGGTGCAGCAATTTGGATCGTTGAACACCTTGGCCGCCGAGGTCGACGGCACCCTCGACTGCAAGCGGAATATCCCTCGCAAGCATCTCGACGACAACATTGAAATCCTTTCATGCGAGCAACTATCAATCTTCCACTATATTTCTTCATTTTTGAATGACCTGCTACGGTTTAGAAATCTGGTTGGTTCGTATATGGTGTAGTTGTGTTGATCTGGAAGGCTAAACTCAATAATCCGGTTTATGGACAAAAGAAGAGTTATAAATTTGTGAAATCCTTATGGACTTGCCTGTAAAAGCTAATCTTCTAATTTAAGTTTTTGAAGTGCAAAACACATGACATCCAAAGTTCAGTATTCTGAACTGAAACTCGGCAGTTTTAAGGTATTATGATCATTTAAGGTATTCACACATTCTTGCACACCTGGTTAAGCATATTTTAATTTCTTGTTGCTTTCATGTCTTTTGGTAAACTGAATTGATTTTTTCAAGATGGATGTGTAATAAGATATGAAGTTGTTTGATCATTAATTGTTGTAATGATTGAATGCCCATGAAGAGCTTTGGAGCTCAAATTTTGCGACTCTCTATTATGACTGCTTCAGATATACATTTCTAGAAGAAAACTACATAAATCAGAAAATTGGATGGTATCAACCAAACCGGCGCAACATAAGAATGCATTCCCTTTTATATTGTAAAGCGCAACGGCACAGAAGCTACTTTCTTATATTATTTTACCTTGAAAGGAATTAGTCCTATTCTCTTACTGGGCATGTCATTGTTCACACTTTTGATACTCGCAGCACTTTTGACCCCACCCAGTTCAATCTTTGTGCCGGGAACATGTGCTAAATTTGCCTTCACATATAAATTGGTTCTTTTGTCTTTGTAACAATGTAGTACAAATAAACATGTTATATGGTTTCTTCTGCTTTACAATTATTAGCGATCAATCTAGCTTGTGCATAAAGCTAAACTTTAGTGCTTTTGGTAGATTTCAACTAGCTTGGAAAAGTAAAACATATGCTAGAGCCTCAACATTCAATAGTACATAAATGCATCCGATAATTTTTTTTTCTTTGCAAAGTAATGAACACTTGCGGTTCATATATCTGTGTCAGGAGGATACTCAAGATCCTTTTACAGTACAAAAGATAATTTTGTATTGATGGCAAAGGAAAAGACCACATCTGCTTGTAGTCTGGAACTCTGGATGCTAAGGTATTCACACTTCTTGTGTTGTCTAGCTAAGTGTAATGTGCATAGTTCCTGATAGTTAGGGGGCTGCTCTTAGAGGTTTAGTCGGTGTAGTTAGCAAAATTGGCAAATATTACCTCTGTCCCAAATTAGTTTTTTTAGATTTGTCTAGATACGAGTGTATCTAACACTAAAACGTGTCTAGCTAAAGTGTAAGACAAGTAATTCGGGACGGAGGGAGTATATAGCATAATGCATATAAGCGTTGGGGGGCTTCTCCTTCAAAATTAATTATGCATTTAAGCGCTCATGAACATCCTTTAATCGGGTCCCATTTCTAGATTGTTGAGGACTTTGAGGAAGCATTGGTGGAAAGCCAAGGATTTGGATTGCAGCTGTGGGTTGCCGCTGAAAGGTAATAATTGGAACGAACAAGGTGTTTCGTGTACATGACAACTTATATTGATTAGCTATCTCTACAGTTCCATTCTATGGGATGAGGCGTGTGCTGCTGGTGGGAGCGACGAGATGCTAACTGGTGACAACCAAGGATTCATGCTCGGAAAGGACGGCGTCTTGCTCCGTTTCATCGGCTCAAGTAGGGGAGATCATGTGTGTTTCCTCTTCCCATTTTCAAAAAAATGTGTATTTCCCCTGCAAAAGATTATAAATCTTCAATTGTCTGTTACTTGACTGATGTAAATCATTTCTATTGTTACTTGATTGTCTGTTACTTGACTGATGATGTTTTTCCTGGCATTTAAAGACATGAGCACACATATTAAATTTCTAAATCTTGGTATGAATCTTTTCAACTGCGATTAAAAGTACCTTTCCAATTTAGGGAAATCTTCGTTGATTTTGTATAATTGTTACCTAACTAGATGAATCATGAAATTTCTTTCAGATTTCACTCTCGTGCGTTGCACGTGCATGCTTACTAGTTGTTTACAACATGAGAAGAGATACAATCCGGAATTTCACTATCCCAATGCTCTGATGTTCTAAACTTAAGAGAATTCTTTGCTGTACTATCAGCAATAGTATTTGCTTCACGGAAATAGTGAATCACATCAAATTTAGCTAAGTCGGCGCCTAATTGCTTGCACTCCATATAGATCGCCGTGACCAAGGTAGTCCTCCTGGTTGATTACACCACCGCATTTTTTAACACTCTCCGCCCTTTGGCTCTTTATTCACGTGGAGAAGGCATATCGGCTTGCACAGCGCAAGTCAGAAAACGAGTGATTACATGTGACTCGTCATCACATGTGGTCCGGCCCAAAGAGCCAGGACTCCGGTGGGCGCTGTCGCCGGCGGGATGGACGACACTGAGCGTTGACGGCTCATTCTGCGCGCACGATGAGATGACAGGTGCCAGTATGGTCTTACGGGATTCTGCATAAGCGATCATATTCTCTTCCTGCGGAGAATTGCGGTCCTCTACGTCGCCGCTGGAAGCAGAACTTGAAGCATGCACGGAGGGGATCCTGCTTGCGCTCCAATGGACAATGTTGCCGATTATCGTCGAGATGGACAACCTGGAGGCCACGCAGCTCGTCCAAAACTCGAGTTTAGACAGATCAGCGAATGCTATGCTGATAGAAGAGACCAACGCTGGTCTTCAATCTGGAAGGGAGTTCTTAATCAAGCACATTATACGTGAGCAAAATAATGTAAGCCATTACATGGCTAACTTTGGTAGGAGAGAAAGACGTACTGCAGTTGGCTTAAATCTGGACCTGGAGATGTACTTAGCATTTGTAAGGCAGGTTTACCTGTTGCTTGATTATAATATATAACTCCTTTTCCACCGCAAAAAAAGCGAGTGATTACATTGTAATTCATAATACAATGTCCGAAGTTTAAATCTTCTTTTGCAACCAAATGAGCTGCCTCATTGGCTTGCCTAACATAATAAAAAAAAGCTATCCATCTGGGGATCTTCTGAACCGTGAATTGAAAAAGGGTTCATCTTACATTTGGCAGAGCATACGGGCTGGTGTACAAACGTTCAAGAAAGGATGTATCTGGAGGGTAGGAGATGGAGTAAAAATTCACATTTGGAATGATTGTTGGATCCTGTTAGGGCATTTTTCTACCTTAGTGTTTTGGTGATGATGACAACTCACTTTGTGATCTAATCCTGTGCCAAGTTCTCAAGGTACTCTGTGTATGACACAAGACAATTAGGCATTCCCTCCAAACGGAAAAGAACGAAGACGGTGTTCTCTACGTGTTTATTTCTTTGGACGTAGGAAACCCTTACTAGTAAGAGGTAATTCACATCGGAAGGTATTGGGTGAATCAATGCACGTACACACTCCTTGTCACCCACCGCATACCCTTCCGTTCGATTGAGAGAGAGGTCCTCATTCTCTAACCAAGTAGTGTTTTTTCTCTTCTAGCGGTTGTATCGCTGGACTGGTACGTCCGGTGTAACTACCGCCCCAGGGGTGAAACCCTGGGGTTGCTGCTCTCTCTGGGTATGGCCAGCGTTTGTACCGCTACCTCCGGGTGGTTGTACCGCCACTAGTCCAGCCAACCCTAGGAGTGCGGCTTCAGGGGGTTGTACCGGCCCAGTACCGCCCTACAACCGGACAAGGTTCTGTTCTGGTGCGGTACTTAGGGGTGGTGGCCCGGTTATTCCGGTCGACTGATGTTTACCGGTACTACCGGTGTCCGGAGCGGTTGTACCGCTCTGGACTTAGCCACCACCCGTGCCAGGTCCTAGCGGTTGCACCGGTGCAACCACCGTCTCTTCTAGCCCTCGAGGGTGACACCTCTCTGTTGTCAAGCGGTGGTGGAGTGGTTGTACCGGTTGTTTACCTCGACCGGTACTACCGCCCTTCTACCCGGTTGTACCGCTCGCTAGGGTTCCTGCAGGGTACCCGTGTGTACCAGTTGTACCGGTGCACTTTGCGGTTGTACCGCTGCAGTGTAAAAACTACTGTAACGGTTGGATATTGAGGGGCACTATATAACGGGTGGTTCTTCCACCTACCATTTTACCTCTTGCCTCTCTCTCTCTCTCTCCATGAATGCCCTTCAAGCTTTCTTGCCCGATCTCTCTCTCTAGCCACTCAAACTTGTTGATTTGCTAGGGATTCAAGGAGGAGATCTAGATATACACTTCCACCAAAGGAAACTTGATTCCTCCATACTTTATTGTGTGAATTTTGTTACTCTTGGGTGTTTGAGCACCCTAGACGGAAGAGGTCACCTCGCGACACAACCCATTGTGGTGAAGCTTCGTGGTGTTGTTGGGAGCCTCCAATTAAGTTGTGGAGATTTCCCCAACCTTGTTTGTAAAGGTTCAGTCGCCGCCTTCAAGAGCACCACTAGTGGAATCACGCCATCTCCCATTGTGTGAGCGCGTGAGGAGAATACGGTGGCCTTAGTGGCATCTTGGGGAGCATTGTGCCTCCACACCGCTCCAACGGAGACGTACTTCCCCTCAAAGGGAAGGAACTTGGGTAACACATCCTCATGTCCACCGGTTCCACTTGTGGTTACTTCTTACCTTTACTTTGTGTATTGACCCAACCACGGGAGAGTGGGATAAACAACTCATAAGGGGGGAAATTGGCCAATAGATGTGGATAGAATTCTCCAGATTCTTATTTATCATTGGACTTTGTAGCGTGGCATTTGACAAATAAATGGCATCTTCAGTGTGTGATCGGCTTACTATAAGCAATGGGAGGATACTTATGAAAATGAGAACATGAATACTTTCCCCCAAGGAGGATCAACAATACATCCGATATCAAAACATTGAGGAGCCTGAAACTTCCTGGTAAGGTGAAGATCTTCATATGGCGTTGCCTCCATAATGCGATCCCTTGCTTGTGTGTTCTTGCCAATCATCATATAAGAAACAACTCTCAATGTCCCATATGCAATCAAAGTGCAGAGAACATCAGACATGCATTGTTTAAATGTGAAAGAGCTTAGATGGTGTGGGAAGCTCTCGGCTTGAAGAGCAACATTGAGAAAGCAGTTTGGGTAGACCGGTCGGGGGCAGCGATCATCGAATTTTTGTTGTGTGATCAGTCTAGCCAAACCCCTTGTATGGATCCAGTCCAGTTTTCTGAAATTGTGGCCACAACCAACTGGTATTTATGGTGGCAGAGAAGGTGTATTGTACGACAGGAAGAGGTGTTGTCCCCTGTTCGAACTGGCCCGGTGATTCAGGCCTTGACACTGAACTATGTTCGCACAGCCGTGATACCACCTTCAGTACCAAGACAAAACCAATGGAGAAGGGCCCTATCCGGTCATACTATTATCAATGTTGACGCCTCGTTTTCTGATAATGATTTCATAGGATCATGTGGTGATGTGGTTCGGGAGTTCACATGGCACTTTCTTGCAGTGGCAATGACAATGCTCGATCATGTACCCGATGTCGTATCGGCTGAAGCATCCACTTTACTAGAAGGTTCAAAACTTGTATCAAGGCTCGGGTATAATAACATTTTTGTGTTGATGGACAATGTCATGGTGGTCCAAGCTTTGAACGAAGACGAAGGCTATTCGATGGTTGCAACACCTGTTCTATCTGCTTTGTCGTAGTGAGTTTTGGAGTTTCGAGAAGGCTTGCATTCAGTTATGTGATAGGGAGTCGAACGTAGTTGAGCATGTGTTAGCAGAGTGTGGACATGAAAACCAACCTGTGGAGTGGTTTGAGTCGCCTTCGGAGTTTATTGTCAAATTTCTTGCAGACGATGTAAGTGTGGTTTGAAGTTAATAAAGCTAGCAATGATGGTCTTTCCCTAAAAATAATAGTAATAAAAGCTTAAATCGCTAAAAATAACTCACTATCTCTCCCATCTCCCGAAGAAGAAGGCAAACAGATGACCTATCTGAGACGGAATCTCAGAGTCTTTGAATTGTTTGCAGTATGTCTCCAAGTGCATCTATTGATAACCATTATCCTGCGCAAAAGCATTATGCATCCCTGCATGCCAAGATCTCAATTGACAGTGGATCGACAATGTGATCATATCTTGCACCTCCAGCAGCGATGAAAGCACCAATATCATCCCTGGCGATAAAACCCGCACCGCTTAGCTGTTGATCCCCATCCATCGCCCCATTGGTATTAATTGTGTGCATTGTTTTATGTACTCTTAGTTCAAATTTGAATTATATCTATAAAATGCCTAGAAATGTGCTTAACGACTTAAATGTAGGAAATGAGCTCTAAAAAGTGCCATAGTTTAACATGAAAGATTCTACGGTGTATGTTGAATGTAGAAAAAAAATTCAAGGTCGGACTATGAAGGAAATGTCAATTTGCCTTCAAACTTGATTCATTCACCCTCGAAATCACGATTCTTTCTCGAAGATAGTTCAATTTCTAAACAGTGCACATAATTTTTTTTGTGAAACCTTCTAATTTTTTGACCACAACATACAGAGGTCATATCATGACACTATGCCAAGTTTCATCATTTCGATACCCCATTTTCATTTTCTAGAATTTTATAAACGAATAAATTGCATGTTTGTGACTCTCTCTTGCAACATACAGTAGATTTTTGAAATTTATTTTCACTACTGCAGGAAGGTCCAAAGACGACACCTCAATGAGAGGCCCTTCGCCTAAACTGTGTGCAATCGAGCCATCGCAAACGGTATAGTTATAGCTCCGTCGCCAATAAAAAAACTGTGTGCAATGACTGGTCCATCAGGCACGTTTGAGATTAGACTAGCGTGTTTGATGCAGGGCATACAGTTGGTTCTTATGAAATGTTTGCGATTAGACAAGATAACACAAACGGTTCACAAAATACATATGTGTGCGAAGTACGGCATACAGTTCGATCGGACAAACTGTTTGTGTTGGTACAACTAGAACACAAACGAGTTACCATAACAAGGTGTGCGTGATACCCGACAAACAGTTCATTCATCAGAATTGTGTGGTGATACGTCTCCAACGTATCTATAATTTTTTATTGTTCCATGCTGACATATTATCATTCTAGGATACTTTTTGGGTCATTATTTACCAATTTATAATATTTTTGAGCACTAACATATTGACCTAGTGCCCAGTGCTAATTGTTGTTTTCTTCATGTTTTTCACATCTCAGGTTTACAATACCAAACAAAGTCCAATTGCCACAAAACTTTTTGATGATTTTTTCTGGACCAAAAGAAGACCTAGGAGAGTCGGGAGGAGACCGGGGGCCACACGAGGGCACTAGCACTCAATAGGGCGCGCCCTGATGTGTGCTGACCCCCTCGGGCGTCTCTCGACGCCCCTCTCAGGCCTATAAATTCTCTAATATCGCAAAAAACCTGAAGGCAGTCCCGAAACCCTTTTTCCGCCGCCGCAAGTCTCTGTTCCGTCGTGAGGCCATCTGGAGCTCTGTTCCGGCACCCTGCCGGAGGGGGGATCGATCACGGAGGGCCTCTTCATCAACCTTGTTGCCCTCATGATGATGTGTGAGTAATTCATCGCAGATCTATGGGTCCATAGCTAGTACCTAGATGGCAATCTCTCTATATCTTGATCTTCAATACAATGATCATCGCATCTTCGCTTTGATCTATCCGATGTAATCCTATTGTGCGGTGTGTTTGTCGGGATCCGATGAATTGTCGGTTTATGTTCAGATTATTCATGAAAAGTATTTGAGTCACTTCTGAATATTTAGATTCTTATTTGCATGATCATTATAGCTTCGTAATTCTCTCCGATTTATCGATGTGCTTTGGCCAAGTAGATTGATCTATCTTCAGTGGGAGAGGTGCATTGTGGTAGGTTCTGTCGGTGTCAAAACCGGCGGATCTCGGGTAGGGGTCCCAAACTATGAATCTAGGATCGATGGTTAGCAGGAGATGAAGGAGACGACGTTTACCCAGGTTCGGGCCCTCATGAGGAGGTAAAACCCTATGTCCTGCTTGATTGTATTAATGAGTATGAAGGTTACAGAGTTGATCTACCTCGAGATCAAATGAGCTAAACCCTAGATGAGTTGACTTGTCCCTCTACGAACTAAGCCCCCTGGTTTATATAGACACCAGGGGTACCTACGGTTACACATGGTCGGTTTCCATCTGGGCATAAATACGCCCATCTTCTCTCTCTAGTCTCGGAGGTCACGCCAAGTCTTCAAGGCCTTTCCTTCCGAACACGGGATCGTCCTAGAGTCTGGCCTTCTAGTAATCGCCACAGAGCGGCCCACCGGGCTAGCCCACCGGAGGCGAACACATGGCCCGAGGACCCCTTAGGACCGGACTCCCTCAGTAGCCCCCGAACTTGCCTCCAACGCCAAGGCACTCCATATTCAGTAGCTTCGTTCGCCCAGAGTCTTCGGCTTGCGAGGCGAGTTCTCCTCTTTCATGACTTGTCGGATGATAACCTGACCATGGAAAAAATCTTCAACCACGGAAATGACACGGGCCCATGATATTAATTCTTCTGCCCAAGGTTCGATGAAACCCCTCAATTCTTGTGCTCTAATATAAGGCAGGCATCCCAACAGGTTTTACGGAACTGCCCTCAACAAGCCGAGGGATAAACGCCTATTTCTAGCAAGTTAAACTTGTCGTGGGCAACTCTTCTTCCCCCATCGCCTCCAAAAGACTCTAGCATCAACTAACTTGGAGATATGGCGAGCGTCCCAGGTTCTTCCTCGCGTCCTCATGGCGCCCTTCCAGGTGACTGGGCAAGCTGTTCCGTCTCCCTCCTCCAGCTACGCAATCTCGAGACGCAGGGTTGTCTCCCTGCTTCGGATCTAGCTCCCACTCACGCGGGATTGACTTCCACGAACGGCATGGCTTTTGCAGAGAACTTCCCCGCTCCCCGCTAGGATGAGAGGGTATGCTTCACCTCCTTCCTTCTACGAGGCCTGGGTTTCCCCATTCACCCCTTCTTGAGTGGTCTATTGGAGTTCTACGGGATCCAAGCCCACAACCTCACACCCGGGTCCATCCTGCACATCTCGGGCTTTGTCGCCCTCTGTGAGATATTTCTGGGCTGCGAGCCCCACTTTGACTTATGGAGGAAGTATTTCTGCCTCGTCCCCCGCACTCGGGGAGGGTCAATCCGGGAAGTGGGCGGAGCCGAAGTATGGCATATAGCCGGAACCGGATACCTCGTCGGGACCCCAAAGAAGGAATCCGAAGAGTGGGCTTCAGAATGGTTTTATATCGAAGACGTCCCCTTATTCGACCCAGCTCGAAGGGGTCTGCCCGAATACTCCGAGGCCCCCTTAAAGAAGCGATTCAACTAGCGCCCGAGGAGCACTTCCCAAGAGGAAAGCGCCGAGGTGAAGTGCCTAGCCGCCCAAGTGAAGCTGCTAGGTCACAGCAAGCTGACCATTATCGATGTAATAGCTGCTGCTATTACCCGTTGTGTCCAACCCCTGCAACAGAGGATCCATCCCCTGTGGTGCTACAACGGGACAAGTGACACGACCCGTTCACGAAGACAAGGGCCAGCCGACCAAGCAGCGTTGGCGGCCATATTAGCCGATCTGTTCAAAGGAGAGAAAGAAGATTTTGTTCGCCTGAAGATCAGGGAAGGCTATTCAACTCATAACCCTATTGAATGGGTAAGTTCATTCATAATCCCCTAGCTCAGACCACTAATTTTTTGATTTCACTGACCGGAACTACGTGTCTCTCCGAACATCAATGGAGGCGTTGGGTCGAGACAGTTAGATGTCCCGCCCCACAACCGTAGGATTTTTCACGTAACGATGACCCCGGATTTCACGACGATCCGGAGATTTCAATTGAATTTGAGGACGGGACCTTTTACCAGAGGAGCGTTGACGAATCCAAGGTGGCCCTTCAGGCTGACCACCCCGGATCGCTCCCTTCCTCCACCACAAGCAAAAAGAATGCTTCTTCTCGGAAAAGGAGCACGCCTCCCGTCATTTCGATCTCATCGACCTCCGTCCCCAAAGGTCACCGGTCTACGCGCCGGACCCCCTCGGGGGCTACTCCAGTGGGGTCCGCACCAAACAACGGCAAGACTCCCGAGCAAGAGACTACGGCGGGGGTTACACCGACCGTTCCTCCAATCAAGAGGTACTTAATCTTGCAACCTGATCTTTGTTTTATCCGCTTCAAACAATTACAGTCTCCGGCTGACATACACAGGAGGCGAGTAGAACCACCTCCATCCGACGATGGTGAGAAGGCGTAGGACAGCCCTCAACCAAGGTCTTTGGCACACGCCGAAGTGGATGCGGGAGCTCCTATTACTGGCCAACCTCCCGAGGACTCGGGGGACATCTCGGTTACCAATTCCGAGGTTGAGAGTGCGATGAATCACCGACGGCGGAGGGAGTCACTGCGTCATCCCATATTTTTTGACCAAGAGTTTAATGCTCTTAACTTTGTGGACTCATACCTCGGAGCCGCTCGAGCGGGACTTGATGGGGCCGCTAGAATAATATCTACCAGCATGCAGGTAAGTGGTCAGCTTTGACTGCTGTCGTGGTTTTGTCAACCCGGCAGATGTCCTCGTAACATGACTTAGGTGTGAGGCCATCGCCGCTAGGTGGCGACTCGAAGGGGTTGAACGAGAGAGAGAGAGAGAGAGAGTCGGGTTTACCCAGGTTCAGCCCCTCCAATGGAGGTAATAGCCTACGTCCTGCTTGCGCTTGTATTTGATGGATAGATCTCGATTACAAGGGTGCGGAATCGCTAAACTAGTTATCGAGAGGTTGTAACTTGGTTCTTTCGTTCCCAGGGGCCTGCCTTTATATACAGGTCAAGCCCTAGGGTTTACAATAGAGTCCGGGTCATATCATGACCCGTGACCTACAATGTCTCTAACTCGCCTTGTATCTTGAGGAAATTTGGCCGGCGTCTTTAGCTTCATGGGCCTTGAGCCGCCGTCTTTAGGTGTTGGGCCGTCTGGCGACTTGAGTCATCCACCGCCTCATTTTTCTTCAACTTCATGACACGGCCCATCTTGTACATGGCCTCCGGGCTGTTAATATATCTAACTCGGCCCAGTAAGGCGGGTTACACCGTGGAGTTATATCCCCGACATTAGGCCCCAGATTGATTTGAATCCGTTCATATCAATAGATCTTTCCTTCCTTTGGCGGCTCATCCTTGGACTTGTATCTTCTATGAATTTCATAACGCCGGCCTGTTTTGCTCCCACACTTGTCATTTTACCAATGTTCATTTATTGTGACGTCATCTGTCGTCAATCTGGAAAAACAATAATGACATCATGGCGAATCTGGCCATATCTGCTTATCCCAAAAATCGAGGCATTTTTGTTTCCCGAAATTTACTGTATTCCCTCGATTGTCGCACCTGTCAGTTGCCCCTTCGAGCTCCTTCCCTTTAAATATTTATCGAAGGGCCCCTGATTCACTTTCCACTTCTTCTCTTCGCTTCCTCTTCTTCCTCAAGCCCGGAAGCTCCTCGTACCACCACCGCGGTTTCCTCATCTCGGCAATCTCCCTCGAGGTCGTCGCGGCATTTCTTCTTCGTTAGTCAATCCTCCGCGTGCTTCCTCCGCCACCGGTGACCACTCGAGTAAGTCATCTTTCTTCTGACCTAGATCCATTATAACACCCCGAGGTTCTTTGAGTTCTTCGGCAACCTTTCTCCAGTTCATCACCATTGCTAACTCCGTGAGTGGATCCCGCGAACGTAATTACCAAAGTAAAACAGTAGAGATACCAAGTCCGTTTCGCGTATGATATGCTTTAATCCTCCCCAGCAGTAGATGAACTGTACTGTCATTGCTTCTCTGCTCCTCCGCTAGGATTAGCAAATATTTTTGCTTTTTTGAGCTATTCTTAGATCCAAAACTGTTGCTACTCCGAAGGAAACTTGTTTGTCTTAAACTTAGCAAAACTTTTAGAAATCTTTGGTCCTTAGCGCAAGTCGCCCTTACATCTGCCGGCTTAATAACTGTAACCCGCCATGCGTTTTCAGCTAATGTATAGACTCCGTCTCTTTACAAAGCGGCCTTTCCATTGTAGATAACTAGATCTTTTTATTTGAACCATTTACTTAAGCCGCCATTTTTTTCTTTATCCAGGCGACTCGTTATGTCGGAGTCAAAAGCCTGCAATTGGGTGGCCACTCAAGTTTCTGACGTTCACCATAAAGATTATGAGGAACATGGGTTTCTGCCGTCTCAAAATGTGGTTGGTTGGCGATTCGTCCTTGGAGAGGAACTCCCAAGCCCTGAGGAGGGAGAAGTGGTGATATGTTTGGATCACCTTTAAAGGGGGTTTTCGCCTCTCGGGTCAAAATTCTTCCGAGACGTCTTACACTTTTTCCATCTTCATCCTCAAGACATGGGCCCTAACTCCATGTCGAACCTTTGCCAGTTCCAAGTATTTGGCGAGGTGTATCTTCAAACGGAACCCACTGTCTCCCTCTTCAGGGAGTTCTTCTATTTGAACCGACAGACAGAGTGTGCAGATGGTCCCGGCTTAGAACTTGGCGGAGTCTCAATCCAGAGGTGGAAAGATGTCCTTTTTCCTGCCGTCACCCTACCAAGTCACCCAAAGGGTGGAATAAGACTTGGTTTTACTATCGGAACACCGCTCCTGTGAGTTAAAAATCCCTTGCCGGGTTATAGGCCAAACCGCCTTCCCATGGATCTTGAACTTCCTGGTTGGGCTCCTCAAGAAGAACGCTCCCAATACGCCCACATTTATCTGAAGTTGAGGGCTCTACTAGCCAATGGACTAACTGGGGTCGACTTAACCCGGTGTTGGGTATCTTGGAGAATTCTGTCGTTAAGTCTGCGCAATGGCTTAATGTGTGCTTACTCTGGCGACTTGAATGACCCCCAACGGTACAGCAATTTTTCCTTGGAGGCCGGCGAAATAAACCGGATTGTGAAGAAATTGCTGGGTGAAAACCTAGAGACTTGCAGCAAGGACGGGCTAAAACCTTTCTACGCCCTTAACCCGGCTCCTCCGGTATAAAACCTTTAATATCTTAATCCGGATTTTTGAACAAACTTTGAGCCTTTGCTTACTTGCTCTGATTGTTTAATTTGCAGGCCACATCTCCTTTCTGGAGTAGGAGACGCATCAAGACCGCGGCTAACAAACCCAAAGCCGCCCCAAATAAGAAGAAAAATTGAATGCACATTTGCTCCCTTGGTGGTTTTGGTAATTAATAACAACATATATGTCATCGAACTAATGTTTCCACTAAGTATATTTCAGGAAAAGTTCAATGGTGGGTTAGCAAAAGGATTGTGGAGAGGCCCCTAGATGCAAGGAATTGGATTGGCAAAGCTTCAAGCAAGAGGACTCTACATTTTACTTTGTGAGAAATCACCTTGAGTCCATAGGAAAGCCAATACTATTAAAAGGGGGTAAGGCACTGTTGGTGAACAATATGCTCCACATGCACAAGTGATGGTCACCAAAAACACCCACAAGCTCTTCCACAAAAGTCTGTCCAAGCCTATCATGAAAATCGGTGCTACCAATATTTCCCACTCGGTCCCACCGATTCCCACCTCAGACAGACCCATGCCAAACCCTAGATCTTCGGTGCCACCGAGTTCAGCTTGCCAACTTTCTGTTACCTCGATTCTTAAAATCGGAATTTCTAAGATTTTGGATCGGCGTCACCGAGTTGTGGAAACCGACCGTTGGTCACCTTATCGGTACTGCCGAGATCTTTGTATCGGTCTCACCGAGATTCAAAAGTTGCTACCTTTGGAGCAATTCGGTACCACCGAGTTTTATACATCGGTGTCGCCGAGTTGGTCACTTTAAGTGTAACGGTTGGATTTTTGGAGATGCCTATATATACCCATCCACCACCACTCACTCGCAAGTGAAGCACTCAGAATGGATCCCCACTTATCCCATCAGATTTTCTGAGAGAGAGCCACCTACTCACGTGTTGAGATCAAGCCATTGTTGGAAATATGCCCTAGAGGCAATAATAAATTGGTTATTATTATATTTCCTTGTTCATGATAATCGTTTATTATCCATGCTATAATTGTATTGATTGGAAACTCAAATACATGTGTGGGTATATAGACAACACTGTGTCCCTAGTAAGCCTCTAGTTGACTAGCTCGTTGATCAAAAGATGGTTAAGGTTTCCTAGCCATTGACATGAGATGTCATTTGATAACGGGATCACATCATTAGGAGAATGATGTGATGGACAAGACCCAAACTGTAAACGTAGCATATGATCGTGTCAGTTTATTGCTATTGTTTTCTGCATGTCAAGTATCTGTTCCTATGACCATGAGATCATGCAACTCCCTGACATCGGAGGAGTACCTTGTGTGTATCAAACGTCGCAACGTAACTGGGTGACTATAAAGGTGCTCTACAGGTATCTCCGAGGGTGTCTGTTGGGTTGGCATGGATCAAGACTGGGATTTGTTACTCCGTGTGACGGAGAGGTATCTCAGGGCCCACTCGGTAATACAACGTCACAATGATCCTTGCATGCAATGTGACTAAAGTGTTAGCCACAAGATCTTGTATTACGGAACGAGTAAAGAGACTTGCCGGTAACGAGATTGAACTAGGTATAGAGATACCGACGATCGAATCTCGGGCAAGTAACATACCGAAGAACAAAGGGAACAGCATACGGGATTAACTGAATCGTTGACATAGAGGTTCGACCGATAAAGATCTTCGTAGAATATGTAGGAACCAATATGGGCATCCAGGTCCCGCTATTGGTTATTGATCGTAGAGGTTTCTCGGTCATGTCTACATAGTTCTCGAACCCGCAGGGTCTACACACTTAACGTTTGGTGACGATTAGTATCGTTGAGTTATTTTGTTGGTGACCGAAGGTTGTTCGGAGTCCCGGATAAGATCCCGGACATGACAAGGATCTCCAGAATAGTCCGGAGGTAAAGATTGATATATGTGATAATAGTGTTTTGGTTTCCGGAATTCACCGGAAGAGGTTCCGGATGTTTCCCGAAATGTTCGGATACGAGAACACTTTATTTGGGCCAAGGGGTAAAGCCCACGAGGCTTAGGCAAGGTGCAAAAGGAAGTTTTGCTGGCGTCTGGGGCGGTACTACCGCTTATCGTAAGCGGTACTACCGCTACGGGCGGTACTACCGCTTATCGTAAGCGGTACTACCGCTGCAGGCGGTACTACCGCTTATCGTAAGCGGTACTACCGCTTGTGCGCGGTACTGCAGGGATCCGAGTTGGACTCTTTCCCTGCGGGCCAAACCGACCTTGTGCGGGCAAAACCGACCTGGAGGAGGCTTTTACTCCAAGTTTAGACCCCAAGGCTCAACATATAAATAGAGGGGCAGGGCTAGCACACGGGACACATCAAGATTTCCCAAGCCGTGTGTCGGCAACCCTAACCCTCTAGTTCTCCCGTCATAATCTCCGTAGTGCTTCGCGAAGCCCTGCAGAGATTGTTCCTCACCACCATCACCACGCCGTCGTGCTGCCGGAACTCATCTACTACTTCATCATCGCTCGCTGGATCGAGGAGGTGAAGGCGTCATCAAGCCGTACGTGTGTTGAACGCGGAGGTGCCGTCCGTTCGGCACTAGTTCGTGATCGGATCGAGGGACGACTTGCGATTTGGATCGCGGAGACGTTCGACTACATCAACCGCGTTTCTTAACGCTTCCGCTTAGCGATCTACAAGGGTATGTAGATTCACTCTCCCTCTCGTAGATGCTCATCACCATGGATAGATCTTGTGTGTGCGTAGGAATTTTTTTGTTTCCCATGCAACGCCCCCAACAGTGGCATCTGAGCTAGGTCTATGCGTAGATGAGATCTTGAGTAGAACACAAACGAGTTGTGGGCGTGGGTGTATACATATTGCTTGCCAGAAGGCTTATGTCAAGGCTTATGTCCTTGATGCACCGCTTGGTGATCCACCCGCTCCAGTTGAGTCTCTAGACGTTGTGAACGCCTGGCAGGCTCGTTCTGAAGAATACTCAATAGTTCAATGTGCAATATTGTATGGCTTAGAACCGGGACTTCAAAGACGTTTTGAACGTCATGGAGCATATGAGATGTTCCAGGAGTTGAAGTTTATCTTTCAGAAGAATGCCCGGATCGAGAGATATGAGATCTCCGATAAGTTCTATGCTTGCAAGATGGAGGAGAACGGGTCTATCAGTGATCACGTGCTCAGAATGTCTGGGTACTCCACCCGTCTGGCTGAATTGGGGATGCCCCTTCCGCCAGAGGCTTTCACTGACAGAGTTCTTCAATCATTGCCACCTAGCTACAAAAGCTTCGTGTTGAACTATAACATGCACGGGATGAACAAGTCAGTCGCCGAGCTGTTTGCGATACTGAAAGCCGCTGAGTCTGAAATTCAGAAGGAGCATCAAGTGTTGATGGTCAATAAAACCACTAGTTTCAAGAAAAATGGCAAGGGTAAGAAGGGTAAATCCAAGAAGAGTGGCAAAGCAGTTGCTCCTCTCGTGAAGAAACCCAAGGCTGGACCCAAACCAGAAACTGTGTGTTTTCATTGCAAGGGAACTGGACACTGGAAGCGGAACTGCCCCAAGTATTTGGCTGACAAGAAGGCGGCTAACAACAAACAAGGTATATATGATATACATGTTATTGATGTGTACCTTACCAACTCTCGTTGTAGTGCCTGGGTATTTGATACCGGTGCGGTTGCTCATATTTGCAACTCAAAACAGGAACTGCGGAATAGACGGAGGCTGGCAAAGGACGAAGTGACGATGCGCGTGGGAAATGGTTCCAAGGTTGATGTGATCGCCGTCGGCACGCTCGCTCTTCGATTACCATCGGGATTAGTGATGAACCTGAATAAATGTTATTTGGTGCCTGCGTTAAGCATGAACATTATATCTGGATCTTGTTTATTGCGAGACGGTTACTCATTTAAATCAGAGAATAATGGTTGTTCTATTTATATGAGTAATATCTTTTATGGTCATGCACCCGATGTGAGGGGTTTATTCTTATTGAATCTCGATAGTAATGATACACATGTTCATAACATTGATGCCAAAAGATGTAGAATTGATAATGATAATACCACTTTCTTGTGGCACTGCCGTTTAGGTCATATTGGCGTAAAACGCATGAGGAAGCTCCATACTGATGGACTTTTAGAGTCACTTGATTTTGAATCACTTGACACATGTGAGCCATGCCTCATGGGCAAGATGACTAAAACGCCGTTCTCTGGAACAATGGAACGGGCAAGTGACTTGCTGGAAATCATACATACTGATGTGTGCGGTCCGATGAGTATTGAGGCGCGCGGTGGTTATCGTTACTTTCTCACCTTCACCGATGACTTAAGTAGATATGGGTATATTTACTTAATGAAACACAAGTCTGAAACATTTGAAAAGTTCAAACAATTTCAGAGTGAAGTTGAGAATCATCGTAACAAGAAGATTAAATTCCTACGATCTGATCGAGGAGGAGAATATCTGAGTTATGAGTTTGGCAGTCACTTAAGACAATGTGGAATTGTTTCACAACTGACACCGCCTGGAACACCACATCGTAATGGTGTGTCCGAACGTCGTAATCGAACCTTATTGGATATGGTGCGATCTATGATGTCTCTTGCTGATTTGCCACTATCGTTTTGGGGTTATGCATTAGAGACAGCTGCATTCACTTTAAATAGGGCACCATCAAAATCCGTTGAGACGACGCCATATGAACTTTGGTTTGGCAAGAAGCCAAAGCTGTCGTTTCTTAAAGTTTGGGGATGTGATGCTTATGTCAAAAAGCTTCAGCCTGAAAAGCTTGAACCCAAAGCGGAGAAATGCGTCTTCGTAGGATACCCAAAAGAGACAGTTGGGTATACCTTCTACCTCAGATCCGAAGGCAAAGTGTTTGTCGCTAAAAACGGAACATTTCTTGAGAAAGAATTTCTCTCGAAAGCATTGAGTGGGAGGAAGATAGAACTTGATGAGGTTGTTGAACCTTTACTTCAACCTGAAAGTAGCGCAGCGCAGAAAGATGTTTCTGTAGAGCCTACATCAGCTGAAGAGAAAGTTAATGATGATGATCATGAAGCTTTGGATGAAGTTGCTATCGAACCTCGTAGGTCGACAAGGACGCGTACTGCTCCTGAGTGGTACGGCAATCCTGTCTTAGAGGTCATGTTGTTAGACAACGATGAACCTACGAGCTATGGAGAAGCGATGATGGGCCCGGATTCCGAGAAGTGGTTAGAGGCCATGAAATCCGAGATGGGATCCATGTATGAAAACAAAGTATGGACTTTGGAAGTATTACCTGAAGGGCGTAAGGCCATTCAGAACAAATGGATCTTTAAGAGGAAGACGGACGCGGACGGTAATGTCACCGTCTATAAAGCTCGACTTGTGGCAAAGGGTTTTTCACAAGTTCAAGGAGTTGACTACGATGAGACCTTCTCACCCGTAGCGATGCTTAAGTCCGTCAGAATCATGTTAGCAATGGCTGCCTTTTTCGATTATGAAATTTGGCAGATGGATGTCAAAACAGCGTTCCTTAACGGTTTCCTTAAGGAAGAGTTGTATATGATGCAACCAGAAGGTTTTGTCGATCCAGAGAATGCTGACAAAGTTTGCAAACTCCAGCGATCCATTTATGGACTGGTGCAAGCATCTCGGAGTTGGAATCTTCGCTTTGATGAGGTGATCAAAGCGTTCGAGTTTATACAAGTTTACGGAGAAGCTTGTATTTACAAGAAAGTGAGTGGGAGCTCTATAGCGTTTCTAATATTATATGTGGATGACATATTACTAATTGGAAACAATATAGAAATGTTGGAAAGCGCGAAGGAATATTTGAACAAGAGTTTTTCAATGAAGGACCTAGGAGAAGCTGCTTTCATATTAGGCATCAAGATCTATAGAGATAGATCGAGACGTTTAATAGGACTTTCACAAAGCACATACCTTGATAAGATTTTGAAGAAGTTCAAAATGGATCAGTCCAAGAAGGGGTTCTTGCCTGTGTTGCAAGGTGTGAAGTTGAGTAAAACTCAATGCCCAGTGACTGCAGAAGATAGAGAAAAGATGAGTGTCATCCCCTATGCTTCAGCCATAGGCTCTATCATGTATGCAATGCTGTGCACAAGACCCGATGTCAGCCTTGCCATAAGTATGGTCGGAAGGTTTCAAAGTGATCCAGGAATGGAACACTGGACGGCGGTCAAGAATATCCTGAAGTACCTGAAAAGGACTAAGGACATGTTTCTCGTTTATGGAGGTGATCAAGAGCTCGTCGTAAAGGGTTACGTCGATGCAAGCTTTGACACTGATCCGGATGACTCTAAAGTCGCAAACCGGATACGTATTTATTCTCAACGGGGGTGCGGTTAGCTGGTGCAGTTCCAAGCAAAGCGTGGTAGCTGATTCTATATGCGAAGCGGAGTACATCGCTGCCTCGGAGGCGGCGAAGGAAGGTGTCTGGATGAAGGAGTTCATGACAGATCTTGGAGTAGTGCCTAGTGCGCTTAACCCAATGACTCTGTTTTGTGATAATACTGGTGCCATTGCTCTAGCCAAGGAACCAAGATTTCACAAGAGGACCAGACACATAAAGCGACGTTTCAATTCCATCCGCGATTACATCAAGGAGGACGACATAAATATTTGCAAAGTACACACGGATCTGAATGTTGCAGATCCGATGACTAAACCTCTTCCAAGGGCTAAGCATGAACAACACCAGAACTGCATGGGTGTTCGATTCATTACAATGTAAATCACATAGTGATGTGAACTAGATTATTGACTCTAGTGCAAGTGGGAGACTGTTGGAAATATGCCCTAGAGGCAATAATAAATTGGTTATTATTATATTTCCTTGTTCATGATAATCGTTTATTATCCATGCTATAATTGTATTGATTGGAAACTCAAATACATGTGTGGGTATATAGACAACACTGTGTCCCTAGTAAGCCTCTAGTTGACTAGCTCGTTGATCAAAAGATGGTTAAGGTTTCCTAGCCATTGACATGAGATGTCATTTGATAACGGGATCACATCATTAGGAGAATGATGTGATGGACAAGACCCAAACTGTAAATGTAGCATATGATCGTGTCAGTTTATTGCTATTGTTTTCTGCATGTCAAGTATCTGTTCCTATGACCATGAGATCATGCAACTCCCTGACATCGGAGGAGTACCTTGTGTGTATCAAACGTCGCAACGTAACTGGGTGACTATAAAGGTGCTCTACAGGTATCTCCGAGGGTGTCTGTTGGGTTGGCATGGATCAAGACTGGGATTTGTTACTCCGTGTGACGAAGAGGTATCTCAGGGCCCACTCGGTAATACAACATCACAATGAGCCTTGCAAGCAATGTGACTAAAGTGTTAGCCACAAGATCTTGTATTACGGAACGAGTAAAGAGACTTGCCGGTAACGAGATTGAACTAGGTATAGAGATACCGACGATCGAATCTCGGGCAAGTAACATACCGAAGAACAAAGGGAACAGCATACGGGATTAACTGAATCCTTGACATAGAGGTTCGACCGATAAAGATCTTCGTAGAATATGTAGGAACCAATATGGGCATCTAGGTCCCGCTATTGGTTATTGATCGTAGAGGTTTCTCGGTCATGTCTACATAGTTCTCGAACCCGCAGGGTCTACACACTTAACGTTTGGTGACGATTAGTATAGTTGAGTTATTTTGTTGGTGACCGAAGGTTGTTCGGAGTCCCGGATAAGATCCCGGACATGACAAGGATCTCCGGAATAGTCCGGAGGTAAAGATTGATATATGTGATAATAGTGTTTTGGTTTCCGGAATTCACCGGAAGAGGTTCCGGATGTTTCCCGAAATGTTCGGATACGAGAACACTTTAGTTGGGCCAAGGGGTAAAGCCCACGAGGCTTAGGCAAGGTGCAAAAGGAAGTTTTGCTGGCGTCTGGGGCGGTACTACCGCTTATCGTAAGCGGTACTACCGCTACGGGCGGTACTACCGCTTATCGTAAGCGGTACTACCGCTGCAGGCGGTACTACCGCTTATCGTAAGCGGTACTACCACTTGTGCGCGGTACTGCAGGGATCCGAGTTGGACTCTTTCCCTGCGGGCCAAACCGACCTTGTGCGGGCAAAACCGACCTGGAGGAGGCTTTTACTCCAAGTTTAGACCCCAAGGCTCAACATATAAATAGAGGGGCAGGGCTAGCACACGGGACACATCAAGATTTCCCAAGCCGTGTGTCGGCAACCCTAACCCTCTAGTTCTCCCGTCATAATCTCCGTAGTGCTTGGCGAAGCCCTGCAGAGATTGTTCCTCACCACCATCACCACGCCGTCGTGCTGCCGGAACTCATCTACTACTTCATCATCGCTCGCTGGATCGAGGAGGTGAAGGCTTCATCAAGCCGTACGTGTGTTGAACGCGGAGGTGCCGTCCGTTCGGCACTAGTTCGTGATCGGATCGAGGGACGACTTGCGATTTGGATCACGGAGACGTTCGACTACATCAACCGCGTTTCTTAACGCTTCCGCTTAGCGATCTACAAGGGTATGTAGATTCACTCTCCCTCTCGTAGATGCTCATCACCATGGATAGATCTTGTGTGTGCGTAGGAAATTTTTTGTTTCCCATGCAACGTCCCCAACAGTGGCATCTGAGCTAGGTCTGTGCGTAGATGAGATCTCGAGTAGAACACAAACGAGTTGTGGGCGTGGGTGTATACATATTGCTTGCCGTTACTAGTTGATACTTGATTCGGTGGTATTGTGAGATGAAGCGGCCCGGACCAACATTACTCGTACGCTTACGAGAGACCGGTTCCTTCAACTGACATGTAACTTTGTTGCATAAAGATGGCTAGCGGGTGTCTGTCTCTCTCACTTTAGTTGAATCGATTTCAATGAAGAGGGTTCTTTTAGAAGATCAAAAAGCAATCACTACACCACGTTGTGGTTTTGCGTAGGTAAGAACGGCTCTTGCAAACCCGTAGCAGCCACGTAAAACTTGCAACAACAATTAGAGGACGTCTAACTTGTTTTTGCAGGGTATGTTGTGATGTGATATGGCCAATTTCATGATGAGATATATGTGATGTATGAGATGATCATGTGTTGTATAGAATATCACGACTTGCATGTCGATGAGTACGGCAACTGGCAGGAGCCATAGAGTTGTCTTTAATTATTGTATGACCTGCGTGTCAATCATTAAGCGCTATGTAATGCTTTACTGTATCGCTAAACGTTAGCAAAAGTCGTGGAAGCAACAGTCGGCGCGACAACCTCATGGCGACACATTGATGGAGATCAAGATGATGGAGATCATGGTGTCATGCTGGTGACGATGGAGATCATGCCGGTGCTTTGGAGATGGAGATCAAAAGCACGAGTTCATGGCCATATCATGTCACTTATGATTTGCATGTGATGTTAATCCTTTTATGCTTCTTATTTTGCTTAGGACGACGGTAGCATTATAAGGTGATCCCTCACTTAAATTTCAAGATAAATTGTGTTCTCCCCGAGTGTGCACCGTTGCGAAAGTTCGTCGTTTCGAGACACGCCGTGATGATCGGGTGTGATTGACTCTACGTTCACATACAACGGGTGTAAGCCATGTTGCACGTGCGGAACACTCGGGTTAAACTTGACGAGCCTAGCATGTACAGACATGGCCTCGGAACACAAGAGATCGAAAGGTCGAACATGAGTCATATAGTAGATATGATCAACATGAAGATGTTCACCATTGAAACCACCTCAACTCACGTGATGATCGGACTTGAGTTGGTGGATTTGGATCATGTTACACTCGAATGACCGGAGGGATGTCAATTTGAGTGGGAGTTTTTAAGTAATATGATTAACTAAACTCATTATCTAGAACAATAGTCTAAGTTGTCTTTGCTATATTTATGTTGTAGATCATGGCTCGCGCAGTAGCACCGCTGAATTTTAATGCGTTCCTAGAGAAAGCTAAGTTGAAAGATGATGGAAGTAACTTTGTGGACTGGGCCCGTAATCTAAGGATTATCCTTACGGCTTCCCAGAAGGCTTATGTCCTTGATGCACCGCTTGGTGATCCACCCGCTCCAGTTAAGTCTCTAGACGTTGTGAACGCCTGGCAGGCTCGTTCTGAAGATTACTCAATAGTTCAATGTGCAATATTGTATGGCTTAGAACCGGGACTTCAAAGACGTTTTGAACGTCATGGAGCATATGAGATGTTCCAGGAGTTGAAGTTTATCTTTCAGAAGAATGCCCGGATCGAGAGATATGAGATCTCCGATAAGTTCTATGCTTGCAAGATGGAGGAGAACGGGTCTACCAGTGATCACGTGCTCAGAATGTCTGGGTACTCCACCCGTCTGGCTGAATTGGGGATGCCCCTTCCGCCAGAGGCTATCACTGACAGAGTTCTTCAATCATTGCCACCAAGCTACAAAAGCTTCGTGTTGAACTATAACATGCACGGGATGAACAAGTCAGTCGCCGAGCTGTTTGCGATGCTGAAAGCCGCTGAGTCTGAAATTCAGAAGGAGCATCAAGTGTTGATGGTCAATAAAACCACTAGTTTCAAGAAAAATGGCAAGGGTAAGAAGGGTAAATCCAAGAAGAGTGGCAAAGCAGTTGCTCCTCTCGTGAAGAAACCCAAGGCTGGACCCAAACCAGAAATTGTGTGTTTTCATTGCAAGGGAACTGGACACTGGAAGCGGAACTGCCCCAAGTATTTGGCTGACAAGAAGGCGGCCAACAACAAACAAGGTATATATGATATACATGTTATTGATGTGTACCTTACCAACTCTCGTTGTAGTGCCTGGGTATTTGATACCGGTGCGGTTGCTCATATTTTCAACTCAAAACAGGAACTGCGGAATAGACGGAGGCTGGCAAAGGACGAAGTGACGATGCGCGTGGGAAATGGTTCCAAGGTTGATGTGATCGCCGTCGGCACGCTCGCTCTTCGATTACCATCGGGATTAGTGATGAACCTGAATAAATGTTATTTGGTGCCTGCGTTAAGCATGAACATTATATCTGGATCTTGTTTATTGCGAGACGGTTACTCATTTAAATCAGAGAATAATGGTTGTTCTATTTATATGAGTAATATCTTTTATGGTCATGCACCCGATGTGAGGGGTTTATTCTTATTGAATCTCGATAGTAATGATACACATGTTCATAACATTGATGCCAAAAGATGTAGAATTGATAATGATAATACCACTTTCTTGTGGCACTGCCGTTTAGGTCATATTGGCGTAAAACGCATGAGGAAGCTCCATACTGATGGACTTTTAGAGTCACTTGATTTTGAATCACTTGACACATGTGAGCCATGCCTCATGGGCAAGATGACTAAAACGCCGTTCTCTGGAACAATGGAACGGGCAAGTGACTTGTTGGAAATCATACATACTGATGTGTGCGGTCCGATGAGTATTGAGGCGCGCGCGGTGGTTATCGTTACTTTCTCACCTTCACTGATGACTTAAGTAGATATGGGTATATTTACTTAATGAAACACAAGTCTGAAACATTTGAAAAGTTCAAACAATTTCAGAGTGAAGTTGAGAATCATCGTAACAAGAAGATTAAATTCCTACGATCTGATCGAGGAGGAGAATATCTGAGTTATGAGTTTGGCAGTCACTTAAGACAATGTGGAATTGTTTCACAACTGACACCGCCTGGAACACCACAGCGTAATGGTGTGTCCGAACGTCATAATCGAACCTTATTGGATATGGTGCGATCTATGATGTCTCTTGCTGATTTGCCACTATCGTTTTGGGGTTATGCATTAGAGACAGCTACATTCACTTTAAATAGGGCACCATCAAAATCCGTTGAGACGACGCCATATGAACTTTGGTTTGGCAAGAAGCCAAAGCTGTCGTTTCTTAAAGTTTGGGGATGTGATGCTTACGTCAAAAAGCTTCAGCCTGAAAAGCTGGAACCCAAAGCGGAGAAATGCGTCTTCATAGGATACCCAAAAGAGACAGTTGGGTATACCTTCTACCTCAGATCCGAAGGCAAAGTGTTTGTCGCTAAAAACGGAACATTTCTTGAGAAAGAATTTCTCTCGAAAGAATTGAGTGGGAGGAAGATAGAACTTGATGAGGTTGTTGAACCTTTACTTCAACCTGAAAGTAGCGCAGCGCAGAAAGATGTTTCTGTAGAGCCTACATCAGCTGAAGAGAAAGTTAATGATGATGATCATGAAGCTTTGGATCAAGTTGCTATCGAACCTCGTAGGTCGACAAGGACGCGTACTGCTCCTGAGTGGTACGGCAACCCTGTCTTAGAGGTCATGTTGTTAGACAACGATGAACCTACGAGCTATGGAGAAGCGATGATGGGCCCGGATTCCGAGAAGTGGTTAGAGGCCATGAAATCCGAGATGGGATCCATGTATGAAAACAAAGTATGGACTTTGGAAGTATTACCTGAAGGGCGTAAGGCCATTCAGAACAAATGGATCTTTAAGAGGAAGACGGACGCGGACGGTAATGTCACCGTCTATAAAGCTCGACTTGTGGCAAAGGGTTTTTCACAAGTTCAAGGAGTTGACTACGATGAGACCTTCTCACCCGTAGCGATGCTTAAGTCCGTCAGAATCATGTTAGCAATAGCTGCCTTTTTCGATTATGAAATTTGGCAGATGGATGTCAAAACAGCGTTCCTTAACGGTTTCCTTAAGGAAGAGTTGTATATGATGCAACCAGAAGGTTTTGTCGATCCAGAGAATGCTGACAAAGTTTGCAAACTCCAGCGATCCATTTATGGACTGGTGCAAGCATCTCGAAGTTGGAATCTTCGCTTTGATGAGGTGATCAAAGCGTTCGAGTTTATACAAGTTTACGGAGAAGCTTGTATTTACAAGAAAGTGAGTGGGAGCTCTATAGCGTTTCTAATATTATATGTGGATGACATATTACTAATTGGAAACAATATAGAAATGTTGGAAAGCGCGAAGGAATATTTGAACAAGAGTTTTTCAATGAAGGACCTAGGAGAAGCTGCTTTCATATTAGGCATCAAGATCTATAGAGATAGATCGAGACGTTTAATAGGACTTTCACAAAGCACATACCTTGATAAGATTTTGAAGAAGTTCAAAATGGATCAGTCCAAGAAGGGGTTCTTGCCTGTGTTGCAAGGTGTGAAGTTGAGTAAAACTCAATGCCCAGTGACTGCAGAAGATAGAGAAAAGATGAGTGTCATCCCCTATGCTTCAGCCATAGGCTCTATCATGTATGCAATGCTGTGCACAAGACCCGATGTCAGCCTTGCCATAAGTATGGTCGGAAGGTTTCAAAGTGATCCAGGAATGGAACACTGGACGGCGGTCAAGAATATCCTGAAGTACCTGAAAAGGACTAAGGACATGCTTCTCGTTTATGGAGGTGATCAAGAGCTCGTCGTAAAGGGTTACGTCGATGCAAGCTTTGACACTGATCCGGATGACTCTAAAGTCGCAAACCGGATACGTATTTATTCTTAACGGGGGTGCGGTTAGCTGGTGCAGTTCCAAGCAAAGCGTGGTAGCTGATTCTATATGCGAAGCGGAGTACATCGCTGCCTCGGAGGCGGCGAAGGAAGGTGTCTGGATGAAGGAGTTCATGACAGATCTTGGAGTAGTGCCTAGTGCGCTTAACCCAATGACTCTGTTTTGTGATAATACTGGTGCCATTGCTCTAGCCAAGGAACCAAGATTTCACAAGAGGACCAGACACATAAAGCGACGTTTCAATTCCATCCGCGATTACATCAAGCAGGACGACATAAATATTTGCAAAGTACACACGGATCTGAATGTTGCAGATCCGATGACTAAACCTCTTCCAAGGGCTAAGCATGAACAACACCAGAACTGCATGGGTGTTCGATTCATTACAATGTAAATCACATAGTGATGTGAACTAGATTATTGACTCTAGTGCAAGTGGGAGACTGTTGGAAATATGCCCTAGAGGCAATAATAAATTGGTTATTATTATATTTCCTTGTTCATGATAATCGTTTATTATCCATGCTATAATTGTATTGATTGGAAACTCAAATACATGTGTGGGTATATAGACAACACCGTGTCCCTAGTAAGCCTCTAGTTGACTAGCTCGTTGATCAAAAGATGGTTAAGGTTTCCTAGCCATTGACATGAGATGTCATTTGATAACGGGATCACATCATTAGGAGAATGATGTGATGGACAAGACCCAAACTGTAAATGTAGCATATGATCGTGTCAGTTTATTGCTATTGTTTTCTGCATGTCAAGTATCTGTTCCTATGACCATGAGATCATGCAACTCCCTGACATCGGAGGAGTACCTTGTGTGTATCAAACGTCACAACGTAACTGGGTGACTATAAAGGTGCTCTATAGGTATCTCCGAGGGTGTCTGTTGGGTTGGCATGGATCAAGACTGGGATTTGTTACTCCGTGTGACGGAGAGGTATCTCAGGGCCCACTCGGTAATACAACATCACAATGAGCCTTGCAAGCAATGTGACTAAAGTGTTAGCCACAAGATCTTGTATTACGGAACGAGTAAAGAGACTTGCCGGTAACGAGATTGAACTAGGTATAGAGATACCGACGATCGAATCTCGGGCAAGTAACATACCGAAGAACAAAGGGAACAGCATACGGGATTAACTGAATCCTTGACATAGAGGTTCGACCGATAAAGATCTTCGTAGAATATGTAGGAACCAATATGGGCATCCAGGTCCCGCTATTGGTTATTGATCGTAGAGGTTTCTCGGTCATGTCTACATAGTTCTCGAACCCGCAGGGTCTACACACTTAGCGTTTGGTGACGATTAGTATAGTTGAGTTATTTTGTTGGTGACCGAAGGTTGTTCGGAGTCCCGGATAAGATCCCGGACATGACAAGGATCTCCGGAATAGTCCGGAGGTAAAGATTGATATATGTGATAATAGTGTTTTGGTTTCCGGAAGGGTTCCGGAATTCACCGGAAGAGGTTCCGGTTGTTTCCCGAAATGTTCGGATACGAGAACACTTTATTTGGGCCAAGGGGTAAAGCCCACGAGGCTTAGGCAAGGTGCAAAAGGAAGTTTTGCTGGCGTCTGGGGCGGTACTACCGCTTATCGTAAGCGGTACTACTGCTACGGGCGGTACTTCCGCTTATCGTAAGCGGTACTACCGCTGCAGGCGGTACTACCGCTTATCGTAAGCGGTACTACCGCTTGTGCGCGGTACTGCAGGGATCCGAGTTGGACTCTTTCCCTGCGGGCCAAACCGACCTTGTGCGGGCAAAACCGACCTGGAGGAGGCTTTTACTCCAAGTTTAGACCCCAAGGCTCAACATATAAATAGAGGGGCAGGGCTAGCACACGGGACACATCAAGATTTCCCAAGCCGTGTGTCGGCAACCCTAACCCTCTAGTTCTCCCGTCATAATCTCCGTAGTGCTTGGCAAAGCACTGCAGAGTTGTTCCTCACCACCATCACCACGCCATCGTGCCGCCGGAACTCATCTACTACTTCATCATCGCTCGCTGGATCGAGGAGGTGAAGGCGTCATCAAGCCGTACGTGTGTTAAACGCGGAGGTGCCGTCCGTTCGGCACTAGTTCGTGATCGGATCGAGGGACGACTTGCGATTTGGATCGCGGAGACGTTCGACTACATCAACCGCGTTTCTTAACGCTTCCGCTTAGCGATCTACAAGGGTATGTAGATTCACTCTCCCTCTCGTAGATGCTCATCACCATGGATAGATCTTGTGTGTGCGTAGGAAATTTTTTGTTTCCCATGCAACGTCCCCAACAGCCATTCCACTCCATCCATATGAATCTTGATCTCTAGCCTCCCCAAATTGCTTTCCACCCAATCAATCACTTCCACCAAAGCCAAATCTGTGAGAGAGTGATTGAGTGTTGAGGAGTCTATCATCTTGAAGCACAAGAGCAAGGAGTTCATCGACATTATCGAGCCTATTACCTTTTGGAGGGTGGTGCCTCCTAGATTGGTTAGGTGTCGCTTGGGAGCCTCCTACTTCATGTTGTGGAGTTGAACCAAGAAGTTTGTTCGGGCAAGGAGATCGCCTACTTCGTGAAGATCTACCCATAGTGAGGCTAGTCCTTCGTGGACGGAAGCCATTATGGAATAGTCAAGGTTGCTACTTCGTGGACCCTTATGGGTGGAGCCTGATACGTCCATTTTGCATCATGCTTTTATATTGATATTTATTGCATTATGGGCTGTTATTACACATTATGGTACAATACTTATGCCTTTTCTCTCTTATTTTACAAGGTTTACATGAAGAGGTAGAATGCCGGCAGCTGGAATTCTGGACTGGAAAAGGAGCAAATATGAGAGACCTATTCTGCACAACTCCAAAAGTCCTGAAAAGTTACGGAGAATTATTTTGGAATATATAAAAAATATTGGGTGAAAGAAATACCAGAGGGGACCCACCAGGAGGTCACAAGCCTAGGGGGCGCGCCCTACCCCCCAGGGCGCGCCCCTGTGGCTTGTGGGCCCCTTGGCAGGCCTCCGGTGCCCATCTTCTGCTATATGGAGGGTTTTGACCTGGAAAAAATCATAAGAGAGCTTTCGGGACAAAGCGCCGCCATCTCGAGGCGGAACTTGGGCAGAAGCAATCTAGGGCTCCGGCGGAGCTGTTCTGCCGGGGAACCTTCCCCCCCGGAGGGGGAAATCGAAGCCATCGTCATCACCAACGATCCTCTCATCGAGAGGGGGTCAATCTCCATCAACATCTTCACCAGCACCATCTCCTCTCCAAACCCTAGTTCATCTCTTGTATCCGGTCTTTGTCTCAAAACCTCAGATTGGTACCTGTGGGTTGCTAGTAGTGTTGATTACTCCTTGTAGTTGATGCTAGTTGGTTTACTTGGTGGAAGATCATATGTTCAGATCCTTAATGATAATTAATACTCCTCTGATTATGAACATGAATATGCTTTGTGAGTAGTTACGTTTGTTCCTGAGGACATGGGATAAGTCTTGTTATAAGTAATCATGTGAATTTGGTATTCGTTCGATATTTTGATGATATGTATGTTGTCTCGTAAGGGGTTTATTTGGATCCATATGTTTCATGCTATGGTTAGATTTATCTTAATTCCTTTTTCGTAGTTGCGGATGCTTGCGAGAGAGGTTAATCATAAGTGGGAGGCTTGTCCAAGTAAGGGAAGCACCCAAGCACCGGTCCACCCACATATCAAATTATCAAAGTAACGAACGCGAATCATATGAGCATGATGAAAACTAGCTTGACAGAAATTCCCATGTGTCCTCGGGAGCGCTTTGCTTTATATAAGAGTTTGTCCAGGCTTGTCCTTTGCTACAAAAAGGATTGGGCCACCTTGCTGCACCTTTGCTACATTTGTTACTGGCTATCCGTTACGAATTATCTGATCACAAAACTATCTGTTACCGATAATTTCAGTGCTTGCAGAGAATACCTTAATGAAAACTGCTTGTCATTTCCTTCTGCTCCTCGTTGGGTTTGACACTCTTACTTATCGAAAGGACTACGATAGATACCCTATACTTGTGGGTCATCAAGACTCTTTTCTGGCGCCGTTGCCGGGGAGTGAAGCGCCTTTGGTGAGTGGAATTTGGTAAGGAAAAATTTATATAGTGTGCTGAAATTTACTGTCACTTGTTACTATGGAAAATAATCCTTTGAGGGGCTTGTTCGGGGTATCTTCACCTCGACCGGAAGCACAAAGAGTTGCTCCTCAACCTACTGAACCTACTGAAAATATTTATTATGAAATTCCTTCGGGTATGATAGAGAAACTGCTAGCTAATCCTTATGCAGGAGATGGAACACTACATCCCGATTTGCATCTAATCTATATGGATGAAGTTTGTGGATTATTTAAGCTTGCAGGTTTGCCCGAGGATGATGTCAAGAAGAAGGTATTTCCTTTATCTTTTAAGGAGAAGGCATTGACATGGTATAGGCTATGTGATGATATTGGGTCATGGAACTACAACCGATTGAAATTGGAATTTCATCAGAAGTTTTATCCTATGCATCTGGTTCATCGTGATCGGAATTATATTTATAATTTTTGGCGTCGTGAAGGAGAAAGTATCGCTCAAGCTTGGGGGAGGCTTATGTCAATGTTATATTCATGCCCCAATCATGAGCTCTCAAGAGAAATTATTATTCAGAATTTTTATGCTCGGCTATCTCGTAATGATCAATCCATGCTCGATACTTCTTGTACTGGTTCCTTTATGAAGAAGGATATTGAATTAAAATGGGGTTTATTGGAAAGAATTAAATGCAACTCTGAAGATTGGGAACTCGACGAAGGTAAAGAGTCAGGTATAAACATTAAGTTTGATTGTGTTAAATCCTTTATAGACACCGATGCTTTTCGTGAATTTAGCACTAAATATGGACTTGACTCTGAGATAGTAGCTTCTTTCTGTGAATCATTTGCTGCTCATGTTGATCTCCCTAAGGAGAAGTGGTTTAAATATCATCCTCCCATTGAAGTGAAAGTCGTTGAACCTATTAAAGTTGAAGAAGAAACTATTATTTATAATGTTGATCCTGTTATTCCTGCTGCTTATATCGAGAAACCACCTTTCCCTGTTAGAATAAAGGAACATGCTAAAGCTTCAACTGTGGTTCGTAAGAGCTATGTTAGAACACCTACACCCCCTGAACAAATTAAAGTTGAACCTAGTACTTCTATGGTTAAAGATCTCTTGGTTGATAATATTGATGGGCATGTTATTCATTTCCATGATGAAGCTGCTAGAATTGCTAGACCTGATACTAAAGATATACATAGACCTATTGTTGGCATGCCTGTTGTTTCTGTTAAAATAGGAGATCATTGTTATCATGGCTTATGTGATGTGGGTGCTAGTGTGAGTGCAATTCCCTTTACCTTATATCAAGAAAGTATGAATGATATTGCACCAGCTGAGTTAGAAGAAATTGATGTTACCATTAAGCTTGCTAATAGAGATACTATAGCACCAGTTGGGATTGTTAGAGATGTTGAAGTCTTGTGTGGGAAAATAAAATATCCTACTGATTTTCTTGTTCTTGGTTCCCCACAAGATGAGTTTTGTCCCATTATATTTGGTAGACCTTTCTTGAATACTGTTAATGCTAAGATAGATTGTGAGAAAGAAACTGTTACTGTAAGCTTTGGGGATGTGTCCCATGAGTTTAATTTCTCTAAATTTCGTAGACAACCCCATGATAAAGAATTGCCTAGTAAGGATGAAATTATTGGTCTTGCTTCTATTGTTGTGCCTCCTACTGATCTCTTAGAACAATATTTGCTAGACCATGAAAACGATATGCATATGAATGAAAGGAATGAAATAGATAAGATTTTCTTTGATCAGCATCCTATTTTGAAACACAACTTGCCTGTTGAAATAATTGGGGATCCTCCTCCACCCAAGGGTGATCCCGTGTTTGAGCTCAAACAATTACCGGATACTCTGAAATATGCTTATCTTGATGAAAAGAAGATATATCCTGTTATTATTAGTGCTAACCTTTTAGAGCATGAAGAAAAGAGATTATTGAAAACTCTGAGGAAGCACCGTGCTGCTATTGGATATACTCAAGATGATCTTAAGGGCATTAGTCCCACTCTATGTCAGCATAAAATTAATATGGAGCCTGATGCTAAACCAGTTGTTGATCACCAACGACGGTTAAATCCTAAAATGAAAGAAGTGGTAAGAAATGAAATACTAAAGCTTCTGGAGGCAGGTATAATTTATCCTATTGCTGATAGTAGATGGGTTAGTCCCGTTCATTGTGTCCCTAAGAAAGGAGGTATTACCGTTGTTCCTAATGATAAAAATGATTTGATCCCGCAAAGAATTGTTACAGGATATAGAATGGTAATTGATTTTAGGAAATTAAATAAAGATACTAGGAAAGATCATTACCCTCTACCTTTTATTGATCAAATGCTAGAAAGACTATCCAAACACACACACTTTTGCTTTCTAGATGGTTATTCTGGTTTCTCTCAAATACCTGTGTCAAAAGAGGACCAAGAGAAGACCACTTTTACTTGTCCTTTCGGTACCTTTGCTTATAGACGTATGCCTTTTGGTTTATGCAATGCACCTGCTACCTTTCAAAGATGTATGACTGCTATATTCTCTGACTTTTGTGAAAAGATTGTTGAGGTTTTCATGGATGATTTCTCCGTTTACGGAACTTCTTTTGATGATTGCTTGAGCAACCTTGATCGAGTTTTGCAGAGATGTGAAGAAACTAATCTTGTCTTGAATTGGGAGAAGTGCCACTTTATGGTTAATGAAGGTATTGTCTTGGGACACAAAATCTCCGAAAGAGGTATTGAAGTTGATAAAGCTAAAGTTGATGCTATTGAAAAAATGCTGTGTCCTACGGATATCAGAGGTATAAGAAGTTTCCTTGGTCATGCTGGTTTCTATAGGAGATTTATTAAAGACTTCCCTAAAATTTCTCGGCCTCTCACTAATCTCTTGCAAAAAGATATTCCTTTTGTTTTTGATGATGATTGTGTAGAAGCATTTGAAATCCTTAAGAAAGCCTTGATCACTGCACCTGTTGTTCAACCACCTGATTAGAACCTACCCTTTGAAATTATGTGTGATGCTAGTGATTATGCCGTTGGTGCTGTTCTAGGACAAAGAGTTGATAAGAAATTGAATGTTATACATTATGCTAGTAAAACTCTAGACAATGCTCAAAGAAACTATGCTACCACTGAAAAGGATTTTTTAGCAGTTGTGTTTGCTTGTGATAAGTTCAGACCTTATATTGTTGATTCCAAAGTAACTGTTCACACTAATCATGCTGCTATTAAATATCTTATGGAAAAGAAAGATGCTAAACCTAGACTTATTAGATGGGTTCTTCTGCTACAAGAATTTGATTTGCATATTATTGATAGAAAGGGTGCTGAGAACCCCGTAGCAGACAACTTGTCTAGGTTAGAAAATGTTCTTGATGACCCACTACCTATTGATGATAGCTTTCCTGATGAACAATTAGCGGTCATAAATGCTTCACGTAATGCTCCATGGTATGCTGATTTTGCTAATTACATTGTTGCTAAATTTATACCACCTAGTTTCACATACCAACAAAAGAAAAAGTTCTTCTATGATTTAAGACATTACTTTTGGGATGATCCACACCTTTATAAAGAAGGAGTAGATGGTGTTATTAGACGTTGTGTACCTGAGCATGAACATGAACAGATCCTACACAAGTGTCACTCCGAGTCCTACGGAGGACACCACGCTGGAGATAGAACTGCACACAAGGTATTACAATCTGGTTTTTATTGGCCTACTCTCTTCAAGGATGCTCGTAAGTTTGTCTTGTCTTGTGATGAATGTCAAAGAATTGGTAATATTAGTAGACGTCAGGAAATGCCTTTGAATTACTCACTTGTTATTGAACCATTTGACGTTTGGGGTTTTGATTATATGGGACCGTTTCCAAAGTCCAACGGGTATACTCATATTCTAGTTGCTGTTGATTATGTTACTAAGTGGGTAGAAGCTATTCCAACTAGTAGTGCTGATCATAACACTTGTATTAAAATGCTGAAAGAAGTTATCTTCCCTAGATTTGGAGTCCCCAGATATTTAATGACTGATGGTGGTTCACACTTTATTCATGGTGCTTTCCGTAAATTGCTTGCTAAGTATGATGTTAATCATAGAATTGCATCCCCATATCATCCTCAGTCTAGTGGTCAAGTAGAATTAAGCAATAGAGAAATTAAATTGATCTTGCAAAAGACTGTTAATAGATCTAGAAAGAATTGGTCTAAGAAACTTGATGATGCATGATGGGCTTATAGAACTGCTTACAAAAATCCTATGGGTATGTCTCCGTATAAAATGGTTTATGGTAAAGCATGTCACTTACCTCTAGAACTAGAACATAAAGCTTATTGGGCAATCAAAGAGCTCAACTATGATTTCAAACTTGCTGGTGAGAAGAGGTTGTTTGACATTAGCTCACTTGATGAATGGAGAACCCAGGCCTATGAGAATGCCAAGTTGTTTAAAGAAAAAGTTAAGAGATGGCATGATAAAAGGATACAAAAGCGTGAATTCAATGTAGGTGACCATGTCTTGCTATAAAATTCTCGTTTAAAATTTTTTTCAGGAAAACTTCTCTCTAAATGGGAAGGACCTTACATTATCGAGGAAGTGTATCGTTCCGGTGCCATCAAGATCAACAACGCCGAAGGCACAAATCCGATGGTGGTAAACGGGCAAAGAATCAAACATTATATCTCAGGTACTCCCATAAATGTTGAAACCAAGGAGCAAATTAGGGAGACCTACCAGAATGTTTCAGACTCTAAAAAGGAATAGGTATGTGGTACGGTAAGCAAACCGACTCCAAAACTTTTTCAATAAGCAATTTTTCTCCGTTTTGGAATATTTAATAAATTAGGAAAATTTAAAGTAGTCCGAAAAGTGCACGAGGAGGCGACAAGCCAGGGGGGCGCGCCCTACCCCCCTGGGCGCGCCCCTGTGGCTTGTGGCCACCCCGTGTGCCCTCTGGACTCCGTTTTCTTGTGGTACACTCCTTTCGGTCGGTAAAAATTCATTATATATTCTCCTGAAGGTTTTGACCTTCGTATCACAACATTATCTCCTGTTTTTGTTTCGAGTTGTTTTCCGGACAGATTTAGATCGCCATGACGTCCCCAAGTGCTTCGAAGGACAAGTTCTTCGAGAAGGTCATCAACCCCTACCTTGCGGAGGTGCTGCGACACTCCCAAACTATTGAGATGCGTGAGGGGGTGCTGCACATCCGTGATGTTGAGGGGCCAAAGAAGACCAGAAGCGTGGAAACAAGGCTTGAAGCAATGTAGCAGCAAGTCTCCAAGTGCCAAGGGATGGTGGAACGCGGACTCAATGCCAATCACATGATGATCGCGGAGTTTACCCATAAACAAAGCTGGACGCCAAGGACATCGGGGATCACATCTTCAAGCTTTACGAGAAAATCAAGCATCTCCAAGCCCAGATCTATGACCTGCAAAACCAAAACTGTGAGTATGAATACAGATTTAAGAGAATGAGTTTGGCTGCAGATTTGAGGATCCCGGAGACTCGTTCATCTTTTTACGATGGTGAGCCTATGCCTTGGAAGACGGAGGACAAGCTTCCAACCTCATCAACAACTCCAACATCACCACCTCCGAAGAAAGACAACTAAACACATGGGTATGGGCAGTCCCCTTAGCTTGTGCCAAGCTTGGGGGAGGTGCCCCGGTATCGTATCACCATCACATCTTTTACTTTCTTCGTTTTTCTCAGTTCGATCCTTTTGGTTATATCTTGATCTCGTAGAATAAAGTTTTTAGTGTGATCTAGTTTTGAGTTTTGCTTTATGTTCCCCCTATGTAAGCGAGTCCGAGAGTTATATAATAAAAATAGTTTTGAGTTGAGGGCTTTGCTTGCTTGCTATGATCTTGAGAAAAAGAAATAAAAAGAAGTATAGAATAAAAGCAAAGAGTATATATGATGATCTTATAGGGAGTGATGACTTCACATATAAGAAGTATGTTGATTGAAATTTGTTGTGAGTTGACAAACATAGCGATTGGTCATTGCAGCAATTAAAAGAAAGTAATAAAGAAAGAGAGGTTCACATATAAATATATTATCTTGGACATCTTTTATGATTGTGAGCACTCATTAAAATATTATATGCTAAGAAGTTGATGTTGGACAAGGAAGACAACATAATGAGTTATGTTTGCTTATTTCCGAATAGAAGTTATATTGTCATGGAACCTCTAACATGTGACGCTTGCTTCCACCTCATACTAGCCAAAACTTCCGCACCAAGTAGAGATACTACTTGTGCATCCAAACACCCTCAAACCAGTTTCGCCATGAGAGTCCACCATACCCACCTATGGATTGAGTAAGATCCTTCAAGTAAGTTGTCATCGGTGCAAGCAATAAAAATTTGCTCCCTAAATATGTATGATCTATTAGTGTGAGGAAAATAAACTTTGTATGAACTTGTGATATGGAAGAAATAAAAGCGACAGACTGCATAATAAAGTTCTTTATCACAAGCGACAATATAAAGTTACGTTCTTTTGCATTAATAGATTGCCCAACCAACTATAAAAGCGCATGACAACCTCTGCTTCCCTCTGCGAAGGGCCTATCTGTTACTTTTACTTTCTAGTACTTACCTTTATGCAAGAGTCATGGTGATCTTCACCACTTCCTATATTTCCCCTTTCTCTATTGGCAAGCGTCATGTGTTGGGGAATGATCTAGACACATATATCCACTCGGATGTGGGTGATCATGAGTTATTTCTGTTGACATTACCCTTGAGGTAAATATTTGGGACGCAAAACTATAAGCCCCTATCTTTCTCTGTGTCCAATTGAAGCTTTGACCTCATAAGTACCACGTGAGTGTTAGCAATTATGAAAGACTAAAAGATGATTGAGTATGTGGATTTGCTTTATAAGCTCTTATATTGACTCTTTCCGATGTTATGATAAATTCCAATTGCTTCAATGACTGAGATCATAGTTTGTTGGTTCTCAATAGAGTTCTTGATTCACACTTCACCTTGTGAATGAATTGTTATTCTAGCATAAGAAATTATATATCAGTAAGTATTGCTGTTCTAAAGATGATCATGATGCTCTCATGTCCGTATGTTATTTTATCGGCACCTCTATCTCTAAACATGCGGACATATTTATCGATCTTGGCTTTCGCTTTAGGACAAGCGAGGTCTAAGCTTGGGGGGTTGATACGTCCATTTTGCATCATGCTTTTATATTGATATTTATTGCATTATGGGTTGTTATTACACATTATGGTACAATACTTATGCCTTTTCTCTCTTATTTTACAAGGTTTACATGAAGAGGGAGAATGCCGACAGCTGGAATTCTGGACTGGAAAAGGAGCAAATATGAGAGACCTATTCTGCACAACTCCAAAAGTCCTGAAAAGTTACGGAGAATTATTTTGGAATATATAAAAAATATTGGGCGAAAGAAATACCAGAGGGGACCCACCAGGAGGTCACAAGCCTGGGGGCGCGTCCTACACCCCAGGGCGCGCCCCTGTGGCTTGTGGGCCCCCTGGCAGGCTTCCGGTGCCCATCTTCTGCTATATGGAGGGTTTTGACCTGCAAAAAATCATATGAGAGCTTTCGGGACGAAGCGCCACCGTCTCGAGGCGGAACCTGGGCAGAAGCAATCTAGGGCTCCGGCGGAGCTGTTATGCCGAGGAAACTTCCCTCTCGGAGGAGGAAATTGAAGCCATCGTCATCACCAATGATCCTCTCATCGAGAGGGGGTCAATCTCCATCAACATCTTCACCAGCGCCATCTCCTCTCCAAACCCTAGTTCATCTCTTGTATCCGGTCTTTGTCTCAAAACCTCAGATTGGTACCTGTGGGTTGCTAGTAGTGTTGATTACCCCTTGTAGTTGATGCTAGTTGGTTTACTTGGTGGAAGATCATATGTTCAGATCCTTAATGATAATTAATACTCCTCTGATTATGAACATGAATATGCTTTGTGAGTAGTTACGTTTGTTCCTGAGGACATGGGATAAGTCTTGTTATATGTAATCATGTGAATTTGGTATTCGTTCGATATTTTGATGAGATGTATGTTGTCTCTCCTCTAGTGGTGTTATGTGAACGTCGACTACATGACACTTAACCATTATTTGGGCCTAGGGGAAGGCATTGGGAAGTAATAAGTAGATGATGGGTTGCTAGAGTGACAGAAGCTTAAACCCTAGTTTATGCGTTGCTTCGTAAGGGGCTGATTTGGATCCATATGTTTCATGCTATGGTTAGATTTATCTTAATTCCTTTTTCGTAGTTGCGGATGCTTGCGAGAGAGGTTAATCATAAGTGGGAGGCTTGTCCAAGTAAGGGCAGTACCCAAGCACCGGTCCACCCACATATCAAATTATCAAAGTAACGAACGCGAATTATATGAGCATGATGAAAACTAGTTTGACAGAAATTCCCATGTGTCCTCGGGAGCGCTTTGCTTTATATAAGAGTTTGTCCAGGCTTGTCCTTTGCTACAAAAAGGATTGGGCCACCTTGCTGCACCTTTGCTACATTTGTTACTTGCTATCCGTTACGAATTATCTTATCACAAAACTATCTGTTACCGATAATTTCAGTGCTTGCAGAGAATACCTTGCTGAAAACTGCTTGTCATTTCCTTCTGCTCCTCGTTGGGTTCGACACTCTTACTTATCAAAAGGACTACGATAGATCCCCTATACTTGTGGGTCATCAGAGCCCTCCGTGGACTCTCGCGACCGTTGCCCTCCGTGGGTTGAAGACTCCATAAACGTGGACGTACGATAGCACCACCTATCGGATCCACGGGAAAAATCTTCGTGCCTCCAAATTGCGTTTGATCTTCCTCCCTATCCTCTACTACATATGTTTGTCTTTACTTTCCGCTGCTATACTCTTAGACATGCATGTGTAGGGTGTACTTGAATTGCTATCATTGCTAAAATCCACCAACACTTAAAATTGGGAAAAGGTAGAATTTTTATTTGCTCAAGTAGTTTAATCACCCCCCCCTCTAGACATACTTTCAATCCTACAAGTGGTATCAGAGCTTTGGTCTCCATTGAATTGGTTTCAAAACCTAGGAGAGTATGGCGTCTAGCGAGGGAAATTATCACCGTAGAGGTCCGTACTTTGATGGCACAAATTTTGCTAGTTGGAAGCACAAAATGAAAATGCATATTCTTGGTCATAACCCTGCCGTTTGGGCTGTTGTTCGTGTTGGATTGCAATTGCAAGGTGAATTCTTTGGTGATGGAAAGGAACCGGATCGTGAAGCGACCGCGGCAGAATTGAAGATGTTGCAATACAATGCTCAAGCATGTGACATTCTCTTCAACTGCCTATGCCCCGAAGAATTAAAAAAAATCAGCCGTCTTGAGAATGCCAAGGAAATTTGGGATACTTTGGTTGATATGCATGAAGGTACCGAATCCGTGAGAGAATCCAACTTGGATGTTCTTCAGAGTCAGCTTGACAAGTTCAAGATGAAGGATGGTGAAGGAGTCGCAGAGATGTACTCTAGGCTAGCTCTCATCACCAATGAGATTGCCGGCTTAGAAAGCAAAGAAATGACCGACAAATTCATCATCAAGAAGATACTTAGAGCTTTGGATGAGAGATACGACACCGTGTGCACATGATCCAAATGATGCCCAACTACAAAGAACTCAAGCCTACAGAAGTCATTGGAAGGATTGTTGCTCATGAGATGACACTCAAAGACAAATAAGAGCTTCACAACAAATCTAGTGGTTCTTACAAAGCCACAAGTGATGCTCCCGCAACTTCAAGCGACAACCTTGTTACCAATGAAGAGATAAGCCTCAGGGTCAAGAAATTCAACAAGTTTTACAAGAATAGAGGCAAAGATCGAATCTCCAACTCAAGATATGAAGAGAAGCGTTCGCCAAGTCGTGACCAAAACTGCTACAATTGTGGGAAGCCCGGACACTACTCCAATGAGTGCACGGCTCCCTACAAACGAAGAGAAGAGTCACCTAGAAGACGAAGCTCAAGAGATGAATCACCTCGAAGAGAGAGGAGTAGAGATGACTGTTATGAACGAAGACCCTCAAGGAGAAGTAGGGACTCGGAGAAGAAGGACAAGTACACCAAGAGCTACTCAAGAAGAAGACATCAAGCTCATGTTGATGAATGGGTTTCCGGCTCCGAATCCGACAACCACTCCGAGAGAGGCTATCACTCCAACTCCGACTATAGTCAAGATGAAGGTGTTGCCGGACTTGCACTAGTTACTACCAACTCCTATGACATATTTGATTCACCAAATGAAGGGAGTGGAAGTTGCTTCATGGCTAAAGGCCCCAAGGTATCACACCCTGAGTATCTTGATTTCAATAGTGATGAGGATGATTTACTTGGAGATGATGACTTGCTCTTTGATAAAACTAGTGATGTTAGTAAAAATGAACTTGATAATATTCATGCTAGTCAAGATAAGTCGTGTGATGATGATAAGATGGAAATAGAGCGACTAACTAAAGAATTAAACACTCTTAAGTTTGCCCACGAATCTACTCTAGAAGATCATAGAGAGCTTGTAAATACTCATGAGAAGCTACGCTTCGAGAAGCTCACCTTGGAGCAAGAATATGAGTTTCTTAAAGCTATCAATGACGATCTCCGAAAGAAGACTTCATCTTATCTAGCCAAACGACTACTCTTGTCTACATTCATTCTACAAGTTAAGACTAAGCAAACTAGTAACAAAGGCAAGAAAGGTTCTTCAACTAGTAGCAATAAAAATGATAAACCCAACGATATTGCTTCTAGTAGTTCTATTGATGCCACTAACACTTCTCTTAGCCAAGTTACACTTGAGCAATAAAATGAACTTTTGAAAGGGATTATAGAGAAAGGTATCTACAAGAGTCTTGCCGGGTGTAAGCAATTTGAGGAAATTGTACGCAAGCACGGAGGATACTGGAAGAACCATGGCATTGGCTACTTCAACGCAAATGGAGTTGAATGGGAAGAAGGTCAATACCCCAAGCCCAAGTTTGTTCCTCAAAGGGAGAAGTATGAACATACTCTTCCCAAGGGAACGAAAGCTCAAGATGACCTTCCACCAGAAGACCACAAGCTCAAGGGCAAGGACAAGCTTCAAGAGGACATTGACTCATATGAAGATGAATCCCAAGCTTTGGTGAAGTGGGTTCCCAAGGCTACTTCAAGCTCAACTTCTACAAGTGCCACTTCAACACCAAGGATCCCCATCAACTTGATGTGGGTCCCCAAGAAGAAGAACTAGAGAAGTTCTTGAGGGGTGACTCCGCCAATGAAATTCACTCACATTCATTATTGGAAAGAACTAGTTGCAATCAACGTCAACATCATGCAATAGTTCAAGGAGTCACACATTCCCTCAAAGGTAAGCAAGGTACAAGGTAATCAACAAATCCATGGACATCATCATGTATGCTTTGCACTCCATGTCCATAGATATCCTTGTATTTGTCTCTTGTGTGTTGGGACTAACCCATGTAGGTGAGAAGATTAAGAAACAACAAGGATGCTCCCAACTCATGGTGATCTTCATCAACTTTGAGCATTCATCACTACTTCACCTACATGAAGTCTTCATCGACAAAACCCAAGGTTAGTTTATCCCTCTCAAGGGGGGATGTCACATCAAGGGGGAGCTTTACTCTAAGACTTGAGTCAAAGCATCTCATAGCATGTGACAACATTAAATGTTTTATGTAAAAGTGGTAACCCCACTTGTGCTTAAACGATGAGTATGACCTATGATCAAGTATTCTTACTTGGCTCCTAAGTCAATATACTCATATATAGAGGACTCCGTCATCGCCAAAATGCTTGATAGATGCTAGTATGTATGTGCATGTTTGCCATGATTTCATTTGACATCTTATTGTGTGAGCATGTTGGTCTGCATTTCTTTATCCATTCGAGGACATCCAATTGTTGCTATTTGGACTTTGATTTTCTTTTGCCAATTGGATGCACAAGAATGCCAAGGACCCCTCTCTAGCTATCTATGCTTTCTCGTCTCATATTCCATTCTTGCTGCATCACAAAATTTGAACAAGGACTTTTCGATCTCTCCGTGTGAGGAGCACTCGGAGTTCCGTATCGACAAGGACTGACCATTAAAACCTCCCAAGTGCATCTCGGTGGAACCAACACAAAACTCTCGGTCTCACCGATGCCTAGGGTTGATCTGGTTTTCAATCTCGGTAACACCGATTCCATCTTCTCGGCTTCACCGAGTTTCCCTGTCAGCTGACAGTTGAGGAAATCGGTGGCACCGATAATTTTGAACCGATGTCATCGACAGCGATGGGTACTTAATGTGGCGGACCCGACTTTTGAAATTACTTCTTCAAACGTCAGTTCCTCCAAACCCTAGCTGCCCGTTCGTGGACCCCTGGTCATCGCCTTTGTCTTCCCGAGCGCCTCCGCCGTTGGAAGTCGCCGCCGTCGACGGAATCCTCACCGCCGTCGTCGCCGTAGCGGACTCGTCACCAAGCTAGGGTACGATTCTGGCCCCTTGTGCGCTCCTCCCTCCAACTCATGCGCATTAGGATTGTTCCATCTATAAGCCAATGTTTGAGATCGATCTATCCTCAAAATTCTCCGTTAGAATAGCGAACAATGGATTTTTAGGGTTTTTCCGTCCGCAATCCGAATCTCGGTGAAACCGAAGCAAAAGAATCGGTTGTACCGATTCTGTTTCTAGGTCTACTAAGGACAGTCTCGGTGAAACCGAGTATCCATTTTTGGTATTACCGAAATGGGTGCCAAGTTTCTGTGAAGCAGGCTGTGCGTCTCGGTGGGTCCGAAATTTTTGCCTCGGTTGTACCGACATTCCCTTTGCAGAATGCAAATCTTGAGAATTCTAAGTTCAACTTTTGAGAAAATTTCTGCATTTCGTGATGACTCAACCTATCTGCTCTTCTATATTCTATTCACAGGGTCAGAGATGTTAGACTCAGTGGACAGTCAGAATGACCTCAAAGAACCAAGTGTGGATGCTGACCCAGGCACTAGTCCTGAGGGTAGCTCATCTTCTTATGATGATGTACCTAGCTCACCAAATTTGCCCAAAGCTGCAACCAGGGCAAGAAGAAAGCTTAACTCGGATGAAGAAGATTCTGACTTTGTGCCTGATGAGATTCCTGCCAAGGCTAAGGAGGACAAGGCTGAGAAAACTGCCAAGAAGCCTACCACAGAGGCTACCTCATCTAGCAAGGTAGTCAAGAAGGAGTATGCCAGCTCAGGGACAGTGAAAGCACTAGAGAGTGCTAGGGCAACAATGACTGTTGAGCCCCCAAAGAAATCCATGCCCAAGATGGGGAGAGAAGAAAAGCAGAAAGAGAATCATACATGTTGTTGGAAGATCTACCACAATGTATGAAGACCCAGCTGAGGCTGAGGAAGAGGAAGAGCCAGCTCCCAAGGCTCCTCCTAAGAAGAAGAAGAAGCTGCTTGCTGATGCTATGCCAAGCCAAGCTCCATCCAAGAGCAAGCCAGCTGCTTCCAAGAAATCCACTGCTTCAAAACCCAAGAGGTTTTCCAGAGACATCCCAGCTGCTACCAAGAACAAGACTTCTACTTTCAGAGAAGCTGAGGATGAAGAAAGGTCTGTTTTGATGAAGTTGAGACCACACATTCCAGAGCATAATCCCAGCCATCCAGTTGCTGAAGACATGAAGAAGAGGAAGGACTCAGGACTGAGAGAGTGGAGAGCAATTGATCCTTACTCTTAGAGGAGAAAGACAGCCGTAGACTACAGGTTCTACACAAAGGAACATCAAGACTTCTATGAAACAGTTCTGCTTGACAAGAGCCCTGCAGTAAGTGACATGAGGTATGTGGACTGGAAGCACATCAAGGACAACCAAGATTACTTTCCAAATGTGCAAGATAACTTCCACTGCATTGGTATTGATGAGTTTGTTGGTAAGGAGTTCACTGCTTGGAACGACGAGATGATCATGCAATTCTACTCCACAACACATTTCTATGGAGATGGTAGGATTGTATGGATGACAGAAAGCATCAGGTATGAATCCACAGTTGAGGAGTGGGCTGCCATCTTAGGAGCTCCATGATACGTCTCCAACGTATGTACTTTTCCTCACTCTTTTGCCCTTGTTTTGGACTCTAATTTGCATGATTTGAATGGAACTAACCCGGACTGACGCTGTTTTCAGCAGAATTGCCATGGTGTTGATTTGTGCAGAAATAAAAGTTCTCGGAATGGAACGAAACTTTTTGGAGATTTATTTTGGAAAATATAAAAAATACTGGAGCCAAAAACCACCGGAGAGGGGGCACAGGGTGAGCATCACCCACCAGGGCGCGCCAGCCCCCTCCCGGCGCGCCCTGGTGGGTTGTGCCCACCTCGGGGCCCCACTTGCCCTATGTCTGCCACTATAAATTCCTAAATTTGGAGGAAAAAATCAGAGAGAAAGAATTATCGCGTTTCACGAGATGGAGCCGCTGCCACCTCCTGTTCTTCATCGGGAGGCCAGATCTGGAGCCCGTTTGGGGCTCCGGAGAGGGGAATCTTCGGTCTTCGTCATCATCATCAACCTTTCTCCATCGCCAATTCCATGATTCTCCCCACCGGGAGTGAGTAATTCCTTCATAGGCTTGCTGGTCGGTGAGGAGTTGGATGAGATTCATCATGTAATCGAGTTAGTTTTGTTAGGGCTTGATCACTAGTATCCTTTATGTTCAGAGATTGATGTTGCTATGACTTTGCTATGCCTAATGCTTTCCACTAGGGCCCGAGTGCCATGATTTCAGATCTGAACCGTTTATGTTATCATCTCTATATCCATGTTCTTGATCCGATCTAGCCTAGTGCTACTTCTTGAGCTTGCGTTGGTTTTCCCTTGAAGAGGAAAGGGTGATGCAGAAAAGTAGATAAGTATTTCCCTCAGTTGTTGAGAACCAAGGTATCAATCCCGTAGGAGGTACAAGCAAGGCCCCAATCTTTGCACCTGCACAAACAATCAAACACTTGCACCCAACGCTATAAAGGGGTTGTCAATCCCTTCACGGTTACTTGCAAGGATGAGATCTGATAGAGATAGATATAAAAGATTACTAAAACGGAAAGTAAAATAAAAGTAAAAAAATTGCAGCAAATTATTTTTGGTAATTTTGGTTTATAGAACTGAAAATATAATATGGAGAATAGACCCGGGGGGCATAGGTTTCACTAGAGGCTTCTCTCTTGAAGGAAAATAATACGGTGGGTGAACAAATTACTGTCGAGCAATTGATAGAAAAGCGCATAGTTATGACGATATCCAAGGAAATGATTATGCATATAGGCATCACGCCCGTATCAAGTAGACCGAAACGATTCTGCATCTACTACTATTACTCCACACATCGACCGACTCCTGCCTACATCTAGAGTATTAAGTTCATGAAGAACAGAGTAATGCATTAAGTAAGATGACATGATGTAGAGGGATAAACTCAAGCAATATGATGAAAACCCCATCTTTTTACCCTTGATGGCAACAATACAAATGCGTGCCTCGCTACCCCTACTTTGTCAGTGGGTGAGGACACCGCAAGGTTGAACCCAAAACTAAGCACTTCTCCCATTGCAAGAATTACCAATGTAGTTGGCCAAACCAAACCAATAACTCGAAGAGACTAGAAAAGATATGAAATCATGCATATAAGAATTCAGAGAAGATTCAAATAATATTCATAGATAATCTGATCATAAACCCACAATTCATCGGATCTCGACAAACACATCGCAAAAGAGTATTACATCAGATGGATCTCCATGAAGATCATGAAGAACATGGTATTGAGGAACATAGAGAGAGAAGAAGCCATCTAGCTACTAGCTATGGACCCGAAGGTCTGAGGTGAACTACTCACGCATCATCGGAGGGGCAATGGAGTTGATGTAGATGCCCTCCGTGATCGAATCCCCCTCCGGCAGATTACCAGAAAAGGCCCCAAGATGGGATCTCACGGGAACAGAGGCTTCCGGCGGCGGAAAAGTATTATCGTGGCTCTCTTTGGTATTGAGGGAATATTCCTGAATTTATAGGCAAGGAATTAGGGTTGGAGGAGCCACGGGGGGCCCACAATCCAGGGGGCGCCCCCCCCCAGGGGCGCACCCAGGTGGCTTGTGGCCTACCCGTGGGTCTTCTGGCCTCTTCTCCAAGTCTCCTGGGTTCCTTCTGATCCAAGAAAAATCATCATAGAATTTTATTCTGTTTGGACTCCGTTTGATATTCCTTATCTGCAATACTCAAAAACAAGGATAAAAAAGAAATTGACACTGGGCACTAGGTTAATAGGTTAGTCCCAAAAATAATATAAAATAGCATATTAATGCATATAAAACATCCAAAACAGATAATATAATAGCGTGGAACAATAAAAAATTATAGATACGTTGGAGACGTATCAATCATCCCCAAGCTTAATTCCTGCTCGTCCTCGAGTAGGTAAATGATAAAAACAGAATTTTTCATGTGGAATGCTACCTAACATATTTATCCATGTAATTTTCTTTATTGTGGCATGAATATTCAGATCCATAAGATTCAAGACAAAAGCTTAATATTGACATAAAAACAATAATACTTCAAGCATACTAACAAGGCAATTGTGTCCTTTCAAAATAACATGGCCAAAGAAAGTTATCCCTACAAAATCATATGGTCTGGCTATGCTCCATCTTCCCCACACAAAGTATTTAAATCATGCACAACCCCGATGACAAGTCAAGCAATTGTTTCACACCTTTTATGTTCTCAAACCTTTTCAACTTTCACGCAATACATGAGCGTGAGCCATGGATATAGCACTATAGGTGGAATAGAATATGGTGGAGGTAGTGAGGAAAAAGGAGAAGATAGTCTCACACCAACTAGGCGTATCAACGGGCTATGGAGATGCCCATCAATAGATATCAATGTGAGTGAGTAGGGATTGCCATGCAACGGATGCACTAGAGCTATAAGTGTATGAAAGCTCAAAAAGAAACTAAGTGGGTGTGCATTATAATGAAAAATTCCCACTAGTATATGAAAGTGACAAAATAGGAGACTCTCTATCATGAAAATCATGGTGCTACTTTGCAGCACAAGTGTGAAAAAAAGATAGTAGCATTGTCCCTTCTCTCTTTTCTCTCATTTTTTTGGTGGGCATCTTTGTCCTCTTTTTTTTTTATTTGGGCTTCATTGGCCTCTTTTATTATTTGTAAAGTTCGGAGACTCATCCCAACTTGTGAGGGAATCATAGCTTCCATCATCCTTTTCTCTCATGGGACAATGCTCTAATAATGATGATCATTACACTTTTATTTACTTACAACTCAAGAATTACAACTCGATACCTAGAACAAAATATGACTCTATATGAATGCTTCCGGCGGTGTACCGGGATGTGCAACGATCTAGCATAGCAAATGATGTCAAAAAACGGACAAGACATGAAAACATCATGCTAGCTATCTTATGATCATGCAAAGCAATATGAAAATGATGGTGCGTGTCATAATAAACGGAACGGTGGAAGTTGCATGGCAATATATCTCGGAAAGGCTATGAAAATGCCATAATAGGTAGGTATGATGGATGTTCTGAGGAAGGGCATATGGTGAGTTTAATGCACCGGCGAAAGTTGCGCGGTACTAGAGAGGCTAGCGAAGGTGGAAGGGTGAGAGTGCGTATAATCCATGGACTCACATTAGTCATAAAGAACTCACATACTTATTGCAAAAGTCTATTAGTTATTGAAGCAAAGTATTAGACGCATGCTCCTAGGGGAGAGGTTGGTAGGATTTAACCATCGCGCGCTCCCGACCCTCACACAAAGGATGACAATCAATAAACAAATCATGCTCCGACTTCGTTACATAATGGTTCACCATACGTGCATGCTACGGGAATCACAAACTTTTAACACAAGTATTTCTACCAATTCAGAATTACTCACTAGCATGACTCTAATATCACCATCTTTATATCTCAAAACTATATGCAAGGAATCAAACTTCTCATAGTATTCAATGCACTTTATATGAAAGTTTTTATTATATCCCTCTTGGCTGCCCATTATATTAGGACTAAATTCACAACCTAAACCAATTACCATGCAGTTTAAAAACTCTCAAAATAATATAAGTAATGTATGAGAGTTCAATTATTTCTATAAAATAAAAACACCACCGTGCTCTAAAAAGATATAAGTGAAGCATTAGAGCAAAATTGCCTAGCTCAAAATATATAAGTGAAGCACATAGAGTATTCTAAAAAATTCACGATTTATGCGTGTCCGTCTCAAAATATGTGTGCAGCAAGGATGATTGTGGAAAACTAAAAAGCAAAGACTCATATCATACAAGACGCTCGAAGCAAAACACATATCATGTGGTGAATAAAAATATAGCCTCAAGTAAATTTACCGATGGATTGAAGACGAAAGAGGGGATGCCTTCCGGGGCATACCCAAGCTTAGGCTCTTTGGTATCCTTGAATATTCCTTGGGGTGCCTTGGGCATCCCCAAGCTTAGGCTCTTGCCACTCCTTATTCCATAGTCCATCAAATCTTTACCCAAAACTTGAAAACTTCACAACACAAAACTCAACAGAAAACTCGTGAGATCCGTTAGTATAAGAAAAATAAATCACCACTTTAGGTACTGTTGTGAACTCATTATTTATTTATACTAGCAAAGTGGCCCGCTCGATGTGCGGGCTAGAAATTTATAAAGTTTGATTGATGACAATATATTATTTGATTAGTCTAAATAAAATTTGGAATTACATCTGATGACATTATAAAATATAAAATTATGCGAACATAGTTTTATCTTTGGTAAATTTGGGGATTTATTGATATATAAATGTATTTATAAATTGTACGGATGCTTTAACAACATATATAATGAGGAGCAAAGATCAAGTCGATTACTGTCCATGATAGTAACAATTTATTCTGGAAAATATATAGAATCAAAATTTTATGTTCTATATAAAAAATGTAATAATGCCATAATTTTAGATTAGTTAGTTCAATGCCACACAATATAACCTTTATTTTGGTGTTGCTTTATTTAGATTCACATACATTTTTCAATTCAATTGTGGTGAATTAGTGGGAAATGATGTTTGTCATATATTCAGCGAAAGACAACAAATATTGAGTATGGCCAACCCAACGACTATTTGAAGTCCTGCCAGGAATTGTTTGCGGGTGCATCATCTTTTAATGTGCCAAAAATATGTACTGCTTATTTATCTTATTTAAATAATGCATGCTATCTTAAACATTTATATATTATTATAGGTGTATATGAGTATATAATTGTGTTGATAATAAAATATAAAAACACTGATAAACTATAATTTACAATAAATTAATGATATTGATTCATACACTGTTATACATTGAGTCATAAGAGTACCAACAATTGCAAGATCAGGTGCCCTATCCTTTTTAGTGTAGATCTGCACCTCTATGCGTGTTTGCCATTTTGTGCATGACGATACTGATTGTGCCTACCTTGTTTCCTCATATTTAGTTCTTGCTTACATACATAACTAGATTAATCTTTTATTAACATCAGTTCAAAAAACAAATGGCCAACAGGTTCTCAATCATTTAGTTTGACTAATCAATGCTCATTTACGCACTTATCCATCGATGCATGTGAATGTAAAAGTTTATATGTAACTACGATGAGCTATTTGATCGTGATCATTGCGTATAATTATGATAATTTGTCATTTTAGGTTTCTTTAGGTATGACCAATTATGATACGTGTAGGTATAATTACGATAACCACTGAAAGTGATGCATTCAAGTATTATCATGAAGATACGTCAAACATGATACGTTTAGGAACACTTGGGAAGATCCGCCGGTAATATGCTTTGCTAAGCATCCACTTAGTAATATTAAATATAATATAGTATTATGTGTTTGTTCTAGATATTGTGGGATTCGCTTGCGTATTTATGAGGGCTAGACCTTCTATTTTAATATTTTCCCTGATGCACTGATTTTCCTAGGACTTTGGTGCCCATGCAAGTGCAATATCTCTCAAAAAAAATCAATAAGGCTATTAATGATATTTCACTTAGAGAACACCTGAATAAATTGCTAGGTCCTACATAGTAGAGCACGAAATTGCTGAGTTCGCTAGCCGTACTTGGCTGTTAAATTAAATATACATGCTTGTAATGTGGACATTGCATGTTTAGCCGGATAATATATATAGGTAACTAAATTTATTTAGATCAATTTTATATTCAACACATATGCATCAATGACATTGTAGGAGTTGTCAAGAAGTTTGGAATACCTAGTAAAAAGGTTATACTTGTACTTAAGAATCCTGAAATTGCATTAGAATAATATCTAAAATAAGATGGAAAGCAGTGGATCTATTACATATGACCCCGAAGTTCTATAATAGGATAATTGAAAAACACTCAATAGGTAAAGCTAGTGAAAATATGGTTGATCTTATATAAACTGTCATACAAATTGAATCATAGACATCAATTGTTTTTTGCTTTTTTAATGAATCTGGCACATTTTTGGGAATGCTCAGAGAAGAATGTTCCTCAAAGGATAACTCTTACAGTTGTATAATATGTCGACCACAATTACATTTGGATTTTACGTTCATATAACGTATTTATCATGGCTAAAAACTGACTGAATAATCTTGATTTTGTGGGATGACTACATAATCTCTTTAGGTACACGTAAAATTATTACTGAACCAATTTGTTGCAACAACCAAAAAAACGAATGCTAGAATCCATAACTTGTGGCATAAAAACTGGATAGGTTGTGCTAAAATTATTTCTTCGATATCAAATTCGTTTTACTACTGGGACCAAGTACTATGGTGCAGAGGGCCAAATCACAGTACATCAACAACCGATGTTAGCTGAGAAAAAAGGTAATCTTTAATGCCAACTGTGGAACTGCATATATAATACGAATATGCAGTGGTGAATGACATGAGTTTACTGAAACATAGTGTTGACGCGCGCTCCAATGCATTAAAATGAATAGTTTATCTATTGTAATTAGAGAAATTACATTCTTCCAACTCTTCAAGCTCATCACGTGAACACACTGAATTGCTGACTTTCCTTTATGTGTTTTGGCAGGTAGCTGTAACAGATGTACATTACTTTTTTGATCAAAATTTTCCCAATGTTCTTGCAGTTGCCTGCTACAATTTTGTTTTTATTTTAAGACTTGGCTTGACGATCCCTTGTGCTACTTGTTGTACTAAAATATTTTCCTCCCATATCCATAGAAATCCATCTTTTGTCGATCTGTATCATCCAAGCTAGAATGGAAAAAGCCTCCAAGTTGGCAAATGTAACTTATTAAAAGAAGGTAAAAGGTGAAATACCTAGATATTAGATGATGTGTTCTCGGTTTGCCAAAAGACTCGACTGACCAATCAAGATAAATATACATGCGTAACACAGTATCTCCAGCCTCTTGATTGTGTGTGTGCATGAAATTTTCCATCTTCCTTCACCCCAACAATTTACATCTAGAGGTTGGATCCTATCGGCCACCTACGCGACCTGCTGCTAGAGGTGGCCGGCGGCTACCGCAGACATGGAATTCAGAAGGAACATAACAAATAAGAAAAATAGCTCGTGTATTTTATGATGTATACTCCCCCCGTCCCACAATATAAGAACTTTTTGCAAACTATGTTAGCTCGCAAAAAGTTATTATATTATAGGACGGATGGAGTACAAAATAGATTTTGGGGTTAGAGTGGGTCAGTTTTTCACTGGCACACCTTAGTATTTTATTCATCTTCAAATTGGATCTTTTATCTACTGAATTAAAGATCAGATGCTTCTATTTTCTTTTTTCAGTGGCATACCTGGATATTTATTCATCTTCAAATTGGATCTTTTTATCTACTGGATTAAATATCAGATGTTTCTATTTTCTGGGATTTGTGAGCAGGAAGAAGCCGCACAGTCAAGGAATATTCCGAAGCAATACGCTTTTATCTTTCGCAGCAGGCAGCGTCACCTCCGGCCGGTTTTGACCTTGAGGGCTACTCATCAACTGGGAACATGACAAATGCATCCAAGCTTTTTATCCCGTTGAGTACATGCATGCATGCATGCATATACCAAGGGCAAAGTACGTCATTTTATTACAACGAATACATGCATGCATAAGAAAGGCATCAATGTGCACGTACGTACGTTGACGGGTGAGACGTCATGGGTCGTGCGATGTTCAAGTGGCGTAGAAAAAAAAGGAAAAAGATAGATGAAACGTTTTTTTGCATTGTAATGGCAAAGGTGGGTAATTTTTTCCACTTATATATTATCTAATGGCTGTAGATTTTTAGTCTATTGAATTAACGGTCAGATGTTTCTAATTTTTGTGGTAATTTCTAGTATAATTCTATTTTTACGGTTAACCCGTCAAATACTTTTTATATATAATAGATAGATTGGTGTAATATCTACTGTATTCCAACTTCTCCATGGTTCATACCCCCCGATACAACCCATAGATACATCAAAATAAGCAAACAACACAAAGAAAACAGAATCTGTCAAAAACAGAACAGTCCGTAGCAATCTGTAAACTTCGAATACTTATGTAACTCCAAAAATTCTGAAAAATTAGTACAATCTGGGAAATTTGTATATCAATCTTGTGTAAAAAATTCAGACTCATTAGATGCTCTGGTGAATTTATAAAATTCCTGTACTAAGCGCAAAAGTTTCTGTTTTTCAGCAGAATCAAATCAACAATCACCGTAGACCATCCCAAAGGTCTTACTTGGCTCAAACACTAATTAGAACACTAAAACACAATTACTACAGAGGTAATAATGTGTAAAGCACTCAAAAACAGAAACAAAAACAGAAATAAAATTTGGTTGCCTCCCAACAAGCGCTATTGTTTAACGCCCCTAGCTAGGCATAACGCAATAGATCTAGGTATTGTCATCTTTGGTATGCAATCCATAAGTAGCCATCTCTTCCAAAACTCTTTTTAGCAAATCCTTTATTTCTTTTCTTTCCTTTCTAGTAGGAGAACTTAGTTCATGAAAAGGACTTTGATTAGTAACTTTGACATTCATAAACTCATAATCTGGATCATCACCATAAATATTATCATATAAAACGCGTATCTCATTTCTAATGGGTTCCCTGATTTTTTATTCTAACCAATCATCATTGAATCCTACATAAATGCCCCTAGTAATCCAATCAAATTCATCATAGGTTTCAAGGTAAATAGTTTGGGTAATTTTGGGATAGGGAACTCTTCTTCTAAGATTATCACGGTAAGATTGATAATCCCTAGACTCAAAGCTACGCAAGGTTTCTTAATCGTGTAGGATTTCTTCAATCGGAGGGTGTTCAATATCCTTTTTATAGAAAGCAAAAATTTCCCTAGCTTCATGTATGATAAAATCAAATTCCCGCAATCTTTTTAGCCTTAGGATGATTAATTTTAGGAAGTTCATAAAACACCTTTTGCAAAGCGGAATGAACGTGCACAAATTTTCTTTCCAAATTTTCAACGAGCATGACAATAGCATCCGCATAAAAATGTGTGCTAAGAAGAATAGATCTCTTATTCATAGGCATCACTCCCGTACAATCAAAGAACTCTTGAATAACACTCTTCCCAATAATATTACCGTCTCCCACTTGAAAAGTTTTAGCTTTATAATTAGGAGGAGGTTCAGTTTCATGATCTAGAGAGCAAGATCCAAATTTTTCCTCAAGATTTGTACTAGCAATACCCTCAAAATTTTCAATGATAACCTTCCCAGATTCAGACATGGTGGCAACGAATCGATCTAGTACACAAGCAAACAAAAAAGCAAACGAAAAGACGAACGGAAGAAGGGCGAATAAAAAGGCAAATCTTTTTTGTTTTTTTCCTGAAAATTGTTTTAGAAGTGGGGGAGAGGAAAACGAGAGGCAAATGGCAAATAATGTAAATGCAAGATATGAGCTTGTGATAGGTACTTGGTAGGCTTGATGTCTTGACTTGCTATGTATCCTCCCCGGCAACGGCGCCAGAAATCCTTCTTGCTACTTCTTGAGCTTGCGTTGGTTTTCCCTTGAAGAGGAAAGGCTGATGCAGAAAAGTAGATAAGTATTTCCCTCAGTTGTTGAGAACCAAGGTATCAATCTAGTAGGAGGTTCAAGCAAGGCCCCAATCTTTGCACCTGCACAAACAATCAAACACTTGCACCCAACGCTATAAAGGGGTTGTCAATCCCTTCATGGTTACTTGCAAGGATGAGATCTGATAGAGATAGATATAAAAGATTACTAAAACGAAAAGTAAAATAAAAGTAAAAAAATTGCAGCAAAGTATTTTTGGTATTTTTGGTTTATAGAACTGAAAATATAATATGGAGAATAGACCCGGGGGCCATAGGTTTCACTAGAGGCTTCTCTCTTGAAGGAAAATAATATGGTGGGTGAACAAATTACTGTCGAGCAATTGATAGAAAAGCGCATAGTTATGACGATATCCAAGGCAATGATTATGCATATAGGCATCACGTCCGTATCAAGTAGACCGAAACGATTCTGCATCTACTACTATTACTCCACACATCGACCAACTCCTGCCTGCATCTAGAGTATTAAGTTCATGAAGAACAGAGTAACGCATTAAGTAAGATGACATGATGTAGAGGGATAAACTCAAGCAATATGATGAAAACCCCATCTTTTTACCCTTGATGGCAACAATACAAATACGTGCCTCGCTACCCCTACTTTGTCACTGGGTGAGGACACCGCAAGATTGAACCCAAAACTAAGCACTTCTCCCATTGCAAGAATTACCAATCTAGTTGGCCAAACCAAACCAATAACTCGAAGAGACTTGCAAAGATATGAAATCATGCATATAAGAATTCAGAGAAGATTCAAATAATATTCATAGATAATCTGATCATAAACCCACAATTCATCGGATCTCGACAAACACACCGCAAAAGAGTATTACATCGGATAGATCTCCATGAAGATCATGAAGAACATGGTATTGAAGAACATAAAGAGATAAGAAGCCATCTAGATACTAGCTATGGACCCGAAGGTCTGAGGTGAACTACTCTCGCATCATCGGAGGGGCAATGGAGTTGATGTAGATGCCCTCCGTGATCGAATCCCCCTCCGGCAGATTACCGGAAAAGGCCCCAAGATGGGATCTCACGGGAACAGAGGCTTCCGGTGGCCGAAAAGTATTATCGTGGCTCTCTTTGGTATTGGGGGAATATTCCTGAATTTATAGGCGAGGAATTAGGGTTGGAGGAGCCACGGGGGGCCCACATGCCAGGGGGGCGCCCTCCCGGGGCGCGCCCAGGCGGCTTGTGGCCCACCCGTGGGTCTTCTGGCCTCTTCTCCAAGTCTCCTGGGTTCCTTCTGGTCCAAGAAAAATCATCGTAGAATTTTATTCCGTTTGGACTCCGTTTGATATTCCTTATCTGCAATACTCAAAAACAAGGAAAAAAAAGAAACTGGCACTGGACACTAGGTTAATAGGTTAGTCCCAAAAATAATATAAAATAACATATTAATGCATATAAAATATCCAAAACAGATAATATAATAGCATGGAACAATCAAAAATTATAGATACGTTGGAGACGTATCACCTAGTCATATGCACCTATTACGTGTTATGATCCGTCAACCCCATAGTGACAATATTTGGGATACTTCGCGGTGATGACCGTAGTTTGAGGAGTTCATGTACTCACCATGTGTTAATGCTTTGTTCCGGTTCTCTATTAAAAGGAGGCCTTAATGTCCCTTAGTTTGCTTATGGACCCCGCTGCCACGGGAGGGTGGGACAAAAGATGTCATGCAAGTTCTTTTCCATAAGCACGTATGACTATTTACGGAATACATGCCTACATTACATTGATGAACTGAGCTAGTCCTGTATCGCCCTAGGTTATGACTGTTACATGACGAATATCATCCAACGAGTTACCGATCCAGTGCCTATGACCTTTCCACTATTTTCTCTTGCTAAGTTACTATTGTTGTTGCTGCAGTTACAACTGCTACAAAACTATTGCTACTACTGTTACCGCTACCGTTACTATTGCTACTGCTATCAAAACTATCATATTACTATGCTACTGATCACTCTGCTGCAGATATTTAATCTCCAGGTGCAGTTGAATTGACAACTCAACTGCTAATACTCTCAAGTATTCTTTGGCTCCCCTTGTGTCGAATCTATAAATTTGGGTTGAATACTCTACCCTCGAAAACTATTGCGATCCCCTATACTTGTGGGTTATCAAAACCTTTTTCTGGTGCCGTTGCCGGGGAGCATAGCAATATTTGTTGAGTCACTTGAGATTTATATCAAATTATCACTATGAAGAATCTGAAGGATCCAAGGACTAGGATTTTTCCCTCTACTACGAGGGGAGGTAAGGAACAGCCATCTAGCTCTGCACTTGATTCACCTTCTGTTATGAGTAAGCTTGCAACACCACCACATGCTAGTAATCCTGATATGTCGCAAGTTATTGATGATGCTACCTCTGCTTTGAATTGTGCTATTGATGATGCTAGTACCATGCTTGATGATAATGTGCCACTAGGAGAATTTCTTGAGGAACAAATTGCTAGAGCTAAAGAAAATGAAACTACTGAAACTGATGAGATTGCTGAAATTGATGAAGCTTATGAAACTAATTATGATTATGAAACTCCTATTAGTCCTAGCTCTCCTAAGTTTGAAATGCCTAAGATACCTGAAGGTTATGTTATGGACGAGGAGATAACTAGAGAAATTCTTTCTTGCAAGGATAGGGACGATCTTAAGAAACTACTATGCAAGTATAAGGAAAAGACTTTGAATGCTAGAATGAAATGTGATCCTAAGTTTGCTACTTCACCTATCTGTGTTACCGATAAGGATTATGAATTCTCTATCGACCCAGAGTTAATTACTTTGGTTGAATCCGATCCTTTACATGGCTATGAAACTGAAACTGTAGTGGCACACCTTACTAAGCTGAATGATATGGCCACCCTCTTTGCTCATGATGAGAAGATTCGCTACTATTACATCCTTAAGTTTTTTCTGTTCTCATTAAAGGGTGATGCTAAGACATGGTACAATAGTCTTGCTCCTGGTTGTGTGCGTAGTCCTCGGGATGTGATTTACTACTTCTCTGAAAAATATTTTCCTGCTCATAAGAAAGAAGCTGCCTTACAGGAAATATTTAACTTTGTGCAAATTGAAGAAGAGAGTCTCCCACAAGCTTGGGGAGGCTTCTCGAGTTGCTTAATGCTTTGCCTGATCACCCTCTCAAGAAAAATAAAATACTTGATATCTTTTATAATGGACTAACCGATACTTCTAGGGATTTCCTAGATAGTTGTGCTGGTTGTGTTTTCAGGGAACGAACTGTTGAACAAGCTGAGGAATTATTGAATAACATATTGAAGAATAATGATGATTGGACTCTTCCTGAACCACCGCCTAAACCCACTCCGAAGAAGAGGGGTATCTTATTTCTCAGTCCTCAAGATATGCAAGAGGCAAAGCAATCTATGAAGGAAAAAGGTATTAAAGCTGAGGATGTTAAGAATTTGCCACCTATTGAAGAAATACATGGCCTTGACACACCACCACCTCGAGAGGTGGTAGAGTTAAATTCTTTATTAAAGTTTAATGAAAGTGACATCCCTCACAATAAACCTCCTAGTCAATGCTTATATGAGTTTGATAACTATATTATGAAGCAAGATCATTTCAATGCTCATGTTCTGAAACAATTGAAATACAATTGTGATATGATTGCTCGCTTGAGTGACTTGCTATTTAGAATCAGTAATGATGTTAGAGGTGTAGGAAAGCATGCCTCTATGGTTCAAACCCAACTAGAACAAGTAGCTAAGTCTCAAAAAGAATTGCTTGATGAAATGAATAGTAATATGCATGACTTTGCTGCTAGAGTAGTAACTAGAGGAGGTAGAATGGCCCAAGAACCACTCTATCCTGAGGGTCATCCTAAAAGAATTGAACAAGACTCTCAGAGAATTAATACTGATGCACCTAGTCCCTCTAAGAAGAAAAAGAAAAAGAAAAATGATAGGACTTTGCATACCTCTAGTGAACCCGAGACACAAAAACCTCCTGATAATAATGATGTCTCTATTTCTGATGCTGAAACTCAATCTGGTAGTGAACACCAACCTAGTGATAATGAAAATGATAATGATGATGTTCACGATGAGGCTCAACCTAGTAATGATAGAGAACCAGATAATGATGTTGAAATAGAGCCTGCTCCTGATCTTGATAACCCACAACCTAAAAATAAACGTTATGATAAAAAAGACTTTGTGGCTAGTAAACATGGTAAGGAAAGAGAGCCATGGGTTCAGAAACCCATGCCATTTCCACCTAAGCCATCTAAGAAAAAGGATGATGAAGAATTTGAGCGCTTTGCTGAAATGATTAGGCCAGTCTTTTTGCGTACCCGTTTAACTGATATTTTGAAGATGGCCCCTTATGCAAAGTATATGAAAGACATCATCACAAATAAAAGAAAAATACGTGAAGCTGAAATCTCCACCATGCTTGCTAATTATTCTTTTAATGATGGAGTACCTAAAAAACTTGGAGATCCTGGAATACCAACTATACCTTGCTCCATCAAAAGAAACTATGTTAAAACTGCTTTGTGTGATTTGGGAGCCGGTGTTAGTGTTATGCCTTTCTCCTTATATAAAAGACTTGATTTGAATAAACTCACACCTACTAAGATATCATTGCAAATGGCTGACAAATCAACAGCCATACCTCTCGGTATTTGTGAGGATGTGCCCGTTGTTGTTGCAAATGTTACTATCTTAACGGACTTTGTTATTCTTGAGATGCCCGAGGACGACAACATGTCGATTATCCTTGGTAGACCCTTTTTGAATACTGCAGGGGCTGTTATTGATTGCAATAAAAGCAAGGTCACTTTTCATATTAATGGTAATGAGCACACGATGCACTTTCCGAAGAAACAATTCCAAGTGAATGGTATAAATGTTATTGAAGAACCTCTGACCATCACTATTGGAAGTTTTCAATTACCTCTACCTACTGCCAAAAGGAAATATGATATACTTATTGTAGGGGATATGCACATCCCCATTGAGGTAACTTAGTGTTTTACGAAAGTTCTTCGGTTTCATGCTAATCGGAAGTGGTTGTTAATAAGACTTGATCAACCTTATTAATTAATCATTTTTTAGAGGTATGACGTCGATGAATCTAGTAAGCGCAACTCTCTATTCCCACATTTTAATTTATGTTCTAGCTAGTTAAATAAAATAAAATGCCATGTTTATCTTGTTTTTTGTTTTCTCCGTGCAATAAAAAAATGACCCAAAAATAAAAATTCTCAGAATGCCCTAAAAATTTAACACGATTTTTTACGAATATTTATGAATTTTTGGTGCAAATAACACCTGAGGGGGGTGCACCTGGTGCCCACAATACACCAGGGCGCGCCAGCACCCCCAGGCGCGCCCTGTGGGTTGTGGCCCCCACGTGGGCCCCCTCACTTATCTCTTTAACCCACTTGTCACCTACCTCCAGCAAAAAATCGCCACAGCCACCATTTTCATGTTCTTGCTCTCAAACCCGCGGATTTCGATCTCTTTGCTCGAAGCTCCGTTTTCGAAACTGTTTGGAGGGATTGCTACTTGGTATGTGACTCCTCCATTGCTCCAATTAGTTTTTGTTTTAGTGGGTTATCTTTAGAGTAATTAGCTACTCTTGGTGCTGCTATAGATGAGCTTGCATGTTGAATTCTTAGAGTTCTAAGTAGTTTGAATGCTCAATATGGCCTCTATGCATGCTTGGGAGTAGTTGCTAACAATCTTACAAAGTTTTGTTGACAAAGTTTTGTGGACTAAAAATTTTCAGAATTTTTATAGGAATAAAAATGAATATCTTTAGGAAGTTCTCCAAGAAAAATGCCAAGGGAGTCATTGGGGAATCATCGGACAATGACCTTCACACTCCAAGAAAGGTGGAGGTGCGGTCGTGCAAATGACCGCATGATGCCTTCATGGAGGAGGCCGGGATCCATCAAGAGTTCGCTCAGTTTGTCGCGAACGCTGGGTTAACCGAGTTCCTCACAGATAAGTGTGACCAATATCACATCCTTACAAATTCCTTCGCGCAAAGTTTTACTTATTTAGGGAGAAACAACCCTCCTGAAGTGCATTTCAAACTTTATGTTGAACCTCACACATTATCGCTAACTGACTTCTGTAACATATGCTTGATCCCTTCTGATGGGGACTTGAGAGAACCTAGACCGTCTGAGTTTGAGGATTTTCTCCTTGCATTAACCGTGGGTGAAGATAGAGGCGTGTCGAGCGCCACTGCTATTAGCTTACAGTTTCCCTCAGTACATTATTTTGCCTTAGTCATCACTAAGTGTTTAACCGCTAGGGAGAAGGTTGGCGCACTCAGTGCTCCTGACCTTGCTATTTTACGTCGTGCACTTTATAATGATCACACCTTTTGTATTGGGGCTATTATTGCCCAGCGCTTACAGCTCAATAAAACTAAGGGAAAGATACATGGTGGTATTTATGCTACTCGCTTAGCGAACCACTTTAGAATCCCCTTTCGCCCGCATGATTACCTCTTACCCCGAATTTAGCTCGACCATAAGTCACTGCAGGCTCACCATTTTCTTGATGTAACTGACTCTTGATACGTCCATTTTGCATCATGCTTTTATATTGATATTTATTGCATTATGGACTGTTATTACACATTATGGTACAATACTTATGCCTTTTCTCTCTTATTTTACAAGGTTTACATGAAGAGGGAGAATGCCGGCAGCTGGAATTCTGGACTGGAAAAGGAGCAAATATGAGAGACCTATTCCGCACAACTCCAAAAGTCCTGAAAAGTTACGGAGAATTATTTTGGAATATATAAAAAATATTGGGCGAAAGAAATACCAGAGGGGACCCACCAGGAGGCCACAAGCCTGGGGGGCGCGCCCTACCCCCCAGGGCACGCCCCTGTGGCTTGTGGGCCCCCTGGCAGCCCTCCGGTGCCCATCTTCTGCTATATGGAGGGTTTTGACCTGGAAAAAATCATAAGAGAGCTTTTGGGACGAAGCGCCGCCGTCTCAAGGCGGAACTTGGGCAGGACCAATCTAGGGCTCCGGTGGAGCTGTTCTGCCGAGGAAACTTCCCTCCCAGAGGGGGAAATCGAAGCCATCGTCATCACCAGCGATCCTCTCATCGAGAGGGGGTCAATCTCCATCAACATCTTCACCAGCACCGTCTCCTCTCCAAACCCTAGTTCATCTCTTGTATCCGATCTTTGTCTCAAAACCTCAGATTGGTACCTGTGGGTTGTTAGTAGTGTTGATTACTCCTTGTAGTTGATGCTAGTTGGTTTACTTGGTGGAAGATCATTTGTTCAGATCCTTAATGATAATTAATACTCCTCTGATTATGAACATGAATATGCTTTGTGAGAAGTTATGTTTGTTCCTGAGGACATGGGATAAGTCTTGTTATAAGTAATCATGTGAATTTGGTATTCGTTCGATATTTTGATGAGATGTATGTTGTCTCTCCTCTAGTGGTGTTATGTGAATGTCGACTACATGACACTTCACCATTATTTGGGCCTAGGGGAAGGCATTGGGAAGTAATAAGTAGATGATGGGTTGTTAGAGTGACAGAAGCTTAAACCCTAGTTTATGCGTTGCTTCGTAAGGGGCTGATTTGGATCCATATGTTTCATGCTATGGTTAGATTTATCTTAATTCTTCTTTCGTAGTTGCGGATGCTTGCGAGAGAGGTTAATCATAAGTGGGAGGCTTGTCCAAGTAAGGTCAGCACCCAAGCACCGGTCCACCCACATATCAAATTATCAAAGTAACGAACGCGAATCATATGAGCATGATGAAAACTAGCTTGACAGAAATTCACATGTGTCCTCGGGAGCGCTTTGCTTTATTTAAGAGTTTGTTCAGGCTTGTACTTTGCTACAAAAAGGATTGGTCCACCTTGTTGCACCTTTGCTACATTTATTACTTGCTACCCGTTACGAATTATCTTATCACAAAACTATCTGTTACCGATAATTTCAGTGCTTGCAGAGAATACCTTACTGAAAACCGCTTGTCTTTTCCTTCTGCTCCTCGTTGGGTTCGACACTCTTACTAATCGAAAGGACTATGATAGATCCCCTATACTTGTGGGTCATCAAGACTCTTTTCTGGCGCTGTTTCCCGGGAGTGAAGCGCCTTTGGTGAGTGGAATTTGGTAAGGAAAAATTTATATAGTGTGCTGAAATTTACTGTCACTGGTTACTATGGAAAATAATCCTTTGAGGGGCTTGTTCAGGGTATCTTCACGTAGACTGGAAGCACAAAGAGTTGCTCCTCAACCTACTGAACCTACTGAAAATATTTATTATGAAATTCCTTCGTGTATGATAGAGAAACTGCTAGCTAATCCTTATGCAGGAGATGGAACACTACATCCCGATTTGCATCTAATCTATGTGGATGAAGTTTGTGGATTATTTAAGCTTGCTGGTTTGCCCGAGGATGATGTCAAGAAGAAGGTCTTTCCTTTATCTTTGAAGGAGAAGGCATTGACATGGTATAGGCTATGTGATGATATTGGATCATGGAACTACAACCGATTGAAATTGGAATTTCATCAGAAGTTTTATCCTATGCATCTGGTTCATCGTGATCGGAATTATATTTATAATTTTTGGCCTCATGAAGGAGAAAGTATCGCTCAAGCTTGGGGGAGGCTTAAGTCAATGTTATATTCAAGCCCCAATCATGAGCTCTCAAGAGAAATTATTATTCAGAATTTTTATGCTCGGCTTTCTCGTAATGATCAATCCATGCTCGATACTTCTTGTACTGGTTCCTTTATGAAGAAGGATATTGAATTCAAATGGGGTTTATTGGAAAGAATTAAATGCAACCCTGAAGATTGGGAACTCGATGAAGGTAAAGAGTCATGTATAAACATTAAGTTTGATTGTGTTAAATCCTTTATAGACACCGATGCTTTTCGTGAATTTAGCACTAAATATGGACTTGACTCTGAGATAGTAGCTTCTTTCTGTGAATCGTTTGCTACTCAGGTTGATCTCCCTATGGAGAAGTGGTTTAAATATCATCCTCCCATTGAAGTGAAAGTAGTTCAACCTATTAAAGTTGAAGAAGAAACTATTACTTATAATGTTGATCATGTTATTCCTGCTGCTTATATTAAGAAACCACCTTTCTCTGTTAGAATAAAGGAACATGCTAAAGCTTCAACTGTGATTCGTAAGAGTTATACTAGAACACCTACACCCGCTGAACAAATTAAAGTTGAACCTAGTATTGCCATGGTCAAAGATCTCTTGGTCGATAATATAGATGGGCATGTTATTCATTTCTGTGATGAAGCTGCTAGAATTGCTAGACCTGATACTAAAGATAAACATAGACCTATAGTTGGCATGCCTGTTGTTTCTGTTAAAATAGGAGATCATTGTTATCATGGCTTATGTGATGTGGGTGCTAGTGTGAGTGCAATTCCCTTTACCTTATATCAAGAAATTATGAATGATATTGCACCAGCTGAATTAGAAGAAATTGATGTTACCATTAAGCTTGCTAATAGAGATACTATAGCACCAGTTGGGATTGTTAGAGATGTTGAAGTCTTGTGTGGGAAAATAAAATATCCTACTGATTTTCTTGTTCTTGGTTCCCCGCAAGATGATTTTTGTCCCATTATATTTGGTAGGCCTTTCTTGAATACTGTTAATGCTAAGATAGATTGTGAGAAAGAAACTGTTACTGTAAGTTTTGGGGATGTGTCCCATGAGTTTAATTTCTCTAAATTTCGTAGACAACCCCATGATAAAGAATTGCCTAGTAAGGATGAAATTATTGGTCTTGCTTCTATTGTTGTGCCTCCTACTGATCCCTTAGAACAATATTTGCTAGACCATGAAAACAATATGCATATGAATGAAAGGAATGAAATAGATAAGATTTTCTTTGATCAGTATCCTATTTTGAAACACAACTTGCCCATTGAGATTCTTGGGGATCCTCCTCCACCCAAGGGTGATCCCGTGTTTGAGCTTAAACAATTACCGGATACTCTGAAATATGCTTATCTTGATGAAAATAAGATATATCCTGTTATTATTAGTGCTAACCTTTCAGAGCATGAAGAAAAGAGATTATTGAAAACTCTGAAGAAGCACCGTGCTGCTATTGGATATACTCTTGATGATCTTAAGGGCATTAGTCCCACTCTATGTCAGCATAAAATTAATATGGAGCCTGATGCTAAACCAGTTGTTGATCACCAACGACGGTTAAATCCTAAAATGAAAGAAGTGGTAAGAAATGAAATATTAAAGCTTCTAGAGGCAGATATACTTTATCCTATTACTGATAGTAGATGGGTTAGTCCTGTTCATTGTGTCCCTAAGAAGGGAGGTATTAGCGTTGTTCCTAATGATAAAAATGAATTGATCCCACAAAGAATTGTTACATGATATAGAATGGTAATTGATTTTAGGAAATTAAATAAAGCTACTAGGAAAGACCATTACCCTTTACCTTTTATTGATCAAATGCTAGAAACACGATCCAAACACACACACTTTTGCTTTCTAGATGGTTATTCTAGTTTTTCTCAAATACCTGTGTCAAAAGAGGACTAAGAGAAGACCACTTTTACTTGTCCTTTCGGTACCTTTGCTTATAGACGTATGCCTTTTGGTTTATGCAATGCACCTGCTACCTTTCAAAGATGTATGACTGCTATATTCTCTGACTTTTGTGAAAAGATTTTTGAGGTTTTTATGGATGATTTCTCCGTCTACGGAACTTCTTTTGATGATTGCTTGAGCAACCTTGATCGAGTTTTGCAGAGATGTGAAGAAACTAATCTTGTCTTGAATTGGGAGAAGTGCCACTTTATGGTTAATGAGGGCATTGTCTTTGGACACAAAATCTCCGAAAGAGGTATTGAGGTGGATAAAGCTAAAGTTGATGCTATTGAAAAAATGTCGTGTCCCACGGATATCAAAGGTATAAGAAGTTTCCTTGGTCATGCTGGTTTCTATAGGAGATTTATTAAAGACTTCTCTAAAACTTCTAGGCCTCTCAGTAATCTCTTGCAAAAATATGTTCCATTCGTTTTTGATGATCATTGTGTAGAAGCATTTGAAATTCTTAAGAAAGCCTTGATTTCTGCACCTGTTGTTCAACCACCTGATTGGAACCTACCCTTTGAAATTATGTGTGATGCTAGTGATTATGCCATTGGTGCTGTTCTAGGACAAAGAGTTGATAAGAAATTAAATGTTAACCATTAGGCTAGTAAAACTCTAGACAGTGCTCAAAGAAACTATGCTACCACTGAAAAGGAATTTTTAGCAGTTGTGTTTGCTTGTGATAAGTTCAGACCTAATATTATTGATTCCAAAGTAACTGTTCACACTGATCATGCTGCTATTAAATATCTTATGGAAAAGAAAGATGCTAAACCTAGACTTATTAGATGGGTTCTTCTGCTACAAGAATTTGATTTGCATATTATTGATAGAAAGGGAGTTGAGAACCCCGTAGCAGACAACTTGTTTAGGTTAGAAAATGTTCTTGATGACCCACTACCTATTGATGATAGCTTTCCTGATGAACAATTAGCTATCATAAATGCTTCACGTAATGCTCCATGGTATGTTGATTATTCTAATTACATTGTTGCTAAATTTATACCGCCTAGTTTCACATACCAACAAAATAAAAAGTTCTTCTATGATTTAAGACATTACTTTTGGGATGATCCACACCTTTATAAAGAAGGAGTAGATGGTGTTATTAGACGTTGTGTACCTGAGCATGAACAGGAACATATCCTACACAAGTGTCACTCCGAGGCCTACGGAGGACACCACGCTGGAGATAGAACTGCACACAAGGTATTACAATATGGTTTTTATTGGCCTACTCTCTTCAAGGATGCTCGTAAGTTTGTCTTGTCTTGTGATGAATGTCAAAGAATTGGTAATATTAGTAGACGTCATGAAATGCCTATGAATTACTCACTTGTTATTGAACCATTTGATGTTTGGGGTTTTGATTATATGGGACCTTTTCCAAAGTCCAACGGGTATACCCATATTCTAGTTGCTGTTGATTATGTTACTAAGTGGGTAGAAGCTATTCCAACTAGTACTGCTGATCATAACACTTCTATTAAAATGCTTAAAGAAGTTATTTTCCCTAGATTTGGAGTCCCTAGATATTTAATGACTGATGGTGGTTCACACTTTATTCATGGCGCTTTCCGTAAATTGCTTGCTAAGTATGATGTTAATCATAGAATTGCATCTCCATATCATCCTCAGTCTAGTGGTCAAGTAGAATTAAGCAATAGAGAAATTAAATTGGTCTTGCAAAAGACTGTTAATAGATCTAGAAAGAATTGGTCTAAGAAACTTGATGATGCATTATGGGCTTATAGAACTGCTTACAAAAACCCTATGGGTATGTCTCCATATAAAATGGTTTATGGTAAAGCATGTCACTTACCTCTTGAACTAGAACATAAAGCTTATTGGGCAATTAAAGAGCTCAACTATGATTTCAAACTTGCTGGTGAGAAGAGGTTATTTGACATTAGCTCACTTGATGAATGGAGAATCCAGGCCTATCAGAATGCCAAGTTGTTTAAAGAAAAGGTTAAGAGATGGCATGATAAAAGGATACAAAAGCGTGAATTCAATGTAGGCGACCATGTCTTGCTATACAATTCTCGTTTAAGATTTTTTGCAGGAAAACTCCTCTCTAAATGGGAAGGTCCTTACATTGTCGAGGAAGTATATCGTTCCGGTGCCATCAAGATCAACAACGCCGAACGCACTAACCCAAAGGTGGTAAACGGGCAAAGAATCAAACATTATATCTCAGGTACTCCCATAAATGTTGAAACCAATATTATCAATACCATAACTCCGGAGGAGTACATTAGGGAGACCTACCAGAACGTTTCAGACTCCGAAAAGGAATAGGTATGTGGTACGGTAAGCAAACCGACTCCAAAACTTTTCCAATAGCAATTTTTCTCCGTTTTGGAATATTTAATAAATTAGGAAAATTTAAAGTAGTCCGAAAAGTGCACGAGGAGGCGACCAGGAGATATGCACGTGGAGTTCAGGAAATCGAGCCTCCCAAACACAAGGAGAAAACCCAAAGTTCTATTTATCCCTTCTCATTTTCTGCAGGAGAGCAAGCAAGAATTATGTCAAAGGATATTGAAGCTCGAGCAGGAAGTTGATGATCTGAGGGAACAGAATTTTATGCTTAAGAGGAAACTGAACAAGCTTAAAGATCCTTCTCCATCATCACCACCTCCGAAGAAAGACAACTAAACACATGGGTACGGGCACTCCCCTTGGCTTGTGCCAAGCTTGGGGTAGGTGCCCCGGTATCGTATCACCATCACATCTTTTACATTTATCGTTTTTCTCAGTTCGATTCTTTTGGTTATATCTTGATCTTGTAGAATAAAGTTTTTAGTGTGATCTAGCTTTGAGTTTTGCTTTATGTTCCCCCTGTGTAATCGAGTCCGATAGTTATATAATAAAAAGTAGTTTTGAGTTGAGGGCTTTGCTTGCTTGCTATGATCTTGAGAAAAAGAAATAAAAAGAAGAATAGAATAAAAGCAAAGAGTATATATGATGATCTTATGGGGAGTGATGACTTCACATATAAGAAGTATGTCGATTGAAATTTGTTGTGAGTTGACAAACATAGCGATTGGTCATTGTTGCAATTAAAAGGAAGTAATAAAGAAAGAGAGGTTCACATATAAATATATTATCTTGGACATCTTTTATGATTGTGAGCACTCATTAAAATATTATATGCTAAGAAGTTGATGTTGGACAAGGAAGACAACATAGTGGGTTATGTTTGCTTATTTCCGAATAGAAGTTATATGGTTATGGATCCTTTAACATGTGACGCTTGCTTCCACCCCATATCAGCCAAAACTTCCGCACCAAGTAGAGATACTACTTGTGCATCCAAACATCCTCAACCCAGTTTTGTCATGAGAGTCCACCATACCTACCTATGGATTGAGTAAGATCCTTCAAGTAAGTTGTCATCAGTGCAAGCAATAAAAAATTGCTCTCTAAATATGTATGATCTATTAGTGTGAGGAAAATAAACTTTATACGAACCTGTGATATGGAAGAAATAAAAGTGACAGACTGCATAATAAAGTTCTTTATCACAAGTGGCAATATAAAGTGACGTTCTTTTGCATTAAGAGATTGCGCATCCAACTATAAAAGCGCATGACAACCTCTGCTTCCCTCTGCGAAGGGCCTATCTGTTACTTTTACTTTCTAGTACTTACCTTTATGCAAGAGTCATGGTGATCTTCACCACTTCCTATATTTCGCCTTTCTCTCTTGGCAAGCGTCATGTATTGGGGAATGATCTAGACACATATATCCACTCGGATATGGGTGATCATGAGTTGTTTTTGTTGACATTACCCTTGAGGTAAATAGTTGGGAGGCAAAACTATAAGCCCCTATCTTTCTCTGTGTCCAATTGAAGCTTTGACCTCATAAGTACCGCGTGAGTGTTAGCAATTATGAAAGACTAAAATATGATTGAGTATGTGGATTTGCTTTACAAGCTCTTATATTGACTCTTTCCGATGTTATGATAAATTGCAATTGCTTCAATGACTGAGATCATAGTTTGTTGGTTCTCAATAGAGTTCTTGATTCATACTTTACCTTGTGAATGAATTGTTACTCTAGTATAAGAAATTATATATCATTAAGTATTGCTGTTCTTAAGATGATCATGATGCTCTCATATCCGTATTTTATTTTATCGACACCTCTATCTCTAAACATGTGGACATATTTATCGATCTCGGCTTTCGCTTGAGGACAAGCGAGGTCTAAGCTTGGGGGAGTTGATACGTCCATTTTGCATCATGCTTTTATATTTTTATTTATTGCATTATGGACTGTTATTACACATTATGGCTTATGCCTTTTCTCTCTTATTTTACAAGGTTTACATGAAGAGGGAGAATGCCGGCAGCTGGAATTCTGGACTGGAAAAGGAGCAAATATGAGAGACCTATTCTGCACAACTCCAAAAGTCCTGAAAAGTTATGGAGAATTATTTTGGAATATATAAAAAATATTGGGCGAAAGAAATACCAGAGGGGACCCACCAGGAGGCCACAAACCTGGGGGGCATGCCCTACCCCCAGAACGCGCCCCTATGGCTTGTGGGCCCCCTGGCAGCCCTCCGGTGCCCATCTTCTGTTATATGGAGGGTTTTGACCTAGAAAAAAATCATAAGAGAGCTTTCGGGAGGAAGCGCCACCGTGTCGAGGCGGAACTTGGGCAGAACCAATCTAGGGCTCCGACGGAGCTGTTCTGCCGGGGAAACTTCCCTCCCGGAGGGGGAAATCGAAGCAATCGTCATCACCAGCGATCCTCTCATCGAGAGGGGGTCAATCTCCATCAACATCTTCACCAGCATTGTCTCCTCTCCAAACCCTAGTTCATCTCTTGTATCTGATCTTTGTCTCAAAACCTCAGATTGGTACCTGTGGGTTGCTAGTAGTGTTGATTACTCCTTGTAGTTGATGCTAGTTGGTTTACTTGGTGGAAGATCATATGTTCAGATCCTTAATGATAATTAATACTCCTCTGATTATGAACATGAATATGCTTTGTGAGTAGTTAGGTTTGTTCCTGAGGACATGGGATAAGTCTTGTTATAAGTAATCATGTGAATTTGGTATTCGTTCGATATTTTGATGAGATGTATGTTGTCTCTCCTCTAGTGGTTTTATGTGAACGTCGACTACATGACACTTCACCATTATTTGGGCCTAGGGGAAGGCATTGGGAAGTAATAAGTAGATAATGGGTTGCTAGAGTGACAGAAGCTTAAACCCTAGTTTATGTGTTGCTTCGTAAGGGACTGATTTGGATCCACATGTTTCATGCTATGGTTAGATTTATCTTAATTCTTCTTTCGTAGTTGCGGATGCTTGCGAGAGAGGTTAATCATAAGTGGGAGGCTTGTCCAAGTAAGGGCAGCACCCAAGCACCGGTCCCCCCACATATCAAATTATCAAAGTAACGAACGCGAATCATATGAGCATGATGAATACTAGCTTGACAGAAATTCCCATGTGTCGTCGGGAGCGCTTTGCTTTATATAAGAGTTTGTCCATACTTGTCCTTTGATACAAAAAGGATTGGGCCACCTTGCTGCACCTTTGCTACATTTATTACTTGCTACCCGTTACGAATTATCTTATCACAAAACTATCTGTTACCGATAATTTCAGTGCTTGCAGAGAATACCTTACTGAAAACCGCTTGTCATTTCCTTCTGCTCCTCGTTGGGTTCGACACTCTTACTTATCGAAAAGACTACGATAGATCCCCTATACTTGTGGGTCATCAACTCTCCCCATGATATTCACCATAACTTAGTATTTAGCAAGGAAACACGTGATATTATCCCGTTGCCTGCACCTGCTTTGTTTGATCCTATTGCCAGGAACGGATATAGGATTATGCCAGATGACATTGTAGCTTACCGGAACAACCTAGCAGCTGCTGAGGAGGAGCCCCAGGAGTGGGATGCTCAGGTGCCGCCTCCGCCTCACTATGACTTGGGACGTGACGGCTACTACGGATGGTGATTACCAAGCTAGGCCAAAAGCCTAAGCTTGGGGGAGTACGTATTTCCACCGACATTACATTCATGTTCGCACATTTCATTCCAGTTGTCGGTATTCATACTTTTCCATTGTAATATCCATGCTAGATTTGTTTTCTCGCTTTCTTCTTGTGTGTTTGAAAAAACTTTGAGAAAACCCAAAAATATTTCCTATTTCTTTTTACTTTTTATTTCTAGCTTAGTTTAATTGTAGCATCAAAATAAAACCCAAAAAGATTTCTTGCTTCTTCTTTTACTTGTTGGGAGCTTTCCCGTGTAAATAGTTTTTCTCGTTTTTGTTTTCTTTAATTTGCTTGCTTCATTAAAAACTAAAAACTCCAAAAATATTTTAGTGTGTTTCTTTGAAATTCTTTTCTTTTTACTTGAGTCGTACCAAGGAGAAGACCACGATTAAATTGTTGAGTGGTTCTCATCTGCATTATCGTTTATCTAACAAAGAACACACATTACCTTGTCTTCTCCCCTTGAATAAAATGTTTGCAGATTCCAGCTTAGTCCACGGCATTCTTGCACTATTATTATATTCTTGTCGTTCGGTCGTGCAAGTGAAAGGCAATGATGACGACATTTCATGAATTGACTGTGGCAGAGAAAAGCGGGTATGAACTCAACTTGTTTTTGTTTTTGTAAATATGTTTAATCTAGTATCCCTTGATCCAGCTCATTATGATCAAACATGTTTGCAATGACCATTAGAGATTATAGTTGTTCATGCCATGCTTAAGTAGCTAGGAGTGGATAATGATTTATCTTGGGTGTCAACATGCATTAAAATGGTTGTGATGTGGTATGATGATATGGTATCCTCCTCCGAATGTTTCAAGTGGCTTGACTTGGCACATGTTCACGCATGTAGTTGAATCAAAACCAACATAGCCTTCATGATATTTATGTTCATGGTGTCCATATCCTACTCATGCTAGTATTCAATGTTGATTATATGTAATGCATGTTCATGACCGTCTTAGCTCTCTAGCTGCCCGCTTCTCAATCTAATTGCTAGCCTTCGCCTGTACTAAGCGGGAATACTGCTTGTGCATCAAAACCCTTAAACCAAGTTATGCCAGATGAGTCCACTATATCTACCTATATGCGGTATTACCCTGCCGTTCCAAAGTAAATTTGCATGTGCCACCTCTAAAATTTCAAACAAACATCTATTTTGTGTGCCTGAACCGCTCATGGAGCGTCAGGGGGCGGTCAGTATCTTCCATGTTAAGCGGGTTATTCTCATGACGAGTGTTTATTCACTTGTCCTTACACGAGAGGGGCGCTAATAGGGATTCCCAGTCCCGAAATCAAAATCAAAAATAATTAAACAAAACTCCCCCAGTAATGTTGTTGGTTTGGATGGTACCCGTGGATGCGGCTCGCTGTGGAGTGTGATTGTTGGTGGAGGGGGAGTAAACCTTTACTTTTACCGCTTGGGAACCGTCGCTAATTTGTTTAGCATGGAAGATATTGATAACTCTTGGTCGTGATGTTGACAGGAAGGGTGTACCTCCCAAAATTATATCTATCTCCATTTTGAACTTTGAGCTCTGGCACCGCTGCAAATCCATGCTTCCCTCTGCGAAGGGACTATCTATTTACTTTTATGTTGAGTCATCACCTTCACAAATAAGCGCCAGACCTGAGAGCACTATTGTCATCCTCATGCATTGTGTATAGTTGATGTTGGGTGCAGCATGACTGGATCTTTTCTACCATGAATTACAATGTTTAGTCGCTGCTTGAACTTTGGAGGTGCTCTGCATTTATGTTTTGCGGTCTCAGAAAGGGCTAGCGAGATACCACTATTGTCATATTGTATCACGATTGTTTTGACAAAATGTTAACGCCTGAGATATTTTATTATTGCTCGCCAGTTGCTTATGTTATTGATATGAGTAAATATAATTTTTAAGAGTTATTGTTGACATGGTTAGTCATAATCTTTGCTGAAAACCTGGGTGCCACTTAAGCATATATATGCAAACAAGAACAAAAGAGTTCATAAAAGTTTTTCTTTATCACTTTCAGTTTATCAACTGAATTGCTTGAGGACAAGCAAAGGTTTAAGCTTGGGGGAGTTGATATGTCTCCAACGTATCTACTTTTCCTCACTCTTTTGCCCTTGTTTTGGACTCTAATTTGCATAATTTGAATGGAACTAACCCGGACTGACGTTGTTTTCAGCAGAATTGCCATGGTGTTGTTTTTGTGTAGAAATAAAAGTTCTCAGAATGGAATGAAACTTTTTGGAGATTTATTTTGGAAAATATAAAAAATAATGCAGCCAAAAACCACCGGAGAGGGGGCCCAGGGTGAGCATCACCCACCAGGGCGCGCCAGCCCCCTCCCGGCGTGCCCTGGTGGGTTGTGCCCACCTCGGGGCCCCACTTGCCCTATCTCCACCACTATAAATTCCTAAATTTGTAGAAAAAAAACAGAGAGAAAGAATTATCGCGTTTCACAAGACGGAGCCGCCGCCACCTCCTGTTCTTCATCGGGAGGCCAGATCTGGAGCCTGTTTGGGGCTCCGGAGAGGGGAATCTTCGGTCTTCGTCATCATCAACCTTTCTCCATTGCCAATTCCATGATGCTCCCCACCGGGAGTGAGTAATTCCTTCGTAGGCTTGCTGGTCGGTGAGGAGTTGGATGAGATTCATCATGTAATCGAGTTAGTTTTGTTAGGGCCTTTATCACTAGTATCCATTATGTTCTGAGATTGATGTTGCTATGACTTTGCTATGCCTAATGCTTGTCACTAGGGCCCGAGTGCCATGATTTCAGATCTGAACCGTTTATGTTATCATCTCTATATCCATGTTCTTGATCCGATCTTGCCTAGTCATATGCACCTATTACGTGTTATGATCCGTCAACCCCATAGTGACAATATTTGGGATACTTCGCGGTGATGACCGTAGTTTGAGGAGTTCATGTATTCACCATGTGTTAATGCTTTGTTCCGGTTCTCTATTAAAAGGAGGCCTTAATATCCCTTAGTTTCCTTATGGACCCCGCTGCCACGGGAGGGTAGGACAAAAGATGTCATGCAAGTTCTTTTCCATAAGCACGTATGACTATTTACGGAATACATGCCTACATTACAATGATGAACTGAGCTAGTCCTGTATCGCCCTAGGTTATGACTGTTACATGACGAATATCATCCAACGAGTTACCGATCCAATGCCTACGACCTTTCCACTATTTGCTCTTGCTAAGTTACTATTGTTGTTGCTGCTGCTACAACTGCTACAAAACTATTGCTACTACTGTTACCGCTACCGTTACTATTGCTACTGCTATCAAAACTATCATATTAGTGTGCTACTGATCACTCTGCTGTAGATATTTAATCTCCAGGTGCGGTTGAATTGACAACTCAACTGCTAATACTCTCAAATATTCTTTGGCTCCCCTTGTGTCGAATCTATAAATTTGGGTTGAATACTCTACCCTCGAAAATTGTTGCGATCCCCTATACTTGTGGGTTGTCACTCCACAGGTGGAAGACGATGACCAAGATATGTACTCTGAGTCCAAGGCAAATCACAATGCCATGAAGAACATGTACAATGAGATCCCTGCTGCAAACTTGCAATCTCACAAGCTTGGATCCATTTACTTCCTCCAGGCTGGTCTACGCACGATCAACACCATCTTGAGGCATACCTTGATGCCTAAGTCTGGAGATGAGAAGATGATAAGAGGCTATTCTATCAACATGCTGCTCCATCTTGATCATAACACCAGATTCAGAGTGATGGAGTTGATAGTTGAGACAGTGAAGAGGACTGCTGCAGATCAGAAGAGATCATGTGGATACGCTCCGTATATTCAGATGCTTATCAACTCCAAGCTGGAGAAGCACATGTATGCACTTGATCGACCACATTTGCCACTCTTGCCAGAGCTAGAAGACAATGTTGTGGTGATGGACCCAGATCATCCCACCTCAGCTACAGCACAGGCACAGGCACAGGCAGCCAGAGACTCTAGTGCTCAGGTGCCAAAGACTCGGAGTGAGCAGATGGATCTTCTCTTTAGCTCTGTGATTAGTATGCAGAAGGACATCGGGAACATCTTGAAGAACCAGGAGAGCCTTGCGAGGATTGTTGATAACAAGTTTCATATTCTTAACAACAAGGTGGATGAGCTCACAGTGACTGTGAATGAGCTCAAGAAGGAAGTTGATGGCGTGCCCAGTCCCCACACTACAGATGATGATGAGGATAGTCTACCTCTCAGGGCAGCCACTCAGTTCAGGACTCGGGCCATATCTGCTACAGTGCCAGTTCCAGAGACAAGACCTTCTTCATTAGCACCTCCTTCAGCTCCTTCAGCTCCTCCAGCACCTCCAGTTGCTACTCCGACTCCGTCCATGACGTCTGCTGAAGTCTTCGCTGATGCTGTTCTCTCGACTCCTTCATCAGCTACCGGAGGAGATCAGCCCCAGAAGAGCGCTTAGTTCTATATACCTTTGAACTTTTTGGTAACGTGTTGCCAAAGGGGGAGAAGTTGTATAGATCATTAGGGCTTCGAGAGAGGGAGAGCGTTGCTTTTTATCGCTTTTCAAAACATTGATATCTTTTGGTTTGTTTGCTTGTGTTAAACTTTGTGGGTGTTTGATCATACACTTGATGTGTATTGCTACTATTTCCTATCCATGTGATGCTTATGAGATGATCATTCACCTTTGCTTGATTGTGTTGTGCTATGATATTCATTCATATTATTCTCGCACACTACCAAGTTGTATGTGACATGAAAGAGTGCCCCATGTACCTAATCGATTGTGCATTTGCATTCAAACGCAAATTCAAAATAATGCACAAATATAGGGGGAGCTCTTGCTTATCACATACTTCTCAAAGCGACGATTATATTCATTGATTATATCATATGTGGAAACTTTGATCTATATGTTGTCATCAATTACCAAAAAGGGGGAGATTGAAAGCACATTTGCTCCCTTGGTGGTTTTGGTAATTAATAACAACATATATGTCATTGAACTAATGTTTCCACTAAGTATATTTCAGGAAAAGTTCAATGATGGGTTAGCAAAAGGATTGTGGAGAGGCCCCTAGATGCAAGGAATTGGATTGGCAAAGCTTCAAGCAAGAGGACTCTACATTGCACTTTGTGAGAAATCACCTTGAGTCCATAGGAAAGCCAATACTATTAAAAGGGGGTAAGGCACTGTTGGTGAACAATATGCTCCACGTGCACAAGTGATAGTCACCAAAAACACCCACAAGCTCTTCCACAAAAGTCTGTCCAAGCCTATCATGAAAATCGGTGCTACCAATATTTCCCTCTCGGTCCCACTGATTCCCACCTCAGACAGACCTATGCCAAACCCTAGATCTTCGATGCCACCAAGTTCAGCTTGCCAACTTTCTATTACCTCGATTCTTAAAATCGGAATTTCCGAGATTTTGGATCGGCGTCACCGAGTTGTGGAAACTGACCGTTGGTCACCTTATCGGTACTGCCGAGATCTTTGTATCGGTCTCACCGAGATTCAAAAGTTGCTACCTTTGGAGCAACTCGGTACCACCGAGTTCTATACTTTGGTGTCACCGAGTTGGTCACCTTAGGTGTAACGATTGGATTTTTGGAGATGCCTATATATACCCCTCCACCACCACTCACTCGCAAGTGAAGCACTCAGAACAGATCCCCACTTATCACATCAGATTTTCTGAGAGAGAGCCACCTACTCATGTGTTGAGATCAAGCCAATCCACTCCATCCATATGAATCTTGATCTCTAGCCTCCCCAAGTTGCTTTCCACCCAATCAATCTCTTCCACCAAAGCCAAATCTGTGAGAGAGTGATTGAGTGTTGATGAGTTTATCATCTTGAAGCACAAGAGCAGGGAGTTCATCGACATTATCGAGCCTATTACCTTTTGGAGGGTGGTGCCTCCTAGATTGGTTAGGTGTCGCTTGGGAGCCTCCTACTTCGTGTTGTGGAGTTAAACCAAGAAGTTTGTACAGGCAAGGAGATCGCCTACTTCGTGAAGATCTACCCATAGTGAGGCTAGTCCTTCGTGGACAGAAGCCTTTATGGAATAGTCAAGGTTGCTACTTCATGGACCCTTATGGGTGGAGCCCTCTGTGAAATCTCGCGACCGTTACCCTCCGTGGGTTGAAGACTCCATAAACGTGGACGTACGATAGCACCACCTATCGGAACCATGGGAAAAATCTTCGTGTTTCCAAATTGCGTTTGATCTTCCTCCGTATCCTCTACTACATATGCTTGTCTTTACTTTCCGCTGACATGCATGTGTAGGGTGTACTTGAATTGCTATCATTGCTAAAATCTGCCAACACTTAAAATTGGGAAAAGGTAGAATTTTTATTTGCTCAAGTAGTCTAATCACCCCCCCCCCTCTAGACATACTTTCGATCCTACAAAAATAAGGCGGCTACTGAAGGGCCGTCTCACATGGATGAAACAACTGCCATTGATACTCGATCAGAGGTAAATTTACTTTTTTGTTTGTATCTCATTGAATCTATCTGACGCCTCTTCTTCTTAGGGCGATGTTGAAACAAGCCGTGCGGGTGATGTTGAGGTAATTTCCATCTCTTCCGAGTCAGAACCTTTGCCCCTATTGAAAACAAGACGGGTTGTTTGGAAGGTAGGCTTTTCTCACCTGGACGCTCATCTAGACCCTCACTTTGTTTTGAAGAAAACCCAACACCAGTCTAGGCGTCAAACCCGAAGTGGGAGTGGCGAGCTTGTTGAGGGTTTACCTGATAAGTCAGTCGCCCGGAAACGACCAACCAAGGTACTTAATATTCCAGTCGTCTAAGGAAATTCTGACTTGATATGTCAATCTTTTGATTCCTATGCCTTGGTTTATCAGGAGTCGCCACCTTCGTCAGATGACTCAACTGCGTCCAAACTGACACCCTTTGTTATCAATCACGGGTAAATTTCTCATCATTTTGCCTGTTAGAGTAGACTATTGTCTCTTTCCCACTCTTCATATTATACTTTTTAACTTGGCAGGGCCAAAGCCAAGAAAAGGAAGACTGACGGGTCTTCTATTAACCCTGAGGCCCTGAGCCGGAGATTCCTGATTTGGCGGCTCCTGAAGTTCATGTTGATCATCCTTAAGACCCTCAGGAGATCCCAAACGATTTACCTCCTCCATCTGAACCAGCCAAGACTGACACCACAACTGTTGAAGCTACATCAGCAGTTAACCTTGACCCGCCCAATCCTTCAGTAACGAACAAAGATGCCCCTGAGGTTGTTATTACTGGAACGGGTTATACTACTCCTGAGATTTCCAGGGTGTTGACAAAGGTTACTGCTAAGGATGAAGCGGTACTGCAAGAAAAGGGAAAGTCCAAATTGGAGCTTCCAAATTATGGGAACTTTAGCGTTGAAGACCTTCATGCTACCTGTTTGGACCGCCTGGCTACAAGCCGTGAGATGGAAATCAGCCTTGTTAGCATGATGAAAAATAAATACGAGGTATGTTCTCCTTTATATGATCGCATCATATATCCTTTTGTAGCCCCCAAGGCCCAGCTTTGTCTTTTTAAGATAAGCTGGGTCTTGCGAATGTTGACTGACTCAACCTGTAGCCCCCAAGGGCCGGCTCATCTCCTTGCGATGAGTCGGGTCTTTTTAATAACTTTGAAGAACTTCAACCTGTAGCCCCCAAGGGCCGGCTCATCTCCTTGGGATGAGTCGGGTCTTGTTCACATTTTCAAATGTCAAAAAGAGCTGAGATGCATTAGCCCCCAAGTGCCGAATATATTGCTTGCAATTTGCTTGGGACTTGACATAGACTTATTTATGATGCAGGAAGCTTTGAAGACAGCCAAATCCAGCATGGCCAGTTTGAAAAAAGATCTGGAAAAAGGGGAAACCTCCCGGCAGAAGTTGAAGAAAAACTTCGCCTCTCATTGATCGAGCTGGAAAACGCCAAGGCGGGCTTTTTAAACGAGAAGAAATCATTTGAAGATGAAAAGGCGACTCTGCTGAAGCGTGCAGAGAATGCTGAGGGCCGGCTCAAACCCATTACCGAGGAGTTGTCCGGGTTAAAGCGGCATATTGCCCAGATGACCCAAGCTATTTTTGGTAAGTGTATATAGCCTCTTGTCTTCTTGAGATATAGATATAATGCGCCCGACGACTCATGCATTGATTTTATTTCGCAGGCCCCTAGACTAGCAGCTTTTATGATAACAGTCTGCTCATGCTCAAGGCTGTTTATTCTTTAACAGAGCAACTCTATGTTGGGAGTCATCTTGCAATCAAGGCGACAATGGGGGATAAGCAGCCTTTAAAGTTTATCAAGAATGTGTTGGAAAGTCTTTCAACCATCCCCCAACACATTCCAGAGCTAAAGAGGTCAGCTGGCCGATCTGGCGTGGTATATGCTTTGAGCCGGGCTTTAGCCTATGGAGAGGAGCTCGACCCTGCTGAATTAGCCAAAGGCTTCCCTGAGTTCAAAAATGACAGGTCAGAATTTTCTCAGGAAGATTATGCTGCATGTGTCAAAGATGCGCGAACACTATCCACTCAGTTGGTGTCTGAGATGAAACTGAGGACTTGTCAGGCGGCTTATGACGCCAACCACACCCGGATTCCACCACCTGAATTAGTATCAAAGAATCTGGCTCCTCAACGGCGTGAGCATATCTTCGCTCCTGAAGTTGACCCGTCTCCTATCTTTGATGATGAGGCCGTGTTCCAAGCCTTATCCCACTGCAACTGGGATGCGGATAACCTTCAAGTGGAAGAAACAGAAGACCAAGCAGTAGATATCCCGGAGGCGTCTCGTGCACAAGACTAGCCGCCATTGGCCCGGATGATATGATCGATGATTAGAGCTTTATCAATCATCGATGTCAGCTTAAGCCCCCAAGTATGGGTGAAAAACCAATTTGTGGCTCCTTTGAGCTTGTAATAGGGATAGCCGAAAACTTGTTGTCACGCCATCATGCATGTTTGCGCTTTTGTTGGCACAAGATACTTATGTTTCTGGACTTGATCCCTTTTCTGCTGTTTCACCGCCCTGTTATTCATATAACCCTTTTATTGATGAGCGCCTTTGGTAAGTTAGAGCTGGGAAAAATGAGCCGGCAGAAAGTCCTGATCTTCTAGATTTAACAATCTCTTTCAGCAATGCTGAAGATTATATGTTCTGTCAATTGGTCGCTTGTGCGAGCACAATCGTTCAACCCGGTCTCTCAAGCGTAAGCCGATAATAACTTTTGAACCTGAAACTTGTTGTAGTGAACAAAGCCAAATAAGGCAATATTCATAAACCGGCTCAATGAGTCCTGGCAGAAATTGATGTCCAAAACTTGAGGTCCTTTGATAGCCTTTTAAGCAATAACATAATTTTATGCTGGTCATGCAGCTAATAATCCAGTTATTTCATGTATAACTGGTAACGAAAGTAAGGCGTGCCCAAAACATTTTATGTGATGAAATTTCAGCACATAGTACCATTTTAGGGACTGGCTTTCGAAGTTTAGAAACATACAGCAGCCCCTTTTGAAAATAACTTTGCACGATCCTGGTTAGTTTAACTGAGATGCTAGTCAGCAAAAAGGCTTTATAAGAAAGCACAAAATATCTTGTGATATATTCTGATTTGAAAATCAGTTTTCCGCATAAGCACGGTGTGATGATGATGCGAAAGGTGTAATAACGTACGCTCATAATGTCAAGATAATCCGTCGGCTTTCGAGGCTCGACAGAGAAGACCGGCTTTCGAGGCTCGAGTCTTGCTTCAATGAAGCGGGTATAATAACCCATGGTTTATCCTAGCTTTCTGTATGCCGGCTCTCACATGACTCAAGCCGGTGTTTTAACCTTGATAAGTTCAGGGTCCAAAAAAGGATTGACTTGTCAAGAGTACACGGGGTCATCTAACCGGAGTCGCATCAAGCATACAGGCAGGTCTAACCATATATGGCGTTTTTGTCGAGTCAAGAGGGTGAGAAAGCTAAGCCCGATGGGCTGGAAGCCCCCAAATGCCCTTTGTATTGTGGCGTTATTATGCCGGGTCACAAGGGTGAGAAAGCTAAAATCGATGAGTTGGAAGCCCCCAGGTGCCCTTTGTTTCGGAAGATAAAGACTCAAACTCAATTTGTAGGTTCAAACGACAAAAAATATGCCGGCTTTATTCATACTCGAAACATAAAGAAGTATATACAGAATTCTGCAAGGGGGGAAGAAATTACAAAAAAGAGCCGACAGAGCTAGGTATAAGGAGGCCACTGGTGTTCCAGGGCCGGCTTGTTTCCCTCTCGGAGACATAAAATTTCTTCTTTGAGGCTCTCCAGAGTGAATTTTATTCAGGGATTCAGGTGCTAGTGGTACTGACAGTTATTCAACTGCTTGGGATTACTTTGGAATCCTCCTTGGTTATTATGCGGATTGCCCTGGCCAAGATGTTGCCCATTGCAATGATTTCCCTGGTGTTGAAAACCAGCCCCCAGGCCATCTTGTGACCCGCCAGGTCCGTGTTGGCCCGGGTGTCCTCCACCATTGCCTCCTGGACTATTCTAGAAAGCCTGGCTGCGGAACTCTTGCATGATATAACAATTTTCCCAAGAGTGGCTAGCCGGCTTATCTTGAGTGATGTGCTTAGGGCAAGGTGCTTTAAGTGCCTCCTCGTAATTGCGAGGTTTATTCCCATTATAAGCCCCTCCGGGTCGACCGTTGCGGCGCTGATTCTTGAAGCCCGTGTTAGTGTTGGCCACAAAGTCTGACCCGCCATCAGGCTGTTTCCGCTTATTATTTTGAGCCCCCTGGTTACCACCGTGACCATGCTGGCCCTTTCCGCTTTCAGCCTTTTTGCCTTTGGTGGTCTTGTCCTCATCTGAGCCAGGATCCTTCGTGCTATCCGATTCGGCATATCTGGTGAGGACGTCCATCAAGTCGCCCATGTCTTGTACCTTTCGCTTGAGCCGTCCGAGCTTCTACACCAAAGGCTGGAAGTGACAGTTCTTTTCCAATATTAGGACCGCTTGAGCCGCCATGATGATGTCCGATGAGTGGATGATTTTCGCGACCCGGCGAGTCCAATGGTGAGCCGACTCGTCTACTCGTTGAACGCAATGCTGTAAGTCTACTATTGTCATAGGTTTCTTGCAGGTTCCTTGGAAATTTTTGATGAATCGCTCTTTCGGCTCGGTCCATGTGTTGACGGAATTAGGCGGCAATTTCTTCAACCACGTCCGAGCCGGTCCTTCCAACATCATGGTTAAGTATTTAGCACATACAACGTCGCTGACATCCAGCATATCCAGTGCCAATTCATAACTTTCGATCCAGGATGCCGGCTCAAGATCTGCCATGTAATTTGGCACCTTACGAGGCCCCTTGAAGTCTTTGGGCATGTGCTCAGCGCGGAGTGCTAGGGATAAGCATGGTATACCAATTTTCCTACTGTTGGATCCAGCCCCCAAACTCGCCAGTTGAGGGTGAAGCTGTTGAATCGCCCGTGCCTCCGCTTCTGCTTCTGCTTGACGTGCGCCTCTCGCTGCATCAACAACTGCCTGGGCGTCTGACGGCATGGGACGGGTTGGGGAGACCTGAGGCTGTTGCCTCCGTCCATTGCTGGAAACGGTCGGTGACCTTCAATACAATGATCATTGCATCTTCGCTTTGATCTATCCGATGTAATCCTATTGTGCGGTGTGTTTGTTGGGCTCCGATGAATTGTGGGTTTATGTTCAGATTATTCATGAAAAGTATTTGTGTTACCTCTGAATATTAAGATTCTTATTTGCATGATCATTATAGCTTCGTAATTCTCTCCGATCTATCGATGTGCTTTGGCCAAGTAGATTGATCTATCTTTAGTGAGAGGTGTGACGCCCCCAATTTCGACCGTACGCTAATCATACACGCAATGCGTACGACCAAGATTAGGGACTCACTGATCGATATCACAACACAACACTAGACACAAATAAAAGTCATACAGCTTCATATTACAAGCCAGGGGCCTCGAGGGCTCGAATACAAAGCTCGACAAGCACGAGTCAGCGGAAGCAAATAATATCTGACTACAGACATAAGTTAAACAGGTTTTGCCTTAAGAAGGCTAGCACAAACATAAGCAGCGGATCGAAAGAGGCGAGGCCTCCTGCCTGGGAACCTCCTAACTACTCCTGAGCGTCGGCACTCTCCACGTAGTAGTAGGCTCCAGCGGTGGTGTAGTAGTCGTCTCCGGTGTACTCCATCTCCTGGGCTCCATCGTCTGAACGCGGAATCGTATCGAGGGGGAAAGAGGAAGCAAAGCAGCGGTGAGAACTCATCCAAAGTACTCGCAAGACTGACATCAGAACTATGCTAAGTATGCATCATCATCAAGGAATAGGGTTATATCTGGACTGACTACAGAAAGCAAGATTAGGGGGAAGGCCTAGTCCTATCGAAGACTAGCATCTTCAGCATCTTGCAGCATTAGAAGAGAGTAGACTGGTATCTCATATATAGAAATATTATTGTAGCAAATTTTATTTAAGTAACCACGCCCAGAGATTCTTCCTCGACTCCCTTCGAGGAAGCAATCTCGGAGCCAACATTCATTTCAATTTAAAGTCACATTTTAGTTGTAGTAGGTCAAGGTACAACTCCAAGTCGTCATGTTACCGTGGACACGGCTATTCGAATAGATAAGTTCTTCCCTGCAGGGGTGCACCGCATTTCCAACACGCTTGATCACCTCCGGCCGGACACACTTTTTTGGGTAATGCCCGGCCTCGGGATAGTAACACGTCGTCGCCCCACCTAGGCTCAACAGAGAGGCCAGCCCGCCGGTCTAAATCCTAAGCACAAAGGGGTCATGGGCCCACTTTCCCTCTGCGCTCCTGCACGATGCGTGGGCGGCCGAGGTCAGCCCTAGCACACTCTAGTCCAAGAGCTATACCGTCCAGGCCACTCGGGCGCGCGCCGCTCCATTGCTGATGTCCGAAGAGCTTCGGCTGATACAACGACGCTGAGTACCCATAACTTCTCCCACGTGATGGTTTGGTGCACAATAAGGTCAACGACCAACTCAGATCAAATACCCAACCCATTAGCATTTTATTAATGTGGGGCAAGCGCGACCCATGAAGTGCGGTCCCGTCTCCCCGTCTCGAGGATGTGTGGCAAGGGCCTCTCCTGCCCGTCCACGCCTCATCATCATCAAACAGTGGGTACCCCTCAGGGCCGACCCATCACCAACATGTTTCTGTAACCCGGTCATAGTAACTGTGTGTATAAAACATCAAGACGGAACCTGAGGAATCACCCTCAAAGGGCTCCGCTCGATGAAAACCGTCAAGGTGGACTTAGAGGAATCACCCTCGAGGGTCCCACACTTGAGGGGTTGCACGACAGAGTCATCGTCGGGAGTGGTGAAGGAGGAATCACCCTCGATAACCACGACCGACTAGCTACACTACAGAGTTAGCATCATGAGTACTTCACGAGGTGTCACCCTCGATACTCGATAGTAGCTCTGCAGAGTCGTACAACTAAGGGGTGTGCGGTGATGTGAGGGGGCCTGGCTCGTCGGTCGGTTGACCGAGTCTTCGACTCTTCGGGTCGTCGAGTCGTTGAGTCGTCGATGAAGAAGCAGGGGCAACTGGGACGAAGGGGTCACTGGGGATTCATTGATCAACCTATGCTAAGCAGTTGATATGATTGCAGGTATGGTAGCAGTTTATCAAAAACAGGCTATGCATCAGAATAGGAGATAACTAATACAGTAGCAAAACCTAATGCAAGAATAAGAGGCAAAGAAATGGGCGATATCAGAATGCTCAAGGGGGGGGGTTGCTTGCCTTGCTGCTCTGCGGCAAAGGCCTGATCATCGGCGGTGTAGTCGTACCCGTCAGCACCGTCAGTCTCGGGGTCTACCAGTAAGAAGAGGGGGGAGAAACAATAAATATAAAACATAGATGCAACACGATGCATGACATGGCAATATGCAGGGCTAGGCATGCACTAACGCAGTATTACACGTCGCAGACGGGTCGGAAAAATAACTGACGATATTTTCCGGGTCTCGGGCCACTACCGGACAGACGATCCTAACGGCAAATGTCCAAGTTCATCATGCTAGGAGCATGTGACAGATGAACGGACAGCGTATTCGGAATCGTGGGATTTTTCTGATCAACTTTCATGTATAAATTATTTTCATCCGAGTTACGGATTAATTTCTATGATTTTTCAAAGTTTTAAACATTTTCTGGAATTTATTTTATTTACTTAAATCAACATTATCCAGAACAGTGTCCGGTGACGTCAGCATGAGGTCATGATGATGTCAGTGGTCAACAGTCGGCTGGCCAGGTCAAACCTGACATGTGGGTCTCACATGTCAGTGGCTCAGTTAATTAAACAGGGTTAATTTTAACTAAATGGGTTAATTAGCTAGTGGGGCCTACTCTAAGTGTCAGATTAGTTAACTAATTAATTAAATTAACCTAAAACATTAATTAGGCGGGTGGGACCCGCATGTCAGTGACAGGGCCAGCCCAGTCAGCACAGTTGACTGGGTCAACCCAGTCAACTGGACCCACGGGCCCACATGTCAGCCCCACAGAGGGCAGCCACGTCGGCGCCACGTCGGCGTTGCCGGGATTTCAATGCCGGCGACCACTTCACGCGGAGGCGCGTTCGGGAGACGGTCGGAATTCACGCACAGGTCACGGGGAGGAGCGCGGTTGGTTTCATTTGATCGGGCGTTCAACGCCGCGTCGATCCCGGGCGGTGGCGTGGCCAGAGATGAACCACAGCGTCGACGGCGAGCTCGATGGCGGAGGCCGGAGTTCGGGCTCGAACGGGCACTCCACTACGACTTGTTTTCGAGCGTTTTAAACGGCTAGGCGGGATCTACGCGGTACGGCGAGGCCGATGAGCAGCAGCGCGCGACCAAATGGTCGCCGGAGACTCGCCGACGACGAGCTCTGCGGAGGTGCATTCGGGTACGGACGAGGCGACGGCTACAGCTACGGGAAGAGGACGGGGAGAGGGGGAAAAGACGCGGCAGCTCACGGTGGAGCCGTAGGGAGTGGCAGCGAGCTCGGGGAGGGCTCGACGGCGGCGAATCATGTCGGTGATCACCGGTGCCCGAAGCTTGAAGACGAGCTCGTGCGCGTCGAGGCAGGGGATCCAGCTCCGGTTCGAGGCAGCAGGCGAAGCAGCGAGCGACGGCGGAGCGATCTGACACTGCTGTAAGGCGTCGGGGCGACGATGGCCGCGGTGGTGCATCGGTGCGGCAACGGTGGCGTGCTGATGAGCTCGGGGTCGAGAGAGAGAGCGATGGGGAGGGGGGAAGGTGGGCGCTAGGGTTCGCTGGGGGAGAGGGAGAGCGCCGGGGGTGGTCTTATCCGCGAGGGGAGCCGCTGGATGCACGCCAACGAGCGCATCCCCGCGCGGACGGCTCTGGCGCCATGGCCTCCCCCGCCTCTGTCGAGAGGTGGGAGAAAGGCCGCCCTTATTGGGCCGGGCCAACCTGTAGCAGCTGGGCCTAAGTGCCCAGTGGGTCTCTTCTTCCTTTTTTGTTCTTTTTCTTTTCTGTTTTCTATTTTAACTCTTTTTGCATTAATCCTCTATAGTAAAAATGTGTGACAAGGTCCAATTAATATCTTGCAATATTTTTCAATGGCCACACCAAGTTTGGGCATTTTTGGAATCTGTTCTAATTATCCATGGAATTAAAAGGGGATTTTAAATGCTTTTTGGCTCTGTTTTGGATGGTGGGGTCCACACCAACATCAAGGTGATGTTGTTTTCCTTAACAACATTAGTTTTGAGATTTGTAACAAGTGTGCAACATTTTTCTTATGCTGTTTGGGGATTTATTTTATCACAATAAAATCCTAGGGCATTTAGTAGTGGAATTTGAAATGAGATATGAAATCCATATTGATCATGCACTGTTTAGCAAAATTGTATTAGCTTAACATTGTGATCACTGTAGCCTGATCACCTAGGTTACTGTAGTTGAAATCCAGGGGTGTTACAACTCTCCCCAACTAAAAGAAATTCTCGTCCCGAGAATTAAGAGGTAGAAGGGAGTAGTTTTGGTTACGAATTTCTAACGGGTCTTCTCGTTCTTGGTTAACCTCCTCGAAGAAATTGATCCCTTTCATTGATGTCTTCAATCCTCCGTTTCAGGTCATCTTGAATAAGTCGTCATCCTCCCTTCAGGATCTTCATCGCCCTAAGTATGCGATAAGAGGGGAAACCCTGGAAGAACGAATCTAAACAAAGTTGGGCATCTGATAGTGAACTCAAGCAGGGAATTCATTTAGAGCAAAAGCTATGGTACAAAAGTTTCAAACGGGTTGGCAACCATTCGATGCCTGATCAGAAGGTGAAAAGGGGGGTTCAGAGCAACGAGAGTAAATATCGCGTCTGATGAAAGGGTAGATCATCCCTTGGACGGTGGCTCGGGAATTGCATACGAAGCCAAGTGCAAGGGATACTTTAGAATCAAGGATGTACAGGAGAGTCAGGTTTCGATCCTGTGGAACTGAGGGTTATGGGCCGACCATGTGGTTAAGAGCAGGAAGAGCGGTGACAACTTGCACGGTCATGAAAGAAGACATGTCAGAGGATAGCTGGTCAGATATGTTGGCAACAACGTCGGTACCAAGGGCGGGGGACAAATAGAACCATTTTCCTGCTCGTAGAAACGAGGTGGACCAATAGGCAAAGTCCTCGTCCACCGGCGGTTACCGGAATGTTATCAACAATAATAACAGGATCATACTAACAGACTTGTTCACCGCGGTGTTTACCTAAGCAGAGAATTATTACTTCTTAGATCATATAATCTCAAGAAAGGTTAAACAGACCAATGGAAAGGAAAATGTGATTATTAGATCAACCAGACCAATGGAAAGGAAAATGTGTTCATCACATTAAACAGACCAATGGAAAGGAAAATGTGATTATACTCAAGTTTTAGGAGTATATCTTTCCCAAGGAAAAACAGAGCATGATATACATGACAGAATAGCAAGTAGATAACCATTTAGGTAAAAGGGGCGAGGAAAATCCATGACATGCCCATACAATGGGGTTTGAATAATTGATCAAGAAACAATTACCATTGAGCTTACATTATTCCTTTTGATGATCGATATACCACATCCATGCTTCGGGATAGCAATGATATGGTGTTTCGAGTAAAGGATGGAGTTGGATACACAAAGGATCCAGTAGGAACAACTTATAAAATAAGTCTTACAATGCCCCCATGGAAGAATGGCAACCCTAGCTGAACAAAGCATTATAACAATAGGTCATCCGGTCAGGTGTGCTAGCTACAATATCACCTTACCGAGTAATAAAGACTAAAGTTATAATTCTTGATAATGTTCCAACCATCATATCATTCCGAGATTCGGATCTGGTTGGTGTCAGGATACTTCAGACAAAGAAGGCCTGAGGAGAAAAGGATGCAACACAGACCTACGAGATGTTGTTGCAAGAATCTCGGAATGAACGACAGAAGCAAGACTTGCATCATTAGCCAGAATACAAGACATCTGAACACAAGGTCAAGACATTCGTGCCCACATGGAAGTTTCTAGAATGGAGGGCAATCAAGTTCTGATTGGGGACCATCATAGAGGATATCAAAGTTCCATGTGTAAGTCTGGACTAGGACAAATCAAATCAATCAGTGGCCTGGCATGCTAGGGAATACATATGGAGTGCAGGTAGCAAATCTATCAAACCATAGAATACTTCGCACATGCCTGAATGAATTGGAACGATTCCAGAGGAAGCGAGACAAAATTTTCCCATAAGCACGGTGGCAAAAATGCACGTGAACTTATAGAAAAATACCTCTTTTATCAAACATATTCTTCATGAACTAGGCACAAAGATAATGCTTTCAAGGTTTCCAACACTAGCTTAAATGTTCATCAAGAACCACGAAGGAGATGAGGATGTGGCTGATGGGCTCAGCAACAATTCGTTGAGATTTCCACAAAGATGGATTTCCACGATTGAGTGAAGAAGGTGATGGCATTGGTCAAACAAGATGATATATTGACGTATGCCCGAAGGGAACATCCACAATTAAACATTAATCGAAAAGTGCACCCGAAATACAGACTAGGTAGCACGACCAATGTTAGAGTGCTGACTCAACAGCCAATACACTAAGAATGGACTTATTGTTCATTAACTCCAAGGTGATAGAGTTGGTATGCCATAATTATTGAATTTACACATCACATTCCATTTGTCGGTATTCCGGTTAGAAACAACACTGGAACTAAGAAATGAAAGGTGATGGCAAGGATGTCGCCAACAACAACACCAATTACCACGGACAAGGATGCTACTCTCATCATGAATTTAATTGATATCCTGGAAGAGCCCAGAATGCTGATGAGGATCACTACACATTTGCCGAGAAGTATCTTGAAGATGTAATCGATCAACGACGACATCAAGCAAAGAAATGAAGAAGCGAAGGGTGGACGGAACCACAGTTTAGAGTGCTAGCTCAGAGTCGAAATTGCCTTCAAGACAACCAACATGACGTTGCAAACTCGATGTAAGCTTAGAGCACTGTTGGAATTGTGTTCCGGGGATGAAGGATATAATTAGCATGGTCAAGCCTTAGCATGACGATGATGATGTAGCCAAACAGCTTGGAAAGACATGATCGAGCACAAACTCATAAGCAAAGAAGATTACTAAGAGTTGTTGAATCGCAATGCGGACTCGATTCAATTATCGGTGTCCTTGAGTGTCCAACAACTCAGAACACGATGGAACTGGAATCAGTGAAACATCGTAGTTGATTAGGATCTCATAAGAAGTTATAAAGCCCCGTGATATTTATCAAGATACCAGGGATAATACTCGGAGGTAGATCAGAATAGAGGTTAGACTAGCGTATTGATCTATGGAGGACAAGCAATTTAACTTGTCTAAGAACGAAAACAAAGTAGAACATCATGGTCGGAACCACGATTGTAAAGGGCAAGATCACAGACACCGGATCAAATTATGCGAAGAGAAATTTATCGTTACGAGAAGCTCCTATGATAAGATCAACATTGCTTCCATGGGCATGAGCACAAAGTTCAAGGTCGACTCCCACTTCATCAATGCATCACCTTTCATTTACTTCTCGCCTTTGATAAAGTTGTAGTTTTGAAAGTTTAACTGGCAAAACACCAGGAGAGTATGACTCGTGAAAACTGTCGGGTTCACACGAATTAAGAAAGGCATAGGTCCAACCCATCGGGGCATCTTAGGAACATATACCACAAGCTTCAAGAATAATTAACACATGCTTGCAAACAGAGCATGACTGACGAAAGCATAGGATACAACTTATCAGAGGGAGAAGACACAGTTTACCAATGGCTTCATGTATCAGGGGAAAAACATCACAATAATTTGAAAGTGACGGATGCTATCGGATAATAACCCAACAATGGGTCTGGCGGTCCACAAAGGATCTGATGTGAGTATCGGTACCCAATCAGAGAGAGAAAGAATGCAAGGCATCAGATCATAGAACATCCAAATAATTTGATGCTTAAATAACCAAAGGAATTAAGATTTCCAAATTGGTGTATCGGAAACAGATGTTCCGATCAAATACAAGTAAGATGAAAGGACTTAGATGGGCAATCAATCAAGGTTGATTTGTTGGGAACCAACTCGTGTTTGGAAAGACGTCTGAGCCGGACGGATAATTTATGATAAACAACTGATGACTGCGTGCATTCACACACAGGTTGAATCAATAAAATCAAATGAAAACCACAAAGGATTTACTTAATATTGCTAGACATATGGAATTAACCATAATGCAAGCAGGTGAGAAAGGTCAAGAGCAAAAGGCTACTGAGGATTACGGAAGATCGAATAGCATTTCAAAGAATTCTGAGAAACACATGATCAACCGAGGAAGAACGAATCTCCGGTAAGATAATTTGATGTACCCTGTAATAACAAGAGCAACTGGATATGAAAGTATGAGCGACAATTGCATGTAGTCATCCATAGGGATTGACGGTGGAAGGGAATCGCAAAAGCAATTAGCACAAGTTCTCGGGAGAGCATCGGAGAGTATCTTCGAAGTCTTCTGATGAATCGAGCCATCGTCTGAAATGAGGGGCTCTCCGGGAGGAGTAGTTACGAGAACCTAGAGTTAGAGTTAATAAAATCTTTAACCAGAAAGAGAAGAGGGATCAGAACCCAGAGTATAGATGAGGAATAAAAGATCCTACTACCACCCGATTGAGATGTGGGCCCATAAGCCACACAACAATGTTAGTAAAAGTTTTTCAAGTACTAGACTCAACTTTGGCCAAGGAGTTGGAAAGGGGGCTACCTACAGGCAGTAGCTCTGATACCAACTTGTGACGCCCCCAATTTCGACCGTACGCTAATCATACACGCAATGCGTACGACCAAGATTAGGGACTCACTGATCGATATCACAACACAACACTAGACACAAATAAAAGTCATACAGCTTTATATTACAAGCCAGGGGCCTCGAGGGCTCGAATACAAAGCTCGACAAGCACGAGTCAGTGGAAGCAAATAATATCTGAGTACAGACATAAGTTAAACAAGTTTTGCCTTAAGAAGGCTAGCACAAACATAAGCAGCGGATCGAAAGAGGCGAGGCCTCCTGCCTCGGAACCTCCTAACTACTCCTGAGCGTCGGCACTCTCCACGTAGTAGTAGGCTCCAGTGGTGGTGTAGTAGTCGTCTCCGGCGTACTCCATCTCCTAGGCTCCATCGTCTCAATGCGGAATCGTATCGAGGGGGAAAGAGGAAGCAAAGCAGCGATGAGTACTCATCCAAAGTACTCGCAGGACTGACATCAGAACTATGCTAAGTATGCATCATCATCAAGGAATGGGGTTATATCTGGACTGACTGCAGAAAGCAAGATTAGGGGGAAGGCCTAGTCCTATCGAAGACTAGCATCTTCAGCATCTTGCAGCATTAGAAGAGACTAGACTGGTATCTCATATATAGCAATATTATTGTAGCAAATTTTATTTAAGTAACCACGCCCAGAGATTCTTCCTCGACTCCCTGCGAGGAAGCAATCTCGGAGCCAACATTCATTTCAATTTAAAGTCACAATTTTAGTTGTAGTAGGTCAAGGTACAACTCCAAGTCGTCATGTTACTGTGGACACGGTTATTCGAATAGATAAGTTCTTCCCTGCAGGGATGCACCGCATTTCCAACACGCTTGATCACCTCCGGCCGGACACACTTTTCTGGGTAATGCCCGGCCTCGGGATAGCAACACGTCGTCGCCCCACCTAGGCTCAACAGAGAGACCAGCCCGTCGGTCTAAATCCTAAGCACAAAGGGGTCGTGGGCCCACTTGCCCTCTGCGCTCCTGCACGATGCGTGGGCGGCTGAGGTCAGCCCTAGCACACTCTAGTCCAAGAGCTGTACCGTCCAGGCCACTCGGGCGCGCGCCGCTCCATTGCTGACGTTCGAAGAGCTTCGGCTGATACAACGACGCTGAGTACCCATAACTTCGACCCATAAGCATTTTATTAATGCGGGGCAAGCGCGACCCATGAAGTGCGGTCCCGTCGCCCCGTCTCGAGGATGTGTGGCAAGGGCCTCTCCAGCCCGTCCACGCCTCATCATCATCAAACCGTGGGTACCCCTCAGGGCCGACCCATCACCAACAAGTTTCTGTAACCCGGTCATAGTAACTGTGTGTATAAAACATCAAGACAGAACCTGAGGAATCACCCTCAAAGGGCCCCGCTCGATGAAAACCGTCAAGGTGGACTTAGAGGAATCACCCTCGAGGGTCCCACACTTGAGGGGTTGCACGACAGAGTCATCGTCAGGAGTGGTGAAGGAGGAATCACCCTCGATAACCACGACCGACTAGCTACACTACAGAGTTAGCATCATGAGTACTTCACGAGGTGTCACCCTCGGTACTCGATAGTAGCTCTACAGAGTCGTACAACTAAGGGGTGTGCAGTGATGTGAGGGGGCCTAGCTCGTCGGTCGGTTGACCGAGTCTTCGAATCTTCGGGTCGTCAAGTCATCGAGTCGTCGATGAAGAAGCAGGGGCAACTGGGACTAAGGGGTCACTGAGGATTCATTGATCAACCTATGCTAAGCAGTTGATATGATTGCAGGTATGGTAGCAGTTTATCAAAAACAGGCTATGCATCAGAATAGGAGCTAACTAATACAGTAGCAAAACATAATGCAAGAATAAGAGGGAAAGAAATGGGCGATATTGGAATGCTCAAGGGGGTGTTGCTTGCCTTGCTGCTCTGCGGCAAAGGCCTGATCGTCGGCGGTGTAGTCGTACCCGTCAGCACCGTCAGTCTCGGGGTCTACCGGTAAGAAGAGGGGGGAGAAACAATAAATATAAAACACAGATGCAACACGATGCATGACATGGCAATATGCAGGGCTAGGCATGCACTAACGCAGTATTACACGTCGCAGACGGGTCGGAAAAATAACTGACGATATTTTCCGGGTCTCGGGCCACTACCGGACAAACGATCCTAACGCCAAATTTCCAAGTTCATCATGCTAGGAGCATGCGACAGATGAACGGACAGCGTATTCGGAATCGTGGGATTTTTCTGATCAACTTTCATGTATAAATTATTTTCATCCGAGTTACGGATTAATTTCTATGATTTTTCAAAGTTTTAAACATTTTCTGGAATTTATTTTATTTACTTAAATCAACATTATCCAGAACAGTGTCCGGTGACGTCAGCATGAGGTCATGATGATGTCAGTGGTCAACAGTCGGCTGGCCAGGTCAATCCTGACATGTGGGTCTCACATGTGAGTGGCTCAGTTAATTAAACAGGGTTAATTTTAACTAAATGGGTTAATTAGCTAGTGGGGCCTACTCTCAGTGTTAGATTAGTTAACTAATTAATTAAATTAACCTAAAACATTAATTAGGCGGGTGGGACCCGCATGTCAGTGACTGGGCCAGCCCAGTCAGCACAATTGACTGGGTCAACCCAGTCAACTGGACCCACGGGCCCACATGTCAGCCCCACAGAGGGCAGCCACGTCGGCGCCACGTCGGCGTCGCCGGGATTTCAAGGCCGGCGACCACTTCACGCGGCGACGCGTTCGGGAGACGGTCGGAATTCGCGCACAGGGCACGGGGAGGAGCGCGGCTGGTTTCATTCGATCGGGCATTCAACGCCGCGTCGATCCCGGGCGGTGGCGTGGCCGGAGATGAACCACAGCGTCGACGGCGAGCTCGACGGCGGAGGTCGGAGTTCGGGCTCGAACGGGCACTCCACTACGGCTCGTTTTCGAGCGTTTTAAACGGCTAGGCGGGATCTACGCGGTGCGGCGAGGCCGATGAGCAGCAGCGCGTGACCAAATGGTCGCCGACGACGAGCTCCGCGGAGGCGCGTTCGGGTACGGGCGAGGCGATGGCTACAGCTACGGGAAGAGGACGGGGAGAGGGGGAAAAGACGCGGCAGCTCACGGTGGAGCCGTAGGGAGTGGCAGCGAGCTCGGGGAGGACTCGACGGTGGCGAATCGTGTTGGTGATCACCGGTGCCCGAAGCTTGAAGACGAGCTCGTGCGCGTCGAGGCAGGGGATCTAGCTCCGGTTCGAGGCAGCAGGCGAAGCAGCGAGCGACGGCGGAGCGATCTGACACTGCTGCAAGGCGTCGGGGTGACGATGGCCGTAGTGGTGCATCGGTGCAGCAACGGTGGCGTGCTGTTGAGCTCGGGGTCGAGAGAGAGAGAGCGATGGGTAGGGGGGAAGGTGGGCGATAGGGTTTGCTGGGGGAGAGGGAGAGCGCCGGCGGTGGTCTTATCTGAGGGAGTCCTGGTTTAAGGGGTCCTCGGGAGGCCGGCCTATGTCTTATGGGCCGGACTGTATGGGCCACTTGCCGAATACTGGAAGAATTGAAGACCTCATCTCTAAGAAGGAAGCTTCGAGAATCGTGGCTTGTCCTCCACGTTTGGAGTAGTGAATAGGCATGTTTATCCCTTCGGCATGTAACCGACCATGTGTAAAACCTAGGGACCCCTGGCGTCTATATAAGCCGGAGGGTTTTAGGTTGTAGGAGGAGAACTCATCTAGGGTTTTAGTCATATGATCTCGTGGTAGATCAACTATGTAATCCCCATACAATCAATATAATCAAGCAGGACGTAGGGTATAACCTCCATAGGAGGGCCCGAACCTGGGTAAAACCTTGTCCCCTTCGTCTCTTGTTACCATCGATCCTAGTCTCACAGCTCGGGACCCCCTACCCGAGATCCGCCGGTTTTGACACCGACATTGGTGCTTTCATTGAGAGTTCCGCTGTGATCGCCAGAAGGAATCGATGGCTCGCCTAGTCATCAACGAAGAGGTCCGCAATCCGGGCAATTTTGTCCCTGGACAGATCTTCGCTTTCGGCAGCATTGTGCTGCATGCTGACCCGACTGGCCATCTAGGCCGCGTCGGAAGTTTTGCCCCTGATCAAGAGGTCAGATTCGGGAACTTAGAGTTCTCCGTAGACTCTCGAGGTGACCTGTCATTAACCGGGCTTGCAGTCTCACCTGCCATGCCCGAAGACTCTGAGGCTTTAACCCCAGACCCATCTTTCGGCTCCGCCCATGGGATCTACCCCGGCGAGGGCCCGACTTTTAGTCCGGATCAGGTCATAGTGCCCGACGTCCGGATATCAGTTCTTGCCGAACACTCTCCCTGCACGGATGCATCGGAGGTTCACTCCGGAAGCTCTGCGCAGACCGGTCCGATCGAACTCTCGATACTCGATGAGGCTCTAGATCGGATCTCGTCGATGAAGATCAACGACGACCCAAACCCGATCTGTTCTCAGATCAGGCGCCAGACTGGTCAGGGCGGATTTTTCGTCCCACCCACCACCCACTTGATAGCCACTGTCGAGGATTTAACCGACATGCTAGACTACGCTTCCGAGGAAGCAGAGTACATGGATGAGGAAGATCACTCCCTCACCCCCGCTAAGACCGGGCAGTGGACTGCCACCTCTACATACGACGTCTACATGGTGGACACTCCGAAAAATAACGGTGATAAATCGGATGAAGCGTCGTCAAGACGCCGAAAGCCGCATAAACGGTCAAAAGGGAAAAAGGGGCGAAAGTCTACCGATGACACCGGGGACGGAGATACCCCGGAAGACATCGGCGGCCCCGAAATCCCCGAACACCCGTTAGAGGGTCAGGAGAGGCCCGAAGACCGTCGCAACCCCGATGATCCAGATGATCCTGATGACGACGACTACCTCCGCTCTATTGAGGGGGAGGACAATGCGGAAGCCGATGACTTCGCCATTCCGGACAATCCTGCAGATCAGGAACTATTCAGGCAACAGCTGTTATCTACGGCTCGCAGCCTGAAAGCAAAAGAACGGCAGCTCAAAATCGAACAAAATGACCTCAACGACCGATGGATGAGACTCCTCTTCGCTGAGGAAGAATACGGCACCGGTCTATCGGACCAACTTAAGAGCTACCCACGCAGAAGGCTGCTGCCACAATTCGACGACGAGCGCACTGATACGCCGTCTCCCAAGCATACCCCATATGACAGGCCAGACCGCCCTCCACGAGGACGAGACAGGCCGGCTGACGATGCCGGCTATAGGCCGACGATACCCCGTAGATGGGGAAAGGAGCCACTAGAGCCCGATGACAGGTTCGACTTGCGACACGACCTGGATTACAGAGCAGGTCGTACGCGATCCATCTATGGATCCCGGGGATACTCACCCGATCGACGGGAAGGGTACCGTCCTCGGTTCGACCACGACAATGAAGATCGGGAACAGCACCGAGCTAGGGCAGACGCCGATCACCGGCGCAACATAGCTTGGGTTAGAGGCGATGCACACCCACTGTGCTTCACAGATGAGGTAATGCGGCATCAGTTCCCGGAAGGGTTTAAGCCCGTAAACATAGAGCAATACGATGGGACAACTGACCTAACCGTATGGATTGAGGATTTCCTCCTCCACATCCACATGGCACGAGGAGATGATCTCCACGCCATCAAATACTTACCCCTGAAGCTCAAGGGGCCAGCTCGGCACTGGTTGAATAGCCTCCCCGAAAACTCTATTGGGTGTTGGGAGGACCTAGAAGAGGCATTCCGATCTAACTTCCAGGGCACTTATGTTCTGCCGCCGGACTCCTCCGATCTAAGCAACGCCGTTCAGAAGCCAGGAGAGTCCGCGCAGCTATTCTGGAATCGTTTCCGGACCAAGAAGAATCAGATCGTAGACTGCCCGGACGCCGAAGCTATAGCCTCCTTCAGGCATAATATTCGGGATGAATGGCTGGCTCGATAGCTCGGCCAGGACAAACCAAGGACAATGTCCGCCCTCACGTCACTCATGACCCGCTTTTGCGCGGGCGAGGATAATTGGCTAGCTAGACGTAGCCATAACCCCGAAGACCCCGGAACCTCTGAAGTTCGGGATGGAAACGGGAAACCGAAGCGCAACAAGAACAAGCGCCGGCACAATAATAGTGATGCCAATGACACGGCTGTGAATGCCAGCTTTCGCAATTCCCGTCCTGGGCAGCGGAAGAAGCCTCCTAAAGGTAAACACGACGGACCCACCCCGCTAGACAGGATCCTAGAGAGGCCTTGCCAGATCCACGGCACTCAAGAGAAGCCCGCCAATCACACCAACCGTAACTGTTGGGTCTTCAAACAAGCCGGCAAGCTCGCATCCGAGGACCAAGGCAAGAGCCCACGCAGCGAGGACGAGGATGAGCCTCGTGGTCCGATCGGTGGCGGTCAAAAGAAATTCCCTCCAGAGGTAAAGACAGTAAACATGATCTACGCCACTCATATACCCAAAAAGGAGAGGAAGCGCGCCCTTCGAGATGTCTACGCCATAGAGCCTGTAGCCCCAAAGTATAACCCATGGTCGGCATATCCGATCACTTTCGATCGACGCGACCACCCGACCACTATCCGTCATGGGGGTTCGGCCGCACTCGTCCTAGACCCGATAATAGATGGGTACCACCTCACTAAAGTCCTAATGGACGGTGGAAGTAGCCTCAATCTGATTTACTCAGATACGGTGAAAAATATGGGCATAGATCCGTCAAGGATCAAGCCTAGCAACACTACCTTCAAAGGAGTGATCCCAGGCGTTGAAGCCCGGTGCACAGGCTCCGTAAGCCTGGAGGTTGTGTTTGGCTCACCCGATAACTTTCGAAGCGCGGACTTGATCTTCGACATCGTACATTTCCGCAGCGGCTATCACGCCCTGCTCGGCCGTACAACGTTCGCTCGCTTTAAAGCCGTCCCTCACTACGCATACCTCAAGCTCAAGATGCCCGGCCCTAGGGGGGTCATTACAGTTAATGGAAATACAGAGCGCTCCCTCCGAACTGAGGAACATGCGTTGGCCCTGGCGGCCGAATTCCATTACACCGATGATTGGCAATCGCCGACATCCGCCGTCAAGGCACCCAAGGCTGGGAAGCGAGCTCGGTCTCAACCCGAAGCACCAGAACCTTCCACTCCCCGTAAATAGGGACTCGCCCCCCATCGCACGGCCCTATTACCGGCAAAGTACGTGCCGAAGAGGCACAACTTCGCGCTCAAAATTCCATGGGCAGCGGTGGGGAAAAACTATTAGAGGGTAGGTGTTCGGTTGGACCGAACTATTACCGTCAACACGTCTTCGGACACACTACAAGTACCATAAAGTGCCTGCTGAAAGGCATCAAGCTCATCCATACCTCGGCGACTTCTCAAGACCCCTTCTTCAAGGTCCGTTCCGCCGAATTAACAAAGCCCATAAAGGCATACACCTCCTTAGGAGATGCAGGAGCAGACAAGCGACAGGTCACATCAAGGACGTCAGGTCATCTATCGAAGGCCCTTGGTACAAACCTCTCCTGTAAAATTTATATTTCATTTATCCAATACCTGTAAACAGTTGCATCGGCAATTTGAATAATAAGAGTTGTTGAGTAAAATACATATATATCATTTTCTCTTTACTGTCCCTCTTCGGAACACTTTCTATTTTCTCCCTCTTCTTGCGAACCTGTTTGGTATACTGTACGATGCAACCGGCTAATAGACAGGGGGCTCGACCTTACAAATCGCCCTAATCATAATTTCTTTAAGTGTTCGGCGTCTTGGAAATCCGCTTTATATGCATTGGTTCCGAACTATGTCTTGGGTCAATAGTTGGGTTGCCCGGCTCCTATGCTTGCCCCTTTATGTTCCGCTAGTTCGGCTAAAAGGGCAAAGGGGGCACCGCTGCGATTGCACTTCCGGCTAGTCTGGTTAAGCGCCTCAGCGGAGAAAGCCGAAAACTGACTGTCATGGTATGCGAGAACCGGTCTGCGAATCCGAGCTTAGCTAAATCTCGTCACAGGTTATTCCGTGTCATACGAAGGGTTTGGTGTTAGTACAAACCAGGTGATATAGGCTTTGGCCGCGGTTCATCCGAACATCACAAACACCTGGGGGCTAGTTATCAGCTCCCGCACTCCTTTCTCGCGCCCCTACGGCTAAGTGAAAGCAATAAAGCATTATGGTCCGATTGCCTTGTCCGCTCCACACTACCGCCTTCGAGTGCCGATAGTTTGGCTAAAGGTTATAGTGCGATTGAAAGAGACACCTTGTGTAGTATCTACACGGGGGCTGAAGCCGACGACTCGCAGCTTTCACGGTTAACGGCCACAAAGGAGTTATAAAGGATGCAAAACATACAAGACATGATAAAACCATGCATTTTAAATTTATACACGCTGGCAAGTCTTCGAACATATTACAGCAATCTATTCATACTCATTCTCTCTCGTACACTGTGATTCTATTGCCCGAGCACCCTCCATAACTCCGGAGAAGTACAGCTCGGGGCGCCTATGACCCTTTCCAGGAGGCGGAGGAGCTGTGGCTACCTTCATCGGATCCAGCCCCGGCCAGTGCACCTTGGCCTTCGCGAAGGTCATCCTAGCTCCCTCGATGCAGGAGGACCGCCTCAATGCGTCAATCCGAGGAGTGGCGTCGCTCAGCTTCTGCATCAGGCCGAAGTAGCTGCCCGGCAGTGGCTCATTGGGCCATAGCCGGATACAGAGATCCTTCATGGCCGGTTCCGCCATCCGGTGTAGCTCCATCAGCTGCTTCTGTTGCTCCACAAGGAGAGGAGAACGCTCGGGGGCTTCGAATTGCGCCCAGAATATCCGAGCTTCATCTCCTTCTCCCCGCGAAGCATAGAAATACTTCGCGTCCGCTAAGCTCTTCTGGAGGTCCGAGAAGGCGCCTGAGGAACGCCATACTTGGGTAAGCAACTCGAACTTGCTGTCCCCGAAGATACACTGCAATGAATACGGCTTACCATCCATGATAGCTTTGGCTTGGCGGAGCTCCTCTTCAAATGACCGCCTATCCACCCGCTCCTTTTGGAGATTGGTTTTTAGGGTGGATAGTTCGGCGGCCTGCTCCTTGCCCTTCTGCTCCAGGACCTCGCACTTCCGCCCAGCGTCTTTGAGCTCCTGCTGGATTTCCTCCACCCGAGCCTTGTGCTTGTCGCTGGTGGCTCTTAGGGCGGATAGCACGGTAGCTGCTTCTTTGACAGCCGCCTTCTCCACCGCAACCTCCTGCTTGGCCTTCTCAAGCTCGGTCTTGAGCTTCTCAATCTCCTCCGCCGAGGCTGCACAAGCGTTAAGCATATCAAACAACACTGCATTGACAGTACGATAACAAAGAGTTTTTTTTACTCTAATTCGACTTACCTTGCGCCTCGTCGAATCTCTTGTTTAGAGCGTCAAGCTCGTCTTCGGAGCTCTTGAGCTTCCGATTTAGCTCTTCTAGCTCGGCAGCGTTATTGGCCGCTGCTGTCGATGAAGCCTGTAACAAACATCACATAACGTTACAGGGGTTTACAACCTCCGAACTGTCACTAAAATAATCCTCTGAACGGTCTTCTTAAGGGCTGACAGAACGATCCGAACATATATTGTCTTATGCATAGTTCGGATAAGGATCTATGATTTGACCCCCAGGTAAGTTTTTCCAAACTCACCTAGGGCTCGGGGGCTGCCATGTGTATAATCATAACTTACAGAAAATAATACTTCATAAAATAGAGCATTACATGGCTTACCAGGAAGCCCGTCAGGAGACCATTAAAGGCCTCCTTCAGTCTGTGGTCTACGAACTGAATGCTCTGCAATACCGCACCCATAAGGGTGCGGTGCTCCCCGGAGATGGAGGCGCTCGATAGAGCCTCCCCCATGGCCTGCCACCCATTTGTCGGTGGCGCCGGTGGGGGTCGGTTGACCCCATCTCCAACCGGAGATTGAATCGGTACCTCCGGAGGCATGGTACGCTCCGGAGACCGCCTTGGAGGTGACTGGACGTCTTCTGGTCCGGTCTCCTCAGTATCCGGGAGGGGCCTCTCCCCGGGGTCTTCGGCGGCCGAGGTGTTTGCCTCGGCCATGACTTCATCGCCCCTGCCTCCAGAGTCCGGCCCCAAAGGAGCCTGTTTGGTGGACGCCTCCGCGGCATCCTTCGCGGCGCCCGGAAGAGAGGGGTGCGACGTGGTCCCGCTCTCCACTAGCTCGGCGGGTGGGGTCTCCCCGTCCGAAACTTGATCGGTGGGGAGGACTTGTGGTGGGCTGCAAGTCAGTAAGCGCTCACGTGTTAGTAACATTCGAAGCTTTGCATCAATAACGCGGAAGGGTCTTCGGATCTGTACCTTCGAGGTGGGGGCTTGACCCTGAGGTTCCTCCGCGGAACCCTCTCGAACTCCTCGGATTCGGTGTTCGAGTCCGAACTGTCGTTGGACGGGACTACCTGTGTCCGGCGCGGTTTCTTCTGGGCGGGAGGAGCTACCTCCTCCGAGGCGTCCGATGACGCCGCCCTCTTTCCTGTAAGGGGGGAATCGCCTCCCCCCCTCAGCCTCGTGCTCCTCCTCTTGATTCCAGGAGGCATGAGTCTCTTCGGACACAGCCCCTGGCTGGTCCCTGTTGCGCAGGCCTGTTCGGCCTGTGTCAGGGAAATATCTTTGGGTGAAACCCGCCCGTTCAGGGCCGGGTCTCGAGGAGTAAAACCATGAAGGGCCAGGTGGGCCGTAGTGTCTTCTATGGAGGCCCAGAAGGAGAGCCGCCCATTGAGGGGCCGGCCCAAGACCCGCCGAGAGAGGCGGTAAGTGCAAACCGCCTTAAGGTATAACTTAGGAAACAAGTAAGGGGAGTTGGGATCGGATTGTTATCCCGGCCCGGACTCTTATGTGAGCCCCGGGGCCCCGCCTGTATATAAAGTGGAGCCCCCGGGGATAGAAGGGGGGGAAATCTTTCGAGAGCTAGGGCTAGACAAGTCTCAAAACCCTTGTAATCAAGATCTTCAAATACATCTAGCAGGAGTAGGCTTTACCTCCTCGAGAGGGGCCGAACCTGGGTAAATCTTGCCTTCCGTGTTCCTCGTTTGACCCCTTCGATCTGCTACTTACGCGATGGCTTCGAGATTAAGTCCTATGAGGACATCTGCCGTGAAAATACCACGACAGTTGGTGCCCACCGTGGGGCTATCGCATGGTGGTGTTGAGTATTCGAAGGGTCCTCCCCGAGGACTCGAGGGATACGTGATTGGCCGGATGACCAGGAGTCGGCGCGGCAATTTGCTCGTCGACGACTCAGACTGGGGCCCCGAGGCCGACTCTCTGGAGTACGGTTTCCGGGTCCCCTTTGGCGGAATTCATGTTTTCATTGGGAAGGCTGGCGGTTCTAAGCCAGTCACCTCCACGGAGGTCGTTGAGACGGCCCGCCGCGCGCAACCCGCCGTGGCGAGAGCCGCCCCTCGGCTTCCGGCTCCTGTGCACGCCGGCGGATCTGGATCTGGGCTGGATATCTTCGCCAACACCTTCAAGTCGGTCCAGGACACGCAGCCCGTCAGGCAGAGGCACGTCTTCATTGGCTTCACTCAAGGGGTGGAGTACTCTGGACCGTCGGCTTCCACAGAAGGCTCGGCGACTTACGATGATGGTGGCTATTCCTCTGGTGGAGAGTCGCTTTATTCTCTTCATCAGGAGGGTCTTGGGGGCTTTCAGCAGAACTCGCCGTCGCAGGATTCTTTAGGCCCGCCCGCTCGCCCTGTTGTCTACATGGCAGGGGCGGCTGACATGCCAGACCCGGCGGCAGATGCTGGAACTTCTAATGCGATGCCAAGAGTCTCGCCAGCGCAGGCTCTGGTGGGGCTGGCGACCACGTTGACGGCATTGATGGCCACACAGGTTACAGCGGAGAATCAAGCAGAGCTCAATGCGGAAATCGCCAGGATCAAGGGTCAGATGGTGCAGGCTCAGGCTAGCATTGATGCGGAGAACGTCCGTCTGGCGACTCGTGAACGAGAGATACAGGAAGAGACGGCGCGTTTGCAATAGGAGAATTATCATCTGGAGCAACGCTGGGCAGAGTCTGATGCGGTTCATCACCGATGACACCGGAGCCGCTATATCTCCAATATTGAAGGTCAGGCCCTGCAGTTCAGCACCCCACCAGGGGAACGCATTCGTGGTCCTGCAACAGGAACTCCCCAGAGGTCGCCAGACCCGGAAGCCCGCCACTTGGCGGGTCGTGAAGAGCCGCCACGGGTTGAGCCTAATTTACGCCGAGAGGCGCCGATGCTTACGGCGCAAGGGCATTTTACGAACCCTGTGGATAACCTTTATGCGGCCACAACCGCGCTGGCGCGACTTCCAATCAATGGAAACACGCCCCTGGAGATTGAGGCTCGCAACGCAATCGAGAAGCTGAAAACCGCTGTGGTCCAGCAAGCAAATTATTCTTACAGCCGGGAGCGACTGCATTCCACACCTGCTCCTAACAGAAGCCGCACTAGAAGCCGCCATGCTGAAAGTCCTGCAGTGTCTAGCACCCGCCATCATCGGGGTGCGCCTGGGGGCTTGCCATATTCACCAAATCCTATGGTCCCGGGGCACAGAGTACATGAGACTCACGCGGCACACACGGCGGCTCTCGCGGCAGATCAGACAGCGGCGCAGGCGGCGGCTCTCGCCGCTCAGGAGGCGGCTCTTGCACCAGTCGTGACTACAACAGTCACCCCAACAGGAAGATCCATTGGAGTGCCTTGCTTGAGCCCGGCTCTCCGCAGCGCGCCCCTGCCCCGAGATTTCAAAGGCCCGCGGAAGGTGTCCAGTTATACACCAGACCAGAACCCGGCACAGTGGATAGAAAGTTATGAGTTGGCCATGGATATGCAGGGAGTCAGCGATGAGGCTTGTGCAAGATACTTCACCATGATGTTGGAAGGAGCAGCGCGGACATGGCTGAAGAATTTGCCCCCGAATTCCATCAACACATGGGTCGAGTTAAGGGAACGTTTTATCAAAAACTTCCAAGGTACCTGCAAGCGTCCAAAGACTATCATTGATCTTCAGCATTGTGTTCAGCGGCAGGGAGAGTCGGCTCACCTTTGGGTCGGCCGAGTTGCGGAGATTATTCATTCTTCAGACAACATCTCTGCCCCTCAGGCAGTTTTGGTGCTGGAGAAGGCCTGCCACTATGAGCCTCTCACGCAGAAGTTAGGGCGGCTCAAACGGAGTGTCAAAGATATGGGGGAGCTCATGAATGCTCTCACCAAGTATGCCGAGTCTGATCCTACAAAGGACCCAGGAGTTGATGAGCCAGAGGTTCCTGATCCGAAGGGTAAAAAGCCTGTTGGTGGCAAAAGTCAGCAGCAGAACAATGATAAGAAGCGTAAGGGCCCAGAAGCCGGGTCAGAGCTGGTTGCTAATACAAATGCAGGTACAAAATTTCAGAAGGGTGGTCCTGATAACAGAGCTTTTAAGCCACAAAATTTTGAGGAGTTCCTGAAGGGGCCATGCCCAAAACACGGCACTAAAGAGCGTCCAGCCAAGCATACCTGGGAACAGTGCCATATAATGGATGCTTTTGCTCGGCGTTTCCAGAACCCGCCAGGTGGTGGGGGTGGAGGATACGGACCGGGTTCCGGGCCCGGGTTCGGACCACCTGGTGGAGGCTCGCCTGGCGGTTTTCAGCAACAGTCACACCACCCGGGCGGGTCTGGTGGCGGCTTCCAGGGGAATAGCAGCGGTCAGCAGTTTCAAGGGAATCAATACAACAATGGCCAGCATTTTCAGCAGATCCCGCAGAACAACAATCAGCAACAACAGAATAATCAGACCGGGTTTCAGAGCAATCCTAAGCAGTTAAGTAGTGGACAGTATCATGTGTTCACTACATGTGCAGATAAAAGGGATCGCAAGGTCAGGAGACGTTCTGTTAATGCGGTAGAGCCGGCAGTTCCAGAATACCTAAAGTGGTCAGAGATGCCGATTACTTGGAGCAGGGAGGATCACCCGCCCAGAATTGATAATCCGGGTCACCTGGCGCTTGTGGTAGCACCCCAAGTGGGAGGCTATGCTCTCACCAAGGTTCTGATGGATGGCGGAAGTAGTATCAATATTTTGTATTATGACACTTTCCGGCGTATGGGGTTGACGGAGAAAAACCTTACACCATCCAGCACAGTTTTTCATGGAATTATACCTGGCAAGTCAGCATACCCTGTTGGAAGGATCAAGTTGAATGTGGCTTTTGGGACGTCAGAGGATAATTCCAGATGCGAGTCATTGTCATTTGAGGTGGTCAGGATCAAGAGTCCCTATCATGCTCTCTTTGGGCGGCCTGCTTATGCCAAGTTCATGGCTAGGCCTTGTTATATTTATCTCAAGCTCAAGATGCCGGGTCCCAAGGGTCCAATCACAATTCATGGAAACCGGAAAGTCGCCATAGAATGTGAAGAAGGGGATGCCGCGTATGCCGAGGCGGCTTGTGCCACGGAGGAGCTCAAAATCTACGCCAGCAATGTAGACCCGGCGGATATGACGCCTCTCAAGAAGCCCTCTATAGAGGGAGAGCCGGCTCTCAAATTTCAGGCTCACAGAGATACTAAGGAAGTGGAGTTTACCCCTGGCGACTCTTCTGCTAAGTTCACTATCGGGTCTGATATGGATCCCAAATAGGAAAGCGCGCTCGTCGAGTTTATCCGTGAGAATCGGGACATCTTTGCATGGAAACCTTCTGACATGCCGGGTGTACCGAGAAAACTCGCCGAGCACCGCCTTAATGTGGATCCTAAGTTCAAGCCTGTCAAACAGTATCTTCGTCGTTTCAATGAGGAGAGACGCAAGGCTATTGGGGAAGAGTTAGCCCGGCTTCTGGCAGCCGGGTTTATCATAGAGGTTTTACACCCGGAGTGGTTGGCTAACCCGGTGTTGGTTCTGAAGAAAAATGGAACTTGGCGTATGTGTATTGATTATACGGATCTTAACAAAGCTTGTCCAGCTGATCCATTTGCTCTCCCTCGCATTGACCAAATTATTGATGCTACAGCGGGGTGTGAGAGGTTATGTTTCCTGGATGCATACTCTGGTTATCATCAGATCAAGATGGCAGTGGAGGACAAGAGAAGACGGCCTTCATTACCCCTTTTGGCGCCTTCTGCTATGTTTCTATGCCTTTTGGGATCAAGAGTGCCCAGGCGACTTACCAGCGTTGTGTGCAAAATTGCTTCCACGGGCAGATTGGTCGCAACGTGCATGCTTATGTGGATGATATTGTGGTCAAGTCAGCTAAGAAAGCAGCTTTACTGGAGGATCTCAAGGAAACCTTTGACAATCTCAGGATTTATCAGATGAAGCTTAACCCAGATAAATGCGTTTTTGGTGTTCCTGCAGGAAAGCTCCTGGGTTTCATGGTTTCTGAGCGTGGAATTGAAGCTAACCCGGAGAAAATCAAGGCCATCACCTCTCTGGCCGAGCCTAAGTGTATCAATGATGTCCAGCGCTTGGCGGGTCGCGTGGCGGCTCTGAGTCGTTTCATAAGCCGCCTGGGGGAGAAAGCTATTCCTCTGTATCAGCTGTTGAAGAAAGCAGATGAGTTCAAGTGGACGAAAGCCGCCGCAGAAGCTTTTGAGGCTTTAAAGAAGCAGCTGGCAGAGCCGCCCATACTGGCAGCTCCTGTCACCAAGGAACCAATGCTCCTGTATATTGCAGCAAATAACAAAGTTGTTAGTGTTGCAATGGTGGTGGAAAGAAAGGAGGCAAACCGGGAGTATCCTGTCCAGAGGCCGGTCTACTATGTTAGTGAGGTCCTGACTTTGTCCAAGCAGCGTTACCCACACTGGCAGAAGCTGGTTTTTGGAGTATTCATGGCAAGCCGGAAACTGAGGCATTATTTTCTAGAGCATCCTATCACAGTGGTCTCTTCAGCTCCTTTGGGGGATATAATTCATAACAGAGAGGTTACAGGCAGGATTGCAAAGTGGGCCATTGAACTTGGACCCCATGATATCAGATATGTACCTCGAACAGCTATAAAGTCTCAGGCTTTAGTGGACTTCATCAATGACTGGACAGAGCTTCAAGCCCCGGAGGAAAAGCCAGACAATACATATTGGACCATACATTTTGATGGGTCTAGGCAGCTGGAAGGCTCGGGGGCTGGAGTTATAATATCTTCCCCTCGAGGTGACAAGTTTTGCTATGTTTTACGGCTTATGTTTCCTTGCACTAACAACGCTGCGGAGTATGAGGCCCTTCTCCATGGGCTTCGGATTGCAAAGGAGATGAATCTCAGCCGGGTTAGGTGCCTGGGCGACTCTGATCTGGTGGCACAGCAAGTTTCAGGGACTTGGGATTCTAAAGACCCGCTCATGGCGGCTTACAGACAAGCTGTTACTAATGTGGCTGGTTGCTTCAAAGGTTATCAGGTGGATCACATTGATCGGCGGCAGAACGAGGCGGCTGATGCCTTGTCACGACTTGGATCACAGCGAAAGCCGGTGCCTCCGAATGTTTTCCTGGATGTGCTCCATAACCCGTCAGTTAAGTTGCCAACGGAGGAGGACCTTGCTGTCTCAGACCCGGAGGCCCAGCTGGTGGCGGCTCTCCATGAGATCCCGGATTGGACTGTCACATACTTGGATTATCTGACTCGAGGCGTCCTGCCGGCTGATGAAATCGAAGCCCGTCTGATCGTGAGAAGGTCCAAATATATGACCATTGTCAATGGCGAGTTACACCACATAAGTGCCACAGGCGTCTTTCAGCGCTGTGTATCACCTGATGAAGGCCGGAATATTCTCAATGAGATACACTCTGGTGACTGTAGTCATCATGCCGGCTCTAAGTCATTGGTGGCGAAGGCTTTCCGCCACGGTTTCTTTTGGCTCACAGCTCATGCTGATGCGAAGAATATAGTTAGGAAGTGTGACGGCTGTCAGAGGTTTGCCCGCCAAGCTCATGTGCCAGCTCAGGAACTTCGGATGATCCCTGTCACATGGCCCTTTGCGGTCTGGGGGCTAGATATGGTGGGGCCTTTCAAAGCTTCTAGTGACAAAAAGACTCATCTCTTGGTGACGGTTGACAAGTTTACCAAGTGGGTGGAGGCAGAGCCCATCAGTAATTTGGATGCAGAGACGGCTGTTAAATTTGTCAAAAAGTTAATCTTCCGTTTCGGATACCCGCACAGCATCATTACTGACAACGGCATGAACCTTTCAAAAGGCGCCATGAAGCAGTTTTGTGATCAGGAGCATATCAGACTTGATGTGGCGGCTGTTGCGCACCCGCAATCTAATGGGCAAGCTGAACGCGCCAATCAGGAGATCCTTCGTGGTATAAAACCCCGGCTTATGGTTCCTCTTCAGCGCACACCCGGCTGTTGGGTAGAAGAACTTCCCTCCGTCTTATGGAGCATATGAACAACTCCCAACAGATCGACGGGTTTCACGCCTTTCTTCATGGTTTATGGAGCAGAGGCCGTCTTACCGAGCGACATCCGCCACGACTCGCCCCGGGTCTCAGCATACGTTGAAGAGGACAATGAGTTGGCTCATCAAGACTCTCTGGATGCCTTGGAAGAGGAGCGGGACTTGGCAGCCGCCCGATCTGCTATCTACCAGCAGGACCTGCGTCGCTATCATAGCCGTAGGATCAGAAGCCAGACTTTCCAGGAAGGGGACTTGGTGCTTCGTTTAATTCAAGACCAGTCAGGCATGCATAAGCTTTCGCCTCCCTGGGAAGGGCCCTTCGTTGTCAGCAAAAATCTTTATAACGGGTCTTATTATCTGATTGATCTCCGGCCTGGAAAGGAGTCTCGAACATCTGAAGAAGAGACCAGCAGGCCCTGGAACATAGCTCATCTAAGACCCTACTACACCTAGAGTTCCGGCTCTGGGGATCATGTACATACCTCTCATGTATATATTATCAATAATGAATAAAAGCTGGAGGCCCTGAAACTCGGGGTATCTGTCATTTTCCATCCATCATATGGAGGACCCTGCACTTAGTCGAATAAAAAAGACCCATATGGGTTGTGCTTACTGGTAATCCAGAAACCTTCACCATCTTGGGACCTTCCACCCTATGGGCCGAACTTACTGGTAGTCCAGAAGTCGCCACCATATTGGGTTAAAGTGCTAATAAACGGGTCGTGTTACTGGTAATCCAGAACCTTCATCCGTGTACAGGCACCCAATAAGCGGGTCGTGTTACTGGTAGTCCAGAACCTTCATCCGTGTACGGGCTTAAAAGACTCAGATGGGATGATGCTTACTGGTAATCCAGAAGCCTTCACCATCCTGGGACCTTCAACCCTTATGAGGCTGAACTTACTGGTAATCCAGAAGTCGCCATATTGGGTTAAAGTCCTAATAAGCGGGTCGTGTTACTGGTAATCCAGAACCTTCATCCGTGTACAGGCACCTAATAAACGGGTCGCGTTACTGGTAATCCAGAACCTTCATCCGTGTACGGGGGAAAAAACTTAGATGTGACAATGCTACTGGTAATCCAGAAGCCTTCACCATCTTAAAATCAATAACCTTATGGGCCGAACTTCATGGAAGTCGCCACCATACGGGAAGAAAAGAACTGGTTTGGTTGGGGTTATTGGTAATCCAAGAGCCGCCATCATACTGGGGGCTTTCGCATCCTTTCTTACGTCTTTACAAGTTTGACAAAACTTTCTTGAGATTTATTGCCTTTGCGAGTCTTACGATTTTTATGAACTGTTCTAAAAGTTCGTATTTGGCCAAGAGTCGCCAGTTTATTGCGCTGTTTACAGCATGTTTATGCAAGTTTGCTGGTTATAAGCCGTCATGACTAATTAGTTTTTGGTTAAATACTTGTTTCAAATGATGCATACCTCTTATCAAAGTATTATGATTATCTTGATATTTGGCTAAGAGCCGCCAGCGTCCACGAAGGATTCAATTTCTTTCAGAAGCAGCCAGAGTAATTTTTTATAAGGAAGCTTCATGCCAAGGTATTAGGCTTGCTTCCCAAGGAAGCCAGTGTGCATTTAAAAGCAAGAGGCCAAGATCTTTCTAAAGTCTATTACAAAAGGCCACTAGAGGGAATTTCAGAATCATGGTTCAGATCATATATTACAAGAGGTTCGGCAGCTGGCGACTTTCAAGGTTCCAGCTTTACTCCTGGGTCTTGTCGCCTCCGGCTCGGTCCGCGTCTGCTGAAGGATTTATCTGGTCATGATCAGCATCCCAGTCAACGTCAGCAAAAGCCTCGAAGATCTCTTCAGCGTCTATAAGGTTTGAAGAGTCAATAGCAGGAGCGAATTCGTCCTTACGGCCTTTAGGAGATAATGTGAGAGGCGGCAGAGGGTCGAGTTTTTCCTTCTTTCCATCTTCGCCATAAGACGGTTGAACTCTTGCAAGCTTCATTTCTTTCACCAACAGACTTGCGGGGATGAAAGTTTCTTTCCTCAGAGCGTTGTAAGTCGCCTGATCGATCTTTTTCCCTTTGTAAGTTTCGGGAAAGCCGCCAACAAGAGTCTGCAGCTCCAAGTCCTCATAATGAGCTTTTGCGCAGGCCATAGTGTGCATCGTGGCGATACGGGCGCTGGATTCCTTCACAAACTTCAGTTGAGCAGGAAGAGTTGACAAGGCCTCCAGAACTCCCTTTATGGCGGAAGGTTTTTCCTTCCCATAAAAAGCAGCATGGATTGCGCGACGGCTTCCAGTATAAAGTTGCTCGAGGAAAGTATAAGCTGCTTTGAGCTGTGTGGCTGGATCCTTCTCCAGCTTATTGCTTCTGGGACCTGCAAAGAAAACGTCAGAATTTAAAAATTATTTAGGAGACTTGTGTAAAAAGCTTCAGGAAATCTGGCGGCTTACCGAAGATTGCATGGCTCATTTGACGGATGTGAAGTTTAAGGCCGCCGAGCTCTGCAGAGATAGGTAGAAGGCGTTTTTCAGCTTCTTCGGCGCGTTGAACAAGAAGCTGTTTCTCTTTCGCATGTTCAGAGGTCAGGGTGACCAACTTGGCGGCTGCCTCAGACGCAGCCTTTTCTAAGGATGTAACCCGCTCTTCTGCGGCGGCTCTCATTTCCTGTTCAGATTTCAGTTTCCTCTGAGAGTCGGCCAGCTGGGTCTCTAATGAAGACAATTGAGCCTGAAAGAAAAAGGAAGGATCAAATTACTTATGCAGATAAAGTTCCATACCGATTACAAGTAATCCACATGGCACTTGGGGGCTAATGCAAACCCGAAGTTTTTACAAAGAAATTTTTTCTGAAACCCATAAGGTTCTTTTAACTACATGTGGTTCTTTGATCTAAGACCCGGCTGTTTCAAGAAGACAGCCGGCTCTTGGGGACTACATGTGGTTCTTTGCTCTATTTAAAACACATGTGGTTCTTTGTTCTAAGACCCGGCTGTTTCAAGAAGACAGCCGGTTCTTGGGGACTACATGTGGTTCTTTGCTGTATTTAAAACGCATGTGGTTCTTTGCTTTAAGACCCGGCTGTTTCAAGAAGACAGCCGGTTCTTGGGGACTACATGTGTACATTTACGCATTTTTAAAATATAAATTGGTAAACCTCCATAAAACTATGAAATCAGTAATATGCAGGTTTGGGCGACTAATAAGGATTATGAATAAAAATGATGTTTATCTCACCTTTGGTTTATTAACCAAGGTTTTGGCGATCTCCTGACTCTCAAATAATCGAGTCTGAAGAGCTTCATGAAGGCCATCTAAATCAGCATTCTCTAAGGAGGAGAGGTTTAACTTGTCTTTCCCTTGAGAAGACATGGCTTCAAGGGAAGATTTGCCCAAAGCCGCCGGCGAGTCTGCGGCGGTGGCAATAGCAGCAGCAACAGTACCCTCCTCAATATTGTGCGAGGGCGGAATAACAGCGGCTTCTGAAAGTCGCACTTCCTGAATCGGTGAAGATATCGTTGCATCCGGCTGTTGGTCGATGTTATCAGCCGGTGCTTCCATCTCTGGCTCTAAAGATACCTGAGTTTCTGGAGGGTCATTGGTTATTTCTTCAGAGTCCTTGGCTGGGTCTCCGGAGCCCGCCGGAGGTGAAGAGGAAGTTGAGGGCTTCAGTCTCTTGGAGGTAACTCTGCATATTTATTGAGATTTTAAATAAACTGATAGCTTTGAGATCACACAAGGGTGTGATAATAAGAGCGATCATAATCTTACCCTGGTTTGATAACGAAATCCTCTGGCGACTCTGAGGCGTCATCAGAGGAAGATGAAACCTGATAGTCCGAATCAGAGGGATTAAGCGGATGTTTAAACAAACCAGCTTTAGGGAGCAAAGGTGTTGGATGGAGAAGCACCTCACGCGGGCGCTTATGAGAGTCGCTTTTATTAACGACAGAACCGCTGGCGCCAGTGTTAGAGCCGCCACAATCAGATTGGAGAAAGGCGGCATGCTGAATTGTTTTTAACGAATAGTTGGGATCCAGGCGAGCAAAAGGATGTGAGAAAGGATATTTCCTCACAGTAATTCTGGGTTTCCTAGAAAAATGATTGTTGAACGGAGTGGAAGTTACCTCAGTTTCTCCCTGTTCGTCTTCTTCTTCTTCACCCTGGAAGGTGTCAAGGTAAAATTATTAAGCATAAGCCGCTAATGAAAAGGAAAAAGGTGGGTGTAAATTATGAACTTGCCGATGTTTCATCTTTGGAGGATTCTAAGACAGCAGGATCCGCGTCCAAAGGGTTGATGGTCTCCTTCTTTTTCTTTCCTCCTCGAGAGCCGGCCTGTTTGCCCGGCTTCTGGCCTTTGGGTTCTTTTTCTTTCACCTGTGGCCGAGCTTCCCAAAAGGGATCATCATCCTGAAAGTCGCAAGGGGTAAGCCTCAAGAATGTAAACAATAAAACAGAAGCCTAATGGAGATTTGCTTACAGCCGGTGGTGGATTGGCTTCAGTGAAGGGCTTCAGAGAAAACTCGCCAGTATAGTCGCCGGGTAAGTTGACGATTATCCTCATCTGTTTCACCACGTCTGACACAGGAGCAGGCGTATTATTATACCTCTGAGGATCTTCTAAACCGGAGTATTCATACATCAGCCGGTCTCGAAGGCTCAATGGCTGGATCCTCCAGGAAAGCCAGCAAAGGATCAAGTCAGCTCCTGTAAGACCATTGGCCATCAAAGTGGCTATCTTGTCCATCAGAGGCTGAAGCTGGATCCGTTCTGTTTCTGTGGGCCTGGGAGGATATTCTTTTTTATGATCCAGGCGGTCAGGTCTAAAACCCGGCAATGGGTGTTGCCCTTCAGGCACCTTGGTCTTCACGTAAAACCAAGTCTCCGGCATGCCCTTTGGGTGGCTCAAGAGCTCAGCACTAGGAAAATAAGTAAACCGCCGTCTCTGAAAGGATATGCCGCCAAGCTCTTGATGGCGGCCTCCGGCGACTTCAGTTTGCTTGTTCACATAGAATAAATTTCGGAATAACAAGATCGTTGGCTCTATCCGAAGATAAGCTTCACAAACTACTACGAAAGAGCTTATATTAACAATAGAGTTGGAGCCAAGGTCTTGAGGATGCAGACCATAGAAGTGTAAAAGGTCTCGGAAAAATTTAGAGCCGGGTGGATCAAACCCTCTCTCAATGTGATCGGTAAAAATAATGACTTCCCCCTCCTTCGGCTTGGGAGGACAGTCCTTCTTGGAGACCCGGCAGTTTTCTGTTTTGGATAGGAGACCGTTGTCTATGAGTCTTGTGACATGTTTGGTGGTAACCGCGGAGCGGACCCAGTTGCATTCTATTGCTTTCTTTGTCATCCTAGTAAATGGGGAGAAGGATTAAGTCAGCGGCTTTCATAAGTCGGAAAAGAAAAAATTATTAAAGCAAGGATGGCGACTTTCCTTAAGCCGCCACGAGTGAAGGATGTTCAGCACAAGTGAAAATTTCGCTAAGTGTGTAACAACAGATTTCTGCCAACGCGGTAAAAGTTTTGGATCAAACAGCTCTATAAAATAAGGAAAAAAGCAGTTCTTGCTACTGTTTGTTAAGCCGCGGCAGGTTTTTACAGATGGGGTTTCTCAGATCTATCTTGATACAAGATTTAATTCCTGATCATTGGAGGGATAGCAACGGCGCCATTTCCATGATGTAAGAGTACCAAGGTGCGGCCGGCGACAGTAGCCGCGGAGAGGCCGAGGCGGAGCTCGAGCCCGACAATGGCGGAACCCTAAGAAGGGTGAGAAGAACTGGGAATACCTGGATCGGATGGCCGCGCGGCGCGGTTGCAGACAGGTGACGGCGGTGCGTCGGGACTGTTTCTCCTTCCGATGGCCGGCGAGCTCGAAGGTGTGTCGCGAGGAGGCGTAAGCTCAGGCGGCAGGAGGAAGAAGATGGAGAAAATGAGGAAAAGGACCTGAAAAGGGCATTTATAAGGGGGCGAGACACCGAAGGGTCGGGGCGAGATTTAAGGATCTACAGTAATCCGACGCCCCGATTTTCGCGCCTAATGAATTCATTTGAGATATTGGTGATGTCATGGAAAGATTCGTTCTGGAGATTCGGTGACGTCACAAGAAGAGTAGGACTGAAGGAAAGGCAGTTGAAATATTCAGAAGAGGCGGGTTCTGCTGAAGACTCGCCAAAATATCAAGGTTAAGTTTGAAAAGGACGAGGTTGTCTGGAACCAGTTCAAGCCAACCTGAGGGCTAATGTCAGGGAAATATCTTTGGGTGAAACCCGCCCGTTCAGGGCCGGGTCTCGAGGAGTAAAACCATGAAGGGCCAGGTGGGCCGTAGTGTCTTCTATGGAGGCCCAGAAGGAGAGCCGCCCATTGAGGGGCCGGCCCAAGACCCGCCGAGAGAGGCGGTAAGTGCAAACCGCCTTAAGGTATAACTTAGGAAACAAGTAAGGGGAGTTGGGCTCGGATTGTTATCCCGGCCCGGACTCTTATGTGAGCCCCGGGGCCCCGCCTGTATATAAAGGGGAGCCCCCGGGGATAGAAGGGGGGGGGAAATCTTTCGAGAGCTAGGGCTAGACAAGTCTCAAAACCCTTGTAATCAAGATCTTCAAATACATCTAGCAGGAGTAGGCTTTACCTCCTCGAGAGGGGCCGAACCTGGGTAAATCTTGCCTTCCGTGTTCCTCGTTTGACCCCTTCGATCTGCTACTTACGCGATGGCTTCGAGATTAAGTCCTATGAGGACATCTGCCGTGAAAATACCACGACAGCCTGGCTTCTTCTTCTCCTTCTTCTCTGGCGCCTTGTAAGGCGCCACGACAAGCATCTCCAACAGCAGCGGAGACTTGGGGTCTTCGGGCTGAGGAGCCGGACACTTGATGCCCGTGGCTTTGCTCAACCATTCCTGTAAAAATGCGATGCTTAGGCTATCTTTGGGAAGGCAGAGCCGATGAAATAAAACTATACTATACCTCGGGTGGGGGCTTGATGGCGCTCAAACCCTTGTCCTCCTTCTTGCCCGGCCAGTTCTCCTGCGCCTTGAACAGTGCCTTCCATAGCTTCTCCCGCGTGGTACGGAAGAGTTGACGAACTGTAGGATCGTCGTCAGTCCGATAATTCCACATAGGACAGCTCCGGCGCCGGCAGGGGAGGATGCGCCGCCGAAGCATAACCTGGATCACGTTGGTCAGGCCGACTCCCTCCCTGATCAAGGAGGCGATGCCCCTCTGCAGGTCCTCCACCTCTGTGTCCGACCCCCATCCGAGGCCCTTTTGGACCCATGAGGTCAATCTGGTCGGGGGGCCGGATCTGAATTCGGCAGGAACAGTTCCGCCCTCGTCCTTTGGCTCGGTGATGTAAAACCACTCTTTTTGCCAAGTCTTGATAGTGTCGATGAAGGTGCCGGATGGCCACACTACACGCGGAAGCTTGTCGATGACTGCCCCGCCACAATCCGCGTGTGCGCCGGCGACACACTTCGGCTTGATGTTGAAGATCTTAAGCCACAGCCCGAAGTGTGGCTCGACTCAGAGGAAAGCTTCACAGACTATGATGAAGGCCGATATATGCATGAAAGGGTTCGGCGGGAGGTCGTGGAAGTCGAGGCCGTAGAAGAACATGAGGCCCCTCATGAAGGGGTGGAGTGGGAAGCTCAGTCCCCGGATGAAGTGAGGGACAAAGACCACCCTCTCGCCTGGTTTGGGGGTGGGGATCACCTGGTCCTCCTCTGCGGCGCGGTGGAAGACATTGGCGGGGAGGTAGCCGGCGTCCTTGAGATCCCGGATGTCCTGGTCTGTGACCGTAGACGCCTCCCACTTGCCGTTGGAGCCGGAGCTGGCCATGGCTAAGCTCGGAGGGGGAAGAATGGAAGACCTAGATCTGGGCTCGGTAAGCTCGGAAGATTGGGGAAGCTGGGATGCGAATGGGGGGGTGCGGATAAGCCTTGGGGTTTTCTTCCCCTTTTATTGAGGCTTGCTGCCGGTTAGCCTCCCTTCACGGAGACGTGAATCTCTCCGCTTCCCAAGGCGTGCGTGCCGTTATATGCGCATGATTAAACATATCCCGTGTAAAACGGGGCACGATCTGCGCATTGATGGATCGTGCTGGTGGAAACGGCCTCGAACAACGAATCGAGTCCTCACAACTGGTTTAGAGGTCGTGGTGGGCCGTGGCCTTTCATCTGAAAAGTTGTCAGAAAACACTATTGGTTCTCTGACGTTTGGCCTTCAAGGCCGAGATTCTCATGGTATACGGACGATCTATGATCGGAAACATTACACGTCGACGGAGGCCGAACTGTAGCCCGGCCGATCACTGTTTGGAGAAAGGAACTCGCCTGGCAAGCCGAAGACTCTGATCACTCGAAGCAGCTGGAGCTTGGACCCTTGGCGTTGGAGGCTAGTTCGGGGGCTACTGAGGGAGTCCTGGTTTAAGGAGTCCTCGGGAGTCCGGCCTATGTCTTGTGAGCCGGACTGTATGGGCCACTTGCCGAATACTGGAAGAATTGAAGACCTCGTCTCTAAGGAGGAAGCTTCGAGAATCGTGGCTTGTCCTCCACGTTTGGAGTAGTGAATAGGCATGTTTATCCCTTCGACGTGTAACCGACCATGTGTAAAACCTAGGGACCCCTGGCGTCTATATAAGCCGGAGGGTTTTAGGTTGTAGGAGGAGAATTCATCTAGGGTTTTAGTCATACGATCTCGTGGTAGATCAACTCTGTAATCCCCATACAATCAATATAATCAAGCAGGACGTAGGGTATTACCTCCATAGGAGGGCCCGAACCTGGGTAAAACCTTGTCCCCTTCGTCTCTCGTTACCATCAATCCTAGTCTCACAGCTCGAGACCCCCTACCCGAGATCCGCCGGTTTTGACACCGACATTATCCGCGAGGGGAGCCGCTGGATGCACGCCAACGAGCGAATCCCCGCGCGGACGGCTCTGGCGCCATGGCCTCCCCCGCCTCTGTCGAGAGGTGGGAGAAAGGCCGCCCTTATTGGGCCGGGCCAGCCTGTAGCAGCTGGGCCTAAGTGCCCAGTGGGTCTCTTCTTCCTTTTTTGTTTTTTTTCTTTTCTGTTTTCTATTTTAATTCTTTTTGCATTAATCCTCTATAGTAAAAATGTGTGACAAGGTCCAATTAATATCTTGGAATATTTTTCAATGGCCACACCAAGTTTGGGCATTTTTGGAATCTGTTCTAATTATCCATGGAAGTAAAAGGGGATTTTAAATGCTTTTAGGCTCTGTTTTGGATGGTGGGGTCCACACCAACATTAAGGTGATGTTGTTTTCCTTAACAACATTAGTTTTGAGATTTTTAACAAGTGTGCAACATTTTTCTTATGTTGTTTGGGGATTTATTTTATCACAATAAAATCCTAGGGCATTTAGTAGTGGAATTTGAAATGAGATATGAAATCCATATTGATCATGCACTGTTTAGCAAAATTGGATTAGCTTAACATTGTGATCACTGTAGCCTGATCACCTAGGTTACTGTAGTTGAAATCCAGGGGTGTTACAAGAGGGGTGCTTTGTAGTAGGTTCAATCTGGCGGTGCTCTATATCCCACTGACAGAAAGGGACAAGACACGTCTTTGTGTTGTTGCTACTAAGGATAACACGATGGGGTTTGTTCATATTGCTTGAGTTTACTTTGTCTACATCATGTCATCGTTCTCCATGCATTATTCTGTTTTGCTTAATACTCTAGATGCATGCTGGATAGCGGTCGATGAGTGGAGTAATAGTAATAGGTGCAGGCAGGAGTCGGCCTATTTGTTTATGGACGTGATGCCTATATACACATGATCATTTCCGTGAAAATCGCATAACTATCCGCTTTTCTATCAATTGTCCAACAGTAATTTGTTACCCACAGTATGCTGCCTACATGAGAGATGCCGCTAGGGAAAACTATGGCCCCCGGGTCTATTCACTTATAAATTTATAAACGCTACTATTACCTTGCTGCCTTTATTTACCTTTTATTTTATTTTGCAATTTACAATTATCTACAATTATCTACACAACTCATTTGCTTGCAAATAACGAGATCAAGGGGATTGACAACCCTCTGGCCTGTGTTGGGTGCAAGTTGTTTGCTCTTTTGTGTGCAGCCGCTGAAGACGGCTGAGGATTGATATTCCTATTGGTTCGGTAAACATTGGTTTCATAACTGAGGGATATACTTACCCACTTTGTGCTGCAGTAACCCGTTCCTCTTCACGGAAAACCCAACGCAGATCACAAGTATCATGTGGAAAGACCAATATTAACCCAAACGATTCATACTAACAAGCTGTGTGTGTTGTGGGCAGACGGTTGCTGCCAAACAATTGTCAGAGATGGATGAAATCATTATCGACGCTACGTTGGGAAGTGTCGTTTGCCTGTATTAATATCGCAGACGTTTATTATTATGACCCTCTGCCGGCGCATCACGCCATCCTCCTCTCTCACGTCTTGTCACCATGTTGCCGCACGAGGAATCCAGTGCACGCTTCGGCACCGCTTTTGGCCACGCGTCGACTCGATGAGCCCGTTCCCACGCACAACCGCGCAGGTTCCCGCGCACAAAACCGTGCTAGGGCTCTAGCTTCCCGTCCGGCTCGGTGAAATCCCCAAATCCCCAATGCTTGTCGGCCTGCTATATAAACCCTCACGGCCGGCAACTCCACATGGCATTCATCGCCTCCCTCCCAGTAGCTTGTCTAGTTTGCTTCTCCCCCAATCGCCAATGGCACCGGCCGTTCGTCGTCGCTCAGTCACTCCGCAAGAGGACAGCTCCATCTAGGAGGCTTCACCGCGTCGGTGTGGTAGTCCTCTGAAGCATGTAGTGCATGTGGCGTCCCTGGTGGGTGTGCGCACGCCACCAACTACACGCTCCACCACTGTTGCCCGAAGGCAGCTACTGCCGGTGGCCGCCGGCGCCACCACATCGGTAGTCGCCAGGGCCGCCACCACACCGTCGTCCGTCTTGGCCACGACCCTGCCGTCACGCGGCAGGGTCATCACCCGCTTTGCCACCGTGGCCCGAATGCGGGAGGTGGAGGCCGCCAAAGGCCCGCCGTCGGGCTTCTGCGTCGCAAACCTTGCGTGCTACATCTACTTCCTAGAGAAGGAGGTGGAGCGCCAGGTCGCGCACGCGAAGAAGCTCACCGATGCCGTAGCCGCAGTAAAAGCCACAGCGGCGGCACGGAATGCGGAGATCTACGCCGAGTCCCGCCGCTTCGAGGAGGGGCGTCTTGAGCGCCGGAGGCAGCACTAGCAGGCAACGGACACGACTCGACCAAATCATCGGCATGTTCCTCCTCCACTGCCTCTTATTGAGCGCGCTCGATTCTGCTGGAAGTAGTACAAAGCCCCTCCATAGTACTAGTATTTAGGGGCTATTTTGTTCAGTTTATCTAACTATAGATATGGTTAAACTGTACCACGTACTTTAAATTAGCTAGTATATGTAGTAGAACTAGCTATTTTAGTACGTGGTTGGCAACAATTGGGGAAAAGTTTGTTCGGTTCAGCTGTCGAGTTGAGCTTTTTTGTACAAAGACCGCTGCTTCATGTATGAATGAAATCCATGTTTAGTGAATTTCAGTTGCAAAATTGCACCCTAATTGTGATTTTGCTCCTGCAAAATTTGACAAATGCCAGTGCTACAATGTTGAGAAATGCCAATGTTACTAGATCAACAAATGCCAATGTTTCCGATTTGACAAATGGCAATTTACCCAATATGATAGATGCAAATCTTCCTGAATTGTGTGTACTAGGCACACGGGTCATATTAGAGAAATGTTTGCGATGACGCATTGCACCAATCCTTGGCGCCAATTTTTCACTTGGCTTACGGGCAAAGGAAAGATAGTTGTCGATCTGCAAATGGGTATTCAACCTGAACCGTTTGTGATGAGTGTTTATTCAGAGAAAACAATGATGGTTTTTGTTTACTATGTGAATTCAGAGATAAATACTTAGTTCATTAAACCATAGATTTCATTCAGTCAAGCTTTGACTTTGCATTCATACGATCGAGATACAATATAAAGAAAACTAATTGCGGCAGCGACGGCTTCCTACGCCGGCATTGTCGTGCTCCGGGGTTGTCATGGTTTTGTCACGGCAAGATGTCCTCGGGAGAGAACTTAGGTGTGAGGCCATCGCAACTAGGTGGCGGCTTAAGAGGGGTTGGTCGGAATCGAGAGACGTGAGTTTACCCAGGTTCGGGCCCTCCGATGGAGGTAAAAGCCTACGTCCTGCTTTATGTATATTGATGATGAGGATGATCTCGATTACAAGGGTGCGGGATCGCTACCTCTAATCTCGAGAGCCTCTAATCTGTCTATCTCTAATGACTTGAACTTGTCCCTCTAGGGGTGCCCTACCCCTCCTTATATAAGTGGAAGGGGTAGGTTTACATGCAGAGTCCTACTGGGAGTAGGATTAGGACTAGTCTCTCTTGAATCCTAATCTGGGTCTTGTTTCCTTTGTGAGGGAGTCTTTCCTTTCATTGGGCCTTTTCTGTGAGCCGGCCCACCATAATATGAGTCGGCCCTCCCATGAGCCGCCTTCTGGGCCGTTGGGTCTTATCGTTCGTCTGACCCGCCTCCCGGGTCACCAATGAGCCACCAAGCTCGGCCGGGTCACCAGTGAGTCGCCAAGTCCCGGCCGGGTCATACTTCAGGCCGGGTTATACCACGGGGTAATATCCCCGACATTAGCCCCCAGGTTAGCTTGAATTTATTCATGGTAAGCTCCTGAAATAAGAATAACAAATATGTTAAGGAACCAGCTTGCTCCACTGGCCGGCTTAATTTAATGAAGTGGCTCCTTTGAAAATCTGGGTTTCTTCTTCATATTAACGAGCCGTCTTCACAATCATTTTGCAGGTCCGTGTCCTTTGCAAAATATTGGGAATAAAACACCCATATGTCGTTGAGTCGTCCTCCAATGCTTTGGCTTCGATGAAAATATTGGAGATAAGAAAACCATATGAAGTTGAGCCAGCTTCCATTGCCTTGATTGGGAATAGAAAATCATCAATTGTTAAACCTTTCAACTTGTGAAGCCGGGTTGCTTATATAGGCTCTGTCGGGTTATGATCTTTTGATAATGCCGGGTAATGATTGTTGGTGACACCTGGTCAAACAACTAGACTCCAGTTGACTTGATAAACTTATTGGGAATAAAGAAATCCGTGTGATGTTGAGCTGGTATTTCAACGCTTCAGCTCCATGAAGAAATGAGACCCGTCTCGCTCACAATTGACATCTTGAAAGTGTCCTTCTATTTTTTATATCCATATTACCTATAGTCCCCAAGCTCCAAGTTTATCCATGATGACTTGGTGCTTTTCAATAATATCTTTGATTGTGTAGCCCCCAAGTGCCGGGTTGTCTTGCCTGCAGCAGCCTGGGACTTGCAATTGTCTTTATACTTTATAAAACTTCAGCCAGTGTAGCCCCCAAGTGCCGGGTTGTTTTGCTTGTAACAACCTAGGACTTTGAACTTGGGTTTGAATATTCTAGGTAGATAACTTTGGAGAAATCCGGGTTGGCATCTGAGTCGCCAGTTATAATATGAATGTCTTGCATTTCACATGTGTAGCCCCCAAGGGCCGGCTCATCAGTATGTGATGGGTCGGGTCTTCAATTTAGACCTTATAATCTATTTAAACAACTGAATACTGTAGCCCCCAAGTGCCGAGTCACATGCTTGCAGTGACTTGGGACTGTAGAAAATTTGATCTGAGTAATGTAGCCCCCAAGTGTTGGGTCGTATGCCTGCAACGACTTGGGACTGTGTGAGAATAATATAACCCATCATAATGCACTTCAGAAGTTCTCTTGAACTAATATTGATCTGATTTGAATGAATCCTTGACCGTGGTTGTAATGTAACCCGGTATGAATATCCTGGAAAAACGCCTTTGTTTTTGAAATGAAATCCCTGCTCGTGGTTGCGGTGCAACCCGGCAAATATATGTTTGAGAAATCCATAAGTGTTGTAGTTTACTACAGAGCACAAGTTGAAAAAAAATCCAAGAGCCGGTCAATTAGATGACACGGTATTATATGTGATAGGGCGGCTCTTCGAGAATAGTAACTTCTTCCGAGCTGGCTTGAAAAAAACCCAATCATTTAATACTGGTTATGATAAATGATGATGAAGATCCAGCCATTTTGGCTATCAAAGATCTACTTGTTCCTGCAGAGGTTACGATGTAAACCGGTTTGATGACCGGCTTGATATGCATGTATGATGCATGATGCAATGCAGGATGATGTATGTATATGATAAAAACAACTGACAGAGAATATATACATGTATATCTCAAATTTTTGTAAGTCGGCCTTGAAGGCACAACCAAAAGAGATCAACTCTTGTTCTTATTTTTGAAAAAACTCAAGGTTTTTGCTTAGAAGAAGCTTGGCATGAACGCCTTTAATCCCGTAAGCCGGCTCTCACGTGACATAAATCCGTCATTTTAACCTTAACTAGTTCAGGGTCTTAAAAAAGATTGACTGTTAAGAGTACGAATGGGCCACATAGCGGAGAGACTACAGCGGACAGGTGAGTTTATCCTAGCTCTCTGTAAGCCGGCTCTCTTGTGACATAAGCCGCCGTTTTAACCTTGACAAGTTCAGGGTCTTATTGAAAGATTGACTGTCAAGAGTACGACGGGTCACCTGGCGGAGTAACAAGTTGCAAACAGGCAGGTTTAACCCATATATGACATGGAAGCCGGTCAAGAGGGTATGAAAGCTAAACTCATTGAGTTGGAAGCCCCCAAGCGACCTATGATCATGGAAAAGCTCGGCCATAGAATATACAGGAGACAATGCTACTACTGCAAAACATCTGGGGTCCAGATAAGCCGGCTTTATTCCATTGATCATAATATGATGATCCAATAAATCAGGGCACCCATGTTTGAACTGCGCCTCGGGGCAGTTAGTCCTCTTGGACGACTTTTAATTTTTTGCCAATAATGCAGGGCACCCATGTTTGAACGGTCGCATCATGGTGGCTCGTCCTCTTGGGAGACTTTTAAATCTTTCGCCTATAAGGCAGCAGCCCCCGGGATCGGGTTATCTTCCCTGCAATGACCCGGGGTTCCAGAATATTTGAGCCCGGTTGAATCTGCCGAGTCATGTTTGTGTAGCCCCCGAGTCTTAAGTCGACTCGAGGAGGCGGCTTAAGAATCTTCAATCCTTGGCTGTGGCATAAGCTGGCATAAGGTTTGACGGCTGAACGATGGATTTTATCCAAACTGAAGACGATGTATTGAACTGATAATCTTCATGATGCTCATCATATGTCTTTGGCAAATACTGTGGCCAAATTGAGTGCATATGCCTCTTGACCCATGCTTTACTCTCATGGTCCGGCTCTCATGGCTCCTCTAGAGCCTCCTTTTTCTCCTTTTGCCAATGGCTTTGAATTTTGCCGACTCAAATGATGGCCGGCTCAAATGGTAACTTCTCCAGGGATGGTTCCTCTGTGGCTCTGGCTTTCCTATTTTTTCAATGTGCTGAAGCAGACCAGGTCGCGGGGCAGCAAGCCACTGCGTCTATCCCTTGGGCAACCTGGCGCAGTTGGAGGTTGAAAATATAATTTTTCTTGGGTATTGTTGAAGTAGACCGGACCGCAAGGGCGGCGGCTCGCGCGCATCCGTTGGGCGGCTTGAGCGAGCAGGCGCGGCACCGACGTGTCGATGTAGACTGGACCACAGGGGGCGGCGACTTGCGCACGTCCGTTGGACGGCGCGGCATGGACGGATGCTGGCGCGAGCTCCGTCTTTGTGGTCTAATGCCACGCCACTAAACAATTGTCCTACGTAAAAAAAATTTACAAGCCAAAGTAACTGTTCTCAAAGTAAGCATATATATGCTAATAAAAACGGACTGAGTGGATATGACCTGATGTATTTGAACGACAGATGAATTAGACCATCCCGATGTCCGATTGCAGATGAATTACAGATCGATGGAATAGCACTAGTATTGATGTACCCCAGTATTATTTGATTTCTCCACGGGATCTTCTTTTGTCTTTCTACATAGTGGACTGGTCAAGTACATCAAACTGAGAGACGAGCTCAATGAGTGCACTCAGAGTAGGATAGCCAGCCTTGGGTATATTTCGGTTCCTCAGGTTTTGTCCAAAAGGAAAGTATGAAAGGAAAGCCAGCAAAGTTGTATTCAGGAAGCATATATTTTATGTATTCTTCAAACCGTAAGGGAACAACGGCTTATTCTCCTTATTTAAACTTGTGACAGACTCATCTGCTGGAGCTTGCAATTGGTGTTGAACTGCTAAAGGAAACATTGCTTGTCTCCTTTACATTGTTCATATATATGGCCAGCGAAAGGAAACATTGCTTTTGTCTCCTTTAAATTGCTGACAGGCCCAGCTGAAGGAGCCGAAGCATCAGACTTCACATTCTTGAATTGTTAGGAGAAAACGTCGGCAGGAAATCCATTGAAAAAACACTGGCCCACCATTTTGTAAGCTAGATGTTACTGTTTTCCTTTTATCATTACCAGTGAGATCCTTTGTGTGGTCATAAGTTGGCTTTGGACAATGGGCAGAGCCTTCAGTGATAGCATTCGACACTTTGGGGCAGAAAAATTCAGTGACTCAAACTGAATCTCAGGCAGATCCCATGATTTGTCCTCGCTTTTAGCAGGCTGCCCCTGGAACAACTTGGTCTCTCCTCCGCGAAGGACCCAAACAACACAACCTTGTAGTGAGCAAGCCGTGCACTCGGCGGATGTGGGGGTGTAGCTGACCGCGCGGAGGCGGGGCCGGTGCGGGCGTAGGCTCGTGCGAGGGTGAGGTGAAGCCGGCCGGAAGGCGCAGCGCAGCGGCGTCAGAGAGGACCGGCTCGAGGTGAGGCGGCGACTGCGGAGCGAGCCATCGTGGCGAAGGACGGTGTAGCGGTCCGAGGCCAGGCCGGGTCTAGGCGAGGCCACGGCTTGCGGGGCGAGCCCTGGCCGGCGGTGGCAGGCGAGATGAGGTGAGGCGCGGCGGCAAAGCCGACGCAGCGGGGCGACGAGCCGACGGGCGGCCAGAGCGGGGAACCGGCTCAGGGCAATTCCGTGACGTCGAGGTGAAGCATGGAAACGGAGGCAGATGCGACAGAGATGAGCCGGCCTGAGTCTACAGCAGGCCGGCGGCTCGTCGGAGGGCCGCGCAGCGGAGGTGTACAGTGGAACCAGCCGGTGGTGCAGGCTCAGCGGCGGGCCAGCTCGATGAACGTGGCGAAGCGGTGGTGGCAGAGGCGCAGCGGCGAAGCCGGTTCGAGGTGGCCTGAGGCAAGGCGTGGCGCGGTTGAGGCGAAGTGAGACCGTGGTGACGGCGGGGCCAGGGCAAAGCGGAGCAGTCGCGGCCGCGGGATCGCCGGATCGAGGCCGAGGCCGGACGGGCGGCAAGAGGCGAACGAGGCCGGCCTCGGAGCAGCGGCTGGCGCAGGGCGGAAGGTAGGCACGGCCTGGCGCAAGCTCGCGGAGAGGGTGGCCGGCTCAGATGCGAGGTGGCGGAGCGGCGCGGGCGCGCGACGCGAGGCGGAGCGGGCTGGCCGAGATGGAGCCTGGCTGGGTCGAGGCAATGGCGGAAGAGGCGGGCAGTCGAGGCGAGGTCGCGGCGTAGGGGAGGCTCACAGCTATAGCTCCGTGTCCTCCTTGTTTTTTTATAGCCCTGTCTATTGATGGGACACCTGGTGTGTACTTTTGGGGGCCTTGCGTGATTGGAATCCATCCATTAGATTTTGGAGCCTCTGCTTCTAATGATGGTCTTTTGGACGCTCCTGATGCCCGTAAACTAGACAACTATCATCGGAGAGTATAGCAGCGGCAGACAACAACCCAACAGCAAATTACGAGTCAGACTACGCCACGGGGATTCTTGCTGCTTTTTTTAGGGCAGACCAATTTTGTCTACGCTTTGTGTGGCCTTCAGGAGTAAAACACTTGGTGCGGCAGGATTCATCTGATGTATCTCGCCGCCGCCTAAAACTTTCTTGGGTGTACGTGCACCCTTCATGCACGACTTCTGATTTGTGAGTTGTTCTCAGTACTGCACTGATTTGACTTGGAGCCTTAGTCCTTCTCATGCACACGTAACATTTGCTTCTGCCACCGTGATTATCCTTATGAGTAGCAGCCGCACCGCGTCTGCTATTTGGTGTAGCCGTATTCGTCTGGATCTCGACTTGATCTGGACACGGACAACGGAACAGTCAAACCCTATCAATCTCGGCGACTTGTACCTTGTATCAATCTAATTCGGATGTAAGACTTCTGACTTGCAGCGGCAATGGAAAACAATCCGGCTTCGACGGATCGCCTGGTCACGTGCAGTGGCTCATAGACGCAACCCTAATTTTCTGCAAATGTTGAATTTGCCCACTCTGTCCAGGGTTGTCTCATGTCAGCTTATTCTGCGTAATTGTTCCATGACCGGATCTTCGTCATCTCGTCAATCATGATCTTCTCGATCCCTGAAGAGGTCCCTCCAAAAACACAACACCACCGTCCGCCTTGCCCCACGGTGGGCGTCAATTGTCATGGTTTTGTCACGGCAAGATGTCCTCAGGAGAGAACTTAGGTGTGAGGCCATTGCAACTAGGTGGCGGCTTGAGAGGGGTTGGTCAGAATTGAGAGACGTGAGTTTACCCAGGTTCGGCCCCTCCGATGGAGGTAAAAGCCTACGTCATGCTTTATGTATATTGGTGATGAGGATGATCTCGATTACAAGGGTGCGGAATCACTACCTCTAATCTCGAGAGCCTCTAATCTGTCTATCTCTAATGACTTGAACTTGTCCCTCCAGGGGTGCCCTACCCCTCCTTATATAAGTGGAAGGGGTAGGTTTACATGCAGAGTCCTACTGGGAGTAGGATTAGGACTAGTCTCTCTTGAATCCTAATCCGGGTCTTGTTTCCTTTGTGAGGGAGTCTTTCCTTTCCTTAGGCCTTCTCTGTGAGCCGGCCCACCATAATATGAGTCGGCCCTCCCATGAGCCGCCTTCTGGGCCGTTGGGTCTTGTCGTTCGTCTGACCCGCCTGCCGGGTCACCAATGAGCCGCCAAGCTCGGCCGGGTCACCAGTGAGTCGCCAAGTCCCGGTCGGGTCATACTTCAGGCCGGGTTATACCGCGGGGTAATATCCCCGATAGGGGTGCAGTTGTTCAGTTCATGAAACGAGACCAGACAAAGAGCCGGTCTTCACGCGATCGACGGGCACGGAGCCGGGGGGCGGCGACTAGCGGCGCTGCGAGGAAGCTGTCGACGACGGCGGCCCAATCCATTGAGGGGGCCATGATGGGTGCAGGCGCACGCACGGGCACGGGCGCGGTGGGTGCAGGCGCGCGCACGGGGACAGGCGCCGTGGGTGCGGGCATGCGCACGGGGACCGGCGTGGCGTGTGCAGGGGCGCGCACGTGCACGGGCGCAAGAGGAGGCATTGGCGCTTGCACGTACACGAGCTCGCTTGGGTCCGCGGGGACCTCCCTGATGCCCGCGGTTTCCAGCAATGCGATGATGCTCGGCGACCAGCCCATCAATGCCACGGGGATGGTTGCTGGCGAGGGCGCGGGGATGGTTGCTGGCGAGGGCGCCGGGCCAGCATCCGTTGCGGCATGCAGCTCTTCCAGGGCCATGTCCATGGTGTCCCATTCGTCTTTATGTTCTTTCTCCTCCAGCTCCGTGTCGACTTCACCAAAACGGAAGACTAGTGGCATATGATCCTTGTGCACCATGGCGTAGGTCATCGTGGAGGTTTGATGGACGAGAATGGGAGGCGAAGTTATATAGAGGATTGTGAGTGAGTGGGCAGTAAAGCTGCCTATTAAACAGCGCCTCAGGCGCCATTGATGGACAGGTTGGAAGCGAGGAGGGTGGATATGGAGGTCAAAGGGCTCGCTTCCCGGTGAGCCTGCGCAGCGGAGGCCAGCTCGCACGCCTCCCGTCAATTCAAGCAGCTGCTCGCATGACACCTCCTAGGCCCTAGCCAATAAAAGAGTGCGACCCTTGGCAGCACGTAAGGGCAGTAGAACGCCCACGGTTTGAAAATAATGCAACCGTTTGCGTGGAAACGTGACAGTTCTTTGTTCCAAAAAGCTTTTGTTCGCTATTAATGTGTGCGCCTTTTCCCAAAGTGGACACGAAAAATACCACAACATATTTGTGTTATATCATGACGCCATGCCCAATTTCTTGAATTTTGTGTGAGTTCTATATTTACTATAATTTAAAGTAATATTCTCAATGTTGGCTCTAGAATAAAAATATATTAAAAACAAGTCTCAAATAGGAAAACAAAATGCTATGACGCCTTTATGTGCCATGTCATGACACCATGCCGAGTTTCGTTAATTAATGTATAAAAAGGGCCAAACAAACCCTGAATAATTCCATATTTTAGCACGACACACATATTGGTCTATGTTGCCTCTAGAATTGGTTCAGGCGAGAAGAGGCAGCGGATGTCGTTTCGGGCACATAAGATGACGTGTTTCATATCAGAAACACAAAGCTTCCATAAGAAACTCTGGTTTGTAAGGGGCTTGTGCCAATACTTGTCCCAAATTGGTCAATTTTTTTACCACAACACATATGTGCCATGTTCATGACACCATGCCAAGTTTCATAAATCTTCTGACGAGTTTTTGATTTACATGATTTAAAGCCCGAGTTTCTCAATGTTTATGTGGCCAAGCCAAGACCCCGAGATGTTTGAAATTCATTCCCATATGTTGCATGGGACCTAAAGATGCATGTACACTTATATGATTTTTCAACCCAATCATCAGATGCACCGGACCTTTGATTGTAGTTCAAATTTGAATTATGCACATTAAATAATGCATGTAAAAGTCAATTAATGTATAAAAAGGCCAAACGAACCATGTATAATTTCATATTTTGGCACGACACTCTCATTTTGGTATATGTTGCCTCTAGAAATAGTTCAAGACGAGAAGAGGCAGCGGATGTCGATTCGCCCACGTAAGGTGACGTCTTTCATATCGGAACCACAAAGCTTCCCGTATGAAACTCCGGTTTGTGAGGGGCTTGTGCCAATACTTGTCCCAAATTGGTCAATTGTTTTACCAAGGCATGTATGTGCCATGTTCATGACACCATGGCAAGTTTCATGAATCTTCCAACGAGTTTTTGATTTACATGATTTAAAACCCGAGTTTCTCTATGTTTGTGTGGCCGAGCCAAAACCCCGAGATGTTTGAAATTCATACCCATATCTTGCATGGGACCTAAATATGCATGTACACTTATATGATTTTTCAACCCAATCATCAGATGCACCACACCTTGTGATTGTAGTTCAAATTTGAATTATGCATGTTAAATAATGCATATAAAAGTCAATTAATGTATAAATGGGCCAAACAAACCATGTATAATTTCATATATATTTTGGCATGACACACATTTTGGTATATGTTGTCTCTAGAAATAGTTCTAGACGAGAAGAGGCAACGGATGTCGATTCGCCCACGTAAGACGACGCGTTCCATATCGAAACCACAAAGCTTCCCGTGAGAAGGTCAGGTTTGTAAGGGGCTTGTGCCAAAACTTGTCCCAAATAGGACATTTTTTTACCAGGGCACATACGAGCCATGTCATGACATCATGCCAAGTTTCACGAATTTCTGACAAGTTTTTGATTTATACATGAATTTAAAACCAAGTTTCTCAATGTTTGTGACCGAGCCAAGACCCAGAGATGTTTGAAATTCATTCCCATATGTTGCACGGGGCCCAAAGAATGCATCCATGGACACTTATATGATTTTTCAACCCATTTTGATGCACCAGACCTTGTGATTTTAGTTGAAATTTTAATTATCCACATTAAATGTCTAGAAAACTTAATTAATAAACTAAAATTGCAAAAAAAAACTAAATAATTCCATATTTTAGCAAGACACTCCTACTGGTGTATGTTGCCTCTAAAAAAAGTTCAAGGCGAGAAGATGAGCGGATGTCATTTTGCCCATGTAAGGTGACGTGTTCCCTATCGGAACCACAAAGCTTGCCGTGAGAAGCTCCGGTTTGTAAGGAACTTGTGCCTAAACTTGTCCCAAATTGGACAGTTTTTTTACCATGGCACATATGAGCCATGTCATGACAACATGCCAAGTTTTTTAAATTTCTGACGCGTTTTGGATTTAAAGTAATTTCAAAACCAAGTTTCTCAACGTTTGTGGCTGAGCCAAGATGACGAGATGTTTGAAATCCATTCGCATTTCTTGCCCGTGACCTAAAGATGAAGCCATGGACACTAATATGATTTTTCAACCCATTTTGATGCACCGGACATTGGGACGATAGTTCAAATTTGAATTATTGCTACTTCTTGAGCTTGCGTTGGTTTTCCCTTGAAGATGAAAGGGTGATGCAGCAAAGTAGATAAGTATTTCCCTCAGTTGTTGAGAACCAAGGTATCAATCCAGTAGGAGGTACAAGCAAGGCCCCATTCTTTGCACCTGCACAAACAATCAAACACTTGCACCCAACGCTATAAAGGGGTTGTCAATCCCTTCACGGTTACTTGCAAGGATGAGATCTGATAGAGATAGATATAAAAGATTGCTAAAAGTAAAACTAAAATAAAAGTAAATAGATTGCAGCAAAGTATTTTTGGTATTTTTTGTTTATAGATCTGAAAATATAATATGGAGAATAGACCCGGGGGCCATAGGTTTCACTAGAGGCTTCTCTCTTGAAGGAAAATAATACGGTGGGTGAACAAATTACTGTCGAGCAATTGATAGAAAAGCGCATAGTTATGACGATATCCAAGGCAATGATTATGCATATAGGCATCATGTCCGTATCAAGTAGACCGAAACGATTCTGCATCTACTACTATTACTCCACACATCGACCGACTCCTGCCTGCATCTAGAGTATTAAGTTCATGAAGAACAGAGTAACGCATTAAGTAAGATGACATGATGTAGAGGGATAAACTCAAGCAATATGATGAAAACCCCATCTTTTTACCCTTGATGGCAACAATACAAATACGTGCCTCGCTACCCCTACTTTGTCACTGGGTGAGGACACCGCAAGATTGAACCCAAAACTAAGCACTTCTCCCATTGCAAGAATTACCAATCTAGTTGGCCAACCCAAACCAATAACTCGAAGAGACTTGCAAAGATATGAAATCATGCATATAAGAATTCAGAGAAGATTCAAATAATATTCATAGATAATCTGATCATAAACCCACAATTCATCGGATCTCGACAAACACACCGCAAAAGAGTATTACATCGGAAAGATCTCCATGAAGATCATGAAGAACATGGTATTGAAGAACATAGAGAGAGAAGAAGCCATCTAGCTACTAGCCATGGACCCGAAGGTCTGAGGTGAACTACTCACGCGTCATCGGAGGGGCAATGGAGTTGATGTAGATGCCCTCCGTGATCGAATCCCCCTCCGGCAGATTATCGGAAAAGGCTCCAAGATGGGATCTCACGGGAACAGAGGCTTTCGGCGGCGGAAAAGTATTATCATGGCTCTCTTTGGTATTGGGGGAATATTCCTGAATTTATAGGCGAGGAATTAGGGTTGGAGGAGCCACGGGGGGCCCACAAGCCAGGGGGAGCGCCGCCCCCCCCAGGGGCGCGCCCAGGTGGCTTGTGGCCCACTCGTGGGTCTTCTGTCCGCTTCTCCAAGTCTCCTGGGTTTCTTCTGGTCCAAGAAAAATCGTCGTAGAATTTTATTCCGTTTGGACTCCGTTTGATATTCCTTATCTGCAATACTCAAAAACAAGGGAAAAAACAGAAACTGGCACTGGGCACTAGGTTAATAGGTTAGTCCCAAAAATAATATAAAATAGCATATTAATGCATATAAAACATCCAAACCAGATAATATAATAGCATGGAACAATCAAAAATTATAGATACGTTGGAGACGTATCAAGCATCCCCAAGCTTAATTCCTGCTCGTCCTCGAGTCGGTAAATGATAAAAACAGAATTTTTGATGTGGAATGCTACCTAACATATGTATCCATGTAATTTTCTTTATTGTGGCATGAATGTTTAGATCCATAAGATTCAAGACAAAAGCTTAATATTGACATAAAAACAATAATACTTCAAGCATACTAACAAGGCAATTGTGTCCTTTCAAAATAACATGGCCAAAGAAAGTTATCCCTACAAAATCATATGGTCTGGCTATGCTCCATCTTCCCCACACAAAGTATTTAAATCATGCACAACCCCGATGACAAGTCAAGCAATTGTTTCACACCTTTTATGTTCTCAAACCTTTTCAACTTTCACGCAATACATGAGCGTGAGCCATGGATATAGCACTATAGGTGGAATAGAATATGGTGGAGGTTGTGAGGAAAAAGGAGAAGATAGTCTCACACCAACTAGGCGTATGAACAGGCTATGGAGATGCCCATCAATAGATATCAATGTGAGTGAGTAGGGATTGCCATGCAACGGATGCACTAGAGCTATAAGTGTATGAAAGCTCAAAAAGAAACTAAGTGGGTGTGCATTATAATTAAAAATTCCCACTAGTATATGAAAGTGAAAAAATAGGAGACTCTCTATCATGAAAATCAAGGTGCTACTTTGAAGCACAAGTGTGGAAAAAATATAGTAGCATTGTCCCTTCTCTCTTTTCTCTCATTTTTTTTGGTGGGCATCTTTCGCCTCTTTTTTTTATTTGGGCTTCATTGGCCTCTTTTATTATTTGTAAAGTTCGGAGACTCATCCCAACTTGTGAGGGAATCATAGCTTCCATCATCCTTTTGTCTCATGGGACAATGCTCTAATAATGATGATCATCACACTTTTATTTACTTACAACTCAAGAATTACAACTCGATACCTAGAACAAAATATGACTCTATATGAATGCTTCCAGCGGTGTACCGGGATGTGCAACGATCTAGCATAGCAAATGACGTCAAAAAACGGACAAGCCATGAAAACATCATGCTAGCTATCTTACGATCATGCAAAGCAATATGAAAATGATGGTGCGTGTCATAATAAATGGAACGGTGGAAGTTGCATGGCAATATATCTCGGAATGGCTATGGAAATGCCATAATAGGTAGGTATGGTGGCTGTTTTGAGGAAGGGCATATGGTGGGTTTAATGCATCGGCGAAAGTTGCGCGGTACTAGAGAGGCTAGCAAAGGTGGAAGGGTGAGAGTGCGTATAATCCATGGACTCACATTAGTCATAAAGAACTCACATACTTATTGCAAAAGTCTATTAGTTATCAAAGCAAAGTATTAGATGCATGCTCCTAGGGAGAGGTTGGTAGGAGTTAACCATCGCGCGCTCCCAACCCTCACACAAAGGATGACAATCAATAAACAAATCATGCTCCGACTTTGTTACATAACGGTTCACCATACGTGCATGCTACGGGAATCACAAACTTTTAACACAAGTATTTCTACCAATCCACAATTACTCACTAGCATGACTCTAATATCACCATCTTTATATCTCAAAACTATATGCAAGGATATGCAAGGAATCAAACTTCTCATAGTATTCAATACACTTTATATGAAAGTTTTTATTATATCCCTCTTGGATGCCCATTATATTAGGACTAAATTCACAACCTAAACCAATTACCATGCTGTTTAAAGACTCTCAAAATAATATAAGTGAGGTACGAGAGTTCAATTATTTCTATAAAATAAAAACACCACCGTGCTCTAAAGAGATATAAGTGAAGCACTAGAGCAAAATTGCCTAGCTCAAAAGATATAAGTGAAGCACATAGAGTATTCTAATAAATTCACGATTTATGTGTGTCCCTCTCAAAATATGTGTGCATCAAGGATGATTGTGGCAAACTAAAAAGCAAAGACTCATATCATACAAGACGCTCCAAGCAAAACACATATCATGTGGTGAATAAAAATATAGCCTCAAGTAAATTTACCGATGGATTGAAGACGAAAGAGGGGATGCATTCCGGGGCATCCCAAAGCTTAGGCTCTTTGGTATCCTTGAATATTCCTTGGTGTGCCTTGGGCATCCCCAAGCTTAGGCTCTTGCTGTTGGAAATATGCCCTAGAGGCAATAATAAATTGGTTATTATTATATTTCCTTGTTCATGATAATCGTTTATTATCCATGCTATAATTGTATTGATTGGAAACTCAAATACATGTGTGGGTACATAGACAACACTGTGTCCCTAGTAAGCCTCTAGTTGACTAGCTTGTTGATCAAAGATGGTTAAGGTTTCCTAGCCATGGACATGAGATGTCATTTGATAACGGGATCACATCATTAGGAGAATGATGTGATGGACAAGACCCAAACTGTAAACATAGCATTTGATCGTGTCAGTTTATTGCTATTGTTTTCTGCATGTCAAGTATCTGTTCCTTTGACCATGAGATCATGCAACTCACTGACACCGGAGGAATACCTTGTGTGTATCAAACGTCGCAACGTAACTGGGTGACTATAAAGGTGCTCTACAGGTATCTCCGAGGGTGTCTGTTGGGTTGGCATGGATCAAGACTGGGATTTGTTACTCCGTATGACGGAGAGGTATCTCAGGGCCCACTCGGTAATACAACATCACAATGAGCCTTGCAAGCAATGTGACTAAAGTGTTAGCCACGAGATCTTGTATTACGGAACGAGTAAAGAGACTTGCCGGTAACGAGATTGAACTAGGTATAGTGATACCGACGATCGAATCTCGGGCAAGTAACATACCGAAGAACAAAGGGAACAGCATACTGGATTAACTGAATCCTTGACATAGAGGTTCGACCGATAAAGATCTTCGTAGAATATGTAGGAGCCAATATGGGCATCCAGGTCCCGCTATTGGTTATTGATCGTAGAGGTGTCTCGGTCATGTCTGCATAGTTCTCGAACCCGCAGGGTCTACACACTTAACGTTTGGTGACGATTAGTATAATTGAGTTATTATGTTGGTGACCGAAAGTTGTTCGGAGTCCCGGATAAGATCCCGGACATGACGAGGATCTCCGGAATAGTCCGGAGGTAAAGATTGATATATGTGATAATAGTGTTTTGATCTCCGGAAGGGTTCCGGAGTTCACCGGAAGGGGTTCCGGATGTTTACCGAAGTGTTCGGGTGCAGCAACACTTTATATGAGCCAAAGGGATAAAGCCCACAAGGTATTGGAAAGTGCAAAAGTAGTTTTGCTGCCGCGTAAGCGGTACTACCGCTTGGTGAAGCGGTACTACCGCCCGAGCGGTACTACCGCTTGTGTGAAGCGGTACTACCGCCCAAGCGGTACTACCGCTTGTGTGAAGCGGTACTACCGCTTGTGCGCGGCTGTGCACGGTTCGGCAGGGATCCGAGTTGGACTCTTTCCCTGCGGGCCAAACCGACCTTGTGCGGGCAAAACCGACCCGGAGGAGGCTTTTACTCCAAGTTTAGACCCCAAGGCTCAACATATAAATAGAGGGGCAGGGCTAGCACGCGGGACACATCAGGATTTCCCAAGCCGTGTGCCGGCAACCCTAGCCCTCTAGTTCCTCCGTCATATTCTCCGTAGCGCTTGGCGAAGCCCTGCAGAGATTGTTCCTCACCACCATCACCACGCCGTCGTGCTGCTGGAACTCAACCACTACTTCACCATCGCTCGCTGGATCGAGGAGGTGAAGGCTTCATCAAGCCGTACGTGTGTTGAACGCGGAGGTGCCGTCCGTTCGGCACTAGATCGGAAGGATCGTGATTGGATCTAGGGACGCTCGGCGATTTGGATCGCGAAGACGTTCGACTACATCAACCGCGTTTATTAACGCTTCCGCTTAGCGATCTACAAGGGTATGTAGATTCACTCTCCCTCTCGTAGATGCTCATCACCATGGATAGATCTTGTGTGTGCGTAGGAAAATTTTTGTTTCCCATGCAACGTTCCCCAACAGTGGCATCATGAGCTAGGTCTATGCGTAGATGAGATCTCGAGTAGAACACAAACGAGTTGTGGGCGTGGATGTATACATATTGCTTGCCGTTACTAGTTGATATTTGATTCGGCGGTACTGTGAGATGAAGCGGCCCGGACCGACATTACGCGTACACTTACGCGAGACAGGTTCCTTCAACTGACATGTAACTTCGTTGCATAAAGATGGCTAGCGGGTGTCTGTCTCTCTCACTTTAGTTGAATCGATTTCAATGAAGAGGGTTCTTTTAGAAGATCAAAAAGCAATCACTACACCACGTTGTGGTTTTGCGTAGGTAAGAACGGTTCTTGCAAACCCGTAGCAGCCACGTAAAATTTGCAACAACAATTAGAGGACGTCTAACTTGTTTTTGCAGGGTATGTTGTGATGTGATATGGCCAATTACATGATGAGATATATGTGATGTATGAGATGATCATGTTTTGTATAGAATATCACGACTTGCATGTCGATGAGTACGGCAACTGGCAGGAGCCATAGAGTTGTCTTTAATTATTGTATGACCTGCGTGTCAATCATTAAGCGCTATGTAATGCTTTACTTTATCGCTAAACGTTAGCTATAGTCGTGGAAGCATCAGTCGGCGCGACAACCTTATGGCGACACGTTGATGGAGATCAAGATGATGGAGATCATGGTGTCATGCCGGTGACGATGGATCTCATGCCGGTGCTTTGGAGATGGAGATCAAAAGCACAAGTTCATGGCCATATCATGTCACTTATGATTTGCATGTGATGTTAATCCTTTTATGCATCTTATTTTGCTTAGGACGACGGTAGCATTATAAGGTGATCCCTCACTTAAATTTCAAGATAAATTGTGTTCTCCCCAAGTGTGCACCGTTGCGAAAGTTCGTCGTTTCGAGACACGCCGTGATGATCGGGTGTGATAGACTCTACGTTCGCATACAACGGGTGTAAGCCATGTTGCACGTGCGGAACACTCGGGTTAAACTTGACGAGCCTAGCATGTACAGACATGGCCTCGGAACACAAGAGACCGAAAGGTCGAACATGAGTCATATAGTAGATATGATCAACATGAAGAAGTTCACCATTGAAACCACCTCAACTCACGTGATGATCGGACTTGAGTTGGTGGATTTGGATCATGTTACACTCGAATGATCGGAGGGATGTCAATTTGAGTGGGAGTTTTTAAGTAATATGATTAACTAAACTCATTATCTAGAACAATAGTCTAAGTTGTCTTTGCTATATTTATGTTGTAGATCATGGCTCGCGCAGTAGCACCCCTGAATTTTAATGCGTTCCTAGAGAAAGCTAAGTTGAAAGATGATGGAAGTAACTTTGTGGACTGGGCCCGTAATCTAAGGATTATCCTTACGGCTTCCCAGAAGGCTTATGTCCTTGATGCACCGCTTGGTGATCCACCCGCTCCAGTTGAGTCTCTAGACGTTGTGAACGCCTGGCAGGCTCGTTCTGATGATTACTCAATAGTTCAATGTGCAATGTTGTACGGCTTAGAACCGGGACTTCAAAGACGTTTTGAACGTCATGGAGCATATGAGATGTTCCAGGAGTTGAAGTTTATCTTTCAGAAGAATGCCCGGATCGAGAGATATGAGATCTCCGATAAGTTCTATGCTTGCAAGATGGAGGAGAACGGGTCTATCAGTGATCACGTGCTCAGAATGTCTGGGTACTCCACCCGTCTGGCTGAGTTAGGGATGCCCCTTCCGCCAGAGGCTATCACTGACAGAGTTCTTTAATCATTGCCACCTAGCTACAAGAGCTTCGTGTTGAACTATAACATGCACGGGATGAACAAGTCAGTCGCCGAGCTGTTTGCGATGCTGAAAGCCGCTGAGTCTGAAATTCAGAAGGAGCATCAAGTGTTGATGGTCAATAAAACCACTAGTTTCAAGAAAAATGGCAAGGGTAAGAAGGGTAACTCCAAGCAGAGTGGCAAAGCAGTTGCTCCTCTCGTGAAGAAACCCAAGGCTGGACCCAAACCAGAAACTGTGTGTTTTCATTGCAAGGGAACTGGACACTGGAAGCGGAACTGCCCCAAGTATTTGGCTGACAAGAAGGCGGCCAACAACAAACAAGGTATATATGATATACATGTTATTGATGTGTACCTTACCAACTCTCGTTGTAGTGCCTGGGTATTTGATACCGGTGCGGTTGCTCATATTTGCAACTCAAAACAGGAACTGCGGAATAGACGGAGGCTGGCAAAGGACGAAGTGACGATGCGCGTGGGAAATGGTTCCAAGGTTGATGTGATCGCCGTCGGCACGCTCGCTCTTCGATTACCGTCGGGATTAGTGATGAACCTAAATAAGTGTTATTTGGTGCCTGCGTTAAGCATGAACATTATATCTGGATCTTGTTTATTGCGAGACGGTTACTCATTTAAATCAGAGAATAATGGTTGTTCTATTTATATGAGTAATATCTTTTATGGTCATGCACCCGATGTGATGGGTTTATTCTTATTGAATCTCGATAGTAATGATACACATGTTCATAACATTGATGCCAAAAGATGTAGAATTGATAATGATAATACCACTTTCTTGTGGCACTGCCGTTTAGGTCATATTGGCGTAAAACGCATGAAGAAGCTCCATGCTGATGGACTTTTGGAGTCACTTGATTTTGAATCACTTGACACATGTGAGCCATGCCTCATGGGCAAGATGACTAAAACGCCGTTCTCTGGAATAATGGAACGGGCAAGTGACTTATTGGAAATCATACATACTGATGTGTGCGGTCCGATGAGCATTGAGGCGCGCGGTGGTTATCGTTACTTTCTCACCTTCACTGATGACTTAAGTAGATATGGGTATATTTACTTAATGAAACACAAGTCTGAAACATTTGAAAAGTTCAAACAATTTCAGAGTGAAGTTGAGAATCATCGTAACAAGAAGATTAAATTCCTACGATCTGATCGAGGAGGAGAATATCTGAGTTATGAGTTTGGCAGTCACTTAAAACAGTGTGGAATTGTTTCACAATTGACACCGCCTGGAACACCACAGCGTAATGGTGTGTCCGAACGTCGTAATCGAACTTTATTGGATATGGTGCGATCTATGATGTCTCTTGCCGATTTGCCACTATCGTTTTGGGGTTATGCATTAGAAACAGCTGCATTCACTTTAAATAGGGCACCATCGAAATCCGTTGAGACAACGCCATATGAACTTTGGTTTGACAAGAAGCCAAAGCTGTCGTTTCTTAAAGTTTGGGGATGTGATGCTTATGTCAAAAAGCTTCAGCCTGAAAAGCTGGAACCCAAAGCGGAGAAATGCGTCTTCATAGGATACCCAAAAGAGACAATTGGGTATACCTTCTACCTCAGATCCGAGGGCAAAGTGTTTGTCGCTAAAAACGGAACATTTCTTGAGAAAGAGTTTCTCTCGAAAGAATTGAGTGGGAGGAAGATAGAACTTGATGAGGTTGTTGAACCTTTACTTCAACCTGAGAGTAGCGCAGCGTAGAAAATTGTTTCTGTGGAGCCTACATTAGCTGAAGAGGAAGTTAATGATGATGATCATGAAGCTTTGGATCAAGTTGCTATCGAACCTCGTAGGTCGACAAGGACGCGTACTGCTCCTGAGTGGTACGGCAACCCTGTCTTAGAGGTCATGTTGTTAAACAACGATGAACCTACGAGCTATGGAGAAGCGATGATGGGCCCGGATTCCGAGAAGTGGTTAGAGGCCATGAAATCCGAGATGGGATCCATGTATGAAAACAAAGTATGGACTTTGGAAGTATTACCTGAAGGGCGTAAGGCCATTCAGAACAAATGGATCTTTAAGAGGAAGACGGATGCGGACGGTAATGTCACCGTCTATAAAGCTCGACTTGTGGCAAAGGGTTTTTCACAAGTTCAAGGAGTTGACTACGATGAGACCTTCTCACCCGTAGCGATGCTTAAGTCCGTCAGAATCATGTTAGCAATAGCTGCCTTTTTCGATTATGAAATTTGGCAGATGGATGTCAAAACAGCGTTCCTTAACGGTTACCTTAAGGAAGAGTTGTATATGATACAACCAGAAGGTTTTGTCGATCCAGAGAATGCTGACAAAGTTTGCAAACTCCAGCGATCCATTTATGGACTGGTGCAAGCATCTCGGAGTTGGAATCTTCGTTTTGATGAGGTGATCAAAGCGTTCGAGTTTATACAAGTTTACGGAGAAGCTTGTATTTACAAGAAAGTGAGTGGGAGCTCTATAGCGTTTCTAATATTATATGTGGATGACATATTGCTGATTGGAAACAATATAGAAATGCTGGAAAGCGTAAAGGAATATTTGAACAAGAGTTTTTCAATGAAGGACCTAGGAGAAGCTGCTTTCATATTAGGCATCAAGATCTATAGAGATAGATCAAGACGCTTAATAGGACTTTCACAAAGCACATACCTTGATAAGATTTTGAAGAAGTTCAAAATGGATCAGTCCAAGAAGGGGTTCTTGCCTGTTTTGCAAGGTGTGAAGTTGAGTAAGACTCAATGCCCAGTGACTGCAGAAGATAGAGAAAAGATGAGTGTCATCCCCTATGCTTCGGCCATAGGCTCTATCATGTATGCAATGCTGTGCACAAGACCCGATGTCAGCCTTGCCATAAGTATGGTCGGAAGGTTTCAAAGTGATCCAGGAATGGAACACTGGACGGCGGTCAAGAATATCCTGAAGTACCTGAAAAGGACTAAGGACATGTTTCTCGTTTATGGAGGTGATCAAGAGCTCGTCGTAAAGGGTTACGTCGATGCAAGCTTTGACACTGATCCGGATGACTCTAAGTCGCAAACCGGATACGTATTTATTCTTAATGGGGGTGCGGTTAGCTGGTGCAGTTCCAAGCAAAGCGTGGTAGCTGATTCTACATGCGAAGCGGAGTACATCGCTGCCTCGGAGGCGGCGAAGGAAGGTGTCTGGATGAAGGAGTTCATGACAGATCTTGGAGTAGTGCCTAGTGCGCTTAACCCAATGACTCTGTTTTGTGATAATACTGGTGCCATTGCTCTAGCCAAGGAACCAAGATTTCACAAGAGGACCAGACACATAAAGCGACGTTTCAATTCCATCCGCGATTACATCAAGGAGGACGACATAAATATTTGCAAAGTACACACGGATCTAAATGTTGCAGATCCGATGACTAAACCTCTTCCAAGGGCTAAACATGAACAACACCAGAACTGCATGGGTGTTCGATTCATTACAATGTAAATCACATAGTGATGTGAACTAGATTATTGACTCTAGTGCAAGTGGGAGACTGTTGGAAATATGCCCTAGAGGCAATAATAAATTGGTTATTATTATATTTCCTTGTTCATGATAATCGTTTATTATCCATGCTATAATTGTATTGATTGGAAACTCAAATACATGTGTGGGTACATAGACAACACTGTGTCCCTAGTAAGCCTCTAGTTGACTAGCTTGTTGATCAAAGATGGTTAAGGTTTCCTAGCCATGGACATGAGATGTCATTTGATAACGGGATCAAATCATTAGGAGAATGATGTGATGGACAAGACCCAAACTGTAAACGTAGCATTTGATCGTGTCAGTTTATTGCTATTGTTTTCTGCATGTCAAGTATCTGTTCCTTTGACCATGAGATCATGCAACTCACTGACACCGGAGGAATACCTTGTGTGTATCAAACGTCGCAACGTAACTGGGTGACTATAAAGGTGCTCTACAGGTATCTCCGAGGGTGTCTGTTGGGTTGGCATGGATCAAGACTGGGATTTGTTACTCCGTATGACGGAGAGGTATCTCAGGGCCCACTCGGTAATACAACATCACAATGAGCCTTGCAAGCAATGTGACTAAAGTGTTAGCCACGAGATCTTGTATTACGGAACGAGTAAAGAGACTTGCCGGTAACGAGATTGAACTAGGTATAGTGATACCGACGATCGAATCTCGGGCAAGTAACATACCGAAGAACAAAGGGAACAGCATACGGGATTAACTGAATCCTTGACATAGAGGTTCGACCGATAAAGATCTTCGTAGAATATGTAGGAGCCAATATGGGCATCCAGGTCCCGCTATTGGTTATTGATCGTAGAGGTGTCTCGGTCATGTCTGCATAGTTCTCGAACCCGCAGGGTCTACACACTTAACGTTTGGTGACGATTAGTATAATTGAGTTATTATGTTGGTGACCGAAAGTTGTTCGGAGTCCCGGATAAGATCCCGGACATGACGAGGATCTCCGGAATAGTCCGGAGGTAAAGATTGATATATGTGATAATAGTGTTTTGATCTCCGGAAGGGTTCCGAAGTTCACCGGAAGGGGTTCCGGATGTTTACCGAAGTGTTCGGGTGCAGCAACACTTTATATGAGCCAAAGGGATAAAGCCCACAAGGTATTGGAAAGTGCAAAAGTAGTTTTGCTGCCGCGTAAGCGGTACTACCGCTTGGTGAAGCGGTACTACCGCCCGAGCGGTACTACCGCTTGTGTGAAGCGGTACTACCACCCAAGCGGTACTACCGCTTGTGTGAAGCGGTACTACCGCTTGTGCGCGGCTGTGCACGGTTCGGCAGGGATCCGAGTTGGACTCTTTCCCTGCGGGCCAAACCGACCTTGTGCGGGCAAAACCGACCCGGAGGAGGCTTTTACTCCAAGTTTAGACCCCAAGGCTCAACATATAAATAGAGGGGCAGGGCTAGCACGCGGGACACATCAGGATTTCCCAAGCCGTGTGCCGGCAACCCTAGCCCTCTAGTTCCTCCGTCATATTCTCCGTAGCGCTTGGCGAAGCCCTGCAGAGATTGTTCCTCACCACCATCACCACGCCGTCGTGCTGCTGGAACTCAACCACTACTTCACCATCGCTCGCTGGATCGAGGAGGTGAAGGCGTCATCAAGCCGTACGTGTGTTGAACGCGGAGGTGCCGTCCGTTCGGCACTAGATCGGAAGGATCATGATTGGATCGCGGGACGCTCGGCGATTTGGATCGCGAAGACGTTCGACTACATCAACCGCGTTTATTAACGCTTCCGCTTAGCGATCTACAAGGGTATGTAGATTCACTCTCCCTCTCGTAGATGCTCATCACCATGGATAGATCTTGTGTGTGCGTAGGAAAATTTTTGTTTCCCATGCAACGTTCCCCAACACTTGCCACTCCTTATTCCATAGTCCATTAAATCTTTACCCAAAACTTGAAAACTTCACAACACAAAACTCAACAGAAAACTCGTGAGATCCGTTAGTATAAGAAAAATAAATCACCACTTTAGGTACTGTTGTGAACTCATTCTTTATTTATATTGGTGTAATATCTAATGTATTCCAACTTCTCCATGGTTCATACCCCCCGATACAACCCATAGATACATCAAAATAAGCAAACAACACAAAGAAAACAGAATCTGTCAAAAACAGAACAGTCTGTAGCAATCTGTAAACTTAGAATACTTATGTAACTCCAAAAATTCTGAAAACTTAGGAAAATATGGGAAATTTGTATATCAATCTTGTGTAAAAAATTCAGACTCATTAGACGCTCTGGTGAATTTATAAAATTCCTGGACTGAGCGCAAAAATTTCTGTTTTTCAGCAGAATCAAATCAACAATCACCGTAGACCATCCCAAAGGTCTTACTTGGCTCAAACACTAATTAAAACACTAAAACACAATTACTACAGAGGTAATAATGTGTAAAGCACTCAAAAACATAAACAAAAACAGAAATAAAATTGGGTTGCCTCCCAACAAGCGCTATTGTTTAACGCCCCTAGCTAGGCATAACGCAATAGATCTAGGTATTGTCATCTTTGGTATGCAATCCATAAGTAGCCATCTCTTCCAAAACCCTTTTTTAGCAAATCCTTTATTTCTTTTCTTTCCTTTCTAGTAGGATAACTTAGTTCATGAAAAGGACTTTGATTAGTAACTTTGACATTCAGAAACTCATAATCTGGATCATCACCATAAATATCATCATATAAAACGCGTATCTCATTTCTAATGGGTTCCCTGATTTTCTTCTTATAACCAATCATCATTGAATCCTACATAAATGCCCCTAGTAATCCAATAAAATTCATCATAGGATTCAAGGTAAATAGTTTGGGTAATTTCGGGATAGGGAACTCTTCTTCTAAGATTATCACGGTAAGATTGATAATCCCTAGACTCAAAGCTACGCAAGGTTTCTTTATCGTGTAGGATTTCTTCAATCGGAGGGTGTTCAATATCCTTTTTATAGAAAGCAAAAATTTCCCTAGCTTCATGTATGATAAAATCAAATTCACGCATAAGGATGATAGTAGCAATCTTTTTAGCCTTAGGATGATTAATTTTAGGAAGTTCATAAAACACCTTTTGCAAAGCGGGATGAACGTGCACAAATTTTCTTTCCAATTTTTCAACGAGCATGACAATAGCATCCGCATAACAATTTGTGCTAAGAAGAATAGATCTCTTATTCATAGGCATCACTCCCGTACAATCAAAGAACTCTTGAATAACACTCTTCCCAATAATATTACCATCTCCCACTTGAAAAGTTTTAGCTTTATAATTAGGAGGAGGTTCAGTTTCATGATCTAGAGAGCAAGATCCAAATTTTTCCTCAAGATTTGTACTAGCAATACCCTCAAAGTTTTCAATGATAACCTTCCCAGATTCAGACATGGTGGCAACGAATCGATCTAGCACACAAGCAAACAAAAAGCAAACGAAAAGACGAACGGAAGAAGGGCGAATAAAAAGGCAAATATTTTTGGTTTTTTTTTCTGAAAATCGTTTTAGAAGTGGGGGAGAGGAAAACGAGAGGCAAATGGCAAATAATGTAAATGCAAGAGATGAGCTTGTGATAGGTACTTGGTAGGCTTGATGTCTTGACTTGCTATGTATCCTCCCTGGCAACGGCGCCAGAAATCCTTCTTGCTACTTCTTGAGCTTGCGTTGGTTTTCCCTTGAAGAGGAAAGGGTGATGCAGCAAAGTAGATAAGTATTTCCCTCGGTTGTTGAGAACCAAGGTATCAATCCAGTAGGAGGTACAAGCAAGGCCCCAATCTTTGCGCCTGCACAAACAATCAAACACTTGCACCCAACGCTATAAAGGGGTTGTCAATCCCTTCACGGTTACTTGCAAGGATGAGATCTGATAGAGATAGATATAAAATATTGCTAAAAGTAAAACTAAAATAAAAGTAAATAGATTGCCGCAAAGTATTTTTGGTATTTTTTTTTATAGATCTGAAAATATAATATGGAGAATAGACCCGGGGGCCCTAGGTTTCACTAGAGGCTTCTCTCTTGAAGGAAAATAATACGGTGGGTGAACAAATTACTGTCGAGCAATTGATAGAAAAGCGCATAGTTATGACGATATCCAAGGCAATGATTATGCATATAGGCATCATGTCCGTATCAAGTAGACCGAAACGATTCTGCATCTACTACTATTACTCCACACATCGACCGACTCCTGCCTGCATCTAGAGTATTAAGTTCATGAAGAACAAAGTAACGCATTAAGTAAGATGACATGATGTAGAGGGATAAACTCAAGCAATATGATGAAAACCCCATCTTTTTACCCTTGATGGCAACAATACAAATACGTGCCTCGCTACCCCTACTTTGTCACTGGGTGAGGACACCGCAAGATTGAACCCAAAACTAAGCACTTCTCCCATTGCAAGAATTACCAATCTAGTTGGCCAACCCAAACCAATAACTCGAAGAGACTTGCAAAGATATGAAATCATGCATATAAGAATTCAGAGAAGATTCAAATAATATTCATAGATAATCTGATCATAAACCCACAATTCATCGGATCTCGACAAACACACCGCAAAAGAGTATTACATCGGAAAGATCTCCATGAAGATCATGAAGAACATGGTATTGAAGAACATAGAGAGAGAAGAAGCCATCTAGCTACTAGCTATGGACCCGAAGGTCTGAGGTGAACTACCCACGCATCATCGGAGGGGCAATGGAGTTGATGTAGATGCCCTCCGTGATCGAATCCCCCTCCGGCAGATTACCGGAAAAGGCCCCAAGATGGGATCTCACGGGAACAGAGGCTTTCGGTGGCGGAAAAGTATTATCGTGGCTCTCTTTGGTATTGGGGGAATATTCCTGAATTTATAGGCAAGGAAATAGGGTTGGAGGAGCCATGGGGGGCCCACAAGCCAGGGGGCGCCCCCCCCCCCCCAGGGGCGCGCCCAGGTGGCTTGTGGCCCACCCGTGGGTCTTCTGGCCTCTTCTCCAAGTCTCCTGGGTTCCTTCTGGTCCAAGAAAAATCATCGTAGAATTTTATTCCGTTTGGACTCCGTTTGATATTCCTTATCTGCAATACTCAAAAACAAGGAAAAAACAGAAACTGGCATTGGGCACTAGGTTAATAGGTTAGTCCCAAAAATAATATGAAATAGCATATTAATACATATAGAACATCCAAAACAGATAATATAATAGCATGGAACAATCAAAAAATATAGATACATTGGAGACGTATCAATTATACACATTAAATGTCTAGAAAACTCAATTAATGTATAAAAATGCCAAACAAACCCTGAATAATTCCATATTTTAGCACGACACTGCTATTGGACAGTGTTCACTACAGATAAATCTTATTGCAATCCAAACACCGTCCTTTGTCGAAGTAACCTCATTTTTTGTTTTAAAAACATTTTGAAAATCAAGTCTTTCACAAACACTTCATGATCACGAATCGTGTGTGATGCAGTACAAAATATCTTGTGCCCATCCTCATGGCTTAGGCCGGAAGCTTCGTCGGCTATAGTCCATCGTGATACGTCTCCAATGTATCTATAATTTTTGATTGTTCCATGCTGATATATTATCATTCTAGGATACTTTTTGGGTCTTTATTTACCAATATATAATATTTTTGAGCACTAACCTATTGACCCAGTGCCCAGTGCCAGTTGTTGTGTTCTGCATTTTTTTCACTTCTCAGGTTTACAGTACTAAACGAAGTCCAATTACCACGAAACTTTTTGATGATTTTTTCTGGAACAAAAGAAGACCCAGGAGATTCGGAAGAAGGCTGGGGGCCACACCAGGGCCCCACAAGCCAACAGGGCGCGCCTTGGGGGGCGCCTGATGGCTTGTGGGCCCATGGCGGTTCCCCCGACCTCGTTCTCTAGCCTATAAATTCTCATATATTCTGAAAACCCTAGTGGCTGTCCCAAAACCCTTTTTACGCCGCCGCAAGTCACTGTTCCGCCGCGAGTCCATCTGGAGCTCCGTTCTGGCACCCTGTCGGATGGGCGATCGATCACGGAGGGCCTCTTCATCAACATTGCTGCCCTCATGATGATGTGTGAGTAGTTCACCATAGACCTACGGGTCCATAGCTAGTACCTAGATGGCAATCTCTCTATCTCTTGACCTTCAATACAATGATCATCGCATCTTCGCTTTGATCTATCCGATGTAATCCTATTGTGCGGTGTGTTTGTTGGGATCCGATGAATTGTGGGTTCATGTTCAGATTATTCACGAAAAGTATTTGTGTCACCTCTGAATATTAAGATTCTTATTTGCATGATCATTATAGCTTCGTAATTCTCTCCGATCTATCGATGTGCTTTGGCCAAGTAGATTGATCTATCCTTAGTGAGAGGGGTGCGTTGTAGTAGGTTTAATCCGGCGGTGCTCTATATCCCACTGACAGAAAGGGACAAGACATGTATTTGTGTTGTTGCTACTAAGGATAACACGATGGGGTTTATTCATATTGCTTGAGTTTACTTTGTCTACATCATGTCATCATTCTCCATGCATTACTCTGTTTTGCTTAATACTCTAGATGCATGCTGGATAGCGGTCGATGAGTGGAGTAATAGTAATTGGTGCAGGCAGGAGTCATCCTATTTGTTTATGGACGTGATGCCTATATACACATGATCATTGCCATGAAAATCGCATAACTATCCGCTTTTCTATCAATTGCCCAACAGTAATTTGTTACCCACCGTATGTTGCCTACATGAGAGATGTCGCAAGGGAAAACTATGGCCCCCGGGTCTATTCACTTATAAATTTACAAACGCTACTACTACCTTGCTGCCTTTATTTACCTTTTATTTATTTTGCAATTTACAATTATCTACACAACTCATCTGCTTGCAAATAACGAGATCAAGGGGATTGACAACCCTCTTGCCCGCGTTGGGTGCAAGTTGTTTGCTCTTTTGTGTGCAACCACTGAAGACGATTGAGGATTGATATTCCTATTGGTTCGATAAACCTTGGTTTCATAACTGAGGGAAATACAGACCCACTTTGTGTTGCAATTACCCGTTCCTCTTCACGGAAAACCCAACGCAGATCACAAGTATCAGGAAGGATTTCTGATGCCGTTGTCGGGGAATATCATCACTAACTATCAAGTAACTTCACACAAATTATCATTCACCTGTTCTTCTTTTTATTTTCTGTTATATTTAGTTTGTTTCATAAAAATCAAAAATACAAAAATATTTACCTTTGCTTGTCACTAGTTTACTTCTTCGCTTGATAGTTTACTTGTCTTGCTTGTTACTTTGCTTGTTCGGTCACCATGTCTCAAGATACTACTAAGTTGTGTGACTTCTCAAATATTAATAATAATGATTTTATTAGTACTCCTATACTTCCCTCCACTAGTGCGGAGGCTTTTTATATTAATGTTGCATTGTTAAATCTTGTCATGAAGGATCAATTTTCGGGAAGTTCTAATGAGGATCCCGCATCACATCTTAATACCTTTGTTGAATTATGTGATATGCAAAAGAAAAAGGATATGGATAATGATATTATGAAATTAAAATTATTTCCTTTTTCACTAAGAGATAAAGCTAAGGCTTGGTTTTCATCTTTACCTCATAATAGTAGTGGAACATGGGATAAGTGTAAAGATGCTTTTATTGCCAAGTATTTTCCTCCTGCTAAAATCATCTCCCTTAGAAATCAAATAATTAATTTTAAACAGCAAGATCAAGAGCATGTTGCACAAGCTTGGGAGAGAATGAAATTGATGATAAGAAATTGTCCTACTCATGGCTTAAATTTGTGGACGATTATCCAAAACTTCTATGCTGGACTAAACTTTGTGTCTAGAAATCTTCTAGATTCTGCTGCATGTAGTACCTTTATGGATGTGACCTTAGGAGATGCCACAAAACTTCTGGACAACATTATGAAAAATTATTCTCAATGGCATACCGAAAGATCTCCAACCGGTAAGAAGGTAAGATTTGTTGAAGAAACCACTACTTTGAGTGAAAAAGTGGATGCTCTTATGAATATGGTTGCTAGTAAAAATACTCATGTTAATCCCAGTGATATCCCTTGTCTACTTTGATTGAGCAAAATAATGATGCTATTGATGTGAACTTTATCTCGCGAAATAATTTCAACAACAATGCTTATAGAGGAAATTTCAATTCTAGACCGTATCCCGGTAATTCCCCTAACAACTATGGTAATTCTTATGGAAATTCTTCTAAAAATTCTTATAGGATACCCTCTGATCTTGAGAACACAATTAAAGAATTTATTAATTCTCAAAAGGTTTTCAACACTATGGTAGAAGAAAAATTGCATGTAGTTGATGTTTTTACTAAAAACATGGATAGAATTGCTCTTGATGTAGAAACTCTTAAAAGTAAAGCTTTGCCATCTAAGCATGATTTTAATGATACTATTAAATCTATCCAAATATCCATTAATGAAAGTAAGGAGAGGACCGCTAAGTTGAAAGCTAAGCGGGAATTCTTAGAAAAGGCTCTTCCACCCGGTTTTTACCGGAATCATGATGAAGATCTTAAAATGATTGGTACTTCTCCTATTTAATCTTTGTTTACTTCTCTGAATAATAATTACAAAGGGACTAGATATGAGTCAACTATAGTTGAGAAGCGTCCCGTTTTCTTGGAGGGTGATGATTTTGATGCTAAAACTGAAAAACGTGGGTTTGGAGAGGTCAAAACTTTAACTAGTGATGTGCCCACTATTTTGGATTACAAGAACTTTAATTATGATAATTTCTCTTTAGTAGAACGTATTTCCTTGTTGAAAATCATTATTATCTCACCCAATGCCTATGAACAAAATAAAGCTTTTACCGAACATATAGTAGAAGCTATGATAAAAGCTTATGATGAGAAACTTGAGCTTGAAGTTTCTATTCCTAGAAAATTGCATGATGAGTGGGAACCAACTATAAAAATAAAGATAAATAAATATGAATGCAATGCCTTGTGTGACCTTGGTGCTAGTGTTTCAACTATTCCTAAATCTCCTTGTGATGTGCTTGGTCTCCCTAATATTGAAGATTGTTCCCTTAACTTGCATCTTGCGGATTCTACCATTAAGAAACCTCTAGGTAGGATTAATGATGTGATTATTATTTCAAATAAAAATTATGTGCCTTTAGATTTTATTGTGCTTGATATTGATTGCAATCCTACTTGTCCCATAATACTTGGAAGACCTTTCTTACGAACTATAGGTGCAATTATTGACATGAAAGAGGGAAACATAAGGTTCCAATTCCCATTAAATAAAGGGATGGAACACTTCCATAGAAAGAGAATTAAACCACCTTATGAATCAATCATGAGAGATACTTATGGGTGGAATGTCAAAGATGACAATACTTGAAACTATGCATTATGCCTAACTAGGGGCGTAAAACAATATCGTTTGTTGGGAGGCAACCCAATAGTTATCTTTATTTTTTCTTTTTACTTTCTGTTTGTTTTTTATAACATTATTAATGCCTCTGTAATGATTATTATTTTTATGTTTTAGTTAGTATTTGTGCAAGGAAAGCCTTTGGGATGACTCACAAGATGAGTAGAGTCGATGCTGAAACAAAACAGAAACTTTTGAATCCAGTACAGGAATTTTCATTTTTTAATGGAGCGTGATAATAATTTGAATTTTTTACAAAGTGTTGTTACAATTTTTTTTGAGGTTTTCCTAATTTTTCCGAATTTTTAAATTTAGGAAAGTATAGGTTCTCTACCGATTTCTACAGACTGTTCTGTTTTAGACAGATTCTATTTTTTGCTTGCATAGTTTGCTTGTTTTGATTATGCTATGGATTGTATCGGGGGGTATAAGCCATGGAGAAGTTAGAATACAGTACATATTATGCAATTATGAAATAAGAATCAATTTATAATAGTACCTAAAGTATTCAATATGTTTCTTATACTAACGGATCTCACGAAGTTTTGTTGAGTTTTGTGTGATTGAAGTTTTCAAGTTTTGGGTGTTATCACGATGGACAAAGGAATAAGGAGCGGCAAGAGCCTAAGCTTGGGGATGCCCAAGGCACCCCAAGGTAATATTCTAAGGAAGACTCAAGCGTCTAAGCTTGGGGATGCCCCGGAAGGCATCCCCTCTTTCGTCTCAATCCATCGGTATGTCACTTGAAGCTATATTTTTATTCATCACATGATATGAGTTTTGCTTGGAGCGTCGTTTGTTTTTGTTGCTTTTACTTCCAGTTTTCCACAATCATCGTTTGCTGGACACACCTATTTGAGAGAGAGACACCTTCATCATAATTTGTTAGAATACTTAATGTGCTTCACTTATATCTTTTGAGCTTAGCAGTTGCTCTAGTACTTCACTTATATCTTTTTGAGCACGGTGGCGTGTAGATTTTATAGAAATAATTTCACTCTCGTTCTTCACTTCTATTTGTTTGAGAGTTAATAAATAGTGATGGTAATTTGCATGGGTCATAAGATTAGTCCCAAAAATATTAGGTATTCAATGAGCGATAATCAAAACCATCATGTAGCATATAAAGAGAAATTGTGGGTTAATTGTATTGATGTGGTAATATCAAAAAGGTGTGAGTTCATAATTGTAGATTTGTAGAAGTGTCGATATTTAGAGAGGTTAACTTCTTGTTCGTCTAAAAATTAAAGAGGCATGGTGATGATGTGTGAGCATTTCTATTCCTAGTTGAAATCCTAGTGTTGTTTTGGGTCGGAGGCGCGCGATGGTTAACTCCTACCAACCTCCTCCCTCCGGGCATGCGAGTAGTACTTTGATTTGTGATAAAAGTAATAAAACTTTGCAATAAGTATATGAGTTCTTTATGACTAATATGAAACCATGGACATACGCAATCTCACCTCCTTATATTTGCTAGCCTCTTCGGTACTGTGCATAGCCCATTCTCACCTTGAGGATCGGTGCAACTTTTGCTGGTGCATCCAAACCCCGTGACATGATACACTCTGTTGCACATAAGCCTCATTATATCTTCCTCAAAACAGCCACCACACCTACCTATCATGGCATTTTCATAGCCATTCCGAGATATATTGCCATGCAAATTCCATCGTCACTTCACATGACTAGTTCGTTCATCATCATATTGCTTTGCATGATCATATAGAGCTGACATAGTATTTGTGGCAAAGACACCATTCATCATATTTTTGATACATGTCACGCTAGATCTTTGCACATCCTGGTACACTGTCAGAGGCATTCCTACAGAGTCATATCTTTCTATCAGTTCTTCATATTGAGTTGTAAGTAAATAAAAGTGTGATGATCATCATTGTTAGAGCATTGTCCCAGTGAGGAAATAAAAATGGGGGAGGCCAAATGAGCCCACCATAATAAAAAATGATAGAAAATGAGAGAAGGGATTTTGCTACTATCCTTTACCACACTTGTGCCTCAAAGCGGCACCTTGTTCGTCATATAGAGAGTCTCATGTTATGTAATTTTCATATGCTAGTGGGAATTACTTTTTCATTATTATATACTTGACTTGTATATTCCTATGATGGGCTTCCTCAAATGCCTGAGGTCTTCATGAGCAAGCAAGTTGGATGCACACCCCACTTAGCTTCAGTTGACCTTTCATAAACTATAGCTCTAGTGCATCATTTGCATGGCAATCCCTACTCCTTGCATTGACATCTATCGATGGGCATCTCCATAGCCCGTTGGTACGCCTAGTTGATGTGAGACTATCTTCTCCACTTTTTACCCCTTTGATATCTACCACCATATTCTATTCCACCTCAATGATATGTCCAATGGCTCACGCTCATGTATTGCGTGAAGAATAAAAAGTTGATGCATATTGAAAAGTACGATCCAATTTCCTGACTTGGACACCGTGGTGCTTGACATTTGCATTAATGTGGTCAAGATGGAGCCATGCCTTGCTAATATAATAAGATGAATGGGGGGTAAACATTCTTTGAGGATCGTATACTTTGAAAGTTTGATGATTTTGTTTCTTATACTTATAAGTATTGCTATGTTAATATTTGTTAATTCATCGTTTCTCAATGAGAATACATGCAAAAGATTACATAATGGGTAGCATGTCACATAAAAAATTCTGTTTTTATCATTTACCTACTAGGGGACGAGCAGGAATTAAGCTTGGGGATGCTTGATACGTCTCCAATGTATCTATAATTTTTTATTGTTCCATGTTGATATATTATCATTCTAGGATACTTTTTGGGTCTTTATTTACCAATATATAATATTTTTGAGCACTAACCTATTGACCCAGTGCCAGTTGTTGTTTTCTTCATGTTTTTCACTTCTCATCAGTACTAAACGAAGTCCAATTGCCATGAAACTTTTTGATGATTTTTGCTGGACCAAAAGAAGACTTGGGAGATTAAGAAGAAGGCTAGGGGCCACACCAGGGCCCCACAAGCCAACAGGGCGTGCCCTGATGGCTTGTGGGCCCCTGGCGGCTCCCCCGACCTCATTCTCTGGCCTATAAATTCTCATATATTCTAAAACCCTAGAGGCAGTCCCGAAACCCTTTTTACGCCATCGCAAGTCTCTGTTCCATCGCGAGGCCATCTGGAGGTCCGTCCCGGCACCCTGCTGGAGGGGGGATCGATCATGGAGGGCCTCTTCATCAACCTTGCTGCCCTCATGATGATGTGTGAGTAGTTCACCACAGACCTACGGGTCTATAGCTTGTACCTTGATGGCAATCTCTCTATCTCTTGATCTTCAATACAATGATCATCGCATCTTCGCTTTGATCTATCCGATGTAATCCTATTGTGCGGTGTGTTTGTTGGGATCCAATGAATTGTGGGATTATGTTCAGATTATTCATGAAAAGTATTTGAGTCACCTCTGAATATTAAGAGTCTTATTTGCATGATCATTATAGCTTCGTAATTATCTTCGATCTATCGATGTGCTTTGGCCAAGTAGATTGATCTATCTTCAGTGAAAGGGGTGTGTTGTAGTAGGTTCAATCTGGTGGTGCTCTATATCCTAGTGACAGAAAGGGACAAGACACGCCTTTGTGTTGTTACTACTAAGGATAACACGATGGGGTTTATTCATATTGCTTGAGTTTACTTTGTCTACATCATCTCATCGTTCTCCATGCATTACTCTGTTTTACTTAATACTCTAGATGCATGCTGGATAGCGGTCGATGAGTGGAGTAATAGTAATTGGTGCAGGCAGGAGTCGGCCTATTTGTTTATGGACGTGATGACTATATACACATGATCATTGCCATGAAAATCGCATAACTATCCGCTTTTCTATCAATTGCCCAACGGTAATTTGTTACCCTCCGTATGTTGCCTACATGAGAGATGCCGCTAGGGAAAACTATGGCCCCCGGATCTATTCACTTATAAATTTACAAACGCTACTATTACCTTGCTACCTTTATTTACCTTTTATTTTATTTTTCAATTTACAATTATCTACAATTATCTACACAACTCATCTGCTTGCAAATAACGAGATCAAGGGGATTGACAACCCTCTTGCCCGCGTTGGGTGCAAGTTGTTTGCTCTTTTGTGTGCAGCCACTGAAGACGGTTGAGGATTGATATTCCTATTGGTTAGATAAACCTTGGTTTCATAACTAAGGGAAATACTTACCCACTTTGTGCTGCAATTACCCGTTCATCTTCACGAAAAACCCAGCGCAGATCACAAGTATCACACCGCCGGCTAGTTTACCGCACTGACTCCTCAGACCATTTTATTGTTCAATCGTCGCCGGTGAAAGATGGGAACGTGGATCCCCATCATGAGGGCAACTTCGGCAACCCACTCCGGCCCGAGCATGGCCGCATCAGCCATGAGCGCGCTCTCAACATGCTTGAACGCGGCAACTATCTCCGACAGGGCGGCTGCAGCAACCGAACCAGTTGCTGCAGCTGAGAGGGCGGCAGCAACAACCGTGATGGGGATAGGAAATGGCGAGAACGACACATTAGCTGTCAGTTTCTCGGCGGTCGCCATAGCCCTGATGGCGGACGCCCAGTCCCATCTCGAGGCCTCCCACGCCCATCTCGTGTCGGTCACTACACAAATCACAGCTGCCTACTCCGACACCGGTCGACAACCCATGTCCGATGAGTTGGTAATCACTGAGTGTGCTCGAGCAGGCGTCCGTTCGTCGGCGGCCTCCCTAGCCAAGATTGTGGCCGTCCATGCCCGGACCAAGGTCGCCCACGCCCGGCTCATGGCGGCCTTATCTAAAGAGATGGTGGACGAGGACTACGAGATGCTGGTGGAGTATGTGGCGATGGATGCCATGGATCTCCTTACACCGGAGGTCGTCGAGCGGAAGCTGGTCATCGAGGAGGCGACGGAGATCGACGAATGCCAGGTGGAATATTAGTCTCTGTTTAGAGCGATGGTCTTTTGTTAGAGTAATGTTTAGGTCAACTAACTAATGTTTAGTTGCTCGATTAAGTAAGTGCGGGCAGTGTTGTAGGCTCTTTTGTGTAGTACTCAAATTTGCAAGTGTTGTTAAATTAAGCAATGACGTCGATGACCAATGTAACGAGGGAAATTCAAACCAAAATTTGCCACTGTATCCCCATTTTCTCTTCCAATGAAAATGAAATGCAAGTACCATGTGCAATGTAGTATCTGATATCTTACGCCGAAAGCTTGGAGATAAAAATTTCCACGTTCAGTCTCATCACACATGGGATAAACTATACGATTCGTTTGTGTTGTTGGATATCGCACACAGTTATGGTAAAGGGACTGTGCCTGATGTGACTGTGCACGCTAGTTTTTTGCCGCACCGAACGAAATTTGGGTTGCCACGCAAATATCTACCTCCCCCGCCCCTCGTATCAACCAAAAGCCACAATTTCCCATGCTTCCCCTTCCTTTCCTAAGTTCAAACCTTCACAGCTTGCTTGCAGTGCCGCCTCCTCGCCCATGACGCTCCTTCCTGCTGCTCGGCCTCCTCCATCTAGTCAGGTAATCCACACCGTCCCCCTACCCCCTCCCCCTCCACCCTCTCCTCCTCCATTCCACATGCCCCGACCGCCGGCGTGACACCTTCCACCAAAATCACCGGACCACCCCCCAGATAATCGCCGCCGAAAGACATGGTGCACGCAGTATAGCCATGATCTCAAGGAGCATCTGACAGCGGAGAACCAAATCGCGGCTGCACGCGCGGATGAGGCCGTGATGGCTGCCATGCGTGCCGACCCCTAGATCTTGGAGCAGCACCTCGCCATCGAGGCCACCGTCGACGCCTCGCGCGCGGACATCGCCAAGCGGTTGGCTGCTTTAAACAACAGCTCGTTGTGTTTTCTCGAGGGCTCCGCTGGTGCCTTCGACGATGACTACGAGTTGTTTTCTCAGCGTGCCCGTGCTTTCGTCAACTCCAGAGCCGGCAGGTTGGTGCCGGACAGGCTGAGGCCACTCACCACTACGAGGAGGGCACCCGCGATGTGGAGGCCTCGCCCTCGTCCAAGCCCATCATTATCGATATCTCCGACGACGAGGAATAGCTTGTTTTTTAGCTTAATTACTAATGACATGTGTTCAGCTAGCTACGCCTGTTAAGCATGTTTGCTTTACCTGTTGCATATGCTGCTCCTGCCTTTCCTTAAGAATTTCTAGTGAAATATGCAATGTAATGCTACTATGCAATCTGACCTTCTAGTATGTTCTATTGTGCAATGTGATGCTCAGTTAACTATTTGGTTCATTTGTTTTGGTGATCATCTGCAATGTGGTGTTCGATTGTTGTTGGTACAATTTTGTATTGTTATGCATGTGAAACATACAATTGCTATATCTCATAGTTCTTAGCACGCTTGGCTTTTCCATGTGGCTTGAATTAATATGTTGGATCTGCAATGCATTTATTTTTCATTAACATATTTTACTGTTAGCATGTCAAATCTCACTTATAACCTAATCAATATCTATCTTAAATGTGTTACAGGGGGACAATGGGAGACACTGAAGTTTACTATCGAGGTTTGCACTTTCATGATCCTTTGGTTAATAGCACATTATTGTGCAATTGCAGGAACCATTCTAATATTTAGGTTTCTAATAATTTGGTCTTGCATATGAAGGTCCTGCTGTAAGAGGTTTAGACCCACTGTTCGACCCATTTTGCATATGGGAAAATGATTTGTTCATGAATATCAATCAAATCAAGAAACTCAGAAAGATTGTTAAGATAAAGAAACTAGCAACGAAAAACAACAAGTTGTTTGTCTGCACAGAAGACATCAGTCAACTATAGGAAGGTACTATCTCTTTTACCTTGTCTTTTTTCCCTTTGCAACATTTCAATTTTTTGAAACAAAATTTATGCATATCTTTGTTTCCAGTCCTTTCCAAAGCAGTTCATCGATGAGTACGTCTCAAACCACCTGTATGGTCAAGAGGCGAGGAAGCTATTCATACAGCACCCACAGTATAATCTTAAAGTCTTCCTCAAGAGGATGAAGGATGGGCGGGCAACCAACCACAGGCACTAGCATAAAGTTGCAAGGACCTTCGACATCAGTGAAGGCTCAATATTTGCCTTCCGCTTCAACAGTTTTCTAGACGAGATTCACCTGTCTATTTACCGTATATGATGCTACTTTCCAAAGGTTTTAGATGTTGCATGTGAAACTTAGTTTTGTCGTGTAATTGGGTAGCTAGGTAGTATATGCCTATATGATATTGTACTCTGATGTATTTCAGTTATGAAATCCTGGTTGCCGTAATACGAAATGAAATATATTGTGTGCTTGATATGAAGTGCCAATTTAATTACTAGCTGGATTACAAATAATAGAGCAATTAGCATGATTATTGGGGATTCCTATTGCAGACGGTTTGTCATAGAACACCGTGGCGATGACCTCAACAAACCCACACGATTTCTGGAAAGTTGGCGTGTTGGATTAGTGAAAAATCACACACGACTTCTGGCCGATAACTGTGTGCGTTAGAACACCCATTCACAAACGTTTCCACATAAAACGTGTGTGTGATGGACAGCCCTATGCCAAACAGTTTCTTCTAGGCATCGTGCGTGATGGCCACCCCTAACACAGACGATGTTGTGTGATGTAAAATACGAACGGAAACGTACGTTTGGGATTCACTGTGTGGGATGCTAAGCACATCTCACATGACTTCCCCAATATATCTGTTTGTGATGGCCCTTCCAATCGCACACGATATATTTTCGACCATCGTGTGTGACCGGGCGTAGGCATCGCCGATGGGTTTTCCGTGTCGTGTGGGATAGGGCCCCCCTATCGCCCACACATGCAAGGCGACGGTTTGAGACTACGTCATGGAAATGGGTTAAAAACTATTTGTATAGCATGTGCATGCACTAGTGTTTTATTTTAGGGCATATGAATATACTTAAGACCCTAAATGTGATTTTTTTCCTTTCTAAAACCATTTGAGTGTAACTGTGTATTGTTTTATGTACTCATGTTTCAAATTTGACTTATATCCATCAAATGCCTAGAAATCTACTTAATGACTCAAACATAGCAAATGAGTTCTGAAGAGTGCCAAATTTAAACACGGAGGATGCTATGTGTATGTTGAGCGTAGAAAAAAATCAACAATGAAAATGTCAATTCACATTCAAACTTGGTGCGTTCACTTTCAAAACCATGATTCTTCCTCGGAGATGGTTCGATTTCGAAAGAGTGTACATAAAAAATTTGTCAAACATTCTTAAATTTTACCACAACATACGGAGGTCATATCATGATACCATGCCAAATTTCATATTTTTTAATAGATCAAGGGGTGAATTTGATACAATTTATGGTTGGATAGGCCTGTCAGGTCCGTCGTGACGAACATGCATGGGGCATCTCCATATCCGTCCTATATTTAGACGGAATATAAGGGATTGGTCAGCCCGATGTTTAAGACATGTTTGAGACACCCGGATGGATTGGATTTTTTTTACCGGTGAGTGACCTGGACGATCCGCCGGGCATTTGGGAGGGGGAGGGGTCGAGGCACCAGTGTGTAGATGCTCTAACGGAGACACAAATCAACTAGGAGTAGTATCTTGCGATTGTTGAAAAATGGCGTTCATAATTGTCATTGTACCTTGCACGCACCGACACGGGAAAACAATGTGTCCATGATTATTATTGTACGTGTGAAAGCTACTTCCGCATCAGACCAACAAAAATAGAAAAATCACGTATGCGAGCTGTAAGTGTCCTGGCCTGTGGGTGCGCCAGTGCGTGTGTGTGATGCAACACGCGACTGAGACTGCAAACCGCGTAGCAAGCTACCGGGTCGTTGGTTGTTGATTTACGACTAAAGATTTCAACTGGTGTTTGGTCAGGGGCTTGCCTTATGAATACGACTCGTCAGCTAACACGTACGCCGACACAGAAGCACGTGATTAATCATCACAAAAAAACACGTAATGGTCTAATGGACCGTCTCCAGTACACGCAGGACGCATTTGGAGCAGCAATATATCTAGCTTTGTGCTGATGTGCCAGATTAGTACTCAGGACATAGTGTAAAATGTCTTATGTTAAGGGACATAGGTAGTAGTCATTGTGAGTAGCATTATCATTGTCAACCGATGGCCAATTATTTTCTTTTTCGGGTACCTGATTGCTAGTAATTCAGCTCTACAGTAGTAAGTACATTTTTTTGTCCGAATTCCATAAAATTAGTAAGTACATTTTTTTGTCCGAATTCCATAAAATACAACGCTACTCCCTCCATCGTGATCTAAACGCTCTTATATTAACTTACAGAGAAAGTACTAGTCGGGGACGTGAAGTTTTTGCACCCGAGCTCAAATGAGCTCGGAAATGAGCTCGGGTGAACAATAAAATCAAAAAATATTTTTAAAATGTTCAAAAATCTGAATTTTTTTATGACAAACTTTGACAAATGTTCTTCGAGCTTGTAGAGTTTCATCATATAATCACATTTATGGAAGTTGTGGTAAAAACAAAATCAATACTCTGAAAAATGCTACTTATGAAGCATTTTGAAGCACTGATTTTTTTTTGCCACGACTTTCACAAATGTGATTTCGTGATGAAATTTTGTAAGCTCTTAGAACATTTATCAATTTTTTCATAAAAAAGTATTCAAATTCTTTTGAACATTTTTTAAATACGAGTATTTTTTTTTTGAGTTGTCATCCCGAGCTCATTTGGGCACGGGAGTAGAAAGGGACTTTCGACTACTATATACTACAGGAGAGCATTTTTTTTTTAAGGCAGCTAGATTATAGTATGAGTTTAACTGTGGAAGTTTGCAAGGAAGAATTCATTTCCGCGACAAATAATTTCTGACGAAGGGAATACCCTCCAAGTATATATTTGGTGTAAATGTAATAAGGTATATTATGTGTAATACTGTACTCTTGTTACTGAACCTTGAGAATGACTTCTTTTACACTATCTACTGAACCTTGAGGATGACTTCTTTTACACTAAAACAGTACAGTAGCAAAGACCAGGGAAGAATGGGGGTAGCTGTTTTTGGCAAAGTCATTGTACTCCTTTAATTCACAGCCACGAAGAATCACCCTGCGACAGGGAATCAGATTCCCACTTCACAGCTACGTTTCCCTTTGTCCTCTTTACAATCATCGGGTGCTTTCCTCGTTCCTTTTTCGATTCAGCAGACGCTAATGACGAGCTAAGCACTCAAGAATCAGCATCATGTTAATAATTACTCGTGCTAACCATTTTCATTTGTACAACGGGTATCGAGCACCACTTCGGAGGAAAAAAAAGACAAAAGCCATGGCGCGCACACGACGCGGTCCACCACGCGCCCATCCATCAGCCGGACAGGACGCCCCCGGCGGCGACGTACCCGTACGACGACGGGTCCCGTCGCACGCCGGCGCCGCTGGTCCCGGCCTCGGCGCGCCGGGGCTTCTCGCGGCCGACGCCGCCGGCCCCGCCGGCCTCCTCCCTGGCCGGCAGCTCGGCGCGGCACATGGGGCAGGTGCTCCGGATCCCGAGCCAGGGCGCGATGCAGCCGGCGTGGTACCAGTGCGCGCACGGCAGCCGCACCACGGGGTCCGCCACCGCGATCTCCTCCGTGCACACCGCGCACACCGTGCCGGCCACGCTCTGCGCCGCGAACACGGGCGGCGGCGGCTGCCACGCCGGCGCCTCCGCCGGCCCGCCCCGGCCGGCGGCCGCGGGGGCGTGGTCGACCGGGAAGGACTCCTCGTCGACGTGGTCGACCACGAGGGGGTTCCGGCCGAGGATCGAGGAGAGGAGGTACCTCGCCGTGATCCAGTCGCCGTCGTCGTCCATGCCCAAGAACTTCTAGGAGTAGTTGCTCTGGGTCTGGGCCTTCGGGGGATCTGAAGGGAGAGAGAGAGAGGAGAAGAAGAAGAAGAAGAAGAAGAAGAGAGAGCGATGGGGAAGGCCGAGGGTGCGATTAAATAGGCATGGCCTGCTACGACCATAAGACTCGTCTGTCCCTATCCGTTTTTAATTGAGAGAAGAAAGCTGTGTGTAAACACAGAGTAAATAAAATTAACGACTTTGTTTAGGCACACGCGTTTATCTTATCTTATCCTAGCTTAGCAGTAGTCTGGAACGTTTCCTTACCTGGCACTACTGCACAGAGTCTATCAGGAACACAAGGCCGGGTTAAACTTAGGCCGGAACGTACGGTACGACGACGACGACGGTGTTAGCCGCCCTCACGTGATTAAACTAATGGATAACACACACTCACTGCTGACGCGATCAAGATTATCTAATCTACTCTAGCTAGCTCCAGGTTTTGCTACTCTACGTGCTCGATTCTAGGGTAAACGATCGGCTCTACTCTCACGTTGCGGCCTTGCACGTGTAAATTTGTTTGAGCCGAATCAATCAGTGGTGGTGCACTACGAGCTCTGTTTTGGTGCATCGCTTGACAAGGAAGGAGGCGAGCTGCGAAAGTCCAGATGCGCAGATCAGATTTGGGTAGGTTTGTCGACGGCGCGGTGACTGGGACGTCAAGGGAGATAAGGCGTGGGCGCAGAATAGTCGGACCAGATAAGACAGGGCTGCCGCGGCACGGAGGTAAGCGTGCCGTTTCGTCTTCTCCTTGGGCTCTTGGTTGTATGTGACCATATGGCGGGGCGTGGTTATCCGCCGCACCTCGACTCAATTATCTATGGGCGCGCGCCCATGGAGAGCCCACAACGAATCTACGGGCAGGGCGCGTGTTTTCTTCTTCTTTCAAGAGCATCTCCCACAGCTGTCCTATTTTAAGGCATAAAAAATAGCTGGAGAAAATAAAATTATGCATGAAAAGATATTTTCTTGGGCACGAGTAGTCGCCATCTGCGACAGCAGCCGTAAAATAGGGCACTCAGATCAACTAGATCAACTTTTTTGAACTAGCATTTGAACTACTTCGACCATATTTCATATTTTAAACAATGTTCGACCGAAATTTAAACATGTAAACTACAAATATAGTTTAAATACTACACGCCACATTACTACCAACTTAAACTGCGACAAGCCCTAGTATGAACACTATAGATTGTCTCAGTCGATATCATCGGACGCATCACTCTCAACGTCGATCAGACCGGAGCTTCATGCATTCTTCTTCTTCTTGCCATGTGACAATAAAGGCCATGCCTCGTCGTTTTCTTGCGCTCCTCAACCTTCTTCTTCCAGTAGAACTCCCTCTTAGCATGCACATACTCCAGATGTGCCCGAGAAAAAAACGACATGGCCTCCTCGTCGCTCTCACGGATGTTGTCCCGCTTGTTGATGACAATGCGAGGAGCCCGAATCGGGCTCAACTCAATGCTCACCGGCGGGCCGACGGGCTCCGTCCGCCTGAGACTCAACCTCCGAGAAATTGAGCTTCAAGCGGGGGAGGCCGAGCCTCCACATGGCGATGTCATACGTGCGGGCGGCGACGTCGGCGGACGTGAACGTGCCGAGCTAATATCAGCGCCCGGCGTGCTGAAACTTCATGCTGTAGTTGTCGGACGACCGTCGGCGCACACCGTTCTAGCTGGTGGAGTTCTTGCACGAAGGAGCCATTGCGGTGGGCCGAAGAGGAAGCGGGCGCCTCCGGGGAGGCGACGGCCCCGAGAAGAACCGGTGACAGTGGGCCGAATAGGAAGCGGGCGCCTCCGGGGAGGCGGCGGCCCCGAGAAGAACCGACGACAACAGGCCGAAGAGGAAGCGGTGGCTACACAAGAGCTTCGACGGCGACGACGGATTGCGACGGCAATACGATGGCTGTGGGGTGCGACGGATAAGTGGATCCGACCGTTCGTGGGGCACGGCGGGTGCGGCAGTCACAAATCTGACGACAGCGACGGGAAAGGTGTGCGGCTGCTAGCCATTTCTAGTTTGCGGCAACTGCCTGCGTGCCACATATTTGTTGCACGAATTGCCTCTTTCTTCGGCTGCCAAAAAATATATGCAACTTTTTTGCTGTTGGGCTATCGTTGGAGAACGTTTTTGGTCCTTCATGCTCTAAAAACGTCATGTGTCCGATAATAAGGCTCTAAAAACGTTTTTGCTCAACTGACAAATTAGGGCATCTACATCTGGACTGAACAAATTTGACCCCTCAAACTTTTACAGACGCACCCGGTAAGTGTCCGGCTATGTTCGCAGTTTGTCTATCCACATAATCCCTTAGGCCTAGTTTGGCAGCACCGTTTTTCTAAAACCGTGGTAATTAAAAACCTCAGTATTCCAACATGAGGGCTATGAATACCTCGGTTTGAAAAACGTTGTTTTCCTTTGTTTTGGCAAAACCACCGATCCATTTGGCAAGTGTTGTTTTACCGTAATTTTGACTAACTGCACCTAACTCAGCTACACTCAAGGGGCTGATTAGCGTGTAAAAATGGCCATGCAATGCATGCAGCCATGACATGCAATCCAAGACCTCTCGGCCTCTCCTAGATGCTAGGAGCTGTAGCAGCCTATGACGAGAATTCTGTCTTGCACTTGCATGCAGTCATGCCATACACATCACGTCGAATTATATCGTATACTCCATGCCATACATACGTCCAATGGCAACATACAATCGATCGGCTAGCTAGCTTTTAGCCTGCTGTGCGTACCGCGTATTCTCCAACGACAAGCACCTAACCTGAAACGCCTAATAATCAGGAGATAAATTGCACTTCAATTAACAGATAATGATGACGAAGAGTCCAAGGCGCCGTCGTTTTCTCTTGGTTCAGTTTAGAAAAAAGAGGTCATGACCTTTTTTTAGATACAGTAAGAAAACCACGGTATGAGAGATACCACAGTTTCTTAAACTACAGTATTTTTTCATCCAAACACCCCAAAGTATTTAATACCAAGGTTTTTTCAGAAACCATAGTATTTCTAAAAAACTGTAAAATTACTTTGCATCCAAACGCACCCTTACTATTTTCCTTATGCGGTCACATGCATGTGATTGATGAAGGAGGGAGAGAAAAATAAAGAAAGAAAAAATATGCTCTACGGTAGGCTTAATCTTGTGTGGCGGACGCAGAACCATTGACCGAACACTTGTGGGCACTCCTCGCTCGTCTCAGAAGTGCCGGACAGCCCATATATTTAAGAAGCCTTTTGAAAAGTTTGGATCGATTTTTATTTCTCTCTCCTGTGTCAAGTGAGTGGGCCTGCGTGGGCCCGATCAACATGCATAGCCCAGATGTAGATGGCCTCTTAGGCCCTCCACTATGTAGGCCAAAAGAGATGCCAAATTCACTTCTGATGCATTTGGTATCGATGCCCTCCGTTATCAACTCGGTGCCCCCAAATAATTTTCAGGGCACCGGAGCAGCTACTTGCTCCGGTGCCAAATTCACTCACACGATACAAAATAGGCATGTGTGCGAGAGGAAGACACTGGTAGTTGATTGTTTGATTTGTTTTCCTTTGTTTATAGTACATGTGTGTCGGTCTTCATAGCGGTGCCAAACTATTTCGTGCTGTGAGAGCGGTGCCAAAACTTTTTCATTTGGCACCGATCATATAGTGAAAGGCCTTACGAGCACGCATCAGGACCCTCGCGCCGGCTACACGCTCCTACGGGCCCGCACAAGTGTCCCCTCTCCTTCCTTATTTCCCTCCTCCTTTCTGAATCGATGACTATTTGTCTATTCCCCATTCCCTTGTCCCGGCTTGATCCCCTCTACTTACACTTTTTCTCCCCAAGAATGGTGGGGAATTATATTTAGGGATGCAGGGTGGCGCCAGATCCGCCCCGCTTCCAGTTCAAAATGAGAAAAAACTGTTTTAGCTGGATCATAGCGCGTTAGAGTAATTTGTACTAGCTGGGCGCTTTTGCGGGACTTCACCCCTAATTATATTAGTGACATCAGGGGTTGGGACCTCCTTGTAAAATCCCACTGATTCATCATAAATCAAGGCGGCGATACATCAAATCAATTCGACGGCGTTTATGTTGGCGGAGGAAGGACAAGATCACCGGCAAGGGTTGGAGATTGATTCCTTGGTAAAATTACGGAGCCGTTATTGATCTTTTCATGGCCACTCGATCCAAGCACAAGGAGCTTGCCGAGGAAGTGGAGTCTCTGCCTCTGCGAGCGGAAGTAATGGCCATGAGCGAGAAGCAAGCGTTGATTCAGGGCCGACTTGATGAAGTAAATGGTCGGCTGGGAAAAGAGGACATGCTTGAGACCAAAGTGAGCGTGGTGAAAACGCTCGTTCTCAAGAGCTCTCATGCAGACCGACATGTTCGACTATCTGAAAAAGTTGGAAGGCAAACTATCCCACCCACCCACCCTAGCCTGAATCTCATGTGTTTGCACACTGCTAGTACTTCTGTTACTAGGGGGCACGAGAAACCTAAAAAACATGCAAAATCATCTGGAATTTCCAAAGAAATTGATGCACAAGTAGAGCTGTAGAGGCACTTGTTCAGTTGAGGATGCAATAGGCACAATTTTTGCAACAGGCACAATTACTATCAAGAAATGCAGTTAACACTAGTAATGTTGGGGTACAGATACAAATCAGAAAGGGCATTTCAGTTCTTGAAATGTATTGCAAAGGGATTTAAGATGGACTTCCCATGTTTCAATGGAGATAGTCCTTTGGGTTGGCATAGACAAGTTAACAAATATTTTGAATTAGCGCAAGCTCCTGATGAGTGTGAAGTGAATTCAGCACAAACATGTATATTGTTGGGAGGGCTAATAATTGGATCGCGTGTGCTAAATTACAAAATGTGGACAAATCATGGGATCAATTATATAGGCTTTTTTTTGTGTGTGTGAGGTAATTATGTAGTGTTAAAAACGCTTTTATATTACGGGACAGAGGAAGTAGCCTGTTATGTGACAGGTTTGCAGAATAAATGTTGGAAAAATTTCATTCAGTTAAACAACTCACACTGTCAGTTTTTCAATATATTGACCAAATTCTAGGAAACGGTAAGAGACTAGCATTATTATGTGGTTAGCTTTGTGGAATGGCTTAAAACCAAGCTTTAGATGTAACTTGAGACCTTAAAGGCCAACAACTCTGCAGGCAAAGTACCAGTCCTTTGTGGCTCAACAAGATAAACAACGTGTAGTATTATAAATCTCACGAGAGATCATACATTACCGCTGCTCCCAGTATCAAGGTTCTAGCTGCTCCTGTTACTAGGAAACAAATAGATGTGCAATACTTATCTCACATCTAGATGTGTTCTAGCAAAACCGAACAACTAATTAGCGCAAGCTCCCATGCAACTCACAAATAGTGAGCCCCATACAAGAGGGGGTGGTCGTTGTGTAGGCACAGGCACAACAACTCCACGCATGCGAACCAACCTGTGGTTGAATGGTTGGAGGGACTGTGGTATCCCAAGCCCACCAGGGTTCAAATCCTGATGCTCGTATTTATTCTTGGATTTATTTCAGGATTTCCGGCGATGTGCATTTAGTGGGAGGAGACGTCCCGTCGACAACGAGATGCCTACGGTGACTTCGTAAATTTCAAGATGATATGCCGGCCCAGTCTTTCGGAGGTGCTCATAGGGGTAGGGTGTGCGTGTGTGCGTTCATAGGGGTGAGTGTATGCGCGTGTATATGAGCGTTTGTGTTTGTACTGTGCTAAAAAAAAAACTCCACGCATACAACTATGGTTTACATGTAGCCTAAAAAAATATTATGGTTACAACCTTACAGGACCCTCAGTCAGTGTCCCACGGTGACCTGCAATTCCACCGGAGCATCATCGTTGCCAGCGAACCACGGAAGTTTGAGCGCGGCGGCGGCCGCCAATCGCTTGTTGGGATTGCACGCGAGCAGACCCTTAAGAACCTCAAACCCTTCCGTGGACAGAAGCTTCTCCGGGAGCAGCTCGCGCAGCCGGTTGCCGTGCCACCGTCCTCGCCGCCGCTGTTGCGCCTGCTCTCGCCGCCACACCGGCACCTTGTCAGCCACGAACGACGCCTCGTAGGGCTTCCACTCCCTCTTGCCCGGCACGCCAAACACGTCGTAGATCATGTGCAGCTGGTCCGAGTCGCAGCGCTCTTTGAACAGCGCCTCCCCGGTGAGGAGCTCCGCCATCACGCAGCCGAGGGACCACGTGTCGACGAGCGTGTCGTAGCCCGGCTTCTCCAGCAGCATCTCCGGCGCGCGGTACCTCCTCGTTCCGGCGGCCCAGTAAGCGTCGTCCGCGTTCTGCCCCGCGATCGACAGTGCCGAGCCGTAGTCGCCGATCTTCACGGCGCCGTCGACGGCCACGAGGATGTTCCTGGGCTTGATGTCGCGGTGGATGATGAGGTTCTTGTGCAGCTCCTCCGCGCCAGACAGCAGCTGCCTCATCATGAGGCGCACGTTGGCCTCCGGGAACGGCCGGCCGGTGCGGGCCACGCGGTCGCGGAGGACGTGGTGCAAGGACGTGCCGAGGCACTCCATGGCGAGGGAGTAGACCCCGGTATCCGGATCACGCGCGAGCCCATGGAGACGAACGAGGGAGGTGTGGCCGTGGCACGCGGCCATGAAACAGGCCTCCCGCAGGAGCTCGCCGGCGCCGGTGCAGCAGTCTTCGCGGATCGTCTTTAGGGCGACAGTGTGGCCGGTCGCGTGGTGGCGCGCCTTGGTGACGTCGGCGGTCGCGCCATCTCCGAGACTGCGCAACTCCTCATACTCGTAGCGGCGGGCGATGACCGTGTGGGGCTTCCTCCTCCTCCGGCCGATCTTCCTCCCCTCCGCGGCAGCGTTTGCGACATCGGCGATCATGGAGTAAATTTCAGCAACTCGGCTGGCGCTCATGGGCGTCTCGGTGGCTTCGTGCTCGTCGATCATGGCGCAGATGGAGGCGACCCGGGAGGCAATGGTGGGGTTCTTTCCCGCGGTGGCGCGTTGCTCGTCGTCGACAGCCATGGTAACTAATAGGCGCGCAAGGTGGCGTAGGGCAGGGGAGTTCCCGAGTGGCCTTGGACGCGGGAACAGTGCTATCGAGGTGATGATGAACTAGGATTGTATATATGATATGATGGAGGCTCGACCCGCATCGATGCGAATTCGGAAAGAAACAGCGTAGAGCGCACGGAAGAAGGAAAAAACGTGGATCCGGTATGCAATCCTCTTTTGGGTCGACGCAGCCTCGGATCCACCGTGCATGCCGTTCAATTCGTCGGGCTGCTCGTGGTCGCCGCCGAACGACGCACTGGTGTTTCGGGTGGACCTCGAGGCGGCGTATTTCGGCGTACTGAAACTGTGGCACGACGGGGCGGCTGCGCATCGCAGGCTATGTCGTGGGAACGAGCCTGACAGTAGAGGTTAGGGGTACGAAAGGAGAAGGCAGAGTCCTAGCTACGGCGAGTTTGTACACACGGATGTATGAGTTCAGGCCCCTCTCGTGGAGGTAACAGCCCTACGTCTCAGTGCTCGGGAGCTCTTGTCGTGTGGAATATGAGAGTTACAAGGGGTGTGAACCCTTATGCCAGAGGGGAGGGGCGGCTTATATAGAGTGCGCTGCCCCTCATGAATACCCGGCAACCAAGGGTTCGATCGTGGTAATAAAGATGAACGTTACTGATAACGTATGTAATAAATGCTACTTATGGCGACCAGTCGAACGCCTGCCCGTTGGCCTCCCTGGAGTGGCTTCTGGTCTTCTGCGGTCGACTGACTTCTGGTTCTTCCGAGTGAAAGGCAAATGTCGAATGGAGGGAGAAACCTCCGAGTGGATGTTCTCTCGAGTGACTCATGCGCCATGGTGATTTCAGTCGGAGTCTTCCTTGTAATCTTTAAATTCTCCAATGTAGTGTCCTTAGGTAGGGTATGTAGGTCAGGCCTAAGACCCTACCCTAGGTACATATTGTTGGGAACGTTGCATGGGAAACAAAAAATTTCCTACGCACACACAAGATCTATCCATGGTGATGAGCATCTATGAGAGGGAGAGTGAATCTACATACCCTTGTAGATCGCTAAGCGGAAGCGTTAAGAAACGCGGTTGATGTAGTCGAACGTCTCCGCGATCCAAATCGCAAGTCGTCCCTCGATCCGATCACGAACTAGTGCCGAACGGACGGCACCTCCGCGTTCAACACACGTACGGCTTGATGACGCCTTCACCTCCTCGATCCAGCGAGCGATGATGAAGTAGTAGATGAGTTCCGGCAGCACGACGGCGTGGTGATGGTGGTGAGGAACAATCTCTGCAGGGCTTCGCCAAGCACTACGGAGATTGTGACGGGAGAACTAGAGGGTTAGGGTTGCCGACACACGGCTTGGGAAATCTTAAATGTGTCCCGTGTGCTAGCCCTGCCCCTCTATTTATATGTTGAGCCTTGGGGTCTAAACTTGGAGTAAAAGCCTCCTCCAGGTCGGTTTTGCCCGCACAAGGTCGGTTTGGCCCGCAGGGAAAGAGTCCAACTCGGATCCCTGCAGTACCGCGCACAAGCGGTAGTACCGCTTACGATAAGCGGTAGTACCGCCCGTAGCGGTAGTACCGCTTACGATAAGCGGTAGTACCGCCCCAGACGCCAGCAAAACTTCCTTTTGCACCTTGCCTAAGCCTCGTGGGCTTTACCCCTTGGCCCAAATAAAGTGTTCTCGTATCCGAACATTTCGGGAAACATCCGGAACCTCTTCCGGTGAATTCCGGAACCCTTCCGGAAACCAAAACACTATTATCACATATATCAATCTTTACCTCCGGACTATTTCGGAGATCCTCGTCATGTCCGGGATCTTATCCGGGACTCCGAACAACCTTCGGTCACCAACACAATAACTCAACTATACTAATCGTCACCAAACGTTAAGTGTGTAGACCCTGCGGGTTCGAGAACTATGTAGACATGACCGAGACACCTCTACGATCAATAACCAATAGCGGGACCTGGATGCCCATATTGGCTCCTACATATTCCACGAAGATCTTTATCGGTCGAACCTCTATGTCAAGGATTCAGTTAATCCCGTATACTGTTCCCTTTGTTCTTCGGTATGTTACTTGCCCGAGATTCGATCGTCGGTATCTCTATACCTAGTTCAATCTCGTTACTGGCAAGTCTCTTTACTCGTTCCGTAATACAAGATCTCGTGGCTAACATTTTAGTCACATTGCTTGCAAGACTCATTGTGATGTTGTATTACCGAGTGGGCCCTGAGATACCTCTCCGTCACACGGAGTAACAAATCCCAGTCTTGATCCATGCCAACCCAACAGACACCCTCGGAGATACCTGTAGAGCACCTTTATAGTCACCCAGTTATGTTGCGATGTTTGATACACACAAGGTACTCCTCCGATGTCAGGGAGTTGCATGATCTCATGGTCATAGGAACAGATACTTGACATGCAGAAAACAATAGCAATAAACTGACACGATCATATGCTACGTTCGTAGTTTGGGTCTTGTCCATCACATCATTCTCCTAATGATGTGATCCCGTTATCAAATGACATCTCATGTCAATGGCTAGGAAACCTTAACCATCTTTGATCAACAAGCTAGTCAACTAGAGGCTTACTAGGGACACAGTGTTGTCTATGTACCCACACATGTATTTGAGTTTCCAATCAATACAATTATAGCATGGATAATAAACGATTATCATGAACAAGGAAATATAATAATAACCAATTTATTATTGCCTCTAGGGCATATTTCCAACAGTCTCCCACTTGCACTAGAGTCAATAATCTAGTTCACATCACTATGTGATTTACATTGTAATGAATCGAACACCCATGCAGTTCTGGTGTTGTTCATGTTTAGCCCTTGGAAGAGCTTTAGTCATCGGATTTGCAACATTCAGATCCGTGTGTACTTTGCAAATATTTATGTCGTCCTCCTTGATGTAATCGCGGATGGAATTGAAACGTCGCTTTATGTGTCTGGTCCTCTTGTGAAACTTGGTTCCTTGGCTAGAGCAATGGCACCAGTATTATCACAAAACAGAGTCATTGGGTTAAGCGCACTAGGCACTACTCCAAGATCTGTCATGAACTCCTTCATCCTGACACCTTCCTTCGCCGCCTCCGAGGCAGCGATGTATTCCGCTTCGCATGTAGAATCAGCTACCACGCTTTGCTTGGAACTGCACCAGCTAACCGCACCCCCATTAAGAATAAATACGTATCCGGTTTGCGACTTAGAGTCATCCGGATCAGTGTCAAAGCTTGCATCGACGTAACCCTTTACGACGAGCTCTTGATCACCTCCATAAACGAGAAACATGTCCTTAGTCCTTTTCAGGTACTTCAGGATATTCTTGACCGCCGTCCAGTGTTCCATTCCTGGATCACTTTGAAACCTTCCGGCCATACTTATGGCAAGGCTGACATCGGGTCTTGTGCACAGCATTGCATACATGATAGAGCTTATGGCTGAAGCATAGGGGATGACACTCATCTTTTCTCTATCTCCTGCAGTCACTGGGCATTGAGCCTTACTCAACTTCACACCATGTAAAACAGGCAAGAACCCCTTCTTGGACTGATCCATTTTGAACTTCTTCAAAACTTTGTCAAGGTATGTGCTTTGTGAAAGTCCTATTAAGCGTCTCGATCTATCTCTATAGATCTTGATGCCTAATATGAAAGCAGCTTCTCCTAGGTCCTTCATTGAAAAACTCTTGTTCAAATATTCCTTCACGCTTTCCAACATTTCTATATTGTTTCCAATCAGCAATATGTCATCCACATATAATATTAGAAACGCTATAGAGCTCCCACTCACTTTCTTGTAAATACAAGTTTCTCCGTAAACTTGTATAAACTCGAACGCTTTGATCACCTCATCAAAGCGAAGATTCCAACTCCGAGATGCTTGCACCAGTCCATAAATGGATCACTGGAGTTTGCAAACTTTGTCAGCATTCTCTGGATCGACAAAACCTTCTGGTTGCATCATATACAACTCTTCCTTAAGGAAACCGTTAAGGAACGCTGTTTTGACATCCATCTGCCAAATTTCATAATCGAAAAAGGCAGCTATTGCTAACATGATTCTGACGGACTTAAGCATCGCTACGGGTGAGAAGGTCTCATCGTAGTCAACTCCTTGAACTTGTGAAAAACCCTTTGCCACAAGTCGAGCTTTATAGACGGTGACATTACCGTCCGCGTCCGTCTTCCTCTTAAAGATCCATTTGTTCTGAATGGCCTTACGCCCTTCAGGTAATACTTCCAAAGTCCATACTTTGTTTTCATACATGGATCCCATCTCGGATTTCATGGCCTCTAACCACTTCTCGGAATCCGGGCCCATCATCGCTTCTCCATAGCTCGTAGGTTCATCGTTGTCCAACAACATGATTTCTAAGACAGGGTTGCCGTACCACTCAGGAGCAGTACGCGTCCTTGTCGACCTACGAGGTTCGATAGCAACTTGATCCAAAGCTTTATGATCATCATCATTAACTTCCTCTTCAGCTGATGTAGGCTCTACAGAAACATCTTTCTGCGCTGCGCTACTTTCAGGTTGAAGTAAAGGTTCAACAACCTCATCAAGTTCTATCTTCTTCCCACTCAATTCTTTCGAGAGAAACTCTTTCTCAAAAAATGTTCCGTTTTTAGCGACAAACACTTTGCCTTCGGATCTGAGATAGAAGGTATACCCAACTGTCTCTTTTGGGTATCCTATGAAGACGCATTTCTCCGCTTTGGGTTCCAACTTTTCAGGCTGAAGCTTTTTGACATAAGCATCACATCCCCAAACTTTAAGAAACGACAGCTTTGGCTTCTTGCCAAACCAAAGTTCATATGGCGTCGTCTCAACGGATTTCGATGGTGCCCTATTTAAAGTGAATGCAGCTGTCTCTAATGCATAACCCCAAAACGATAGTGGCAAATCGGCAAGAGACATCATAGATCGCACCATATCCAATAAAGTTCGATTACGACGTTCGGACACACCATTACGCTGTGGTGTTCCAGGCGGTGTCAATTGTGAAACAATTCCACACTGTCTTAAGTGACTGCCAAACTCATAACTCAGATATTCTCCTGCTCGATCAGATCGTAGGAATTTAATCTTCTTGTTACGATGATTCTCAACTTCACTCTGAAATTGTTTGAACTTTTCAAACGTTTCAGACTTGTGTTTCATTAAGTAAATATACCCATATCTACTTAAGTCATCAGTGAAGGTGAGAAAGTAACGATAACCACCGCGCTCCTCAATGCTCATCGGACCGCACACATCAGTATGTATGATTTCCAATAAGTCACTTGCCCGTTCCATTGTTCCAGAGAACGGCGTTTTAGTCATCTTGCCCATGAGGCATGGCTCACATGTGTCAAGTGATTCAAAATCAAGTGACTCCAAAAGTCCATCAGCATGGAGCTTCATCATGCGTTTTACGCCAATATGACCTAAACGGCAGTGCCACAAGAAAGTGGTATTATCATTATCAATCCTACATCTTTTGGCATCAATGTTATGAACATGTGTATCATTACTATCGAGATTCAATAAGAATAAACCCCTTACATTGGGTGCATGACCATAAAAGATATTACTCATATAAATAGAACAACCATTATTCTCTGATTTAAATGAGTAACCGTCTCGCAATAAACAAGATCCAGATATAATGTTCATGCTTAACGCAGGCACTAAATAACAATTATTCAGGTTCATCACTAATCCCGATGGTAATCGAAGAGCGGGCGTGCCGACGGCGATCACATCAACCTTGGAACCATTTCCCACGTGCATCGTCACTTCGTCCTTTGCCAGCCTCTGTCTATTCCGCAGTTCCTGTTTTGAGTTGCAAATATGAGCAACCGCACCGGTATCAAATACCCAGGCACTACAACGAGAGTTGGTAAGGTACACATCAATAACATGTATATCATATATACCTTGTTTGTTGTTGGCCGCCTTCTTGTCAGCCAAATACTTAGGGCAGTTCCGCTTCCAGTGTCCAGTTCCCTTGCAATGAAAACACACAGTTTCTGGTTTGGGTCCAGCCTTGGGTTTCTTCACGAGAGGAGCAACTGCTTTGCCACTCTTCTTGGATTTACCCTTCTTACCCTTGCCATTTTTCTTGAAACTAGTGGTTTTATTGACCATCAACACTTGATGCTCCTTCTGAATTTCAGACTCAGCAGCTTTCAGCATCGCAAATAGCTCGGCGACTGACTTGTTCATCCCGTGCATGTTATAGTTCAACACGAAGCTCTTGTAGCTAGGTGGCAATGATTGAAGAACTCTGTCAGTGATAGCCTCTGGTGGAAGGGGCATCCCCAATTCAGCCAGACGGGTGGAATACCCAGACATTTTGAGTATGTGTTCACTGACAGACCCGTTCTCCTCCATCTTGCAGGCATAGAACTTATCGGAGGTCTCATACCTCTCGATCCGGGCATTCTTCTGAAAGATAAACTTCAACTCTAGGAACATATCATATGCTCCATGACGTTCAAAACGTCTTTGAAGTCCCGGTTCTAAGCCATACAACATTGCACATTGAACCATTGAGTAATCATCAGAACGTGTCTGCCAGGCGTTCATAACGTCTGGAGACTCTACTGGAGCGGGTGGTTCACCAAGTGGTGCATCAAGGACATAAGCCTTTTGGGAAGCCGTAAGGATAATCCTTAGACTATGGGCCCAGTCCACAAAGTTACTTCCATCATCTTTCAACTAGGAACGCATTAAAATTCAGGGGTGCTACTGCGCGAGCCATGATCTACAACATAAATATAGCAAAGACAACTTAGACTATTGTTCTAGATAATGAGTTTAGTTAATCATATTACTTAAAAACTCCCACTCAAATTGACATCCCTCCGGTCATTCGAGTGTAACATGATCCAAATCCACCAACTCAAGTCCGATCATCACGTGAGTTGAGGTGGTTTCAATGGTGAACATCTTCATGTTGATCATATCTACTATATGACTCATGTTCGACCTTTCGGTCTCTTGTGTTCCGAGGCCATGTCTGTACATGCTAGGCTCGTCAAGTTTAACCCGAGTGTTCCGCACGTGCAACATGGCTTACACCCGTTGTATGTGAACGTAGAGTCTATCACACCCGATCATCACGGCGTGTCTCGAAACGACGAACTTTCGCAACGGTGCACACTCGGGGAGAACACAATTTTATCTTGAAATTTAAGTGAGGGATCACCTTATAATGCTACCGTCGTCCTAAGCAAAATAAGATGCATAAAAGGATTAACATCACATGCAAATCATAAGTGACATGATATGGCCATGAACTTGTGCTTTTGATCTCCATCTCCAAAGCACCGGCATGATCTCCATCGTCACCGGCATGACACCATGATCTCCATCATCTTGATCTCCATCAAAGTGTCGCCATGAGGTTGTCGCGCCGACTGTTGCTTCCACGACTATTGCTAACGTTTAGCGATAAAGTAAAGCATTACATAGCGCTTAATGATTGACACGCAGGTCATACAATAATTAAAGACAACTCTATGGCTCCTGCCAGTTGTTGTACTCATCGACATGCAAGTCGTGATATTCTATACAACACATGATCATCTCATACATCACATATATCTCATCATGTAATTGGCCATATCACATCACAACATACCCTGCAAAAACAAGTTAGACGTCCTCTAATTGTTGTTGCAAATTTTGCGTGGCTGCTACGGGTTTGCAAGAACCGTTCTTAACTACGCAAAACCACAACGTGGTGTAGTGATTGCTTTTTGATCTTCTAAAAGAACCCTCTTCATTGAAATTGATTCAACTAAAGTGAGAGAGACAGACACCCGCTAGCCATCTTTATGCAACGAAGTTACATGTCAGTTGAAGGAACCTGTCTCGCGTAAGCGTACACGTAATGTCGGTCCGGGCCGCTTCATCTCACAATACCGCCGAATCAAGTATCAACTAGTAACGGCAAGCAATATGTATACACCCACGCCCACAACTCGTTTGTGTTCTACTCGAGATCTCATCTACGCATAGACCTAGCTCAGATGCCACTGTTGGGAACGTTGCATGGGAAACAAAAAATTTCCTACGCACACACAAGATCTATCCATGGTGATGAGCATCTACGAGAGGGAGAGTGAATCTACATACCCTTGTAGATCGCTAAGCGGAAGCGTTAAGAAACGCGGTTGATGTAGTCGAACGTCTCCGCGATCCAAATCGCAAGTCGTCCCTCGATCCGATCACGAACTAGTGCCGAACGGACGGCACCTCCGCATTCAACACACGTACGGCTTGATGACGCCTTCACCTCCTCGATTCAGCGAGCGATGATGAAGTAGTAGATGAGTTCCGGCAGCACGACGGCGTGGTGATGGTGGTGAGGAACAATCTCTGCAGGGCTTCGCCAAGCACTACGGAGATTATGACGGGAGAACTAGAGGGTTAGGGTTGCCGACACACGGCTTGGGAAATCTTAAATGTGTCCCGTGTGCTAGCCCTGCCCCTCTATTTATATGTTGAGCCTTGGGGTCTAAACTTGGAGTAAAAGCCTCCTCCAGGTCGGTTTTGCCCGCACAAGGTCGGTTTGGCCCGCAGGGAAAGAGTCCAACTCGGATCCCTGCAGTACCGCGCACAAGCGGTAGTACCGCTTACGATAAGCGGTAGTACCGCCCGTAGCGGTAGTACCGCTTACGATAAGCGGTAGTACCGCCCCAGACGCCAGCAAAACTTCCTTTTGCACCTTGCCTAAGCCTCGTGGGCTTTACCCCTTGGCCCAAATAAAGTGTTCTCGTATCCGAACATTTCGGGAAACATCCGGAACCTCTTCCGGTGAATTCCGGAACCCTTCCGGAAACCAAAACACTATTATCACATATATCAATCTTTACCTCCGGACTATTCCGGAGATCCTCGTCATGTCCGGGATCTTATCCGGGACTCCGAACAACCTTCGGTCACCAACACAATAACTCAACTATACTAATCGTCACCAAACGTTAAGTGTGTAGACCCTGCGGGTTCGAGAACTATGTAGACATGACCGAGACACCTCTACGATCAATAACCAATAGCGGGACCTGGATGCCCATATTGGCTCCTACATATTCCACGAAGATCTTTATCGGTCGAACCTCTATGTCAAGGATTCAGTTAATCCCGTATACTGTTCCCTTTGTTCTTCGGTATGTTACTTGCCCGAGATTCGATCGTCGGTATCTCTATACCTAGTTCAATCTCGTTACTGGCAAGTCTCTTTACTCGTTCCGTAATACAAGATCTCGTGGCTAACATTTTAGTCACATTGCTTGCAAGACTCATTGTGATGTTGTATTACCGAGTGGGCCCTGAGATACCTCTCCGTCACACGGAGTAACAAATCCCAGTCTTGATCCATGCCAACCCAACAGACACCCTCGGAGATACCTGTAGAGCACCTTTATAGTCACCCAGTTACGTTGCGACGTTTGATACACACAAGGTACTCCTCCGATGTCAGGGAGTTGCATGATCTCATGGTCATAGGAACAGATACTTGACATGCAGAAAACAATAGCAATAAACTGACACGATCATATGCTACGTTCGTAGTTTGGGTCTTGTCCATCACATCATTCTCCTAATGATGTGATCCCGTTATCAAATGACATCTCATGTCAATGGCTAGGAAACCTTAACCATCTTTGATCAACAAGCTAGTCAACTAGAGGCTTACTAGGGACACAGTGTTGTCTATGTACCCACACATGTATTTGAGTTTCCAATCAATACAATTATAGCATGGATAATAAACGATTATCATGAACAAGGAAATATAATAATAACCAATTTATTATTGCCTCTAGGGCATATTTCCAACACATATCCCCATCATTAGCCCCCGAATGGATCGGGGTTCGAGTGAAAAAGGGGTCGATGCAGGTTCTGATAAGGCACACAAATTCCGAATGCATTTTAGGGCTTCACAGAAGTCTGCGTCGATTGGAGTCTTTGTCATTCACCCTGATCGATTCTGTCTTGATATGCGTTTTCTTTTGGCGCATACTTGCTTGTTTTCCCCTCGAGTAGAGCAGGTCTTAGTCGAGTGGTTTCTGGTCCAGTGGGGGCACGCTGAGTGCACCCACTGGGTGTAGTCCCCGAGACCGCTGTCGAATGGCGGTGACATCGGTAGGGGTCTTAGATTTGTTTTGATAGTCGCTTGTCACTCGACAGGCCGGACCTGGTCGAGTGATAGTAGGTCCTGTGGGGGCACGCTGAGTGCACCCACTGGGTGTAGTCCCCGAGACCGCCGTCGAGTGCTTGCATCGGCGGGGGTCTGATAGAGACAATGTTTGCATGTTTGCTTTCCAATCATTTGCTTGGCCAAGTTTGTTTGGTTTCCGAGTGAGATGGATGCTCATTACTCGGAAGAATTTTGAACTTAGGCGAAAACTGGTTCGCAACTAAGTTTCCGAGTGAAAGTGTTGCCTGTCACTCGGAACAACCTTTAACTTAAGCGAGGTCTGACTCGCGGCTAAGTCCCCGAGTGAGAGGAGTGCTCGTCACTCGGGAAAGTTTTTTAACTTAGACGAAGACTGGTTCGCAGCTAAGTTTCCGAGTGAATGGGATGCTATTCACTCGGCAGAGTTTTAACTTAGGCGAAAACTTGTTCGCGGCTAAGCCTCCGAGTGAGAGGAGCGCTCGTCACTCGGAAGAGTTTTTAACTTAGGTGATACGAAATCACAGCTAAGCCCCCGAGTGTGGATGATGTCCTCACTCGGAGTGGTTTTTAACTTAGGCGATACGGAATCGCAGCTAAGCCCTCGAGTGTGGATGATGTCCTCACTCGGAGTGGTTTTTAACTTAGGTGATACGGAATCACAGCTAAGCCCCCCGAGTGTGGATGATGTCCTCACTCGGAGTAGTTTTTAACTTAGGCAATACGGAATCGCAGCTAAGCCCCCGAGTGTGGATGATGTCCTCACTCGGAGTAGTTTTTCACTTAGGCGATACGGAATCGCAGCTAAGCCCCCGAGTGTGGATGATGTCCTCACTCGGAATAGTTTTTAACTTAGGTGAAACGGAATCGCAGATAAGCCCCCGAGTGTGGATGATGTCCTCACTCGGAGTAGTTTTTAACTTAGGCGATACGGAATCGCAGCTAAGCCCCCGAGTGTGGATGATGTCCTCACTCGGAGTAGTTTTTAACTTAGGCGATACGGAATCGCAGCTAAGCCCCCGAGTGTGGATGATGTCCTCACTCGGAATAGTTTTTAACTTAGGTGATACGGAATCACAGCTAAGCCCCCGACTGTGGATGATGTCCTCACTCGGAGTAGTTTTTTAACTTAGGCGATACGGGATCGCAGCTAAGCCCCCGAGTGTGGATGTTATCCTCACTCGGAGTAGTTTTAGCTTAGGCGATATGGGTTCGCAGCTAAGTCGTTCACCCACTGAGGGTTGTCGTGTAGATGTGTGTAGCTGAGTGATGGCGCGTGCGACGGCCAAGTGATGAAGACGTGTCGCGCGGAGTAGCGACGCACAGAGCGTCCAAATGATGTAGACGTATCCCGTGGAGTGGCGACGCGCAGGGCGGTCGAGTGATGAGGACGGATCCAGCGGAATGGCGACGCGCGGGGCGGTCGAGTGATGAAGACGCCTCCGTTGAAGTGGCGACGCGCGGGGCGGCCGAGTGACGAAGACGCATCCAGCGGAGTGGCGAGGCGCGGGGCGGTCGAGTGATGAAGACGCCTTTGTCGGAGTGGCGACGCGCGAGGCGGTCGAGTGATGAAGATGCTTCCGTCGGAGTGGCGACGTGCGGGGCAGCCGAGTGATGAAGACGCATCCAGCGGAGTGGCGACGCGCGGAGCGGCCGAGTGATGAAGACGCATCCAGCGGAGTGGCGACGCGCGGGGCGGTCGAGTGATGAAGACGCCTCCGTCGGAGTGGCGACGCGCGAGGCGGCCGAGTGATGAAGACGCATCCAGCGGAGTGGCGACGCGCGGGGCGGTCGAGTGATGAAGACGCCTCCGTCGGAGTGGCGACGCATGAGGCGGTCGAGTGATGAAGACGCCTCCGTCGAAGTGGCGACGCGCGGGGCGGCCGAGTGATGAAGACGCATCCAGCGGAGCGACGGCGCGCGGGGCGGTCGAGTGATGAAGATGCTTCCGTCGGAGTGGCGACACGCGGGGCGGTCGAGTGATGAAGACGCATCCAGCGGAGCGACGGGGCGCGGGTTGGTCGAGTGATGAAGATGCTTCCGTCGGAGTGGCGACGCGCGGGGCATCGAGTGATCGTGTAACCTGTGTATGAAAAATAGCACAAGCCAACATAAAAATCTCTCGAAGTAATTTGATATTTGCTGAAATAATTTGTGTAAATAACACCCATAGACACCCACTGGGTGTGCCAGGTGTTTGCTGGTTCGGAACCAGCAAGAGTATAAAAGAGTGAAGGATCCGACTGAACTTGTCGAAGTGAAGGATCAGACTGAACTCGTTTGAGTACTGGACCCAAATGAAGCGGAAGTGTAGTGTTCCGACATAAAAATAAGCAACCGAGCGCAGAGGTACACTCGGTGGCGTGGCCTCCGAGCGAACGTCATGTGCGACTTACTTAACACTCGTTAATGAGAAAATAACTATTTAATTGAATGCAGTCTGTGAAGAATGACTTAGCTGTCTGACGACGCGCGGGGCGGTCGAGCGAAGTAGACACGTCCGGCTGAGTGGCGATGCACGGGGTGGCCAAGTGACGAAGACGTGTCTCGCCGAGTGGCGATGCGCGGAGCTGCCGAGTGATGACGACGCGTCCAGTAGAGTGACGGCGCGCGGGGCGGCCGAGTGACGATGGAGCGTCCGGCTGAGTGGCGATGCGCGGAGCTACCAAGTGACGAAGACGTGTCTCGCCGAGTGGCGATGCGCGGAGCTGCCGAGTGATGACGACGCGTCCAGTAGAGTGACGGCGCGCGGGGCGGCCGAGTGACGATGGAGCGTCCGGCTGAGTGGCGATGCGCGGAGCTGCCGAGTGACGAAGACGTGTCTCGCCGAGTGGCGATGCGCGGAGCTGCCGAGTGATGACGACGCGTCCAGTAGAGTGACGGCGCGCGGGGCGGCCGAGTGACGATGGAGCGTCCGGCTGAGTGGCGATGCGCGGAGCTGCCGAGTGACGAAGACGTGTCTCGTCGAGTGGCGATGCGCGGAGCTGCCGAGTGATGACGACGCGTCCAGTAGAGTGACGGCGCGCGGGGCGGCCGAGTGACGATGGAGCGTCCGGCTGAGTGGCGATGCGCGGAGCTGCCGAGTGACGAAGACGTGTCTCGCCGAGTGGCGATGCGCGGAGCTGCCGAGTGATGACGACACGTCCAGTAAAGTGACGGCGCGCGGGGCGGCCGAGTGACGATGGAGCGTCCGGCTGAGTGGCGATGCGCGGAACTGCCCAGTGACGAAGACGTTTCTCGCCGAGTGGCGATGCGCGGAGCTGCCGAGTGACGAAGACGTGTCTCGCCGAGTGGCGATGCGCGGAGCTACCGAGTGATGACGACGCGTCCAGTAGAGTGACGGCGCGCGGGGCGGCCGAGTGGTGTAAACGCATCCAGCACAGCGATGACGCGCGGAGCGGCCAAGTGCTGTAGATGCATCCGTCGGAGTGGTGACGCGCGGGGCGGCCAAGTGATGAAGAAGGATCCAACGGAGTGGCGACGCGCGGGGCGGCAGAGTGCTATAGACGCATCCGTCTGAGTGGCGACACGTGGGACGGCCAAAGTGTTGTAGACGCATCCAGCGGAATGGCGACGCGCGGGGCGGCCAAGAATTGTAGACGTATCCAGCGGAGTGATGACGTGCGAGGCGGGCAAAGCGACTGCATGTTAGTCGTTGGCACGACATCGTGTTATCTGCCAGAACAAAATGTCTGTCTGATTGAGCTGCCGTCCCGACACGACGACAGGACGAGTGACCTGCATGTTAGTAACAAGCATAGCTACGAATATATTTTTTGCTGGATCAAAACGTCCCTGCAAATTAGCAAGCACATCCATGAAGTTAATGGCCGAGCGGTTGCCCATGCGCATGCATGTACCCATTAACCTTAATGTAGCGGTCAACCCATGCTTCAAGGAATTACGAGACATTAGGCATGCAATCAATGATTGCCGGTTGAGCTGCGTACGGGTGGTAGCTGTCCTTCCGTTCCTTTTTACCTGCATGCAATTATGCTCAATTAGGTGGCCTACGTTACGCATGCACTTACTTGGTATTGATTCCTTCTGTCATGAACGGCCATGGGTTATGGGCCGAGGCCGTTTCGTGGGTCATCGGTGCAGCGCACATCCGCCATGGAGTCGGTCGCCGTCGGCCGGCGCCGGAGGAAGGGGCGTCGCGCGCCTGCTCCACGTCAGGCCTTCGCCTCCACCGCGAAGGTCGTCGAGTTTGTCGCGCAAGAAGATAAACGATTCTGCATGTCATGGAAACTGTACAGGCAGCTTGGAGTCCGGAGAGCTCCCCTGCGGTGGAAATGGTCGGTCTGGCCGGAATCGGTCAGCACCCGAGAGGTGTCGACGAGGCAGACGAGCGGCTGGCCGCAGCCCAGGCGTCGGAGACGCGGGACGGTGCAGCCAAGGGCGAGGCGAACACCAGCACTCGTGGACGTGTTTCGCTGCCCGAGAAGCCCGAGCTGTCCGTCGGTCTGAGTAGCGTTTCGACGCCCGCGGATCAGGGCCGAGCGCAGGCAGTCGGGCCTCGTCTCCCGATGGAACGGGTCGAGCGCCGGGTGCTCTACCGCCGTGCGTGTGTGGGCGTTCGTCGACGGTGTCGCAGACGAAGCCCAAGGCGACGACGATGGGGCGGACGACGCCGACGGTCACGCGTGACGACCATGAGGCGGATGACGCCAGTGGCCGCGCGTGATGTCGATGAGGCGGATGAGGCTGGTGGTCGCGCGTGACGACGATGAGGTGGATGACGCCGGTGGCCGCGCATGACGACCTTGAGGCGGACGACGCCGGTGGCCGCGTGTGACGGCCATGAGGCGGACCGGGAGCGCCTCAACGTCCAGAGTCGTCGGCGACGAAGGCGAGCGCACCGAGACGGATCTCGTGGCCCAAGAACAAACCTTCGCCGGAAGACATGACGAAGAAGAAAATTGCAAACTCGCCGGAACTCGCTTAGACGCCTGCCCCACGATGGGCGCCAACTGTCGTGGGAACGAGTCTGACAGTAGAGGTTAGGGGTACGGAAGGAGAGGGCAGAGTCCTAGCTACGGCGAGTTTGTACACACGGATGTATGAGTTCAGGCCCCTCTCGTGGAAGTAACAGCCCTACGTCTCAGTGCTCGGGAGCTCTTGTCGTGTGAAATATGAGAGTTACAGGGAGTGCGAACCCTTGTGCCAGAGGGGAGGGGCGGCTTATATAAAGTGCGTTGCCCCTCATGAATACCCGGCAACCAAGGGTTCGATCGTGGTAATAAAGATGAATGTTACTGATAACGTATGTAATAAATGCTACTTATGGCGACCAGTCGAACGCCTGCCCGTTGGCCTCCCTGGAGTGGCTTCTGGTCTTCTGCGGTCGACTGACTTCTGGTTCTTCCGAGTGAAAGGCAACTGTCGAATGGAGGGAGAAACCTCCGAGTGGATGTTCTGTCGAGTGACTCATGCGCCATGGTGATTTCAGTCGGAGTCTTCCTTGTAATCTTTAAGTTCTCCAATGTAGTGTCCTTAGGTAGGGTATGTAGGTCAGGCCTAAGACCCTACCCTAGGTACATATCCCCATCAGGCTACGCGCCGGTGGACTTCTCGTTGTCGCCCGGCGGCGATTTCATGGCGCCGACCAGCAAATGCGAGCTCCCGCGTGCCTATCCCTCGATCGGGCTCTGTGCTACGGCTGGCGACAGCTCGATCTCCACGTTTCCCGCCATCTTAGGCCGCCTGGAAATCTCCGCGGCGAGCCACAGTCAGATCACGATGCCAGTAGTTAGATTGATTTGCCGGCCGGTTGAGGCGAGAAGAAACGGAGCCGAGCGCGCAACAAGGAATTGAGCCGACCGGAGCGCACTCTGGATGGATAGCCGAGCAGAGGACGAAATCACTATTCTGACCTTCTCAGTGATCTTTTGTTACAAACTAAACTCGACATGAAAGTATTTCACGATCTGACCTTTTTGACAACGCCATAGCCCGTGGTGTTTCTGCCCAACATAGAAACGCCGAACTAGATAGCGTTTCTGCCCTTGTCCACTGCCAGGCCGAGCTAGAAACGTCAAAGGCCTTGGCGTTTCTATGTTGGGCAGCAACGCCAAAGGCCTTGGCTTTTCTATGTAGGGCAGCAACGCCAAGGCCTTTGGCGTTTCCAGAAACGGTAACCAGCTCGGCATGGTAGTGAGCGAGGGCAAAAACGCTATCTAGCTCGGCGTTTGTATGTCGGGCAGAAACGCCACGGACTATGGCGTTGTCAAAAGGGTCAGATCGTGAAATACTTTCATGTCGAGTTCAATTTGTGACAAAGATTACTGAAAAGGTCAAAACAGTGATTTCAGCCCCGAGCAGAGGTGCCTGCGTTGGCTATCGTGGAATGACGACAGTAGACACGTGGCGGACCCAGTTTTATGGACGGGATCCACGGAATTTTTTTCCGCGCACGCATTGGCTTGCCTCTATACCCGGCCGGCCCGACCCGACCTTGCCCATGGCCAGGGCCTGGGTCTATATTTTGAGTCCGATGACCGGGTCGGACCGGGGCTCGGGCCCGTTGTAGGACCGAAAGTATGTCTAGAGGGGGGGTGATTAGACTACTTGACCAAATAAAAATTCTACCTTTTCCCAAATTTTAGAGTTGGCAGTTTTTACCTTTTCATGGCAAGTCAAGTACACCCTACACATGCAAGTCTAAGAGTATAGCAGCGGAAAGTAATAACAAGCATGAGTAGAAAGGATAGGGTAGGAAGATCAAACGCAATTGTAGACACGATTATTCTTCCCGTGGTTCCGATAGGTGGTGCTATCGTACATCCACGTTTATGGAGTCTTCAACCCACGGAGGGTAACGGTCGCGAGAGTCCACGGGGGGCTCCACCCATAAGGGTCCACGAAGTAGCAACCTTGACTATTCCATAACGGCTTTCGTCCACGAAGGACTAGCCTCACTATGGGTAGATCTTCACGAAGTAGGCGATCTCCTTGCCCTTACAAACTTCTTGGTTTAACTCCACAACACGAAGTAGGAGGCTCCCAAGCGACACCTAACCAATCTAGGAGGCACCACCCTCCAAAAGGTAATAGGCTCGACAATGATGATGAACTCCTTGCTCTTGTGCTTCAAGATGATAGACTCCTCAACACACAATCACTCTCTCACAGATTTGGCTTGGTGGAAGAGATGGGATTGGTGGAAGGCAACTTGGGAGGCTAGAAATCAAGATCCATATGGTTGGAGTGGAAGATCTTGACCTCAACACAAGGGTAGGTGGTTCTCTCTCAGAAAACTGGATGGGGCAAGTATGGAATAGTTCTGAGTGCTTCTCTTTCGAGTGGGTGGTGGTGAAGGGGTATATATAGGCATCCCCAAAAATCCAACCGTTACACACAAAATGACCAACTCGGTGACACCGATGTGTTAATCTCGGTGGTACCGAAGTGACCAAAAGGTGGCAACTTTTGAATCTCGGTGAGACCGATATAGGAAACTCGGTTGCACCGATAAGGTGACCAACGGTCAGATTGCCCATTCTCGGTGACGCCGATCCAACAATCTCGGTGGTACCGATATTGTGAATTTGCGTAACAGAAAGTTGGCAACCTAAACTCGGTGGCACCGAAGTAGAATCGGTTGCACCGAAAGGCTAGGGTTTGGCTAGAGTCTGTCTGAGTTTGGGAATCGGTGGCACCGAGTGGAAAGTGTTGGTTGCACCGATTTTGGATATTTGACTTTGGACAGACTTTTGTAGAAGAGCTTGTGGGTGTTTTTGGTGACTAACACTTGTGCACGTATGAGCATTTTGTTCACCAACAAAACCTTACCCCCTTTTAATAGTATTGGCTTTCCTATGGACTCAAGGTGATTTCTCACAAATGTAAAATGTAGAGTCCTCTTGCTTGAAGCTTTGTCAATCCATTTCCTTGCATCTTGGGGTATTTCCACAATCTCCACAATCCTTTTGCCATCCCTATCATTGAACTTTTCCTGAAATATACTTAGTGGAAACATTAGTTCAATGACTTATATGTTGTTATTAATTACCAAAACCACCAAGAGAGCAAATGTGCTTTCACCCGTCGTATTTGCAATTTAAGGAATAGGCCCGGCCCGAGGCCTGAGACCCGACGGACTTTTTGATCGATGGGTCAGGCTTGGGCCTGGTTTTTAGGCCCGACGGCCGGGCAGGGCTATGGCCTAGCATTTTCTACATTGGGCTTTGGTAGGCCCGGCCCAGACCGACGGATGGTCAGGTATACTCGCCTACCTCGCTATCGGTTCCCTTGCTGCCGCTCGGAGACGCCACTGTGCAAAGCCCGGGCGATGGTCGGCAGTTGCGGGGCTCCTTCCTCGAGCGATGGGGATCCGGCTAGTATGGCCATGGACAACATTTCGCTCTCAGCGATGCTCGAGCGTGGGGCCGAGGGCCCTAGGTTCCTTCTCGGGCGACGACAATCATCGTGGCTACGCTGGTGATACGTCTTCGTCGTATCTATAATTTTTTATTGTTTCATGCCAATACTCTACAACTTTCATATACTTTGGGCAAATTTATATAATATTTTTTAGGACTAACTTACTGATCCAATGCCCAGTGCCAGTTCCTGTTGTTTTTCCACGTTTTGCAGAAAATCCAACGGAGTCCCAACGCGATAAAAAATTACAGAGATTTTTTCTGGAATATATGTGAATTTTGGAAAGAAGAATCAGTGTAACACGGTGCCGGAGGTGCTCCCAAGCCAACAGGGCGCGGCCAGGGGGGTCGCGCCCTGATGGCTTGGGACCACCTCGTAAGTCGGTTGGTGCCCTTCTTTCGCCGCAAGAAAGATATTTTTCCGAGAAAAATCCCCTCAAAATTTCAGCCCAATCGGAGTTACGGATCTCGAGATATTTAAGAAACGGTGAAGGGGTCAGAAAACAGTCGCGAAAATGGAAGAGAAATAGAGAGAGATCCAATCTCGGAGGGGCTCCTCCCCTCCGGGAGCCATGGCAGCCATGGACCAGAGGGGAAACTCTCCTCCCATCTAGGGGGGGAGACCAAGGAAGAAGAAGAAGGAGGGGGGCTCTCTCCTCCTCTCTCCCGGTGGCGCCGGAACGCCGGTAGGCCAACCATCGTGACGACGATCTACACCAACAATTTCGCCGCCGTCACCACCAAATCTCTCCTCCTCTATGCAGCGGTGTAGCTCACATTTTCCCCATTGTAATCTCTACTTAAGCATGATGCTTAATGCTATATATTATTATCCAATGATGTGCAGCTATCATATGATGTTTGAGTAGATTTTTTTTGTCCTATTGGTTGATTGATGATCGTGATTGGTTTGAATTGTATGTTTTATTTTGGTGTTGTCCTTTGGTGCCCATCATATGATAAGCGTGCGTGGATCACACCATGGGATTAGTTGTATGTTGATAGGACTATGCATTGGAGGGCGAGAGTGACAGAAGTTTCTTCCTAACAAATTGATTCATACGGGATTGATGGGGACCAATATATCTTAATCCTATGGTTGGGTTTTACCTTAATGAACGTTAGTAGTTGCGGATGCTTGCTAATAGTTTCAATCATAAGTGCATAGAATTCCAAGTAAGGGGTGACATGCTAGCAGTGGTCTCTCCCTCATATAAAACTGCAATAATTATTACCGGTCTAGTTATCGATTGCCTAGGGACAAATCTTTATCTTGAGTTACAAAAGCTTTCTATTATCTTGCAAAGTATATGTAGTTTTATTCTAGCTAAGTACTCCTAGTTTTATTCTTACAAACTTATCTTTACACCTACAAAATAGTTTCATGCTTGTTCTAGGTAAAGTAAGCGTTAAGTATGCGTAAGAGTTGTATCGGTGGTTGATAGAACTTGAAGGAAAAAATAATTCTACCTTTTATCTCCTCATTGGGTTCGACACTCTTACTTATCGAAAAAAGGCTACAAATGATCCCCTACACTTGTGGGTTATCAGCTGGCAACACCACGGCTAGAGTTCTGACAGCGGCTCGCAGTTAGGTGTGTTTTTCTCTACATGCAGGTGATCCTTGGCAACAACATGAGGGTTGCCTAGCGCGGCTGTAACTGTGGTGCACATGGATGCCAGATCTTGCTGGGGTGGTCGGGGCTTGCTCCCATAGTTGTTTTTGTGTTGCGAAGTTGGATCTGTGAGGTGCAGGTGACAACGTCGACAATGCCACAGCGTGTGACTCCTGGCTTTGTTTGGTGCGGCAAGATAAGGTTCGGATGGGCGGTGGTCCTTATCAATCGGATCAAAGGGAAGGTGGTTTGGCTCCTCGAAGCGAAAGCCTTGCTCTGGCTCGGCCGGAGCCGGTGACGACTGCAACCCCCGCTCACCTTCTTTGAGTCATCGTTGTTCAAGGGCAGGTGCCCTCTATCGGGCTTTGGGGGTATCCTTACTTCGGATTTTTCTAGATCGGGCGATGGGGACGCATCTTGCAACACATTCCTTCTCGAAGGTGTCGTCCTGGTTTCAAATTCCATCATGAATTGGTGACTATTCGTCTATTCCCCATCCCGTGTGTGCGCGCCATGGCTCATGTATTAATTAAGGAGAATCTCTACTATCCTAACTGCCATGCATAAGGGACGCGACTATTCGCTCGTGTCTCTTCAGACCATCGCGTTTGTTCGATACATCCCTCTGTGGCTATATATACATGTAATTAATCATCAATAAAGACAATTATTCACTTTTACATCTCCACGTATTGTCTCTCTTTCTCTACTCGAAACACGTTATCAGTGTCATTGCTCTCCATCAAGAGAGAGATAGGCCGTGCGAAAACTACGAATGCGGCCACGACAGGCCGTGGAAAGCACAGGATCGGAGCAGACATGCGTATGGGCACCACGCCGTTCACGGCGATGACGAGAATGCATCAGATTGCATGCATCCGTACAAGACATTGAATTGGAGAAAGCAACTCAGTTGTCTTTTCCCATTATTATCAGAGATCTAATAATCCATCTTATGTTCATCTTATGCATATACAAAGCATATTTATTGTTCTCCAAACTCAGAAATGAGTTTTCTCCTTCTTCAAAGGTTTTTCTCATATGAGTTATGAAGGAGACAGTAATCATAATATGTTGCATCATTTTCTCCTTATTATTTTTTCCACCGGGTTTAAAGGAGTGTTAGCAACATATCAGCACTATTCTCCTCATATTTTTCCCACGGGGTTTATGGGGGAGACTCAAGATTGTACAAAGGATTTCTCAAGATGGAAGCTGAATATAGAAGACACCTTCAGTAAGCCTTCAAGGATGATCAAGAAACGGTTTTGTACAAGGGGAAATATTAGGAATAAATTAGCACATTTCTATTGTTAATTAGCACATGTTAATTAACGAACCATCATTAGCAAGGGGTGTGTCCAACCCCGAAAAGTCATTTCCCTTTTCTCTCTATTGTTAAAAAGCATATGTTCTGGAAGGATGCCTCCGAACAGGCACCTGACATGAGATAGGTGTTCGGTTGCAAGGCCCTGGTCGGCGCAGGCTCAATGCTTGCTCTTGCAAGGTTCGTCGCATGAGTTGGAATTGTCTAGTCGCATTTGCGGGCGGCCGACTATTTGGCATGGGCGACATGGATTCTGATGGCTATTGCAACAAGGGCTTTTTTTTTTGCGATGGAAATAGGGTGAATCATTCCAAACTAACAGAATTACAATCCTTAGCAACAAGTTCAGAAATAAAAGGAGGGGATTGGTTAAGCCAGCACGCAGTGCTATCCCCAGATCTACCATAATTTGCTAAGCAATGTGCAACTTTGTTTTGATCACAAGAAACTTTAACATGAACAAACACCCTGTTCTCCAGTAAACCTTTGATTTCTGCCAAGAGATGACCATAAGTTGATCTGTCAAGTGAATCATTAGACAGTGCCGACAAAGCTACCGAACAATCAGATTGTAGCTGAACTGGTCAATTCGACCGCTGAATTGCGAGACTTACTCCCTCCATAATCGCATGTAACTCCGCTTCCAGTGCCTCATTACAGTGATAAATGCGTCGTAAGCCGCAAAAATAACACCACCTTTGTCATCACGTAAGACCATACCAGATCCTGCAGCTCCGTCGTCCACACAATAAGAACCATCAACAGAGAGAGCTACCCACCCCAGCGGCGGAGCCGGACAAGGAAGACATGGCGATGACGACCGAGTTTTCTCAATCACTGGTTCCAACAACATTGGAGCCTTACCTTTGATCACATCTTCCACACCCATACAACCTAATTGTAGCAAAGAGTTAAGATAGCTGCATAAATAATCACAAGACACCTCCATCGGTGGAATAGATTTCGCATGTGGCTTTGCTGGTCGTCATCAATGGTTAAGCCGGAGTCGTTGGCTAGTGGAGTGATGATGCATGATGACAACCCCGGCGATATTTTTCTTCTAGATGGTGTCTTCACCACTTCACGTGGGTAGCCAAGTCTGGACGGTGCGTGTATTCATTTTTTATTTTTTATTTGAACAAACGGTGCGTGTATTCATTACTTCATGTGGGTAGCCAAGTCGGCCTATGTTGCCCTGTGTGGGCTATTGTGATTTTATTCACCCAGTTTTTCCACTAACTAAGCAGTCGATTCTACTCTATTAATGAGTGAGACAAATCTTTTGACTCTGTTTTAAAAAAATAAAGGACAAGCATGAGTGTAGAGGGTTAAAACAAAATACATATGGAGTAAAATTGATGTGTCAAATCAATTTTCTTCAGTATTTACTGCCAATTAGTTACTACTTGAAACAATTGGGTTTAGTACATATATCTAACAAACAACCAGTTCAGGGCCAATCTGCAACAACACACTCCATATTTTGTAAGGATGTATCATTGAAGAAGGTCATCACATAAGCAATTCGTGCACTTAAATACAAGTACCAAAGGCGCTACCTTGACAGGGGGTGAATATTATAAAAGACGATATTAATAGAACATCCAAGCTACAAAGTTTATTGTCAGAAAAGGACATTCAGACTACGATGTAAACTCAGGAGCTATCAAATTATATGTTCGTCCAACTACACTACCGGAATTTAAGTGGAAAGGAAAAGCATTTCAGATGTTAGTTAAAGGTGACTGACTGCCCAGCTGCTATCCTGCAGGTCCATATGACAAGAAAATCAATTATACTTTGACCTTCTTGCTGTTGGCTTTGTCAACTTTCTCGCTTTCAACCTTCATCTTTTTGATGGAATCCAAAAGGGATGATGACTGTTCTTTGTTGGATGAAGATTTTGCAAAGGGGTTAAGTGGCCGCTGAGGCTCTCCTCGGTTGCCGTCTTCACTACTCTTATTTTTAGCACCAGCCTGATCAATGCCTCCTTTCAGAATCTGTTCAGCTGTACTCACACCAGCTGTTCCATCCCTCGCCCTCTTTGCTTTCCCTTCCGAGTTATCGTTCTTATTGGGTATCTTGGCTGATGGGGTGACCACAGGTGAAATCTTTGCAGTGTTATCTTTCACATCTTTTGGCTGTTCTAATTCTGCCTTCTTAGATCCAGCTGCATTGCTTCGTCGAGCGGAAGGATTCGGTATGGATGCCTCCTCCAAGTTATTTCCATTTTGCACAATTTTAGCAGGTTGGATTGTATGGAGCGCTGGTGAGTGGTTTGTACTGGTCGGGTTCGAGCAAACACCTGCTGTTCCGGCCATTCTTGCATCGTTTAACATTCTCTCCTGCAAGATGTCATTGTAATCACCAGTTGAACATAAGTTCTGTTGAGCATGTGCATGAATGAATAGGTAAGGGCAGGTAGGTTCAAATCAGGGTAAGAAATAAGGGGTGTGGATTTCACCTCAAGTAATGAACTGAACTTCTCTTGTAATATAGGAAGTTTCAAGCGTGTAACAAGTGTTAATGCTCCCTTCATTGATTTCTCCAACGTCAGTAACTTCGCAAGCTCAGTGGCGCGGACTAGCTTATCACCTGTGGAAAAGCAAGAACATGACAAATACAGTAAGAGAAAGAACCATTTGACAACAATACATGAATTTTGTTCAAGACTTTCATACCATTGCAACAAGTAGATATGAGTCTCAGGATGCACCGGTCAAGTGCAGCCTCTGTATTGAATGCTTCATCTTCAAATGCAGTTGTGTCCAGACCCAGAGCAGCAATTTCTTCTATTTTCTTTTGGATCTGGGACAAAAAAGAATGCTTAAACAACAGAGCACAGACACTGGCCTTTTAAGTTCGAGAAAGAAAAATGATGTACCTGTGAGAGATGCAACTTCCTTGTCATGAACTCGTTTTCCAAACTATTGGCTCCAAGGTCAGATGAAGCAAGAGGAAATGACAGCTCAAGTATAGTTAGAACAGGCTTGGGCATCACCTAAGATCAAGAGAACATGAGTCAATGAGCAGATCAACATCCAGTGAGGAAACTGGGGACTGGTTACATCATCAAAACTGGCAATGATTTTGATATTTCGGTGTGTTGCTTGATGTGTTTAGTGTTTAGTGTATTGGCTCTTTTCTTTCTAGGATACTACTACAAGAACCCAAACTAACAAACATTCTATAATTAACTATAGAAGACAAAAGAAAATCAAAGTAACTTTTACCCAATTCGTCATTAAACACAACAAAAAATGATTATCCATCTTGCAGATTACATGGCTGAAAGCATCTTTCTTGACAGATTAAACTTGAGAACTTCAACAAATAGGAAAACTTGTTCAAAGAGAAGCAGGGCATACCTGAGGATAACATTCAGGGGATTTGCATAGAATGCAGAATATATTATTAGCATCTAAACCCACCACCCAGTGGCTTTCATCTTCAGATTTTCTTGCCTTGGTTGAACTGAAATTTGATACGGTGATTAAGTGTGCTTCAGCAGTAAAAAAATAATGTTTAACCTGCAAGGAAGATTCTATACCTAAACACAGGAAGCCAACTCCCACCAAACTGACCAGAAAAGACCCTCAGTAGTCCCTGGAATTATTGATGATCAGTGTACAAAATTAGCATCATTAAACCTACATTCAACTGTTGGTTTACTCGTGAGGCATAGATACCTTGGAGTCATATGAACTAAGTTGGCCATTCTCACTGAAACCAAACCAAGACAGTTGAGAGGATGGAGTCAAGACAAGGCGACCGGACATTGATTGTGCCCCCTCAGTTATGTTGAATACCTTAACATCTAGGACCTGTCAGTGATAGTCATGGAATCTGCATTAGTTATTTATTTTTACAAACTGGTATATTAGTTCCACTGTCAGTTCTCATAGAGGATACAAATGTAGAAATTGGACAGGTATGCAACTATAAACTTCACAAAAACCTTGATCACAACATCTATGAGCTACCAATACTACATCATCAAAATACTTAAGCAAATGGGCATGCCAACAAATACCTGATCTCCCGAGGGTAGGCAATCTGAAGCATGGGTCACAATTGCTAGCTGATCCCCATGACCTGCCACAGTAACCACTGGACCACTGACTGAGAGGATATGCATCTGCAGAATGTTGATGGTTGGTAAGTAAACAACTAAACATGTGACCACAAGTAGTTAAATTACCCGGATTGCTCCTCCACATCAAAAGAAAAAGGAAAAACAAGAGGGAAGATGTCTCGGTACCACAGTTTTATGTGCAATTTATGTTTGTATCGAGAACAACATTACCAAACTTAGTAAATCAGATCATGACAAATTTTCTTATCTTGCCTGGAAAAAAATTTGGGCTTCCATATGTTCATGTTAGTGTAAAAAAATAGCTCTGTGAAAGGATCATGCTTCTAGCATTTAAATACTTTCAGGGATGGTCTCAGATAATATATATTTTTCAAGAACACGCAGGAGATTTGTGTACCTATACGTTAAGATAGGAAGCAAGGGTCACGGCGTCCACAGATAATTAATTTTGACAGTGATTGGTGAACAAAAAAGGAATGGAAGATTCAGTTCGTGTTTATATCAATCTAGAGGCCAATCAGGCGGCACATAGTTGTGCCAAACAAGCATGCCGAGCTTTCCGCAGTGAACACAGCTTAACAATGCACCTTTTTGTCAAACTTTTTTTACTTGTTGTGATGAATATTACTTAAGCTCAGCTTATTACAACAAAATTGTGGCACAGTACTGGACGGTGTAGATATTATAAGCAAGATTGTGAGGGCTGAAGCATCTACTACCAACTATCATGGTATAATTAGGAAAACTTATTACGCAAACAAGAATGATGTACACTACAGTAATGTTCCAATATAGCTCTTGGTTAAATGTGTATTTCCAACTGATAGATGGCAAACACAGATAACAGATGGAAATATAACCACTAGAGAATAATAGAGCGCAGGCCTTCATGAATACTGCATGATTTTTATGCAAGTACATTTGCAACAATAATAATCTGTTAACCAAGAGATAGTGTAATGATGGCTTGTTTTAAGTATTAGACCTGAGGGGTTCCCTTTCGGGGCATTATAATTTCCATACATTATTTTCTCACCATAGGAATCAGAAAGCTCTAGTACAGGACACTGAACAAACTAAGTTCATTGGTGTTTGTGAGCTAACAGGAGGCGGCCTACTTTCAGATATGGGAACCTGGCTGACTCCACAAGAATGATACTTATGGAAAAGTAAAAACATTAGAAAAAAAAGGCACAAGCTTATAAAAACCTGCAAGCCCCCTTCGGTGAAGATGCGCAAAAAATTTAAACTTGTGACTGCAGCAACCCATCCAGCACCAAGAGCCACAGACTTGACTTCTTCTCCCTCAAACCTCATTGACCACTACAATTGGACATACATAAACACCCCTTGTTTCAGTAAACCAGTAAGTGTGAGCAAAATTAAAACTCTCTAATTCTTGAAGGTGCAGAACATTTGTTACATGTAGATAACCTTACCTCACTGTTACCAGCCCAGCTGCTGAAGGGGCGGTACATAAGAGTGCTCATATTGTTGTCGCCCTTGCATGGATTTGCAAACACGCTTCCTGATTCATTCAATGCAGCCATGGTGAAACCAAAATAGTCTGTCATGGAAGGGACTCTGGGGCCTCTTCCTGTGTCGTGGAAATCAACCTGGAAAACGGATATAAATGTCACAACATCGGCAGAGAGCTAATAAAACAGCATAACTTTAGATAGTTTATTCAGCGGCTTTGAAGCAAACAGCTGAAAAGCGGATCTTACCTCTACATGTGAGTGCCCCTCATTTTCAATGGTAGTAATACTTCCAAGCATGTTGTAAGCAAGGAAATTTCGCTTGCCAGGATGAGATGGCGTTGACCCGGGCTGGAAGGCAGCTTGCATTCTTGCTGTAACCAACCTTCCGGAAGTTGCTGAATCATCCATTGCCTTCCTAGCACCTTCTTTGATATCTTTGTGCCTACCTTTTGTTCTCTTGCCTGACTGCATCTCGTGTATCATATCCTCTTCTTCACTATCTCCATTCATGTGGTCATCAAATGTGGCCTTTCTCCTCGACCGCTTGTGGTTGAAAGGTGCTGAATCACCAAGACTTTCATCGACCTCATCATCAAAACCAGCCGATGTGCTTGGCTTTTCTTCCTCATCTTCGTCGTCAAACAAAGGAACCCTCGGCGGGTTTAGCTCAGGCGCACCCTCAATGGGTGACTTCATAGTAGAAGGGACCACTGATTCCCAGATCCCAAATTTGCCCATTACATCAATGAGTACTATAGCATTATCCTCTGGTTTCCATGCCATGCTACATATCATTTCATCAAACTTCTGCCTCTCAATGTCCTGCCTTGACTTCACATCCCAGACAAGCACCTGCCTGTCCAGACCAGCAGTTGCCAGGTACCTCCCATTCGGGGACCAGCAAAGGCTGCATATAGGCTGCTCATGTTCTCCTTTCAGTGTGAATACCTCCTCTGCAGTGTCCCTGTCATACATGACCACATTATTCCTCAGCCCAGGAACAGCAAGGGTGTGTCCATCAGGACTCCAACACAGGGTATTCTTCACCGAGTGGTCGGAACCGAATGTCGGGGCGACACGCGTCAAGCTTCGTGCCTCGGTGCCCAAACAAAGATCCCAAAAGATGACAGTGCCAAAGCTGTCGATTGATGCCAGGTAATCATTTTTGGGGTCAAAAGCCAGCCCGGTCACAGAGCCCTTGTGGCCTTTGAGCACCTTGGAGATCGTGTTGTCGATTGTAGCAATCAGCTTGATGCCGTCATCGTCACCGGCCGCGGCCAAAAGGGCGCCCTTCTTGTTGAACGCCAGTGACCGGATCGGGAGTGTGAACCGAGCAACGTTGCTCTGGAACGTTCCGTCTGGAAAGAAATTTGGAGACATTTACAGATCTCGAAGTGAAAACAAAAATTTACTCAGATAAGATAGCGCACATCAGGACGGTCGGAACCACGAACCTGGGAAGGAGTAGAACTTGACGGAGTGGTCGATGGAACCGGACGCGAGCGAGCCGCCGGAGCCCGGCGCGAGGGCGACGGCCGTCACACCATCCTTGTGGAGCCGGATCGTGGCGAGGGCCGCCGCTGAACCGGAGCCCCTGGCCCCGGTCCCCGCGGCGCTCACCGCGGCGGCGTCGTGGATCAGGATGGCGACGTCGGCGGCGGACGCGGTGACGACGTGCTGCCCCCCGGGGGCCCAGGCGACGGAGCAGAAGGCCGGGGAGCCCGAGCCCGCCTTGTGCGCCTCCCGCAGCTTTACCGCGCGCCCTTTCATGGCGACGCCGCGAGAGAGATGCTTCGCGTCGGAGGCTTTCTTGGTGAGTTGGTGGGGATTTCGTGAGATTGGCGAGGATGCGGGCGGGCGTTTATGTCTCGATGTGCTGGGGGCTAAACGAGTGGCGCGAAATTTCGGGGGTTTTCCCGCGGGAAATGTTCGCTGGCGGGAAGATGGTCTTACCGGACCCGCGCGACTCCTCGCGGAAAGCTTACTGTCCACTATACCTGGCCATACCTCGGGCCGGGCCGGGCCTAAAAAAGCCCGGTGCTAAAAACCCAGACCCGACCCAGCCGTTGGGCCTATTTTTTGGGCCCAAACCCAGCCCGAGTTCGAAGAAGCCCGGCCCGGCCCGGCAGGCCCGGCCCGACGTCGGCATAAAATCGAGTTTCCGCAGACCCGAGCCCGGCCCGGCCCAACCACCTGGTTCAAATCTAGGCCCGAGCCCGGCTCGTGGGCAAGGTCAGGCCGGGCCGGGTCGGGCTTTTTCGGGCCTGGACGGTCGGGCCGGGCTGCCCATGGTCAGATCTACTGTCCACCCTGAGACAGCGTTGGGCTGATAATGCATATAAATAAAATCCCAAATACAACTATGTGTGTGACGAAAGGATAAGGATTATCGTTCGATCCGGATGCATCCTATGGTGTAGACTTACGATCTGTGGGGCTTGGGTTTTACTAATCAGAATATATGACTCATGTTGCACGCATTAGTGGTAATTGACCACGATTTGGGTTTGCATACGATTTTAATAAATGAACCGTGTGTTAGTGGTTTATGCACAAACATCGTAATTCCATTTGAAATGAAGACATTACTTCATCTTTTCGCCTCGTTTTTTCTCCTCGGTACACAATCACCTTTCTTACCCGTGTATTGATTTTCTGGCAGGTTTCAGACCTCGTTTGCTATTTTTAAACTTTTTTTTTGCATTTACCTGCCATTTGGTGCATATAAATTAAATTTCAACTTGAACTACATACGGATGTTATGAAGGTAGATCTGAAAAATCATTTGTGTGTTGCATTGCGCGTTTTCAGTCATTTCCCAGGGAATGTGAAGAATTTTCAAACATTTCAATTGCGAGATACGTGCATCAACATCAGGCTTGTTAGTAATTTAATTACAGAAAATGCAGATGGACAGCGAAAATCACGAAAGTGCGTATGTCACCGTGGCATGATGTGAAGACCCCGTGGGAAAAATTAGTAATGTTTGGTACAAGTTGCGATGACCGCTCCTTCGAAACCATTACATCTCACTAGAAAGATCATAGTTTTCAAAAGTAGACTTGACAATTCGAACTCCAATCGGCGGCGACTTCATCGTTTCGCCTCGATTTTTCTCCAAAGTACGCAAACATCATTGTACTCCTACTATTGATTTCTGGTGGATTTCATGGCTCGGTTTCTATATCTAAGGCACTTTTACATGTACCGGCATTTAGTGCATAAAAATCAAACCCCAACCGCAACTACGTGTGGATGCTGGCAAAGATGGCCTTAAAAATCATTTGTGGGTCGCTTTGCGTGTTTTCATTCGTTGTCCAAGGAATGGGAAGAATTTTCAAACATTTCGGCTGCGAGATGCGTCCACCGAGTAGGCATGTTGGAAAGTATATTACAGAAAATGCACACGGACTCCAAAAATCACGGAAACCGGTGGGTCGGCGTGTCGTGATGTCACCACGCCGTGGAATTTTTTTGGTAAAATTTGGCACAAGTTATGATGATCGCTCCTTGGAAACCATAGCATCTCACTAGAGGGATCATAGTTCAAGAAGGATATGTGGCGGATCGAACACCAATCGACGGTGTCTTCATAGCCTCTCCTCCAATTTTTTTCCACGGTAGGCAATCATCATTATAAGCCAAGTTTGATTTTATAGCGCATTTCAGGGTTCGTTTGCTGTATTTAAGCCATTTTTAGCATCTACCGGGCATTTAGTGCATATAAATCACATCTCAACTACAACTACATGTGTTGACGAGAGGGGTAAGGATTGTCGTTCGATCCGGGTGCATCCTACGGTGCAGCCTTACGATATGTGGGGCTTCGGTTTTGGCTAATCAGAATGCATGACTCACGTTGCACGCATTAGTGGTCATCGGCCACGGTTTTGGTTCGCACACGGCTTTAATGAATGAACTGTGTGCTAATGATTTATGCACGAACATCGTAATTCCATTTGAAATGAAGACGTGATATCATCTTTTCGCCTCAATTTTTTTTCCTCGGTACACAATCACCTTTCTTACCCCTGTATTGATTTTCTGTCGGGTTTCAGATCTCGTTTGCTATTTGTAAGGTCATTCTCCTACCTTAGTGTTTTGGTGATGATGACACCTTACTTTGTGATCTAATCATGTGTCAAGTTCTCCAGGTACTCCATAAGGGACACAAGACGATTAGGCTTTCCCTCCAAACGGAAAAGATCGAAGACGGTGTTCTCTACGTGTTTATTTCTTTGGTCGTAGGGAACCCGTACTATTGAGAGGGAATTCACATCGGAAGGTTTTGGGGTGAATCAATGCACGCACACATTCCTTGTCACCCACCTCCTACCCTTCCGTTCAGTGAGAGAGAGGTTCTCATTTTTAACTCAGCAGCTTTTACAACTTAGCGGTTGTACCGCTGGTTCTAGCAGTTGTACCGCTTGCACCGGTACGTCCGGCATAACTACCGCCCCAGGGGTGAAACCATGGGGTTGTTGCTATTAGGAAATCGCCAGCGGTTGTACCGCTGCCTTCGGGCAGTTGTACCGCCAACAGTCTGGCTAACCCTAAGTTGCGGCGTGAGGCGGTTGTACCGGCCCAGTACCGCCCTACCACCGGACACAGTTCTGTTGTGGTGCGGTGCTTGGGCGGTTGAGGGCCGGTTGTTCCGGTCGATCTTCTTTGACCGGTACTACCGGTGTCCCTGGCGGTTGTACCGTCCGGGACTTAGCCTTCTCCCGTACTCAGGTCAAGCGGTTGCACTGGGGCAACCACCGCATCTACCACTGCTCGAGGGTGATTCCTCTCTATTCCAAAGCGGTGGTCGAGCGGTTGTTCCGGTCCTAGCAGTACTACCGTCTGGACCTCCGGTTGTACCGCTGCCATGTAAAAATGGACGTGACGGTTGGAAATGGGGAGCACTATATAAGGGGGTGGGTCTTCCACCTACCACCTATCTCTTTCCTCTCTCTCTCCTCCATTGATGCCCTTCAAGCTTTCTTGCCCGATCTCTCTCTCTAGCCACTCAAACTTGTTGATTTGCTAGGGATTGAAGGAGGAGATCTAGATCTACACTTCCACCAAAGGAAACTTGATTCCCCATACTTTCTTGTGTGGATTTTGTTACTCTTGGGTGTTTGAGCACCCTAGACGGAAGAGGTCACCTCGAAGTCATATTCCATTGTGGTGAAGCTTTGTGGTATTGTTGGGAGCCTCCAATTGAGTTGTGGAGATAGCCCCAACCCTATTTGTAAAGGTCCGGTTGCCGCCTTCAAGAGCACCACTAGTGGAATCACGGCATCTCGCATTGTGTGAGGGTGTGAGGAGAATACGGTGGCATTAGTGGCATCTTGGGGGGCATTGTGCCTCCACACCGCTCTAACGGAGACGTACTTCCCATCAAAGGGAAGGAACTTCGGTAACACATCCTCGTCTCCATCGGTTCCACTCGTGGTTACTTCTTACCTTTACTTTGCGTGAGCTTTACTTATATTGTATCCCTTGCTTGCTTGTGTTGTTACTGTTGTTAGCATCATATAGGTTGCTTACCTAGTTGCATATCTAGACAACCTATTTGTTGCTAAACCTTGCTAAAGAAAAGTTAAAAACTGATAGTTGCCTATTCACTCCCCTCTAGTCAATCATATCGATCCTTTCAATTGGTATCAAAGCTACGTCTCTTTATTAAGGGCTTTACCGCCTAAAGAGTATGGTTGACGACGGGGATTAGGATGTTGAACTTCCCGAGGACGTGGGTGTGAACACGGTCTCTCATGAGGATTTAAATGATGCCATGGCCTCACTTAAATCCTCCATGACGACCGAGGTCAAATCCATGTTTAAAGAATTCCTTGATGGTCTCAAACTTTCTACCGATCCGTTGCAAGTGGTTAATCCCACTACCTTGACATCGGATGTCCACTCCGGTAAGGAGGGGGCTAGCACTGATAAGAACAAGCTACCTCAAGGAAATAGTGGGACGGGTACCTTTGCCTCGGTACCCCCTCCCGTGGTTTATGGAGGACCAGTGCACCCACCTCATATAGTTAATCCTGGTCCTCCTCCTAAACTTGTTAAGAATGATTTTGCTAATTGGATTTTTCGTATCAAGTCTCATTTGAATCACATCTCAACTCAACTTTGGAGAATCATTGAGCAAGGATACTACCTGATTGATCCAAACAACCTACCCAAAGAGAAGAGGCCGGCAATCAACTCAATCACTCCGCCTTGTTCATTCTTCAAGATGCAGTGCTTCCCGAAGAACTAGCTCACTTGCGTCCCTTCACTCGTGCTAAGGATTGTTGGGAACACATTGTCTCTTTATACAAGGACAGCTCAAGCATTCAACGGTCCAACTTTGAGGTAGTGCTTGATGAAGCTAATGAGTTTGTGATGATTGAAGATGAGGACCCTCATGAGCTTTACCGGAGAGTGACTACTCTTGCCGTCGCTCTTCAAGATCATGGGAGCAAGGATACAGATGACAATTGGATCAAGCGTAAGTTTCTCAAGGCCATCATGCCATTCAACAAGGCCATGGCCTCCGTTATCCGTCAAAGACCGGATTTTCATTCCCTGTCATCAAGCGACGTGTTGGATGAGTTTATTACAATGGACATCCTGAACAAGACCGCCGACAACTCTCTAGCTCGTTTTCAACGGGCAAAGAAATCATCACCCAACCTTGCTTTATAGGCCAAGGTCATTCAAGAAGAAGAAGAGGAGGAGGAAGAGGAGGGTTGCCCCGAAGACACCAAATATGCTTACCATGAGCACATGGCTTCTCGCATCTAGGCATTTTTTGGGCAACAAGAGAAACACAAGGCCCAACCTTTCCAAGAACAACTCAAGTGGGTCAAAAGGCAAGCAACATGTGAGGACTTGCTACAACTGTGGTAATGTGATGCGGATCATCCTACGGACATCACCATGTCAAGAGTCCGTTTGGCAAGTGTCACGTGCGAGGTGCGACCTCTACTTCACATACATAAAGGTGAATCATCTCCTTTACACGTGTCCACTTGACCCCTTCGAGGATGGTATACTACTTGAAACTCCATCCGTGTGCATACAAAGGTATTTTCGGACCTTCACGGATGACAAGGAGGAGTGCAAGCGCCAAGGAACGACTACACCATCCACAAGAAAAGCATGGAAGCGAAGACGGAAGAAGACGGAGCTGCGGAGTCTACAGCTTCCAGACGTCCGACATCTTCCGGACGTCCGACGTCCTCCAGACGTCCCACGCCTAGAGTCCAGCCCAGCCAGAAGACGAGCAGAACTCTACAGCGACCGGACGACCGACGCCACCCGGACGTCCGACACATCCCAGCCTCCGGACGTCCGAGCTCCTCCGGAAATCCGGAGCCAAGATACCCACACCGAAACCTTGGAAATCCGACGCCCTCCAGACGACCGTGCCTCGGACGTCCGACACGCTCCGGGCGTCCGAACCCTCCTGAGCCTCCGGACGACCGACGTCCGACACCTGCCTGTGTGCAGCCTTGGGCCTTGGGCCTTGTATCCCTTCTCCACTTACCCCTTAGTGGTCAAGACTATAAATACTCTTCCTCCACCTCCTTTCTAGGGTAAGCAATGGTTTAGCTCATAGATTAGTTGACCATTGCTCCTTCCATATACTTCTCCTTGGAGATTGCGACCTCCACGTGTGAGAAGATCCTATGGATGTCAAGGCCCCTATCTAGGGAAGGTCCTCCGGGATTTCAAGGCCCCATCTCCCTTTGGGATTTGGGATGAACTCTACCATCTATCCTCTTTCCCTTTATTGTTCTTGTACCCTTGTGGATCTTGTGTGGATGTGAGTCTAGTGGATGTGTGATTGGACTTGTTCTTGAGTGTTTCCCTTGTGATTTCTCCTCGTTCTTTCCCGTGTTGTTCGTGTTCTTCGTGAATCCCCCTCCAATTCGTGAAAGATCGACACACACGGGTGTGCCCCGTATCATATTGGTATCAAGAGCCACATTTCTCATGAATTTGGAGTCCCCCCCTTCGTTTTATAGCCTAATTTTGTGTGTTTTTGTCCCAATTCGAAAATCCCCACCAAAAATAGCCTCACCAAATTTTTTATGATTTGTTATTTCTTGTGAGATTTTGTTGATTTTGATCCATGGAATTCGTGTTTGGCAAGTAGATCTAGCTTTCCCACCATGAAATCCACCTAATTTTTCTTTTTCCCATCAAGTTTGACCCCAAAAATTGAAATTTCCGCCCAAAATCGCGTCCCGGATCTGAAATCCCGAGCTGACCCAGACCCCTCGGACGTTGACAGCCTCCGGACGTCCAGACCCTCCCGAAGCCTCGGACGTCCGACACTTTCTGGACGTCCGGAACACCAAAACAGAGCCGATTTCTCGGATTTTCGTACCGTCCAGACGTCCGACCCTCGGATGTCCGGCATCTCTCGGACGTCCGACACGTGTAGAAACTGACTTTTGCTGATTCTTGTTTCGGCCATAACTAATTCATCCGGACTCTGATTTTGACGTTCTTTAGCTCGTTTTGTAGCTATTGACACCCTCCATCCCAAAAAAATACTTCCAAAACCATTTGACTCCATCATATTTTTCACATTTTGGCAAGTTTGCCTAGGCCACCACCATAACTTCCGCATAGCTTTTCCACCATAAACTTTCGCCACCCTAACCCAATTTTGTTTGAGATTTTGAGTTGCGATTTCCGTTTTCTAAGGTGTTTCGGCTAATTAGGGACGGTTCTACATCGAAACGCTGCCACTCATCATCGCCTCAGCCTCGACATCGACATCAGCCACTTTGCCTTTTGGCACCCCAACCGTAAGCAAGGACGGTAATCTCGACGACATCTTTGTTTATATCCTTGCCATTGCTTTGATCGCTCTGAGCCTATTGCGTACCTTACCCATTGAGACTAGCGACTTGAGAATTGTCGGGCCATGTTACTTGTGCGCCGTAGTGATACTCTTATGCCGCATAGCTACTTCTAGCGTGCAAACATCTTGTTATCTACATTGTGCCATAAGTCTCTCCCATGCATATCCATCATACTTGTCTCATATCTTGGTTCGAGCATCAAGCATAGAAAAAAAAGAGAAAAAGCTTTTAAGCAAAAGAGGAGATACAAACGAGCTTCTAAGCAATAGCAATAGCATTGAGCCATTTTGCATAGTTCATACTCTTGGATCATACATAGCATAGCATACTTGGGATTGAAGACGACACGTTTACTCTCATAGGTTGGTGCACAAGCGCGTATCTAGCCCATTTGAGCAATCGAGCCATTGTCTCTTCTAGTATCCGTGCAACACGAGCTTTTCCCGGGTCTCACTCATTTTGTGCTCATTCCTTGGTTGCGCGGATCCCATTTATCTATCCGTGTGTGTGTTCCTAGTGCCACCATAGTGATTGATCTATTTGTTTTGCATTGCAATTTTGTGAATCTTCCTCAACATTTTTTATATCTTGGATTGACATTTGCTTGAATTTCGTGCCACTTGTCCTAACCAAGCCACTCGATAAGCTTTACTTTGTAGGTGTGAGTGAACAAGTCTGGTACCAATTTCCCTATTCTTTCATTCCACATTGAGTGAAACGGGATACATCCTCAACTTTGGGAATGGTATATTGGTATTGTTTATCTCATTTGCTACTCACCCTTGCTCGAGTCTTGTGATGGATAGGCCAAGCACATCATCTTCTTCGGTCTACAATAACAACGACGAGTTCGATGCCATGAAGAAAACCATCGACGCCAAGTTGGATGCTTAAATGGAGGAGCTCAAGGTCCTCATCAACACCGGCAAGAGGTCTTCCTTATCTTCGAAAAGACGCTCAAGTGCACATGCTTCCGAGCTACCATCTCTGACAAGATCACCTCGGCATCGACACCATCAACGACATGAAGAAATAACGACTCCAACACCAAGGCGTCCAACAAAGAACAAGTGTGAAGGTCACGAGCTCGACACCAACCACCGCTCGATGACTTCACCAACTACCTTGGCATCTTTGCCAAGCGACTTTAAGGCATCTTCGCCTTTGGATATGCGGCATCTTCGCCGACAAGCACTTCAAGAGAAGCTCCCCAAGCTCAAGACCGTGACTTCCACGAGCCACTACGACTTCAACATTCCATTCTATGGGACTCATGACCCCGAAGAGTACCTCGAGTGGGAGCGCAAGATGGACACCTACCTCAAGCTACTTCAAGTCCCTTCCGAAGAACAAGTGAAGTGCGCCACAAGAAACTTCCACGGCGATGCGTCGACATGGTGGCTTCACACACCTTCGAAGAGCTTAGACATGAGTTGTTCCAAGACGAAGAAAGCGATGCGGCGAGAATTTGTGCCTTCCAAGTACACGGAACATCTTCAACACCAATTGGAGAACACCATACAAGGATCAAAGTCCCTTGACGAGTACTTCATGGAGATGACGAAAGCCTTGCGACGAGCCGGAGTGGACGACCCCATTTGGATGAAGTTCCACTTCACGACGGGATTGAACAACGACATCGCCAAGACCATCGTCAACAACACCTCCAAGTCTCTCGATGACCTCTACATTGGTGCTCTCAAGGCGGTTCAAGAACTCAAGAAGGCAAAGGCTTCTCCACCCCAAGCATACTTCGCGACGACCAAGCTCCATGACTACGAGCATGAGGATGGTACCACCAAGATGTCCAAGCCCGACGTGCTCCAAGAAGACGCTCCCAAGTTCGACTTCACCGCCATCCCTCTTTGTGGTATTAACGATGTCGAGTCTACCATGACTCTTTTTGAAGACGGTGCGGCGACAACCACAACTACGGAGCCACTCAAGGAACATGCTTTGGAGGCAAGCGACAAGGTGGCAAGCATGGATGATGTTTCCATCTTTGGAGGCGAGAGTGATGATGTGCCATCTTCGGCCTTCATCCACGGCGACGGTGACGAGATGGTTGAGCATGGGATTTTCCCTTCGACCACGGCGACGTTTGGACTTGTTGAGAGACTTTTGCCACCATATTGAGAGTGAGAGTGCCTTCACCACTAGCCCCATATATGATGAGTTGCCCCAATTCCCATGTGAGGAGAGCCACAACCCCCACCACTTGAGTGAGATGAGTGACTCCACCATATGTGAGTATGAGTGCAACTACCTAGAGGGAGTGAGTGAGTCACCACCACATAGAGCGAGTGAGGTAGTTGATAGGGCATGCGAGGCCATTTCGATTTCTAACAACTTAACCTATTCCTCTATTGTGTCTTCTCCTTTGGTGCTCGGTCCCATATTCGAGTACGCGTCGACCCTTGACGACTTCGTCCTCACCTTGGACAAGACGATGGCCATGGTGGTATATGAAGCACCCCCACATGGTTCTATCACGATGAAGATGACCAAAAGTTGGTCTATGCAACCTCACCCGCACCACATCAGTGGAATGAAAAAGGTAACTTCAGTGAAGGTGATGCTCTTGTCCCACTAGTGGACATTGATTGCCTGCATGATGTTGATCACCTTATGGACACACCACATGCTATGTCTTCTTCGTGCCTAGATGTGCCACCAATTTTTGATGAATGTGATGATGAGCATGTAGAATTACCTAGTTGTGATGCTATACTCCATGGGATAACATGTGAAAATTCTATTGGTCACATCATGTTTGACAACCCACTAAACTTGTCATATGCTATGCGTGAAATTTCCCATATTGCATCTTTGCAATCTCACCGTAGCGACTATGCATATCCCATACAAATTAATCCCATTTGCTCATATGGCATAGACGACAAGCCCATGGTTATTGGCATTTGCTTTTCTTGTGATGATATTGCCATGCTTCCTTTGCATCATTTGCGCAATAATTCTCATATGCCATGCCATGATCTCCATGATTTGGAAATGCATTGTTTTCGATGTTGTCCATACTCTCCGCATTATGCTTCCGCTATTGCACTTGAGGAGACCTCAATAGTTTCCTCTTACATGTTAGGAGATTTTGTTCCATCCCATCCATTGCATGATCCCAATTATTGTGTGCACCATCCGCATACCATGAACAACAATGCTCTCAATTCAAATGATGCACTACATACTTCTAGTCTCCATTATGCCATATATAACAACAAACCTTTCATGATGGATGGCATGTTCTTATATCATGCATCTCATTTATTTGAGCATAGGATATTTTGTGCTAATGAACACATGCACATGCACATCCTAATGGATGATGTGTACATATACCACGCACACACAATTTCCCCTTTGTCTTTGTTGTGTGTAGGTACTCATGATTACTCGTCAACCTCACAATCCCACGAGTTAACGAAAAGAGCTCTTGAGAGCACCGATGCTTTGGGATTCACCGGAATGTGTCTCCAACCATTCCCCTAGCGCAAGGACTTCGCGCATTTCTTCTACTTGGCTCTCACATGGCTATGGCTTATTTCTCATTACACTTATATGCACATATTGCCATGTTCACTTTGCATGATATGTTCATTTCTATGCCTTTGCCATGCATTTGTGACCCATGCCTTGAATCTCACATGACACTTGATTCTCATATTTGTATGTGTATTTGCAAGCTTGGTGGAGATCTTACTTCCTATTGCCATGTTCGCTTTCTGCCCCATGCCTATGATGATACATTGATCATGTTTTGTGTTCATGCTCGCGATATGTCATGTGCATTACTTATGCCCACTATTTGCTCACATGACAGGATTGCCATGATTTACTCTATTATGTTGCATCTTCGCACTACTAGTTTGCACGACATTATCACTATGCTTGCTTGTGTTGCATCACCGATGTGCTCCTTTTATGCGGTTGATGACAACCATTGCCATGCTTTGCACATGAGTGATATTGCTTATTGTCATATGTCTCCATATGTTGCCTCTCTCATGCTCGATGCTTTGCCATGTATTGAGTGCAACGCTGCTTTTGATCTTGCTAATGAGATTGCCCCCATAGCTTTCTCTCATATTCTTGGAGCTTTTGACATCTTTCATGTGAAGCATGCTTTGTTTCCTTCTTTGCACCCTATGCCTAGTGCCATGAATATAGACATTGTTGCATCATATTGTTCATGCACTTTATATCCTAATGGTTATGTGCAAGAGAAGAAAACCATCATGATGGATGATGTGTTTGTCTACCATGCACATACATTGTTTCCTTTGTTGTGTGTATGTGTAGGATACTTCGACTACATGTCAACTTCCACTTCACGTGAGTTGACGATTCGAGCTCTTGAGAGCGAGCCATGCTACACCGACGCGTTTCTACATGACGCTTGCTTGTGTTTCGGAATTGTGAAGAATGCACAAGGACCCACTTTAGAGGTGACATCCTTCTTGAGCATGGATATTGTGGATCTTCCTACTTGTGTTGCTTGTATCATGACACATATTGGTCATCTTGGACCACCTACTTGCGCACATGTTAGTGATATTGCTTTTCCTTACGATTGCCACATTACCATGCCTCATGACATATATGCCTTGTGTGTTGCATCCAACTTGTGGATTGTTTGCTCTTATCATATGCTTGGTTGCAACAACGTCCATTCTTCACATTTGCCATGTCCGATTGCTTGCTACATGCTTGACTTGATTGCCTCACACATGATGACCAATTGCTCTATTTATTGTGTTGAGTGCCTCACTATCTTCACTACACCATATGCACATTATGCTTGGATTGCCTTGCACTTTGGCTTGCCCCATGTGTTTAGACACTTCATACTACTTGGTGTTGTGAATGATTCCTTTGTCTACCATAGACCTTTCGTTGATTGCTATGTGCATGAGTGCTATGACCATGAGGTAGATGCTTGTTCTATTGTCACACATAATGGCATCCCTACCTCACATTTCCTTGCTTGTCCCCATGATGCCTTAGGTCGTGCTCAATTTGTATGCTTACATGCCATGACACAATCCCTTGTCACACCATATGTTATGCATAATGACAACACCCGTGCGGTGATTCACCACTTGAATGCTTGGTTTTGCACTAACGCTAACCACATTTGTTTTTCCAAGTGTTTGTCGTATTTGCTCCTTTTGAAGGAATTACTTGACGATGCAACATTGGAGAGTGCCCCTTTCGAGTTTGATGATGACGAGTGCTTGGTGATCGTTCACTTTTACATGGCGACGCCATCTCTTTCCCATGGTGATTTGGATTTTGATCCGAGGATGGATCTTTCCCAAGGGGGAGGGGATGATGCAGAGCATCCTATGGACATCACCATGTCAAGAGTCCGTTTGGCAAGTGACACGTGCGAGCTCTACTTCACATACATAAAGGTGAATCATCTCCTTTACACGTGTCCACTTGACCCCTTCGAGGATGGTATACTACTTGACACTCCTTCCGTGTGCATACATAGGTATTGTTGGACCTTCACGGATGACAAGGAGGAGTGCAACCACCAAGGAACGACTACACCATCCGCAAGGGAAGCGTGGAAGCGAAGACGGAAGAAGACGGAGCTGCGGAGTCTACAGCTTCCGGACGTCCGACGTCTTCCGGACGTCCGACGCCTGGAGTCCAGCCCAGCCAGAAGACGAGTAGAACTCTACAACGGCCGGACGACCGACGCCGCCCGGACGTCTGACACGTCCCAGCCTCCGGACGACCGACGCCGCCCGGACGTCTGACACGTCCCAGCCTCCGGACGTCCGAGCTCCTTCGGAAATCCGGAGCCAAGATACCCGCACCGAAACCTCGGAAATCCGACGCCCTCCGGACGACCGTGCCTCGGACGTCCGACACGCTCCGGACGTCCGAACCCTCCCGAGCCTCCGGACGACCGACGTCCTTCGGACGTCCAACACCTGCCTGTGTGCAGCTGTGGGCCTTGGGCCTTGTATCCCTTCTCCACTTACCCCTTCGTGGCCAAGACTATAAATACTCTCCCCCACCTCCTTTCTAGGGTAAGCAATGGTTTAGCTCATAGATTAGTTGACCATTGCTCCTTCCATATACTTCTCCTTGGAGATTGCGACCTCCACGTGTGAGAAGATCCTATGGATGTCAAGGCCCCTATCTAGGGAAGGTCCTCCGGGATTTCAAGGCCTCATCTCCCTTTGGGATTTGGGATGAACTCTACCATGTATCCTCTTTCCTTTTGTTGTTCTTGTACCCTTGTGGATCTTGTGTGGATGTGAGTCTAGTGGATGTGTGATTGAACTTGTTCTTGAGTGTTTCCCTTGTGATTTCTCCTCGTTCTTTCCCGTGTTGTTCGTGTTCTTCGTGGAATCCCCCTCCAATTCGTGAAAGATCGACACACACGGGTGTGCCCCGTATCATAATGTGAGTCACTTCGTGGTGGATTACCCATATAAGAAGAGGGAAGACAATGGTGGCAAACTCATCCGCAAAGATAAGGCCAAGTCCTTCCCCAACAAGAACAACTTCACCAAGAAGGCGCCTCACAAGGTGTTGGTGGCTCAAGAAGAGTATCCCTCGGATGATGATGTTGATGATGAAGATACAAGTGGTGAAGGGATGGCAATGGCTACAATGGCAATTGCGTCCTCTACCCCAACCAAGGTGTCTCTCTTCGACGCCCCCAACGAGAACCACACTGCTAGGTGCCTTATGGCCAAAGGTATCACCAAGGAACCCCTAACGTCAAAACCTCGATCATTAAAACTTCCATTTCTACCACTTCTTCTTTGTTGGATTGTGTGGATGAACATGAGGAGGCGAAGGAGGATGAGAATGAGTTTGACAAATTCTTGTGTAAACTCAAAGGTGAATCCAAGAAGCACTTTGTTGCTCTTTTGGAACAACTTGGCGAGGCCAATGATATCATTGAGTCTCAAGAGGAATCCCTTGAGGAGTTGAAGGGGAATAGTCGTGATTATGCCAATGAGATAACAGATCTTTCCATTTCTCTTGAGGAAGAGCGAGGTCTTCGTTTGGCTCTTGAGGAGTCACAAAATGTTGACCTTGCTAATTACGTAAAGATCATGATCATGCTATTGTTCTTAATCGTGTGCTCAAATCTGATAAGGTGGCACTTGGGGTTGGCCATGATAGACTCAAGGAAGAGTTTGACGCACTTGACAAGGCTCACAAGGCTTTGAAGGGTGCTCATGCCTCTCTGAAGGAGTCTCATGATCAACTCCAAGTAAAACTTACTAAGAAAATAGCCACATGTCCTTATTTTGTGTTAATTGATAATGCCATTCCTACTAACCCTTGTTGTGAGCATGCGCACCTTGTGGAGGAAAATGCTAAGTTGAAAGGACAACTTGAGAAAGGCCTTGTGACATGTATCCAAGGTGAGAAGAATCTCAATGACCTTTTGAGCAATCAAGAGGAAGTTGTAGCAAAGGAAGGGATTGGGTTTGCACCCAAGTCTAAGAAAAAGAAGAAGTTGAAGACCAAGCAAGCTCCCCCGGTAAAGGAAACCTTTGTCAAAGCGGGGAAGGTCACTCATGAGAAGAACAAGGACAATGTTGTGGGTGGTAATGCCAAGAAGGGCAAGACCACCTCCACCAACAAGGCCGGCGATTTCAACCCCTCTTATGTTTTATGCCGTGCTAGTGATGGGCATGTTTATGCCAAATATGTTGGTTCTTCTTATGAGTACATTGAATGGTCTATTTGGGTTCCTAGGACCCTTGTTACTAAGATGAAAGGACCTATTAACGAATGTGTACCTAAATCCAAGCATTGATCTATTGTAGGAGTTTGCTTCCGGAGGGGTGTCATGATTGCTTGATAGTGGAGCAACAAATCATATGACCGGAAGCAAGGATTTGGTGGTGGACGTTCGACCCGATGCATCTTTGGCCACTCAAGTCTCCTTTGGTGATGACAATTTCAAAGGTATTGGGTCTTGGTAAGTTGGTTATCTCTCCGGACTTAACTATTGAGAGAGTCATGCTTGCTGAGACCCTTGCATACAATTTACTTTCCGTTCATCAACTTGCACTCATGGGTTTTAGTACTTTCTTTGGCATTGATATCGTGACCCTTTTGTGGACCAAGACTCTTAAAGTAGCCTTTGTTGGGCATGTCAAAAACGGTCTCTATGTGATTAACTTCTCAGAGCGACCCACTAAGACCGCGACTTGCCTAATGGCTAAAGTTGATGTGGGATGGCTTTGGCATCGCCGGCTAGCCCATGTCAATATGAGATATTTGCAAAGTCTCCTCAAAGGGGATCACATTCTTGGACTAACAAACGTAAGTTTTGCCAAAGATCGTGCTTGCAGTGCGTGTATCGAAGGAAAGCTACACGAGAAGGCTCATCGACCCAAGACTACCATCTACTCGAAGAGGACCTTGGAGCTCCTTCACATGGATCTCTTCGGCACCCCATCTTTTGATAGTCTTGGGGGAAGAAAGTATTGCTTGGTGATTGTGGATGATTACTCAAGATACACATGGGTATACTTCTTCAAGAAGAAGAGTGAGACCCAATAGATCGTCATCAACTTTGCAAATGAAGTTCAACGCCAACATGAAGCAAAGATTTTGATGATTAGAAGTGACAACGGCACTGAGTTCAAGAACTACACCTTGGATGAGTTTCTTAGTGATGAGGGGATAAAGCATCAGTATTCCACACCATATACCCCTCGACAAAATGGTGTTGTGGAGAGGAAGAACCGGACATTGATGGATGCGGCAAGGACCATGATGGCGGAGTTTAAATCTCCGTACAACTTTTGGGCCGAAGCCATCAACACCGCATGTCATGCATCCAATCGGCTCTACCTCCGCAAAGGCTTGAACAAGACTCCATATGAGATGCTTACCGGTAACAGGCCCAACCTCAAGTATTTCCGGGTGTTCAGTTGTAAGTGTTTCATTCTCAAGAAAGGTGTTCGTTTGTCTAAATTTGAATCTAGAGCTCATGAGGGCATATTTGTTGGTTATGCTACAAACTCTCATGCTTACCGTGTTCTCAACAAGTCCACACGACTCATTGAGGAGATGAGTAACGTAGAGTTTGATGAAAATAATCGCTCCCAAGTGGAGCAAAGTGGTCTTTCTGATGTAGGTGATGAAATTCCTCCCCAAGCCATAAGAAGAATGGGCGTGGGACACTTCCTACCTGTTGAGGAACCCCTTGTGGCTGAAGGAGAAGGACAATGTTCCACGCAAGTGGAACCATCACCGACGCAAGACCCACACGCTTCCGAAGAACAAAGTGAAGGCCCTCAACCTCGTGAACAAGATCAAGGGCAAGATCAACCTCATGATGATGATGTTACATCACAAGATGCTCAAGATCAAGTTCACAACCCCGAGCAGGCGCAAGATCAAGATCATGCTCAGGATCAAGAGCAAGCTAGTGATGGCTCTCAAGTTCGTCAAGACGATTCACCGCAACCTTCCATGGAAGAGATTTTAGAAAGACGAACTGCCAAGATTGATTCCAAGCTTAGAAATAAGCAACACATTCTAGAGAACGTCTATGGAAGCTTGAATAGAGGGGTAACTAATACGTCTCCAACATATCTACTTTTCCAAACACTTTTGCTCTTGTTTTGGACTCTAATTTGCATGATTTGAATGAAACTAATCTGGACCGACGCTGTTTTCAGTAGAACTACTTTGGTGTTATTTTTTGTGCGGAAATAAAAGTACCCAGAATTGGACGAATTTTTTGTGAATTATTTCTGTGATTTATGATGAATTATGGAGCAAAGATCCACCGGAGGGGGTGTGCCTGTGGGCCAGTACCCATCAGGGTGCGGCCACCCCCTGGCCGCGCCCTGATAGGTACTGGGGCCCACGAGGCTCCACCGACCCTAATTCCACTCCTATAAATTCCTATTCTCGGAGAAAAAAATAAGAGAGAAGTTTTCATCGCGATCTACGAGACAGAGCCACCACCACACCCTGTTCTTCCTCGGGAGGGCTGATCTGGAGTCCGTTTGGGGCTCCGGGGAGTGGAGATCATCGTCGTCATCATCACCAACCCTCTCCATCAACTACTCCATGATGCTCACCACTGGGCGTGAGGAATTCCTCTGTAGGCTTGCTGGTCGGTGATGGGTGTGGATGGAATTGATCATGTAATCGATTTAAGTTTGATAGGGCTTGATCCCTAGTATCCACTATGTTCTGAGATTGATGTTGCTGTGACTTTGCTATGCTTAATGCTTGTCATTAGGGCCCGAGTGCCATGATTTAAGATCTGAACATATTATGTTACCTCTGAATATAAGATTGATTTGGATCCTATCTTGCAAGTTGTATGCACCTATTACGTGTCTTGATCCACATACCCCAAGGTGACAATAATTGGGATTCTTTCCAGTGATTGTCGTAGTTTGAGGAGTTCATGTATTCACCAAGTGTTAATGCTTTGTTCTGGTTCTCTATTAAAAGGATGCCTTAATATCCCTTAGTTTCCAATAGGACCCCGCTGCCATGGGAGGGTAGGACAAAATATATCATGCAAGTTCTTATCGCAAGCACGTATGACTACATACGGAATACATGCCTACATTATATTGATGAATTGGAGCTAGTTCTGTGTCGCTCTAGTGTGTAACTGTTACATGATTGATGTCATCCATATCTTTCCATCGCTGCACCATGGCCTACGCTTTACATATACTAAATCTTGCTAAGTTACTACTGCTGATGTTACTGTCACACCTGCTACTCAATTGTTACTGTCACTACTGTTACCAAAACTGCTGCTATCACTGTTACCGCTACTACTATTATTTGTCGTGCTACTAAACTTTTGCTGTAGAGAGATATCCCAGGTGCGGTTGAATTGACAACCAACTGTCAAGGCCAATAAATATTCTTTGGCTCCCCTTGTGTCGAATCAATAAATTAGGGTGAAATACTACCTGTGAAGACTGTCGCGATCCCCTATACTTGTGGGTTATCAGTAAACACTCGTCGTCAATTAATAAACTTTTGTGCACATCACGTGTTTGTTTCTTGCATTGAACCCCTCAAGGTACAAGAGGCGCTCGAGGACACGGAATGGCTTGAAGCCATGCACGATGAACTCAACAACTTCGAGTGCAACAAAGTGTGGCGATTGGTGCCAAGACCAAAGGAGAATCACAATGTCATTGGAACCAAATGGATCTTTAAGAACAAGCAAGATGCGAACGGTGTAGTCATTCGCAACAAGGCAAGATTGGTGGCTCAAGGCTACTCCCAAGTCGAGGGTATCGACTACGGTGAAACTTTTGCACCCATCGCTCGCCTTTAATCTATTCGCATGTCGCTTGCATATGCATCTCATCATGATTTCAAATTGTATCAAATGGATGTGAAAAGTACTTTTCTTAAATGGTCTACTTAAGGAGTTGGTATATGTCAAGCAACCCCTGGGGTTCGAGGATCCTCGGTTCCCCAATCATGTATACGTTCTCGATAAGACACTCTATGGCCTTAAACAAGCCCCACATGCGTGGTATGAGCACCTTATCGAGATATTGCAAGACCGTGGGTTTGAAATTGGGAAAATCGATCCCACTCTTTTCACAAAGAGGGTTAACGGGAACTTGTTAGTATGCCAACTATATGTTGATGATATTATCTTTGGTTCTTCTAACAAAGTTTTCAATGATGAGTTTGCCGCACTAATGACCAAAGAGTTTGAGATGTCCGTGATGGGAGAGTTGAAGTTCTTCCTTGGATTAGAAGTCAAGCAACAAAGTCAAGGAACCTTCATCAACCAAGCAAAATATACTCGAGACATGCTCAAGAGGTTCAAGTTGGATGATCTTAAGCTGGCCAAGACCAACACTCCCATGCCACTCAAATGCCAACTTGACAGTGATCCCAATGGTAAAGCTGTGGATCAAAAGGTATATTGCTCCATGATTGGATCCCTACTTTATCTTTGTGCATCTAGGCCGGATATCATGTTGAGTGTGGGAATTTGTGCACGATTTCAATCCGCACCTAAGGAGAGTCACTATGTGGTTATCAAGCGAATCTTTTGATATTTGGCTCATACCCCAAACTTTGGCTTATGGTACCCCAAAGGTGCTTCATTTGATCTCATAGGATATTCAGACTCGGATTGGGCGAGAGACTGTGTGGAGAGGAAGTCAACTTCCGGAGGTTACCAATTCCTTGGTCGCTCTTTGGTAAGTTGGTCTTCGAAGAAACAAAACCGTGTTTCTCTCTCGTCCACCGAGGCCGAGTATGTAGCTGCAGCAAGTTGTTGTGCACAGTTGCTCTGGATGAGGCAAACTTTAAAGGATTATGGTGTCACTTGTGACAAAGTGCCCCTCTATTGTGACAACGAGAGTGCTATTAGGATCTCCAACAACCCGGTTCAACATTACAAGACGAAGCTCATTGAGATTCGTCATCACTTCATCCGGGATCACATCAAGCATGGAGAGATTGATCTTATTCATCTCAATACTAATGAACAGCTTGCAGATATATTCACGAAGCCATTAGATGAAGCAAGATTTCGCGAGTTAAGGCATGAGCTAAATATCATTGATTCGAGCAATGTGGCTTGACTTATTGCACACCCCACCATACTCTTCATTATGTCTTGCTTAGATGTAGGCATGGATGTAGGGGGGTGTTGTTCTCTCAATGAACTCTCCCTCCCCTTATTATGCATAAATTGATCAAATCTTTCACATTAACCATTTTTATGGTACTTGTGCTTCAAAGACGAGTTTTGGCCATGGACCCAAGGTTAAAATTTTCGCGGTGCCATACCAACTGACTCAAACATAGGTGGCCCCGACCACCGCCCCCTCCTAGTGAGGTATCTGCTAAAAGTGCTCATGTTTGGTTTGTTTTTGTCTTGGATCTTATTCGCTCTTGTTAGATGGTTAGGTCCTAGGTGTAGGTACCCCCTAGGTTTTGATATTTCGTGTTTTATTTTTTTTGCAACTTTGGGGGCTTACCTGACCATATTTCTGTGTCGTGTCTCCATCCCAAGCCTTCCCCCTCTCATAAACCCTGATGCGGAGCATCCTACGGACATCACCATGACAAGAGTCTATTTGGCAAGTGGCACGTGCCACAAATACTTCACATACATAACGGTGAATCATCTCCTTTACACATGTTCACTTGACCCCTCCGAGGATGGTATACTACTTGACACTCCTCTCGTGTGCATGCATAGGTATTGTCGGAGCTTCACGGATGACGAAGAGGAGTGCCGGCACCTACGTACAACTACATCATCCGCGAGGGAAGCATGGAAGCGGAGACGGAAGAAGACGGAGCTGTGGACAAGCTACAGCGGTCGGACAGACGGTCGGCCCCGGACATCTGGCCCAGCCCGAACATCCGGCGCCCTTCCCCAAAAATCCGGCGCAAGGCCCCCGAACCTCGCAGACGCGACCACTCCAGGCCGCTCATCCGGCCCGACCCCTGGACATCCGGCGCCACAAGACATGCCGGATATCCGGCGCCCCTGCCCAGAAATCAGGCTCGAAGACACGAGTACCGGGCGTTCTCTGGCCAGCTTCAGGCCAGACATCCAGCCCGTGCCCAGGACATCTGGCACCCCCGCGACTGGCCGGACCTCCGGCGCCTGCCTGCACGCATGGACGGGCCCGAGGCCCATGTACCTCCCTCTCACTTACCCCTTCGTGGGCTAGCACTATATATACTCCACCCCCTCCTCCATTTTAGGGTTAGCAATGGTTTAGCGCATAGTTAGTTGAGCCTAGCTCCTTCCACTACCTCTCCCATGGAGTAGATGCCTCTATGAGAGAAGACGCCCTAGTGGATGTCAAGGCCCCTTGCGAGGGAAGATCCCTAGTGGATTCCAGGCCCCATCTCCCCATGGGATTTGGGATGAACTCTACCATGTATCCTTGTTTCCCTTTGTTGTTCTTGTACCTTGTGGATCTTGTGTGGTTTTGAGTCTAGTGGATGTGTGATTGGACTTGTTCTTGAGTATTTCTCTTGTGATTTCTCCTCGTTCTTCCGTGTGTTCTTCGTGTTCTTCGTGGAATCCCCCTCCAATTCGTGAAAGATCGACACACACGGGTGTGCCCCGTATCATCTTGGTATCAAGAGCCACGTTTCTCACGAATTTGGAGTCCCCCCCTCATTTTATAGCCTAATTTTGTTTGATTTTGTCCTAATTCGAAAATCCCCATAAAAAATAGCCTCACCAAACATTTTGTGATTTGTTGGTTCTTGTGAGATTTTGTTCATTTTGATCCATGGAATCCGTGTTTGGCAAGTAGATCTAGTTTTCCCACCACGAAATCCACCCCAATTTTTTCTTTTCCCCCATCAATTTTGACCCCCGAGATCAAAAATTTCCGCCCAAATCGAGTTCCCGAGCCCCAAATCGCGATCTGGATCTGTCGGGCCGAACATTCGGGCCCCTGGCCTGACATCCAGGCCCTGGCCAGACATCCGCCCCCCCAGCCGGACATCCGGCTCCTGGAGCTCCAAATCGGGCGCGTTTTGGACACTGTGTCCCGGATTTCCGGCCTAACCCCCCGGATATCCGGCCCCTAGGAATTTCAGTTTTCATGTTTCACCGTTTTGGCCATAACTAATTCATACGGAGTCCGATTTTGACGTTCTTTAGCTCGTTTGATAGCTATTGACATCCTCCATCACAAAAAAAGATTCATAATCCTTTTACTCCATCATATTTTTGAAAATTTGACAAGTTTGCCTAGGCCTCCACCATAACTTCCGCATAGCCATTCCACCATAAACTTCCGCCATCCTAACCCAATTTTGTTTGAGATTTTGAGTTGCGGTTCCCGTTTCCTAAGGTGTTTCGGCTAATTAGGGACGGTTCTACATCGACAACGCCGCCACTCATCATCGCCTCAGCCTCGACATCAACATCGGCCACTTTACCTTTTTGCACCCCAACCGTAAGCAAGGACGGTAATCTCGACGACATCATTGTCCATTTCCTTGCCATTGCATTGATCGTTTCGAGCCTATTGCGTAACTTACCCATTGAGACTAGCGAGTTGAGAATTGTCGGGCCACGTTACTTGTGCACCGTAGTGATACTCTTATGCCGCATAGCTAGTTTAGCGTGCAAATATCTTGTTATCTACATTGTGCCATAAGTTTCTCCCGTGCATATCAATCATACCTGTCTCATATCTTGGTTCGAGCATCAAGCATAGAAAAAAAAGAGAGAAAAAAGAGCAAAAAACTTTTAAGCAAAAGAGGAGATACAAAAGCGCTTGTAAGCAATAGAAATAGCATTGAGCCATTTTGCATAGTTCATACTCTTGGATCATACATACATAGAATACTTGGGATTGAAGACGGCACGTTTGCTCTTTTAGGTTGGCGCACAAGCGCGTATCTAACCCATTTGAGCAATCGAGCTATTGTCTCTTCTAGTATCCGTGCAACACGAGCTTTTCCCAGGTCTCACACATTTTGTGCTCATTCCTTGGCTGCGCGGATCCCATTTATCTATCCGTGTGTGTGTTCCTAGTGCCACCATAGCTATTGATCTATTTGCTTTGCATTGCAATTTTGTGAATCTTCCTCAACATTTTCGATATTTTGGATTAACATTTGCTTGAATTTTGTGCCACTTGTCCTAACCAAGCCACTCGATAAGCTTTATATTGTAGGTGTGAGTGAACAAGACCGGTACCAATTCCACTATTCTCTCAACTCACATTGAGTGAAACGGGATACATCCTCAACTTTGGGAACGGTATATTGGTATTGTTTATCTCATTTCCTACTCACCCTTGCTCGAGTTTTGTGATGGATAGGCAAAGCACATCATCTTCTTTGGTCTACAACCACAACGACGAGTTCGATGCCATGAAGAAAACCATTGACGCCAAGTTGGATGCTCAAATGGAGGAGCTCAAGGTCCACATCAACATCGACAAGAGGTCTTCCTCATCTTCGAGAAGACGCTTAAGTGCACATGCTTCCGAGCTACCATCTCCGGCAAGATCACCTCGGCATCGACACCATCAAGGACATGAAGAAATAACGACGCCAACATCAAGGCGTCCAACAAAGAACAAGTGTGAAGGTCACGAGCTCGACACCAACCACCGCTCAATGACTTCACCACCTACCTTGGCGTCTTCGCCAAGCGACTTCAAGGCATCTTCGCCTTTGGATATGCGGCATCTTCGCCGACAAGCACCTCAAGAGAAGCTCCCCAAGCTCAAGACCGCAACTTTCATGAGCTACTACGACTTCGACATTCCATTCTAAGGGACTCATGACCCCGAAGAGTACCTCAAGTGGGAGCGCAAGATGGACACCTACCTCAAGCTACTTCAAGTCCCTTCCGAAGATCAAGTGAAGTGCGCCACAAGAAACTTCCATGACTACGCGTCAGCTTCACACACCTTCGAAGAGCCTAGACATGAGTTGGTCCAAGACGAAGAAAGCTATGAGGCGAGAATTTGTGCCTTCCAAGTACACGGAACATCTTCAACGCCAATTGGAGAACACCATACAAGGAACCAAGTACCTCGACGAGTACTTCATGGAGATGAAGAAAGCCTTACGACGAGCCGGTGTGGACGACCCATTTGGATGAAGTTCCACTTCACGACGGGATTGAACAACGACATTGCCAAGACTATCTTCAACAACACCTACGAGTCTCTCGATGACCTCTACATTGGTGCTCTCAAGGCGGTTCAAGAACTCAAGGCCAAGGCTACTCGACACCAAGCTCCACGACTACGAGCATGAGGATGGTACCACCAAGATGTCCAAGCCCGACGAGCTCCAAGACGACGCTCCCAAGTTCGACTTCACCGCCATCCCTCTTTGTGGCATTGACGATGCTGAGTCTACCACGACTCTTTTTGAAGACGGTGCGGCGACGACCACAACTACGGAGCCACTCAAGGAACATGCTTCGGAGGCGAGCGACAAGGTGGCGAGCATGGATGATGTTTCCATCTTTGGAGGCGAGAGTGATGATGTGCCATCTTCGACCTTCATCGACGGCGACGGTGACGAGATGGTTGAGCATGGGATTTTCCCTTCGACCATGGTGGCATTTGGAGATGAGTTGAGAGACTTTTGACACCATATTGAGAGTGAGAGTGACTTCACTACCAGCCCTATATATGATGAGTTGCCCCAATTCCCATGTGAGGAGAGCCACAACCCCCACCACTTGAGTGAGATGAGTGGCTACACCATATGTGAGTATGAGTGCAACTACCTAGAGGGAGTGAGTGAGCTACCATCACATAGAGCGAGTGAGGTAGTTAATAGGGCATGTGAGGCCATTTCGATTTCTAACAACTTAACCTCTACCTCTATTGTGTCTTATCCTTTGGTGCTAGGTCCCATATACGATGACGCGCCGATCCTTGACGACTTCATCCTTCCTTTGGAAAAGACGATGGCCATGGTGGAATATGATGCACCCCCCATATGGTTCCATCATGATGTTGACCACGAGTTGTGTGACGCCCTGGTTTTGTGCTACAGTAATCACGGTAATTAAGCTACAGTATTCCCACGCTAATGACGCCACGTCACCACGTTTACTGTTGCTAATCTCGATAGGATTCAAATCCCATTCAAATTCAAATTTAAAATAAAGTCAAACAAATAGAGTTTTCAAATATCAAAACAAAAATGTTCAATGTGTGGCAAATATTCTCTGGATATTTGTCATGTTGAAACCACACTTTTATGAAGTTTTTAAACGCTCTAAATTAATTGAAACAGTATTTGAAAATAATTAATAATTACTGTTATTTAAAATAATAATTGCAAATTAGTTAAAATAATGTGTGGACATTTTTTTACAGTGGGTTAAATTACAATACTAATTTAGGTGTAATTTGTATCATTTATTGAAACTCATTTTGAATTAAAACATTAGCAAATCTAAAACTAAAAATAATAAAAGAAACTAGAACAAAAAAAACCCGGGACTCGGCCGAGCAGGCCGGCCCAGCCAGCCGCCGGTTATATGGGAGCCAGGGGCGGGCAACCCTAGCCGCCCCCAGCGCTCCCGCCCGATCCTCCCCCCCCCCCCCGCCGCCGCCGCGCCGAAGCCCCCCAGCGCCGGCCCCGTTCCCCCCCCCCCCCGCCGACGTGGCCCGACCGACCGGCTCCCGCCCGTTTCCCCCCCCCCCCCGCGCCGAAGCCTCTCCGCCCCCCCGGCCGCCGACGCCACCCCGCCCCACCTCACCTGCCGACCGGCCCGGCCCCTGTCGCCGACCGCCGCCGCCGCCGCCGTCCGGCCTCCTCTCAGTGAGCTCCGCCCGCCGCCCCCTCCCCCCTGCCGCCAGTGACCGTCGCGCCGCCGCGCCGTGCGGTTGCGCGCGCGCGCGTGCCGGCGTGGACGTGACCCCGGCCGGACATGTCCGGCGCCCGAATGGGTGCCGCCCGGACATTGTCCGGCCCAACCAATGACACGTGGGGCCCAGTGCCCTATTAAAAATAATAATAATAAATAATAATAATAAAATGTTTAAAATAAATAAGTAAATAAAACAATTAGTTAAATTAATTAATTAGTTAATTAGTGAATTAATTAATTAGGTGATTAAGATTAAATAGATTAATTAATTAGTCTGTTAATTAATCAGTTAATTAGTTACTTAAATAAATTAATTATTTAATTTAATTAAACAGTATTTACTGTTTTGGATAATTCGAATTTAATAATTAAATTAATTTCAGAAAATGATTAAATCTTTAGAAATTAATATAAAATAAACCGTAGTCCGGATTAAAAAGTTTTGAACATGAAAGTTGCTCAGGTCGACGATACGAACCCGGTTACGCTACCCACATGCCCGCCGGATACCTCTAACTATCCGAACCTGGAACATTGCCCCCTCCAGTCATCTGTCTGACAGATGTCCGGAACCGGGAAAACTTTCCCGGATGGGTTCCCCCTTCATCGGTAACGTGCAACCCTACGTTAGAACACACCCGGCACTGCCTATTGTCATGTCATACTTTGTGTAGCATTGTTTGCTTTATATTTATTGTTTCTCCCCCCTCTTCTTACCGGTAGACCCCGAGGCTGACGCTGCTGCCGGGTACGACTACGCGACCGACGATCAGGCCCTTGCCACAGAGCAGCAAGGCAAGCAAACCCCCCTTGAGCATTCTGATATCGCCTATTCCTTTCCCTCTTATTCTTGCATTAGATTTTGCTACTGTATTAGCTAGCTCCTATTCTGATGCATAGCCTGTTTTTGATAAACTGTTACTTTACCTGCAATCATACCAACTGCTTAGTATAGGTTGATCAGTGAATCCCCTGTGACCCCCTTAGTCCCAGTTGCCCCTGCTTCTTTATCGACGACTCGACGACTCGAAGACCCGAAGACTCGGTCAACCGACCGACGAGCCAGGCCCCTCACATCACCGCACACCCCTTAAGTATGACACCGCAGAGCTACTATCGGGTGCCGAGGGTGATACCTCACTTAGCACTCCCGATGTTAATTCTGTAGCGTAGCTAATCGGTCGTGGGTATCGAGGGTGATTCCTCCTTCCCATTTATCGATAGCGACTCTTGTCATACACATACCTCGAGTGGGATCCATCGAGGGTGATTCCTCGGATATCCACTTGGTGTATAAACACACAATTACTTCTACTTGACTTTGTTTACATGTGAAAGACGGGACTGGAGGGACAGGCGGTACCACCCTGGTTGAGGTGGACCTGAGTTCTCGACAGTCTTGAGACGGGTCGGCCCCAAGGGTACCCGTGTGAAAGATGTGGTGGGATGCGCCGGTAAGGCATCCAAAAGGTTATGTTGAGGCGTGGACGGGCAGGAGAGGCCCTTGCCACACATCCTCGAGACGGGGTGACGGGACCGCACTTTATGGGTCGCGATTGCCCCGCATTAATAAAATGCTAATGGGTTGGGTATTTGATCTGAGTTGGGTCGTTGGCCTTTTTACGCACCAAACCATCGCGTGGGAGAAGTTATGGGTACTCAGCGTCGTTGTATCAGCCGAAGCTCTTCGGACGTCAGCAATGGAGCGACGCGTGCCGGATTGGACTGGACGGTGCACCTCTTGGACTGGAGTGTACTAGGTCTGCTTCCGGCCGCCCACGCATCGTGCAGGAGCGCAAGGGCAAGTGGGCCCACGAACCTGCGCGCTTAGGATTTAGACCGGCGGGCTGGCCTCTTCGTTGAGCCTAGGTGGGGCGACGACGTGCTGCTATCCCGAGGCCGGGCATGACCCAGGAAAGTGTGTCCGGCCGGAGGTGATCAGGCGTGTTGGAAATGCGGTGCACCCCTGCAGGGATGAATAATCTATTCGAATAGCCGTGTCCACGGTAACAGGACGACTTGGAGTTGTGTCTTGACCTTATACAACTATAATTGTGATTTAAACTTGAAATGAATTGTGGCTCCGAGATTGCTTCCTCGCAGGGAGTCGAGGAAGAATCTCTGGGCGTGGTTACTTAATAAAATTGCTACAATAATATGACTATATATGAGATACCAGTCTACTCTCTTCTAATGCTGCAAGATGTTGAAGATGCTGAAGATGCTAGTCTTCGATAGGACTAGGCCTTCTCCCTATTCTTGCTTTCTGCAGTCAGTCCAGATATAACCCCCTCCCCTTGATAATGATGCATACTTAGCATAGTTCTGATGTCAGTCTTGCGAGTACATTGGATGAGTACTCACCGCTGCTTTGCTTTCTCTTTCCCCCTCGATACGATTCTGCGTTCAGACGATGGAGCCCAGGAGATGGAGTACGCCGGAGACGACTACTACACCACCGCTGGAGCCTACTACTACGTGGAGAACGCCGACGCTCAGGAGTAGTTAGGAGGTTCCCAGGCAGGAGGCCTCGCCTCTTTCGATCCGCTGCTTATGTTTGTGCTAGCCTTCTTAAGGCAAAACTTATCTAACTTATGTCTGTACTCAGATATTATTTGCTTCCGCTGACTCGTGCTTGTCGAGCTTTGTATTCGAGCCCTCGAGGCCCCTGGCTTGTAATATGAAGTTGTATGACTTTAATTTGTGTCTAGTGTTGTGTTGTGATATCGATCAGTGAGTCCCTAATCTTGGTCGTACGCATTGTGTGATTGATTAGCGTACGGTCGAGATCGGGGGCGTCACAAGTTGGTATAAGAGCCGACTGCCTGTAGGTAGCCCCCTTTCCAACTCCTTGGCCGAAGTTGAGTCTAGTCATTGAAAAACTTTTACTAACATTGCTGTGTGGCTTACGGGCCCACTTCTCAATCGGGTAGTATTAGGATCTTTTATTCCTTGTCTATACTCTGGGTTCTGATCTCTCTTCTCTTTCGGGTTAAAGATTTTACTAACTCTGACTCTAGGTTCTCATAACTACTTCTCCCGGAGAGCCCTCATACCAGAAGATCATCTGCTCCGTCAGAAGATTCTGAAGATACCCTTTTGATGTTTTCCGAGACTTTGTGCTCATCGGCTTTGCAATTCCCTACCACCGATAAGTCCCTATGGATGACTAATTGCACTTGTCATTCATACAATCTTTTCTCGTTGCTCTTGTTATTACAAGATGCCCCGAAATACTCTCCATTGCCCCGATAACCCTTTGAGTTTACTGCCTTGTAGTTCTTTTTTGCATGGAAGCCTTACGGATAATTCCTCACAATTTTCGAGGATCCGTTCATCCCAGTTGTTCATGTGTTTCACAAAATTCTTCGAAATACTTTTCGGTCTTCCGAAAATCCTCTACAGCTTGTTGCTCTTGAAATTCTTGTCTGCTCGCATAATGGTTAATTCCATATGTCTAGTAGTCTTCGTTGACATCCCTTGTCCTTGCCATTTGGAGCCTATTGATTCAATGTGTGCGTATGCACGCAGTCATCAGGTGATCCGTTTGAATTATCTTTCCGGCTCAGACGTCCTTCCGGACATGAGTTGGTTCTCGGCAAATTCAAACCTTTATTGATTGTCCGACTAAGTCTTTTCAACTTATCCATCCTTGATCAGAGCGTCTGCTTCTGATCCTTAGTTTTGGAAATCATAATTCCTTTGTATTTTAAGCATCAGACTATTCAGTTGTGTCTTGAATCCGATACCTCTGCATTCTTTCTTCCTCTGATTGAGTACCGATACTCACATCAACTTCGTTGTGGATCGCCTGATCCATTGTTGGATTATTGTCCGACAGTGTCGTTCATATTCAATCACCTTGTGAGTTCTTCCCCTGATACATAATGCCTTTGGTAAATTGTATCCTCTATTTTGCCAACCATGCTCTACCTTCGAGCTTGTGTTAATTACTCTTGGAGCTTGTGGTATATGTTCCTAAGATACCCCGATGGGTTGAACCTATGCCCTCCCTAATCCGTGAGAACCCGAAAGTGTTCACGGGTCATACTCTTATGGAGTCTTGCCAGATAAATTTTCAACACTACAACATCGTCCAAAGCAAGAAATGAATGAAATGTTATACATTGATGAAGTGGGAGTCGACATTGAACTTGTGTTCATGCCCATGGAAATGATGTAGATCGTCTCGGAAGCTTCTTGCAAAATAATTATTCATCCGTATGATTCTTTCAGTATCCTTAATTTGATCGATTGCAGTTATGGTTCCGACCATGCTATCCTTATTAATTTATCCGAAAGGAATTCATTCTGATGCCTCGTCAAATTTTGACAAGGTTAAAGTATCTGCTGTCACAGGTCAATGACCTAGTTCTACTTCTATCATGTTATACCTTCCAGTTTTACCCTCTGGTATCTCGAGGATATCACGCCTTTGCAATACATCTTATTAACTTTGGTGAGGTAATAATTTTCCTTGTCTTAATCACTCCACGGGTTCTGGGATTGCTGTCAACCGAGAGCACCGATTGGAAAATTTATGCCACACTGCAATTCAATACCCCTTGTAATTGTTACTGGGAATATCAAAGTCAATCTGGTCATTCCTAGACTATCGGCTACATCCTTGTCTTGCTATCTTTGACTGTGCTACCTCGTCCTTCTCTGGTGTGCAAATTCTTCAGAGTGTGAGCATTGCTTACGTTGAGCTTTCAACATCATGTTGTTTGTCTTGAAAAGCAACCCCGATATTGATCTTGCATCTTATCTTTGTTCCTATAACCTTCCACGGTGTCATTCCCCTACTTGACGCCACCGCTGTTCGGTTGCATTCTCTTGAAAACTCTCGACAAAAGGTGTCGTGATCATCGTCCACAATTTGACTTCTTCTGAGACGTCAACTGAGTTCTTGATGAGAAATACCTTCCTTGCCCTCAATGATTTTTGCTATCATCGACAACCTCCTTGACTTCCTTTCATCGCAAATTTGTCCATGATATGGATGCAACTTGCTATCCAGCTTGTGTTATGTTCTACCCTGAAGTATTACTGTTTTTTGTGTCGAGAATGTTGTGCGGATTGCTCCACCTCTTAGAAATTCTTGGCATAGTGATACTTCTCACCATCACCATTCTTTCTTGGAGCAAACGATGCTGCTTTGATTCTAACTTATGGCAACCCTATTGCTTTGAAGTTAACGATCGACAGTTCGTTCTTAGGCTGTTGGTTATTGAATCGTCACTCTAACATTGATCTTGCTGCCTAAGGTTTCGGACGCACTTTTCAACCAATGATTAATGATGTATGTTTTCCTCGATCATACAACATTATATCATTTGAGCTGACAAATGCCATCTCCTTGTTCACATAATTGTGAGAATCCATCCGTTTGGAATTCTCGATGAATTGTCGCTGAGTCCATCAGCCACCTCCCCATCCTCTCCTTGGTTTAATGATGAACTATTGTTTCGGGAACCCGCTTTCATAGTTCATTTTCCGAGAATCTTACTATGTCATCTCGACGATTTGAGTTGCACCTTTTCTTCTCGGGCATCCTGAGTCTGAGGTATCCTGACACCGATCAGATCTGAATCTCGGTCAGACATGATGGTTGGGACATATTTCCAGGAGTTATAATATTGGTCCTTTGATGACCCAGTAAGGTGATGCCATGCCTAACACACCTGGCTGGAGGACCTATTATTATAGTTTCCTTTTTGTGCAAGGTTAGCCATTCTTCCAGGAGGAATTTGTAAAACTTTATTTATATGTTGCTCCTGATGGATCAATTGTGTATCCAAGGTCTGGCCCTTGCTTGAAACGCCATATCATTGCTACCTCGAAGCATGACTATGATACCCCGCTCATCAACAAGAACATTGTAAGCATAAATGCTAAATGTTTCTTGGTCTGTTATCCAAACACCGTTGTATGGGTAACGTCACGATTATTCCTCTTTGTCCAAATGGCTAGGTACCTGCTCTCCTACCCTGTATGCCATGTTCTGCTTGTCCATGGGAAGGATATACTCCTACTACTTGTGCTAAATCACATTTTTCTTTCTGTTGTTCTGTTCAACCTTCTTGATCTATATGACCTAAGCAGTAATAATTCTCTACTTATGAAAACACCTCGGTGTACAACTCTGTCAGTAAGACCTCGTTACTATTGTTGATAACATTACGGTAACCTCCGGTGGACGAGAAGTTTGCCTATTGGCCCGCCTCGTTTCAACGAGCAGGAAAATGGTTCTCTTCGTTCCCCGTCCTTGGTTCCGACGTTGTTGCCGACATAGCTGACAGGCTATCCTCTGACATGCCTTCCTACCGTGACAGTGCAAGATGTCACCGCTCTTCCTGCTCCTAACCACATGGTGGGCCCAAAAACCCACAGTTCCACAGGATCGAAACCTGACTCTCCTGTACATCTTTTATTCCAAAGTATCCTTTGCACTTGGCTTTGTATGTAATTCCCCAGCCACCGTCCAGGGGATGATCTATCCTAATATCAGACGCGATATCTATTCTCGTTGCTCTGAACTTCTCCCCCCCTTTCTTCATCTGATTAGGCATCAAATGATTGCCTACCCGTTTGAAACTTTTACACCATCGCATTTTGCTCTTAGTGATTCCTCGAGTCTTAACTTGAGAAATAAATCTTGTGTTCCTCCCTGAGTTCGCCGTCAGATGCTCAGCTTTGTTTAGATTCGTTCTTCCAGAGTTTTCCCTCTAATCTCACTCGTAGGACGATGAAGATCCCGAAGAAAGGGTGACGACTTATTCAAGATGACCTGAAACGGAGGATTGAAGACATCGACGAAAGGGATCAACTTCTTCGAGAAGAACAACGAAGACGAGAAGATCCGTTAGAACTTCGTAACGAGAACTTTTTCCCTTACCCTACCTCTTAATTCTCGGGACGAGAATTCTTGTTAGACGAGGAGAATTGTGACGCCCTGGTTTTGTGCTACAGTAATCACGGTAATTAAACTACAGTATTCCCGCGATAATGACGCCACGTCACCACGTTTACTGTTGCTAATCTCGATAGGATTCAAATCCCGTTCAAATTCAAATTTAAAATAAGGTCAAACAAATAGAGTTTTCAAATATCAAAACAAAAATGTTCAATGTGTGGCAAATATTCTCTGGATATTTGTCATGTTGAAACCACACTTTTATGAAGTTTTTAAACGCTCTAAATTAATTGAAACAGTATTTGTAAATAATTAATAATTACTGTTATTTAAAATAATAATTGCAAATTAGTTAAAGTAATGTGTGGACATTTTTTTTACAGTGGGTTAAATTACAATACTAATTTAGGTGTAATTTGTATCAATTATTGAAACTCATTTTGTATTAAAACATTAGCAAATCTAAAACTAAAAATAATAAAAGAAACTAGAACAAAAAAAAAAAACCGGGCCTCGGCCCAGCAGGCCGGCCCAGCCAGCCGCCGGTTATATGGGAGCCAGGGGCGGGCAACCCTAGCCGCCCCCAGCGCTCCCGCCCGATCCTCCCCCCCCCGCCGCCGCCGTGCCGAAGCCCCCCAGCGCCGGCCCCGTTCCCCCCCCCCCCCGCCGACGCGGCCCGACCGGCCGGCTCCCGCCTGTCCCCCCCCCGCGCCGAAGCCTCTCCGCCCCCCTGGGGCCGCACCGGCCCCGTCCGCCTCCTCCACCGGCCCGCGCCGCCGGCCGCCGACGCCACCCCGCCCCGCCTCACCTACCGGCCGGCCCGGCCCCCGTCGCCGACCGCCGCCGCCGCCCCGCGCCGCCGTCGCCGTCCGGCCTCCCCTCAGTGAGCTCCGCCCGCCGCCGTCCGGCCTCCCCTCAGTGAGCTCCGCCCGCCGCCCCCTTCCCCCCTGCCTCCGCCGCCGGTGACCGTCGCGCCGCCGCGCCGTGCGGTTGCATGCGCGCGCGTGCGGGCGTTGACGCGCCCCCGGCCGGACATGTCCGGCGCCCGAATGGGTGCCGCCCGGACATTGTCCGGCCCAGCCAATGACACGCGGGGCCCAGTGCCTTATTAAAAAAAAAAAATAATAATAATAATAATAATAAAATGTTTAAAATAAATAATTAGATAAAAACAATTAGTTAAATTAAGTAATTAGTTAATTAGTGAATTAATTAATTAAGTAATTAATTAGTTAATTAGGTGATTAAGATTAAATAGATTAATTAATTAGACTGTTAATTAATCAGTTAATTAGTTAATTAAATTAATTAATTAATTAGTTAATTAATTTAATTAAACAGTATTTACTGTTTTGGATAATTCGAATTTAATAATTAAATTAATTTCAGAAAATGATTAAATCTTTAGAAATTAATATAAAATAAACCGTAGTCCGGATTAAAAAGTTTTGAACATGAAAGTTGCTCAGGACGATGAGACGAACCCGGTTACGCTACCCACATGCCCGCCGGATACCTCTAACTATCCGAACCTAGAACATTGCCCCCTTCGGTCATCTGTCTGACAGATGTCCGAAACCGGGAAAACTTTCCCGGATGGGTTCCCCCTTCATCGGTAACGTGCAACCCTACGTTAGAACACACCCGGCACTGCCTATTGTCATGTCATACTTTGTGTAGCATTGTTTGCTTTATATTTATTGTTTCTCCCCCCTCTTCTTACCGGTAGACCCCGAGGCTGACGCTGCTGCCGGGTACGACTACGCGACCGACGATCAGGCCCTTGCCGCAGAGCAGCAAGGCAAGCAAACCCCCCTTGAGCATTCCGATATCGCCTATTCCTTTCCCTCTTATTCTTGCATTAGATTTTGCTACTGTATTAGCTAGCTCCTATTCTGATGCATAGCCTGTTTTTGATAAACTGTTACTTTACCTGCAATCATACCAACTGCTTAGTATAGGTTGATCAGTGAATCCCCTGTGACCCCCTTAGTCCCAGTTGCCCCTGCTTCTTTATCGACGACTCGATGACTCGAAGTCCCGAAGACTCGGTCAACCGACCGACGAGCCAGGCCCCTCACATCACCGCACACCCCTTAAGTATGACACCGCAGAGCTACTATCGGGTGCCGAGGGTGATACCTCACTTAGCACTCCCGATGTTAATTCTGTAGCGTAGCTAATCGGTCGTGGGTATCGAGGGTGATTCCTCCTTCCCATTTATCGATAGCGACTCTTGTCATACACATACCTCGAGTGGGATCCATCGAGGGTGATTCCTCGGATATCCACTTGGTGTATAAACACACAGTTACTTCTACTTGACTTTGTTTACATGTGAAAGACGGGACTGGAGGGACAGGCGGTACCACCCTGGTTGAGGTGGACCTGAGTTCCCGACAGTCTTGAGACGGGTCGGCCCCAAGGGTACCCGTGTGAAAGATGTGGTGGGATGCGCCGGTAAGGCATCCAAAAGGTTATGTTGAGGCGTGGACGGGCAGGAGAGGCCCTTGCCACACATCCTCGAGACGGGGTGACGGGACCGCACTTTATGGGTCGCGATTGCCCCGCATTAATAAAATGCTAATGGGTTGGGTATTTGATCTGAGTTGGGTCGTTGGCCTTTTTACGCACCAAACCATCGCGTGGGAGAAGTTATGGGTACTCAGCGTCGTTGTATCAGCCGAAGCTCTTCGGACGTCAGCAATGGAGCGGCGCGTGCCGGATTGGACTGGACGGTGCAGCTCTTGGACTGGAGTGTACTAGGTCTGCTTCCGGCCGCCCACGCATCGTGCAGGAGTGCAAGGGCAAGTGGGCCCACGAACCTACGCGCTTAGGATTTAGACCGGCGGGCTGGCCTCTTCGTTGAGCCTAGGTGGGGCGACGACGTGCTGCTATCTCGAGGCCGGGCATGACCCAGGAAAGTGTGTCCGGCCGGAGGTGATCAGGCGTGTTGGAAATGCGGTGCACCCCTGCAGGGATGAATAATCTATTCGAATAGCCGTGTCCACGGTAACAGGACGACTTGGAGTTGTGCCTTGACCTTATACAACTATAATTGTGATTTAAACTTGAAATGAATTGTGGCTCCGAGATTGCTTCGTCGCAGGGAGTCGAGGAAGAATCTCTGGGCGTGGTTACTTAATAAAATTGCTACAATAATATGACTATATATGAGATACCAGTCTACTCTCTTCTAATGCTGCAAGATGTTGAAGATGCTGAAGATGCTAGTCTTCGATAGGACTAGGCCATCTCCCTATTCTTGCTTTCTGCAGTCAGTCCAGATATAACCCCCTCCCCTTGATAATGATACATACTTAGCATAGTTCTGATGTCAGTCTTGCGAGTACTTTGGATGAGTACTCACCGCTGCTTTGCTTTCTCTTTCCCCCGCGATACGATTCTGCGTTCAGACGATGGAGCCCAGGAGATGGAGTACGCCGGAGACGACTACTACACCACCGCTGGAGCCTACTACTACATGGAGAACGCCGATGCTCAGGAGTAGTTAGGAGGTTCCCAGGCAGGAGGCCTCGCCTCTTTCGATCCGCTGCTTATGTTTGTGCTAGCCTTCTTAAGGATAAACTTGTCTAACTTATGTCTGTACTCAGATATTATTTGCTTCCGCTGACTCGTGCTTGTCGAGCTTTGTATTCGAGCCCTCGAGGCCCCTGGCTTGTAATATGAAGCTGTATGACTTTAATTTGTGTCTAGTGTTGTGTTGTGATATCGATCAGTGAGTCCCTAATCTTGGTCGTACGCATTGTGTGATTGATTAGCGTACGGTCGAGATCGGGGGCGTCACCAGTTGGTATCAGAGCCGACTATCTGTAGGTAGCCCCCTTTCCAACTCCTTGGCCGAAGTTGAGTCTAGTCATTGAAAAACTTTTACTAACTTTGCTGTGTGGCTTACGGGCCCACTTCTCAATCGGGTGGTATTAGGATCGTTTATTCCTTGTCTATACTCTGGGTTCTGATCTCTCTTCTCTTTCGGGTTAAAGATTTTACTAACTCTGACTCTAGGTTCTCGTAACTACTTCTCCCGGAGAGCCCTCATACCAGAAGATCATCTGCTCCGTCAGAAGATTCTGAAGATACCCTTTTGATGTTTTCCGAGACTTTGTGCTCATCGGCTTTGCAATTCCCTACCACCGATAAGTCCCTATGGATGACTAATTGCACTTGTCATTCATATAATCTTTTCTCGTTGCTCTTGTTATTACAAGATGCCCCGTAATACTCTCCATTGCCCCGATAACCCTTTGAGTTTACTGCCTTGTAGTTCTTTTTCGCATGGAAGCCTTACGGATAATTCCTCACAATTGTCGAGGATCCGTTCATCCCAGTTGTTCATGTGTTTCACAAATCGAAATACTTTTCGGTCTTCCGAAAATCCTCTGCATCTTGTTGCTCTTGAAATTCTTGTCTGCTCGCATAATGGTTAATTCCATATGTCTAGTAGTCTTCGTTGACATCCCTTGTCCTTGCCATTTGGAGCCTATTGATTCAATGTGTGCGTATGCACGAAGTCATCAGGTGATCCGTTTGAATTATCTTTCCGGCTCAGACGTCCTTCCGGACATGAGTTGGTTCTCGGAAAATTCAAACCTTTATTGATTGTCCGACTAAGTCTTTTCAACTTATCCATCCTTGATCAGAGCGTCTGCTTCTGATCCTTAGTTTTGGAAATCATAATTCCTTTGTATTTTAAGCATCAGACTATTCAGTTGTGTCTTGAACCCGATACCTCTGCATTCTTTCTTCCTCTGATTGAGTACCGATACTCACATCAACTTCGTTGTGGATCGCCCGATCCATTGTTGGATTATTGTCCGACAGTGTCGCTCATATGTTGCCTCTCGCATGCTCGATGCTTTGCGATGTATTGAGTGCAACAATGCTTTTGATCTTGCTAATGAGATTGCCCCATAGCTTTCTCTCATATTATTGGAGCTTTTGACATCTTTCATGTGAAACATACTTGCCTTCCTTATTTGCACCATATGCCTAGTGCCATGAATGTAGCCATTGTTGCATCATATTATTCCTACACTTTTGCTTCTAATTATTATGTGCAAGAGAAGAGAACCATCATGATGGATGATGTGTTTGTCTACCATGCACATACATCCTTTTATTTGTTGTGTGTATGTGTAGGATACTTCGACTACATGTCAACTTCCACTTCACGTGAGTTGACGATTCGAGCTGTTGAGAGCGAGCATTGCTACACCGACACGTTTCTACATCGCACTTGCTTGCGCATCGGTTTTGTGAAGGATGCACGAGGTCACGTTTTTGAGGTGACATTCTTCTTGAGCATGGATATTGTGGACCATCCTGCTAGTGTTGCTTGTACCATGACATATATTGGTCATCCTGGACCACTTACTTGCACACATGTTAGTGATATTGATTTTCCTTACGATTGCCACATTGCCATGCCTCATGACATATATACCTTGTGTGTTGCATCCAACTTGTGGATTGATTTCTCCTATCATATGTTTGGTTGCACCAATGTCATTTCTTCATATATGCCATGCCCGAGTGCTTGCTACATGCTTGACTTGATTGCCTCACACATGATTACCAATTGCTCTTTCTATTATGTTGAGTGCCACACTATCTTCACTACACCATATGCACATTATGCTTGGATTGCCTTGCACTTTGGATTACCCCATGTGTATAGAAACTTCATTTTACTTGGTGTTGTGAATGATTCCTATGCCTACCATAGACCTTTTGTTGATTGCTTTGTGCATGCGTGCTATGACCTTGGGGTAGATGCTTGTTATATTGTCACACATATTGGCATCCCTACCTCACCTAGGCATACTTGTTTCCATGATTGCATTGCGCGTGCTCAATTTGTATGCTTACATGCCATGACACAATCCCTTGTCACACCATATGTTATGCATGATGACAACACTTGTGCGGTGATTCACCACTTGAATGCTTGGTTTTGCACTAATGCTAACCACATTTGTTTTTCCAAGTGTTTGTCGTATTTGGTCCTTTTGAATGAATTACTAGACGGTGCGACATTGGAGAGTGCCCCTTCAGAGCTTGATGATGATGAGTACTTGGTGATCATCCGCTTCTACACGGCGACGACATCTCCTTCCCATGGTGATTTGGATTTTGATCCGTGGACGGATCTTTCCCAAGGGGGAGGGGATGATGCGGATGTCGGGGTATACAAACAGGGGTGTTCGTCTCCCCTGACTTGTGCATGGACAATAAACCTCCGGCCTTCATGGCCTGAGCCCTTCAGGAAAAGCTACCATGCCACCAAGCGAACATTCAAGACCCAGACCCCGGCAGCAACGACCTACAGAAGGCCAAGCAACGCCGGAAATACCAGCACAAACAGCCCAGGAGGGGCCCATGGCGCGCCAGCCGCGTCCCCGGAGCCTGTCGGGGACCGAGGCGTGCACATCTCAGGAAGACCCGGCAAGCCATCCCCCGGCAAGCGCGAGCCAATCGACCACCACTCCACCGCATCACAACGCCAGTCACTTGTCGATGCGGTGTCAAGCCCTCGGGTGGCTAAGTGGCTCCCGCTAAGCACGTGGCGACACACCGGAAGACAGATTATACCCAGTTGACACCCGTCCAGAAGTGTGTCAAGACCCTAAGCAATGAACAGCTAAGCGGTGGCAAGAGCTTGCCGGGGATGCACCCCCGCACGCCACCTAGACTAGCAATCATGGTAATTTGTCCTAAATGCCAGAGTTAGGTATGATAGCTCTGTTAGCTATCTAATTGCTAGATAAAGACTGTTTTGCCACTGTGGTTGCCCCTTGCACTATAAAAGGAGGCCCAAGGCAACCTAGCTCAAGATTCGGACCTTTGGACACTTGTACTCATGTAGTAGCTCTCCCCGACGACAACCCTTGCCGGGATTGAGCGTCGCGTGTTCTTCGTGTTCCCCCGATCAATCCACCAAAAGCAGGAGTAGGGTTTTACGCTTCGCAGCGGCCCGAACCTGGGTAAAAACGCCAGTGTCCCGATCGTCGCTTCATGGTCTCCGCTCTTTGTGCAACGTGACCCCCCTTGCCGAACCACAAAGGGGCCTCTGGTCCCGTAGGTGATCGTGTGCATCCGTGCCCCGACATCTTTGGCGCGCTAGGTAGTGGTGCGTCATCTGCGTGAACCCGAGTTCGTGAACAGTGAGTCGATCTTCATCATCGTCTTCTTCATCCATGGCTCCCAAGAAGATGACCGGCGCAATCGCGCATCTACCCGCTTCGAAAGTCCCCTCGCACGCAGCTGCGAACACCGTGCGTGCTACTGCGGCGGCGAACGAGAAGGGCATCAAGGGCGGGGCGACGGGTACATACAACGTTGCCGTCGCGTTCCCCACAGCCAAGACCAGAGCAGGGAACACCAGAAAGGAATGGGCCCGCCCGACCCTAGGGGGTGTGGCGTAATCCGGTAGGCCAAGAAAATAAAGAGGTATTTGGTTAGGCCCTTCTCCCCTCTCTTTCCTCGCCTGTGATCAGTTCTGCACGGCGGCGGTACCATCGGTGTCGATAAGCTCGCATGAGGTTCGGTCTTGCATTTGTTCCGCCAAGGATAAATCCCGAACCGAGTGTTAGAGCGAATCCACTGGTCGACGCCCCCGGCAAGCGAACCACGGCAAGGTCCCACCCGCCTATGCGTCCACCGCGTAGGCCACTGCGGGGCCGTTGGGCGCGAAGGAAAGGAGGGAGGGCTCGGCCATTCATGTTTTCTCCTCCGTTCCCGTTAGTTATGAACATTTACATTAACCCGGTAGACTCGTGCCGCGGATTGTACTCATAACTAACGGATCTCCAAGTTTCTCCATTTCGCCTCTCCCCGCGTTCCCTTCCTCTCAGGGCAACAGTGGGTACGCGCTCATGCGCGCACTAGAGAGCACGAAGAGGAGAGGCGCCAATGGATGAAGGGAGGGGCTATGAACGCGGATAAGCACGCGCCAGGGGAAAAGAAAAGCCATGACAAAAGCTAAGTGGACATGGTTATCAACTTCCATTAGAATTTACATTTGTATACCCCTACGTCGAACCAAAGGTTTCGTATGATGAATCTTGTGTGTGATGGGACCTTACTGTGTTTGTTCGCGCCAGTGTTTTGTTTCGAGCCTCCTCAACAAAATGCGCAGCAGCATCAACACTGCCGAGGGTAATCTCGCCGGTAGCGTGCCCTTGCCAGCAGAATGCTAAGGACCCGTTCCTCAAAGCAATCGCGGCAACACGTTGTTGGCGGGTAACCAGAACGCGCAAAGATAACAATCATACGAACGCCAGTAGGGAAGCGAAGGGGATAGCATACGTTTGCATAAAAACATCAGTTCAGCAAACATTAAAGTAAAAAAAAGTGCATGCCTAATACGAGATACCTACTGTGTCAACATGACAACAAGGAAAGCTCAAAAGTTAACTCCGGTGGCTCCCCTGGGTCCTTGAAACTGTGAGGATCCTGTCAGCAAGGGGACCGGCCTTCTTCACGGCGGCAGAGGTGTCGGCGCCCGACGGCAGCTTCTTGAAACCATCGGACAGGTCGAGCTCCGGGTGAAAGAAGGTGAGATTGCTCAGGACCAGGAAGAGGGCGTCGCGTGCCAGCTTCCGGGATTCATTGGCAAAGCAGACGGCCCTGTCCTCCTCATACGTCTTCAACCCCTCGATCAGGCCGTCAAAGAAAAGTGTCAGCTTGACGCTTGGAGCCTCGTGTCTGCCGACGGTGAAGGCCCAGCTCTTCATGTCCATCTTTGCAATCTGGGCAGTGAGGCGCTCGGCGATATCAACCATGCTTTTGATCCAGAGGTCGCGCTGCTCAATTAAGTTCTCCAGCTTTTCTTCAGCATCCTTCTGGAGGGTCTTCGCGCTGTTCACATCTGTCAGCAACAGTTTCTCACGAGCCCCGGCAGATTCAAGGTCGCTCTCCAAGGAAGCAAGCCTGGATTTCATATCAGAAATGGTGTCGTTGGCGGCATCAAGACCTTGGCTCTTGGAGGAAAGCTGTGATTGCGCCTCTCCCAGGGTAGCTTTTGCCTTTCGCGCTTCCTCCTTGAGGACCTCGATCTCCTTGGTGCTCCCGGCAAGATCCTCTGTCAGCTTGGTCAGTTGAACTTCGAGTTTGGCCTTGGCGGCAGATGCAGCAGCTAGCTCGTCAGCCACCTTCTTCAGTTGGGCAGCGGACTCCAGGGAAAGTGCGTCAAGAGTGGTCTTGTGGCTGTCCTCCAGCTCCTTGGTACGCTGCCGAACGCGGGCCTCCAGCTCCTCATCCTTGGCACGGAGCGTAGCCTCGAGGGCCCCTTCCCGGGAAGAAATGCTCTTCTCTTTGGCGTCCAAAAGCGCTTCGCGCTCCGCTAGTCGAGCCTTCCAGGCGGCAACATCCTCTTTGGCCATGGATAGCATCTCATGCCGCCTCTTGAGAGAATGGACCTGCCGGTTATACCACTCCCGCAGCTCGCTCCCTTTGTTCCTCAGCTGCTGGTCCACGAGCTCGGCCGAGTCACGCTGCTCCTTGACTGCCTGCCACTTGAGGCTGTACCTGCTCTGCACGTCCTTGAGCCCTGCTGCTATGGATTCCAGGAAAGCCAAATCCTTGGCGCCATCGGCAGTGCCATCAGCTCCTTCGATCTTCTGGGACAGCGGCGCCAGGATCCTGTTGATTTCCTCGTCAAGGTCTGCGCCCGCTGAAAAGGGTGAGCCAGGAAATGAGGGACTAAGCTGAGCAGTGACCAACGCCAGGTGGCTCTGGGGAGATCGCAAAGCTGATGCCAGGGGATAGCTAGGCAAGGAGGGCCCCATGGCCCGAAGGGGAGTCTTCTCCTCAACCACTGTATCCGGGCCAGGCGCGCTGCCGGGGTTTAGCTCCGTCCTCTCTAAGGACCCCTGAACGTCCCCGGCAGCCTGCCCGTGTTCCTCCGCATCAGCAATCTTCATCGCCTCTGCGGCAGCATCCTTCCCAATGTCAGCCACCTCTTCTAGCAACTCAGGTTCTTCAAGTAGCGGAGCTGCAGATTAGAGCAATAAAACGGAAGTATGAAAGTCAGAAATCAATAAGGCACATAAAGTAAACAGGGAAAGCAAAAATGCAGGCAAGTGGGATACCCGATGGAGTTTGCTGCGGAAGGACATGCTCTTCCCCGGCAACATCAGCTGCCGGCGAACGGTCTGTCACCGTCCCTTTGGCGATGACCTCAACACAGGCAAGCTCTTCAGTGGAGGCGCTTGCCCGCGAATCTTTATCGTGGGCGACGGTTGAAGAGAAATCTTGAAGGGGAGGTTCCTCCTGGCGAGCCTCTCCCTGATATTTTTCTCCCGTCTCCCTGTCGGGTGAAGGGAGACGTCTTTCCTCATCCCTGCCAATAAACGAGGCCTGCACTAGGATTTCACGAAGAGGGCTAGACCGGGGGCTAGGCGCGGGGTTCTCCTTCGCGTCTCCTGCCGGGCTCTTGCTTGCCGCGGGATCCAGCCCTGCCGCAGATTTGGACCGCTTGGTCCTATGAGCAAGGGTCTTCTCATCTTCATCCCTGTCAGAATAGATAATACAAGATCAATCAAGAAAATCAAGGATAAAGACTTCGACAAAGATTGTGATCGAATGACTTACTCCGAGGCGATGAGCATGGAGCCCAGCTCGTACGACGCAGGTGGCGGAGTTGATCTGCCCCTTTTCAGAGTTGCGGGGGCAGAGCTTGGCGGAGGGATCAAGACTTCTGGCAAGGGCGAGCCTGGCGGAGAAGTTGGGCTTGACGGGGGCTGGGGTCCGCCCCTATGACCCTCCGTCGCTTAACGGGAGAAGCTTTGGCTTGAGAAAGGCGGGAGGATTGGCGGCGTGCGACTTCGCGCCTGCCTCCCTTGGAGGTCGTCTTCTTCACCTTCGAGGGGCCCCGTGAAGATGCAAGGGCCGTTGGCTCTCGGTTGACGCCTTGACGGAGGCGGCGCCCTGGTTCTAGAGCTTGAGGGCCCATTTCGAGCCCCTCTTCCTCCACCTCCGGCTCTTTCACCTCCTCCGCTTCAGTCCCCTCCTGGGTTCCTGTCGTCGTGGCCTGGGAGCCCCCAGCCCCGGCAGACTCCAACCCAATAGCCTCCCCCGAAGCAAGATTTCCACTCTCCTCTTCGGAAGAGTCGTTGTCTCCAGACTCCTCCTCCTCTTCCCCGAAGGCTGCTCCCTTGGCGGCTCTGACATCCTTGTCTTCCGCAATCCGAGCGGCGATGAAGGCCCTCTCCTCCATCCTGGTGGGCGCGGTCTGGTTATCCTCTGGCCTGGAAGCTCTTTCCTCCAGGCTGGAGACCCACTCCATCTCGCTCTCCAGGGCGGGCAGCACCCAATCAGGCTTAACCCCAGAGGCGTCACAATCAGGCATCCATTGCAAGATCTGGCTCCGGGCAGAGTTGCGGTGCAAGGGGACGACTTGTGCCTGCAAGTGAACGGCCCAAGGCGGCCGAACAGCTGATCGCCCAGCCAGCCATGGCCATAAACTGTCAGGTTGTTGGCAGGGCCTGGGTACAGTCACATCCAGTCGGCAGGTGATGTCTACTATGCAACTTTATTCTTGTAGACTTTGTTGGGCCTCCAAGCGTAAAGTTTTGTAGGACAGTAGCAAATTTTCCTCAAGTGGATGACCTAAGGTTTATCAATCCGTGGGAGGTGTAGGATGAAGATGGTCTCTCTCAAACAACCCTGCAATCAAATACAAGAAATCTCTTGTGTCCCCAACACACCCAATACAATGGCAAATTGTATAGGTGCACTAGTTCGGCAAAGAGATGGTGATACAAGTGCAATATGGATGATAGATATATGTTTTTGTAAACTAAAAATATAAAAACAGCAAGGTAGCAAGTAACAAAAGTGAGCACAAACAGTATAGCAATGCTTGAAAACAAGGCCTAGGGTCCGTACTTTCGCTAGTGCAATCTCTCAACAATACTAATATAATTGGATCACATAACCATCCCTCAACGTGCAACGAAGAATCACTCCAAAGTTCTTATCTAGCGAAGAAAATAAGAAGAAATTGTTTGTAGGGTATGAAACCACCTTAAAGTTATCCTTTTCGATCGATCTATTCAAGAGTTCGTACTAAGATAACATCAAGTTATCCTTTCCGTTCGATCTATCTAAGAGTTCGTACTAGAATAACACCATATGATACGCATCAACCAACTCTAATGTCACCTAGATACTCCAATGTCACCACAAGTATCCATGAGTTAATTATACATTACGCATCAAACAATTTCAGATTCATAATACTCAATCCACACAAAGAACCTGAAAGAGTGCCCCAAGATTTCTATCGGAGAAAGTAGGACAAGAACGTGTATCAACCCCTATGCATAGATTAACCCAATGTCATCGCGGGAATCCACAAGTTGAGTACCAAAACATATATCAAGTGAATCAATAGAACACCCCATTGTCACCACGGGTATCCGCATGCAAGACATATATCAAGTGTTCTCAAATCCATAAAAGTATTCAATCCTGTAACGAAATCTCAAAGGGAAAACTCAATTCATCACAACTAGATAGAGAGGGAAACACATCATATGATTCGACTATATTAACAAAGCCCGTGATACATCAAGATCGTGACATCTCAAGAAAACGAGAGAGAAATTGAACACATAGCTACTAGTACATACCCTCAGCCCCGAGAAGGATTACTCACACATTATCATGGTGAGAAAGAGAGATTGGTTGATGGAGAGGTGCAGCCCCGAAGAGATGGAGGCGATGACGGCTACGGCGCCGGCGACGGGCGGCGGCGGTGGCGACGGGCGGTGGTCCCTTGCCCCTCCTTCTTCCTTGGTCTTGGTGCTGCAATGGAGGAGCCTCTCCCCTTCTTGGCGGCTCCCAAGGGAGAGGCAAATTCGTGGCTCTTGACGGCTCTCCCGAAATTAGGGTTTTCCTCTCCTTATATGTGCCTCAGTGGTGCTCTATGGCACTCCGATGGATGGACCCTTGATCCAATTGCTCTTGGGCACCTCTAGAACCTTCCTAGGGGCTTCTCACAGCCATCATGAGTCTCCAAAGTCATGGCTTGGCCGAATATATCAGATATGGTAAGAGTTGGACTCAATCACGTCATCAATTCTCGTAATCCCGTAATCAGATATTTTCCTTCAGTAAAACGGGTCTCCAGATCGCATACGAACTCCATTTTGGACGAATTTGTAGTCCAGAATCATTGCCATAAAATTCCCCACACTTTTCTAGTTTTAAAATTTTCAATTTGACGCCATCTTCGGGGGCAAACTGACGATCTTTAAAAACTGTTCGTGGACAGATTTCAAGAAAGCCAGAGTCCTCCTCCAACAAGGCTCCTTTTGCGTTTTTTCGACAATTTCCAATTAATTCCTACACATCAAAGTGTGAAACAAGAACTTGTGCAATTTTGCAATCATTAATAGGTTAGTTCCAATAAATCATAAAACAATAGGCAAATATGACATGAATACTTCATAAATTATCGATACGTTCGAGACGTATCAGCATCCCCAAGCTTAATTCCTACTCGTCCTCGAGTAGGTAAATGATAAAAGAAATAATTTATGAAGTGTGAATGCTATCATAGTATATAAGTTTGATCGATGATAATTCAATCAATTTTTCTAGCATCATAACAACAACTTTTTCTCATAAAAATCATCATGATAGAGTAGCAATCAATTCACATGTCATGGTTCAAACAATGAATTCTCTTGAAACTTAACGACCTATGTTCTTAGTCACCAAACAATTGCAATTTAACTTATTCTCAACAAAGTCTAAGTAAGAGCTTCACATACTCAATCATCATATAGTCTTCTATGATTGCTAGTACTCAAAGCATATTTTTAGAACAAACAACATCCATCGAACACAGAGAAAGATAGGGGCTTAATGTTTCGCCTCCCAACTCATTTTATCATAGAGATAATTATCAACAATAATAAATCATGATCAAATATATTTGACTAGATATATATGTTTGGATCTTTCCCCACCACATGATGCTTGCCAACTAATAGACTGAGGTTGGAATAAGAAGTTGACTCAACATGAATAGTAAATAACATGAAAGTAAATAGATTGTCCCTTCGCAGAGGGAAGCAGGGATTTGCAAAGGTGCCAGAGCTCATTGTTTAAAAACAAAGATGAATATAGTTTTGGGAGGTGCACCCTTCCTGTCAACGTTACGACCAAGAGTTATCAATATCTTCCATGTTAAACACATTAGCGGCGGTTCCCAAGCGGTAAAAGTAAAGGTTTACTCCCCCTCCACCAACAAACACACTCCATGGCTAGCCGAATCCACGGGTACCGTCCATACTAACAACATTCCTGGGGGAGTTTTGTTTAATTATTTGCATTTTTTTTATTTCGGGACTGGGAATCCCTATTACCGCCCCTCTCGTGCAAGGACGAGTGAATAAACACTCATTATGAGAATAACCCGCTTAACATGGAAGATACTGACCGCCCCCCATCGCTCCATGAGCGGTCCAGGCACACAAAATAGATGTTTATTTGAATGTTTAGAGGTGGCACATGCAAATTTACTTGGAATGGCAGTGAAATACCATATATAGGTAGGTATGGTGGACTCTTATGGAAGAAACTTGGCTCAAGGATTTGGATGCACAAGTAGTATCTCTACTTAGTACGAAGTGTTGGCTAGCAAAAGGTTCTAAACAAGCACCACATGTTGGAGGATCCACAACAATATAACTTCTATGCAAATATACACAATCACAACTCATTACGTTGTCTTCCTTGTCCAACTTCAACTAATTTGCTCAAGTTTGAAAATAATTAATGGGTATTCACAATCATAGAAGATGTCCAAGATAATATATCTGTATGTGAAAGTTCTCTTCCTTATACTAATCATTCACGAATTGCTTGTATGACCAATATTGTGATTGTCAAACTTCAATAGATTTTACTTTCTAAACCAGATGTGAAGCTACTACTAAGCATTAAGCACATTAATAATTTCAGATTTATGATATTCAATTCATTCACAATTTACTCATAGGATATAAGTGAAGCACAAGAGTAAACATCAAACTAGTCTCAAAAGATATAAGTGAAGATCAATGAGTAGTCAAACAATTAAGTAGCTATGTGAGGTCTCTCTTTCAATAAATATTTTCATATCTGAGTATTTTATTCAAACATCAAACTAAACAAAAATAGAACTCCAAGAATAGCACGCACCATGTGAACGAATACAAATTTAGGCTCAACATAGGCTAACCGATAGTTGACGAAGAGAGGTTGGATGCGTAGCATCCCCAAGCTTAGATACTTGAGACTTCTTGAAATATTTACTTGGGTTGCCTTGGGCATCCCCAAGCTTGAGCTTTTGTATCTTGTTCAATCCTCTCATATCATGGTTTCACCTATTCTCAAAAACTTCATCCACACAAAACTCGAAATGAACTCGTGAGATAGGTTAGTACACATAAGAATAAATCAACACTTCATGTACTGCCAAGACAAGTTGCACAATAATTTTCAAACATCATCTACTGTTTACTATCATTTCCATAATTTATATCTACCAGTATAGGCTATGGAAACTATAGGATAAGTAGATAACAAAACTATGGCAGCAATCTGTCCAAACAGAACAGTCGGTAGCAATTTATTAAACCAGTGCACTTCTGTAACTCAAAAATATGAAACTTTAGGACAGGCTAAATAATTTATATGAAAATACTGTTTAAAAATTTCAGAAACTTTTCACGTTCCAGTAAAATATGAAAATTCAAACACCACAGAGAAAGTTTCTGTTTTTACACAACACACATCAAACATGCAATGCAAGCATCCTAAAGGCAATTATTGGAACTTTTTATTGAAAAACAAGATTATAAATAACACCTAATAGAGAACAACAAAATAAAATGACGCTCCAAGCAAAACTCATATCATGTGACGAATAAAAATATAGCTCTAAGTAAGATATACCGATAATGTTGAAGACGAAAGAGGGGATGCCTTCCGGGGCATCCCCAAGCTTAGGCGCTTGAGTCTTCCTTGTATATTACCTTGGGGGTGCCTTGTACATCCCCAATCTTAGGTTCTTGTCACTTCTTATTCTCCTCATATCGGTGTCTCACCCAAAACTTGAAAACTTCAATCACACAAAACTTAACGGAACTTCGTGAGAAGGGTTAGTGTAATAAAGATAAATCATTCACTTAGGTACTGTCAAGACAAGATTCATAATTGTTCCCACACGATACCTACTGTATTCTATCATTCCCATAATTTATATCACTGAATATAAGCTATGGGAACAGTAAAATAAGCAAATTATGCATGCAAAACAGAATCTGTCAAAAACAGAACAGTCTGTGGAGATCTGTAGTATAGACATACTTCCCTGTCTCTAAAAATTCTGAAAAATTAGAAAAACCTGATGAATTTGTATATGAATACTGTGTAAAAATTTCAGATCATTATCATGCTCTAGTAAAAAATGAAAATTCCTGTACTGGAGTCAAAAGTTTCTTTTTTGGTTTAGCATCAATTCTACTCATCTTGTGAGTCATCCCAAAGGCTTTACTTGGTACTTTATTTAAATAAAAGGCACAAAACATGATTAATACAGTAGATTAATCATGTGAACACATCGAAACAGAAAGTATAAGTGTTGGGTTGTCTCCCAACAAGCGCTTTTATTTAATGCCTTTTAGCTAGGGATGATGATTTCAATGATGCTCACATAGGAATAGTATTTGAAACATGGAAGAGAGCATCATGAATCTCATGACAAGAACATTTAAGTCTAACCCACTTCCTATGCATAGGGATTTTGTGAGCAAATAATTTATGGTAACAAGAATCAACTAGCATAGGAAGGCAAAACAAGCATAACTTCAAAACTTTGAACACATAGGGTGGAAACTTGATATTATTGCAATTCCTACAAGCATATGTTCCTCCTTCATAATAATTTTCAGTAGCATCATGAAGGAATTTCACAATATAACTATCACATAAAGCATTCTTTTCATGATCTACAAGCATAGAAAATTTATTACTCTCCACATAAGCAATTTTCTTCTCATTCATTGTAGTGGGAGCAAACTCAACAAAATAACTATCATGAGACACTTGATTGACATAACCACATTCAATATTAAAATCATGATGACAAGTTTCATGGTTACTATCACTCTTTATAGCATACATGTCATCACCATAATCATCATAGATAGGAGGCATGCCATCATCATCATAAATTTGCTCATCAAAACTTGGGGGACTAAAAACATCTTCTTCATCAAACATAGCATCCCCAAGCTTGTGGCTTTGCATATCATTAGCATCATGGATATTCATAGAATTCATACTAGCAACATTACAATCATGCTCATCATTCAAGGAATTCTCATTAAGTATTTTCATAATTTCTTCCTCTACAAATTGAGCACAATTTTCTGAATCCTTATTTTCACGAAAGACATTATAAAGACGATACAAATGATGCAACCTAAACTCCATTTTTTTGTAGTTTTCTTTTATGAAACCAAACTAGTGAAAAACAAGAAACTAAAAGATTTAATTGCAAGATCTAAAGATATACCTTCAAGCACTCACCTCCCCGGTAACGGCGCCAGAAAAGAGCTTGATGTCTACTACGCAACTTTATTCTTGTAGACTTTGTTGGGCCTCCAAGCGCAGAGTTTTGTAGGATAATAGCAATTTTCCCTCAAGTGGATGACCTAAGGTTTATCAATCCGTGGGAGGTGTAGGATGAAGATGGTCTCTCTCAAACAACCCTGCAATCAAATACAAGAAATCTCTTGTGTCCCCAAGACACCCAATACAATGGCAAATTGTATAGGTGCACTAGTTCGGCGAAGAGATGGTGATACAAGTGCAATATGAATGATAGATATAGGTTTTTCTAATCTGAAATATAAAAACAGCAAGGTAGCAAGTAACAAAAGCGAGCACAAACGGTATTGCAATGCTTGAAAACAAGGCCTAGGGTCCGTACTTTCGCTAGTGCAATCTCTCAACAATGCTAATATAATTGGATCACATAACCATCCCTCAACGTGCAACGAAGAATCACTCCAAAGTTCTTATCTAGCGGAGAACATAAGAAGAAATTGTTTGTAGGGTACGAAACCACCTTAAAGTTATCCTTTCCGATCGATCTATTCAAGAGTTCGTACTAAGATAAAATCAAGTTATCCTTTCTGTTCAATCTATCTAAGAGTTCGTATTAGAATAACACCATATGATATGCATCAACCAACTCTAATGTCACCTAGATACTCCAATGTCACCACAAGTATCCATGAGTTAATTATACGATACGCATCAAACAATTTCAGATTCATAATACTCAATCCACACAAAGAACCTCAAAGAGTGCCCCAAGATTTCTATCGGAGAAAGTAGGACAAGAATGTGTATCAACCCCTATGCATAGATTACCCCAATGTCACCGCAGGAATTCGCAAGTTGAGTACCAAAACATATATCAAGTGAATCAATAGAACATCCCATTGTCACCACGGGTATCCGCATGCAAGACATATATCAAGTGTTCTCAAATCCATAAAAGTATTCAATCCGGTAACGAAATCTCAAAGGGAAAACTCAATTCATCACAACTAGATAGAGAGGAAAACACATCATATGATCCGACTATATTAAGAAAGCCCGTGATACATCAAGATCGTGACATCTCAAGAACACGAGAGAGAGATTGAACACATAGTTACTAGTACATACCCTCAGCCCCGAGGAGGATTACTCACACATTATCATGGTGAGAAAGAGAGATTGGTTGATGGAGAGGTGCAACCCCGAAGAGATGGAGGCGATGGAGGCCACGGCGGCGGCGACGGGCGGCGGCGGTGGTGACGGGCGGCGGTCCCTTGCCCCTCCTTCTTCCTTGGTATTGGTGCTGCAATGAAGGAGCCTCTCCACTTCTTGGCGGCTGCCAAGGGAGATGCAAATTCGTGGCTCTTGGCGGCTCTCCCGAAATTAGGGTTTTCCTCTCCTTATATGTGCCTCAGTGGTGCTCTATGGCCCTTCGATGGATGGACCCTTGATCCAATGGCTCTTGGGCACCTCTAGAACCTTCCTAGGGGATTCTCACAGCCATCATGAGTCTCGAAAGTCATGGCTTGGCCGAATATATCAGATATGGTAAGAGTTGGACTCAATCACGTCATCAATTCTCGTAATCCAGTAATCAGATATTTTCCTTCAGTAAAACGGGTCTCCAGATCGCATCCGAACTCCGTTTTGGACGAATTTGTAGTCCAGAATCATTGCCATAAAATTCCCCACACTTTCCTAGTTTTAAATTTTTCCATTTGACTCCATAGTAGGGGGTAAAACTGATGATCTCTAAAAACTGTTCGTGGACAGATTTCAGGAAAGTCTGAGTCCTCCTCTAACAAGGCTCCTTTTGCGTTTTTTCGACAATTTCCAATTAATTCCTACACATCAAAGTGTGAAACAAGAACTTGTGCAATTTTGCAACCATTAATAGGTTTGTCCCAATAAATCATAAAACAATAGTAAAAACATAGGCAAATATGACATGAATACTTCATAAATTATCGATACGTTGGAGACGTATCAGCAGGACCTTTGAACTCCCATGCAAGCCTGTCCCTCTTCTGCAACGGCGCAATGCGGCGACGGAGGAAGTCAGCCCCCACATGATCAATGGTCAGCCCGACAGCTTTAAGGCGGATGATCCTGTTCAGCGTCAGGCGGAGCTTGCCGTCGGTGAGGCCCGGCTTGCCCCAGTCGCTGCCTCGCGTGACACATCCGGTCCGCACGAAGAAGACCGCGGGGGCCTTGCCGTCCTTGATCCAGCACCAGTCGCCCCTCCATTCTTCCCACTTCCCACGCTGCTGTCCAGGAAGGTAATCCCAGTCATCCTTCCTGCCCCGGGGGATCCAGCTTATATTCCCCGAACGGTGGGATCTGTCCTCAATCCAAGGAACGAAGAAGTGCCTGAACAAATCCACATTGGGGGCGACTCCGACGAAGTTCTCGCACAGATGAGCAAAAATCGCCATGCACGCCATTGCGTTGGGCGTAAAGTACAGAAGGTGGAATCCATACGCCGCCATCATGGCACAGAAGAAATCAGAGAAGGGGGGAGAGAGGCCGCAGTAGAAGTACGCGCAAAAGAAGCGGTACAGATCTTATGGCTTATTCTCCTTGGGGCTGTCCGGCAGGACCTCGGGTGCTCCATGCCCCTTTGTCGCCCTCCCCCACATATAGGCATACCTGTTGATCAAGGTATTGCCATCCAGGCTCGACGGGGAAATAACCACATCTCCCTATTGCTGCTTCTCCAGCTCTTCCGCTTTCTTCTTCCTCTCCTCGACCACTAGGTCCGCAGATGCGGTCGTCTGCTTCCCCTTGTTGGCAGTCGTCTTCCGGCCCATCTCTAGAGCTTTCAAGGGTGGCGGATGATCTAGCAGCACTCGGCGGGCCGGAAGTGGGGACGGGAGCGGTTTTTCTCTTGGCTTGCGGAAGAAGATGAAGGACGGAGAAAAGGATGCGAATGAGCGGCACCCCTGTGCATTGCCCTTTTTATTTAGGGGGCCCTCACGGGGGCTAGCTCTTCGCTATCTTTTCGGAAAACTGCTGTTTTGTTACTGGCAGTTTTTTACTCTCCAACGGCTCCTGTTCCACGACCCCACGACCTACGATAATTACGCAGAGTGGACGTGGGACGGGAGGACAGCATCCCTTGGATGCGTGTCCGTGCACTGTTTTGGGGCCTAACCCAACATGCCAAGCGACACGTATGGCTCAGGCCCGGGGGCTTATGTCGGGGGTATACAAACAGGGGTGTTCGTTTCCCCTGACTTGTGCACGGACAATAAACCTCCGGCCTTCATGGCCCGAGCCCTTCGGGAAAAGCTACCACGCCACCAAGTGAACATTCAAGACCCAGACCCCGGCAGCAACAACCTACAGAAGGCCAAGCAACGCCGGCAAGACCAGCACAAACAGCCCACGAGGGGCCCAAGGCGTGCGAGCTGCGTCCCCTGAGCCTACCGGGGACCGAGGCGCGCGCATCTCAGGAAGACCTGGCAAGCCATCCCCCGGCAAGCGCGAGCCAATCGACCAACGCTCCACCGCATCACAACGCCAGTCACTTGTCGATGCGGTGTCGAGCCCTCGGGTGGCTAAGTGGCTCCCGCTAAGCACGTGGCGACACACCGGAAGACAGATTATACCCAGTTGACACCCGTCCAGAAGCGTGTCAAGACCCTAAGCAATGAACAGCTAAGCGGTGGCAAGAGCTTGCCGGGGATGCACCCCCGCACGCCACCTAGGCTAGCAATCATGGTATTTTTTCTTAAATGCCAGAGTTAGGTATGATAGCTCTGTTAGCTATCTAATCGCTAGATAAAGACTGTTTTGCCACTGTGGTTGCCCCTTGCACTATAAAAGGAGGCCCAAGGCAACCTAGCTCAAGATTCAGACCTTTGGACACTTGTACTCACGTAGTAGCTCTCCCCGACGGCAACCCTTGTCGGGATTGAGCGCTGCGTGTTCTTCGTGTTCCTCCGATCAATCCACCAAAAGCAGGAGTAGGGTTTTACGCTTCGCAGCGGCCCGAACCTGGGTAAAAACGCCAGTGTCCCGATCGTCGTGTTGCTTCATGGTCTCCGCTCTTTGTGCAACGTGACCCCCCTTGACGAACCACAAAGGGGCCTCTGGCCCCATAGGTGATCGTGTGCATCCGTGCCCCGACAGCGGAGCATCCTACGGACATCACCATGACAAGAGTCCGTTTGGCAAGTGACACGTGCCACAACTACTTCACATACTTAAAGGTGAATCATCTCCTTTACACGTGTTCACTTGACCCCTTCGAGGATGGTATACTACTTGACACTCCTCTCGTGTGCATGCATAGGTATTGTCGGAGCTTCACGGATGATGATGAGGAGTGCCGGCACCTACGTACAACTATACCATCCGCGAGGGAAGCGTGGAAGTGGAGACAGAAGAAGACGGAGCTGTGGACAAGCTACAGCGGTCGGACAACCGGCCGGCCCCTGGACATCCGGCCCATCCCGGACATCCGGTGATACGTCTCCAACGTATCTATAATTTTTGATTGTTCCATGCTATTATATTATCTGTTTTGGATGTTTTATATGCATTAATATGCTTTTTTATATTATTTTTGGGACTAACCTATTAACCTAGAGCCCAGTGCCAGTTTCTGTTTTTTCCTTGTTTTTGAGTATTGCAGATAAGGAATATTAAACGGAGTCCAAACGGAATAAAATCTTCGATATGATTTTTCTTGGACCAGAAGAAACCTGCCAGACTTGGAGAGGGGGGCAGGAGACCTGCCGGGAGACGACAAGCCTGCAGGGCGCGCCCTAGGGGGGCGCTCTCCTGGCTTGTGGCCCCCCTGCAGGCCTCCTAACCCTAATCTTCGTCCTATAAATTCCCAAATATTCCCCCAATACCAAAAAGAGCCACGATAATACTTTTCCGCCGCCAGAAGCCTCTGTTCCCGTGAGATCCCATCTTGGGGCCTTTTCCGGTAATCTGCCGGAGGGGGATTCGATCACGGAGGGCATCTACATCAACTCCATTGCCCCTCCGATGATGTGTGAGTAGTTCACCTCAGACCTTCGGGTCGATAGCTAGTAGCTAGATGGCTTCTTCTCTCTCTATGTTCTTCAATACCATGTTCTCCATGATCTTCATGGAAATCTATCCGATGTAATACTCTTTTGCGGTGTGTTTGTCGAGATCCGATGAATTGTGGATTTATGATCAGCTTATCTATGAATATTATTTGAATCTTCTCTGAATTCTTATATGCATGATTTCATATCTTTGCAAGTCTCTTCGAGTTATTGGTTTGGTTTGGCCAACTAGATTGGTAATTCTTGCAATGGGAGAAGTGCTTAGTTTTGGGTTCAATCTTGCGGTGTCCTCACCCAGTGACAAAGTAGGGGTAGCGAGGCACGTATTTGTATTGTTGCCATCAAGGGTAAAAAGATGGGGTTTTCATCATATTGCGTGAGTTTATCCCTCTACATCATGTCATCTTACTTAATGCGTTACTCTGTTCTTCATGAACTTAATACTCTAGATGCAGGCAGGAGTCGGTCGATGTGTGGAGTAATAGTAGTAGATGCAGAATCGTTTCGGTCTACTTGACACGGACGTGATGCCTATATGCATAATCATTGCCTTGGATATCGTCATAACTATGCGCTTTTCTATCAATTGCTCGACAGTAATTTGTTCACCCACCGTATTATTTTCCTTCAAGAGAGAAGCCTCTAGTGAAACCTATGGCCCCCGGGTCTATTTTCCATATTATATTTTCAGATCTATAAACCAAAAATACCAAAAATACTTTGCTGCAATCTTTTTACTTTTATTTTACTTTTCATTTTAGTAATCTTTTATATCTATCTCTATCAGATCTCATCCTTGCAAGTAACCGTGAAGGGATTGACAACCCCTTTATTGCGTTGGGTGCAAGTGTTTGATTGTTTGTGTAGGTGCAAAGATTGGGGATTTGCTCATACCTCCTACTGGATTGATACCTTGGTTCTCAACAACTGAGGGAAATACTTATCTACTTTGCTGCATCACCCTTTCCTCTTCAAGGGAAAACCAACGCAAGCTCAAGAAGTAGCATCCAGCACCCTTCCCTAGAAATCCGGCGCAAGGCTCCCGAACCTCGCAGACGCGGCCACTCCAGGCCGGACATCCGGCCCGACCCCCGGACATCCGGCGCCACATGACAGGTCGGATATCCGACGCCCCTGCCTAGAAATCCAGCTCGAAGACACCAGTACCAGGCGTTCTCTGGCCAGCTTCAGGCCAGACATCCGGCCCGTGCCCAGGACATTTTGCACCCCCGCGACTGGCCAGACATCCGGCCCCTGGCTGGACATCCGGCACCTGCCTGCGCACATGGACGGGCCTGAGGCCCATGTACCTCCCTCTCACTTACCCCTTCATGGGCTAGCACTATATATACTCCACCCCCTCCTCCATTTTAGGGTTAGCAATGGTTTAGCTCATAGTTAGTTGAGCCTAGCTCCTTCCACTACCTCTCCCATGGAGTAGATGCCTCTATGAGAGATGACCCCCTAGTGAATGTCAAGCCCTCTTGCGAGGGAAGATCCCTAGTGGATTCAAGGCCCCATCTCCCCATGGGATTTTGGGATGAACTCTATCATGTATCCTTCTTTCCCTTTGTTGTTCTTGTACCTTGTGGATCTTGTGTGGTTTTGAGTCTAGTGGATGTGTGATTGGACTTGTTCTTGAGTGTTTCTCTTGTGATTTCTCCTTGTTCTTCCCCGTGTTTGTCGTGTTCTTCGTGGAACCCCCTCCAATTCGTGAAAGATCGACATACATGGGTGTGCCCCGTATCAAACCCTCTCATTCCAATTGTACGCATCTTGATCATGTCGTTGGTGACTGTGGCCGGGCGGTACAACCGGATGGCCAACCGCTGGGCCATCCGGTTGTACCATCCCAGCAGTACAATCGGTGTAGCTTTGGCGGTTCTACCGCTAACTACCAGGCTTGTGCTCCTGGTCGGTTCTACCGAGTGGTCGCCGGCGGTTCTACCGCGGCCTCCCAGCAGTACCAGTTGCGGTACAACCGCTCGTTCGAGTGGTACAACTGCCGGCGGTGAAACATGTACTTAAAGGGGGCCAGGCCGAATGGGTATTCAGTTTCCCCCTCGTGCCCGACCTCCTCTTCTGCCGTAGCCGCCGGCCGTCATCACCACCGTCCCAGAGTGCCCTCCGGCGCCCCGGATCTGCGGATTTCTCTCGGATCCGCTCCGTGGAGGGCCCCTCCTCTCCGATCTCTTCCCATGGACATCGGTAATGCCTCGTTCTCCTCTCCATTGGTTCCTCTCCTTGGATCCTCCATTGTTAGGCATTACTTGGTTTCCCGCGTTTTTAATCAAAACCTTTGGGTGGAAGAGATCACTAGTATACCTCCTATTGTTTGTGCATGCTTAGAAGTTCAAATATTGGTACGTGGTTCGAATCCGGATGTGCTGGTTCCCCACTGAAGTGGTGCTATCTCTACAAGCGGTACAACCGCTTACAATGGCGGTACAACCGCCGGCACGGTACCACCGCTGGTTTGACCGGTTCAACTGGCTTCTCTGAATCTCGTACCACTGTTTTCATGTTCTTCGCTTTGCAACCAATATATTCCTCCGTTTGCATACAATCCCCTCATCTTTTCTGGGTTTTCTTGTGTGCTTCTCGTGTGTGTCTGTAGGTGGCTTAGGTTCTCGCTCTGCTCCTCGTAAGAATACCAAGAAACGAGTTCGCAGATGTAGGCTCACTGATGAGACAAAAGAAGAGGAAGTGGTGATCCCCACCAAGCCAACTCGTCGTGAGAAGTCTTTGGCAGCCAAGCAAAAGTCAGCGATTCCTTTGCACAAATAGAAGCAGAGAGATTGGGAAAAAATCCGCATTCAAAACCCCTATGAGGTCCCCATTGCTCCTAGGTGGACCACCGCTCAATTCAGGAATGAGATGCAAATGCAGATTTTGTATGAACTTTATGAGCACCACAAGAACAAGTAGACCAAGCAATGGACAATTGACATTGAGCACTGGAAAAACAACTTGGATTACTTTGGGGAGGCTTTGGCGCTGTGCGAGGAGTTTGACTTGATCAAGCTCATGACTATCAACTGTGCCTTTGATGTGCAACTTGTTCACCAGTTCTATGCCACTGCCCACTTCGGTACTGATGAGGCTCACCAACTTTCCTTCATGTGCCGTGATGAATTCTTTCAAGTTCCTTGGTGAGCTTTCTGCGACGCTCTTGGCTATGATGATACTGGCTTCAATGGGAATGGTGTCATCCGTCCTCACGACAGGGCTACCTCCATGGAGAAGGAGGAGCTTGCTCCCTTGTACATTCCCGGGCGTGGCATACTTGGAGGGTCCAAGGACTTGCAGCAATTCTATGATATCTTGCACCGTGTCTTCCGCAATGTTCTTCTGCCCAAGGTTGGGAATCAAGATGAGATTCATGGTCATCTGGTTGATCTGCTTGTGGCTATGAAGACTGAAGCTGGATCTGGTGCTACTTTTCATGTCTCCAAGTGGCTGTGGGAGGAGATGTTTAGCACGGTCATTTTTAGGAAGGTCCCAACCTATACTCCATTTATCATGTGTTTTCTGAACTCTGTCTGGGCAGTTCACAGGCCCGGAGAGCCTGTCACTTCTCCAGACAACCTCACCGAGCATGAGACCACTCCAGAAGAAGAAGCATGCAAAGCCTCGCTTTCCCTCTGGCGACCTTGAGGATGCTTTTGCCACTTCCAGCGACAGTGATTTTGAGCTTCCAGCCGGGGCCAAGCCCTCTTGGGTCACTAAGCTCACTAACAAGGTAAGAAGACCTTCTGCCTGCAATCCCACATCCAGAAGAAGCTCTATGAAGCCCATGTCAACGACAATCTTGCCAGACGTAGACAGATTCAGATTATGCGGGCTCTCCTTCTTAAGGCTGACAATGGTTCTAAGAAGACCATCACTCCTGAGGAGAAGTGGATCTACGAGCATAGCACTTGGACTGATGATGAGGCCTCGGGCCAGCCTGCTGCCTCCACCTCCGCTACTGCTGCTGCTGATGATATTATGGAGGATGATGATGATGCTGATGAGTCTGCTAGTGATGATTCAGAGGCGACCGAGGGGTCTGACGAGGTCTATTGAGCTCTGGGGCGTTAGCATTGCTCTTTTCCTTTTTGGTGTCTTGATGCCAAAGGGGGAGAGAGTTCTATTAGGTCGGGATTTGCATGGGTGTGGTTATCCTGTGTTGCGTCTTTCCAGCTGAACTCTTAATTTGCTTTCAGTCGGTTGTCGACTTATCTTATGCGGAGACTCTATGTGATCCCTTAGTGTCTTTATCTTGTCTCGTTGATCAAGTAGAGCCTGAGTTTCATTGCTTCCCTTGTTATTATGCTCTACTTCTTATCCTGTACATATGCATGTTGCTTTCTATTCTTTTTCATATTTACCCATTGGTCGGTCTATAAAATCAAGGGGAGCTCCCTTTTTGTGTGCAAATCTCAAATGGTGCACACATTGAGGGGGACTCCGTTTTTATTTTCTAGACCCTCAATGCAAATCGTGTTGTTGTCATCATCCACCAAAAAGAGGGAGATTGTAAGGGCATTCTCCTACCTTAGTGTTTTGGTGATGATGACACCTCACTTTGTGATTTAATCGTGTGTCAAGTTCTACAGGTACTCCATAAGGGACACAAGACGATTAGGCTTTCCCTCCAAACGAAAAAGATCCAAGACAGTGTTCTCTACGTGTTTATTTCTTTGGTCGTAGGGAACCCGTACTATTGAGAGCGAATTCACATCGGAAGGTTTTGGGGTGAATCAATGCACGTACACATTCCTTGTCACTCACCTCCTACCTTTCCGTTCAGTGAGAGAGAGGTTCTCAATTCTAACTCAGCAACTTTTACAACTTAGCGGTTGTACCACTGGTTCTAGCGGTTGTACCGCTTGCACCGGTACGTCCGGCATAACTACCGCCCCAGGGGTGAAACCCTGGGGTTGCTGCTATTAGGAAATCTCCAGCGGTTGTTCCGCTACCTCCGAGTGGTTGTACCGCCAATAGTCTGGCTAACCCTAAGTTGCGGTGTCAGGCGGTTGTACCGGCCCAGTACCGCCCTACCACCGGACACGGTTCTGTTGTGGTGCGGTACTTGGGCGGTTGAGGGCCGGTTGTTCCGGTCGATCTTCTTTGACTGGTACTACCGGTGTCCCTGGCGGTTGTACCGCCCGAGACTTAGCCTTCTCCCGTACTCAGGTCAAGCGGTTGCACCGGGGGCAACCACCGCATCTACCCTGCTCGAGGGTGATTCCTCTGTGTTCCAAAGCGGTGGTCGAGCGGTTGTTCTGGTCCTACCGGTACTACCGCTCGGACCTCCGGTTGTACCGCTGCCATGTAAAAATGGCTGTAATGGTTGGAAATGGGGAGCACTATACAAGGGGGGGGGGGGTCTTCCACCTACCACCTATCTCTTTCCTCTCTCTCCTCCATTGATGCCCTTCAAGCTTTCTTGCCCGATCTCTCTCTCTAGCCACTCAAACTTGTTGATTTGCTAGGGATTGAAGGAGGAGATATAGATCTACACTTCCACCAAAGGAAACTTGTTTCCCCCATACTTTCTTGTGTGGATTTTGTTAATCTTGGGTGTTTGAGAACCCTAGACGGAAGTGAAAGCACAATTTCTCCCTAGGTGGTTTTGGTAATTAATAACAACATATATTTCATTGGACTAATGTTTCCACTAAGTATATCTCAAGAAAAAGTTCAATGGTGGGTTGGCAAATTGATGTGTGTGGTGAATCCCCAAGGAGATAAAGAGAAGAAGAAGCAATAGGATTGGCCAAGCTTCATGCATCAAGACTCTACATTTTACATTTTGTGAGAAATCACTTTGAGTCCATAGGAAATCCAATACTATTAAAAGGGGGTGAGGAAATATGATGATCTGGTTGCTCAAGTGCTTAGAGATTAGCCACCAAAAATACTCACACATTTTCCACACAAAATCTTTTGTCCAAAGCCAAACTTGCAAAATCGGTGCCACCAACTATTTCCACTCGGCCCTACCGATTTTCAACTCACATAGAACCCTGCCAAACCCTAGTTTCTCGGTGTAACCAAGTTTCCATTTTCGGTCACACCGAAGTCATGACCAACTCTCTGTTAGGACGATTTTCAGAATCGGTCCCACCGAGTTCTGCAAATCGGTCCCACCGAGTTGATGGCCAAGTCTCTGGTTAGCCGTTACCCCATTATCGGTACCACCGAGATTTATATATCGGTCTCACGGAAAACGCCACAGTTGCCACATTTTGCACTAGTCGGTGCAACCGAGTTTTTGCTTCGGTTCCACCGAGTTGGGCAATAATGTTGTAACGGTTGGATTTTTGGAGATACCTATATATACCCCTCCACCACCACTCACTTCTAAGAGAAGCACTCAGAACCATTCCACACTTGTCATATCCAATTTTGTGTGAGAGAACAACCTTCCCTTGTGTTGAGGTCAAGATCATCAACTCCAACCATATGGATCTTGATTTCTAGTCTCCCCAAGTTGCTTTCCATCCAATCAATCTCTTCTACCCATGCCAAATCTGTGAGAGAGTGATTGAGTGTTGAGGAGACTATCTTTTGAAGCACAAGAGTAAGGAGTTCATTATACTACCACATCTATTACCTTTTGGAGGGTGGTGCCTCCTAGATTGGTTAGGTGTTACTTGGGAGCCTCCTTGTTCGTGATTGTGGAGTTGAACCAAGGAGTTTGTAAGGGCAAGGAGATCACCTACTTCGTGAAGATCTACCCCGAGTAAGGCTAGTCCTCCGTGGACGTAGGCCACATGGAATAGACAAGGTTGCTACTTCGTGGACCCTTCGTGGGTGGAGCCCTCCGTGGACTCTCGCGACCGTTACCCTCCGTGGGTTGAAGTCTCCATAAACGTGGATGTATGATAGCGCCACCTATCGGAACCACGGGAAAAATCTTCGTGTCTCTAATTGCGTTTGATCTCCTCTCCCTCCTTTACTTACATGTGTTTGTCTTTACTTTCCGCTGCTATACTCTTAGACATGCATGTGTAGGGTGAACTTGACTTGTGCAAATTGCTAAAATCTGCCCACAACTAAAATTGGGAAAATGATAGATTTTTATTTGGTCAAGTAGTCTAATCACCCCCCTCTAGACATACTTTGGATCCTACAAGTGGTATCAGAGCTTTGGTCTACATTGCATTGGTTTCACAACCTAGGAGAGTATGGCGTCTAGTGAGGGAAACTATCACCGTAGAGGTCCATATTTTGATGGTACAAATTTTGCTAGTTGGAAGCATAAGATGAAAATGCATATTCTTGGTCATAAACCCGCCGTATGGGCTGTTGTTTGTGTTGGCTTGCAATGTGAATTCTTTGGTGATGGAAAGGAATCGGATCGTGAAGCGACCGCGGAAGAATTGAAGATGTTGCAATACAATGCTCAAGCATGTGACATTCTATTCAACTGCCTATGCCCCAAAGAATTCAACAAAATCAGCCGTCTTGAGAATGCAAAGGAAATTTGGGATACTTTGGTTGATATGCACGAAGGTACCGAATCCGTCAGGGAATCTAAGTTTGATGTGCTACAAAGTCAACTTGACAAGTTCAAGATGAAGGATGGTGAAGGAGTTACGGAAATGTACTCTAGGCTTGCTCTCATCACCAATGAGATTGCCGGCTTAGGAAGCGAAGAAATGACCGACAAATTCATCATCAAGAAGATCCTTAGAGCCTTGGATGGAAAGTACGACACTGTGTGCACGTTGATCCAAATGATGCCCAACTACAAAGATCTCAAGCCTACGGAAGTGATTGGAAAGATTGTTGCTCATGAGATGTCACTCAAAGACAAGGAAGAACTTCACACCAAGTCAAGCGGTGCTTACAAAGCTACAAGTGACACTTCCGCTACATCAAGTGACAACCTTGTAACCAATGAAGAGATAATCCTCATGGTCAAGAAATTCAATAAGTTCTACAAGAGTAGAGGCAAAGAGAGAAGCTCCAATTCAAGATATGAATAGAAGCATTCATCTAGTCGTGACCAGAATTGTTATAATTGTGGAATGCCCGGACACTACTTAAATGAGTGCACGACCCCCCACAAGAGAAGAGAAGAGTCACCTAGAAGAAAGAGCTCAAGAGATGAGTCACCTCGAAGAGAGAGAAGGAGTAGAGAAGATCGTCATGAACGAAGACCCTCAAGGAGAAGTAGGGACTCGGAGAAGAAGGACAAGTACACCAAGATCTACACAAGAAGAAGACATCAAGCTCATGTTGGTGAATGGGTTTCTGGCTCTAAATCCGACAACCAATCTGAGAGAAGCTATCACTCCAACTCCGACTATAGTCAAGATGAAGGTGTTGCCGGACTTGCACTCATAACCTCCAACTCCTATGACATATTTGATTCACCAACTAAAGGGAGTGGAAGTTGCTTCATGGCTAAAGGCCCCAAGGTATCACACCCCGAATACATTGACTTCAATAGCGATGAGGATGACTTACTTGGAGATGATGACTTGCTATTTGATAAAACTAGTGATATTAGTCAAAATGAGCTATACAATGATCATGCTAGTCAACATAAGTCGTGTGATGATGATAAGAAGGAAATAGAACGACTAACTAAAGAATTAAACACTCTTAAGTTAGCCCATGAATCTACTTTAGAAGATCATAGAGAGCTTGTAAGAACTCATGAGAAGCTACGCTTCGAGAAGCTCAATTTGGAGCAAGAACATGAGTTTCTTAAAGTAATCAATGACGATCTCCGAAAGAAGACTTCTTCTTATCTAGCCAAACGACTACTCTTGTCTACATTTATTCCACAAGTTAAGACTAAACAATCTAGTAACAAAGGCAAGAAAGGTTCTTTATCTAGTAACAACAAAGCTAATGCTAAATCAAATGATGTTGTTTCTAGTAGTTCTATTGATTCCACTAACGATTCTCTTAGCCAAGATACACTTGAGCAAGAAAACAATTTATTGAAAGGAATTATAGAGAAAGGTGTCTACATAAGTCTTGCCGGATGTAAGCAATTCGAAGAGATTGTACGCAAGCATGGAGGATACCGGAAGAACCATGGCATTGGCTACTTCAAAGCCAATGGAGTCGAATGGGAAGAAGGTCAATACCCCAAGCCTAAGTTTGTTCCTCAAAGGGAGAAGTATGAACCTACTCCTCCCAGGGGAACAAGCTCTCAAGATTACCTTCCTCCACAAGACCACAAGGGCAAGGGCAAGCTTCATGATGACATTGACACACTTGAAGATGAGTCCCTAGCCATGGTGAAGTGGGTTCCCAAGGCTACTCCAAGTTCTACTTCAACTAATACTACTTCAACACCAAGGATCCCCATCAACTTGATGTGGGTCCCCAAGAAGAAGAACTAGAGAAGTTCTTGAGGGGTGACTCCGCCAATGAAATTCACTCATATTCATTATTGGCAAGGGCTATTTGCAATCAACTCCAACTCTATGCAATAGTTCAAGGAGTCACACATTCCCTCAAAGGTAAGCAAGGGACAAGGTAATTAATGAATCCATGGACATCATCTTATATGCTTTGCACTCCATGTCCATAGATATCCTTGTATTTGTCTCTTGTGTGTGGGACTAACCCATATAGGTGAGAATAGTAAGGAAACAATGAGGATTGCTCCAAACTCAAGATGATCTTCATCAACATTGAGCATCCACCACTACATCACCTACATGAAGTCTTCTACGACAAAACCCAAGGTTAGTTTATCCCTCTTAGGGGGGATGTCACATCAAGGGGGAGCTTTACTCTAAGACTTGAGTTAAAGCATCTCTTAAGAATGTGACAACATTAAATGCTTTATGTAAAAGTGGTAACCCCAGTTGTGCTTAAACGATGAGTATGACCTATGATCAAGTATTCTTACTTGACTCCTAAGTCAATATACGCATATATAGATGACTCCATCATCGCCAAAGTGCTTGTTAGGTGCTAGAGTGGTTTTGCATGTTTGCCATGATTTCATTGGACATCTTATTGTGTGAGCATGTTGGTATGCATATTTTTTATCATTCGAGGACATCCAATTGTTGCTATTTGGTTCTTGTTTTTATTTTGCCAATTGGATGTACAAGAATGCCTAGGAACCCTCTCGAGCTATCTATGCTTTCTTGTCTCAAGTTCTATTCTTGCTTCATCACAAAACTTGAACAAGCACTTCTCGAACCCTCCGTGTGAGGAGCACTCGGAGTTCCGTTTCGTCCAGGCTGACTTCCAAAACCTCCCTAAAGTGCAAGTCGGTGTAACCAATCAAAAATTCTTGGTTTCACCGAATGCTCAGGGTTGATCTGTTTTTGCACCTCGGTAGCACCGATACCATAATCTCAACTTCACCGAGTTTCCCTGTCAACTGACAGTAGTGGAACTCAGTGGCACCAAAATTTTAGTATCGGCGTCACCGAGAATAAAGGGTACTTAATCCCGGCGGACCCGACGTTTTGAAATCCATCTTCAAACGCTCGAGTCTCCAACCCTAAGCTGCTGCACCAGACCCCTTGGTCGTCGCCCTTGTCTCCCCGAGCGCCTTCGCCGTTGGGATCCTCGCCGTCGACGGAAATCATCACCGCCGTCGTCGCCGTAGTCGGACCATCGCCAAGTTAGGGTATGGTTTCGATCCCCTCCTGCGTTCCAAAGTCTAATTCAAGCGCATTAGGGTTGCTCCATATTCTTGCCACAGATTGAAAGCTTTCTATCCCACCAAATACTTCCATAGATTAGAGAACAAAGAAATTTTGGATCTAACCTCCCGCAACATGCATCTCGGTGACACCGAGTTGATAAAATCGGTTCTACCAATTTAGTTTTTAGGGTTTCTGAGAACCGCTTCGGTGAGACCGAGCAGTTCTTTTCGGTGACACCGAAAAGACTGCCCAAGTCTCTGTTAATGCAAGTGGTCTGTCTCGGTGACTCCGAAAATTTCAACCTGGTGCAACCGAAATACATTTTGCAGTAGATCAAACCCAACTTTCTAAGTTCATTTTTTTTGAAAATCTCCAGTATTTTGTGATGCTCAACCTCTCTACTCTTCTATACTCTATTCACAGGGTCAGCATGTCAGGTTTAGATGATAGCCATAACAACTTCAAAGAAAGAGATGTGGACATGAGTGCAGGCACTAGCCCTGAAGCTAGCTCATCTTCTTATGATGATGTGCCTAGTTCTCCTGACCTGCCCAAGGCTGCCACCAGGGCAAGGAAGAAGTTGAACTCAGATGAGGAAGATGCTGATTTTGTGCCAGAGGAGGAATTAGCCAAGAAGTAGAAAGAGAAAGCTGCCAAGAGCACAACTGAAGAGGCTACTTCAACAAAAAGGGCTGCCAGAAAGGAATATGCTAGCACTGATGCTAGGAGAGCACCTGAGAGTGCCAAGGCTAACACATCTATTTCTGTTGGGCCAACAAAGAGTTCCAAGCCTAAAAAGGCAGGAGAGAAAAAGAGGGAAAGGATAAGATATGTCAAAGCTACAGTTCTCCCTTATACTCCAGAGTACTTAGATGAAGAAGAGGAAGAGGAGGAACCAGCTGCCAAAGCCCCTCCAGCTAAGAAGAAGAAATTGTTGGCTGATGCTATGCCCAAGGATGCTCCAGCTAAGAGCACCAAGTCTGCTCCCAAGAAGTCTGTTGCAGCCTCCAAGTCAAAGAAGTTTACCAGAGACATTCCAAGTGCTGCTAAGAACAAGAAATCCACTATGTTAGAAGAAGAGGAGCACATATCAGTTTTGAGAAAGCTGAGGCCCCACTTGCCTATTCATAATGATGATCACCCAGTTGCAGAAGATATGAAGAAAAGGAAAGACTCAGGGCTGAGGAAGTGGAGAGCTGTTGATCCTTATGCCTCTAGGAGAAGGACTGCTGTGGATGACAAGTTCTATACCAAGGAACAACATGATTTCTATGAGACTGTCCTATTGGACAAGAGCCCAGCTGTTAGTGACATGAGATATGTCGACTGGGATTACATCAAGGACAATGAAGATTTCTTTCCCAGTGTCAGAGACAACTTCAAGTGCATTGATCTTACAAACTTTGTTGGCAGAGAGTTTTCAGCCTGAAATGATGAGATGATCATGCAGTTCTATTCCACTGCACACTTTTATCCGGATGGCAGGATTATTTGGATGACTAAAGGAGTGAGGTACCAATCAACTGTTGATGAGTGGGCTACCATCTTAGGAGCTCCACAGGTACAAGAGGGAGATTTGGATGTCTACGTTGAATCCAAGATGAGTCACAACTCCATGGAAAATATGTATAAGGAAATCCCTGCTTCACATGTGCATTCACATAAGTTTGGGTCTGTCTATTTCCTGCAAGCAGGACTACCCACCACTAACACCATTTTGAGGCATACCTTGATGCCCAAATCTGGAGATGATAAGATGATAAGGGGGTACTCCATCAACATGCTGCATCACATAGACTCCCACACCAGGATAAGAGTGATGGATTTGATTGTAGAAACTATGAAGAGGACTGTTGCTGATCAAAAACGATCATGTGGATATGCACCATACATTCAGATGCTTATCAACTCTCAGATGGAAAAGAATGTATATGCACTTGATCGTCCTCATTTGCCACTTTTGCCAGAATTTGAGGATAATGTTGTGGAGATGGATCTAGATCATCCCACTTCATCTTCTGGAAGAGCAGCAGCTGAAGCAGCCAGCGCCACTAGTGCTCCAGTTCCTAGATCCAAGGGTGAGCAAATGGAACTTATCATCAGCACTATGCAAAGCATGCAGACGGATATCAAGCAACTCCTAAAGAATCAAGATAGTCTTGTGAGGATCATGGATAACAGGTTTACCACACTGAACAACAAGGTGGATGGGCTGATCAAAACCGTGGACGAGCTCAAGAAGGAAGTGGATGCAGTGCCTAACCCTCATACCACTGATGATGATGAGGAGAGTCCAGTTCTTCAGCCAAGCACTCAGTTTAAGACTCAGTTGAGGACCCCCACTGTGCTAGCACCAGAGATCAGGCCTACCTCTTCAGCACCTGCCACAGCTCCATCAGCACCTCCTGCACCTCCAGTGTCGACTCCACCACCTTAGAGGACTTCAGCAAAAAAAATTGTAGATACTCTTCTCTCGACTCCATCGACAGCTACAGGAGCAGCTTCATCATCTCATGGAGGAGATCCTGCCCAGAGCGATGCTTAGCTCTATAGCTTTGAACTTTTTGGTAACTTGTTGCCAAAGGAGGAGAAGTTGTAGATCATAGGGCTCCGAGAGAGAGAGAGAGAGAGAGAGAGAGAGCGTGTTGCATTTTGATTCCTCTCTACTAGTTTTTAAAAACATTTGGTTTATCGTTTGGTTGGAACTTTGTCGTGTTTGATCATATACTCTTGTGTGATGCTACTACTTTACTACCTTTGAGATATATCTTGATGATCATTCACTTAATGTTTGGTGTGATGTGCTTGTAATTCACTCATATTAATTCTTGCGCACCACCAAGTTGTATGTGACATGGAAGAGTGACCCATAATCCTAATCGATTGTGCATTTGCATTCAAACGCAAATTTAAAATAATGCACAAATTTAGGGGGAGCTCTTGCTTATCACATACTTCTGAAAGCGACGATGCTATTCATTTATTATATCTCTCATCGAAGCTTTGATTTATATGTTGTCATCAATTACCAAAAAGGGGGGGATTGAAAGCACAACTTCTCCCTATGTGGTTTTGGTAATTAATAACAACATATATTTCATTGGACTAATGTTTCCACTAAGTATATCTCAGGAAAAAGTTCAATGATGGGTTGGCAAATTGATGTGTGTGGTGAATCCCCAAGTAGATGAAGAGAAGAAGAAGAAATAGGATTGGCCAAGCTTCAAACATCAAGACTCTACATTTTACATTTTGTGAGAAATCACTTTGAGTCCATGGGAAAGCCAATACTATTACAAGGGGGTGAGGAAATATGATGATCTGGTTGCCCAAGTGCTTAGAGATTAGCCACCAAAAATACTCACTCATTTTTCACACAAAATCTCCTGTCCAAAGCCAAACTTGCAAAATCGGTGCCACCAACTATTTCCACTCGGCCCTACCGATTTTCAACTCAGATAGAACCCTGCTAAACCCTAGCTTCTCGGTGTAACCAAGTTTCCATTTTCAGTCTCACCGAAGTCATGACCAATTCTCTGTTAGGACGATTTTCAGAATCAGTCCCACCGAGTTCTGCAAATCGGTCTCACCGAGTTGATGGCCAAGTCTCTGGTTAGCCGTTACCCCATTGTAGGTACCACCGAGATTTATATATCGGTCTCACCGAAAACGCCAAAGTTGCCACATTTTGCACTAGTCGGCGCAACCGAGTTTTTGCTTCGGTTCCACCGAGTTGGGCAATAATGTTGTAACGGTTGGATTTTTGGAGATGCCTATATATACCCCTCCACCACCACTCACTCGTAAGAGAAGCACTCAGAACTATTCCACACTTGTCATATCCAATTTTCTGAGAGAGAACCACCTTACCTTGTGTTGAGGTCAAGATCATCCACTCCAACCATATGGATCTTGATTTCTAGCCTCCCCAAGTTGCTTTCCATCCAATCAATCTCTTCTACCCATGCCAAATCTGTGAGAGAGTGATTGAGTGTTGAGGAGACTATCTTTGAAGCACAAGAGCAAGGAGTTCATCATACTACCACATCTATTACCTTTTGGAGGGTGGTGCCTCCTAGATTGGTTAGGTGTTACTTGGGAACCTCCTTCTTCGTGATTGTGGAGTTGAACCAAGGAGTTTGTAAGGGCAAGGAGATCGCCTACTTCGTGAAGATCTACCCCGAGTAAGGCTAGTCCTCCGTGGACGTAGGCCACATGTAATAGACAAGGTTGCTACTTCGTGGACCCTTCGTGGGTGGAGCCCTCCGTGGACTCTCGCGACCATTACCCTCCGTGGGTTGAAGTCTCCATAAACGTGGATGTACGATAGCGCCACCTATCGGAACCACGGCAAAAAATCTCCGTGTCTCCAATTGCGTTTGATCTCCTCTCCCTCCTTTACTTACATGTGTTTGTCTTTACTTTGCGCTGCTATACTCTTAGGCATGCATGTGTAGGGTGAACTTGACTTGTGCAAATTGCTAAAATCTGCCCACAACTAAAATTGGGAAAGGGATAGATTTTTATTTGGTCAAGTAGTCTAATCACCTCCCCCCTCTAGACATACTTTGGATCCTACAGGAAGAGTTCACCTCGAAGCCATATTCCATTGTGGTGAAGCTTCGTGGTATTGTTGGGAGCCTCCAATTGAGTTGTGGAGATTGCCCCAACCTTGTTTGTAAAGGTCCGGTTGCCGCCTTCAAGAGCACTACTAGTCGAATCACGGTAACTCGCATTGTGTGAGTGCGTGAGGAGAATATGGTGGCCTTAGTGGCATCTTGGGGAGCATTGTGCCTCCACACCGCTCTAACGGAGACGTACTTCCCCTCAAAGGTAAGGAACTTCGGTAACACATCCTCGTCTCCATCGGTTCCACTTGTGGTTACTTCTTATCTTTACTTTGCGCGAGCTTTACTTATATTGTATCCCTTGCTTACTTGTGTTGTTATTGTTGTTAGCATCATATAGGTTGCTCACCTAGTTGCATATCTAGACAACCTATTTGCTAAACCTAATTTGCTAAAGAAAAGTTAAAAACTGGTAGTTGCCTATTCACCCCCCTCTAGTCAACCATGTCGATCCTTTCACTATTTTTAAACCATTTTTGCATTACCTGGCATTTGGTGCATATAAATCAAATTTCAACTTGAACTACATGCGGGTGTTATCAAGGTAGGTCTGGAAAATCATTTGTGTGTCGCATTGCGCGTTTTCAGTCATTTTCCAGGGAATGTGAAGAATTTTCAAACATTTCAATTGCGAGATGCGTGCACCAACATCGCGCTTGTTAGTAATTTAGTTACAGAAAATGCAGATGGACAACGAAAATCACGAAAGTGGGTGTGTCACCGTGGCATGATGTGAAGACCCCATGGAAAAAATGGTAATGTTTGGCACAAGGTGCGATGACCGCTCCTTCAAAACCAGGGCATCTCACTAGAAGGATCAAAGTTTCCAAAGTAGACTTGACAATTCGAACTCCAATCGGCGGCGACTTCATCGTTTCGCCTTGATTTTTTGTAAAGTACGCAAACACCATTATACTCCTAGTATTGATTTTCTGGTGGATTTCATGGCTCAGTTGCTATATCTAAGACACTTTTGCATGTACTGGACATTTTGTGCATATAAATCAAACCCCAACTACAACTATGTGTGGGTGCTGGCAAAGACGGCCTTAAAAATCATTTGTGTGTCGCTTTGTGTGTTTTCATTCGCTGTCCAAGGAATGGGAAGATTTTTCAAACATTTCGGTTGCGAGATGCGTCTGCCGACATAGGGCATGTTGGTAATTATATTACAGAAAATGCATACGGACTCCAAAAATCATGGAAACCTGTGGGTCAGCGTGTCATGATGTCACCACCCCGTGGAGTTTTTTTGGTAAAGTTTGACACAAGTTACGATGATCGCTCCTTGGAAAGCATAACATCTCACTAGAGGGGTCATAGTTCCAGAAGTTGACGTGGCGGATCGAACACCAATCGACAGTGTCTTCATCGCCTCTCCTCCAATTTTTTCCCACGGTAGGCAATCATCATTATAAGTCAGGTTTGATTTTAGGGCTCGTTTGCTATATTTAAGCCATTTTTAGCATCTACCGGGCATTTAGTGCATATAAACCAAATCCCAACTGCAACTATGTGTGTTGACGAGAGGGATAAGGATTGTCGTTCGATCCGAGTGCATCCTACGGTGCAGCCTTACAATCTGTGGGGCTTGGGTTTTGGCCAATCAGAGTGCACGACTCACGTTATGCACATTAGTGGTCATCGGCCACGGTTTGGGTTCGCACATGGCTTCAATGAATGAACCATGTGTTAATGGTAAACCAGATTGCACATGTCTAGTTCAAGCATACTATAGTAAGATCAATTGAGCGTCTAGCTCTAGGGTACATAATCATAAATAGTTCAGATTCATTGGTAGGGTTGACAACAATATCAAGGTCAACATATTAATCTAGATCAACAGAAGGGTGGGCACACCTCACAATATAGTACATGAGACATTTCTAATAGAACGAATTCATTACATAGCTCACAATTCAATACATGCGAAAATTTAGTACAATATACATAATGACTAGTTTTATAGCTTATATAATTCCCATGTACATGGGGTGAGTGCGATCATTAGGTTAACCCCTAATGAACTTAGGTTCCCTAATGATTTTACGCTTCTCTTCCATCTTGTCGTGTGGTCCCTGAGGTAGCAACTCAGTAAATTGATTGTAATCTTCCTCATCACTAACATTCTCGACGCCTTATACCCTCCTCTTACCATACATCACTACATGACAGTTCTTATGCAAGGGGTCTTGCACATAGAAAATCTAGGTAGCATCGCTGACAAGAATAAATGGGTCCTTGTGATATGTCATCTTTGTGAGGTCAACATATGTCTTCCTGTAAGCATCAACCTTTACGCTACCAAGAGGGACCCATCTACACTTGAATAATGCCACCTTTAATTCCACATAGTCAAGCTCCCAAATCTCTTAGATGGTTCCATAGTATACATGTTTATCATCTTCGTCCACAGTTATGCATTCTATTTGAATAGAGCTGTTCGGATATGAGGTCTTATCATCATGTGCCTCAGTGTAGAACGTGTTGCCATTTATGTCATACGCTTGGTACTTGATAATCGTAGGTGATGGCTTGTGTGCCAACCACGTTGCAAGGTCATCATCGGACCCGCGTGCCAAATGAGTCTTCAGCCATCGGGCATAATCTTGTGCATTGATCTCGGCAGCTGGTGAAAGCACATTGGATAAGCAGCATCGTCGTATCTTCTCCAAGTGTTCTACAACATAAGCATCGACTATTGTGCTATTAAGTAGTACCGTCAAATGGGCTTGATCGGCCTTATCTACAGGTGCACAAAACCGCAGGACAACAAGGACCGGCTTACCAGCCAGCCTTCCCTCGTGGCGAGAGAGGGGCACACCTATAGGTCTTTGTTTCATGTATTCATTGCAAAACTCAACCACCTCCTCCGTGGTATAACCTTGTGGGATGCTTGCCTCTGGATGACATCGGTTCGGACAATATCGCTTCAATATTCCCATGAACCGCTCGAAGGAATACATGTTGCAAAGAAACACATGTCCACAATACTTTATCTCATCGATATGGTGCACAGTGAGATGGACCATGACATCAAAGAATTACGGTGGAAAAAACATCTCTAAGTTTGATAATATTCTAGCAATATCATCTTGCATACGATCCACCTCTTCATGATCTACCACCTTCTGCCATAGTTTGTTGAAGAAATCACAGAGATCAATGAGTGTGTTTCTTATGTCCGTGTCCATCATATTCCTTATGGCCATCGGGAGGATTTGTGTCAACATTACGTGGCAATCATGTGACTTTATGTGACCCAACTTCTTTTAGTCGAGCCATCATCCACGAGACTTCTGATATTTGTGGAGTGATACTTGTGATCTGCGTTGTGTTTTTCGTGAAGAGGAACGGGTAATTGCAGCACAATACGGATAAGTATTTTCCTCAGTTAAGAAACCATGGTTTATCGAACCGATAGGAATATCAATCCACAACCATCTACAGTGACCGCACACAAAAGAGCAAACACTTGCACCCAACGCGGCAAGAGGGTTGTCAATCCCCTTGATCTCGTTATTTGCAAGCAAGTGAAGTGTGTAGATAATAGTAGATAATTGTAAATTGCAAAATAAAATAAAAAATAAATAATGGAAGCAAGGTAATTATAGGTTTTGTAAATATATAAGTGAATAGACCCGGGGGCATAGTTTTCCGTAGCGGCATCTCTCATGTAGGCAACATACGGTGGGTAAACAAATTACTGTTGGGCAATTGATAGAAAAACGCATAGTTATGTGATATTCACGACAATGATCATGTTTATATAGGCATCACATCCATAAGCAAATAGGCCGACTCCTGTTTGCACCTATTACTATTACTCCACCCATCGACCGCTATCCAGCATGCATCTAGAGTATTAAGTAAAACAGAGTAATGCTTGGAGAACATTGACATGATGTAGACAAAGAGAATTCAATTAATATGAACTAACCCCATCGTTTTATCCTTAGTGGCAATAATACAAAGATGTGTCTTGTCCCCTTCTGTCACTGGGATATAGAGCACCGCTAGATTGAACCCACTACATCACACTCCTCTCACTGAAGAAATATCAATCTAGTTGGCCAAACTATTTCAATAGATCGGAGAGATTTATGAAGCTATAATGATCATGCAAATAAGACTCATAATATTCAGAGGTGACTCAAATACTTTTCATGAATAATCTGAAACATAAACCCACAATTCATCGGATCCCAACAAACACATCGTACAAAATAATTACATCGGATAGATCAAAGCGAATATGCGATGATCATTGTATTGAAGATCAAAAGAGAGAGAGATATCCATCTAGGTACTAACTATGGACCCGTAGGTCTGTGGTGAAATACTCACACATCATCATGAGGGCAGCAAGGTTGATGAAGAGGCCCTCCGTGATCGATCCCCCCTCCGGCGGGGTGCCGGAACAGAGCTCCAGATGGGATCACGGCGGAACAGAGACTTGCGACGGCGGAAAAAGTGTTTCGGATGCCCCCTAGGGTTTTTGGAATATATGTGAATTTATAGGCCAGAAAACGGGGGTAGGAGGGCCACCATGGAGAGACAAGCCATCAGGGAGCGCCCTTTTGGCTTGTGCCTCCCTCGTGCGGCCTCCGGTCTTCTCCCGAAGCTTCCAGGTCTTCTTTTGGTCTGGAAAAAATCATAAAAAAGTTTCGGGGCAATTGGACTTCGTTTGGTGCTGTAAACCTGAAAAGTAAAAAAACACGCACAAAACAACAACTGGCACTGGGCACTGGTTCAATAGGTTAGTGCTCAAAAATAATATAAATTGCTAAAGTATTACTCAAAAAGTATCCTAGAATGATAATATAATAACATGGAACAATCGAAAATTATAGATACGTTGGAGACGTATCAACATCCCCAAGCTTAATTCCTGCTCGTCCTCGAGTAGGTAAATGATGAAAACAGAATTTTTGATGGGACATGCTACCCAGTTATGTAATCTTTTGCATGTATGCTCATTGAGAAACGATGAATTAACAAACATCAACATAGTAATATTTATAGGCACAAGCAAAAAAATCATCAATCTTTCAAAGTATACGATCCTAAAAGAATGTTTACCCCCATTCATTTTATCATATTAGCAAGTGAATAGACCCGGGGGGCATAGTTTTCCCTAGCGGCATCTCTCATGTCGGCAGCATACGGTGGGTAACAAATTATTGTTGGGCAATTGATAGAAAAGCGGATAGTTATGCGATTTTCACGGCAATGATCATGTGTATATAGGCATCACGTCCATAAAAAAATAGGTCGACTCCTGCCTGAACCTATTACTATTACTCCACTCATCGACCGCTATCCAGTATGCATCTATAGTATTAAGTAAAACAGAGTAATGCATGGACAACGATGACATGATGTAGACAAAGTAAACTCAAGCAATATGAATAAACCCCATCATGTTATCCTTAGTAGCAACAACACAAAGACGCAACTTGTCCCCTTCTGTCACAGGGATATAGAAACTCGTCAGGTTGAACCTACCACAATGCACCTCTCTCACTGAAGATAGATCAATCTACTTGGCCAAAGCAAACTAATAGATCGGAGAGAATTACGAAGCTATAATGATCATGCAAATAAGAATCTTAATATTCTGAGGTGACTCAAATACTTTTCATGAATAATCTGAACTAAACCCACAATTCATCGGATCCCAACAAACACACCGCACAATAGGATTACATCGGATAGATCAAAGTGAAGATGCAATGATCATTGTATTGAAGATCAAGAGATAGAGAGATTGCCATCTAGGTACTAGCTATGGACCCGTAGGTCAGTGGTGAACTACTCACACATCATCATGAGGGCAGCAAGGTTGATGAAGAGGCCCTCCGTGATCGATCCCCCCTTCGGCAGGGTGCCGAAACGGAGCTCCAGATGGCCTCGCGACGGAACAGAGACTTGCGGCAGCGTAAAAAGGGTTTTGGGGCTTGATAACTCACAAGTATAGGGGATCGCAACAGTTTTCGAGGGTAGAGTATTCAACCCAAATTTATAGATTCGACACAAGGGGAGCCAAAGAATATTTGCAAGTATTAGTAGTTGAGTTGTCAATTTAACCACACCTGGAGATTAAATATCTGTAGCAGAGTGATCAGTAGCACAATAGTATGATAGTTTTGATAGCAGTAGTAACAGTAACAGTAACGGTAACAGTGATAGCAATGATTTTGTAGCAGTTGGAACAATAGACGCAGTAGTAGTAACTTAGCAAGAACAATATGTGAAAACTCATAGGCACTTGATCGATGAAATCATTGGATAATATTCATCATATAACAGTCATAACCTAGGGCGACACAGAACTAGCTCCAGTTCATAAATGTAATGTAGGCATGTATTCCGTAAATAGTCATACGTGCTTATGGAAAAGAACTTGCATGACATCTTTTGTGCTACCCTCCCGTGGTAGCGGGGTCCATAAGGAAACTAAGGGATATTAAGGCCTTCTTTTAATAGAGAATCGGAAGAAAGCATTAACACATAGTGAATACATGAACTCCTCAAACTAAGGTCATCACCGAAAAGTATCCCGACTATTGTCACTCCGGTGTTTACGGATCATAACACATAGCAAGTGCATCTGACTAGCAAGATCGGATCAAGAACATAGATATAATGGTGATAACATAAACGGTTCAGATCTGAAATCATGGCACTCGGGCCCTAGTGACAAGCATTAAGCATGGCAAAGTCATAGCAACATCAATCTCAGAACATAGTGGATACTAGGGATCAAGCCCTATCAAAACTAACTCGATTACATGATGAATCTCATCCAACTCCTCACCGACCAGCAAGCCTACGAAGGAATTACTCGCTCCCGGTGGGGAGCATCATGGAATTGGCGATGTAGAAGGGTTGATGATGACGAAGACCGAAGATTCCCCTCTCCGGAGCCCCAAACGGGCTACAGATCTGGACTCCCGATGAAGAACAGTAGGTGGCGGCGGCTCCTTATCGTAAAATGCGATGAAACTTTCTCTCCTATTTTTTCCCTCCAAAAATAGGAATTTGTAGTGCTGGAATTAGGGTCAGTGGGGCCACGAGGTGGGCACAACCCACCAGGGCGCGCCTAGAGGGGGTGGCGCGCCCTGGTGTATCGTGCCCAACCAGGGCACCCCCTCCGATGGTTCTTGGCTCCAGTATTTTTTATTTATTGCAAAATAATTCTCCGAAAAGTTTCGTCCAGTTCTGAGAAATTTTATTTCTGCACAAAAACAACACCATGGTAGTTCTGCTGAAAACGGCGTCAGTCCGGGTTAGTTTCATTCAAATCATGCAAATTAGAGTCCGAAACAAGAGCAAAAGCATTAGGAAAAGTAGATACGACGGAGACGTATCAACTCCCCCAAGCTTAACCCATTGCTTGTCCTCAAGCAATCCAGTTGACAAACTGAAAGTGAAAAAGAAAAACTTTTACGAACTCTTTTGTTCTTGTTTACATATATATGCTTAAGTAGCACCCAGGTTTTCAGCAAAGATTATGACTAACCATGTCAGCAATAACTCTTAAAAAATATATTAGTTCATATCAATGACATAGGCAACTAGCGAGCAATAATAAAATATCTCAAGCGCCAACACTTTGTCAAAATGGTCATGATATAATATGACAACAGTGGTATCTTGCTAGCCCTTTCTGAGACCGCAAAACATAAATGCAGAGCACTTCCAAAGTTCAAGCAGCGACTAAACATTGTAATTCATGGTAGAAAATATCCAGTCATGCTGCATCCAACATTAATTATACACCTCCAAAGCATGACATGAGCAACTATAATCTCTAATTGTCATTGCAAACATGTTTGATCATAATATGTTGAATCATGGATACTAGGTTAAACATATTTACAAAAACAAAAACAAGTTGAGTTCATACCCGCTTCTCTCTGCCATACTCACTTCATCAAATATCGTCATTATTGCCTTTCACTTGCATGACCAAATGATATGAAAATAATAATAGTGCAAGAGTGCCGTGGACTAAGCAGGAATCTGCAAGCATTTTATTAAAGAGGAGAAGACAAAGTAACATGGGCTCTTTGTTAGATTAACAACAATGCATATGAGAGCCACTCAACATTTTCATTGTGGTCTTCTCCTTGGTACGACTCATATAAAAGGAAAAGAATTTCAGAGAAACACACTGAAATATTTTTTAGAGTTTTTTTGTTTTTCTTGAAGAAAGCAAATTAAAGAGGGAAAAACAAAAACGAGAAAAACTATTTACACGGGAGAGCTCCCAACAAGTAAAAGAAGAAACGAGAAATATTTTTGGTTTTTTTTCTGATACTACAATTAATTTAAACTAGAAAGAAAAACTGAAAAGAAGCAGGAAATATTTTTGGATTTTCTCAAAGTTTTTTTCAAACACGCAAGAAGAAAGCAAGAAAATGAATCTAGCATGGATAATACAATGAAAAAGTGTAGACACCGACAACTGGAATGAAATGTGTAAACATGAATATAAGGTCGGTGGAAATACGTACTCCCCCAAGCTTAGGCTTTTGGCCTAGCTTGGTAATCACCATCCGTAATAGCTATCCGGTCCTAAGTTGAAGTGCGGTGGCGACGGCACCTGAGCGTCGCACTCCTGGGGCTCCTCCTCAACCGCTGCCAGGTTGTTCCGGTAGGTAGTAATGTCCTCTGGCATGATCCTGTATCCGTTCCTGGCAGTAGAATCAAACAAAGCAGGTGCAGGCAACGGGATAACATCACGAGTAACCACGCTGAATACTAAGTTGTAGCGAATGTTATGAAAAGAGTCAACTGCATCAATAAATTGATGATCCTGCAATGCCTTGTGATCTAGATAAACTTGGGACAAGGGATAATCATGTGGGCAAATCTGAACATTAAAGTGTCTCGCTAAGCGAGTAGCATAAATACTACCATGTATCTTGCCCTTAGTCCTGTTAAGGTGTAGGCGACGTGCAATAATAGCCCCCATGCTAAAGGTGTGATCATTGTGCAGTGCACAGCGTAAAATGGCGAAGTCGGGGGCACTGAGTGCACCAACCTTCTCCCTAGCGGTTAAACACTTCGCGATGAATAAAGCAAAGTAATGCACAGAAGGAAACTGCAAACTGGTGGCAGTGGCATTTGAGACGCCTCTTTCATCACCCACTGTCAAAGTGAGGAGAAAGTTCTCAAACTCCGCTGGTCTAGGCTCTCTTAATTCCCCCATCAGAAGGGATCAAACATATGTCGCAAAAGTCAGTGAGCGGTATCTTACGGGTCTCAGCATATAAATTAAACTGCACCTCAGGAAGATTATTCCTACTCAGAAAATGAAAACTTTACACAAAGGAATTTGTAAGGAGGTGGTGTTGGTCACACTCAGCTGCGAGGAAGTCGGTCAGCCCAACATTTGCAACGAATTGAGCAAACTCTTGATGGAACCCGGCCTCCTCCATGAAGGCATTATGCGGCCATTCACACGGCCGCACCTCCGCCGTTCTCGGAGTGTGGAGGTCATTGTCCGATGATTCCCCAATGAATCCTTTAGCATTCTTCTTGGAGGAAATCTTCCTGAAGAAATCCATCTTATTTCTATAAATAAATTTATGAAAATTTTAGTCTACAAATTTTTTGTCAACAAAACTTTGTAAGATTGATAGCAACTACTCCTAAGGATGCTTAGAGGCCATATTAAGCATTCAAACTACTTAGAACTCTAAGAATTCAACATGCAAGCCCATCAACAGCAGCACCAAGAGTAGCTAATTATTCTAAAAACAAACCACTAAATCAAAAACTAATTGAAGCAATGGAGGAGTCACATACCAAGTAGCAATCCCCCAAAACAGTTTTGGAAACAGAGATTCGAGCAAAGAGATCGAAATCCGTGGGTTTGAGAGCAAGAACACGAGAGTGAGAGCTATGGTGATTTTTTTCTGGAGGTAGGAGATGACATGGGCTAAAGGGATAAGTGCGGGGACCCATGTGGGGACCACAACCCACCAGGGCGCACATGGGGCTGCTGGCGTGCCCTGGTGTCTTGTGGACACCAGGTGCACCCCCCTTTGATGTTATTTGCACCAGAAATTCAGAAATAATCAGAAAAAAAATGTGTTAAATTTTCATGACATTCTGAGAACTTTTATTTTTGGGTCATTTTTTATTGCACGGAGAAATCAGAAAACAGGATAAACATGGCATTTTATTTTATTTGACTAAGAAGAATAGAAAACAAAAGGTAGGAGCAGAAGGTTGTGCCTACCAGATTCATCAGCTTCATACCTCTCAAAAATGATCCATTAATAAGGTTGATCAAGTCTTATTAACAACGACCTCCGATTAGCATGAAACCGAAGAACTTTCGTAAAACACTAAGTTACCTCAATGGGGATATGCATATCCCCAACAATAAGTATGTCATATTTCTTTTTAGCAGTAGGTAGAGGTAGTTGAAAACTTCCAATAGTGAGTGTCGGAGATTCTTCAATAACATTTATACCATTCACTTGGAATTGTTTCTTCGGAAAGTGCATCGTATGCTCATTACCATTGATATGAAAAGTGGCTTTGCTTTTATTACAATCAATAACAGCCCCTGCAGTATTCAAAAAGGTCTACCAAGGATAATCGACATGTTGTCGTCCTCGGGCATCTCAAGAATAACAAAGTCTGTTAAGATAGTAACGTTTGCAACAACAACAGGCACATCCTCACAAATACCAATGGGTATGGCAGTTGATTTCAGTAGGTGTGAGTTTATTCAAATCAAGTCTTTTATGTAAAGAGAAAGGCATAACACTAACACCAGCTCCCAAATCACACAAAGCAGTTTTGACATAATTTCTTTTAATGGAGCATGGTATAGTTGGTATTCCAGGATCTCCAAGTTTTTTAGGTACTCCATCCTTGAAAGAATAATTAGCAAGCATGGTGGAGATTTCAGCTTCAGGTATCTTTCTTTTGTTAGTGATGATGTCTTTCATGTATTTTGCATAAGGGGCCATCTTTAAGATATCAGTTAAGCGGGTGCGCAAAAAGACTGGCCTAATCATTTCAGCAAAGCGTTCAAATTCTTCATCATCCTTTTTCTTAGATGGTTTAGGTGGAAAGGGCATGGGTTTCTGAACACATGGCTCTCTTTCTTTACCATGTTTTCTAACCACAAAGTCTCTTTTATCATATCGTTTATTTTTAGGTTGTGGGTTATCAAGATCAACAGCAGGTTCTATTTCAACATCATTATCTAGTTCTTTATCATTGTTCGGTTGAGTATCTTCATGAACATCATCATTATCATTTTCATTGTCACTAGGTGAATGTTCATTACCAGATTGAGTTTCAGCATCGGAAATAGAGACATCATTATCTTTAGGAGGTTTTTGTGTCTCAGGTTCACTAGAGGTATGCAAAGTCCTATCATTTTTCTTTTTCTTTTTCTTTTTAGAAGGAATAGGTGCATTAGTATTAATTCTCTAAGAGTTTTGTTCAATTCTTTTAGGATGACCTTCAGGATAAAGAGGTTCTTGGGTCATTCTACCTCCTCTAGTCACTACTGTAATAGCATGATCATTCATATTATTACTCATTTCATTAAGAAATTCTCTTTGAGATTTAGCAACTTGTTCTAACTGGGTTTGAACCATAGAGGCATATTTTCCTACACCTCTAACATCATTACTGATTCTAAATAACAAGTCACTCAAGCGAGCAATCATATCAGAATTATATTTCAATTGTTTCAGAACATTTGCATTGAAGTGATCTTGTTTCCTAATGTAGTTATCAAACTCATATAAGCATTGACTAGGATGTTTATTGTAAGGGATATCACTTTCATCAATCTTTAATAAAGAATTTACCTTTACCACCTGTGGAGGTGGTGGTGTGTCAAGGCCATGTATTTCTTCAATAGGTGGTAAATTCTTAACATCCTCAGCTTTAATGCCTTTTTCCTTCATACATTTCTTTGCCTCTTGCATATCTTCAGGACTGAGAAATAACATACCCCTCTTCTTTGGAGTGGGTTTAGGTGGTGGTTCAGGGAGAGTCCAATCATCATAATTCTTCAATATATTATTCAATAGTTCCTCAGCTTGTTCAACAGTTTGTTCCCTGGAAACACAACCATCACAACTATCTAGGAAGTCCCTAGAAGCATCAGTTAGTCCATTATAGAAGATATCAAGTATTTCATTTTTCTTAAGAGGGTGATCAGGCAAAGCATTAAGCAATTGGAGAATCCTCCCCCAAGCTTGTGGGAGACTCTCTTCTTCAATTTGAACAAAGTTAAATATTTCCTGTAAGGCAGCTTGTTTCTTATGAGCAGGAAAATACTTTTCAGAGAAGTAGTAAATCATATCCTGGGGACCACGCACACAACCAGGAGCAAGAGTATTGTGATACGTCCATTTTGCATCATGATTTCCTACTGTTATTTATTATGTTTTGTCAAATAATAATGCTTTAAGGAGTGATTCTAATGCCTTTTCTCTCATAATATGCAATGTTTACACAAAGAGGGAGAATACCGGCAGCAGGAATTCTGGACGTGAAAAAAAGCACATCAGAGATACCTATTCTGCACAACTCCAATGAAGCTGAAATTTTACGGAGATTATTTTTGAATAAATCAAAAATACTGGAGCAAAAAACTACCGAAGGGGGCAAACCTAGTGGGCACAACCCACCAGGGCGCGCCAGGCCCCCCTGGGTGTGCCCTGATGGGTTGTGGCCTCCTCGGCCCACCTCCGGTGCACATCTTCTAGTATATAGTCACATTTTACCTAGAAAAAATAATAGGAGGAATTTCGGGATGAAGCGCCGCCGCCTCGAGGCGGAACTTGGGCAGGAGCACTTTTGCCCTCCGGCGGAGCAATTCCGCCGGGGGAACTTCCCTCCCGGAGGGGGAAATTGAAGCCATCGTCATCACCAACACCCCTCTCATCTTTGGGATGCCAATCTTCATCAACATCTTCAACATCACCATCTCCTCTCAAACCCTAGTTCATCTCTTGTGTTCAATCTTTGTACCGGAACCTCAGATTGGTACATGTGGGTGACTAGTAGTGTTGATTACCTTGCGTAGTTGATTACTATATGGTTTATTTGGTGGAAGATTATATGTTCAGATCCATTATGCTATTCAATACCCCTCTAATCTTGAGCATGATTATTTTTTGTGAGTAGTTACCTTTGTTCTTGAGGTCACGGGAGAAGTCATGTTGCAAGTAATCATGTGAATTTGATATGTGTTCGATATTTTGATAATATGTATGTTGTGATTACCTTAGTGGTGTCATGTGAACGTCGACTACAAGACACTTCACCATTCATGGGCCTAAGGGAATGCATTGTGGAGTAGTTATTAGATGATGGGTTGCTAGAGTGACAGAAGCTTAAACCCTAGTTTATGCGCTACTTTGTAAGGGGGCTGATTTGGATCCAAAGGTTTAATGCTATGGTTAGATTTTATCTTAATACTTTTCTCATAGTTGCGGATGCTTGCGAGGGGGTTAATCATAAGTGGGAGGTTGTTCAAGTATGAATAGCACCCAACCACCGGTCCACCCACATATCAAATTATCAAAGTAGCGAACACGAATCAAACCAACATGATAAAAGTGACTAGATGAAATTCCCGTGTACCCTCAAGAACACTTTGCCTATTACTAGAGATTGTTCTGGCCTGTCCTTTGCCACAAAAGGATTGGGCTACCTTGCTGCACCTTATTTACCGTTACCGTTACTTGCTTGTTACCAATTACCTTGCTATCAAACTATCTGTTACCTACAATTTCAGTGCTTGCAGAAATTACCTTGCTGAAAACCGCTTGTCATTTCCTTCTGCTCCTCGTTGGGTTCGACACTCTTACTTATCGAAAGGACTACGATTGATCCCTGATACGTCTCCAACGTATCTATAATTTTTGCTTGTTCCATGCTATTATGTTATCATTCTTGGATGTTTTACAATCATTTTATAACAACTTTATATCATTTTTTGGGACTAACCAATTGACATAGTGCCAAAGTGCCAGTTGTTGTTTTTGCTTGTTTTTTACTTCGCAGAATATCAGTACCAAACGGAGTCCAATTGTGACGAAACTTTTTGGAGATTTTTTCTGGACTAGAAGACACCCAGTGGGCCAAAAAAGAGCCAGGAAGGTGGGCTGTGGAGAGCACAACCCACCAGGGCGCGCCAGGGGCCCCCCGGCGCGCCCTGATGGGTTGTGCCCTCCACGGGGCCCCTCTCCACCGCCTTTGATGCCTATAAATTCTCAAATATTCAGAAAACCCTAGGGGAGTCGACGAAACACAATTCCAGCCGCCACAAGTTCCAGAACCTCGAGATCCAATCTAAACACCATCACAGAGGGGTTCATCTTCTTCATAGGTGCCTCTCCGATGATGCGTGAGTAGTCCACCATAGACCTACGGGTCCGTAGGCAGTAGCTAGATGGCTTCCTCTCTCTCTCTCTTATGATTCTCAATACAATGGTCTCTTGGAGATCTATTTGATGTAAACTTTTCCGGTGTGTTTGTTGGGATCCGATGAATTTTGAGTTCATGATCAGTTTCTATCCATGAATATTATTTGAGTCTTTTTTGATCTCTTATATGCATGATTACTTATAGCCTCATATTTCTTCTTCAAATCTTTGGTTTAGTTAGGCCAACTAGATTGATTTTTCTTGCCATGGGAAGAGGTGCTTTGTGATGGGTTCGATCTTGCGGTGTCCTTTCCCAGTGACAGAAGGGACAGCAAGGCACACATGTATCGTTGCCATTAAGGATAACAAGATGGGGTCTACTCCTACATGAATAGATCTTGTCTACATCATGTCATCGTTATTATTGCATTACTCCGTTTTTCCATGAACTTAATACACTAGATGCATGCTGGATAGCGGTCGATGTGTGGAGTAATAGTGGTAGATGCAGGCAGGAGTCGGTCTACTTATCTTGGACGTGATGCCTATATAATGATCATCGCCTTGGATATCGTCATGACTATTCAATTTTCTATCAATTTGCCAGCAGTAATTTGTTCACCCACCGTGCGCTATACTCATGAGAGAAGCCACTAGTGAATCCTACGGCCCCCGGGTCTACTTTTCCAACATATTGCTTTTCGATCTATCTTTTTGCCTCTTTGTTTTCAGATCTACAAACCAAAAACCCAAAAATATATTGCTGCACTTTTTATTTGCCTTTTCTATTTTGTGTTCTTGAGAGATCTATCTCTCCTATCTATCACTACCTAATCTATCTTTTTACCGTAGAGAGATTGACAACCTCTCTTTCGCGTCGGGTTACAAGTATTTGTTGTTTGTGTGCAGGTGCTGCTTATTGGGTGGTGGTGATCCTCCTACTAGTTCGATAACCTTGGTTTCATAACTGAGAGAAATACTTACCATCGCTGTGCTGCATCATCCCTTCCTCTTTGGGGAAATACGGTAGCAGTCTCAAGCCACGTCAAAGGAATTTCTGGCGCCGTTGCCGGGGAGGAAGCGGTCTCTTCTACGTGCCTATCTCAGGCGCCGAGGAGACTCCATCATCATCTACCAGGTTCCTAATCACAAATCTCATCTCCTTGCAATTACATTATTTGCCATTTGCCTCTCGTTTTCCTCTCCCCCACTTCACCAATTTGCCGTTTTATTCGCCCTCTTTTTCGTTTGCCTTTTTCTCGTCAAGATCTCTTGCCTTGCCATTATGGCTAGTTCTTCCTTAATTGCGTGTACTCCCGATAATGAAGTTCTTAATTTTAAGCAAAGGGGAGGGGAGAACCTAAAAGATGCCTGGTATAGGATTTGCAATGCTCATAATAGATCTATCCATAAGCAATCTACCGTTGTTCTTCTTCGCAGTTTTTATGTTGGCTTCACCACTTGGTATAGATTCGTCCTTGATATGATTACCGGTGGGAATTTCTTGATGTGTCCATCTTTAGATGCTTTTAATGCTTTGGGAAGTTTAGTGGGATCACCACCTATCATGATCAATGAAGCAACTTTAACTCTCGAACACGTCATGGAGAGATTAGATGCTATTGAAAAGAAGATGATTACTAAAGAACATCTTGATGATCTAGATAAAAAAATGCATAATCTTGCTAATAAAATTGTGTCTAAGGCATGAGATGCTTTTAAATTGCTAAAGGAAAAAGGAACCATAGTTAACGAAAGGGTAGAAGAGAGCCCTTACCAGATTGATAAGTTGGAAGAGATTTTTAGTAATTTGGGCTCAACTTTTTCTTCTATCAAAACTACTGAAACAACTCCCGTAAAAATTGGCAAGACCACACAAGTCAACAAGAACAAAGTTGCTACACCTCGTAGTGACAAGGGGGATCTTAAAATGATTAGTATTCATCCCGACTTTGTAGAAATCATAAGGGACCCTATTTACAAGAAATATTTTTTTGGTTTTCTTCCTAGGAGTGTTGTCATCGAGAATATGCATGCTAAATCCTTGAAGAAATCTAGTTGTGTGATTGAAGAGTTGAAAACCAAGGATGACAATACTTGAATCTATGCGTTATGCCTAGCTAGGGGCGTAAAACGATAACGCTTGTTGGGAGGCAACCCAATGAATAAATTTATTTTTGATTTTTCCTTTCTGTTTTTGAGTGTTGACACAATTATGCCTCTGTTATGATTGTGTTTTTATGGTTTATTTAGTGTTTGTGCCAAGCAGAGCCTTTAGGATGATTCATGAGATGAGTTGAAGCGATGCTGAATCTGAAACAGAAACTTTGCGTCCAGTATATGAATTTTCATTTTTTACTGGAATGTGATCTTGAGCTGAAATTTTAACACAGTGTTGCTATACAAATTCTTTACGTTGTCCTAATTTTTCAGTTTAGAGTTACAGAAGTATGGGTAGAGTATAGATTACTACAGACTGTTCTGTTTAAGACAAATTCTGTTTTCGTTGCATTGTGTGTTTGTTTTGATAAATCTATGGGTTATATTGAAGGGTATGAGCCATGGTAAAGTTAAAATACAGTAGGTATAATGCAATAATAAAATATGAATGGGTTTGCAATAGCACCTAAAGTAGTGATTTGCTTTATTATACTAACGGATATCACGAAGATTTTGTTGAGTTTTGTGTGATTGAAGTTTTCAAGTTTTTGGTGAGATCACGATGGATGAAGGAATAAGGAGTGAAAAGAGCCTAAGCTTGGGGATGCTACAGCACCCCCAATATATATTCAAAGAGAAACAAGCAACTAAGCTTGGGGATGCCCTCGAGTGGCATCCCCTCTTTCTTCTAACAACCATCGGTATTTTACTTGGAGCTATATTTTTATTCGTCAGATATCATGAGTTTTGCTTGGAGCGTCTTGTATCATTTGAGTCTTTACTTGCTTTGCTTGTTAGTTTGTCACTTGTATCCTTGATGGACACACCTATTTGAGAGAGCCAAAATTATGCTAAGATTTGTTAGAATGCTCTATGTGCTTCACTTAAACTTTTTGAGCTATAGAATTGCTCCAGTGCTTCACTTATATCTTTTTGAGCACGGTGTGCTTGGAAATTTTTGTAGAAATACTCTCATGCTTCACTTAGATTAATTTGAGAGTTAGTAAATTTTGAAGAAATCCTCTCATGCTTCACTTATATCTTTTTGAGAGATGAAATCTTTATGCTCATGTACTTCACTTAAATTTGTTTGAGCTTGTCAAAAAGCAATGGCAATATATGAAACTAGTCCCAAAGTGATAGATATCCAAGGAGGATATAATAAAAACTTTCATGAAGATCATTGGACAAAATAAACTTGATTCCTTGTAACAGTTTTGAAGCATGACGATAGTAATATGTGAGTCATGTTAGTGAGTAATTATGCTTTAGTAGGAATATTGTTGTTAAGGTTTGTGATTCCCAATGCATGCACGAAAGTCAATAGTTATGCAATGAAGTTACATCCAACTTATGGTGCATTATTCGGTGTTAGTTATGCTCAATGCTCGCTTATGTGAATTTTCGTTTCTTGGTTTGGTTGCTTCTCAATCTATTTGCTAGCCTCCATTTGTACTAAGTAGAAATACAACTTGTGCATCCAAATCCTTAAACCAAGTTTTGCCTTATGAGTCCACCATACCTACCTATATGCAGTATTTCCATGCCGTTCCAAGCAAATTTGCATGTGCCATCTCTAAATTTTCAAAATAAATTTTCTCTTTTGTGTGCTCGTACCGCTCATGAAACGGTGGGGAGTGTCCAATATTTTTCCATGCTAGATGTGTTATTCTCAAGATGAGTGTTTATTCACTTGTCATTGCACGAGTGTGCGGCGGTAATAGGGATGCCCATTCCCGAAATGAAAAAGAAAGAAAAAATATTTACTTTATGTTGTCAAATAATAAATTCCGTGGAAAGTGTTGGTATGGAAGGCAACCGTGGATACGGCCCGCCATGGAAAGTGAAAGTTTGGTGGAAAAAGGAATAAACTTTATTTTCTGTTTGGGAACTGCATATGATTTATCTAGCATGGAGAGTATTGTGAGCTACTTTGTCGTTTTCGTTGGCAGGAAAAGCATGCCACCCAAAATATTTTTCTCTCTCAATTTAAAATTTTGAGCTCTGGCACCTCTACAAATCCCTACTTCCCTCTGCGAAGGGCCTATCTATTTACTTTATGCAATTTTTGTTTTTACTTTGAGTCTCCATCTTCTCTTATAAGGCACCAACTAGGGGGCACTATGATCATACTTGAGCATTGGGTATAGCTAATATTTGAGTGTGTGTCATGAATGGATCAATGATTGAGCATGATGGGCTAGGGATAACTTTCTTTAGTGTTGATATTTGAAAGACATGGTTGCTTGTTGGCATGCTTGAGTATTGAAGTCATTATGTTAAAACTAGACTATTGCTTTGAATCATTTACAAGTCCAAATGTCCATGCTATACAAAAGAAAAGAATATGATGAACATGTTAGGCAACATTCCACATCAAAAATTCTGTTTTTATCATTCACCTACTCGAGGACGAGTAGGAATTAAGCTTGGGGATGCTGATACGTCTCCAATGTATCTATAAGTTTTGCTTGTTCCATGCTGTTATATTATCATTCTTGGATGTTTTACAATCATTTTATAACAACTTTATATCATTTTTTGGGACTAACCTATTGACATAGTGCCAAAGTGCCAGTTGCTGTTTTTGCTTGTTTTTTACTTCGCAGAATATCAGTACCAAACGGAGTCCAATCGCGACGAAACTTTTTGGAGATTTTTTCTGGACCAGAAGACACGCAGTGGGCCAAAAAAGAGCCAGGAAGGTGGGCTGTGGAGAGCACAACCCACCAGGGCACGCCAGGGGGCCCCCGGCGTGCCCTGATGGGTTGTGACCTCCATGGGCCCCCTCTCCACCGCCTCTGATGCCTATAAATTCTCAAATATTCGGAAAACCCTAGGGGAGTCGACGAAACACAATTCCAGCCGCCGCAAGTTCCAGAACCTCGAGATCCAATCTAAACACCATCACAGAGGGGTTCATCTTCTTCATAGGTGCCTCTCCGATGATGCGCGAGTAGTCTACCATAGACCTACGGGTCCGTAGGCAGTAGCTAGATGGTTTCCTCTCTCTATCTTATGATTCTCAATACAATGGTCTCTTGGAGATCTATTTGATGTAAACTTTTGCGGTGTGTTTGTTGGGATCCGATGAATTTTGAGTTCATGATCAGTTTCTCTTCATGAATATTATTTGAGTCTTCTTTGATCTCTTATATGCATGATTACTTATAGCCTCGTATTTCTTCTTCGAATCTTTGGTTTAGCTAGGCCAACTAGATCGATTTTTCTTGCCATGGGAAGAGGTGCTTTGTGATGGGTTCGATCTTGCGGTGTCCTTTCCTAGTGACAGAAGGGGCAGCAAGGCACGCATGTATCGTTGCCATTAAGGATAACAAGATGGGGTCTATTCCTACATGAATATATCTTGTCTACATCATGTCATCGTTCTTATTGCATTACTCCGTTTTTCCATGAACTTAATACACTAGATGCATGCTGGATAGCGGTCGATGTGTGGAGTAATAGTGGTAGATGCAGGCAGGAGTCGGTCTACTTATCTTGGACGTGATGCCTATATAATGATCATCGCCTTGGATATCGTCATGACTATTCGATTTTCTATCAATTTCCCAACAGTAATTTGTTCACCCACCGTGCGCTATACTCATGAGAGAAGCCACTAGTGAATCCTACGGCCCCCGGGTCTACTTTTCCAACATATTGCTTTCCGATCTATCTTTTTGCCTCTTTGTTTTCAGATCTACAAAACCAAGAACCCAAAAATATATTGCTGCACTTTTTATTTGCCTTTTCTATTTTGTGTTCTTGAGAGATCTATCTCTCCTATCTATCACTACCTAATCTATTTTTTTACGGTAGAGAGATTGACAACCTCTCTTTCACGTCGGGTTGCAAGTATTTGTTGTTTGTGTGCAGGTGCTGCTTATTGGGTGGTGGTGATCCTCCTACTGGTTCGATAACCTTGGTTTCATAACTGAGGGAAATACTTACTGTCGCTGTGCTGCATCATCCCTTCCTCTTTGGGGAAATACCAACGCAGTCTCAAGCCACGTCAATCCCCTATACTTGTGGGTCATCAAGACTCTTTTCTGACGCCGTTGCCGGGGAGTGAAGCGCTTTTGGTAAGTAGAAATCGGTAAGGAAAAACTTATACTACATGCTGAAATTTATTGCTACTTGCTACTATGGAGAACAATCCTTTGAGGGGTTTGTTCGGGGTATCTTCACTTCGACCGGAACCACAATTAGTTGCCCCTCAACCTACTGCACCTACTGAAAATATTAGTTATGAAATTCCTTCGGTTATGGTAGAACAACTGCTTGCTAAACCTTATGCAGGAGATGGAACTGAACCTCCTGATATGCACCTATTATATGTGAACGAAATTTGTGGATTATTTAGGCTTGCAGGTTTACTCGGAGATGAAGTTAAGAAGAAGGTTTTCCCTTTATCTTTGAAGGGAAAAGCATTGACATGGTATAGGCTATGTGATGATCTTGGATCGTGGAACTGGAATCGTTTGCAATTGGAATTCCACCAAAAGTTTTATCCCATGCATCTAGTTAATCGTGATCGGAACTATATATATAATTTTTGGCCTCGTGAAGGAGAAAGCATCGCTCTATCTTGGGGGAGGCTTAATTCAAGGTTATATTCATGCCCCAATCATGACATTCTGAGAGAAGTTATCATTCAGAATTGTTATGCTCGGCTTTCTCATAATGATCAATCCATGCTCGATACTTCTTGTGCTGGTTCTTATATGAAGAAGACTATTGAAATCAAGTGGGATCTCCTAGAAAGAATTAAATGCAACTCTGAAGATTGGGAACTCGACGAAGGTAATGAGTCAGGTATAAAGCTTGAGTTTGATTGTGTTAAATCTTTTATGAATACCGGTACTTTTCACAAGTTTAGCACTAAATATGGACTTGACTTTGAGATAGTAGCCTCTTTCTGTGAAGCATTTGCTACTCATGTTGACCTCCCTAAGGAGAATTGGTTTAAATATTATCCCCCTATTAAATAAGAAATTAAAGAACTGGTCATAGCTAAAGAAGAAACCATCATTTACAATGTTGATCCAGTTGTGCCTACCACTTATATTGAAAAACCACCTTTCCCTGTTAGGATGAAGGAACATGCTAAGGTATCAACTGTGGTTCGTAAGAGTAATATAAGAGCATCCAAGCCCCCTGAGCAAATTAAAGTAGAACCTAGTGTTGCTATGGTTAAAGATCTCTTGGTAGAAAATATTGATGGGCATGTTATCTACTTCTGTGATGAAGCTGCTAGAATTGCTAAACCCGATGAAAAAGATAAACATAGACCCATAGAAGGCATGCCTGTTGTCTCAGTCAAAATAGGAGATCATTGCTATCATGGTTTATGTGATTTGGGTGCTAGTGTGAGTGCTATCCCTTTTACCTTATACCAATAAATTATGGATGAAATAGCACCTGCTGAACTAGAAGACATTGATGTTACTATTAAACTTGCTAATAGAGACACCATCACACCACTTGGGATTGTTAGAGATGTTGAAGTCTTGTGTGGGAAAGTAAAATACCCTACTGATTTTCTAGTTCTTGGTTCTCCACAAGATGACTTTTGTCCCATTATCTTTGGTAGACCTTTCTTGAGCACCGTCAACGCTAAAATAGATTGTGAAAAACAAATTGTCGGGGTCAGTTTTGGTGGTGTGTCTCATGAGTTTATTTTTTCCAAGTTTAGTAGACAACCTCGTGATAAAGCGTTATCTAGTAAAGATGAAATAATTGGTCTTGCTTCTATTGCTGTGCCTCCTACTGATCCATTAGAACAATATTTGCTTGACCATGAAAATGATATGCACTTGCGTGAAAGAAACGAAATGGATCAAATTTTCTTTGAACAACAACCTCTCCTGAAACACAATTTACCTATTGAAACTCTTGGAGGACCTCCTCCACCTAAAGGTGATCCTGTGTTTGAATTAAAACAATTGCCTGACACTTTGAAGTATGCTTATCTCGATGAGAAAAAGATATATCATGTTATTAGTGCTAACCTTTCAGAACATGAAGAAGAAAGATTATTAAAAGTTCTAAGGAAGCACCGGGATGCTATTGGATATACTCTTGATGATCTTATGGGCATTAGTCCCACTCTATGTCAGCACAAGATTAATATGGAACCTGATGCTAAACCCGTTGTTGATCACCAACGACGATTAAATCCTAAGATGAAGGAAGTGGTAAGAACTGAAATATTAAAGCTTCTGGAAGCAGGTATAATCTATCCTATTGCTGATAGTAGATGGGTAAGTCCCGTTCATTGTGTCCCTAAGAAAGGAGGTATTACCGTTGTTCCTAATGATAAAAATGAACTCATTCCACAAAGAATTGTTACTGGCTATAGAATGGTAATTGATTTTAGAAAATTAAATAAAGCTACTAGGAAAGATCATTGCCCTCTGCCTTTCATTGATCAAATGCTAGAAAGATTATCTAAGCACACACACTTTTGCTTCCTAGATGGATATTCTGGTTTCTCTCAAATACCTGTGTCACAATCCGATCAAGAGAAAACCACTTTTACTTGCCCTTTTGGAACCTATGCTTATAGACGTATGCCTTTTGGTTTATGCAATGCACCTGCTACCTTTCAAACATGTATGACTGCTATATTCTCTGATTTTTGTGAAAAGATTGTGGAAGTTTTCATGGATGATTTTTCCGTTTACGGAACTTCTTTTGATGATTGCTTAAGCAACCTTGATCGAGTTTTGCAGAGATGTGAACAAACTAATCTCGTCTTGAATTGGGAGAAGTGCCACTTTATGGTCAATGAAGGCATTGTCTTGGGGCATAAAATATCTGAACGAGGTATTGAGGTGGATAAAGCTAAAGTCGATGCAATTGAGAAAATGCCAGGTCCTAAAGATATTAAAGGTATTCGAAGTTTCCTTGGTCATACTGGTTTTTGTAGGAGGTTCATTAAAGACTTCTCAAAAATTTCTAGGCCTCTTACTAATCTTTTGCAAAAGGGTATTCCTTTTGTTTTTGATGATGATTGTGTAGAAGCCTTTGAAACACTCAAGAAAGCCCTAACCTCTGCACCTATCGTTCAACCACCTGATTGGAACTTGCCTTTTGAAATTATGTGTGATGCTAGTGATTATGCTGTTGGTGCTGTTCTAGGACAAAGAGTTGATAAGAAATTGAATGTTATCCATTATGCTAGTAAAACTCTAGACAATGCTCAACGAAATTATGCTACTACTGAAAAGGAATTCTTAGCAGTTGTGTTTGCCTGTGATAAGTTTAGATCCTACATTGTTGACTCAAAAGTTATTGTTCACACCGACCATGCTGCTATTAAATATCTTATGGAAAAGAAAGATGCTAAACCTAGACTCATTAGGTGGGTTCTCTTGCTTCAAGAATTTGACATACACATCGTTGATAGAAAAGGAGCTGAGAACCCCGTAGCTGCTAACTTGTCTAGGTTAGAAAATATTTTTGATGACCCACTACCTATTGATGATAGTTTCCCTGACGAACAGTTAGCTACAATAAGTGTTTCACAAAACACCCCTTGGTATGCTGATTATGCTAATTACATTGTCGCTAAATATATACCACCTAGCTTCACATACCAACAAAAGAAAAAAAATCCTTCTATGACTTGAGACATTACTTTTGGGGTGACCCACATCTTTATAAAGAAGGAGTAGATGGTATTATTAAACGTTATGTACTTGAGCATGAACAAGAACAAATCCTACGGAATTGACATTCCGAAGCTTATGGAGGACATCATGCGGGAGATAGAACTTCTCATAAGGTATTGCAATCTGGTTTTTATTGGCCTACTCTCTTCAAGGATGCCCGTAAGTTTGTCTTGTCTTGTGATGAATGTCAAAGAATTGGTAATATCGGTAAGCGTCAAGAGATGCCTATGAATTAGTCACTTGTTGTTGAACCATTTGATGTTTGGGGTTTTGATTATATGGGGCCTTTTCCTTCCTCTAACGGGTACACTCATATTTTGGTTGCTGTTGATTATGTCACTAAGTGGGTAGAAGCTATTCCAACTAGTAGTGCTGATCACCACACCTCCATTAAAATGCTTAAAGAGGTTATCTTCCCGAGGTTTGGAGTCCCTAGATATTTAATGACTGATGGTGGTTCACACTTTATTCATGGTGCTTTCCGTAAGATGCTTGCTAAATATGATGTTAATCATAGAATTGCATCACCCTATCATCCTCAATCTAGCGGTCAAGTTGAACTTAGCAATAGATAAATAAAATTAATATTACAAAAAACTGTCAATAGGTCTCGTAAGAACTGGTCCAAGAAATTAGATGATGCACTTTGGGCCTATAGAACAGCTTATAAAAATCCTATGGGTATGTCTCCATACAAAATGGTGTATGGAAAAGCTTGTCATTTGCCTCTAGAATTAGAACATAAGGCATTTTGGGCAATTAAAGAACTTAACTATGATTTCAAACTTGCCGGTGAGAAGAGGCTATTTGATATTAGCTCACTAGATGAATGGAGAACCCAAGCCTATGAAAATGCCAAACTATTTAAAGAAAAAGTAAAAAGATGGCATGACAAAAGAATCCAAAAGCGGGAATTCAAAATAGGAGACTATGTTCTTTTGTTCAACTCTCGTTTAAGATTTTTTGCTGGTAAGCTTCTGTCCAAATGGGAAGGACCTTATATTATCGAAGAGGTTTATCGTTTTGGAGCTATCAAGATTAATAACGCCGAAGGTACTAACCCGAAGGTGGTCAATGGACAAAGAATTAAGCATTACATCTCAGGTACGCCTATTAACGTTGAAAGTAATGTTATCCAAACCATGACACCGGTGGAATACATAAAAGAAACCTTCCGGAACACTCCAGAATTCTTAAAAATATGAGGTACGTGATACGGTAAGTAAACGGACTCCGAAAAATCCGCAAAAATATTTTTTGTTAGTTTTGGAATATTAGAAAATTTTGGAAATAAAGAAATAAACCGGAAGGTGATCGAGGTGAGCACGATACACCAGGGCGCGCCAGGCACCCCTGGGCGCGCCCTGGTGGGTTGTGCCCACCTCGGACACCTTCCCGACCCCGTTTTCCTTGCATATGCTTGTTTCCCAAGAATAAAAATTCTCTATATATACCCCCGACTGTTTTGACGACCACATCGCAGAAAAATCCTCTGTTCTTGTTTCGTGCTGTTTTCCTGTCAGATCTGTCAAGTCAGGCATCATGTCTTCTCCCTATTCTAATGACGTGGAAGAAGATGCCTGGCTAATGTAGATAGAGCTGAAGATGGAGGAGCATGAAGAAGCCAACAAGGAAGAGAAGGGCAAGGAGGCTATGGTGGATCAGCCCCCCTGAAGGAGAGCAATCCATGCCAACAAAGGCAGAAGAAGAAGATACCCTTAAACCTTATTAGAGTCATCTGACCCCTATTGAAATCGAAGCTTTTAGGGCTTTCGAAGCGGTCCGTGTTCAGAATAAATTTCTCATCCGTGAAAATATTTTGCTAGAGGAGCACATCAATAACCTTCGGAGAGTCATCCGCAAATTGGAGCACCTTTTGAAGTTGAAGTGTGACACCTCTACATCACCACCTTCTTCATCACCACCAGCAAAGGAGACTTGAGCACACGGGTATGGGCACTCCCCTTGGCTTGAGCCAAGCTTGGGGGAGGTGCCCCGGTATCGTATCACCATCACTTTTATTCACCTTTACCTATTTTAGTTCGATCTTCAGTTTCCCTTTGCTTTAGTTGAATAAAAGTTAGCATGATCTATTTTCGTGTGTTAGTTTCGTGGCCTATCTATCTATGTAATCGAGTGAAAGTTATATAATAAAGTTTACTTTGAGTTTTTTATTCTCTACTTTCTTGTTGCAATCAAAATAAAGGAATGAGAAATAAATGAAAAGAATCATATGCTAATCTTATGGTGAGTAATGACGTGACATAAGGAAAAGTATAAGTAGTAAAATTTATTGGAGATTGACAAACATAACATTGGTCAATGATGCAATTCATGAAAGAATTAATAAGGGAAGAGAAGATTCACATGCAAATACACTATCTTGGACATCTTTTATGATTGTGAGCCCCCATCAAATATTATATGTCCAAATTGTTGACGTTGGACAAGGAAGACAACGTAATGATTTATGTTTGTTCATATCCACATACAAGTTATATTGTCATAGATCCTTCAACATGTGGTGCTTGCTCAATATCTTTGCTAGCCAAAAATTCCGCACTAAGTAGAGATACTACTTGTGCATCCAAAAACCCAAACCCAAACTCATTCTTTGAGAGTCCACCATACCTACCTATGGATCGAGTAAGATCCTTCAAGTAAGTTGTCATCGGTGCAATAAGGCAATAAAAATTGCTTCTAAGAAGTGTTTTGATCAATTAGTGTAAGGGAAAATTGAGCGCTATACGAACTTTTGATGGCAAAGTAATAAAAGCGACAGACTGCATAAAAAAGGTTGCTATCATAGGGGGCAATATAGCGTGACATTCTCTTACATTAAGGGATTGGGCATACAAACCAATAAGCGCATGGCAACCTCTGCTTCCCTCTGCGAAGGGACTATATTTTACTTTTATGTATTTACTTTTATGCAAGAGTCAAAGTATTCTTCCCTATTCCTTTTTACTTTTTCCTTTCTCAAGCATCATGTGGTGAGGAAAGATCTAGGCACATATATCTAGTTGGACATGAGTGGGCATGAGTTATTATTGTTGACATCACCCTTGAGGTGAATACGTTGGGAGGCGAAACTACAAGCCCCTATCTTCCTATGTGTCTGGTTGAAACTTTTTGTTCATGGGTATGCCGTGAGTGTTAGCAATCATAGAAGACTAAATGATGGTTGAGTATGTGGACTTGCTAAAAGGCTCTGACATGAGACCCTTCCTGAAAATATGATGAATTGTAGTTGCAAAGTTGACCGAGAACATAGTGTGTTGGTTTTCAATAAGGTTTATGCTTCATACTTCTATGTTGTGATGAATTGTTACTTGTTCATGAGAAGTTATATGATAAAAATGTATTGAATAAGTTTTATGATAGAGTTTGTTGCTGTTATAATAACTAGCAAAGTGGCCCGCTCGATGTGCGGGCTAGAAATTTATAAAGTTTGATTGATGACAATATATTATTTGATTAGTCTAAATAAAATTTGGAATTACATCTGATGACATTATAAAATATAATAATTATGCGAACATAGTTTTATCTTTGGTAAATTTGGGGATTTATTGATATATAAATGTATTTATAAATTGTACGGATGCTTTAACAACATATATAATGAGGAGCAAAGATCAAGTCGATTACTGTCCATGATAGTAACAATTTATTCTGGAAAATATATAGAATCAAAATTTTATGTTCTATATAAAAAATGTAATAATGCCATAATTTTAGATTAGTTAGTTCAATGCCACACAATATAACCTTTATTTTGGTGTTGCTTTATTTAGATTCACATACATTTTTCAATTCAACTGTGGTGAATTAGTGGGAAATGATGTTTGTCATATATTCAGCGAAAGACAACAAATATTGAGTTTGGCCAACCCAACGACTATTTGAAGTCCTGCGAGGAATTGTTTGCGGGTGCATCATCTTTTAATGTGCCAAAAATATGTACTGCTTATTTATCTTATTTAAATAATACATGATATCTTAAACATTTATATATTATTATAGGTGTATATGAGTATATAATTGTGTTGATAATAAAATATAAAAACACTGATAAACTATAATTTACAATAAATTAATGATATTGATTCATACACTGTTATACATTGAGTCATAAGAGTACCAACAATTGCAAGATCAGGTGCCCTATCCTTTTTAGTGTAGATCTGCACCTCTATGCGTGTTTGCCATTTTGTGCATGACGATACTGATTGTGCCTACCTTGTTTCCTCATATTTAGTTCTTGCTTACATACACAACTGGATTAATCTTTTATTAACATCAGTTCAAAAAACAAATGGCCAACAGGTTCTCAATCATTTAGTTTGACTAATCAATGCTCATTTACGCACTTATCCATCGATGCATGTGAATGTAAAAGTTTATATGTAACTACGATGAGCTATTTGATCGTGATCATTGCGTATAATTATGATAATTTGTCAGTTTAGGTTTCTTTAGGTATGACCAATTATGATACGTGTAGGTATAATTACGATAACCACTGAAAGTGATGCATTCAAGTATTATCATGAAGATACGTCAAACATGCTACGTTTAGGAACACTTGGGAAGATCCGCCGGTAATATGCTTTGCTAAGCGTCCACTTAGTAATATTAAATATAATATAGTATTATGGGATTCGCTTGCGTATTTATGAGGGCTAGACCTTCTATTTTAATATTTTCCCTGATGCATTGATTTTCCTAGGACTTTGGTGCCCATGCAAGTGCAATATCTTTAAAAAAAATCAATAACGCAATTAATGATATTTCACTTAGAGAACACCTGAATAAATTGCTAGGTCCTACATAGTAGAACACGAAATTGCTGAGTTCGCCGTACTTGGCTGTTAAATTAAATATACATGCTTGTAATGTGGACATTGTATGTTTAGCCGGATAATATATATAGGTAACTAAATTTATTTAGCTCAATTTTATATTCAACACATATGCATCAATGACATTGTAGGAGTTGTCGAGAAGTTTGGAATACCTAGTAAAAAGGTTATACTTGTACTTAAGAATCCTGAAATTGCATTAGAATAATATCTAAAATAAGATGGAAAGCAGTGGATCTATTACATATGACCCCGAAGTTCTATAATAGGATAATTGAAAAACACTCAATAGGTAAAGCTAGTGAAAATATGGTTGATCTTATATAAACTGTCATACAAATTGAATCATAGACATCAATTGTTTTTTGCTTTTTTAATGAATCTGGCACATTTTTGGGAATGCTCAGAGAAGAATGTTCCTCAAAGGATAACTCTTACAGTTGTATAGTATGTCGACCACAATTACATTTGGATTTTACGTTCATATAACGTATTTATCATGGCTAAAAACTGACTGAATAATCTCGATTTTGTGGGATGACTACATAATCTCTTTAGGTACACGTAAAATTATTACTGAACCAATTCGTTGCAACAACCAAAAAAACGAATGCTAGAATCCATAACTTGTGGCATAAAAACTGAATATGTTGTGCTAAAATTATTTCTTCGATATCAAATTCGTTTTACTACTGGGACCAAGTACTATGGTGCAGAGGGCCAAATCACAGTACATCAACAACCGATGTTAGCTGAGAAAAAAGGTAATCTTTAATGCCAACTGTGGAACTGCATATATAATACGAATATGCAATGGTGAATGACATGAGTTTGTGAAACATAGTGTTGACGCGCGCTCCAATGCATTAAAATGAAAAGTTTATCTATTGTAATTAGAGAAATTACATTCTTCCAACTCTTCTAGCTCATCACGTGAACACACTGAATTGCTGACTTTCCTTTATGTGTTTTGGCAGGTAGCTGTAACAGATGTACATTACTTTTTTGATAAAAATTTTCCCAATGTTCTTGCAGTTGCCTGCTACATTTTTGTTTTTATTTTAAGACTTGGCTTGACGATCCCTTGTGCTACTTGTTGTACTAAAATATTTTCCTCCCATATCCATAGAAATCCATCTTTTGTCGATCTGTATCATCCAAGCTAGAATGTAAAAAGCCTCCAAGTTGGCAAATGTAACTTATTAAAAGAAGGCAAAAGGTGAAATACCTAGATATTAGATGATGTGTTCTCGGTCTGCCAAAAGACTCGACAGACCAATCAAGATAAATATACATGCGTAACACAGTATCTCCAGCCTCTTGATTGTGTGTGTGCATGAAATTTTCCATCTTCCTTCACCCCAACAATTTACATCTAGAGGTTGGATCCTATCGGCCAACTACGCGACCTGCTGCTAGAGGTGGCCGGCGGCTACCGCAGACATGGAATTCAGAAGGAACATAACAAATAAGAAAAATAGCTCGTGTATTTTATGATGTATACTCCCTCCGTCCCACAATATAAGAACTTTTTGCAAACTATGTTAGCTCGCAAAAAGTTATTATATTATAGGACGGATGGAGTACAAAATAGATTTTGGGGTTAGAGTGGGTCAGTTTTTCACTGGCACACCTTAGTATTTTATTCATCTTCAAATTGGATCTTTTATCTACTGAATTAAAGATCAGATGCTTCTATTTTCTTTTTTCAGTGGCATACCTGGATATTTATTCATCTTCAAATTGGATCTTTTTATCTACTGGATTAAATATCAGATGTTTCTATTTTCTGGGATTTGTGAGCAGGAGGAAGCCGCACAGTCAAGGAATATTCCGAAGCAATACGCTTTTATCTTTCGCAGCAGGCAGCATCACCTCCGGCCGGTTTTGACCTTGAGGGCTACTCATCAACTGGGAACATGACACATGCATCCAAGCTTTTTATCCCGTTGAGTACATGCATGCATGCATGCATATACCAAGGGCAAAGTGCGTCATTTTATTACAACGAATACATGCATGCATAAGAAAGGCATCAATGTGCACGTACGTACGTTGACGGGTGAGACGTCATGGGTCGTGCGATGTTCAAGTGGCGTAGAAAAAAAAGAAAAAAGATAGATGAAACGTTTTTTTGCATTGTAATGGCAAAGGTGGGTAATTTTTCCCACTTATATATATTATCTAATGGCTGTACATTTTTAGTCTATTGAATTAACGGTCAGATGTTTCTAATTTTTGTGGTAATTTCTAGTATAATTCTATTTTTACGGTTAACCCGTCAAATACTTTTTATATATAATAGATAAGCATGATGCTTCTATGTCCGTATTTTGTTTTTATCGACACCTCTCTCTCAAACCATGTGGACATGTGATACGTCTCCAACAAATCTATAATTTTTGCTTGTTCCATGCTGTTATATTATCATTCTTGGATGTTTTACAACCATTTTATAACAAGTTTATATCATTTTTTGGGACTAACCTATTGACATAGTGCCAAAGTGCCAGTTGCTGTTTTTGCTTGTTTTTTACTTCGCAGAAAATCAATACCAAACGGAGTCCAATCGCGACGAAACTTTTTGGAGATTTTTCCTGGACCAGAAGACACCCAGTGGGCCAAACAACTGCCGGAGAGGTGGGCTGTGGAGAGCACAACCCACCAGGGCGCGCTAGGGGGGCCTCGGCGCGCCTTGATGGGTTGCTCCCTCCTCGGCCCCCTTCCGCACCGCCTCTGATGCCTATAAATTCCCAAATATTCCAAAAACCCTAGGGGAGTCGACGAAACACAATTCTAGCCGCCGCAAGTTCTAGAACCGCGAGATCCAATCTAAAAACATCATGTCATCGTTCTTATTGCATTACTCCATTTTTCCATGAACTTAAATACACTAGATGCATGCTGGATAGCGGTCGATGTGTGGAGTAATAGAGGTAGATGCAGGCAGGAGTCGGTCTATCTATCTTGGACGTGATGCCTATATAATGATCATCGCCTTGGATATCGTCATGACTATTCGATTTTCTATCAATTGCCCAACAGTAATTTGTTCACCCACCGTGCGCTATACTCATGAGAGAAGCCACTAGTGAACCCTACGGCCCCCGGGTCTACTTTTCCATCATATTGCTTTCCAATCTACGTTTTTTGCATTCTTTGTTTTCAGATCTACAAAACCAAAAACCCAAAAATATATTGCTGCATATTTACTCTTTTTATTTGTGTTCTTCAGAGATCTATCTCTCCTATCTATCACTACCTAATCTATCTTATTACCATAGAGAGATTGACAACCTCTCTTTCGCGGCGGGTTGCAAGTATTTGTTGTTTGTGTGCAGGTGCTGCTTATTGGGTGGTGGTGATCCTCCTCTTGGTTCGATAACCTTGGTTTCATAACTGAGGGAAATACTTACCGTCGCTGTGCTGCATCATCCCTTCCTCTTTGGGGAAATACCGACGCAGTCTCAAGCCACGTCAACATGATTTTCAATATCGGCTTTCGCTTGAGGACAAGCGAGGTCTAACCTTGGGGGAGTTGATACGTCCATTTTGCTTCATAATTTCCTACTGTTATTTATTATGTTTTGTCGAATAATAATGCTTTAAGGAGTGATTCTAATGCCTTTTCTCTCATAATATGCAAGGTTTACACAAAGAGGGAGAATATCGGCAGTTGGAATTCTGGACCTGAAAAAAGCACATCAGAGATACCTATTTTGCACAACTCCAATGAAGCTGAAATTTTACGAAGATTATTTTTGGAATAAATAAAAAATACCGGAGCAAAAAACTACCGGAGGGGGCAAACCTGGTGGGCACAACCCACCAGGGCACGCCAGGCCCCCCTGGGCGCGCCCTGATGGGTTGTGGCCTCCTCAGCCCACCTCCGGTGCTCATCTTCTTGTATATAGTCACATTTGACCTAGAAAAAAAATAAGAGGAGGACTTTCGGGACGAAGCGCCGCCGCCTCGAGGCGGAACTTGGGCAGGAGCAGTTTTGCCCTCCGGCGGAGCGATTCCGCCGGGGGAACTTCCCTCCCGGAGGGGGAAATCGAAGCCATCGTCATCACCAACACCCCTCTCATCTTTGGGAGGCCAATCTTCATCAACAACTCCAACAGCACCATCCCCTCTCAAACCTAGTTCATCTCTTGTGTTCAATCTTTGTACCGGAACCTCAGATTGGTACCTGTGGGTGACTAGTAGTGTTGATTACCTTGCGTAGTTGATTACTATATGGTTTATTTGGTGGAAGATTATATGTTCAGATCCATTATGCTATTAAATACCCCTTTGATCTTGAGCATGATTATTATTTGTGAGTAGTTACCTTTGTTCTTGAGGTCACGGGAGAAGTCATGTTGCAAGTAATCATGTGAATTTGATATGTGTTCGATATTTTGATGATATGTATGTTGTGATTCCCTTAGTGGTGTCATGTGACCGTCGACTACATGACACTTCACCATTCATTGGCCTAAGGGAATGCATTGTGGAGTAGTTATTAGATGATGGGTTGCTAGAGTGACAGAAGCTTAAACCCTAGTTTAAGCGCTACTTCGTAAGGGGCTGATTTGGATACAAACGTTTAATGTTATGGTTAGATTTTATCTTAATACTTTTCTCATAGTTGCGGATGCTTGCGAGGGGTTTAATCATAAGTGGGAGGTTGTTCAAGTAAGAACAACACCCAAGCACCAATCCACCCACATATCAAATTATCAAAGTAGCGAACACGAATCAAACCAATATGATAAAAGTGACTAGATGAAATTCCCGTGTACCCTCAAGAACACTTTGCCTATTACTAGAGATTGTTCTGGCCTGTCCTTTGCCACAAAAGGATTGGGCTACCTTGCTGCCCCTTATTTACCGTTACCGTTACTTGCTCGTTACCAATTACCTTGCTATCAAACTATCTGTTACCTACAATTTCAGTGCTTGCAGAAATTACCTTGCTGAAAACCGCTTGTCATTTCCTTCTGCTCCTCGTTGGGTTCGACACTCTTACTTATCGAAAGGACTAAGATTGATCCCCTATACTTGTGGGTCATCATATTGTACCATATCTTAGCATCACCCTTTAATGAGAACGGAAATAATTTGAGAATATAGTAATAGCGAATCTTCTCATCATGAGCAAAGAGGGTGGCTATATCAATCAACTTAGTAAGATGTGCCACTACGGTTTCAGTTTCATAGCCATGGAAAGGATCAGCTTCAACCAAAGTAATTAACTCTGGGTCGATAGAGAATTCATAATCCTTATCGGTAACAAAGATAGGTGAAGTAGCAAACTTAGGATCACATTTCATTCTAGCATTCAAAGTCTTTTGTTTATACTTGCATAATAATTTCTTAAGATCATCTCTATCCTTATAAGCAAGGATTTCTCTACCTATCTCCTCATCCATAACATAACCCTCAGGTATCTTAGGCATTTCAAATCTAGGAGAGCTAGTTCTAATAGGTTCATCAGTTTCAGTAATCTCACCAGTTTCAATAATTTCATTCTCTTTAGCTCTAGCAACTTGTTCATCAAGAAATTCACGTAGTGGCACATTATCATCAAGCATGGTACTAGCATCATCATAAGCATCATTCATAACAGAAGTAGCATCATGAATAACTTGCGACATATCAGGATTAATAGCATGTGGTGGTGTTGTGAGTTTACTCATAACCGAAGGAGAATCAAGTATAGAGCTAGATGGCAATTCCTTACCTCCCCTCGTCTTAGAGGGAAGAATCTTGGATCTTGTATCTTTCAGATTCTTCATAGTGATCAATTGATATAAATCCCAAGTGACTCAACAAATATAGCTATGCTCCCCGGCAACGGTGCCAGAAAAAGGTCTTGATAACCCACAATTATAGGGGATCGCAACAATTTTCGAGGGTAGAGTATTCAACCCAAATTTATAGATTCGACACAAGGGGAGCCAAAGAATATTTGCAAGTATTAGCAGTTGAGTTGTCAATTCAACCACACCTGGAGATTAAATATCTGCAACAGAGTGACAAGTAGCACAGTAGTATTATAGTTTTGATAGCATTAGTAACAGTAACAGTAACGGCAACGGTGATAGCAATGGTTTTGTAGCAGTTGGAACAATAGCAGCATCAGTAGTAACTTAGCAAGAACAATATGTGAAAACTCGTAGGCACTGGATCGGTGAACTCGTTGGATAATATTCATCATATAACAGTCATAACCTAGGGCGACACAGAACTAGCTCTAGTTCATAAATGTAATGTAGGCATGTATTCCGTAAATAGTCATACGTGCTTATGGAAAAGAACTTGCATGGCATCTTTTGTCCTACCCTCCCGTGGCAGCGGGGTCCATAAGGAAACTGAGGGATATTAAGGCCTCCTTTAATAGAGAACCAAAGCAAAGCATTAACACATAGCGAATACATGAACTCCTCAAACTACGGTCATCACCGGAAAGTATACCGACTATTGTCACTCTGGGGTTTACGGATCATAACACATAGCAGGTGCATATGACTAGCAAGATTGGATCATGAACATCGATATAATGGTGATAACATAAACGGTTCAGATCTGAAATCATGGCACTCGGGCCCTAGTGACAAGCATTAAGCATGGCAAAGTCATAGCAACATCAATCTCAGAACATAGTGGATACTAGGGATCAAGCCCTAACAAAACTAACTCGATTACATGATGAATCTCATCCAACTCCTCACCATCCAGCAAGCCTATGAAGGAATTACTCACTCCCGGTGGGGAGCATCATGGAATTGGCGATGGAGAAGGGTTGATGATGACGAAGACCGAAGATTCCCCTCTCCGGAGCCCCAAACGGGCTCCAGATCTAGCCTCCCGATGAAGAACAGGAGGTGGCGGCAGCTCCGTATCGTAAAACGCGATGAAACTTTCTCTCCTATTTTTTTCTCCGAAAATAGGAATTTATAGTGCTGGAATTAGGGTCAGTGGGGCCACAAGGTGGCCACAACCCACCAGGGCGCGCATGGAGGGGGTGGCGCGCCCTGGTGTATCGTGCCCAACCAGGGCACCCGCTCCGGTGGTTCTTGGATCCAGTATTTTTTATTTATTGCAAAATAATTCTCCGAAAAGTTTCGTCCAGTTCCGAGAACTTTTATTTCTGCACAAAAACAACACCATGGTAGTTCTGCTGAAAACAGTGTCAGTCCGGCTTAGTTTCATTCAAATCATGCAAATTAGAGTCCAAAACAAGAGCAAAAGCGTTAGGAAAAGTAGATACGACGGAGACGTATCAGGGCTGCCTCCAGGTTTTTTGGAATATATGAGAATTTATAGGCCAGAGAGGGGCGTCGGGAGACACCCAGGGGGGCCAGCACACATCAGGGCACGGCCCACCCCCTGGGCACGCCCTGTTGCGTGCTGGTGCCCTCGTGCGGCCTCCGGTCTCCTCCCGAAGCCTCCAGGCCTTCTTTTCGTCCAGAAAAATCATCAAAAAAATTCGTGGCAATTGGACTCCATTTGGTACTGTAAACCTGAAAAATAAAAAACACGCAGAAAACAACAACTGGCACTGGGCACTGGGTCAATAGGTTAGTGCTAAAAAATATTATAATTTGGTAAATAAAGACCCAAAAATTATCCTAGAATGATAATATATCAGCATGGAACAATCAAAAATTATAGATACGTTGGAGACGTATCAAGCATCCCCAAGCTTAACTCCTGTTCGTCCTCGAGTTGGTAAATGATAAAAACAGAATTTTCGATGTGACATGCTACCCATTATGTAATCTTTGGCATGCATGCTCGTTGAGAAACGATGAATCAACAAATATTAACATAGCAATACTTATAAGTATAAAAAACAAAATTATCAATCTTTCAAAGTATACGATCCTCAAAGAATGTTTACCCCCCATTCATCTTATTATATTAGCAAGGCATGGCTCCATCTTCACCACATTAATACAAGTGTTAAGCACCATGGTGTCCAAGTCAGGCAATTGGATCGTACTTTTCAATATGCATCAACTTTTTATTCTTCATGCAATACATGAGCGTGAGCCATTGGACATAGCATTTAGGTGGAATAGAATATGGTGGTAGATATCAAAGGGATAAAAAGTGGAGAAGATAGTCTCACATCAACTAGGCGTACCAACTGGCTATGGAGATGCCCATCGATAGATGTCAATGCAAGGAGTAGGGATTGCCATGCAAATGATGCACTAGAGCTATAAGTGTATGAAAGATCAAAAGAAGCCTAGTGGGGGTGTGCATCCAACTTCCTTGCTCATGAAGACCTCGGGCATTTGAGGAAGCCCGTCATAGGAATATACAAGCCAAGTTTGTAATAATGAAAAAGTAATGCCCACTAGCATATGAAAATGACATAACATGAGACTCTCTATATGAGGAACAAGGTGCCACTTTGAGGCACAAGTGTGGTAAAGGATAGTAGCAAAGTCCCTTCTCTCATTTTCTCTCATTTTTTATTTAGAATGGTGGGCTCATATGGCCTCCACCATTTTTATTTCCTCACTGGCACAATGCTCTAACAATGATGATTATCACACTTTTATTTACTTACAACTCGATATGAAGAACTGATAGAAAGATATGACTCTATATGAATGCCTCTGGCAGTGTACCAGGATGTGCAATGATCTAGCGTGACATGTATCAAAAACATGATGAACGGTGGCTTTGCCACAAATACTATGTCAGCTCTATATGATCATACAAAGCAATATGATGATGAACGAACTAGTCATGTGAAGTGACGATGGAATTTGCATGGCAATATATCTCGGAATGGCTATGAAAATGCCATGATAGGTAGGTATGGTGGCTGTTTTGATGAAGATATAATGAGGCTTATGTGCAACAGAGCGTATCATGTCACGGGGTTTGGATACACCGGCGAAAGTTGCACCGATCCTCAAGGTGAGAATGGGCTATGCACGGTACCGAAGAGGCTACCAAATATGAGGAGGTGAGATTGCGTATGTCCAAGGTTTCACATTAGTCATAAAGAACTCATATACTTATTGCAAAGTTTTATTAGTTTTATCACAAATTAAAGTACTACTCTCATGCCCCGAGGGAAGAGATTGGTAGGAGTTAACCATCGCGCGCTTCCGACCCAAAACAACACTAGGATTTCAACGAGGAATAGAAATGCTCACACATCATCACCATGCCTCTTTAATTTTTAGATGAACAAGAAGTTAACCTCCCTTAATATTGACACTTCTATGAATCAACAATTATGAACTCACACCTTTTTCATATTACCACATCAATATCATTAACCCACAATTTCTCTATATGTGCTACATGATGGTTTTGATTATCACTCATTGAATACCTAATATTTTTGGACTGGTCTTATGACCCATGCAAATTATTGTCACTATTAATTAAATCTCAAAAAAATATAAGTGAATAGTGAGAGTGAAATTATTTTTATAGAATCTACACGCCACCGTGCTCAAAAAGATATAAGTGAAGTACTAGAACAACTGCTAAGCTCAAAAGATATAAGTGAAGCACATAGAGTATTCTAACAAATTATGATGAAGGTGTGTCTCTCTTAAATAGGTGTGTCCATCAAACTATGATTGTGGCAAACTTAAAGTAAAAGCAAACTAAAAACAAACGACGCTCCAAGCAAAACTCATATCATGCGATGAGTAAAAATATAGCTTCAAGTGACATACCGATGGATTGAGACGAAAGAGGGGATGCCTTCCGGGGCATCCCCAAGCTTAGACGCTTTAGTCTTCCTTATAATATTACCTTGGGGTGCCTTGGGCATCCCCAAGCTTAGGCTCTTGCCACTCCTTATTCCTTTGTCCATCGTGATAACACCCAAAACTTGAAAACTTCAATCACACAAAACTTAACAAAACTTCGTGAGATCCGTTAGTATAAGCAACATATTGAATACTTTAGGTACTGTTATAAATTGATTATTATTTCGTAATTGCATAATAGGCACTGTATTCTAACTTCTCCATGGCTTATACCCCCCGATACAATCCATAGCATAATCAAAACAAGCAACTATGCAAGCAAAAACATAATCTGTCTAAAACAGAACAGTGTGTAGCAATCTGTAGAGAACCTATACTTATGTAATTCTAAAAATTCTGAAAAATTATTAAAACTTCTAAAATTTGTATAGAAACACTTTGTAAAAAATTCAGATCATTATCACGCTCCAGTAAAAAAATGAAAATTCCTGTACTGGAGTCAAAAGTTTCTGTTTTATTTTAGCATCGATTCTACTCATCTTGTGAGTCATCTCAAAGGCTTTACTTGGCACAAACACTAATTTAAACATAAAAACATAATCATTACAGATGAAATAATAATTTTATCAAAAACAAACAGAAAGTAAGAAGCAAAAGAGCAGAAATAAAGATAATTATTGGGTTGCCTCTCAACAAGCGCTACTGTTTTATGCCCCTAGCTAGGCATAATGCATAGTTTCAAGTGTTGTCATCTTTGACACTCCACTGGGAAGAAGGTTTTTCAAAGACAATAGGGAACACATCATCAATTAATATCTTGGCATTTTTAATGGTGCTCTCCTTAAACCCCTCCACATTCTCTCTTACTATCCAAGAATATTGTTTGTTAATGCTATTGAAAACTTGTTGGATAATATGGATAGGAGGGACTTGTTTACTTGTGTGTTCGTCATAAGTATGATTATCCTTGAACACATATATCATCATATACTACTTATTATATAAAATTTCATCTATGACGGGATGCTCACAACTCATATTATAATGCTCAAAGATCTCCCGAGCTTCCCGTACTATACAGTCCAATTCTTGCATGAGGATAAGAGTGGCTATCTTCTTAGCCCTAGGGTCTTTTATGACCGACAAGTCATAGAAAAGCCTTTTCAAGGTAGTATGAGTATGCATAAATCTTCTTTCAAGTTTTAGAACAAGAGCAGCGATAGCATCGGCATAACTTTTAGTTCTTGTAAGGATTGGCGTATCCTTGCAAGTTAACGCACCCATACAGTTAAATAATTCTTGGATAACGCTTATCCCTATGATATTCCCCTTCCCCGCAATGAAAACCTTTACATCTCATTGTGGGGGAGTTTCCTCATTGGGGGAGGGGGGTTAATGCCAACATCTTTTTCAATGATAAAGTCAAACATGGTACCAACTTTCAAGCAAGCAAACAAGCAAAGGAGTAAACTAGTAACAAGCAAAGGTAAATATTTTTGTATTTTTGATTTTTATGAAACAAACTGAATATAACAGCAAATAAAAAGATAAACAAGTGAATGAAAATTTGTGTGAAGTTACTTGATAGTTGATGATGATACTCCCCGGCAACGGCGCCAGAAATCCTTCCTGATACTTGTGATCTGCGTTGGGTTTTCCGTGAAGAGGATCGGGTAATTGCAGCATAAAGTGGGTAACTATTTCCCTCAGCTATGAAACCAAGGTTTATCGAACCAATAGGAATATCAATCCTCAACCATCTTCAGTGGCTGCACACAAAAGAGCAAACAACTTGCACCCAACGCGGGCAAGAGGGTTGTCAATCCCCTTGATCTAGTTATTTTCAAGCAAGTGAAGTGTGTAGATAATAGTAAATAAAATAAAAGATAAATAAAGGCGGTGAGGTAATAGTAACATTTATGAATTAATAAGTGAATAGACCCGGGGGCCATAGTTTTCCCTAGCGGCATCTTTCATGTAGGCAGCATACGGTGGGTAACAAATTACTGTTGGGCAATTGATAGAAAAGCGGATAGTTATGCGATTTTCACGGCAATGATCATGTATATATAGGCATCACGTCCATAAACAAATAGGCCAACTCCTGCCTGCACCTATTACTATTACTCCACTCATCGCCCGCTATCCAACATGCATCTAGAGTATTAAGTAAAATAGAGTAATACATGGAGAACGATGACATGATGTAGACAAAGTAAACTCAAGCAATATGAATAAACCCCATCGTGTTATCCTTAGTAGCAACAACACAAATATGCAACTTGTCCCCTTCTGTCACTGGGATATAGAAATTCGTCAGGTTGAACCTACCACAACACACCTCTCTCACTAAAGATAGATCAATCTACTTGGTCAAAGCAAACTAATAGATCAGAGAGATTTACGAAGCTATAATGATCAGGCAAATAAGAATCTTAATATTCAGAGGTGACTCAAATACTTTTCATGAATAATCTGAACATAAACCCACAATTCATCGGATCCTAACAAACACACCGCACAATAGGATTACATCGGATAGATCAAAGCGAAGATGCGATGATTATTGTATTGAAGATCAAGAGATAGATAGATTAACATCTAGGTACTAGCTATGGACCCATAGGTCAGTGGTGAACTACTCACACATCATCATGAGGGCAGCAAGGTTGATGAAGAGGCCATCCGTGATCGACCTCCCCCTCCGGCAGGGTGCCGGAACGGAGCTCCAGATGGCCTTGCGACGGAACAGAGACTTGCGGCGGTGTAAAAAGGGTTTCGGGACTGCCTCCAGGGTTTTTGGAATATATGAGAATTTATAGGCCAGAGAGGGGCGTCGAGAGACGCCCGAGGGGGCCAGCACACATCAGGGCGCGGCCCACCCCCTGGTAGAGCCCTGTTGCATGCTGGTGCCCTCGTGCGGCCTCCGTTCTCCTCCCAAAGCCTCCAGGTCTTCTTTTGGTCCAGAAAAAATCATCAAAAAGTTTCATGGAAATTGGACTTCGTTTGGTACCGTAAACCTGAAAAGTAAAAAGCACGCAGAGAACAGCAACTGGCACTGGGCACTGGGTCAATAGGTTAGTGCTCAAAAATATTATAAATTGGTAAATAAAGACCCAAAAAGTATCCTAGAATGATAATATATCAGCATGGAACAATCAGAAGGTATAGATACGTTGGAGACATATCACATGCCCCGAGGGAGGAGGTTGGGAGGAGTTAACCATCATGCGCCTCCGACCCGAAATAACACTAGAATTTTAACGAGGAATAGAAATGCTCACACATCCCCACCATGCCTTTTTAATATTTGGACAAATGAGAAATTAACACCTCTTAATACCGATACTTCTACGAATCAACAATGATGCACTCACACCTTTTTCACATTACCACATCAATATCATTAACCCACAAATTCTCTTTTATGTGCTATATGATGGTTTTGATTATCACTCATTGAATACCTATTATTTTTGGACTAGTCTTATAACCCATGCAAATTACCATCACTATTTATTAACTCTCAAACAAATATAAGTGAAGAACTAGAGTGCAATTATTTCTACAAAATCTATACGCCAATGTGCTCAAAAAGATATAAGTGAAGTACTAGAGCAACTGCTAAGCTCAAAAGGTATAAGTGAAGCACATAGAGTATTCTAATAAATTATGATGAAGGTGTGTCTCTCTAGAATAGTTGTGTCCATCAAATGATGATTGGGGCAAACTAAAAATAAAAGCAAACAAAAGCAAACGACGCTCCAAGCAAAACTCATATCATGTGACGAATAAAAATATAGCTCTAAGTGACATACAGATGGATTGAGACGAAAGAGGGGATGCCTTCCGGGGCATCCCCAAGCTTAGATGCTTGAGTATTCCTAGAATATTACCTTGGGGTTCCTTGGGCATCCTCAAGATTAGGCTCTTGCCGCTCCTTATTCCTTCGTCCATCGTGATCACACCCAAAACTTGAAAACTTCAATCACACAATACTCAGAAAAACTTCGTGAGATCCGTTAGTATAAGAAACATATCAAATGCTTTAGGTACTGTTATAAATTGATTCATATTTCATTACTGCATAATAGGTACTGTATTCTAACTTCTCCATGGCTTATACCCCCTATATAATCCATAGAATCATCAAAACAAGCAAAGTATGCAATCAAAAAATAGAATCTGTCTAAAACAGAACAGTCTGTAAAGACATGTAGAGAACCTATACTTCCGTAACTCAAAAATTCTGAAAAATTAGGAAAACCTGGAGAATTTGTATAGAAATACTTTGTAAAAAATTCAGATCAAAAAGTCGTTCCGGTAAAATCAGATAAATTTTGCACTGGACGCTAAAGTTTCTGTTTTTTTGCATCGTATCAATTCTATTCATCTTGTGAGTTATCCCAATGGCTTTACTTGGCACAAACACTAACTAAACATAAAAACACAATCATTACAGAGTAAATACTCATGTTATCACACACAAACAGAAAGTAAAAAATAAAAAATAAAGATAACTATTGGGTTGCCTCCCAACAAGCGCTATTGTTTTATGCCCCTAGCTATGCATAATGCATAGTTTCAAGTATTGTCATCCTTGACACTCCACCCATAAGGAGCTCTCATGATTGATTCATAAGGTGGTTTAATTCTGTTCCTAGGGAAGTGTTCCATCCCTTTCTTTAATGGGAATTGGAACCTTATGTTTCCCTCTTTCATATCAATAATTGCACCTATAGTTCATAAGAAAGGTCTTCCAAGTATTATTGGACAAGTAGGATTGCAATCGATATCAAGCACAATAAAATATACAAGCACATAATTCTTATTTGCATCAATAAGAACATCATTTATTCTACCTAAAGGTTTTTTAATGGTAGAATCCGCAAGATGCAAGTTTAGGGAACAATCTTGAATATTGGTGAGACCAAGCACATCACAAACAGTTTAGGTATGGTTGACACACTAGCACCAAGGTCACACAAAACATTGCATTCGTATTTATTTATCCTTATTTTAATAGTAGGTTCCCACTCATCATGCAATTTTCTAGGAATAGAAACTTCAAGCTCAAGTTTCTCATCATAAGCTTTTATCACCGCTTCCACTATATAATTAGTGAAAGCCTTGTTTTGTTCATAAGCATTGGGTGAGATAATAATAGTTTGTAACAAGGAAATACATTCTACTAAAGATCAACTTTCATAATTAAAGTCCTTGTAATCCAAGATAGTGGGCCCATCACTAGTTAAAGTTTTAACCTCTCCAAACCCAAATTTTTCAGTTTTAGCATTAGAATCATCACCCTCTAAGCAAACGGGACACTCTCTAGATAGAGTTGAATCATCTCCTGTCCCTTTACCATTTATATTCAGAGAGGTAAACAAAGATTCAATAGGAGAAGTACCAATTGATAACCCACAAGTGTAGGGTATCGTTTGTAGCCTTTTTCGAGAAGTAGGAGTGTCGAACCCAACGAGGAGATAAAGGTAGAATTAATATTCTCTCAAGTTCTATCGACCACCGATACAACTCTACGCATGCTAACGCTTACTTTAACTAGAACAAGTATGAAACTAGTTTGCGGGAAAGAAACTAGAAGTACTTAATAGGTGTAATAGATAATTTTGCAAGATTCAGTATATGTAAAGCGTAGGCACGTGGATCGGTTATAGATAATGATTTAGATGACATTGATCATATAATAGTTACACACTAGGGCGACATAGAACTAGCTCCAATTCATCAATGTAATGTAGGCATGTATTCCGTATATAGTCATACGTGCTTGCGATAAGAACTTGCATGACATCTTTTGTCCTATCCTCCCATGGCAGCGGGGTCCTATTGGAAACTAAGGGATATTAAGGCCTCCTTTTAATAGAGAACCGGAACAAAGCATTAACACATGGTGAATACATGAACTCCTCAAACTACGGCAATCACCGGAAAGAATCCCAATTATTGTCACCTTGGGGTATGCGGCTCAAGACACGTAATAAGTGCATACAACTTGCAAGATAGGATCCAAATCACTCTTATATTCATGAAAACATAATAGGTTCAGATCTGAAATCATGGCACTCGGTCCCTAGTGACAAGCATTAAGCATAGCAAAGTCATGGCAACATCAATCTCAGAACATAGTGGATACTAGGGATCAAGCCCTATCAAACTTAACTCGATTACATGATCAATCTCATCCAATCCCACCACCGTCCAGCAAGCCTACAAAGGAATTACTCACTCTCGGTGGTGAGCATCATGGCAGTGTTGATGGAGAAGGGTTGGTGATGACGGCGGCGAATTTGTTGGTGTAGATCGCCGTCACGATGGATGCCACGACGGCGCTCCGGTGCCACCGGGAGAGAGGGGGAGAGAGCCCCCTCCTTCTTCTTCTTCCTTGGCCTCCTCCCTAGGTGGGAGGAGGGTTTCCCCTCTGGTCCATGGCTTCCATGGCTCCCGGAGGGCAGGAGCCCCTCCGAGATTGGATCTCTCTCTTTGTTTCTCTTCTGTTTTCACGACTGCTTTCTGACCCCGTCACCGTTTCTTAAATATCCGGAGATCTGTAACTTTGATCGGGCTGAAATTTTGAGGGGATTTTTATCGCAAAAATATCTTCCTTGCGGCAGAAGGAGAGCCTCAACCGATCTAAGGGCTGGCCACAAGCCATCAGGGTGCGCCCCCCTAAGGCCGCGCCCTGTTGGCTTGTGGGGCCCTCGGGCATCGTCTTCTGTTGATTCCGACTCTCAAAAATCACATATATTACAAAAACAAATCTCCTTAAATTTTTATTGCATTTGGACTTCGTTTATATGAATTTTCTACGAAAAAAAAACAAAAAAACAGGAACTGGCACTGGGCACTGGGTCAATAGGTTAGTGCTCAAAAATAATATAAATTGGTAAATAATTACTCAAAAACTATCCTAGAATGATAATATAATAGCATTGAACAATAAAAAATTATAGATACGTTGGAAACGTATCAAGCATCCCAAAGCTTCATTACTGCTCGTCCTCGAGTAGGTAAATGATAAAAACAGATTTTTTGATGTGACATGCTACCCAATATGTAATCTTTTGTATGTATGCTCATTGAGAAAATATGAATTAACAAACATTAACATAGTAATACTTATAAGCACAAGCAACAAAATCATCAATCTTTCAAAGTATACGATCCTCAAAGAATGTTAACCCCTGTTCGTATTATTATATTAGCAAGGCATGGCTCCGTCTTCACCACATTAATACAAATGTTAAGCACCACGGTGTCCAAGTCAGGTAATTGGATCGTACTTTTTTAGTATGCATCAACTTTTTATTCTTCACGCAATACATGAGCGTGAACCATGGACATAGCATATAGGTGGAATAGAATGTGTTGGTAGGCTTCAAAGGGGTAAAAGTGGAGAAGAAAGTCTTGCATCAACTCGGGGTATCAACGGTCTATGGAGATGTCCATCAATAGATATCAAGGCGAGGAGTAGGGATTGCCATGCAACGGATGCACTAGAGCTATAAGTGTATGAAAGCTCGACTGAAGCTAAGTGGGTGTGCATCCAACTTGCTTGCTCATGAAGACCTCGGGCATTTGAGGACGCCCGTTATCGGAATATACAAGCCAAGTTCTATAATGAAAAATTTCCACTAGCATATGGAAGTGACAAAACAGGAGACTCTCTATATGAAGAACATGGTGCCACTTTGAGGCACAAGTGTGGTAAAAGGATAGTAGCAAAGTCCCTTCTCTCATTTCCTTTCATTTTTTTTTTCATTTTTTTTCATTTTTCATTTTTTTGAATGGATGGTGGGCTCATTTGGCCTCCCCCATCTTTATTTTTTTCGTCCGGAGTCTCATCTCGACTTGTGGGAGAATCATCGTCTCCATCATTATTTCCTCACTGGGACCATCTTCTAATAATGATGATCGTCACACTTTCATTTACTTACAACTCAATATGGAAAACTGATAGGATGATATGAATCTATATGAAGGCCTCTGGCAGTGTACCAGGATGTGCAATGATCTAGCATAGCAATAGATATCAAAAAACGGACAAGCCATGTAAATATCATGCTAGCTATCTTACGATCATGCAAAGCAATATGACAATGAAGGTACAAGTCATATGAAGTGACGGTGGAAGTTGCATGGCAATATATCTTGGAATGGCTATGGAAATGCCATGATAGGTAGGTATGGTGGCTGTTTTGAGGAAGATATAATGAGGCTTATGTGCAACAGAGAGTATCATGTCACGGGGTTTGGATGCACCGGCGAAAGTTGCACCGATCCTTGAGGTGAGAATGGGCAAGGCACGATACCGAAGAGGCTAGCAAAATATGAATAGGTGAGACTGCGTATGTCCATGGATTCACGTTAGTCATAAAGAACTCATATACTTATTGCAAAGTTTTATTAGTTTTGTCACAAATCAAAGTACTATTCGCATGCCCCGAGGGAGGAGGTTGGGAGGAGTTAACCATCGCGCACCTCCGACCCGAAACAACACTAGGATTTTAACAAGGAATAGAAATGCTCACACATCCTCACCATGCCTTTTTAATATTTAGGCAAACAAGAAGTTAACACCTCTTAATATCGACACTTCTACGAATCAACAATGATGCACTCACACACTTTCGCATTACCACATCAATATCATTAACCCACAATTTCTCTTTTAATGTGCTACATGAAGGTTTTGATTATCACTCCTTGAATACCTATTATCTTTGGACTAGTCTTATAACCCATGCACATTACTGTCACTGTTTATTAACTCTCAAACAAATATAAGTGAAGAATGAGAGTTTAATTCTTTCTACAAAAGACCTGGACATGCTCTAATAAATATAAGTGAAGCAAAAGAGCATTCTACAAATAACGTTTTTCTATATGTAGAGAAACAGGCATCCAACTTCAAATGATATAAGTGAAGCACATGAAGCATTCTATAAGGCCATACTCAAAATATATAAGTGAAGTGCAAAGAGCATTCTATAAATCAACCATGGACTTTCCCATACCAGCATGGTGCATTGCTAAAAAGGAAAATAAAAGGCACACGACACTCCAAGAATTTACGCATATCATGTGAACAAAACAAAAACCGAAACATACCGATAGTTGTTGAAGAAGAAACATGGGATGTCTTCCGGGGTATCCCCAAGCTTAGACGCTTGAGTCTCCTTGAATATTTACTTGGGGTTCCTTGGGCATCCCCAAGCTTGAATTCTTGTCTCTCGTTATACTTCTCATATCGATACCTCCTCGATCTTCGAACACTTCATCCACACAAAACTTGACAGAACTTTCATTAGAAACGTTAGTACATAATCATCAAATCTCATCATGTGCTGCCATAACATTATTGCATAATTATAATATAACATTACCCACTGTATGATATCACAATTCTATGGCTCCCAAGTCAATGGGGCTCAACAAGAATTCAAAGATAAGCACGCAAAGCAACTACAACAGCAATCTGTGAAAAACAGGACAGTCTGTAAAGATCTGTTTGGTTACTATACTTATGTAACTCAAACAATTCTAACAAAATAGGACGTAATAAATTTTTTGCATAGCAGTACTGTGTAAAAAATTTAGAATTTTTGCATGGTCCAGTAAAATATGAAAATTCAAACACTACAACAAAAGTTTCTGTTTTTACACAGCACATATCAAACAAACAATTCAAACATCCTAAAGGTAATTCTTGGCACATTATTTCTATAATACACTGGATTTGTAGAAGGGGATAATTATTTTTGTTGAAAAGTTTCTGTAATCAAGATTCACAAAGTTTCCATGGGCATGAACAAAGTTCAAGGCTAGCCCCCACTTCAACGATGCTCGTCCTTCTCACTTTCACTTCTCTTTTTGAAAAGGTTTTAAGTTCCCCACATTATTTTTTTTGTTTTTAATTATTTTAAAAGCACACAACAGAAATAAATGACTCTCTAAAACTTCCGGGTTGTCTCCCTGGCAGCGCTTTCTTTAAAGCCATTAAGTTAGGCATATAGTGCTAAAGTAATTGATCCACCTGGATCCCAAGGTATATCAAAGCCAATTTTAATTAACAATGATTTTTAATTTAGTAGTGAGCACAAAGTAATATATATCATGTGACAATGAAGTCTAACTCTCTTCCTATGCATTGTCATGTCATACAAGAACAATTCATTCACACAAAGTAAAGGCCAATTCATAGCATAAGTGGTTTCTTGCAATTTTATCGTATTGGAAACATAGAGAGGTGAAGATTTGGTTCCTCTCTCATAATAATTGCAAGTAGGAGCAGCAAGCACATGCATTTTATATTCATCTAAATCAACATGTGTGTTAGTAAAACACAACCATCTATATAATCCTTAATAAGTGCAAACTTCTCTGATATAGTGTAGTTGGGAGAATTCAAAAAGATAATAGGACTATCATGTGTGGGTGCAATAGCAACAATTTCATGCTTAATAAGGAACCATAGCAAGTTCATCTCCATAAGCATAATTCATATTGGCATCATGGCCACAAGCATAGCAAGCATCAAGTTCATCAAAAAAGGATATTTCAAATGAATTCAAGGGATCATAACAATCATCATAGCATTCATCCTTCGGTATGTGCGAAGGGAAATTAAGCAATGTATGAGTTGAAGAGTTACTCTCATTAGAAGGTGGGCACGGGTAGCTAATCCACTCTTCCTCCTTTTGTTCTCCGCTCTCCTCCTCATCTTTTTCATCTAATGAGCTCACAATTTCAGCAATTTCTTCTTCCATAGATTCCTGCAAAATATTAGTCTCTTCCAAGGCAGCGGACATTCTATTAATAAATTCAGTAATATCAGCATTGCATTCATAATTGACATAGCAATATTTAAGTATGGCAAGATTTTCTGATTTGTAAGAAACATCATCACACTTTTCAATCAAAGAGGCAACTTCAAAAGCACCCTTAAAAGCAACAAATTCTTCTATTCGTTCCACATCATAGTAGTCATATATACCATTATCATAAGAAGCCAAGATTTCATTATCATTAAATAAACACTGAAAGGGAAGGTGTGGAGCCTCTAACTCAGAGCAACAAGTAGAATCACATTTCAAACATGCATCCCAACCAAACCAACGCAATATTGTAATTTGATCCAATAAGTGTTTCCCTTTTTGAGATAAGCGATAATCCCTAAAGTACTCACGTTGATCTAACATGTCTCCCATTATAAAGTTCAATGGGGATTTCTTAGGATCATCAAAGGAGTCATTAACACGTTTCACATAACGAGCATCGAGGGTTTTAGGAGGTTCCCCATCTCCATGAGTAGCAAGTACATCTATTTTTTTGGTGTTTCGTGTTCCATATCCATAAATAAAGATATAAATTAACTAATAACAGAAAATAAAACAACTAATAATAGAAAATAAAAATGACTTAGTGATAAAGCAAACAAGCACACATGAGAATATCAACCACTACGCTATTGCTCCCCGGCAACGGCGTCAGAAAAAGGTCTTGATAACCCACAAGTGTAGGGGATCGTTTGTAGCCTTTTTCGATAAGTAGGAGTGTCGAACCCAACGAGGAGATAAAGGTAGAATTAATATTCTCTCAAGTTCTAGCGACCACCGATACAACTCTACGCACGCTAACGCTTGCTTTAACTAGAACAAGTATGAAACTAGTTTGCGGGAAAGAAACTAGAAGTACTTAGTAGGTGTAATAGATAATTTTGCAAGATTCAGTATATGTAAAGCGTAGGCACGTGGATTGGTGATGGATAATGATTTAGATGACATTGATCATATAACAGTTACACACTAGGGCAACACAGAACTAGCTCCAATTCATCAATGTAATGTAGGCATGTATTCCGTATATAGTCATACGTGCTTGCGATAAGAACTTGCATGACATCTTTTGTCCTACCCTCCCGTGGTAGCAGGGTCCTATTGGAAACTAAGGGATATTAAGGCCTCCTTTTAATAGAGAACCGGAACAAAGCATTAACACATGGTGAATACATGAACTCCTCAAACTACGGCAATCACCGGAAAGAATCCCAATTATTGTCACCTTGGGGTATGCGGTTCAAGACACGTAATAGGTGCATACAATTTGCAATATAGGATCCAAATCACTCTTATATTCATGAAAACGTAATAGGTTCAGATCTGAAATCATGGCACTCGGGCCCTAGTGACAAGCATTAAGCATAGCAACATCAATCTCAGAACACAGTGGATACTAGGGATCAAGCCCTATCAAACTTAACTCGATTACATGATCAATCTCATCCAATCCCACCACCGTCCAGCAAGCCTACAAAGGAATTACTCACTCTCGGTGGTGAGCATCATGGCGGTGTTGATGGAGAAGGGTTGGTGATGACGGCGGCGAAGTTGTTGGTGTAGATCGCCATCACGATGGATGCCCCGGCGGCGCTCCGGCGCCACCGGGAGAGAGGGGGAGAGAGCCCCCCTCCTTCTTATTCTTCCATGACCTCTTCCCTAGGTGGGAGGAGGGTTTTCCCTCTGGTAAATGGCTGCCATGGCTCCCGGAGGGCAGGAGCCCCTCCGAGATTGGATCTCTCTCTCTGTTTCTCTTCTGTTTTCGCGACTGGTTTCTGACCCCTTCACCGTTTCTTAAATATCCAGAGATCCGTAACTCCGATCGGGCTGAAATTTTGAGGGGATTTTTATCGCGAAAATATATTCCTTGTGGTAGATGGAGAGACTCAACCAACCTAAAAGCTTGCCACAAGCCATCAGGGCGCGACTACCCTAGGGCCGCGCCCTGTTGGCTTGTGGGGCCCTTGGGCATCGTCTTTTGTTAATTCTGACTCTCAAAAATCACATATATTCCAAAAAAAATCTTCATAAATTTTTATCGCGTTTGGAATTCGTTTGATATGGATTTTCTGCGAAACAAAAAACACACAAAAAACAGGAACTGTCACCAGGCACTGGGTCAATAGGTTAGTGCTCAAAAATAATATAAATTGGTAAATAATTACTCAAAAAGTATCCTAGAATGATAATATAATAGCATGGAACAATAAAAAATTATAGATACGTTGGAGACGTATCACCAATCATTTTAAGATCTTCATCAAGATTCCGGTTAAAACCGGGTGGGAGAGATTTTTCTAAGAATTCATGTTTAGCTTTCAACTTAGCAGTCCTCTCCTTACTTTCATTAATAGATATTTGTATAGATTTGATAGTCTCATTAAAATCATGCTTGGGTGGCAAAGTTTTACTTTTAAGAGCTTCAACATCAAGAGCAATTCTATCCATGTTTTTAGCCAAAGTATCAATCGTATGCAAGTTTTCTTCTACCATATTATTGAAAATCTTTTGAGAACTAATAAATTCTTTAATTGTGTTCTAAAGATTAGAGGGTATACTATTAGAATTTGTAGAAGAATTTCCGTAAGAATTACCATAAGAATTACCATAAGAATTTCCATAGTTGTTAGAGGAATTACCGGGATACGGCCTAGCATGGAAATTTCCTCTATATGCATTGTTGTCGAAATTGTTTCGTGAGATAAAGTTCACATCAATAGCATCATTATTTTTCTCAATAAAAGTAGAAAAAGGCATATCATTTGGATCAACATGCGTATTTTTGCTAGCAACCATATTCATGAGAGCATCCACTTTTTCACTCAAAGTAGCGATTTCTTCGATAGAATTTATCTTCTTACCAGTTGGAGCTCTTTCGGTATGCCATTGAGAATAATTTGTCATGATGTTGTCCATAAGTTTTGTGGCCTCTCCTAAGGTCACATCCATAAAGGTACCACGTGCAGCAGAATCTAGAATATTTCTAGACACAAAGTTTAGTCCAGCATAAAAGTTTTGGATAATCATCCACAAGTTTAAACCATGAGTAGGACAATTTCTAATCATCAATTTCATTCTCTCCCAAGCTTGTGCAACATGTACTTGATCATGTTGTTTAAAATTCATAATTTGATTCCTAAGGGAGATGATCTTAGCAGGAGGAAAATTCTTGGAAATAAAAACATCTTTACACTTATCCCATGTTCCAATACTATTACGTGGTAAAGATGAAAACCAAACCTTAGTTTTATCTCTTAGTGAAAAGGGAAATAATTTTAATTTCACCACATCATTGTCCATGTCCTTTTTCTTTTGCATATCACAAAGTTCAAAAAAGTATTAAGATGACCAGCGGGATCCTCATTAGGACTTCCCAAAAATTGTTCTTTCATCACAACATTCAGCAATGCAGCATTAATATCAAAGGCCTTCGCACTAGTGGCGGGTGGTATAGGAGTACTAATAAAATCATTGTTATTAGTATTTGAGAAGTCACACAACTTAGTAGTATCCTGAGACATGCTGACCGAGCAGGCAAAGTAACAAGCAGGACAAGTAAACTAGCAAGCAAAGGAGTAAACTGGTAACAAGGAAAGATACATATTTTTGTATTTTTTATTTTTATGAAGAAAACTAAATATAACATCAAATAAAAAGAAGAACAAGTGAATGATATTTTTCATGAAGTTACTTGATAGTTGGTGATGATATTCCCCGGCAACGGCGCCAGAAATCCTTCCTGATACTTGTGATCTGCGTTGGGTTTTCCATGAAGACGAATGGGTAATTGCAGCACAATACGGATAAGTATTTCCCTCAGTTAAGAAACCAAGGTTTATTGAACCAATAGGAATATCAATCCACAACCGCCTTCAGCGGCTGCACACAAAAGAGCAAACACTTGCACCCAACGCGGCAAGAGGGTTGTCAATCCCCTTGATCTCGTTATTTGCAAGCAAGTGAAGTGTGTAGATAATAGTAGATAATTGTAAATTGCAAAATAAACTAAAAAGTAAATAATGGCAGCAAGGTAATGATAGGTTTTGTAAATATATAAGTGAATAGACCTGGGGGCCATAGTTTTCCATAGCGGCATCTCTCATGTAGGCAACATACGGTGGGTAAACAAATTACTGTTTAGCAATTGATAGAAAAACGAATAGTTATGTGATATTCACGACAATGATCATGTGTATATAGGCATCACGTCCATAAGCAAATAGGCCGACTCCTGCCTGCACCTATTACTATTACTCCACTCATCGACCGCTATCCAGCATGCATCTGGAGTATTAAGTAAAACAGAGTAATGCTTGGAGAACATTGACATGGTGTGGACAAAGAGAAATCAATTAATGTGAACTAACCCCATCGTTTTATCCTTAGTGGAAACAATACCAAGACGTGTCTTGTCCCCTTCTGTCACTGGGATATAGAGCACCGCCAGATTGAACCCACTACAACGCACCCCTCTCACTTAAGAAATATCAATCTAGTTGGCCAAACTATTTCAATAGATCGGAGAGATTTATGAAGCTATAATGATCATGCAAATAAGAATCATAATATTCAGAGGTGACTCAAATACTTTTCATGAATAATCTGAAACATAAACCCACAATTCATCGGATCCCAACAAACACACCGTACAAAATAATTACATTGGATAGATCAAAGCGAAGATGCGATGATCATTGTATTGAAGATCAAAAGAGAGAGAGATAGCCATCTTGAAAGCACATTTGCTCCCTTGGTGGTTTTGGTAATTAATAACAATATATATGTCATTGAACTAATGTTTCCACTAAGTATATTTCAGGAAAAGTTCAATGATGTGTTGGCAAAAGGATTGTGGAGAAACCCCAAGATGCAAGGAAATGGATTGGCAAAGCTTCAAGCAAGAGGACTCTACATTTTACTTTGTGAGAAATCACTTTGAGTCCATAGGAAAGCCAATACTATTAAAAGGGGGTAAGGTACTGTTGGTGAACAAGATGCTCCACGTGCACAAGTGATAGTCACCAAAAACACCCACAAGCTCTTCCACAAATACTCTGTCTAGAATCCTACCACTCAAATCGGTAAGACCAACAATTCCTATTCGGTCTCACCAAGATTCAAACCCTAGACAGATCCTTAGCCAAACCCATCTCGGTACTACCAACATTCCACTTCGGTGCCACCGAGTTCAGTTGCCAACTTTCTGGTTAGCTATTTTCAAGCATCGGTACCACCGAGTTTTGCCAATCGGTCTCACCGAGATTTGGACCAACTTCCTGGTTAGCCATTCTCAAGAATCGGTACCACCGAGTTTTGTGAATCGGTCACACCGAGTTTTTGGACCAACTCTCTGGTTAGCCGTTATCAAGAATTGGTACCACCGAAATTTGAGAATCGGTCTCACCGAGTTGTGCAATCTGACCGTTGGTCATCTAATCGGTACCACCGAGAGTTATGTATCGGTCTCACCGAGATTCAAAAGTTACTGCCTTTTGGTCACTTTGGTACCACCGAGTTGGTCATTTTAGGTGCAACGGTTGGATTTTTGGGGATGCCTATATATACCCGTTCACCACCACCCACTCGAAAGAGAAGCACTTAGAACTATTCCATACTTGCCCCATCCAATTTTCTAAGAGATAGCCACCTACACATGTGTTGAGATCAAGCTATTCCATTCCTACCATATGAATCTTGATCTCTAGTCTCCCCAAGTTGCTTTCCACCAAATCAATCTCTTCCACCATAGCCAAATCTGTGAGAGAGTGATTGTGTGTTGAGGAGTCTATCATCTTGAAGCACAAGAGCAAGGAGTTCATCGACATTGCCGAGCCTATTACCTTTTGGAGGGTGGTGCCTCCTAGATTGGTTAGGTGTCGCTTGGGAGCCTCCTACTTCGTGTTGTGGAGTTGAACCAAGAAGTTTGTACGGGCAAGGAGATCGCCTACTTCGTGAAGATCTACCCATAGTGAGGCTAGTCCTTCGTGGATGGAAGCCGTTATGGAATAGTCAAGGTTGCTACTTTGTGGACCCTTTTGGGTGGAGCCATCCGTGGACTCTCGCGACCGTTACCCTCCGTGGGTTGAAGACTCCATAAACGTGGACGTACGATAGCACCACCTATCGAAACCACGGAAAAAATCTTCGTGTCTTCAAATTGCGTTTGATCTTCCTTCCTACCCTCTACTACATATGCTTGTTGTTACTTTCCGCTGCTATACTCTTAGACATGCATGTGTAGGGTGTACTTGAATTGCTATAATCGCTAAAATCTGCCAACACTTAAAATTGGGAAAAGGTAGAATTTTTATTTGCTCAAGTAGTCTAATCACCCCCCCTCTAGACATACTTTCGATCCTACAAGTGGTATCAGAGCTTTGGTCTCCATTGCATTGGTCTCACAACCTAGGAGAGTATGGCGTCTAGTGAGGGAAATTATCACCGTAGAGGTCCGTACTTTGATGGCACAAATTTTGCTAGTTGGAAGCACAAAATGAAAATGCATATTCTTGGTCATAACCCCGCCGTTTGGGCTGTTGTTCGTGTTGGCTTGCAAGGTGAATTCTTTGGTGATGGAAAGGAACCGGATCGTGAAGCGACCGCAGATGAATTGAAGATGTTGCAATACAACGCTCAAGCATGTGACATTCTCTTCAACTGCCTATGCCCCGATGAATTCAACAAAATCAGCCGTCTTGAGAATGCAAAAGAGATTTGGGATACTTTGGTTGATATGTATGAAGGTACTGAATCCGTGAGAGAATCCAAGTTGGATGTTCTTCAAAGTCAGCTTGACAAGTTCAAGATGAAGGATGGTGAAGGAGTCGCAGAGATGTACTCTAGGCTAGCTCTCATAACCAATGAGATTGCCGGCTTAGGAAGCGAAGAAATGACCGAAAAATTCATCATCAAGAAGATACTTCGAGCTCTGGATGAGAGATACGACACCATGTGCACATTGATCCAAATGATGCCCAACTACAAATATCTCAAGCCTACGAAAGTCATTGGAAGGATTGTTTCTCATGAGATGACACTCAAGGACAAAGAAGAGCTTCACAACAAGTCTAGCGGTGCTTACAAAGCCACAAGTGATGCTTCCACAACTTCGAGCGACAACCTTGTCACCAATGAAGAGATAAGCCTCATGGTCAAGAAATTCAACAAGTTCTACAAGAATAGAGGCAAAGAACGAATCTCCAACTCAAGATATGAAGAGAAGCGTTCGTCAAGTCGTGACCGAAACAGCTACAATTGTGGGAAGCCCGAACACTACTCCAATGAGTGCACGACTCCCTACAAACGAAGAGAAGAGTCACCTAGAAGACGAAGCTCAAGGAATGAATCACCTCAAAGAGAGAGAAGGAGTAGAGATGATCGTTATGAACGAAGACCCTCAAGGAGAAGTAGGGTCTCGGAGAAGAAGGACAAGTACACGAAGAGCTACTCAAGAAGAAGACATCAAGCTCACGTTGGTGAATGGGTTTCCGGCTCCGAATCCGACAACAACTCCGAGAGAAGCTATCACTCCAACTCCGACTATAGTCAAGATGAAGGTGTTGCCGGACTTGCACTAGTGACTACCAACTCCTATGAACTATTTGATTCACCAAATGAAGGGAGTGGAAGTTGCTTCATGGCTAAAGGCCCCAAGGTATCACACCCCGAGTATCTTGATTTCAATAGTGATGAAGATGATTTACTTGGTGATGATGACTTGCTCTTTGATAAAACTAGTGATGTTAGTCAAAATGAACTTGATAATTTTCATGCTAGTCAAGATAAGTTGGTTGATGATGATAAGATGAAAATAGAACAACTAACTAAAGAATTAAACACTCTTAAGTTAGCCCATTAATCTACTCTAGAAGATCATAGAGAGCTTGTAAGGACTCATGAGAAACTACGCTTCGAGAAGCTCACCTTAGAGCAAGAACATGAGTTTCTTAAAGCTATCAATGACGATCTCCGAAAGAAGAATTCATCTTATCTAGCCCAACGATTACTCTTGTCTACATTCATGCCACAAGTTAAACCTAGACAAACTAGTAACAAAGGCAAGAAAGGTTCTTCATCTAGTAGCAACAGTAAAAATGCTAAATCTAATGATGTTGCTTCTAGTAGTTCTATTGATTCCACTAATGATGATTCTCTTAGCCAAGTTACACTTGAGCAAGAAAACAATTTATTGAAAGGGATTATAGAGAAAGGTATCTACAAGAGTCTTGCCGGGTGTAAGCAATTTGAGGAAATTGTACGCAAGCACGGAGGATACCAGAAGAACCATGGCATTGGCTACTTCAACGCAAATGGAGTTGAATGGGAAGAAGGTCAATACCCCAAGCCCAAGTTTGTTCCCCAAAGGGAGAAGTATGAACATAATCTTCCCAAGGGAACAAACACTCAAGATGACCTTCCACCACAAGACGACAAGCTCAAGGGCAAGGACAAGCTTCAAGAGGACATTGACTCATATGAAGATGAATCCCAAGCTTTGGTGGAGTGAGTTCCCAAGGCTACTTCAAACTCAACTTCTACAAGTGCCACTTCAACACCAAGGATCCCCATCAAGTTGATGTGGGTCCCCAAGAAGAATAACTAGAGAAGTTCTTGAGGGGTGACTCCGCCAATGAAAATTCACTCACATTCATTATTGACAAGAACTAGTTGCAATCAATGTCAACATCATGCAATAGTTCAAGGAGTCACACATTCCCTCAAAGGTAAGCAAGGGACAAGGTAATCAACAAATCAATGGATATCATCATGTATGCTTTGCACTCGATGTCCATATATATCCTTGTATTTGTCTCTTGTATGTTGGGACTAACCCATGTAGGTGAGAAGAGTAAGGAAACAACAAGGATGCTCCCAACTCTTGGTGATCTTCATCAACCTTGAGCATCCACCACTACATCACCCACATGAAGTCTTCAACGACAAACCCAAGGTTAGTTTATCCCTCCTATGGGGGGATGTCACATCAAGGGGGAGCTTTACTCTAAGACTTGAGTTAAAGCATCTCATAGTATGTGACAACATTAAATGCTTTATGTAAAAGTGGTAATCCCACTTGTGCTTAAACGACGAGTATGGCCTATGATCAAGTATTCTTACTTGGCTCCTAAGTCAATATACTCATATATATATGACTCCGTCATCGCCAAAATGCTTGATAGATGCTAGTATGTATGTGCATGCTTGCCATGATTTCATTTGACATCTTATTGTGTGAGCATGTTGGTCTGCATTTCTTTAACCATTCGAGGACATCCAATTGTTGCTATTTGGCTTTTGATTTTCTTTTGCCAATTGGATAGACAAGAATGCCTAGGACCACTCTCTAGCTATCTATGCCTTCTCGTCTCATATTCCATTCTTGCTGCATCACAAAATTTGAACAAGTACTTTTCGATCTCTCTGTGTGAGGAGCACTCGGAGTTCCGTATCGACAAAGGACTGACCATTAAAACCTCCCAAGTGCATCTCGGTGGAACCAATACCAAATTCTTGGTATCACCGAATGCCTAGGGTTGATCTGGTTTTCACACTCGGTATCACCGATTCCATCTTCTCGGTTACACCGAGTTTCCCTGTTAGCTGACAGTAGCGAAACTCGGTGACACCGAAAAGTTAGAACCGGTGTCACCGACAGCCACGGGTATATAAAGAGGCGGACCTGACTTTTGAAATTAACTCCTCAAACGTCATCCCCTCCAAAAACCCTAGCTGCCAAACAAGACCCCTGGTCGTCGCCTTCATCTTCCCGAGCGCCTCCGCCATTGGAAGTCCACACCGCCGACGGATTCTTCCCCCCCGTCGCCGCCGTAGCGAGATCGTCACCAAGTTAGGGTACGATTTCGACCCCTCGTGTGCTCCCCTTTCCGAATCTTGCGCATTAGGACTTTTCCATCTATAAGACAAAGTTTGAGATCGATCTGTCCACTAAAAATTTCATTAGACTAGCGAATGAACGATTTTTTAGGGTTTGCCGTCCGCGATTTGAATCTCGGTAACACCGAAGCAAAAGAATCGGTAGCATCGATTCCCCTTTTCTGGTCGACTGAGAACAACCTCGGTGAAACCGAGTGCCCATTTTCGGTCTCACCAAAAGTGGTGCCAAGTTTCTATTTAGCAGGTTGTTTGTCTCGGTGGGTCCGAAATGTTTGCATCGGTAGTACCGAAATTCACTTGGCAGAATGCAAATCTTATGAAATTTTAGTTCAAATTTGAGAAAATCTTCTGCAATTTTGTGATGACTCAACCTATCCACTCTTCTATACTCTATTTCACAGGGTCAGAGATGTCAGTCTCAGATGACAGTGAGAACAACTTCAGAGAGGAGAATGTTGTTATGAGCTCAGGCACTAGTCCTGAAGGGAGCTATGATGATGTTCCTAGCTCACTTGATCTGCCCAAGGCTGCAACTAGGGCAAGAAGGAAGCTCAACTCAGATGAGGAGGATGAAGATTTCATACCTGAGGAGCTATCTAAGAAAGATGATCCTGCCATGAACACTACTGCTGCCTCTTCATCCAAGAAGAAGAAGGCAATAAGGAAAGAGTATGCTAGCTCAGGGTTAGTGAGAGCACGAGAGAGTGCCAGGGCAACAATGACTATTGAGCCCTCCAAGAAGTCTATGCCTAAGAAGAAGTCCAGGAAGAGGATCATTCATGTCATAGGCAGGCCTACCTCTATGTATGAGGATCCAGAGGCTGCTGAAGAAGAGGAGGAAGAGCCAGCTGCTAAGGCTCCTCCTAAGAAGAAGAAGCTCATGGCTGATGCTATGCCTAAGGATACATCATCCAAAGGCACCAAGACTGCTCCCAAGAAGGCTGCTGCTGTTCCTAAACCCAAGAGGTTTTCCAGAGACATCCCAACTGCTGCCAAGAACAAGACTTCCACTTTTAGGGAAGCTGAGGATGATGCTATGTCAGCTTTGATGAAGCTAAGACCACACCTTCTAGAACATAATGCCAGCCATTTGTTAGCTGAGGACATGAAGAATAGGAAGGACTCAGGTTTGAGAGAGTGGAGAGCTGTTGATCCATATTCACAGAGGAGGAAGACTGCTGTGGACTACATGTTCTATACAAAAGAACAACAAGACTTCTATGAAACAATTTTGCTTGACAAGAGCCCTGCTGTGAGTGATATGAGGTTTGTGGACTGGAAGTACTTCAAGGACAATGAGGATTACTTCCCAAGTGTGCAAGACAACTTTCATTGCATTGGACTTGATGAGTTTGTTGGTAAGGAGTTTACTACCTGGAATGATGAAATGATCATGCAATTCTACTCCACTGCTCATTTCTATGGAGATGGTAGAATTGTATGGATGATTGAAGGTGCAAGGTATGAATCCGCTGTTGAGGAGTGGGCTGCCATCTTAGGAGTCCTAGAAGTGGAAGATGGTGACATTAATGTATACAATGAGCCCAAGGCAAGACACAATGCCATGAAGAACATGTACAATGAGATTCCTGCTGCACATGTGAAGTCTCACAAGCTAGGATCCATTTACTTCCTCCAGGCTGGTCTACGCACGATCAACACTATCTTGAGGCATACCTTGATGCCTAAGTCTGGAGATGAGAAGATGATAAGAGGGTACTCCATCAACATGCTGCTCCACCTAGATCAACATACGAGATTCAGAGTGATGGATCTGATAGTGGAGACTGTGAAGAGGGTTGCTGCTGATCAGAAGCGTTCATGTTGCTATGCACCCTATATTCAGATGCTTATCAACTCCAAGTTGGAGAAGCACATATTTGCACTTGACCGACCACATTTGCCACTATTGCCAGAGCTAGAAGACAACGTTGTGGTGATGGACCCAGACCATCCCACCTCAGCTACAACACATGCACATGCAGAGGCAGCCAGAGACTCCAGTTCTCAGGTGCCAAGGTCTAGGAGTGAGCAGATGGATCTCCTAGTTACCTCTGTGCTCAGCATGCAGAAGGACATCAGCAACATATTGAAGAACCAGGAGAGCCTTGCGAGGATTGTTGACACCAAATTTCATTCTCTCAACAACAAGGTGGATGAGCTCACAGTGACTGTGAATGAGCTCAAGAAGGAAGTTGACACAGTGCCTAACCCTCACTCTACAGATGATGATGATGATGATGATGATGAGGATCGTGCACCTCTCAGGACAAGCACTCAGTTCACTACTCAGGCTAGATCAGCTACAGTGCCAGCTCCAGAGTTGAGACCTTCTTCATCAGCACCTGCTACAGCTTCCTCAGCTCCATCAGCTCCTCCAGTTCTTCCAGTTGCTACACCGACTCCGTCCATGACGTCTGCAGACATCTTTGCTGATGCTGTTCTCTCGACTCCTTCATCGGCCACCGGGGGAGATCAGCCCCAGAAGAGCGCTTAGATATATACCTTTGAAATTTTTGGTACCTTGTTGCCAAAGGGGGAGAAGATGTATATAGATCTTTAGGCTTCGAGAGAGAGAGCGTTGCTTTTTATCGCTTTTCAAAAACATTGATATCTTTTGGTTGGTTTGCTTGTGTTAAACTTTGTTGGTGTTTGATCATACACTTGATGTGTATTGCTACTATTTCCTATCCTTGTGATGCTTATGAAATGATCATTCACCTTTGCTTGATTGTGTTGTGCTATGATATTCATTCTTATTATTCTCGCACACCACCAAGTTGTTGGTGACATGGAAGAGTGCCACATGTACCTAATCGATTGTGCATTTGCATTCAAACGCAAATTCAAAATAATGCAAAAATTTAGGGGGAGCTCTTGCTTATCACATACTTCTCAAAGCGACGATTATATTCATTGATTATATCATATGTCAAAGCTTTGATCTATATGTTGTCATCAATTACCAAAAAGGGGGAGATTGAAAGCACATTTGCTCCCTTGGTGGTTTTGGTAATTAATAACAACATATATGTCATTGAACTAATGTTTCCACTAAGTATATTTCAGGAAAAGTTCAATGATGTGTTGGCAAGAGGATTGTGGAGAAATCCCAAGATGCAAGGAAATGGATTGGCAAAGCTTCAAGAAAGAGGACTCTACATTTTACTTTGTGAGAAATCACTTTGAGTCCATAGGAAAGCCAATACTATTAAAAGGGGGTAAGGTACTGTTGGTGAACAAGATGCTCCACGTGCACAAGTGATAGTCACCAAAAACACCTGCAAACTCTTCCACAAATACTCTGTCTAGAACCCTACCACTCAAATCAGTAAGACCAACAATTCCTATTCGGTCTCACCGAGATTCAAACCCTAGACAGATCCTTAGCCAAACCCATCTCGACAGTACCAACATTCCACTTCGGTGCCACCGAGTTCAGTTGCCAACTTTCTGGTTAGCTATTTTCAAGCATCGGTACCACCGAGTTTTGCCAATCGGTCTCACCAAGATTTGGACCAACTTCCTGGTTAGCCATTCTCAAGAATCGGTACCACCGAGTTTTGTGAATCGGTCACACCGAGTTTTTGGACCAACTCTCTGGTTAGCCGTTATCAAGAATTGGTACCACCGAAATTTGAGAATCGGTCTCACCGAGTTGTGCAATCTGACCGTTGGTCATCTAATCGGTACCACCGAGAGTTATGTATCGGTCTCACCGAGATTCAAAAGTTACTGCCTTTTGGTCACTTTGGTACCACCGAGTTTTACACTTCGGTGTCACCGAGTTGGTCATTTTAGGTGCAACGGTTGGATTTTTGGGGATGCCTATATATACCCGTTCACCACCACCCACTCGAAAGAGAAGCACTTAGAACTATTCCATACTTTCCCCATCCAATTTTCTAAGAGAGAGCCACCTACTCATGTGTTGAGATCAAGCTATTCCATTCCTACCATATGAATCTTGATCTCTAGTCTCCCCAAGTTGCTTTCCACCAAATCAATCTCTTCCACCATAGCCAAATCTGTGAGAGAGTGATTGTGTGTTGAGGAGTCTATCATCTTGAAGCACAAGAGCAAGGAGTTCATCGACATTGCCGAGCCTATTACCTTTTGGAGGGTGGTGCCTCCTAGATTGGTTAGGTGTCGCTTGGGAGCCTCCTACTTCGTGTTGTGGAGTTGAACCAAGAAGTTTGTACGGGCAAGGAGATCGCCTACTTCGTGAAGATCTACCCATAGTGAGGCTAGTCCTTCGTGGACGGAAGCCGTTATGGAATAGTCAAGGTTGCTACTTTGTGGACCCTTTTGGGTGGATCCCTCCGTGGACTCTCACGACCGTTACCCTCCGTGGGTTGAAGACTCCATAAACGTGGACGTACGATAGCACCACCTATCGGAACCACGGGAAAAATCTTCGTGTCTTCAAATTGCGTTTGTTCTTCCTTCCTACCCTCTACTACATATGCTTGTTGTTACTTTCCGCTACTATACTCTTAGACATGCATGTGTAGGGTGTACTTGAATTGCTATAATCGGTAAAATCTGCCAACACTTAAAATTGGGAAAAGGTAGAATTTTTATTTGCTCAAGTAGTCTAATCACCCCCCCTCTAGACATTCTTTCGATCCTACACATCTAGGTACTAACTATGGACCTGTAGGTTGATGACCCACAAGTATAGGGGATCAATCGTAGTCCTTTCGATAAGTAAGAGTGTCGAACCCAACGAGGAGCAGAAGGAAATTTCAAGCGGTTTTCAGCAAGGTAATTTCTGCAAGCACTAAAATTGTAGGTAATAGATAATTTGATAGCAAGATATTTTGTAACGAGCTAGTAACGGTAACAGTAAACAAGGTGCAGCAAGGTAGCCCAATCCTTTTTAGGCAAAGGATAGGCCAGAACAATCACTAGTAATAGGCAAAGTGTTCTTGAGGGTACACGGGAATTTCGTCTAGTCACTTTTACCATGTTGGTTTGATTCTTGTTCGCTACTTTGATAATTTGATATGTGGGTGGACCGGTGCTAAGGTGCTGTTCTTACTTGAACTAACAACCTACTTATGATTAACCCCCTCGCAAGCATCCGCAACTATGAGAAAAGTATTAAGACAAAGTCTAACCATAGCATTAAACATGTGGATCCAAATCAGCCCCTTACGAAGTAGCGCATAAACTAGGGTTTAAGCTTCTATCACTCTAGCAACCCATCATCTAATAACTACTCCACAATGCATTTCCTTAGGCCCATGAATGGTGAAGTGTCATGTAGTCAACGTTCACATGACACCACTAAGGGAATCACAACATACATATCATCAAAATATCGAACACATATCAAATTCACATGATTACTCGCAACATGACTTCTCCCGTGACCTCAAGAACAAAGGTAAATACTCACAAATAATAATCATGCTCAAGATCAGAGGAGTAACGAATAGCATAATGGATTTGAACATATAATCTTCCACCAAATAAACCATATAGTAATCAACTACACAAGGTAATCAACACTACTAGTCACCCACATGTACCAATCTGAGGTTCCGGTACAAAGATTGAACACAAGAGATGGACTAGGGTTTGAGAGGAGATGGTGCTGTTGAAGATGTTGATGAAGATTGGCCTCCCAAAGATGAGAGGGGTGTTGGTGATGATGATAGCTTTGATTTCCCCCTCTGGGAGGGAAGTTCCCCCGGTGAAATCGCTCCACCGGAGGGCAAAAGTGCTCCTGCCCAAGTTCCGCCTTGAGGCGGCGGCGGTTTGTCCCAAAAGTCCTCCTCCTAATTTTTTAGGTTTTTTGGGAATTTATACCAAGAGATGGGCTCCGGAGGTGGGCCTGGGTGAGCACCATCCATCAGGCCGCGCCAGGGGGTGCCTGGCGCGCCCTGGTGGGTGCTCCTCACCAGGTGGCCCCCTCCGGTAGATTCTTGCTCCAGTATTTTTTATTAATTCCAAAAATAATCTCCGTAAAGTTTCAGCTTCATTGGAGTTGTGCAGAATAGGTATCTCTGACGTGCTTTTCTTGGGTCCAGAATTCCAGCTGCCGGTATTCTCCCTCTTTGTGTAAACCTTGCATATTATGAGAGAAAAGGCATTAGAATCACTCCCCAAAGCATTATTATTCAACAAAAAAAAGTAAATAACAGTAGGAAATCATGATGCAAAATGGACGTATCAACTCCCCCAACCTTAGACCTCTCTTGTCCTCAAGCGAAAGCCGATATTGAAAAGCATGTCCACATGGTTTGAGAGAGAGGTGTCGATAAAAATAAAATACGGACAAAGAAGCATCATGCTTATTAACATAACAACAACAAACTCTAACATAAGAACTTATTTCAATATATTTTCATCATAAAGCTTCTCATGAACCAGTAACAATTCATCACAATATAGAAGTATGAAGCATAAACCTTATTGGAAACCAACAAACTGTGTTCTCAGTCAACTTTGCAACTACAATTCATCATATTTTCAGGAAGGGTCTCATGTAGGAGCCTTTTGGCAAGTCCACATACTCAACCATCATTTAGTCTTCTATGATTGCTAATGCTCACGGCATACCCATGAACAAAAAGTTTCAACCGGACACATAGGAAGATAGGGGCTTATAGTTTTGCCTCCCAACGTATTCACCTCAAGGGTGATGTCAACAATAATAACTCATGCCCACCCATATCCAACTGGGTATATGTGCCTAGATCTTTCCTCACCACATGATGCTTGCAAAGGAAAAAGTAAAAAGGAATAGAGAAGAATACTTTGACTCTTGCATAAAAGTAAGTGCATAAAAGTAAAAGACAGGCCCTTCGCAGAGGGAAGCAGAGGTTGTCATGCGCTTATTGGTTTGTATGCCCAATCCCTTAATGTAAAAGAACGTCATGCTATATTGCCCCCTATGATAGCAACCTTTATTATGTAGTCCGTCGCTTTTATTACTTTGCCATCATAAGTTCGTATAACGCTCAATTTTCTCTTACACTAATTGATCAAAACACTTTTAGAAGCAATTTTTATTGCCTTATTGCACCGATGACAACTTACTTGAAGGATCTTTCTCGATCCATAGATAGGTATGGTGGACACTCAAGGAAAGAGTTTGGGTTTGGGTTTTTGGATGCACAAGTAGTATCTCTACTTAGTGCGGAATTTTTGGCTAGCAAAGATATTGAGCAAGCACCACATGTTGAAGGATCTATGACAATATAACTTGTATGTGGATATGAACAAACATAAATCATTACGTTGTCTTCCTTGTCCAACGTCAACAATTTGGACATATAATATTTGATGGGGGCTCACAATCATAAAAGATGTCCAAGATAGTGTATTTGCATGTGAATCTTCTCTTCCCTAATTAATTCTTTCATGAATTGTATCATTGACCAATGCTATGTTTGTCAATCTCCAATAAATTTTACTACTTATACTTTTTCTTATGTGATGTCATTACTCACCATAAGATTAGCATATGATTCTTTTTCTTTATTTGTCTTTCTTTTATTTGATTGCAACAAGAAAGTAGAGAAGCAAAACTCAAACTAAACTTTATTATATAACTTTCACACGATTACATAGATAGGTAGGCCACAAAACTAACATACGAAAACAGATCACGCTAAACTTTTATTCAACTAAAGCAAAGGGAATCTAAAGATAGAACTAAAATAGGTAAAGGTGCAAAAAAGTGGTGGTGATACGATACCGGGGCACCTCCCCCAAGCTTGGCTCAAGTCAATGGGAGTGCCCATACCCGTGTACTCAAGTCTCCTTTGGTGGTGGTGATGAAGAAGGTGGAGGTGTTGATGTGATGTCACACTTTAGCTTCAGAAGATCCTCCAATTTGCTGATGACTCTCCTAAGATTGTCGATGTGTTCTTGCAACAAGATATTTTCACGGATGAGAAATTTATTCTGAACACGAACCGCTTCGAAGGTTCTAAAGGCTTTGATTTCAATAGGGGTGAGATGACTGTAATAAGGTTGAAGGATATCTTCTTCCTCTCCCTCCTTTGCTGGTGTGAGTTGATCTCCTTCAGGGAGATAATCCACCTTAGCTTCATTGTCCTTCTTCTCCTTGTAGGCTTCTTCCGGCTCCTCCCTCTTCAACTCTATCTTCATTAGCCAGGCATCTTCTTCCATATTGTTAGGAGAGGGAGAAGACATGATGCCTGACTTGACAAATCTGATAGGAAAACAACAAGAAGCAAGAACAGATGATTTTTCTGTGATGCGGTCATCAAAACAGTCGGGGGTATATATAGAGAATTTTTATTCTTGGGAGACAAGTATTTGGAAGGAAAACGGAGTCGGGAAGGCATCCGAGGTGGGCAGTACCCACCAGGGCGCGCCCAGGGGTGCCTGGCGCGCCCTGGTGTATCGTGCTCACCTCGATCACCTTCCGGTTTATTTTTTTATTCCTAAAATTCTAAAATATTCCAAAACTGACAGAAAGTATTTTTGTAGATTTTTCGGAGTCCGTTTACTTACCGTATCACGTACCTCCTATTTTTAAGTATTCTGGAGTGTTCCGGAAGTTTTCTCTTATGTGTTCCTCCGGTGTCATGGTTTGGATAACATTGCTTTCAATGTTAATAGGCATACCTGAGATATAATGCTTAATTCTTTGGCCATTGACCACCTTTGGGTTAGTACCTTCGGCGTTATTAATCTTGATAACTCCAGAACGATAAACCTCTTCAATAATATATGGTCCTTCCCATTTGGAGAGAAGCTTTCCTGCAAAGAATCTTAAACGAGAGTTGAATAAAAGAACATAATCTTCTATTTTGAATTCCCGGTTTTGGATTCTTTTGTCATGCCATCTTTTTACTTTTTCTTTGCATAGCTTGGCATTTTCATACGCTTGGGTTCTCCATTCATCTAGTGAGCTAATATCAAATAGCCTCTTCTCACCGGCAAGTTTGAAATCATAGTTGAGTTCTTTAATTGCCCAAAACGCTTTGTGTTCTAGTTCTAGAGGCAAATGACAAGCTTTCCCATATACCATTTTATATGGAGACATACCCATATGATTTTTATAAGCTGTTCTATAGGCCCAAAGTGCATCATCTAATTTCTTAGACCAATTCTTACGAGACCTATTGACAGTTTTTTGTAATATTAATTTTATTTCTCTATTGCTAAGTTCTACTTGACCACTAGATTGAGGATGATAGGGTGATGCAATTCTATGGTTAATATCATACTTAGCAAGCATCTTACGGAAAGCACCATGAATAAAGTGTGAACCACCATCGGTAATTAAATATCTAGGGACTCCAAACCTCGGAAAGATAACTTCTTTAAGCATTTTAATGGAAGTGTGGTGATCAGCACTACTAGTTGGAATAGCTTCTACCCACTTAGTGACATAATCAACCGCAACTAAAATATGAGTATATCCGTTAGAGGAAGGAAAAGGCCCCATGTAATCAAAACCCCACACGTCAAATGGTTCAACAACAAGTGAGTAATTCATAGGCATTTCTTGACGCTTACCGATATTACCAATTCTTTGACATTCATCACAAGACAAGACAAACTTACGAGCATCTTTGAAAAGAGTAGGCCAATAAAATCCGGATTGCAATACCTTATGAGCAGTTCTATCTCCCGCATGATGTCCTCCATAAGCTTCGGAATGACATTTCCGTAGGATCTGTTCCTGTTCATGCTCAGGTACACAATGCCTAATAACACCATCTACTCCTTCTTTATAAAGATGTGGGTCATCCCAAAAGTAATGTCTCAAGTCATAGAAGAAATTTTTCTTTTGTTGGTATGTGAAACTAGGTGGTATATATTTAGCAACAATGTAATTAGCATAGTCAGCATACCAAGGTGTGTTGTGTGAGACACTTATTGCAGCTAGCTGTTCATCAGGGAAACTATCATCAATAGATAGTGGGTCATCAAGAATATTTTCTAACCTAGACAAGTTATCAGCTACGGGGTTCTCAGCTCCTTTCCTATCAACGATATGTAAGTCAAATTCTTGAAGCAAAAGAACCCACCTAATGAGTCTAGGTTTAGCATCTTTCTTTTCCATAAGATATTTTATAGCAACTTGATCGATGTGAACAATAACTTTGGAGTCAACAATATAGGATCTAAATTTATCACAAGCAAACACAACTGCTAAAAATTCTTTTTCAGTAGTGGCATAATTCCGTTGGGCACTATCTAGAGTTTTACTCGCATAATGATAACATTCAAGTCCTTATCAACCCTTTGTCCTAGGACAACACCAACAGCATAATCACTAGCATCACACATAATTTCAAAAGGCAAGTTCCAATCAGGTGGTTGAACAATAGGTGCAGAGGTTAAGGCTTTCTTGAGTGTTTCAAAGGCTTCCACACAATCATCATCAAAAACAAAAGGAATATCCTTTTGCAAAAGATTAGTAAGAGGCCTAGAAATTTTAGAGAAGTCTTTAATGAACCTCCTATAAAAACCAGCATGACCAAGGAAACTTCGAATACCTTTAATATCTTTAGGACATGGCATTTTCTCAATTGCATCAACTTTAGCTTTATCCACCTCAATACCTCGCTCAGATATTTTATGCCCCAAGACAATACCTTCATTAACCATAAAGTGGCACTTCTCCCAATTCAAGACAAGATTAGTTTGTTCACATCTCTGCAAAACTCGATCAAGGTTGGTTAAGCAATCATCAAAAGAAGTTCCGTAAGCGGAAAAATCATCCATGAAAACCTCCACAATCTTTTCACAAAAACCAGAGAATATAGCAGTCATACATCTTTGAAAGGTAGCAAGTGCATTGCATAAACCAAAAGGCATACGTCTATAAGCATAGGTTCCAAAAGGGCAAGTAAATGTGGTTTTCTCTTGATCAGATTGTGACACAGGTATTTGAGAGAAACCAGAATATCCATCTAAGAAGCAAAAGTGTGTGTGCTTAGATAGTCTCTCTAGCATTTGATCAATGAAAGGCAAAGGGTAATGATCTTTTCTAGTAGCTTTATTTAATTTTCTAAAATCAATTACCATTCTATAGCCAGTGACAACTCTTTGTGGAATGAGTTCATTCTTATCATTAGGAACAACGGTAATACCTCCTTTCTTAGGGACACAATGAACGGGACTTACCCATCTATTATCAGCTATGGGATAGATTATACCCGCTTCCAGAAGCTTTAATATTTCAGTTCTTACCACTTCTTTCATCTTAGGATTCAATCGCCGTTGGTGATCAACAACGGGTTTAGCATCTGGTTCCATATTTGTTGGGGATATAATCCCGTGGTGAGACCCGCCCAGGTGGGGCCGGGTCATGCGGTTGGCGACTTAGCGACAAGGTTTGGTATAAGCTTATTCAATGGGCCTGGAGGCCCAGAGCCAGAAGACAAGATGTAACCCGGTGGTGTAAGCCGCCAGTGGCGGCTTGTTAGATATGGCATGTGTAGTTAGAGGTGAGGTCGGTTATCAAGTATAACCCGGCCCGGACTCTTGTAAGCCCAGGGCCCTGACCTGTGTATATAAAGGCGGGTTACCTGGGTAGCTTAGGCCACGAAATAACTGATCGATAGCTAGGTCAAGCGAACTCGCTCCCTTGTAATCGATAACCAGTCAATACAACACAAAGCAGGACGTAGGCTTTTACCTCTCTCCGAGGGGCCGAACCTGGGTAAACCCTTGTCTCTCGATTCCGATCAACCCCTTTGAGCTCACCGCCTTAGCGATGGCCTCGAACCTAAGTCCTTTCACTAGGTCATCTGCCGTGACAAAACCACGACAGTTGGCGCCCACCGTGGGGCTGACGCTCGGTGGTGTGGAGTTCTCGAAGGGCTCACTCCCAGGGATCGAGGGATACGCCGTTGGCAGGATGACCAAGAGTCGCCGCGGCAAGCTCTACATCGACGACGCTGGCTGGGGCCCCGAGGCCGACTCAATCGAGTACGGGTACCGGGTCCCCTTCGGCGGAGTTCACATCTTCATCGGCAAGATCGGCGGATCTAAACCCGGGCCGGACATCTGCACCGACCTCGTCGAGCTAGCTCGGCGCGCGCAACCCGCCTGAGTTAACCCGGGTCGGAAGCGCGTCTTCGTCGGCTTCACCCAAGGCATGGAGCTTGAAGGTTCCATGTCGCGGGAAGAAACCCTCATCTGCTCAGAGGATGGATCCTCGAGCGGAGAGGCAGAATCAATCTACCAGCTTCACAACGGCGGGCTTGGGGGCTGCTTCGAGGGTTACCCTGGGCCGGAATACCATCAGCTGGAATACTATGAGCCGCCGAGCCGCGCCGTTTCCTTCATGGCAGGATCGGCACCGGCCCCTGGTAGTACGGTTGCAGGTGCGACCGGGTCTGGATCTGGCAGGCCGTCGGCTCAGGTTTTGCTGGATCTGATGAATGAACTTACAACTCTGATGGGAACCGAGGTCATGGTCAAAAATGAAGCAGCCCATAACATGGAGATCGCGAGGTTAAAGGACCAGATGGCCGGAGTCCAAGAGGAAATCAATGCACTGAAGGCTCAGATGGATACTGAGTCGGAGCGCCTTAGGGCGGAAGCCTTTCGCCTTGAACTGGAGCAGCAGACCGCAGCGGCGGTTCACCGGATGAGGCATCAGACCCGTTTGCCGGACCAATATGAGGCCAGGAATCTTTTTAACACGCCAGGGACGGGACGGAATGCACCTCTGACCGTAACCCAGACAGCGGAAGTACCAGGGAGCAGGGCGGCAGTTCAGCGTCGCCAGCTAGACCCGCCCTGCAGGAACCAGACCCCGCCACAGCCTTTCCCGACACCGCCCGGTCATTATTCTAACCCGGCGGAGAACATGGTGGTAGCGGCGGTCAGACTTGGTATGATCCCCATCCCCGATGGGACGCCTTTTGCGGAGGAAGTGCGGAACACCATTGGGTACTTGCAGACAGCGGTGGCACAGCAGGAGAAGTACACCTATAGCCGGAGTCGCGTGCACTCAACCCCCATCTCGAGCCGCAGTTACAGCCGGCGTTTAGAGTCGCCTGCGATCTCTAGCAGTGAGCGACGTCGGAACCCAGCGCGTGACGATCAGCCGGCTCTTGATGCCCAAGCACTGGTGGACCGGGCGAGAGCGCAGCGAGAGGCGGCAGCGGCGGCAGCTACGGCGGCTTATCAAGAACCCACAGTAGCGCCTTCTGTTTCAGTAGGAGCCGGAGTGCCGGCTTTACGAAACGAGCGCCTGCCTAAGGACTTCAAGGGTCCCCGCAAGGTGCCCAATTATACTGCTGATTTACCCCCAGAAGCTTGGATCGAGAGTTATGAACTAGCCATGGAGATGTTAGACGTCAGTGATGCAGTTTGCGCCAAGTATTTCATCATGATGTTGGAAGGGCCGGCTCGCACGTGGTTGAAGGGTTTGCCGCCCAACACCATTAATTCCTGGGCCGAGTTAAAAGCGAAGTTCATTAAGAATTTTCAAGGAACGTGCAAGCAGCCCATGATGATTGTGGATTTGGATCATTGCGTGCAGCGTGAGGACGAGTCAGCCCATCATTGGGTCCGGCGGGTCTCAACCATCATCCACTCCTCCGATAACATTATAGCGGCTCAAGCGGTTCTGATTCTGGAGAAGAATTGCCATTTTTTGCCTCTGAAGCAGAAGCTTGGCCAGCTCAAACGTTCATGCCAAGACATGGGGGAGCTCATGGCGGCTCTCACTAAGTATGGAGACTCGGACAGCACGAAGGACCCTGGTTCCGATGATGAGAAATCGGCCAAGGGTAAGAAGAATAACAATGGCAAGAGTCAACCACAGAACGGGGGAGGAAATAACAATAATGGCAACGGTGGAAAACGGAAGCACCCGGACGGCGGGTCAGATCTGGTGGCTAACACTAGTGTTGGGAATAACCGTGGCAAGGGCAACGGTAAGCCGCCTTTCGGTAAATCCAAGCCTGTCAATATGGAGGCGATGTTGAATGCTCCTTGCCCGAAACATAGTCTTCCCGATAAGCCATCCACTCATGCCTGGAGGGATTGTTGGATCATGCGGGAGTTCCGAAATTACAGGGTTAACCAGCATCAAGGTGGCGGCGGTGGACCGTCTGGCGGATCAGGATCCGGCTCTCCTGGGTCCGGCTTTGGTGCAGGCAGATCAGGTTCTGGCTATCAAGGCCAAGGAAATCATGGTGGTAATAATCAACAGTTTGGCGGTGGAGGTCAGCAACAAAACAACCAGTCCGGGTACCAGAATAATCCAAAGCAGCTTAATGGAGGCCAATATCATGTTTTTACGACTAGCCTCGACAAGCGAGATAGGAAGGTGCGCAAGCGGGCGGTTAATGCGGTCATGCCGGCTCTCCCGCAGTACTTGAAGTGGTCCGAGTATGATATAACTTGGAGCAGGGAGGATCACCCGCCGCGTGTTGATAACCCGGGGCAGTTGGCTTTGGTAGTGCCCCCCCCAAGTTGGAGGTTACGTGTTCACCAAGGTGCTTATGGATGGCGGCAGCCGCATCAACATCCTGTATTATGACACGTTCCGCCGGATGAACTTGCTTGACCAGGATCTTAAATCCTCTTCAACGGTCTTTCATGGCGTGGTGCCCAGAAAATCGGCTTATCCAGTTGGAAAGATTTCCTTGGAAGTAGCCTTTGGGGATGAGTTTAACTATAGGGTGGAGACCTTATGGTTTGAGGTGGTCAAGATCAAGAGCCCGTACCATGCATTATTTGGGCGGCCGGCTTATGCCAAGTTCATGGCTAGGCCTTGTTATGTTTACTTGCAGCTCAAGATGCCCGGATTAAATGGAACGATTACAGTGCATGGTGATCGGAAGATTTCTCTTGAGTGCGAGGAAGGAGATGCCGCGTATGCGGAGTCAAGTTGTGCTGAGGCAGAGCTCAAGTTTTATAAAGAGAACGTTGACCCGGCAGATATGACCCCATTGAAAAAGCCAAGCACGGAATCTGAGCCGCCCCTTAAGTTTGTGGCAGAAGATACCAAGCTAGTGGATTTCACTCCTGGCGACTCATTACAGCAGTTTACTATTGGGGCTAATATGGATCCCAAATAGGAAAGCGTGCTCATCGAATTCATCCGTGAGAATCGGGACATTTTTGCATGGAAGCCTTCTGACATGCCAGGTGTACCGAGAGAATTCGCTGAGCACCACCTTAATGTGGATCCTAAGTTTAAGCCAGTCAAACAGTTCCTCCGTCGTTTCAATGAGGAGAGGCGTAAAGCCATTGGAGAAGAGGTAGCCCGGCTCTTAACAACAGGGTTCATCGTCGAAGTTTTTCACCCGGAGTGGTTAGCTAACCTGGTGTTGGTACTCAAGAAGAATGGCACGTGGCGCATGTGCATGGATTACACGGATCTTAACAAGGCATGTCCGGTTGATCCATTTGCTCTCCCCCGTATTGACCAGATCATTGATGCGACGACGGGTTGTGAGAGTTTATGTTTCCTGGATGCTTATTCCGGATATCATCAAATCAAGATGGCAGTTAAAGACCAAGAGAAGACGTCTTTCATTACACCTTTTGGAGCTTTCTGCTATGTGTCTATGCCTTTCGGGATCAAGAGTGCCCAGGCGACTTATCAGCGCTATGTGCAGAACTGTCTTCATGGTCAAATTGGGCGCAATGGTCATGCTTATGTGGATGATATTATGGTCAAGTCAAGGAAAAAGGAGACTCTGCTGGCTGATTTGAAAGAAACTTTTGATAATTTGCGGGTTTACAAGATGATGCTTAACCCAGCAAAATGTGTGTTCGGTGTACCTGCAGGCAAGCTCTTGGGATTTTTGGTCTCTGAGCGTGGCATTGAGGCTAACCCGGACAAGATAAAGGCCATCACTTCTTTGTCTAAGCCGGCGTGTATTAATGATGTTCAGCGCCTGGCGGGTCGTATTGCTGCACTGAGCCGGTTCATAAGCCGCCTGGGGGAGAAAGCTATTCCTCTGTATCAGATGATGAAGAAGACAGATGATTTTGTCTGGAGTGACGCGGCTGATAAGGCGTTTGAGGCGCTTAAAAAGCAGTTGGCTGAGCCGCCCGTTTTGGCTGCGCTTGTGGAAAAGGAGCCTCTGCTCTTATATGTGGCGGCTAACAACAGGGCTGTCAGTGCTGCAGTTGTGGTGGAGCGCAAGGAGGCGGGTAAGGAGTACCCAGTTCAGCGGCCGGTTTATTATGTCAGTGAGGTCTTGACGGAGTCTAAACAAAGATATCCACATTGGCAAAAACTGGTGCTTGGGGTGTTCATGGCCAATCGCAAGCTGAAGCATTATTTTCTTGGGCACCCGATCACAGCGGTTAGCTCTGCTCCTTTGGGAGATATCATTCAAAACAGAGAAGCTACTGGAAGGATTGCTAAGTGGGCAATTGAGCTTGGGCCTCTCAATCTGAAATATGTGCCCCGGACGGCTATAAAATCTCAAGCCCTGGTGGATTTTATCAATGACTGGACAGAGTGTCAAATACGTGAGGAGAAGCCGGACAATACCTATTGGACGATTCATTTTGATGGTTCCAGGCAATTGGAAGGCTCGGGGGCTGTAGTTGTTCTAACTTCCCCACGAGGTGACAAATTCTGTTATGTTTTGAGGCTAATGTTTCCTTGTACTAACAATGCAGCGGAATATGAGGCTTTGCTTCATGGGCTCCGGGTGGCCAAGGAGATGAATTTGAGCCGGGTCAGATGTCTTGGCGACTCAGACCTGGTAGCTCAGCAAGTCTCTGGCACGTGGGACTCAAAGGACCCTCGCATGGCGGCTTATCGCCATGTGATTGATGTTATTGCTGGCCATTTCAAGGGCTATCAGGTAGATCATATTGATCGGCGGAAGAATGAGGCGGCTGATGCATTGTCAAGACTGGGGTCTGATCGTAAGCCGGTGCCGCCTAATGTGTTCTTGGACGTTTTGCATCACCCGTCGATCAAGTTACCATCGGAGGAAGATTTGGCTATACCTGACCCGGAAGAACAACTGGTGGCGGCTCTTCGCGCGATCCCTGATTGGACATTGCCTTATCTGGCGTACCTGACCCGCGACGTGTTACCTCAAGACGAGACTCTGGCACGGCAGATCATAAGGTGGTCTAAATCCATGTCTATTGTCAATGGCGAGTTACACAGGCTCAGCGTGACTGGCGTCTTTCAGCGATGTGTCTCTCCGGACGAGGGCAGTAAAATCTTACATGAGATCCATGCCGGTGATTGTGGTCATCACGCCGGGTCAAAGTCTTTGGTGGCTAAGGCTTTTCGACACTGTTTTTACTGGTTGACGGCTCATAAAGATGCAGAGTACTTGGTCAGTAAGTGTGACGGATGCCAGAAATTTGGACGACGTGCCCATGTGCCGGCTCAAGAGTTACGGATGATCCCAATTACTTGGCCGTTTGTAGTTTGGGGGCTTGATATGGTGGGACCTTTTAAGAGGTCTAAGGACAAAAAGACCCACCTCTTGGTGGCGGTTGGCAAATTCACTAAGTGGGTTGAGGCTGAGCCGGTCAGCAAGTGTGATGCAGCAACAGCAGTTCAATTCATCAAAAAGCTGATCTTTCGGTTTGGTTATCCTCATAGTATCATTACTGACAATGGTACAAACCTGTCTAAGGGGGCTATGAAGGAGTTTTGCGATGATGAGCATATCCTCCTCGATGTATCTTCTGTGGCTCACCCACAGTCTAATGGACAAGCTGAGCGTGCTAACCAGGAAATTTTGAGAGGCATAAAACCCCGGCTCATGGTTCCTTTGGAGCGCACGCCGGGTTGTTGGGTGGAGGAGTTACCTTCAGTTCTTTGGAGCATAAGAATCACCCCCAACAGGTCAACAGGCTATACGCCTTTCTTCATGGTCTATGGCGCAGAAGCTGTTCTCCCCAGTGATATCCGTCATGACTTGCCCAGAGTGGCGGCTTACGTGGAAACTGATAACGAGGTGGCGGGTCAGGATGCTTTGGATGCCTTGGACGAAGAACGGGATCTTGCAGCAGCTCGGTCGGCAATTTACCAACAGGACCTGGGTCGCTATCATAGCCGCAGGGTCAAGACCCGGACGTTCCAAGAAGGCGACTTAGTACTCCGGCTGATTCAAGACCAGTCAGATATGCATAAATTATCACCTCCTTGGGAAGGACCGTTTGTGATCAGCAAAAATCTCAACAATGGTTCCTATTATCTCATTGACATACGGGAGAGTGACAAGTCTCGCACTTCTGGTGAAGAGACCAAGTGGCCGTGGAATGTTGCTCATCTTCGGCCATACTATACTTGAGCCGCCGGCTCTCATCAATGTACATATTCCTGTCATTGTATATACTATCTTTTATGATATAATAAAGTTGGCATCCCCATGATTAGGGGTCTCTGCCGTTTTCTCGCACTAAAATTCATGCAAAGGAGTTGATCCTTCATCAGGTCACTTGGGGGCTTCCAACCCACTGGGTTTAGCTTTCATACCCTCTTGGCCATGCTTTATATGCCATGTTCGAGTTAAACCTGCCTATTTGCAACTTGCTACTCCGCCATGTGACCCGCCGAACTCTTGACAGTTAATCTTGATAAGAGACCCTGAACTTTTATAAGTTATTCTCGCACAAAGACCCTGAACTTGTCAAGGTTTAAACGGCGTCTTTTGTCACGAGAGAGCCGGCTTACAGTGAGCTAGGATAAACTCGCCTTGTCTGCTGTAATCCCTCCGCTATGTGGCCCGTTCATACTCTTAGCAATGTCAATCATTTAAAGACCCTGAACTTGCTAAGGTTTAAATGACGGATTTATGTCATGTGAGAGCCAGCTTACGAGGTTTTCAGGCTTTATGCCTAGTTTCTTCGGAAACAATATAATTTTTTTCATAAAAAAACAAGAGTTATCTTGTCCTGCTGCGCCTTTTAAGCCAGCTTATAGGACAAGAGATATACAAGTTACTTGTTTTTTGCCGGTGCTCTCATGATAAGATTCTAAGTTTTGGGTAATTCCGGCTTGGCATTGCTCATGGAGTATAACCCGCCCGGCGAGTCAAGGCAGTCAGACGATTATATATCAATACAAATTTGCTAAGCCGCCGGAATATGGATTGAAAGAAGTTTAAAAAGTGCATCAAAGGCACAAGAGCAGGCGGTTAAATGTTTCCTACTGCTATTACAAGGCTATCAAAAAAGCCCAAAAGCTGCAGACTTCAAGTTTTCTCAGCAAATTATAACCCGGCGTATTAAACAAGGCCGGGTTACCTTCACATGATGCAAGTTTTTATTTAGCTCGTCGCCGGGTCATCCTGCGTCGGGTCTTCGGTCTCCTGGATCTGGAGGTTGTCCACATCCCAATTGCAGTTTGTTAAGGCCTCAAAGTTGGCTTCATCATGCATGATTGTAGATGGGTCAACATCAGGAGTGAAGAGGTGCTTACGGCGTTGAGGAATCAGGCTTTTGGCTTCGAAGGTGAGCCCTTGAACTCGCTTGTTATCTTTCGAGTAAGCCGCCTGATATGATGACAGGTCAGCTTCTTCGGCCAGCCGGCTGGCTAAAACACGGGATGCCTTCATACAGCGGGCATAGTCATCTTGCGTGAACTCTGAGCCATCATCCTTCAGCTGAGGGAAGCCATCCATCATCTCGGCCGGGTTAAGCTCAGGTTCATAAGCCAGCGACCGGCTCAGAGCAGCCATTGCGCCCTTACGGGCGGCTGATCTCTTTAGCTCTTTAATTTGCTTCGGGATGGTGGAGAGGACTTCTAGTACGCCCTTCATAACCTTTGGCACACCCTTCTCGGTCATGACAGCTTTAATGGTGAACAATGACCCGGCATATAGCTGTTCAGCAAGTGAGTATAAAGCCTTCAGCATTAACAGGCTGTCATCTGAAAGTTGGCGGCTCCGTTCACCTGCAAGTAAGTCAAATATTATAAGCCGCCTGAAAGGATTCCTGAAGATTTCTTTTTGCAATGAGTGTTGAAGGTTAAAAGAACACTTACCAAAGACAGCTCCAATTGTACGAGATATCTGATTTTTTAGATGACTCAGCTCATCGGTCACCTTCTTGAGACGGCCCTCAGCGTCTTCTGCGCGTTTGGTCAGGGCGGCTTGGCTTTTTTCAGCGGATTTCTTGAAAGTTTTGAGTTCGGCCTTGATCACATCCAGCTCAGTCAAGGCGATCTGGCACTTGGCGTCAGCTTCTGCCCGGCTCTCTTGTTGCAGTGCCAGGCTCTTCTTTAGGTCTGACACGGTGGACTCGGCGTTTAAAGATTCCTGCGTAAGATAAGTCAGGCAACATTATCAGTTTTAAGCTGCCTGTCCGGTTCATATTGGTTTTACAGAAATACAGCAGAGTTATTGCAAGTCCCAAGCAGATTGCAAGCAATATACTTAGCACTTGGGGGCTAATGTGTATCAGTTTCTTCTTCTAGACCCGGGTCATTTCCATGAACATAACCCTGCTCTTGGGGGCTACACGTTGCTCTACAAGTTTAAGGATCGGATATATAAAAAGTCCCGGGTCATTAATGGTATAATAACCCGGCCCTTGGGGGCTACATTTGGCTCTTAATCTATGACTGAGTGCCGGGTCATTATTGGTATAATAACCCGACCCTTGGGGGCTACATTTGGCTCTTAATCTATGATTGAGTGCCGGCTCATTATTGGCATAATGACCCGGCCCTTGGGGGCTACAGTTGGCTCCTCAAGTTTATCAGCGTGTACTGAAAAGTTTCTAAGTGTGGAGAAACATATTCCGCAGCTACAGCTATGGATTTAAGATCTACGTGCGAGGGAAAAAGAAAGATAATTTTAACCCTAAAAAGCCAGTGGAAGAATAGGCGGCCTCTATGCAGATTAAAATGAGCTGTAGATCTACAATGAGTACGGCGTGATTATGGAGCGGGCGGCCGCGTGATTTGGGCAGCATTATGAGGTTTTAAAGAAGTGCTCTTTATCTAATCTGTGAAGAACGCTCTGATGAACGGTGATGAACACCGAAGAAACCCGACGAACTCGGGAGAAACCTAATGCAGATCTAACAAGGGGCAACAGTGGAACCTTGAGGATGCGGACGAATGCGCGAAGGCTCTGGACAAGATCAGGTTGATGCAGCGGCCAGTGTTGGAGAAGACGGCGACGTCCGGTCGGTGCGGCGAGCTTCGGTGGCGCGAGAGTCTGGAGGTGGAAGAAGAAGGCAGCAGCGGGGAAAGTGAAAGTAATGGCCCCCCCCCGTGCCTATTTATGAGGATGTGATGGAACAACAACGGTCCGGTGCGGGAATCGAGGAGGCACGATGATGATTGACTAAGAAAGTGCCTCGATTCTCCGGCTGGTCATATTTATGGAGAAAGATCCGCTCTGACGTCAGGGGAATCTTTTTTGATTTTCCTAATGACGTCATGGCGGGTCATGAAGATATGTCAGAGACGACGGCGTCCATTTTTTGGCGGGTCATAAAGATTTGTCAGAGAATGCAAGACTCGCCAACCAGAAGATGTGGAGATTGACATGAACCGGTCTAAATCAATCTGGGGCCTAATGTTGGGGATATAACCCCGTGGTGAGACCCGCCCAGGTGGGGCCAGGTTATGCGGTTGGCGACTTAGCGACAAAGTTTGGTATAAGCTTATTCAATGGGCCTGGAGGCCCAGAGCCAGAAGACAAGATGTAATCCGGTGGTGTAAGCTGCCGGTGGTGGCTTGTTAGATATGTCATGTGTAGTTAGAGGTGAGGTCGGTTATCAAGTATAACCCGGCCCGGACTCTTGTAAGCCCAGGGCCCTGACCTGTGTATATAAAGGCGGGTTACCTGGGCGGCTTAGGCCACGAAATAACAAATCGAGAGCTAGGTCAAGCGAACTCGCTCCCTTGTAATCGATAACCCGTCAATACAACACAAAGCAGGACGTAGGCTTTTACCTCTTTCCGAGGGGCCGAACCTGGGTAAACCCTTGTCTCTCGATTCCGATCAACCCCTTCGAGCTCACCGCCTTAGCGATGGCCTCAAACCTAAGTCCTTTCACTAGGGCATCTGCCGTGATGAAACCACACCAATATTGATCTTGTGCTGACATAGAGTGGGACTAATGCCCTTAAGATCATCAAGATTATATCCAATAGCAGCCCGGTGCTTCCTCAGAACTTTCAATAATCTTTCTTCTTCATGTTCTGAAAGGTTAGTACTAATAATAACATGATATATCTTTTTCTCATCAAGATAAGCATACTTCAAAGTGTCAGGCAATTGTTTCAATTCAAACACGGGATCACCTTTAGGTGGAGGAGGACCTCCAAGAGTTTCAATAGGCAAATGGTGTTTTAAGAGAGGTTGTTGTTCGAAGAAAATTGGATCTATTTCATTTCTTTCTCACAGGTGCATATCATTTTCATGGTCGAGCAAATATTGCTCTAAGGGATCAGTAGGAGGCACATCAATAGAAGCAAGACCAATTATTTCATCTTCACTAGGTAACGCTTTATCACGAGGTTGTCTACTAAACTTGGAAAAATTAAACTCATGAGACACATTACCAAAACTGACACTGGCAGTTTGTTTTTCACAATCTATCATAGCATTGACGGTTCTCAAGAAAGGTCTACCAAAGATAATGGGACAAAAGTCATCTTGTGGGGAACCAAGAACTAGAAAATCAGTAGGGTATTTTACTTTCCCACACAAGACTTCAACATCTCTAACAATCCCAAGTGGTGTGATAGTATCTCTATTAGCAAGTTTAATAGTGACATCAATATCTTCCATTTCAGCAGGTGCTATTTCATTTATAATTTCTTGGTATAAGGTAAAAGGGATAGCACTCACACTAGCACCTAAGTCACATAAACAATGGTAGCAATGATCTCCTATTTTAACCGAGACAACAGGCAAGCCTTCTACGGGTCTATGTTTATCTTTCTTATCAGGCTTAGCAATTCTAGCAGCTTCATCACAAAGGTAAATGTCATGCCCATCAATATTTTCTTTCAAGAGATCTTTAACCATAGCAACACTAGGTTCTACTTTAATTTGCTCAGGGGGTTTAGGTGCTCTTATATTACTCTTACGAACCACGGTTGATACCTTAGCATGTTCCTTTATCCTAACAGGGAAAGGTGGCTTTTCAATATAAGCAGTAGGCACAACTGGATCAACATTGTAAAAGATGGTTTGTTCTTTAGCGACGACCGGTTCTTTAACTTCTTCTTTAATAGGGGGATGATATTTAAACCACTTCTCCTTAGGGAGATCAACGTGAGTAGCAAATGCTTCGTAGAAAGAGGCTACTATCTCAGAGTCAAGTCCATATTTAGTGCTAAACTTGTGAAAAGTATCGGTATTCATAAAAGATTTAACACAATCAAATTCAAGCTTTATACCTGACTCATTACCTTCGCCGAGTTCCCAATCTTCAGAGTTGCATTTAATTCTTTCTAAGAGATCCCACTTGAAATCAATAGTCTTCTTCATATAAGAACCAGCACAAGAAGTATCGAGCATGGATTGATCATTATGAGAAAGCCGAGCATAAAAAATCTGAATGATAACTTCCCTCGGAATGTCATGATTGGGGCATGAATGTAACATTGACTTAAGCCTCCCCCAAGCTACAGCGATACTTTCTCCTTCACGAGGCCAAAAATTATATATATAATTCCGATCACGATGAACTAGATGCATAGGATAAATTTTTTGATGGAATTCCAATTGCAAACGATTCCAGTTCCAAGATCCAAGATCATCACATAGCCTATACCATGTCAATGCTTTTTCCTCCAAACATAAAGGGAAAACCTTCTTCTTAACTTCATCTCCGGGTAAACCTGCAAGCTTAAATAATCCACATATTTCGTTCAGATATAAGAGATGCATATCAGGATGTTCAGTTCCATCTCCTGCATAAGGTTTAGCTAGCAAGTGTTCTACCATACCCGAAGGAATTTCTTAAGCAACATTTTCAGTAGGTGTTCTAGGTTGAAGGGTAACTAATTGTGGTTCCAATCGAGTTGAAGATACCCCGAACAAACCCCTCAAAGGATTGTTCTCCATAGTAGCAAGTAGCAATAGATTTCTGCACATAGTATAAGTTTTTTCCATACCGATTTTCACTTACCAAGAGCGCTTCACTCCCCGGCAACGGCACCAGAAAAGAATCTTGATGGCCCACAAGTATAGGGGATCAATCGTAGTCCTTTCGATAAGTAAGAGTGTCGAACCCAACGAGGAGCAGAAGGAAATGACAAGCGGTTTTCCGCAAGGTAATTTCTGCAAGCACTGAAATTGTAGGTAATAGATAATTTGATAGCAAGATAATTTGTAACGAGCTAGTAACGGTAACGGTAAACAAGGTGCAGCAAGGTAGCCCAATCCTTTTGAGGCAAAGGACAGGCAAGAACAATCACTAGTAATAGGCAAAGTGTTCTTGAGGGTACATAGGAATTTCGTCTAGTCACTTTTACCATGTTGGTTTGATTCATGTTCGCTACTTTGATAATTTGATATGTGGGTGGACCGGTGCTAAGGTGCTGTTCTTACTTGAACTAAAAACCTACTTATGATTAACCCCCTCGCAAGCATCCGCAACTACGAGAAAAGTATTAAGACAAAGTCTAACCATAGCATTAAACATGTGGATCCAAATCAGCCCCTTACGAAGTAGCGCATAAACTAGGGTTTAAGCTTTTGTCACTCTAGCAACCCATCATCTAATAACTACTCCACAATGCATTCCCTTAGGCCCATGAATGGTGAAGTGTCATGTAGGCGACGTTCACATGACACCACTAAGGGAAACATACATATCATCAAAATATCGAACACATATCAAATTCACATGATTACTCGCAACATGACTTCTCCCGTGACCTCAAGAACAAAGGTAACTACTCACAAATAATAATCATGCTCAAGATCAGAGGAGTAATGAATAGCATAATGGATCTGAACATATAATCTTCCACCAAATAAACCATATAGTAATCAACTACACAAGGTAATCAACACTACTAGTCACCCACAAGTACCAATCTGAGGTTCCGGTACAAAGATTGAACACAAGAGATGGACTAGGGTTTGAGAGGAGATGGTGCTGTTGAAGATGTTGATGAAGATTGGCCTCCCAAAGATGAGAGGGGTGTTGGTGATGACGATAGCTTCGATTTTCCCCTCCGGGAGGGAATTTCCCCCTGCGAAATCGCTCCGCCGGAGGGCAAAAGTGCTCCTGCCCAAGTTCCGCCTCGAGGCGGTGGCGCTTTGTTCCGAAAGTCCTCCTCCTAATTTTTTTAGGTTTTTTGGGAATTTATACCAGGAGATGGGCTCCGGAGGTGGGCCTGGGTGAGCACCACCCACCAGGCCGCACCAGGGGGTGCCTGGCGCGCCTTGGTGGGTCCTCCTCACTAGGTGGCCCCCCTCCAGTAGATTCTTGCTCCAGTATTTTTTATTAATTCCAAAAATAATCCCCGTAAAGTTTCAGCTTCATTAGAGTTGTGCAGAATAGGTATCTCTGACGTGCTTTTCTTGGGTCCAGAATTTCAGCTGCCGGTATTCTCCCTCTTTGTGTAAACCTTGCATATTCTGAGAGAAAAGGCATTAGAATCACTCCCCAAAGCATTATTATTCAACAAAACAAAGTAAATAACAGTAGGAAATCATGATGCAAAATGGACGTATCATAGGTCTGTGGTGAACTAGTCACACATCATCATGAGGGCAACAAGGTTGATGAACAGGCCCTCCGTGATCGATCCCCCCTCCGGCAGGGTGTCGAAACGGAGCTCCAGATGGGATCGCGGCGGAATAGAGACTTGCGACGGCAGAAAAAGTGTTTCGGGATGCCCCCTAGGGTTTTTGGAATATATGTGAATTTATAGGCCAAAGAACGGGGGTAGGAGGGCCACTAGGGAGGGACAAGCCATCAGGGGCCGCCTACCCCCCTGGGCGCCCCCTATTGGCTTGTGCCTCCCTCATGCGGCCTTCGGTCTTCTCCCGAAGCTTCCAGGTCTTCTTTTGGTCCAGAAAAAATCATAAAAAAGTTTTGGGGCAATTGGACTTCGTTTGGTACTGTAAACCTGAAAGGTAAACAACACACAGAAAACAACAACTGGCACTGGGCACTTGGGCAATTGGTTAGTGCTAAAAAATAATATTAATTGGTAGATTATTACTCAAAAAGTATCCTAGAATGATAATATAATAGCATGGAACAATAAAAAATTATAGATAGGTTGGAGACGTATCACGGAGTAGGAAGAGGGTGTCTTAATTGACAACAAATATTCGAAGAAACTCTTTTACTTCTGTTGCGGTGAGATTGTAACTCTGGTGAAGGTCGAGCAATTTGTCATCATCTTCTGCTTCATTCATGTGTTTTGGTTGATCACCAATCATATCGAGTCATGCACCGTCACCATCCTTTCTTTTGCCTTTATTCTTGAGCAGAGTACCAAGGATGCTTTCACATACGTTCTTCTCTACGTGCATGGCATCGATGGAGTGACATACACTTAGGAACTCCTAGTAAGGTAATTGCCAAAACACTAATTTCTTCTTAAACACTTGGTCCGTGGGTGTTTTTTCGACGACGAACCGGGTCCCTTGCCAATCACAACTTTAACTTTTTCAGCCATGCCGAGGACTTCCTTCCCTTCATAAGGTCTTGCGCCAATCTCACGCTCTACCGCACCATCAAATTCAGCCATCATCTTTCGATAAGGGGTATTTCTCCTCTAGTACCTATGGTGACACGAATACATGGTTTTGCGCGAGTTGGAAAGAAATCTACTCGCTGTCCTATCCATGCATGTGACACATCCTACTGGTCCCTTTGTTTTCTGCCCCGAAGTGTTGCCTAACGCCGACATATCTTGAATGGTGTGCAGCAGCAACGCATATAGCTGGAAACCTCCTTTCCATAAGCATCATAACATTTTACACCAAGCTCATTCCACAATCTTAGTGGTTCTTCTACCAGTAGCTAAAAGTAAATGTTGATATCATTTCCAGGTTGCTTCGGGCCTTGGATAATCATTGACATCATGATGTATTTTTTTCTTCATACACAACCAAGGAGGAAGGTTATATATGCACAGAAGCACTGGCCAAGTGCTGTGTTGGGTGCTCATATTGCCAAATGGATAAATCCGTCAGCACACCCCCTAGCCTTATACTTCTAGGATCCTTTGCAAAATCTGGAAACTTGACGTTGATTTGTTCCCACCGAGCCCCATCTTTCGGGTGCCTCATATATTTATCCACAGTTTGCTGATCATGATGCCACCACAACCTTTTTGCCTCTCTAGGGTTTGCAAACAAACGCTTCAACCTTGGAATTATAGGCAAGTACCAAACAACCTTGAACGTGATTCCTGTCTTGATCTCTTCGTCCGTTTTGTACTTGTCCTTTGCTCTCTTGCGCTTGTATCGTGGATAATTGCATATGTCATATGTGACATGAACGCAAATCTTTGTCATCACCGTGGTACAACATATAATCATTCACACAAGCATGCATCTTCTGGACTCCAAGTTCCAATGGGCAAACAACTTTCTTCGCTTCGTTCGTGCTTTTGGGAGCACATTATCTTCTGGAAGAATGTCTTTGAAAAGACTCAACAACTCTGTGAAGGCCTTGTTTGATAGACCGCTTTGTGCTTTAAATCTGAGAAGCGCTAGAGTGATAATCAACTTGGAATATTTCTTTTTGCAACCTGGATACAATTCTTTCTTGGAGGCCGCATCAATGGTTGGCAGCTCCTTGTACTCGGCTAACTTTGCTTCTTGGCCCTAGAAATCTGTAACCATAGCAGCAAAATCTGGCATATCATAAAGGTCGGTGTCGTCTGCCTCACAGGCTTGGTTTTTCTGTGGGCGGTTTGGCATGTCAGTCTTCTGTTTGTACCTTGACGCTTCATCCCCGAGGTTAAATTCAACACCCATGCGACTCTGATCGGGGTTTGGCACCTCACTGCCATGCATGTTACCTTTGTGCATGACCTGCTCTTCACCATGTCTAGTCCATCGTGTATATCCAACCATGAATCCCCGCTTGTATAAATGGTACTCGACGGTAGAAATTTCATGTGACTCCGTATTGGTACAATCCTTGCAAGGACAGAGGACGTAATCTTTGTCGCCAATTCTCCTCTTTGTCCGTTCAGCCAAAGCCATGAACTCCTGCACGCCATCCATATAGTTTGTGCTTATCTAATCCTTCATCCATTCAGATTTTTCCATCTACACACGCGAGGGGTAATTCAAAAAACATTAATAAATTGATTACTGGATGCACAAAGATGCATGAATAAACCACAAGATTTTATTTTCAATATTTACGGAGGCTGCTACAGAATGTTATCCAGCCGTGCGATGACACTAATTAATGACCAGTCAATTTACATGTACAACACTACCCTAATAAATGAATTTAATACCTTAATTAAGCCACTCAACGAAAAGAATACCTTAATAAATTAGTTGGGCGGTGACTTCCACCCAGCCGATAGAGTAGCGCGTAGCCGCGTCACGGCGAGACATCATAGTGGAGGAGCAGAGCTTAGTGGGGCAACCGCCTGAAGTCCGAGCTGCACTATCCCGCCTTCGACTGCGAGGGATGTGCTCCAATCGCGCCGGCACCGACCATGAGGATTGAGCCCCTCCTATCTCCTGCCGCTGACCGAGGATTGACCCCCCTACCACGCCTCCACCACCGACCGATCGAGGATTTACCTCCTATAACGCCGACACCGCCGACCGACCAGGGATTGATCTCCTATCCGGTAGCCGCTGCGTGGGCCGGAATCATGTAGCGACTGTTTTTTTTGTGATGGGTATCCGGAGAGCGGCTGTTTACAGCCCCATATGTACCGGGTTGCACATCACATACGGTTATGTTACTGGAACCGTGTCTCACACACGTTGTCATCTCACACGACTTGGTGTGGAAACCGTGTGTCGTATACTGCAGAGTGCGATAACTAGTTCCCCAACAGTTATCAGATCCCTAGAGTTTCACTGTCTCCCCCAAATCCCTAGCCCCCAAATTCCCTTGTGTGGCGCTAACATTGGGGAATGCGAACGACTGGTGCTGATGGTTTCGGTGCGGCTGCTCCGGTTCATACAGTCAGTCTTGGTAGTGCCATTGGCGGCGCCACCACGACGACAGTCACTGCCGAGCACTTGCCTAAGGTCACCAGGAGGCCGGTGTACTATGGATCCGAATCGTCTTGTCAGGTCCCAATCATTCCTCATCTTTTTAGCATGTCCAAAGCAAGCAGCTCACTCAATCCGTCCTGAATTGGACCCCCCTCTTAAGAAAGCGATCAAATGCCAGATCCAGAGTATGACTCGAGCAGACTCCCGCAACATGAGTTCGAATCCGAGTTTTGCACCACCAAGAAGTACTAAAAGCTGAGTTGTGGGCACGGACACACTCCCACTCGACGTGTATGCACAGAGGGATTCGATATTGGCAGATGGTTTCTCGGTTGCCCCTTAGAGGTTAGTGCTAAGTTCATCCTTTAAGTTCAGTTAATGCCCCCACTCATCATGAACATTTAACATTCACATGGATTCAAGGCTTGTGCCTTTCTTAACTGGTTGGAAAATGTCATGGCAGGGCTCGGAGTGTTACCACCAAGCTTGTAGAAGATAATTAACATAAAGGTGAAGAAGAAACTGACTAATCTGGAGTGTACAATCACTACGATGAAGCAAGAAAGAATCAATCACATGCAACAGATGAAAGCAAGAGAGAAGAATGAACTAGCATGTGTAGTTGTAGTTGTCGCATTAGGCATCTTCTATACGTTGTTTGCAATGATGATTAGGGGTTTCATTTGATTATTAATGTCTACATCAACAAGCAGAGCTCATCTATTGCTTACCAACCGTGCTATGTTAAATGCTTATTTCACACCCGTTGTGTTTCATATAAGCCTGTGGGTATTTAAACAATGCATCTAGTGAACCGTGTGAATTGCTAAAATGTACCATGTGAAACAGCTGGCATATCGCACACATTTGGACGCTCCAACCCTTGTGCATAATTATCACATTGAGAACTACGCAATAGCTGGAATTTAGAGCGATGGGGTACACATAATTGCGGTTGATTATATCGGAATTCTAACCGCCTGCCAAGGCACCAATATAATCCGTGAATCCCCCGCTTCAATTGTCATTCCTCTTTTCTTCACACCACGCTTCAGTTGCCACCATCTTCATCGTCCCGGCCAGCCATGCTACACTTACACACACTCTGCAATCTCGCTTTCTCGCCGTTTGTTTACGTAGCGAAGCCATGTAGAGCGACAACGAGGACAACAGTTCTGCCAGTCTGGCGGGGTCAACCTCAGAATCATCGCGATCGTCTTCCATGAGTCCGGCGTCGAGCCCTCACCTCCATTTTATCAGGCTCATGGAAGGGACGCCGCCGCCCGAGTCATCGGACAATGACCAGACGGACGAGGAGCCACCGAAGGACGAAGAAGACGACGACGATGAGGAGGAATGGTCGAATAAGGAGGCCGACGCTGACGATGCCGACCTGGAAATCAACGACGATGGTGATGACGATGAGGACATCAACGACGATGTTGACGACGATGGCGATGAAAAGCCAGCGGTCAGTAGCAAGAAGCGTCCACGCGAAGACAATATCGCGAGGCCATCCAAGAAGAAGAAGTAAAACATGTTGTACTCCTTAACTCTGTTGTCGTTTGCTCATACTTATTCCTTAACTCTGTTTCCCCTGTCGATCTCATCACAAACGGTTAAGAATACAGATTCGACAGTGATCACTCGCATTATCGCACACAGTTGGTTTCTTCAATTGTGTGCCCGTCGAGCACAATTCTAAACAACAAATCATATGTGTTGTCCAATATTATCGCACACAATCTGATTACCGAACTGTTTGCAGCGTATCACACACACCTTGTTACACCAAACAGTTTGTGTTCTTCCGGATCATCGCAAACAGTTCATCTGAGTGACCTGTATGCCTTCTACAACACACATCCGGATCTGCATAACCGTTTGCGTTATATTGGATCTTCGCAAATAGTTCTATTCTATGAACTGTATGACATACATCGCACACTTCTCTGTTTACTTAAGTGTTTGTGCCATTTTCCCTCATCACAAACAGTTCGTAAAAGTCAAATGTATGCCATGTATCGCACACACACCTCTTATCTGAATCATGGTTGATGGATCCGCCATCGCACATAGTTCGCGTTATTGGCGATGAAGCTAGAACTATACCGTTTGCGATTCGTGCATCACACACAGTTTCGTTGAAGGATCTCTGATACAAATGTCGTCTTTGGACCTTCCTGCAGTAGTGATCATTTGATAACAATATGTGGCATATAGCGTCATGTTTAAGTAGAGATTACAGCATGGAAAAGAGGTGTTACACCGCTTCATAGAGCGGGGGGAGAGTTGGTGATGACGGCGGCGAAGTTGTTGGTGTAGATCGTTGTCATGATGATTCCCCCGGCGGCACTCTGGCGCCACCAGAAGAGAGGGGGAGAGATCCCCCATTATTCTTCTTCTTCTTCCTTGGCCTCCCCCTAGGTGAGAGGAGGGTCTTCCCTTTGGTCTTTGGCCGTCATGGCTCCCGGAGGGCAGGAGCCCCTCTGAGATTGGATCTCTCTCTCTGTTTCTATTTTGTTCGCGTTCCTCTTTTCTCGCCCTTCGCTGTTTCTTACGTATCGGAGATCCGTCACTCTGATTATGCTGAAATTTTGAGGGGATTTTTTGTCCGGATATTAGCTTCCTTGCGACCGAAGGACACCCCAACCGACTTCTGAGGGAGTCACAAGCTCGAGGGGCGCGCCTACCCCCTGATACGTCTCCAACGTATCTATAATTTATGAAGTATTCATGCCATGTTTACGATAATTTTATATGATTTTGGTACGATTTGATTAGAACTAACCCGGACTGACGCTGTTTTCAGCAAAGCTACCGTGGTGTTGTTTTTGTGCAGAAATAAAAGTTCTCGGAATAGGCTGAAAATTTACGGAGAATATTTTTGGAAAATATAAAAAATACTGGAGCAAAAAGATATCGGAGAGGAGTCCCGAGGCAGCCACAAGCCTAGGGGGCGCCCCCCCTAGGGCTTGCCCCCTGGCTTGTGGGCCCCTCGGGAGTCCCCCTGACTTGATTCCAACGCCAAGTACTCCTATAAATCGAGAAACCTCCAGAAAGAAACCTAGATCGGAAGTTCCGCCGCCGCAAGTCTCTGTAGCCACGAAAGATCAATCTTGGCCCTCTCTGGCACCCTGCCGGAGGGGGTCACCATCACCGGAGACCATGGAGGAGGAAGACGGAGGGTCCATCATCACCATGGAGGCCAAGGACCAGAGGGAGAACCTCTCCCCACCTAGGGGGGAGGCCATGGAGGAGGAAGCACAAGGGGGAGACCCTCTCCCCCTCTCTCTCGGTGGCGCCGGAGTGCCATCGGGGGAACCATCGCCACGGTGATCATCTTCATCAACATCACCTTCTTCATCACCATCCTCATCATCTTTCAGCGGTCCACTCTCCCGCATACCGCTGTAATCCCCTACTTGAACATGGTGCTTTATGCCACATATTATGATCCAATGATGTGTTGCCATCCTATGATGTTTTGAGTAGATTTCTTTTGTCCTTTGGGTTGATTGATGATCTAGATTGGTTTGAGTTGTATGTTTATTTTGGTGCTGTCCTATGGTGCTTTCCGTGCCGCGCAGACGTGAAGGATTCCCGCTGTAGGGTGTTGCAATACGTTCATGATTCGCTTATAGTGGGTTGCTAGAGTGACAGAAGCTTAAACCCGAGTAAGGGGGTTGTTGCGTATGGGATAAAGGGGACTTGATGCTTTAATGCTATGGTTGGGTTTTACCTTAATGATCTTTAGTAGTTGCGGATGCTTGCTAGAGTTCCAATCATAAGTGCATATGATCCAAGTAGAGAAAGTATGTTAGCTTATGCCTCTCCCTCATATAAATTGCAATAATGATTACCGATCTTGTTAACAATTGCCTACGACAATTCCGCACATCGACCCATCCTTATTCCACACTCGCTATTTGTAATATATTGTAATATATTCTAACTTTATGATAACAGCACCTATTTTTATATTTTAGTTCTCCGATATCATGCAAAGCTATTCTCTTCGTACCCACAACATAGTTTTATTTCTCGTTTCTAGTTGGAAGCAAACGTTCGGCGTACGTAGAGTCGTATCAGTGGCAGATAGGACTTGAGAGAATATTGATCTTACCTTTAGCTCCTTGTGGGTTCGACACTCCATACTTATCACTTCCACCTTTGGAAATTGCTATGATGATTCCTTGCACTTGGGGATTATCAAGCTTTTTTCTGGCGCCGTTGCCGGGGAGCAACAGCGTGGGGTTGATATTCTCGTGTGTGCTTGTTTGCTTTCTTCACTAAGTAGATTTTGTTTTCCCTTTTTGCTTTCTTTAGTTGTGGGTGAAACAAACAAAAAAATTAAATAATGAAAAATACAAAAAGAATTACTTGCCTCTTATGCCTAAGAAGTTTTTCAAAAAGAGAAGTGATTGGAAGGTTGTGCATTGGAGAAGTGAGGGTCGACCTTGAACACTTGTGTTCATGCTCATGGAAACAATGTAGAATTTTTCATGGAAGTTTCTCAAAAACAATTATCCCCTTGTATATATCCATTGTATTATAAAAATAATGTGCCAAGATTTGGTTTTAGGATGATTAGATTGGTTGTTTGCTTTGTGCGGTGCAAAAACAGAAACTTTGACTGTAGTGCATGAATTTACATTTCTTACTGGAACGTCAAAAGTTTCTGAAATTTTTACACAGTACTTCTATATAAATTTTTTAATTTGTCCTAAATGTTCAGAATTTTTTGAGTTACAGAAGTATACGAAGTTTTCAGATTGCTACAGACTGTCCTGTTTTTGACAGATTCTGTTTTCTATGCATTGTTCTCTTATTTTGATGAATCTATGGGTAGTATCGGAGGGTATGAACCATGGTGAAGTTGGACTACAGTAGATATAATGCTAATATGAATTTGGAATGAGTTCACAACAGTACTTAAAGTAGTATTTTGCTTTATTATACTAACGGATCTCACGAGGGTTTTGTTAAGTTTTGTGTGAATGAAGTGTTCGAAGATCGAGGAGGTATCGATATAAGAAGAATACGGAGAGACAAGAGTTCAAGCTTGGGGATGCCCAAGGCACCCCAAGTAAATATTTCAAGGAGATTCAAGCATCTAAGCTTGGGGATGCCCCGGAAGGCATCCCATCTTTATTCTTCAACAATTATCGGTATACCTTGGTTTTTGTTTTGTTCACATGATATGCGTCTTTAGTGTTTTTCTTTTCCTTTTATGCACCCTTTTAGTATGAGATAGTCCTTCATTGATTTGTAGAATGCTTCATGCGCTTCACTTAAATCTTTTGAGTATGGCTTTGTAGAATGCTCTTTGTGCTTCACTTATATATTTTGAGCTTGGGTATTGGTTAATCTTCATTTATTATAGAATGCTCTATGAACTTCACTTATATCTTTTAGAGTATGAATAAAATTTCCATCGGAATTGGGCTTGGAAGTGTATCAATGTCATGCCTAGCTAGAAAGGCATTAAAGAAAAGCGCTTGTTGGGAGACAACCCAATATTTACCCCTACTGTTTTTGTGTGTTATCCTGATTATGCTACTGTAGTAATCATGTTTTATATGTTTTCTTTCAATAAAGTGCCAAGTAATGCCTTTGGGATAGTGTGGTTGATAGTTGACTTGATTCTGTGCAAAAACAGAAACTTTGGTGCCCAGTCCAGAATTTTTATAAATTCACCAGAGAGTCAAAAGCTTCTGAATTTTTTTACACATGATTGATATACAAATTTCCTAGGTTGTCCTAATTTTTCAGAATTTTTGGGGCTGCAGAAGTATGGTCATTGTTCAGATCATTACAGACTGTTCTGTTTTTGACAGAATCTGCCTTGTTTGCATAGTTTGCTTGTTTTAGCATTTCCATGGCTTATATTAAGTAATGATAAGTTACAGTAGACATTATGCGAGAACAATTATGGATCTTGTATTTGACAGTACCTAAATGGATGGTTTGCTCTTTATCATACTAACCCATCTCACGAAGTTCCGTTAAGTTTTGAGTGATTGAAGTTTTCAAGTTTTGGGTGAGATATCGATATGAGGAGAATAAGGAGTGGCAAGACCCTAAGCTTGGGGATGCCCAAGGCACCCCAAGGTAATATTCAAGGAAGATCCAAGCAACTAAGCTTGGGGATGCCCCGGAAGGCATCCCCTCTTTCGTCTTCAACATTATCGGTAACCTCACTTGGAGCTATATTTTTATTCGTCACATAATATGTGCTTTGCTTGGATTGTCATTATATTTTGTTATTTTCTGTTAGGTGTTATTCATAATCTTGTTTTTTCAATAAAAATTTCCAAGAATTGCCTTAGGATGCTTGCATTGCATGTTTGATGTGTGCTGTGTAAAAAACAGAAACTTTTGCTGTAGTGTTTGAATTTTCATATTTTACTAGAACATGGAAAGTTTCTGAAATTTTTACACAGTATTGTCATATAAATTATTTAGCATTTCCTAAATTTTGATAATTGTTTGAGTTACGGAAGTACACTGTTTTCATAAATTGCTACAGACTGTTCTGTTTGGACAGATTGCTGTCATAGTTTTGTTATCTACTTATCTTCTAGTTTCCATAGCCTATATTGGTAGATATAAATTGTGGAAACGGTAGTAAACAGTAGATGATGTTTGGAAATTATTATGCAACTTGTCTTGGCAGTACATGAAGTGTTGATTTATTCTTATGTGTACTAACCTATCTCACGAGTTCTTTTCGAGTTTTGTGTGGATGAAGTTTTTGAGAATAGGTGAAACCGTGGTATGAGAGGATTGAACGAGATACAAAAGCTCAAGCTTGGGGATGCCCAAGGCACCTCAAGTAAATATTTCAAGAAGTCTCAAGCATCTAAGCTTGGGGATGCTACACATCCCATCTCTCTTCATCAACTATTATCGGTTAGCCTATGTTGAGCCTCAATTTTTATTCATTCACATGATGCGTGCTATTCTTGGAGTGCCTTTTTTTATTTTGTTTTGCTGTTTGAATAAAAGCATTGGATCTGAAATTCTGAATAAGAGAGAGAGAGTCCTCACATGGTTATTTAACTAATTGACTACGCATTGATCTTCACTTATATCTTTTTGGAGTAGTTTGTCATTCACTCTCGTGCTTCACTTATATCCTATGAGTAAATGGTTGAATGAATTGAATATCATAAATCTGAAATTAAATATGCCTCATATACTTATCCCATGGGGAGTAATGACTTCACACATAATAAGTATAGGTGGTAAAATTTATTGAAAGTTAGCAAACACCGCATTGGTCACTTGAACAATTCATGAAAGAATATTGAAGGAAGAGAGATTCGACATATAAATATACTATCTTGGACATCTTCTATGATTGTGAATACCCATTAATTATTTTCAAACTTGAGCAAATGAGTTGAAATTGGACAAGGAAGACAACTTAATGAGTTATGTTTGGGTATATTTGCATAGAAGTTATATTGTTATGGATCCTCTAACATGTGGTGCTTGTTTAGAACCTTTTGCTAGCCAAAACTTCGTACTAAGTAGAGATACTACTTGTGCATCCAAACCCTTGAGCCAAGTTTCTTCCATGAGAGTCCACCATACCTACCTATATGCGGTATTTACCTGCCGTTCCAAGTAAATTTGCATGTGCCAAACTCTAAACCTTCAAATAATATTCTGTTTTGTATGCCCGAACCGCTTATGTAGCGACTGGGGGCGGTCAGTATCTTCCATGCTAGGTGGGTTATTCTCATGATATGTGTTGATTCACTATCATTCACGAGAAAGTGGCTGGTATTCGGGATGCCCAGTTCCATGCTCAAAAATCAAATCAAAATATAATGAAACAAAACTCCCCCAGGATTGTTGTTTGTATGGACGGTACCCGTGGATTCGGCTCGCCGTGGAGTGTGTTTGATTGGTGGAGGGGGAGTAAAAACTTTATCATTCTATTTGGGAACCGCCTATAATGTATCTAGCATGGAAGATGGTGAAATCTCTTGGTTGTTATGTTGACAATGAAAGCATACCTCCCAAAATTATATTCAACTCTGTTTTAAACAATGAGCTCTGGCACATATGCAAATCCCTGCTTCCCTCTGCGAAGGGCCAATCTATTTACTTTCATGTTATTTACTATTCATGTTGAGTCAACTTCTTATTCCAACCTCAATCTATTAGTTGGCAAGCATCATGTGGTGGGGAAAGATCCAAACATATATATATCCAGTCAAATATATTTGACCATGAATCATTATTGTTGACAATTATCTATATGATAAATAAGTTGGGAGGCGAAACATTAAGCCCCTATCTTTCTCTGTGTTCGATGGATGCTATTTGTTCTAAAAATATGCTTTGAGTGTCAATAATCATGGAAAACTATATGATAGTTGAGTATGTGGAATTTTCTAAATCAAAGCTCTTACATAGACCCTTCCTGAAAATAAAATGAATTGCAATTGTTCGATGACTAGGAATATGGTTTGTTAGTTTTCAAGAAACTTTCTGGTCTATACTTTAACATGTGAATAGCTTGTCACTTGATCATGAGAAGTTTTATGAGATGAGCTACTGTTTATGGTTTATATTGATGCTAGAAAAAGTGATTGTAATTATCATTGATCAAACTTGTGCACTTGCTAGCATTCACACTTCATAAATTATTTCTTTTATCATTTACCTACTCGAGGACGAGCAGGAATTAAGCTTGGGGATGCTGATACATCTCCAACGTATCTATAATTTATGAAGTATTCATGCCATGTTTACTATAATTTTATATGATTTTGGTATGATTTGATTAGAACTAACCCGGACTGACGCTGTTTTTAGCAGAGCTACCGTGGTGTTGTTTTTGTGCAGAAATAAAAGTTCTCGGAATGGGCTGAAAATTTACGGAGAATATTTTTGGAAAATATAAAAAATACCAGAGCAAAAAGATATCAGAGAGGAGTCCCGAGGCAGCCACAAGCCTAGGGGGCGTGCCCCCCCTAGGGCGCGCCACCTGGCTTGTGGGCCCCTCGGGAGTCCCCCTGACTTGATTCCAACGCCAAGTACTCCTATAAATAGAGAAACCTCCAGAAAGAAACTTAGATCGGAAGTTCCACCGCCGCAAGTCTCTGTAGCCACGAAAGATCAATCTTGGCCCTCTCCGGCACCCTGCCAGAGGGGGTCACCATCACCGGAGACCATGGAGGAGGAAGACGGAGGGGCCATCATCACCATGGAGGCCAAGGACCAGAGGGAGAACCTCTCCCCACCTAGGGGGGAGGCCATGGAGGAGGAAGCACAAGGGGGAGACCCTCTTCCCCTCTCTCTCGGTGGCGCCGGAGTGCTATCGGGGGAACCATCGCCGCAGTGATCGTCTTCATCAACATCACCTTCTTCATCACCATCCTCATCTCCTTTCAGCGGTCCACTCTCCCGCATCCCGCTGTAATCCCCTACTTGAACATGGTGCTTTATGCCACATATTATGATCCAATGATGTGTTGCCATCCTATGATGTTTTGAGTAGATTTCTTTTGTCCTTTGGGTTGATTGATGATCTAGATTGGTTTGAGTTGTATGCTTATTTTGGTGCTGTCCTATGGTGCTTTCCGTGCCGCGCACACGTGAAGGATTCCTGCTGTAGGGTGTTGCAATACGTTCATGATTCGCTTATAGTGGGTTGCTAGAGTGACAGAAGCTTAAACCCGAGTAAGGGGGTTGTTGCGTATGGGATAAAGGGGACTTGATGCTTTAATGCTATGGTTGGGTTTTACCTTAATGATCTTTAGTAGTTGCGGATGCTTGCTAGAGTTCCAATCATAAGTGCATATGATCCAAGTAGAGAAAGTATGTTAGCTTATGCCTCTCCCTCATATAAAATTGCAATAATGATTACCGATCTTGTTAACAATTGCCTAGGACAATTCCGCACATCGACCCACCCTAATTCCACACTCGCTATTTGTAATATATTGTAATATATTCTAACTTTATGATAACATCACCTATTTTTATATTTTAGTTCTCTGATATCATGGAAAGCTATTCTCTTCATACCCACAACATAGTTTTATTTCTCGTTTCTAGTTGGAAGCAAACGTTCGGCGTACGTAGAGTCGTATCAGTGGCAGATAGGACTTGAGAGAATTTTGATCTTACCTTTAGCTCCTTGTGGGTTAGACACTCCATACTTATCACTTCCACCTTTGGAAATTACTACGATGATTCCTTGCACTTGGGGATTATCACCCCCCTGGGGCGCGACCTGCGAGCTCGTGACTCTCTCGGACATCGTCTGGTGTTGATTCTTTTTCGAAAAAATCATGTATATTCCAAAATAAATCTCCGTAAATTTTATCGCGTTTGGACTTAGTTTGATATGGATTTTCTGCGAAACAAAAAACATACAACAAATAGGAAGTGGCACTGGGCACTGGATCAATATTCTAGTCCAAGAAAATCATATACATTGTTGCCAAAAGTATGTGAAAGTTGTATAATAATGGCATGAAGCATTCAAAAATTATAGATACGATGGAGACGTATCACCGCCCACGATGATGGGCACATTAGTAAAATCATCTCGTATTAGTCCTCGTGCTTGCCCTCTCCTCCCTTCCAAGCCCCTGTGCCCGCCATGGCACCATCGATCCGTGCCCGGTGCGGCTCGCCGTCCCTCTCGAAGGAGGATGCATCCCCACACTGAACCAAGCATGATTCGCATCCACACAAAGCAGAGGAGCAGACAGGACATCAAACTAGTCACCGACAATGACGTTGCCCAAGCACCTGCCCCGGCCGAAGAGCAGCTATGGAAACTTATGGAGGTCGCACTGTGGGAGGCATTGCCGCCAGCTATACGCACCAAGAGAGAGGCAACCATGAAGGACGAGGAGGAGGAGCGAGTCACGTTTCAGACAGCCTGGGGGGCTCACATGGACATCAACAAAGAAATTGAAATGGAGGTTTGGCAGGATGCTCGTGCAAAGGAAGAGAGGGTGGAGCAAGATGCCAAATGGATGGCTGATAACCCACAAGTATAGGGGATTGTAACAGTCTTCGAGGGAAGTATTTTACCCAAATTTGTTGATTCGACACAAGGGGAGCCAAATAATATTTATTGGACTTAGCAGCTCAGTTGTCAATTCAGCCACACTTAGGATATCCTGTGTAGCAGAAGTTTAGTAGCAAAGCAAAGCAGCAGTAGTAACAGTAAGAGTAATAGCAGCATATTCGTAGTGGTTCTAACAGTAGAAGTAATAGTAACTTAGCAAGATTTGGTATATGAAAAGCATTGTCGTCGTTTTCTCACGACAGATGCCATGGGGTGGCTTATCGAGAGTGGTTGGGGCCGAAGGACGCCGACGGGCTCCGGGAGCGGGATTGGGCACGAGTGGTGGCGGACACACGATGTACCCAGGTTCAGGGCCCTCCGTGGGAGGTAATACCCCTAGTCCTGCTGTTCTAGTTGGATGGGGAAAGATGTTACAATGGTGCTCCTCGGGCTGTTTGTCTAGAGGTGGAAGAAGGAGCTGCCGGCTCCTCTTCCTTTTCTATGTGTGGGTGTGAGAGAGGGGTGAACGCCTCCGTGCGTGTGTTGTCTGCCCGATGCATGGGGGCCTCGGGGGGTTTTATAGGCAAACCCCCCGGGGTATAGTATTCTTAAGATATTACAAGGGGGGACCCGGCTGGCAGCCTCTCAAGCCGGCCAGGGGGCCCGCCGGCTAGGTCGTCTTGTCGCCCGTAGGGCCCACCGGCTGCGCGGTCCCATCGCCAGCTGGAGCCCGCCAGCCGGCTCTTCTGTTGGCTCGCGCTCACCTGCCGCGGCACGGCTGCCCCGTCCGGCATCATCTTGCGCCAGCCGGCCGAAGTCAGCAGTACGGCCGGCGACGCTGTAGCCACGCCGGGGCAGGTAACGGAGTGGACGGCGGGGCAGAGGTACTGTGGCTCCGCCGGGTCCAAATCAGTTCTCAGTCAGCGGTACGGTCGTCCGGACTGTAGCCATGTGCGTTCGTGCGTCAGCGGCCGCTGTAGCTACATCGGAGTCCGTCGTGGGGGTCGCGTCCCGTCAGCGTACCGGGCCGCAGTAGGAAGGGACGGATACCCGCCCGTCCAGAGGTCAGCGGGTCGAGCTAGTCGCGTAGCGGCCGGGTGCGCCTGGCCGGGGGCCAGACGGCCGGCTCCTGTCCAACCGGCCGCGAGCCAGCCGGCCCCCCCTGCCGGTCACGGACCAGCCGGCAGCGGACCAGCCGGCCTGGGGGCCTGCCAGTCACTGGGCCAGCCGGCCGTATAGAGTTTCAGAAAGGGGGTGGAACTCCCTCTTCTTGGCATACCTAGGGGTAATAACCCCGTCAGTAGTCCCCGAAGCCGACGGGGCCCCGCGTCCGCCCGACGAGGGGCAACCGGCGGTTTCATCCGGCTACGCTCGCCTGTCATGCGGGACCGGCCGAGCAGCCGCGCCGGCCACCGCCTCCGACGCCTCGGGCTCTGACGCGCCGCCTCGGGCATCGTGCCGGACCGCGGCGCGCCACGCGGGGCGTGATGATGCCGCGGGTCCCGCGTCTGTGGCCCGACGGGATGCCTTCCCGGGCCTAGCCTGGTAGGCCTCGGGCCGCAGGCCGGGATTCTCTGCGCTTGGACCCCAGCGGCCGCGACGCACGATGCCCACGTCCCGCGGATTCCCCTGGGGAGTGGGCGCAGTTAATCCCCACGTCCCCCGGGCGCCGCCCCGTGTTTATAAGGGGAGGGGGAGGGGCGGAGGCAGCTCACGTGCCCCTCTCCCCTTCGTCTTCCGTCTCACGCGCGGCCCGTCACTTCGGCTTGCCCCGCTGCTCCACCCATCTTCTTCCTCGCGCTCGATCGCCGCAGAGATGGCCGACGGACCCTCCGGCAGCTGGGGCGGATCCATCATCACCGAGGAAGATGTCGCACACCTCCGCCGTGCCCGGATGCTGCCGTCGGAGGACCGCGTTGCCGCCCGTTCGCCCGGCGGCGAGGTGGCACCCGAACCCCAGGAGGGGGAGTTCGTGGTGTTTGCGTGGCATTTCTCGCGCGGCTTCGGTCTGCCGGTGAGCCAATTCTTTCGCTTCTTCATGGACACGTTCGACCTCCAGCCGCACCACCTTGGGCCCAACTCCATCCTCCAGCTCTCGAGCTTCGTGACGGTCTGCGAGGGCTACCTCGGGCTTCTCCCCTTCGTGGAGTTGTGGAGGAAACTCTTCTACCTCAAGGCCCTGAGGAACGAGGACGAGCCGTACGCCTGCGGGGGCGCGGTGATATGCGTCCGGGGCCCAATGTTCCCCCGCATCACCCTCATCGAATCTGTCAAGAGGTGGAACCGGATGTTCTTCTACGTGAAGAACGTCGACCTGTCGCGGGACTACATCCGGCTGCCGGCTTTCGTCAACGCCCCGTCCTCCGGGATCAACTGGACGGGCGACGGGCCGTTTTCGAACGTCCTCGCGGAGCTGGGCTGGCTCAAGACCATGAGAGCCGGAGAGGGGCTGGTCGTGCCCGATTTGGTGGCCGCCTTCATCGACCGCCGGGTGCTCGTCTGCAGCAGAGGCCGCACCGGATTTGCGACATGTCGGGCTGGCGGGACCCCTGCCGGCTGTCCACCTTCGACCTGTCGACGGCTCAGGTGGCGAAACGGGTGAACGCCATCACCAATTTCAAGCTGACGCAGGGGACATGGAGGTTCGGCAAGCTGCCGTACAGCCGGCACGACCCGGCGCCCCTGGTACGCCCTGCTGCGGTAATTCCCTCCTCCCTTTGATTCTCCAGCCGGCCTTTCCCCGCTCATGCGCCATGCTGACCGTAGCACTCCGTGCGACAGAACACGCCGGACGCCCCGCACCCCCAGGTATTCCAGGCAGAGCGTGCCGAGTCCGACCCGAAGGACTTCGAGCTGGGGGGCGGCGTCGAAGAGGGGGGCGATTCTTCGGGAGAGGTCGAGGCGGATGGTGCGATGGGCGACCCGGGGGCCGGCGGGTCCAGAGTGGCTGGTGAGTTCCCCTCCGGACCCTCGATCAAAGATTGGACTGACGACGATGACGACGATGATGATGTCCGGATCTTGGACGCGCCTCCACCCACAGCTCGGCGGGAGCCACGTGGACGGAGCGAGGAGCGGCCGGCCCGTGGCCAGACGGCCGAGGCCTCTCGCCGGGAGAAGAGGCCGGCCGCGGGGCAGCCGCCGGCCCGGGCCAGGCGGGTCCTCCCCGTCGTCGCCGGGTAAGTACTTCTTCTTATCTCTCATTGTTTTTTTGGGTTTGTGAGCCGGCCGACGCCTGAGGCCCTGCTTCTTGTCCGCTCCAGGGACACCCTCGAGTTCCATGACACGGAGTCGGCTGCCGGCCCGGTGGATGCCGCCACCCTGCAGGCACAGGAGCACGCGACTACGGCGCGGGAAGAGAAGAGGCGTCTCGCGGAGGTGCGAGCCAAAAAAAACGGGGGCGAAGGGCGCGCCCTCGCGTTCGGGGGCCTCGAGCGGCGAGAGGCGGAGGCGGTCCACCGACCCGGAGCGCGCGACGGTCTCTGCGGCGGAATCGACGCGGAGGTCGAGGCCTCCGTCGAGCGAGCCGCTAGAGCCGGCCGTGGAAACGGCCGTGGCCCCGCCCGCGGCGGAAGTGACCCGGCCGGTGGGAACGGTCCCCGAGCCGACTCCGGAGACGGCCCAGCGGGGGGAGGCGGTGGTGACTTCTTCTGTCATCGAGCCGGCAGCAGCGGGCGTGCCCGTCGCCCCGGCCGTGCCAGAGGCGGCACCGGAGGCACCGGCCGGAGGGAGGAGTGAGCCGGCCCAGCCGGCCCTCGAGCCTGCCCGGCAGGAGGTGGAGCCGGCGGCGCCGGTCGTGGAAGGGCCCGAGGCCAGCTCCTGAGCATTGGTGGTCACCGCCAGCCCTCCACCGGCTGCTGCGGTGGTGGACGCCGGGTCGAGCGGCGGGTCGAGCCGGTCGAGGCGGACCATGCTGGACGTGATCCGGGACTGGGAGACGCCGGCACTCGTCCCAGCCGATCCGGCCCCTCCAGCCGGCGACCGGCCCTTGCGCCTGGGGAGCCAGGCCGCATCATGGCGCACTGCCGTGAGGGGCTGGCCAGGTCCGCGGAGGCCGCCGAAAGCAACTTTCGGCGCGTGGAGGCAGCGGTGGAGGTGAGACTCTTCTGCCTTGTGTTGAATTTCCAGTGGGGGCGCGCGAGCGCACCCACTGGGTGTAGCCCCTGAGATTTGGGCCGGCTGCGTGGCAGCCGAGCCGGATCTAACCCTCTTTCCTTGTCTGACTTCTTGTTTCTTGGCGCGGGGCAGGCCGAGAATGCCAGGCGGCAGGCGCTCTTCGATGAGGCGGTCCTCATCCACAACCGCGGCAAGCTCGGCTACTATCGGGTCCAGGAGGAGCTAAAGAAGCTGCAAGGTATGTTTATTCCAGTGGGGGCGCGCGAGCGCACCCACTGGGTGTAGCCCCCGAGAGTCGGGCCGGCTGCTCGGCAGCCGGTCCGGGTCTTCTGCGTTTGAGTAGCTTATGCTTGGTTTTTATGCAGAGGAGCTGGTCCCAGTTCGGCTGAAGAGGGACGAGCTGGCCTCCGAGCGGGACCGGCTGGGGCAGGAGCTCCAGGCAGCCACGTCGGAGCGGGACCGGCTGGGTGGCCTGGTCGCTGATGGTCAAGCGGCGCGGGAGCGCCTGACCGCGGAGCTGTAGCGGGAGGTGGCGGCCCGGGAGGACGCCGCCAAGCAGGCGGCCGACGCCATCCAGCGGGCCATTGCTCTTCAGGACGAGGTAGATCACCTCAAGGGGGAGCTCGAGACGCGCGGGGTCGCTCTTGCTCAGATGGAGGAGGCGCTGGAGAGGGAGAAGAGCACAGGCCTTCAGCTCGCCCTTGAGATGGATGAGGCCTTCCAGCGTAAGTTCTGTTTTTGAGTTTCTTCCTTTGCCGACCCGCTTCGACTTGCTTTTTGTCTTGTTTGTTGATTCCTCTCTTTCCCTCTAGACCGGTTCCCGGAGACCCAGCGCCGCGCCGAGCGGGCCGTTGCGGAGCACCGGGAGTGCCTGCGGCGGCGTGGGCAGGAGGTCGAGGAGCACGCTGGCTGGGACGTGCCTGAGCTTGCGCTGGCCGTCGAGAACCTGCTGATCCATGTCCAGCGCTGCATGGAGCGGCTCCTTACGGCCGGCAAGGAGGTGATTTCGGCCCTCTGGCCGGGTCGTGGGGCCCCGGAGGGCCGCGTGGCGCTGTGGCTGGAGAATGCGGCGGCCCGGATCGAGGTGTGGAAGGCGTCGGCGGCCCGCTTCGGGGCGTAGATGGCCCTCCGGTTTGTCACCTCGTGGTACCCCGGCGTCAACCTGGACCGGCTGGTCACGATGTGCGAGGTTCCGGAGGCGGAGCGGGCTGCCCGCGAAGGCGCCCTGGTCCGCCGAGCCAACGAGCTGGCGTCGTACGTCGACCCGGACGAGCTTCTGCCGGCGCTGGGCGAAGACGGCGAGCCGGTCGCCGAGGACTCCTTCGGCAACCCTCAGGGCCCTGAGGACGATGAGGTCGCCGACGAGAGCACCGACTCCAGCACCGGCAGCGACACCGAGGCCATGGAGGAAGAGCCAGCTGGCGATGCGCCGGAGGCCTAGGCGCCCCTCCTTTTCTTTTTGCTGTATCAGCTCCCTTTGCTGCAAGACTTGTTTAATATGCATTTCCACCCACTGGGGGTGTATTGTAAAGAATCCTTGGCCTGTGGCCTTTTGCTTATGAATTTTCTTGAAGTCCAAAACGTTTGCGTGTCGGCTCCTCCCCTTCCTTTTACCTTTCGACTCTTGTTTTATGCACAGGTTCCTTCCGGCTTCCGCCCCGCCTGTCAGCCAGCCGGGAGCCGGTCTGGGACAGGGACGGGGCATCGTCCTTGGGGAAAACGAGCGGTCCTTAGAGTCGTCCGGCTATGGTTGGGGCGAGCCGGCGGAGGCTGGGTTCTATAGGTAACATGGTCCGGTTGGACCTGTCCGGCTGTTACTCCTAAGGTGGCGTTCGCGTGGTAAGTTTCTTTCTACCCCATGGTTCCGCCAGCCGGACAGCCGGGGGCCGGTCTGTGGCTGGGTAGGGAGGGTAGGAAAGGGTTGCTTGCCCACGCTACTTGCCTGCGTTGGAGAAGAGCCGGCGAGCCCCTGGGCCAGGGAGCCAGACCCGGGTGCCCAGTTTAAAGAATGACAAGCCTTTGAAGGAATTTGAAAAGGGGCGTGCCCCAAGTGCCGGCTTGGGGCCCCCATTGCATTCATTGAGTTCCAACGGAAGGTAAGATACATACATACATGGGTTTTTTCTTAACAGTAGAACGGTCGGAGGAGTGCTGCGTTCCATGGGCGCTCTTTCTCCTCGCCGGAGGCATCTCTCTTGCATTTCTGCGACTTCTGGGCATCTATCAGGTAGTAGGCGTTGTTGTGCAATGCCTTGCTGACGATGAACGGGCCCTCCCATAGGGAGGACAGCTTGTACTGGACGGCAGTTCGCTGGATCCGTCTGAGCACCAGGTCCACCTCATGGAAAGAGAGGGGCCGGATCCGCTTGCTGTGGTAGTGCCGGAGCTTCTGCTGGTAGATGGCCGTCCGGCTCAGGGCCAGCTCACGTGCTTCTTCGAGTAGGTCGACACCGTCTTCTCTTGCTTCCTTCGCGTCTTGTTCCGTGTACAGGGTAACCCGAGGCGAGTCGAACTCGATGTCAGTGGGGATGATCGCCTCGGACCCGTATACCAGAAAGAAAGGGGCGTAGCCGGTCGACCGGTTGGGTGTGGTCCTGAGGCTCCAGAGGACGGCCGGCAACTCATCGACCCAGCAGCCGGCCGACCGTACGAGGGGTGCCACCAGCCAAGGCTTGAGGCCGTCCAGGAGCAAGCCATTTGCCCTCTCCGCCTGGCCGTTGGACTGTGGGTGGGCCACCGACGCGAGGTCGAGCCGGATGCCCTCCTGGGAGCAGAAACGCGCCATCGCGCCTTTGGCGAAATTCATGCCGTTGTCGGTGATGATGCTGTGGGGAACGCCGTAGCGGACCGTGACATCCTTGATGAACCGGACGGCTGTGGGGCCGTCCAGTTTCTTGATGGGTCTGGCGTCGATCCACTTGGTGAACTTGTCGACAGCAACCAGCAGATGCGTCATGCCGCCTCGGGCGGTCTTGAAGGGTCCCACCATGTCCAGTCCCCAGACGGCGAAGGGCCACGAAAGTGGGATGGTCTGGAGGGCTGTGGCCAGCAGGTGGCTCTGCGTGCTGAAGCGTTGACACCCCTCGCACTTGTCGACCAGTCGCTTGGCCTCTTCCAAGGCCATCGGCCAGTAGAATCCATGGCAGAAGGCCTTGGCCACCAGGGTTCTAGAGGCGGCGTGATGCCCGCACTCGCCCTGGTGGATGTCGAGGAGGATTTCTTGCCCCTTCTCCGGCTCGACGCAGCGTTGGAACACGCCGGTGGTGCTGCGATGGACGAGCTCGTGGTTGATGATGCTATAGGCCAGGGCGCGGCGTTGGATCTGCCGGGCCTTGTCCTCGTCAGGGGGTAGCTCTCCGCGCAAGAGAAAAACCAGAATGGGCTGGGCCCACGAGGGGGCCGAGACGGGAGCCGACTCGGGCTCGAGTGGGGCGCCGGGGGCAGCCGGAGCCGGCATCCCCGGGACCGGCTCGCCAGCCCTCGGGACCGGCTCGCCAGTCCCCGGGACTGGGACAGCGGGGGGTGCGGCGATCGCCGTCAGGACGGCCGTAGAGTCGGAGCCAGCCGCCGCGGGGGTGCTGGATGCCGGCGCCGGCGGCGTGGGGGTTGTCGCCGGAGCTGATGGCGCTGGCAGGGCAGCCGGAGCCGGCGGTGCCGGTAGAGCTGCCGGAGCAGCCGGTACGAAGATAGACTCCGATTCGGGCGATGGCTTGATAGAAGGCTTGAGTAGCCGCTCGAGGGAGACGCCGGCTGGGATGGCCTGCCGGGTGGAGCCGATTTTCGCCAATGTATCGGCCGCCTCGTTGTCCGCTCGAGGGACGTGGTGAAACTCGCAGCCCTCGAAGGAGCCGGTGAGCTGCTGGACGAGGAAGCGGTAGCTGGCCATGTTGGCGTCCCTGGCGTCCCATTCGCCAGAGACCCGCTGTACCACGAGATCGGAGTCGCCAAAGCAGATGATGCGCTGGATCCCGATCTCCTTGGCGAGCCGGAGGCCGTGGACGAGCGCCTCGTACTCAGCCACGTTGTTGGAGGCGGCAAAGAGGATCTGGAGCGCGTACTTGAGTTGGTCCCCCTTAGGGAACGACAAGACGATGCCGGCTCCCAAGCCGGTTCGCATCTTCGAGCCGTCGAAGTGCATGCGCCAATGCGTGGAGTCCGGGGGAGGCGGCACGAACTGGGTCTCGGCCCAGTTGTCGAGGAAATCCGCGATGGTCTGTGACTTGATGGCGGTGCGCGGCTCGTACCGGATCTCGTGGTCGGCGAGGGCGATGGCCCATTTGGTGATCCGGCCGGTCGCGTACCGGCCGCTCATGATCTCGCCGAGCGGGGCCGTGCTCACCGCGGTGATGGTGTGCTCCAGGAAGTACTGCTTGACCTTCTTGGCGGCGAAGTACACGCCGTAGCACATCTTCTGGTAGTGGGGGTAGTTCTGCTTGGAGGCGGAAAGGACCTCGCTGAGGTAGTAGACGGGGCGCTGGACCGGCAGTGCTTTGCCCTCTTCTGGCAGCTCTACCACCAGTACGACGCTGACCACACGGGTGGTGGCCGCGATGTATGCGAGCATCGGCTCCTTCTCAGCCGGCGCCGCCAGGATGGGGGCGCTACAGAGCGCACGCTTGAGGTTGCGGAACGCTTCGTCCGCCTGGTCGATCCCCTCGAACTTGGGCGACTTCCTCATGAGCTGGTGAAGAGGTAGCGCCTTCTCGCCCAGCCGGCTGATGAACCGGCTGAGCGAGGCAAGACAGCCGGCAAACTTCTGGATGTCGACGAGCTTGGCCGGCTTGTGCATGCGCTCGATGGCCCTGATCTTCTCTGGGTTAGCCTCGATGCCGCGGGCGGACACAAAGAAACCCAGGAGCTGGCCGGCCGGCACGCCGAATACGCACTTCTCCCTGTTTAGCTTGATCTTGTACTCGCGCAAGTTAGCGAAGGTCTCCCGGAGGTCGTTGAGGAGGCTGAAATGCTTCTTGGTCTTGACGACGATGTCGTCCACGTAGACGTGGACGTTCCTGCCGATCTGCGGCAGGAGGCACTTCTGCATGCAGCGCTGGAAAGTGGCGCCCGCATTCTTTAGGCCGAAGGACATGGTGATGTAGCAGTAGGCCCCAAAAGGGGTGATGAAGGAGGTCTTCAGTTGGTCGGCCGGGTCCAGTTTGATCTGGTGGTAGCCTGAGTAGGCGTCCAGAAAAGACAGCAGGTCGCAGCCGGCCGTGGAGTCGATAACTTGATCGATCCGTGGCAGGGCGAACGGGTCCTTGGGACATGCCTTGTTCAGGCTCGTGTAGTTGATACACATGCGCCATGTCTTGTTTTTCTTTAGCACCAGGACTGGGTTGGCCAGCCAGTCCGGGTGGAACACTTCCATGATGAAGCCGGCTGGGAGCAGCCGGGTGATCTCCTCTCCTATGGTACGCCGCTTCTCCTCGGAGAAACGGCGCAGGGGTTGCTTGACCGGCTTTGCATCCGGCCGCACATGAAGTTTGTGCTCGGCGAACTTCCTCGGAACACCCGGCATGTCTTTTGGAGACCATGCAAAGATGTCCCGATTCTCACGGAGGAAGTCGACGAGCTCGCCTTCCTATTTGCTGCTAAGGTTGGCGCCGATGGTGACGCACTGCTTGGGGTTGGCCGGGTCGAGCGGCACCTGCCTGATGTCTTTGGACGGCTGGAACGACGCCTCGCCGGTCGTCTGGGACGGGGGAGCCGGCACGGCCGACACGTTAGAGGCGTGAGCCACGAGCCGGTCGAGCTGCCGCTTCTCCTCCGCTATCTCCAGGGCCTCGGCCAGCCGGCTGCCGTCACGAGCGCATTCGATCGACATCTTGTAGTTGCCGGCGACGGTGATGATGCCCTTGGGGCCCGGCATCTTGAGCTTGAGGTAGGCATAGTGGGGGATCACCATGAAATTGATGTGGGCCGGCCGGCCCAGCAGCGCGTGGTAGGGGCTGTCAAGGTCCACCACCTCGAACCAGACCGGCTCACGGCGGAAGTGGCTCTGGTCGCCGAAGAGGACGTCGAGCTCGATCTTGCCGATGGGGGTGCAGGACTTTCCCGGCACAATGCCGTGGAAAACCGTCCGGCTTGCGCGCAAGTCTTTCTCCTTGAGCCCCAGCTTGAGCATTGTGTCGCAATAGAGGATGTTGATGCTGCTGCCCCCGTCGACCAACACCCGCGAGAAGCGGCAGGTGCGCCTCTCGGAGACGATGGTGGGATCGAGGACGAGGGCATGACTGCCCGGGTTTGGCATCACGGCCGGGTGGTCCGCCCGGCTCCAGGTGACCGGCTTCTCAGACCAATGCATGAACTGGGGGACCGAGGGGGCGACGGCGTTCACCTCGTGCCGGCGCTAGCGCACACTGTGTTTGTCGGTTGCTTCACTGGTGAAGACGACGTAGGACCCGTCCTGGCGAGGGAACTGGTCGTGGAGACGGCCGTCGTTGGCCGCCGGAGCCGGAGCAGGCGGCGTGGCCTGGGCCGGAGCCGGCTTGCGGGGAGCCGGAGGCGGAGGAGCCGGGAGGCCCTCGCCTCGGGCGAGCCGCTGGGAGAAGCTGCACTGCCGGAGCGTATGGGTGGCCGGCTTGGCCCCGGAGTGGTGTTTGCAAGGTAGGTCGAGCATCTGGTCGAAGGCAAGCTTGGGCTACCAGGCGGCCTTGCCGGTGCGCTGACGCTGGCTGGGGGCCTGGGCAGCCGGTTGCTCCTCTTCGATGGTGGCGACCTGCCGGCTCCCGTAGCAGGGGTCCGGTTGGTCGGGCTTGCGGTTGTTGTTCTGCTACTGCCGGTTGTCGACGGCCGCCCGCGGCGCGGCGGACGGCGGAACCGGCTTGGCTGGCGTGGCGACCTTCATCCGCATTGTGGAGTCGGCCATGGCGTATTTGTCTGCCTTGGCCATCAGGTCCGCCAGGGTAGCCGGCTCGAAGCACAAGAGCTTGTGCTTGAGCTGGGTGCCGTCGCAGCAACCCTCGATGAAATACTGGATGGCCTGCACCTTGTGCACTCCGTCGCAGGAGTTGCGAAGTTCGGTCCAGCTGGTGAGGTAGTCGCGAAGGGGCTCCTCCGGCCCCTGGACGCACATGGCCAGCTCGCGGGGCCGTCCGGGCCGCTTGTAGGTGCCGGTGAAGTTGCAGACGAACGCTTCCTCGAAGTCCGTCCAGGTGTTGAAGCTGCCGGCCGACAGGCTGTTAAGCCAGGTCCGGGCCGAGCCGGTCAACATCAGGGGGGCGTAGCGCACGGCTACGCGTTTGTTCCCCCTGGCGATGCCGACCGCGGTGGTATAGTCGACCAGCCAGTCCTCCGGCTTGGAGGAGCCGTTGTACTTCGGGGTGTCGCAAGGGAGAGTGAACCCGACCGGAAACGGCTCGTTGCGAATCCGGGGGCCGAAGCACGCCGGGCCGATCGAGCCCTCTTCCTCGAGGAGGGCCGACTGTGCCAGCCGCTTGATGCGGGTCCGAGCGTCGTTCTCGCTCCGCGGGATGCGCGGGCCGAGCCGAGCGGCGAGCTCGGGGCGAACAGTTGGGGCAGGCGAGCGTGCACGTTCCCGCCGCGGAGGCGGGGTATGGTTCCGGCTGCGCCGGCTGCCGCCAGCCGGAGCGTCGTTGTGCCGGGTGGTGACGGTCGGCTGCTTGTCTCGCAGCCGGGTGCGTTCGTTGTGAGACCCAGTGCCCCGCCGGCCAGATCCGCGGGGGGAAGAGACTTGCTGCACCGGCCGGCGCTGGCCAGCAGTAGGCGGAGCGTCCCCCTCAGGGACGGGGACTTCAGAGCCGGCATTGATGCCGTCGAGCCGGGCCTGCTGGGCGTTGGTGGTGGCGATGAGGTCTCGGATGTGTTGATCCTGCAGTTCTCGCTCTTCGCCCTCCAGGCCAGCGAGGTCGGCGTAAGCCACATGGGCCGCCCTTAGGTTGGCGGCCGGAGTGTCGTAGGTGGGGAGCCTGCCACCGAGGATTTCCGCGACCACGCGGCCGCGGTCGCGGACGTCATCGCGCCGGCTGGGCGCGTTGCCAGCGGGGGTGAGGCCGTAGGCGGAGTTATACTCGCGCTGCGCGGACTCCATCCGGCGCTTGGTTGTGGCAAGCATGGTTGCCTCGTCGAACAGCTGCCGGCGAGTAGCTTCCAGCTCGGCCGTAGCCGTGGCTGGATTTGCTGTCGGCGCGACGGGGGTGCTGAGGCCCCGCAGCACGGCGCCGAGGGGGTCGTAGGTGCCGGCGCGAGCGGCCGCGGCGGCCGCGTTCGCCTCCGCCCTGGCGCGGCCGGAGGTCGTGGAGGAGCCGGTGGCCATTACCCCCGCGAGGATGCGGGAGTCGCCGGCCTCGCCCGAGGTGAGTGCGCTCACGGACGAGGGCGGGTCGAGGCAGTCGAGCACCTGGCTAGGGTACTCGTCGGCAGCTGGCTTGTCGGAGAGGCTCAGCTTACCGACGCGCTCGGTGAGGATGGTGACGTCGATCCGAGGGTCGCCGTCGAGCCACTCAACGGAGAGGCCGGCAGCGTCGCCCGTAGGGCCAGCGGGGGCGGGGTTCCGCCCCGCAGGAACAAGCCCCACGAGCGTGCAGTTCCGCCCGGACGCGGGGCGGCCGGGGGAGGTGGTGAAGGGTCCCGCCCGGAGCGTGACTCTGGCCGGCGCCGCGGAAGATCCCACGGTGGGCGCCAACTGTCGTCGTTTTCTCACGACAGATCCCATGGGGTGGCTTATCGAGAGTGGTTGGGGCCGAAGGACGCCGACGGGCTCCGGGAGCGGGATTGGGCACGAGCGGTGGCGGACACATGACGTACCCAGGTTCAAGGTCCTTCGTGGGAGGTAATACCCCTAGTCCTGCTGTTCTAGTTGGATGGGGAAAGATGTTACAATGGTGCTCCTTGGGCTGTTTGTCTAGAGGTGGAAGAAGGAGCTGCCGGCTCCTCTTCCTTTTCTATGTGTGGGTGTGAGAGAGGGGTGAACGCCTCCGTGCATGTGTTGTCTGCCCGATGCATGGGGGCCTCGGGGGGTTTTATAGGCCAACCCCCCGGGGTATAGTATTCTTAAGATATTACAAGGGGGGACCCGGCAGGCAGCCTCTCCAACCGGCCAGGGGGCCCGCCGGCTGGGTCGTCTTGTCGCCCGTAAGGCCCGCCGGCTGCGCGGTCCCATCGCCAGCTGGGGCCCGCCAGCCGGCTCTTCTATTGGCTCGCGCTCACCTGCCGCGGCACGGGCTGCCCCGTCCGGCGTCGTCTTGCGCCAGCCGGCCGAAGTCAGCGGTACGGCTGGCGATGCTGTAGCCACGCCGGGGCAGGTAACAGAGTGGACGGCGGGGCAGAGGTACTGTGGCTCCGCCGGGTTCAAATCAGTTCTCGGTCAGCGGTACGGTCGTCCGGACTGTAGCTATGCGCGTCCGTGCGTCAGCGGCCGCTGTAGCTACATCGGAGTCCGTCGTGGGGGTCGCGTCCCGTCAGCGGCCGCTGTAGCTACATCGGAGTCCGTCGTGGGGGTCGCGTCCCGTCAGCGTACCCGGCCGCAGTAGGAAGGGACGGATACCCGCCTGTCCAGAGGTCAGCGGGTCGAGCTAGTCGCGTAGCGGCAGGGTGCGCCTGGCCGGGGGCCAGACGGCCGGCTCCTGTCCAACCGGCTGCGAGCCAGCCGGCCCCCCTCTGCCAGTCACGGACCAGCCGGCAGCGGACCAGCCGTCCTGGGGGACTGCCGGTCATTGGGCCAGCCGGCCCTTGGCCAGCCGGCCGTATAGAGTTTCAGAAAGGGGCTGGAACTCCCTCTTCTTGGCATACCCAGGGGTAATAACCCCGTCAAGCATAGGCACATGGATCGGTGATGGATAATGATTTAGATGACATCAATCATGTAACAGTTACACACTAGAGCGACATAGAACTAGCTCCAATTCATCAATGTAATGTAGGCATGTATACCGTATATAGTCATACGTTCTGGCAATAAGAACTTGCATGACATCTTTTGTCCTACCTTCCCGTGGCAGCGGGGTCCATATGGAAACTAAGGGATATTAAGGCCTCCTTTTAATAGAGAACCGGAACAAAGCATTAACACGTGGCAATCGCCGGAACGAATCCCAATTATTGTCACCTTGGGGTATGCAGATCATGACACGTAATAGGTGCATACAACTTGCAAGATAGGATCCAAAAGACTCTCATATTCATGAAAACACAACAGGTTCAGATCTGAAATCATGGCAGTCGGGCCCTAGTGACAAGCATTAAGCATAGCAAAGACATAGCAACATCGATCTCAGAACATAGTGGATACTAGGGATCAAGCCCTATCAAAATAACTCGATTACATGATCAATCTCATCCAGTCCCATCACCGTCCAACAAGCCTACAAAGGAATTACTCACTCCCTGTGGTGAGCATCATGGCGGTGTTGATGAAGAAGGGTTGGTGATGACGATGGCGAGGAATACCCCTCTCCGAAGCCCCAAACGGACTCCAGATCTGCCCTCCCGAGGAAGAACAGGAGGTGGAGGTGGCTCCGTCTCGTGAAACGCGATGAAAAATTCTCTCCTATTTTTTTATCCGTAATTGTGAATTTATAGGACTGGAATTAGGGTCGGGGGAGCCACGAGGTGGCCCCAAGCTAACAGAGCGCGCCCAGGGGGGTGGGCGTGCCCTGATGGCTTGGCACCAACAGGTGGCCCCCCTCTGGTGGGTCTTCGCTCCATAATTCTTCATATTTTCTAGAAAAAATCCTCAAAAAGTTTCGTCCAATTCCGAGAATTTTATTTTTGCACAAAAATAACACCATGGCAGTTCTACTGAAAACAACGTCAGTCCGGGTTAGTTTCATTCAAATCATGCAAATTAGAGTCCAAAACAAGAGCAAAAGTGTTTGGAAAAGTAGATACCTTTGAGACGTATCGACTCCCCCAAGCTTAACTCATTGCTTGTCCTCAAGCAATTCAGTTGATAAACTGGAAGTGATAAAGAAAACTTTTACAAACTCTTTTGTTCTCATTGCTATATATATATGCTTAGCTAGTGGTTAGGTTTTCAGCATAAATCATAAGTAACCATATCGATGATAACACTTAGCTATTATATTCACTCATGACAATAACATAACCAACTAGCGAGGAATAATAAAATATCTCACATGACAACAATTGTCAAAACAATCATGATATAATATGATGACATGGTATCTCGCTAGCTCTTTCTGAGACCGCAAAACATAAATGCACAGCACCTCTGAGCTCCAAGCAGTGACTAAACATTGCAATTCAGGGCAGAAGAGATCCAGTCATGCTCACATCCAACATTAACTAGACTCAATGCATAGAAATGACAATAGTGCTCTTCGGTCTGGTGCTTTAGCAAGAAGGTTATGACTCAATGTCGGCATTCTGGATACCAAGGTACCCAGACTTGCCTGCCTGCGGCCCAAGGCGTGGCCCACCTCGACGACCAAGTATGGCCCGACGCGGCCTCACTCGACAAAAGGCCCTCGCGAGACCCCGTGCTCACGAGGGAAACAACGCCAAGACCCGCGGGGAGATAGGCCTCCCCATGCCTCCTCCTGAGCGGCGGAGACTCCTATGCAACACACGACCTCAGGAGGCCAAGGGTGATGTCAGCCAGGCCACGCGGGCGCCAGTGTGCCAGAGGGGACAATTTCCCCTTTGGTGCAAAGGATGCAGGCGCGCACGCGAGTCCCCAAAGCGCCCCCAAAGGTTTCTACTTCGGTGCAACGAGACCAAGACCCCAAGCCCCGTAGGACGGACGTCATCACCGAGCCCACCACTGCATCACCGTCGACAAATTTGCAAGCGAAGACCACCTTTCGTCAGGATAGGGTGTACCTCCTGTCCCCCTTCGCATAAGGCCGTTGTGGGATCCCTTCCCGCCATTGCAATAAGGGAAGAGGACCCGGGCCGCTATAAATAGAGGCTAGGTAGCCCGGTAGAAGGACACGAAACAACCACCCCGCAAACACATCTGCAAGGCAGCACACCTATGTACTAGTTCATCCACAAACCTCCTCGTGAGGCAATCCACCAAAGGCAGGAGTAGGGTTTTACGCCTCGCGGCGGCCCGAACCTGGGTAAACTCTTGTGTGCTATCTTTTTCCTTGCCATCAAGCGGGGTTATCGTGTTGTGAGCTTGGAAGGGGCGAAGCTGCTGGGGAATCTTCGCACACGCCCCTGGGTTCAAATTCCTTAGGGTTTTGCGGATTCCGAAATCCGACATTTGGCGTGCCATGTATGGGGCGTGTCGGGATCCTCACTCAAGCTTCGCCTCGCCACCGCTCGGTGCTTCCATGGCCAAGTGACGCCGAGCCCGCGCTGATCGACGGTCTGCCCGCGTCGCTCGGGCGACGCCACCAGACCTCGGCCTCCCGCGCTACCCCGCTCTTCCGTCAGAAGGCGCTGACTCCAGCCCGGCCTCGGGCAGGCACCGGGGGCTGTCGCCCTCGCCAACCACGCAACGCGCTCTCACCGCCCTGGCCCTCCCTAGCGTCCGCGTCGCGGCATGATCCCCCCAGGCTCGCCGCGACTCGGCACGCGGGCAAGTCACACTCCACGTGGCCGGGGAGCCGCGGCCCTTCCGCATTGCTCGCGGGCGCCACGACAGATGGGTGTGCCGCGCGGCCGCGCGTGCCACCACGACCGGTGAGGCCCAGACGCTTCCCTATGGGACGACCCAGGAGGCTCTCGTCTGTGAAGCCACCCAACCAACCGTCGAGATGCTGAGGACGTGCGGATGTACGGGAGAAGCGCGTCGCGACCCGCACACGCCGGGAGTACGGCCCGGCTCATTGGGCACGCAGGGGTTAGCCCCTGGCGCAGACAGGGGCCGACGGGAGCTGCCAGCCACTTGGGGTGGGCACCGCAATGCGACTCTCAGCACAGCCGGCGCGTCAGGGGAGGGCGCCCGACGGCTCGTCTATACCAACACCCGGGGGCTTGCGCAACTCTACCATGACCATGTTGGCAAGCTCACGGGACATGATGGGAGCAGCGCCAACCACCACGACAATAGGGGGAGCGTATGCGACTCCGCGAGCAGCTCTCTTCAGGGCTGGTATGAACAGCCTCGCGAGGGCGGCTGGCGGGGCCGGCCTCATGAGGATGCCAGGCACTGGCAACCCCGTGAGGCGCGTCCACTGGTGAGGGGCTACCCTTGGCGAGCGCCTGGGTCCGCGGACCGGGGGTCGCCTGCCTGGAGACGGAGGGTGGAACACACGCCCATGTCCCCAGGCAGGGCGACGCTAGCCTGGAGACGGAGGGTGGAACACACCCCCATGTCCTCAGGCCTGGTGCTCCCAACCTGTAGACGGAGGGTGGAACACACGCCCATGTCCTCAGGCCGGGTGCCCCCTGTTAGGGGATGGAGGGTGGAACATACGCCCACGTCCCCTGGAAGCGCGACTCCTACCCAGAGACAGAGGGTGGAGCACATGCCCATGTCTCCGGGACAGGTTTCGCTCAACCAGTGGCAAGAGCTCACGTACTCACCCATGTCCCTGGGCCAGGTTCGGCCCACCCGGGGACAGGCGGTGGGGTACCCGCGCGGAGCTCCCGGGCACCCCGGTGAGGCACGCTGGGGTACCGCCTTGGGAGTCCGCCTCGCACGCGACGGAGGGCCCCTGTGCCGAGCCCCGCCCACGGCACAGGGGGCTGCGGCGCCGCTACAACAACGACATCCGTCCCCGGGCTTCGGAGAGCCCGGGGACCTGCTCCAGAATGGGCCCTCCCTGCGAAGGGTGTGGGGGGCTTGCCCCACGCTCGGGGGCCCGTTCGGGACCCATCCCACGTCGCCGCACCATGCTTGGGGGCTGGGAGCGGGCTCCATGACAGGGAGGCATGTAGCTCTCAGTGCACCCCCAGGCCCAAACCGTGACACTCTCACATTATAATGAGTGGGCTGTATACGCCCGGAGCCCCCCGAGGACGCGGAGGGGTTCCATCCCATGCCCAAGTGGAAGCCCCATGCTCCGCGCTGGCGTACAACACTGCCCCCCAATGGCTATGCCCACGCAACGTGGAAGCCCTACGCTCCACGCTGGGGAGAAGACGAAGACGAAGACTAGTCTTGATGCCGGACGCGGCTGTTCTTTGCCTATTCTTGTATTCTTATTTGCCCTTTTTCTGGAATAAAACTTGAAGTTCTTGCGATTTTCTTCTGGAAATAAAAGGGAGGGGGTCATTCTTTCTGGTAACAATTTTCGTTTGGTATCTCGCTTTCTTTGGGAAGTTCGGCGTTTGCCTTCGCTCTCGCGATCGACCCAAAGCGAAGGCTGGGTGCGGTGAGTGCGCTATCGCGCACACCCTGCCAAGGCACAAACACTCGGGCACTCGTGAGGGGCGGTCATCCAGGCCGACAGGAGCTTTCGACAAGAACATACAACGTCGCGCACCATACAACACGGGAGCATCCTCAGAGGTCTTTCCAAAAACACGCTCAAGCCGCTACTGGGCTGCGCTCATGACCCCTACAGGCGAACACGAAGTCTACTCATGGATACACGCTGTCGTCATCGCCTACGTCGTCACCATCGCTGCCGGGCTCGCAGCCCCCGGCTCCGCCATTGTCCTCCGGCTCCTCGGAGGAAAACCCTGTGATCAAGTCCTCCACATGGTCCTCCAGCCACCTGGCAAGGGCGCCTCGGATCACTTCGGGCACCGGGGCAAGCACCGCCCCAAAGTCGAAGTGCGGATCGAGGCGAAGGAGGTTGCTGAAGACGTGCGAGGCCGCCCGCGCGAGGAGGTCACGGCGTTTCTCCTCCACGAGCTCGCGGATCCTCTCCGCACCCCCTCAAGGCACTCCACGACCCTGGAGAAGAAGCCCAGGTACCCCGCGTCGTCTGGAACCAGGGGGCTCAAGATGCTCACACCACAGATATCACTCAGGGCCGGTTGGCCCTCTTCTCGAGGGACTGGAACATCTTGGAGCACGTATGCTGGAGGCCGCGGGCACGATCCGCCTCGTCCGAAGCCTTCTCCGCAAGGGAAGCAATGCCCTTTACCTGCTTATAGAGAAAAGCTAGCTCGGCCTCAGCAGCAGCCTGGGCATCCATTGCGGCTTGCCGAAGTCGCTCCTCTTGATCTAACCTTTTCTTGAGAACATCAACCTCGCCTTTCACGTGGTCGTGTCGCTTGCAGTAACGGGACTCCTGGAGCTTCAGCTTTGCGCGGTAGTCCTGGAGAAGGGAGCGCCAAGCCTCCGCCATCTTGTAGTCGACCTCCTCCTGGAATTTTGCCTCGCGGGAGGCAAGGGAGTCCTCGGCGAGGGACACCTGGTGTTCCCTCACCTCCAGCCTCTCATGCTCCAGAACCTGCTCCAACGCCTCCATCGTCAGCACCTCCTCGGGTATGCAGGGCCCCGCGCCGCCGGCGTGCGGCTCGGTCGTCATAGCATCAAGAGCGGCCCTGTGAACCTGGATTCGCCTCTCAAGGGCGGCGTTGGAGGCTTCAAGTTCCTTCAGGCGTTCCTCCGAGGCCTTGCGTCGGCAGTCGGCGGCGTGGGCCTCCGCGAGGGCGCGGTATCGGGCCTCCCTCGCCGCGGAAAGGGACCCCTCGGCGATGGCGTGGGCGCGCTCGCGCTGCAGGTGGCCGAGGTTGACGGCAACCTCAAGACGATGCCACTCGTGCGACAGGCATTGGCGCTCTGCCTCGAGACAAGCGTCAGCGGTGATGAGCTCTGTCCCCAGGCGCCCCAGCGCATTCGCCGCGGTCTGGAGCAAACCATGCCGCACGGCGCTCCGGTCGCATGCGAGCTCGAGGGCCCAACCGGGATATCCGCCTTCCCCTGGGCCGGTCGGAAGGGCATGCGAGGGGCCGCTTGGCCCTGACGCGCGCGCAGGGGCTGGGGGCTCCTCCCCTCTCCCCTCGAGCGGAGGTCGCACCCCACGAGGGTCCGTGTCGCCGCTCAAGGAGGGCCCTGAAGCACGGCGCGGCTGGTTTTCAGAGAAGGCCACCAGCGGAGGGTGTAGCACCGCCCTCGCGAGGTGAGGGCCGGGCATGAAGAAGTTCGCAGGGAACACACGCGCAAGACCCCACGGGCATGAAGAAGCTCGGGCACGGGCGCCTCGCCGCGGGGGGCCTCGAGGACTGCAGGCACCGAGGCCACGATGGGCCCGGTCGCCTCAGGAGGCGGTGGTGACGTCGTGCCCTCTTCTTCAACGAAGGGAAGCCTGCGAAATAGAGATTCAGGACGAATACATCAGGGAAGACAGAGGGGGCTCGGACACTTACTCGTCCAAGGCGACCCACTTCCTCTTCATCGGCGCCCACGGCGCCGGGCGGTGGCTGCCCCCGAGCCTCTTCCTCTTCCGGCAAGCGCGGGGGCCTGGGGGCGGCGTGTCGGCAACTGCCCCAGGCACCCGACGGCGAAGATGGCGGCCGCCTCCGTTGTCGGGGGCTTCATGGCCCCCGCACCCTCAGGACCCCCCGGCCTCGCAGCCGTCGCAGAGGGATCATCCTGAGGGGCCGCCTTCACCAGGGGAGGAGCCCCCACTCATCGAAACGCGGCATCCCCCCGGCAAGGGCCCCCCCGTCCGGGTGGTTGTACAGAGGAAGACCGTTCCGGGGAAGTTCGTCCGGGTCCCTGCCGGTTAGGCGGCGGAGTAGCTCGCGCAGCGCGCTGGGAAGAAGAGAGGGGACCTGGAGCCGCATGGGGTGGCAGGGGCCCGCGAATGTCCACATCGGGCGTGAATGGCGTTGAAGGGGAGCAATTCGCTAGCGGGAGAACTCCCACACCACCATCGCCATTGTCACGCCGCCCCCCCTCAGTTCCGCCAGCCTGACCAAGACGGGCGCAAGCCGAGGGTCGTCAAGCTCCTCGTTTCTCTACCTAGGGTTTGGTTCAGCAGGGACCGACGGGGGTTGGAGCAAGAAGCCGGCTTCAGCAGCATCAACATACACCCATTGCCTCCGGAAACCTTCTGCGTTCGGTGAAAGCCGGGCGTCGGGGGCCCCGCTGGCCGTCGCATCGGCGGCCCGCAGGGACATGCATCCAGAACAATGCCCCAAGGGTTCAACTAGAGGGAGAAGAAGTGACGAAGCAAGGCCACAGAAGGGGAGATGCCAATGAAGGCTTCACACAGGAACGCGAAGGCAGAAAGGAGGACGATGGAGCCAGAGTCGAGATGAAGTGCATGAACCTGGTAGTGCATGAGCACGGCCGAAAAGAAGTCCGAGAACGGCGGCAGCAGGCCGGAGAGGAGGGCGTGAAGGTGAAGAGGAATACAGGTGGCCTCTAGCTCGGCTTGGGGCCGCGAGCCCAGCCAGATCTTGGTCGCCCCCCACTCGTTGGAGCCGGCGGCGACCGCTAGGCGGACCTTCTCCAACCCCTCAAGGTTGACTACTAAGGAACGGCCTAACGCGGGCTCTGGCGCCAGCACAGGCTCCGGCGCCTTCGAGGACTCGCCCCCTACCTTCTTGGAGGTCATGGCGGGAGGCCAAAACGGACGGACGGGAGGTTTGGCGGAGAAGGAGCGAGCCGCGGAAGGAGGGAGACGGGCCGCCAGATTGGTGGGGAACAGTGATGGCTCGGAGGGGTGCGCCAGACGGTTTGTCAGCCGGGGCGGTCGCTGAGGAAGCGCAAAGAGAGTAGGCGCCCCGCGTCTCGCAATGCGCCACACGTCAAGTTGGGCCCGCAGGCGATTGGGGCCCACGGCGCTTCGGGCCATCCTCCGTGGCTTTGCCCCGAAGCTAGCTCGAGCGCGCCTCGGGCCCGGGGGCTACTATCGGCGTTCTGGATACCAGGGTACCCAGACTTGTCTGCCTGCGGCCCAAGGCGTGGCCCACCTCGACGACCAAGTACGGCCCGGCGCGGCCTCACTCGACACAAGGCCCTCACGAGACTCCGAGCTCGCGACGGAAACAGCGCCAAGACCCGCGGGGAGATAGGCCTCCCCAGGCCTCCTCCTGAGCGGCGGAGACTCCTATGCAACACACAACCTCAGGAGGCCAAGGGTGACGCCAGCCAGGCCAGGCGGGCGCCAATGTGCCAAAGGGGAAAGTTTCCCCTTTGGTGCAAAGGAGGCAGGGGCGCACGCGAGTCCCCAAAGCGCCCCCAAAGGTTTCTACTTTAGTGAAACGAGACCAAGACTCCAAGCCCCGCAGGACGGACGTCATCACCGAGCCCACCACTGCATCACCGTCGACCACTTTGCAGGCGAAGACCACCTTTAGTCAGGATAGGGTGTACCTCCTGTCCCCCTTCGCATTCGGCCGTTGTGGGATCCCTTCCCGCCATTGCGATAAGGGAAGAGGACCCGGGCCGCTATAAATAGAGGCTAGGTAGCCCGGTAGAAGGACACGAAACAACCACCCCGGAAACACATCTGCAAGGCAGCACACCTCTGTACTAGTTCATCCGCAAACCTCCTCGTGAGGCAATCCACCAAAGGCAGGAGTAGGGTTTTACGCCTCGCGGCGGCCCGAACCTGCGTAAACTCTTGTGTGCTATCTTCTTCCTCGCCATCGAGCGGGGTTATCGTGTTGTGAGCTTGGAAGGGGCAAAGCTGTTGGGGAATCTTCGCACACGCCCCTAGGTTCGAATTCCTTAGGGTTTTGCGGAGCCCGAAATCCGACACTCAAGAATAAAATTAAATAGCATAAAAGTAAATAGAAAGGCCCTTCGTAGTGGGAAGCATTGGTTTGCAGAGGTGACAGATCTCATGGTTTAAAACAGAGATGAAATTATAATTTTGAGTGGTGTGTTTTTCCTGTCAACATCATGACTGAGTTTTCAATATCTTCCATGGTAAACACATTATGGGCGGTTTTCCCAAATGGAATTGAAAAGTTTACTCCCATCCACCATACATACACAAACCATGGCTGACCGAATTCATGGGTGCCTGCAAACATACCAACTGTCCCAGGAGTTCTGTTTAATTTATTTTGATTATGTAGGACTGGGCATCCCTTTTTACCAGCCTCTCTCATGCAATGATAGGCGAATAAACGCCCATCTTGAGAATAACCCGCTTAGCATGGAATATACTGACCGCCCCGTTGCTCCATGAGTGATACGAGCACATAAAATGAATGTTTATTTGAATGTTTAGAGGTGGCACATGAAAATTTACTTGGAACGGCAGGGTAATGCCGTATATAGGTAGATATGGTGGACTCATGTGGAACAACTTGGGTTTAAGGATTTTAGATGCACAAGCAGCATTCCCGCTTAGTAAAGGTGAAGGCTAGCAATAGATTGAGAAGCGACCAGCTAGAGAGCAAAAACGGTCAAAATCATGCATTACGAATAGTTAACATTGAACATTAGCATGAGTAGGCTATAAACACCTTGAACATAAATATCATGAAGGCTACATTGGATTTGAATCAACTACATGCTTACACATGTGCCAAGTCAAGCCGCTCGAATTACTCAGAGGTGGATACCATACAATCATACCACATCACAACCATTTTAATGCATGTTGACACATGAGATAAATCATTATTCACTCCTAGGTATTTAAGCATGGCATGAGCAACTATAATCTCTAATTGTCATCATAAACATGTTTAATCATAATATGCTGAATCAAGATCGAACGAGCTAAACATATTTACAAAAAACGGAAAACAAGAAGAATTCATACCAACTTCCTTTACCATGATCACCTCATCAAATATCGTCATTATTGCCTTTGACTTGAACGACCGAATGATGTGATAATAATAATAGTGCAAGTGTGCCGTGGACTAAGTTGGAATATGCGAAACAATTCATACAAAGGAGAAGACAAGGTAATATTGGCTCTTCGTTAGATCAACATTAATGCATATGAGAGCCACTCAACATTTTCATCGGGGTCTTGTCCTTTCACTGACTCAACAAAAGGAAAAGAAATTCAGAGAAACATGCTGAAATATTTTTGGAGTTTTTGGTTTTCTCGAAGAAAGCAAACGAACAAAGGAAAAACAAAAACGAGAAAAACTATTTACACAGAAAAGCTCCCAACATGCAAAGGAAATCTTTCTGGATTTTATTTTAACACTACAAACTAATTAAACACGAAATAAAAACCGAAAAGAAGCAAGAAATATTTTTGGGTTTTCAAAGTTTTTCAAACACACAAGAAGAAAGCGGAAAAATAAAATTAACATGGATATACAATTGAAGGGGATGAACACCGACAATTGAAATGAAGTGTGTGAACATGAATGTAATGTTGGTGAGAAATACATACTCCCCCAAAATTAGGCTTTTGCCTAGCTTGGTGATCACCACTGCTGGTCTGGATAATAGTTGAAGTGGTAGCTCATGGGGGCGTTCCTTGCCGCCTCCTCAGCCAAGCGAGCGGCCTCCACTATGGCATTGTACTCACGCACCTCGTCCTCAAGAACATAATATCTCCGTTTATTCTGAAAATCAAAGAGAGCAGGAGCAAGCAACATAACAGAGACATGATTATATTTATAAAATGTTAAGTTGTAGTCGTAACCCCGAGCAATGTCCATAAGAAAGTCATGACGACGCATGGCTTCAAAAGCTAAATATCTCTCAGGCAGCATAGGGTCATTAGGCTGAGGTGAGACTCTCAATCTCGCAACTATGCGGGAGGCATAAATGCCTCCATACAAATCACCATTACCCGCGTTAAGATGCAACCTACGGGCAACAATTGCACCAAGGTTATACTATTTATTACCAGTTACTGCAGTGTGAATGAGGTTCAAGTCAGGGGCACACAATGCATTAAAATCTTGCTTGCCCACTACACATTTCACATTAAATAATGCTAAGTAGCGAATAGAGGGAAAATTGACACTTTTATTCTAGCTTGTGTCACCCCTCTATCCTCTCCAACACAAAGACTCTCAAGGAACATATTATAATCAGATTTTTGTGGTTTGTCTAGTGTGCCCCAATATGGAAGTTTGCATGCATCACATAATTTTTCTAGAGTCATACTAATTTTTTTATTGTAGAGATTAAACAACACTCTAGAGGTACGGGGATGATATTGAAATCCTTGCGTAAATGAACGGGTAAGATCATAGTGTTGAACACACTTATCTGCAAGGAAGTCGATGACGTCGGTATTATAAATATATTGATCAAATTCTTCCTTAATTCCTGCACCTCTTATGAACTCATCGCATGGCCAGCGACATGATTTAGTGTCGGCCATGACTAGCATGCTTGTTCTGGGTTCAGCATAAGCTTGTCGCACCGAGCCCTCGCTGGATGTCTCACCCGAAGAACGCCTTTCTGAAATTTTTGGACCATAAATTATGTCAGTAAAACTTTGGAAGATTGGAAACAACTACTCATATAGATGCCTAGAGGCCATATCAAGCATTCAAACTACTTGGAACTCAAAGAATTCAACTTGCAAGCCCATTTTCTATAGCACCAAGTGCAGCAAAATATAAACCACTAAAGCAAAGACTAATTGGAGGAACAGGAGAGTCACATACCAAGGAACAATCCCTCAAAACAGTTTCGAAAACGGAGTTCCGAGCAAAGAGATTGAAAATCTCAAGTTTGGGAGCTAGAACACGAGAGAGAGAGTGTGTGTCCAGGATTTTTTTTCTAGAGGTAGGAGAAGGAGTGGGCTGAATGGATAAGTGAGGGGGTGCCTGTGGGCCCCAAGCCATCAGGGCGCTCCCAGGGGGGTGGGTGCACCCTGTTGGCTTGGCACCAACATGTGCACCCCCAGGTGGGTTTTCAACACCAGAAATTTTTAAATATTCTAGAAAAAATCATGTTAAAATTTTGTGGCATTTCGAGACTTTTTATTTTTGGGTCATTTTTCTTGCACGGTAAATTTAGAAAACTGGATAATCATGGCATTTTATTTTATTAAACTAAAAAGTAATAGAGAATAAACTTATGATACAGAAAGTTGTGTTTACTAAATTCATCGACCACATGTCTTTAAAAAAGGATCCATTAATAAGGTTGATCTAGTCTTATTAATAACCGTTTCCAATTGACATGAAACCGAAGAATTTTCATATAACACTAAGTTACCTCAATGGGGATTTGCATATCCCCAACAGTAAGGACATCAAATTTCTTCTTTGTAGTAGGAAGAGGAAATTCAAACCTCCAATAGTAATTCTAGCAATTGGTTCAATGGTATTAATATTATTCACAAAAGCTTGCTTCTTCGAAAAATGCACCGTATGTTGTTTCCCATTGACATGAAAAGTAACTTTGCTATTGTTGCAATCAATAACAGCCCCTGCGATATTTAAAAAGGCTCTACGAAGGATAATCGACATGTTGTCGTCCTCGGGCATCTCAAGAATAACAAAGTGTGTCAAGATAGTAACATTTGCAACCACAACAGAAACATCCTCACAAATTCCAATAGGTATAGCAGTGGATTTATCAGCCATTTGCAAAGATACCTCAGTAGGTGTATGCTTATTCAATTCAAGTCTTTTATATAAAGAGAAAGGCATAACACTAACACCGGCTCCTAGATCACATAAAGCAGTTTTAACAGAACTTCGTCTAATGGAGCAAGGTATTGTGGGTATACCCGGATCTCCGAACTTCTTAGGCACTCCACTGTCAAAAGAATAATTAGCAAGCATAGTGGCAATTTCAGTTTCATGTATTTTTCTTTTGTTGGTAATAATGTCATTCATATACTTAGCAGATGGAGGTTGTCGGCCCAGTGGGACCCAGGGTACCACAGTGTGGGATCGAGAAGGGACGTCTAGAGGGGGGTGAATAGACTACTTGACAAATTAAAAACCTAACCTTTTCCCAGTTTTAATGGTTGGCAGATTTTAGCAATTCTAACAATTCTAGCACACCATACACATGCAAGTGAATGAGTATAGCTACGAAAAGTAAAGACAATCACATGTAAGTAAGAGTAGAGAGGAGGAGATCAAACGCAATTGGAGACATGGAGATTTTTCCCGTGGTTCCAATAGGTGGTGCTATCGTACGTCCACGTTGATGGAGACTTCAACCCGTGGAGGGTAGCGGTCGCGAGAGTCCACGGAGGGCTCCACCCATAACGGTCCACAAAGTAGCAACCTCGTCCATTCCATCACGGCTTACGTCCATGAAAGACTAGCCTCACTCGGGGTTGATCTTCATGAAGTAGGTGATCTCCTTGCCCGTACAAACTTTTTGGTTCAACTGCACACACAAAGACGGAGGCTCCCAAGCGACACCTAACCAATCTAGGAGACACCACTCTCCAAAAGGTAATAGATGTGGTAACAATGATGAAATCCTTGCTCTTGTGCTTCAAAAGATAGTCTCCTCAACACACAATCACTCTCTCATAGATTTGGCTTGGTAGAAGAGGTTGATTGGGTGGAAAGCAACTTGGGGAGGCTAGAAATCAAGATTCATCTGGTTGGAGTGGAAGATCTTGATCTCAACACATGAGTAGGTGGTTCTCTCTCAGAAAAAATGGATGGGGCAAGTGTTGGTCTGTTCTGAGTGCTTCCTCTCCGAGTGAGAGGCAGGTGGAGGGGTAAATATATGTATCTCCAAAAATCAAACCGTTACAACATTATTGCCCATCTCGGTGAAACCGAAGAAAAAACTCGGTTGCACCGACTAGTGCAAAATGTGGCAACTTTTGGCGTTTCGATGAGACCGATATATAAATCTCGGTGGGTCCGATTTGGCTGACCTAGGCAGTTTCCAAAACTCAGTGAGACCTATTTCTAAAACTCGAAATTCCAATTCTTAGAAATAGGCTAACAGAAAGTTGGTCACTGCTTTTGGTTTCACCGAAATGAAAACTTGGTGTCACCGAGATCTTAGGGTTTGGCTTAGGATCTGTCTAGGCTGAAACTCGGTAGGGTCGATTTGGAAATATTGGTGGCACCGAATTTGAGTGATAGGGTTTATACGGAGTATTTTGTTGGAGAATTTCATGTGTATTTTTGTGGCTAACTCTAAGAACTTGGGCAACCAGATCATCATGGATAGCTCATCCCCTTTTAATAGTATTGGCTTTCCTATGGACTCAAGTGTGATTTCTCACAAAATGCAAAATGTAGAGTCTTGAAGCTTGATGTCTTGCCAATCCTATTCCATTCCTTCTTCTTATTCTTCTTCTTTCTTTGGGGATTCTCCACACATTCCAGCCAATTCTCTCTGTGGACTTTTTCTAAAATAAACTAGGTAAAGCTATTAGTCCAAGAGATAATGTATGCTGTCATGAATAATCAAAACCTCCAAGGGAGCATATGTGCTTTCAATCTCCCCCTTTTTGGTAATTGATGACAACATACAATCAAACCTTCAAATTTAGATATGCAAAGATATATGAAAGCTTTGAGAGACACATGACTAAGACAAGCTCCCCCTAAATGTGTGCAATCCCTTTTTGAGGATAGTTGCTTTGGAATGCATGAACACACACATTGTAGATGGGATATGATAAGTCATGTGAACCTTGGCTATATGCACCAAACATATGTGAGTGAGGTGTTTCCATGTTCAAGACTCTCTCTTGCAAATAATATGTGCAAGAAACAAGAGATCATATCATCTTTACCAAGGATATGATGCATATACTTACCTTGAAGTTCTTGAGCATTTTAACAGTAGGAACACACTTGAGAAAACAATGTTAGGAAACACAGGAGTATTCTTCTCATCCAAATGCAAAAGAATTCAAATGTACCAATATATGGAAGAAATATAGAAAATGATATTTCTCAAAATTGATATGTCTCCAAGAACATTTAGAACTTTCTCCCCTAAGTATGGATTTGTAAATCTTCCTCTCCCCCTGAATCTTAGCATGTAGATATTGGGAGTAGGTAGGGTGAGACAAGTCTAACACAAGATCATATATTCTCTCTCTCCTTATATGATAGTATGAATTTGGTCTTCTCTCTCCCCCTTAAGAGATATTTCTCCTCCTTGATAGGCATAGGCTTCATTTTTTTTTCATATTCCCCCCTTCATATTTATCCCCCTTTAATACCTTTAATAAGCATAAGCTTTTATATTTCCCCTCCTTTGGCATTAATTTCCAAAAAGGGTCAGAGGATAAGGGATCCTAGAGATTAAGGGTCATTGAGGTAATTGGCGGAAGATGTCAAGAAAATGGCAATAGACCCAAGTGATGGCAGAAAGTCGGTGGCTCCGAGGCAAAGTGAATCGGTAGAAACAATAAGGAAATATTAGGCCTCTGGGTAAAATCGGTACAACCGAAGAGATTCATATCGGTGGTACCGAAGAAGCTCTTCGCAATATATCTGCATTATCGGTGGAACCGACTTTCCCAGCTCGGAAAGACCGAAAGTGCAAACAGAAACTTGGCAAAGTTATTCTTGACCATTTTGTTGACGAAAATGATTTTCAGAAAGTCTCAATAGATTCTAAAAGATTTACAATGAATTTTGCAAGGAGACTTGCAAGTAATATTCAACTAGATGAAGATTGAGTGGTTTCGATAAAGCATGAAACTGAAAAATGATCCAAATAAGAAGCTTCATCTAGATGATGATCGGTGACTAGGTCACCTATATTAGAATACTTGATCATAGGTCATACTCATCATTAAGCTCAAAATGGGGTTACCATTTTTCGTTTAAGCATTTTGATGTTTTCATATCACTTTGAATTGCTTTGACTAATGACTTGGAGTAAAGCTTCTTCAAGGATATGAGCACATACCTTTGTGCGATGTAGATGACATGGCGTGTAGGTGGACTTGTTGTGGATGCTCGAAGTTGATGGAGATCATCTTGATTTGGGAGCAATCCTTATTTTCTTTCAAGCTAGGTCCTCCTACAAGGGTTAGTCATGCAAGGAAGAACAAGATATATCCAAATGACAAGATTGAGATTTTCGTCATATGTATGTCAAGGATATGGTTTGTGTTGTCTTATATCTCCATCACAACGTAGGATTGTGGATACTTGGACAAGACAAGATTGCTTTTGATTGTAGTTGTTGGCAATCTTGTGGAATATAGTTCATCCAAGTAACTACAAAAGGTTAGATGCAATACAAGGGAGCATAGTTTTCCAAGGGTATAAGATAGTATCATATCAATAGTATCAAGGAATAGTCATGTAAGCTCACGCCCTTGCATGCATCCGAGTGAGTATAGATAAAGTTTGAAGCATCAATGATGTTCAACTCACTCCTCAAGTGGCAAAACACTTTCTCATCAAGTGGCTTAGTAAAGATATCGGCCAATTACTTGTTGGTGCGAACATGTTTGAGATTAATGTCCCCTTTAGCAACATGATCACGAATGAAATGATGACGAACTTGAATGTGTTTAGTTCGAGAATGTTGCACGGGATTATGAGCAATCTTAATAGCACTCTCATTGTCACACAACAATGGAACATGTCTCACATGTATTCCATAATCCTTTAGTGTTTGAGTCATCCATAGTAATTGCGCACAACATGATCCGGCGGCAATGTATTCCGCTTCGGCGGTAGATAGAGATACTGAGTTTTTTTCTTGGATACCCAAGACACAAGAGATCTCCCAATAAATTGACAAGTACCCGAGGTGGATTTTCTATCAACCTTATCTCCGACATAGTCCGAGTCGGAATAGCCAACAAGGCTAAAAGAAGATCCCTTGGGATACCAAATGCCAAAGTTTGGTGTATGTATCAAGTATCTCACAATTCTTTTCATGGCCTTAAGATGACACTCTTTAGGAGCGGCTTGATTTCGAGCGCGCATGCACACACTAAGCATGATATCGGGTCAGGAGGAACATAGATATAGCAATGAACCGATCATTGATCGATAAACCTTTTGATCAACCGGTTTGTCCTCCTTGGTGAGATCAACATGTCCACTAGTAGGCATAGGATTTTTCATACCTTTACACTCTTGCATGTTGAACTTCTTGATCAAGTCCTTGGTATACTTGGTTTGAGAGATGAATGTTCCTTCTCTCGTTTGCTTGATTTGCAAACCAAGGAATTTTTTAGCTCACACATCATAGACATCTCATACTTCTCGGACATCAACCTTCCAAATTTCTCACTAAAATGTGGGTTAGTAGATCCAAATATAATATCATCCACATAAATTTGGCACACAAATTATTCACCGTTAATTCTTTTTGTGAACAAGGTTGCGTCAATTTTACCAATTTCAAAACCATTTTCAATAATGAACTTCGTTAAGCATGTGTACCAAGTACGTGGGGCTTGTTTAAGACCATAGAGAGCTATACGAAGTTTATAAACATGATTAGGTTTCTTAGGGTTCACAAAGCCGGGAGGTTGTTTTACATAAACTTCCTCCTCAATTTCACCATTTAGAAAAGCGCTTTTGATATCCATTTGGTAAAGAGTAATACCATGGTGATTGGCATAAGCAAGAAGTATACGAATGGCTTCAAGGCTAGCAACGGGGGCATAAGTCTCACAGTAGTCCATACCTTCGACTTGAGTGTAACCTTGAGCTACGCGACGTGCCTTGTCACGTACCACTTGACCATCTTCATCTTTCTTGTTTCGAAACACCCATTTTGTTCCAATGCTGTTTTGCTCTTCCTTGGTATTCTCTACTAGTGTCCATACTTTATTCCTCTCGAAGTTGTGTAGCTCTTCGTGCATAGCATTCACACAATCCGGGTCTTCAAGTGCTTCTTCTACCTTCATAGGCTCAATGCTAGAGATAAATGAGTAATGTTCACAAAAGTTAGCTAAACGAGTTTTAGAGCGAGTGATTCTCACGGTTTGTATGTCGCCGAATATTTGCTCTAAGGGATGATTCTTGTTCACTCTTACTCGAACTTGTGGTAGCTTTTGCTTGTTGGATGGTGGAGCTTCCTCATCATCAACATCTTCTTCTTCGTTGTTGTTGAAGGTGTCATTTACTTGAGGTGGTGGTTGTCGGCGTCCTGGGAACGGGGGTACCCAGACTTGCCTGCCTGCGGCCCATGGGCATGGCCCACTTGACGGTCCGTACGGCCCTGCGCGGCTTCACTCAAGACAATACCCTCGCGAGAGTCCCACCCATGCGAGGAGGACAACGCCAAGGCTCCTGGAAGAGGGAGACCTCCCCAGGCCCCCTCCTGAGTGGCGGAGATCTCTATGCAATGCTCGGCCTCGGGAGGTCAAGGGTGACGCTAGCCAGGCCAGGCGGGCGCCAGCGCCAGAGGGGACAATTTCCTCTTCGGTGCAAAGGGGGCAGGGACGAGCGCAGGTTCCCGAGGCGCCCCGCCAAAGGTTTCCATTCCGGTGCAATGAGACCAGGCCGGCAGGCGCGACAGGACGGATGTCACCAGCGAGCCCACCACCGCGTCACCACCACCTACTTTGTAGGCGAAGACCACCTTTCGTCAGGATAAGATGTACCTCCTGTCCCCTTTCGAATTTGGCCATTGTGGGATCCCTTCCCGCCATTGCGATAAGGGAAGAGGACCCGGGCCGCTATAAATAGAGGCTAGGCTGCTCTGTAGTGAAGGGAGATGGAATACCACCCGAACGCACTCGCGAGGCAACTCACCATTGTACCAGTTCATCCACGAACCTCCTCGTGAGGCAATCCACCAAAAGCAGGAGTAGGGTTTTACGCTTCGCAGCGGCCCGAACCTGGGTAAATTATCGTGTGCTATCTTCTTCCTCGCCATCGAGCGGGGTACCGTGCTGTGAGCTTGGGGGGTGAAGCTGTTGGAGCTCTTCGCACACGCCCCTAAGTTCGAACTTCTTAGGGTTTTTGCGGAGCCCGAAATCCGACATTTGGCGCACCAGGTACGGGGCGTGTCGAAGTCCTCCTCAAGCCTCGCTCCTTCTCCGCTTCACCGCTCCGATGGCTGACGCTCGCCGAGCCCGCGCCGAGCGCCGTGCTGCTCGTGTCGCCCAGACAGCGCCGGTGGGCCGCACCGCCGTGCGCCGGTCCGCCTCTCCTGTGGCCAATGCCGCCACGGGCCCGGAAGCCCACGAGCAGCAGGACTCATCATAGCCGGTCACCGCGCGGCGTGACGGCCGCACCGCTACTCCGTCGATCGTTCCAGCTACTGAGTCGTCCTCCCACGCTCGCCCCGGGCCGGCGCGTGGGTCGGGCGCACTCTTCATGGCGCGCGACCTGCTGCGTTACCGCCCTGCCCCCAACCGCTACGACGACTGACTCGGGCACATTGCAGAACTCGTCAGCGCCGCCGGCGACGCCTCGGCGCCCTCCTATTCGTTTCGGCCCCAGCCCTCTCTGGCAGGCGACGAGGCTCATAATGGGCCGCCCCCTCCTCCCCAGCGCGACGTCGACTCCAAGCCCAGGCACGAAGCACGCCCGTGCGACCAACACGCGTGCGCTCCCAGCGCCGCTGCATCACTGTCGCGACCGGGCGCCCTTAGAGGCAGCCACACAGGAGCATCAAGACCAGGTCCCTCCCGTGCGCGCAGCACTCGCGGGTCCAGTGGGCTGCCGCGCCATCGCCCCGGAGCTCCATCCGGCCGTGTGGCCCTGCAAGTTCAAGCCTGACCTACCTCCTCGCTACAACGACACCCCAGATCCCGCCGAGTTCCTACAGCTCTACTCGCTGAGCATCCAGGCGGCCGGCGGAGACGACAAGGTTATGGCAAGCTGGTTCCCTATGGCACTCAAAGGTGGAGCGCTCTCCTGGCTCCTCAACCTCCCGGAGGGATCGATCACCTCCTGGGACGACCTGCGTGAGTGTTTCGTCGCCAACTTCCAAGGCACCCACGACCGCGCCCTTGGACTGGGTGACCTGCGTCGCGTGAAGCAACAGCCGGACGAGACCTTGCACAAGTTCATACAACACTTCACGACTATCCGCCTCAAGATCCCGAGGGCGTCGGATGAGGCCATCATCTCGGCATTCACCGACGACGTCAGGGACCTCAGGATGAGGGAGGAGCTCGCCATCAACGATGACCTAAGCTCGGCTCTGGAGATGTTCAACCTGGCGAACAAGTGCGCGAAAGCCGAAGAGGGCCGCCTCTCACTCCGCGAGCTTCCGGAGGCGGAACCCGAAGACAAGAAGATCAAGACCAAGGAGGCGAAGCGCAAGGCCCCCGCGGTGCTGGCGGCTGAACCTGAGGCAAAGCGCAATCGAGACGAGGAACCCCCCGTGGGAGGGTGACCGTTCTGCATCTTCCATGGCACCAATAGCCACAACACCATCGACTGTCAGGAGCTCAGGGTGGTCCGTGACGGGCATTTAGGTCGGCGCCCTGGGCGTAGCGACCATGGCTATGGATGCGGTGGAGGCCGCGGCGGAGGCCGCTGAGACAATCGAGACCCGCGCCAGGAGTGGCGAGACCGGCCTCGGGAGGATCGCTGGCGCGATCAAGCTTGGGAGGACCGCTGGCGCGATGAACCTCCGGAGGGGTCACGTCGCGGTCAGCCTCATGAGGCCCGCCCTCGTGAGGCCGGCCTTCCCCTGCTGCCGCCGCCACCCAGGAGGAAGGAAGAAGACATGCAGAACAATGGGGCTGGGGCTTCCAGGAGGTTAGGGCAATAGCTTGCATCCTGGGCGGCGCCCAAGCCCCAGCATCGAACCGCATCTTCAAGCAGTTCTCATGGGAGGTGAACGCGGCTCTCCCGAAGCTCGAGGCTGCGCGCCCCCTCAAGTGGTCCCAGTGCGCCATCACCTTTGACTCCAAGTGTCAACTCAGGTGTTCAGCCATGGCGGGCGCACTCCCCATGCTGTGCACGCCTACCATCAGCAATGTCCTCATCACCAAGACCCTCATCGACGGTGGCGCGGGGCTCAATGTCCTCTCCATCGAGACGTTCGAGACGCTCCAAGTGCCATACGACCAGCTCATGCCAACCAAGCCTTTCTCAGGGGTCACTGACGGCTCCATAGTCCCCATCGGGCAAGTGCGCCTGCCCGTCACCTTTGCCGGGCGCAACAATTACCGCACCGAGCTCATCGTCTTTGACGTCGCCCACATCCACCTCCCGTACAACGCGATCCTCGGATACCCAGCCCTTGCCAAGTTCTTGGCGGTGACTCACCATGGCTACAACGTCCTCAAAATGCCAGGGAGTGGTGGCATCATCACTGTCGCCTGCGATGAGAAGGACACCATTTGCTCCCTCGAGCGCGCCTACCGTGCCGCAGCGGCCGAGCACTCAGACGACGAAGGAGACGTCCTCCCTCGCGAGGATGTCCCCAAGAAGAAGAAGCAGCTCCTTTCCAAGGGGCGCCAGGGGGCTGAAACCTCTAAGGACGGCACCTCAGGCTCCACGCCTGGGGCCAAGGCTCCTTCCTCCCTCGCATAGGAAGGCGTGCCCGGCGCCTCCCATGGGTCGGGCTTGGGGGCTTCCACCCGGAAGGCTACCGACCTGACTAGTGAGACGAGGGAGGTGCTCGGGCACAACTTGGGGGCGTGTTTCGGCGCGCATCCATCCAAGCAAGGAGCACGGTGCGAGGCGCCAGGTTCGCGGGAGTTCGTCACCAGAGCAATCGAGGAGCTTCGGGAAGCACATGCCATGCGAGGCGGGCGCGGCCCTGCACCACCGGGTGCGGTCGCCGTCGTCGACTCGGGCAGCATGCCGCGCGTCTGCGTCAACGTACACGGCATCAACAGGGCCGCATCCCAGGACATCTTCTGGCCGACGCGTGTCGGTCGCGGCGGGGTCTACCCGTGCAACTACATCCACATGCCCTTCGGTCTGGCGAACGCGGGCGCCACATTCCAGCGCCTTGCTCAGGCCATGCTCGCGCCTTACCAGGCCAAGCATCGCGAGGAGTTGGAGGAGGTGCCGAGCCCGAGCGAGTGCCCTGAGCCTCGTGAGGCGCCAGGCTCGTGAAGGCCAAGCTCGCGGAGGCGCAAGGCCAGGCCACGGCGACTACCTCTACGCTTCAGCGGTATTGCCGCCAGGTGATTCTTTTTGGTTCGTACCAGGTAACTTTTTGGGTTGCATTATCCTTAGGCGACCAGGGCTCATCCCAGCCGCGTCATTTTCGCATGTATCAGAACCCCTCATGCATTTGATCTATTTCCTAAATATTCCAACTTGCATGCTCGGTGCTTTGCCACCATGAATTTCGCCGCGCCCTAATGATCCTGCCCTCGATCGCCTCATGATTAAGGGCTGGCATGACGTCTGTGCTCGGGTCCGTCCCTACAGCGTCGTCAAATCCAGGTGGTCAAGCTCTGTCTCGCGGGCCAGCCCCGCGCACGTCACCTCCCATGGCCCTCGGTGCTTCGTTCTCGCATGAGCTAATCGGGAGTGGGTGAGTCAGGGCGCGCGGCACGGTTCCTACGACCACAGTCGGCCTTTCACCGCCGTGGGAGCCGTGTGCCGGGTGTTTTCTCCTCGGAGTTGTCGCATGAGAAGACTGGGCACGACGTCTGTGCTCGGGTCCGTCCCTGCAGCGTCGACAAATCCAATGGCTGAGCTCTGTCTGGCGGGCCGGCCCCGTTCACGTCACCTCCTGGGGTTATTGGTGTTTGGCCTTCTCATGCGATGGCCCTTGGAAATCCATTCGGTGCAAGTTTCTCAAAATATACAGGACTTCAAGCGGCGCTTTCTATCGGAAGACTCAGGCGCAACCCGCCTTTGAGGTAGGGCCTCGTGAGACCCGAGCTGCCTCACGAGAGCCCATATACACCTCCCAGTTCTACCGTGCAGGCCATGCATACGAACTTAATGGGCTGTACACGCCCGGGGGGCTTAGGAGCCGGGGCCCCCCATTCCCACGCCCAAGTGGAAGCCCCATGCTCCGCGCTGGTGGACAACACTGTCGCCCAAGCGGCTATGCCCACGCAACGTGGAAGCCCTATGTTCCGCACTGGGGATAAACAACTGAAGGCGTCCTAGCGGGTGCATCCAACCTCAGGACGGCCCCTCGCGGCTCCATCTCGCAGCATTCCCTTGGGATGCCCATGTGAGGGGGCTGCATGGGGGCTACGCTCAGGCTAGGCCTGGCGCACGCCACCTTCCTAGGTCCCTGGTACCTGGTCTTCACGCGTCCCTCCCAGATGAAAGCTGGCGAGGAAAGGTATGGGAGCCACTCGTACGTCAAGGGGGACTCCTGAGCATCGCGACTCAGGGGCCTCACTGGTCACGTAGCCCCTCACCCCTTGGCACCGTCCTGGTGATCCGGACGCCCCAACGGCGGTCGAGGTATGCGCGGGGCCGGGCCCTGCCGACGTAGAGCTCAAGGTGCTCCAAATCTCTAAGTTGACCCCGCCCGCGCCGCGTTCCCTTCGTGAGGGCTGCTCGTACATCAAGGGGGACTCCTGAGCATCGCGACTCAGGAGCCTCACTGGTCACGTAGCCCCTCTCCCCTTGGCACCGTCCTGGTGATCCGGACGCCCCAACGGAGGTCGAGGTATGCGCGGGACCGGGCCCTGCCGACGCAGAGCACTATAGCAAGTAGGAAGGAAACGAGGCGAGGAAAGAAACCACACAACTTAGCAGTCATTACAAGCATTAAAATGTCTCCGGAAATGCAAACAAGTCTAACGCCTCCATGAGGCACGATGAACGTTACCGGAAAAGACCCAGGAAGAGGAACTAGGAGGAGCTGGTGCCGCCACCCGTCACCGCGGGGAGCTCGTCGTCGATATCGCTGCCGTTATCATCGTTGTCACTAACCCTTGCAGCTGCAGGAGGAGGTGGGGGAACGGCGACGCATGCGAACTTCTTCAGCAGCGCCTCCACGGTGCCATCCACGGCCGTCGCCGTGGTGGCGTGAACCCCAGGATCAACCGGACGGATCACAGAGCCGAAGTCGAAACTCGGCTCGCGAAGGTAGAGGTGGCTGAAGACGCGCGTTGCGGCCGCAGAGAAGAGGTCGCGACACTCACTCTCCAAGACGCTCTCCACCCTGGCGACGGCACCCTCAAGCACCTCGACGAGCCATGAAGCCGCTCTCAGGAGCCACCAGGGGTTCCATGAATCCCCCCCGGCAGATGGACTGCAACGCCTGGCGGAGCCTGAGTTCGACGGAGGGGAGGGCGCTGAGCTCCGCAGCTTTCCCCTCCTCAGCCACAGCGAGGGCCTTCTCCCTGGAGTCAAGCCGAGCCTTTTCCGCAGCTACCTCCTCCTTCACCCTGCCTAGACGCTCTCGCTCCATGGCTTGGTTGGCCGTCGCCTTGGACAGCGCGGCGTCACGATCGGCAAGCTTGGCTTCGCAGGTCTTGAGGTCCTCCTCCCGCTGGCGAAGCTGATCTGCGAGCGCAGTCTTTTCCTCCTGAAGAGCCTTCAGGCGAACCTCCGCCTCGTCGCAGCACTTCATGACAGACGCTGCGTCAGCCAGCGCCGCATCACGAGCTGCCTTGGCTGACGCGGCCTCCTTCCTGCTCTCAACCGCGGTGGCGTCGGCCTGGCTCCAGACAGCCACGACAGAAGCGTCGGCCCGGAGCCACCCGGAGAGGAGCCCCAAGCGCTCCTTCGCGAGGCGACCGTCAGCGCTCCCGAGGGAGCCCCGAACCTGATCCAGAGTGGCATAGGCCCCATCCAGGGCGCCTGACTCGACCAGAAGGCCGCAGGTCGGAGGCACCAGGGCCCGGCCTGGAGGTAGCGCCTGCGCGGCAGCAGGAGCCTCCTCCAGGGCGGCGGAAGCATGGAGAGCAGAAGGCGCCGGGGGCTGCGCTACTACCACAGACAAGGCATGGACGGACGGTCCTACGACCAGCTGGCCCTCGAGGGCTGGCCCTTCAGACAGCGGCGCGGACGCGCCCCCAAGGGCAGAAACGGCCTCCCCAATGGGCATCGGGGGCTCCGCGGCCGTGACAGGGAGAGTCGCCCCGCGAGCCTCCTCGCCCGCGACATCTGGCGCCTCATCAGGCGTCGGCAGGGCACCAGGAACGGGCGTCACGTCGGAAAGCACCTTCGGCTTGACACCCGCCTTTTTCTTCCTCGCCTTCAGCACGGCAGCACTCCTGGTTACCAAGCAAAGGAGGGACCATCAGCACGTAAGCCATCGGCAGGCGGCCAAAACTAAGCAGGACTACTTACTCTTCGACGTCGACCTACTTCCTCTTCTTCTCCACCTCGACGAAGGCGGGAATGCCCTCGCCCTTCTCCGGGGAGGCGCCATCGTGTGGGGGAGCAGGGGCACTGCCCGCAAGGGCCGCGGCCGGAGAGGCCATTCCGGCCCCAGACACGTCCGCCTCGCCCACAGGCTGCAGTTCGGGCAGGGGCGAGTGATAACCCACAAGTATAGGAGATCGCAACAGTTTTCGAGGGTAGAGTATTCAACCCAAATTTATTGATTCGACACAAGGGGAGCCAAAGAATATTCTCGAGTATTAGCAGCTGAGTTGTCAATTCAACCACACATGAAAGACTTAATATCTGCAGCAAAGTATTTAGTAGCAAAGTAGTATGGAAGTAACGGTAACGATGGCAAAAGTGACAGTAGCAGTTTTGTAGTGATTGTAACAGTACCAACGGGAAGGTAACTTAGCAAAGATCAATATATGAAAAGCTCGTAGGCAACGGATCAGTGATGGATAATTATGTCGGATGGCATTCATCATGCAACGGTTATAACATAGGGTGACACAGAACTAGCTCCAATTCATCAATATAATGTAGGCATGTATTCCATATATAGTCATACGTGCTTATGGAAAAGAACTTGCATGACATCTTTTGTCCTACCCTCCTGTGGCAGCGGGGTCCTAATGGAAACTAAGGGATATTAAGGCCTCCTTTTAATAGAGAACCGGACCAAAGCATTATCACTTAGTGAATACATGAACTCCTCAAACTACGGTAATCACCGGAAAGAATCCCAGTTATTGTCACCCTGGGGGATGCGGATCATAACTCGTAATAGGTGTCTACAACTTGCAAGATAGGATCAAGAACACATATATATTCATGAAAACATAATAGGTTCAGATCTGAAATCATGGCACTCGGGCCCTAGTGACAAGCATTAAGCATAGCAAAGTCATAGCAACATCAATCTTAGAACATAGTGGATACTAGGGATCAAACCCTAACAAAACTAACTCGATTACATGGTAAATCTCATCCAACCCATCACCGTCCAGCAAGCCTACGATGGAATTATTCACGAACGGCGGAGAGCATCATGAAATTGGTGATGAAGGATGGTTGGTGATGACGATGGCGTCGATTCCCCTCTCCGGAGCCCAAAACAGACCCCAGATCTGCCCTCCGGAGGAAGAACAAGAGGTGGCGGCGGCTCCGTATCGTGAAATGCGATGAACTCTTCTCCTTGATTTTTTCCTCCCCGAATAGGGTTATATGGAGTTGGAGTTGAGGTCGGAGGAGTTGCAGGGGGCCCACAAGCCACCTGGGCGCGCCCTAGGGGGGGGCGCCCCCCTGGCTTGTGGCCAATGGGTGGACCCCCTCTGGTTGATTCTTTCGCCAGTACTTTTAATTAATTCCAAAAATATTCTCCGTAAATTTTCAGGTCAATCCGAGAACTTTTATTTCTGCACAAAAATAACACCAAGGCAATTCTGCTGAAAACAGCGTCAGTCCGGGTTAGTTCCATACAAATCATGCAAATTAGAGTCCAAAACAAGGGCAAAAGAGTTTGGAAAAGTAGATACGATGGAGACGTATCAACTCCCCCAAGCTTAACCCATTGCTTGTCCTCAAGCAATTCAGTTGACAAACTGAAAGTGACAAAGAAAAACTTTTACAAACTCTGTTTGATCTTGTTGTTGTAAATATGTCTAACTGATGTTCAAGTTTTCAGCAAAGATTATGGACTAACCACATTCACAATAACATTTAGGTCTCACATTTACGCATATCAATGGCATAATCAACTAGCGAGCAATAATAATAAATCTCGGATGACAACAATTTTATCAAAACAATCATGATACAATATGATATAATGGTATCCCGCTAGCCCTTTCTGAGGCCGCAAAACATAAATGTAGAGCACCTCTGAAAAACAAGGGCTGACTGGAAATTGTAATTCATGGTAAAAGAGATCCAGTCACAGTCACACTCAATATCAATTAATAACAAAGCATACAAATGACGGTGGTGCTCTCTAACTGGTGCTTTTTATAAGAGGAGGATGACTCAACAGTAAAGTAAAATAGATAAGCCCTTCGCAGAGGGAAGCATTGATTCGCAGAGGTGCCAGAGCTCGAGCTTTTAAAACAGGGATGAATAATAATTTTGAGCGGTATGCTTTCATTATCAACATAACAGCTGAGAGATCTCGGTATCTTCCATGCTAGATACATTATAGGCGGTTCCCAAACAGAATAGTAAAGTTTTTACTCCCCCTCCACCAATCAATCACACTCCACGGCGAGCCGAATCCACGGGTACCGTCCATACAAACAACAATCCTGGGGGAGTTTTGTTTCATTATATTTTGATTTGATTTTTGAGCATGGAACTGGGCATCCCGAATACCAGCCACTTTCTCGTGAATGATAGTGAATCAACACATATCGTGAGAATAACCCACCTAGCATGGAAGATACTGACAGCCCCTAGTCACTACATGAGCGATTCGGGCATACAAAACAGAATATTATTTGAAGGTTTAGAGTTTGGCACATGCAAATGTACTTGGAACGGCAGGTAAATACCGCATATAGGTAGGTATGGTGGACTCATATGGAACAACTTTGGGTTTATGGAAATGGATGCACAAGCAGTATTCCCGCTTAGTACAGGTGAAGGCTAGGAAGAGACTGGGAAGCGACCAACTAGAGAGCGACAACAGTCATAAACATGCATTGAGATTAACCAACATTGAATGCAAGCATGAGTAGGATATAAATCACCATGAACATAAATATCGTGGAGGCTATGTTGATTTTGTTTCAACTACATGTGTGAACATGTGCCAAGTCAGGCCACTTGAATCATTCAGAGGAGGATACCATTCTATCATACTACATCACAACCATTTTAAAATGCATGTTGGCACTCAAGACAAACCATTATACACTCTTAGCTAATTAAGCATGGCATGAGTAACTATAATCTCTAATTGTCATTACAAACATGTTTCATCCATAATGAGCTAAATCCAGAACGATGAGCTAATCATATTTACAAAAACAAAATATGTCGAGTTCATACCAGCTTTTCTCCATCTCAATCACTTCATCATATATCATCGTTATTGCCTTTCACTTGTACGACCGAACGGTGTGAATAATAATAAGAGTGCACGTGCATTGGACTAAGTTGGAATCTGCAAACAATAACTCAAAGAAGAAGGCAAGGTAATATGGGCTCTCTGTAAGATAAACAATAATGCATATGAGATCCACTCAACATTTTCATTGTGATCTTCTCCTTATGACCCAAAGAAAAGAAATTTCAAAACAAGAATGAGAAAAACTATTTACACGGGAAAGCTCCCAACAAGCAAAAGAAGAACGATAAATCTTTTTGGGTTTTCTTTTAATGATACAACTAAACAAACTAAAAGGTAAAGCTAGAACTAATTTTAATTTTTTTTTGATTTTTCTCAAGGTTAATTAAACACTCAAGAAGAAAGCGGAAAGAAGAAATAAAATACCATGGATGAGACGATGAAAAAGTATAAGCACCGACTATTAAGATTAGTGTGTGAACATGAATGTAATGTCGGTGAGAAATACGTTCTCCCCCAAGCTTAGGCTTTTGGCCTAAGTTGGTCTATGGCCATGGATGAAAATAACTATCTTCTGGATACTCCGGAGGGTCCTGAGGGTTCCACTAGTTGGACAGCTCCTGTGGCTCCCACTGAAAAACTGGATCCTGGTACGGATCAAGGGCTGGTGCCGGCTCAGGTGCTGGGGGTTGCGACAGACCCCAATATCTGTAGATGTCCTCGGGCATAATAGTGTACCTGCCTGAATGGATATCGAACAAAGAAGAAGCAGGCAGAGCAATAATCTCACAAGTACCCCGACTAAATACTAAGTTGTAAAGCAGCCTCCTATCATTATCCTTCCTAATAAAATCATGTGCTACCATACTGTCATAGTCTAAGTATCTTGTAGGTAGCAGCATTTCCTCTTCCTCGTCAAGCCTAATGGGTATCTCAAAGTGTTTGGCTAGACGAAATGCATAGATACCTCCGAATATGGGGCCCTTCGAACGGTTTAAGTTCAACCGTTGGGCCACCATAGCGCCCAGACTAAAAGTTCTATCAGCAAGTAAAGCGTGGCGCAGAATGGCGAGGTCGGGAGCACTAAGGCTTCCACTCTCCCCATGACCAACTAAACATCTCCCCGCAAATAATGAATAATAGCGTAGAACAGGAAAATGTAAACTAGCTGCTCTTGCTTTTGACACCCCTCTCTCTTCCCCCACAGTGGTTACGGCAATAAAGTCCTCCATGTCTCTAGGACGTGGTTCACTGATGCTGCCCTCATAAGGTATTTTGCAAATATTGCAAAAAATCGTAAAGTGTCATCTTCTTAGGCACATCATACAAGTAAAACTCTACCATGGGAGGATCCTTCCTAGGATAAAAGTGAAAGTTTTGCACGAAGATATTAGTGAGTAATAGGTACTGGTCACACTTATCGTTGAGGAAGTCAGTGATGCCTGCATTCTCTGCCAAATAATAGAAATCTTCATAAATTCCAGCCGCCCTCAAGAATGCATCACTTGGCCATTCACATGGCCGAACCTCCGCGACGCGAGGAAGATTGTATTTGGACTTCTTCTTCACCTCATTTTCATCTTCTTTAGAGCCCCGGCTTGAAGAGCCTCTTAACAATCTCCTCATCATTTCTTTCTCTGAAAAAATTCTGAAATTTTTAGTGACTCAAAATAAAGGTGAACACAACTCAACAAAACTTATAGCAACTACTCCCACAAGCGCCTAGAGGCTATATCATGCATCAAAACTACTTGGGACCATACAAACTTGACATGCAAGCTCAAGAACCAGGTCACCACAGTAGCAAAAATTTGCAATATATAAAACACTAAGACAAAAACTAATTGGACCATTGGAGGAGTCACATACCGAAGATCAATCCCCCAAAATAGTTTTGCAAATGGAGCTTTGCACAAGGAGATCAAAAATGGCAGCAAAATGAGCTAGAACACAGGATTGAGCAATGGTGGGATTTTTTCTGGAGGAAGACGGAGTGGATGGGTGCTGGAATAAGTGAGGGGGGCCTACGTGGGACCCACAAGACAGGGGGGCACGCCCAGGGGGTGGGCGTGCCCTGTAGGCTTGTGGCCTACTGGTGCAGCCCCCTGATGTGTTCTCAGTACCAAAAATTCTTAAATATTCCAGAAAAAATCATACTACATTTTCAGGGCATTTGGAGAACTTTTATTTCCAGGTCATTTTTTTATTGCACGGATAATTCAGAAAACAGAAAAATGATAGCATTTTTACTTTATTAAATCTAAATAACAGAAAGTAAAAGTTGGGTACAGAAGGTTGTGCCTCCTAATTCATCCATCTCATGCTCATCAAAAAGAATCCATCAATAAGGTTGATCAAGTATTATTGACAAACTTTTTTCGAATGACACGGAACCGGAGAATTTTCGAATAACACTAGGTTACCTCAACGGGGATATGCATGTCCCCAACAATAAGTATATCATATTTATTTTTGGCAGTAGGGAGAGGGAATTCAAAATCTCCAATAATAATCGTTGAAATTTTTCCAATGGAGTTGATACTATGAACTTGAGGTTGTTTCTTCGGAAAGTGTACCGTATGCTCATTACCATTAACATGAAAAGTGACATTGCCCTTGTTGCAATCAATAACAGCCCCTGCAGTATTCAAAAAAGGTCTACCAAGGATGATCGACATACTGTCGTCCTCGGGAATATCAAGAATAACAAAGTCCGTTAGGATAGTAACATTTGCAACTACGACAGGCACATCCTCACAAATACCGATGGGTAAAGCAGTTGATTTATTAGCCATTTGCAAAGAGATTTCAGTAGGTGTCAACTTATTCAAATCAAGTCTACGATACAAAGAGAAAGGCATAACACTAACACCAGCTCCAAGGTCACATAAAGCAGTTTTAACATAGTTTCTTTTAATAGAGCATGGTATAGTAGGTACTCCGGGATCTCCTAGTTTCTTTGGTATTCCACCCTTAAAGGTATAATTAGCAAGCATGGTGGAAATATCAGCTTCCGGTATCTTTCTTTTATTTGTCACAATATCTTTCATATACTTAGCATAAGGAGACATTTTCAGAATATCAGTCAAGCGCATACGCAAAAAGACAGGTCTAAGCATTTCAACAAAGCGCTCAAAATCCTCATCATCCTTTTTCTTGGATGGTTTAGGAGGAAAGGGCCTGGGTTTCTGAACCCAAGGTTCTCTTTCTCTACCATGCTTCCTAGCAACGAAGTCTCTTTTATAATATCTTTTATTCTTAGGTTATGGGTTATCAAGATCAACAGCAGGTTCAATCTCCACATCATTATCATTACTAGGTTGAGCATCAACATGAACATCATCATTAATATTATCGCTAGGCTCATGTTCATTACCAGATTGTGTCTCAGCATCAGAAATAGAAATATCATTTGGGTTTTCATGTGTATCTATAACAGGTTCACTAGCAGCATGCAAAGTCCTATCGTCATTCTTTTTCCTTTTATTACTGGGACGACTAGGTGCATCAGTATTAATTCTCTGAGAATCTTGCTCAATTCTCTTAGGATGGCCCTCAGGATACAAAAGGTTCCTGAGTCATTTTACCACCTCTAGTCACAACTCTAACAGAATGATCATCGTTCTTACCATTCATCTCATTAAGCAAATCATTTTGTGCCTTAAGTACTTGTTCTACTTGAGTAGTTACCATGGAAGCATGTTTACTAATAAGCTTAAGATCATTAATAGTTCTACTCATATAATCACCTAAGCGATCAAGCATGTAAGCATTATGTTTCAATTGTCTACTAACATAAGCATTGAAATTTTCTTGTTTAACAATAAAGTTATCAAACTCATCCAAGCATTGGCTAGCAGACTTATTATAAGGAATATCACCGTCATCAGATCTACGGAGAGAATTTACCTCTACTACCTGTGTCGGGTTATCAAGACCATGTATCTCTTCAATAGGTGGTAGATTCTTAACATCTTCAGCTTTAATACCTTTTTCTTTCATAGATTTCTTTGCCTCTTGCATATCTTCAGGACTGAGAAATAGAATACCTCTTTTCTTCGGAATTGCCTTTGGAGGTGGTTCGGGAATAGTCCAATCATTATCATTGCTCAATATATTATTCAATAGTAGTTCAGCTTGTTCAACAGTTCATTACCTGAAAACACAACCAACACAACTATCTAGGTGGTCCCTAGAAGCATAGGTTAGTCCATTATAAAAGATATCAAGTATTTCATTTTTCTTGAGAGGATGATCAGGCAAAGCATTAAGTAATTGGAGAAGCCTCCCCCAAGCTTGTGGGAGACTCTCTTCTTCAATTTGCACAAAGTTAAATATTTCCTGCAAGGCAGCTTGTTTCTTATGGGCAGGAAAATATTTCTCAGAGAAGTAATATATCATATCCTGGGGACTTCGAACTCAACCAGGCGCAAGAGAATTAAACCATATCTTAGCATCACCCTTTAATGAGAAAGGAAACAACTTAAGAATATAGTAATAATGAATTTTTTCCTCATGAGTGAATAGGGTGGCTATATCATTCAATTTAGTAAGATGTGCCACAACAGTTTCAGATTCATAACCATGGAAAGGATCAGATTCAACCAAAGTAATTAACTCAAGATCAACAGAGAATTCATAATCCTTATCAGTAACAAAGATACGTGAAGTAGCAAACTTAGGATCATATTGCATTCTAGCATTCAAAGATTTTTCCTTCCACTTGCATAGCAATTTCTTAAGATCATCTCTATCCTTACAAGCAAGAAAGTCCCTAGCTACCTCTCCCTCCATAACATAACCCTTAGGTATATTAGGCGATTCATATCTAGGAGAGCTAGGTCTAGCAGGTGTCTCATAGTGTTCAGTTTCAATAATTTCATCAGTTTCAGCATTGACTCTAGCAATTTGTTCATCAAGAAATTCACCCAGTGGCACAGTATTATCAAGCAAAGTATCATCATAAGCATCATGCATAGCAGAAGTGGCATCATTAATTACTTGCGACATACCAGAATCAATAGCAGGTGGTGGTGTCGCAAATTTACTCATAACAGAAGGTGAATCAAGTGCAGAGCTAGATGGCAGTTCCTTACCTCCCCTCGTAGTAGAGGGATAGATCTTGGTTTTTGGGTCTTCAGATTCTTCATAGTGATCAGCAGATATAAATCCCAAGTGACTCAGAGAATAGAGCTATGCTCCTCGGCAACGGCGCCATAAAAGGGTCTTGATAACCCACAAGTATAGGGGATCGCAACAGTTTTCGAGGGTAGAGTATTCAACCCAAATTTATTGATTCGACACAAGGGGAGCCAAAGAATATTCTCGAGTATTAGCAGCTGAGTTGTCAATTCAACCACACCTGAAAGACTTAATATCTGCAGCAAAGTATTTAGTAGCAAAGTAGTACGGAAGTAACAGTAACGATGGCAAAAGTGACAGTAGCAGTTTTGTAGTGATTGTAACAGTAGCAACGGGAAGGTAACTTAGCAAAGATCAATATATGAAAAGCTCGTAGGAAACAGATCAGTGATGGATAATTATGTCGGATGGCATTCATCATGCAACGGTTATAACATAGGGTGACACAGAACTAGCTCCAATTCATCAATATAATGTAGGCATGTATTCCATATATAGTCATACGTGCTTATGGAAAAGAACTTGCATGACATCTTTTGTCCTACCCTCCCGTGGCAGCGGGGTCCTAATGGAAACTAAGGGATATTAAGGCCTCCTTTTAATAGAGAACCGGACCAAAGCATTAGCACTTAGTGAATACATGAACTCCTCAAACTACGGTAATCACCGGAAAGAATCCCAGTTATTGTCACCCTGGGGGATGCGGATCATAACTCGTAATAGGTGTCTACAACTTGCAAGATAGGATCAAGAACACATATATATTCATGAAAACATAATAGGTTCAGATCTGAAATCATGGCACTCGGGCCCTAGTGACAAGCATTAAGCATAGCAAAGTCATAGCAACATCAATCTTAGAACATAGTGGATACTAGGGATCAAACCCTAACAAAACTAACTCGATTACATGGTAAATCTCATCCAAACCATCACCGTCCAGCAAGCCTACGATGGAATTACTCACGAACGGCGGAGAGCATCATGAAATTGGTGATGAAGGAATGTTGGTGATGACGACGGCGTAGATTTCCCCTCTCCGGAGCCCAAAACAGACCCCAGATCTGCCCTCCCGAGGAAGAACAGGAGGTGGCGGCGGCTCCGTATCGTGAAACGCGATGAATTCTTCTCCTTGATTTTTTCCTCCCCGAATAGGGTTATATGGAGTTGGAGTTGAGGTCGGAGGAGTTGCAGGGGGCCCACAAGGCACCTGGGCGCGCCCTAGGGGGGGCGCCCCCCTGGCTTGTGGCCAATGGGTGGACCCCCTCTGGTTGATTCTTTCGTCAGTATTTTTTATTAATTCCAAAAATATTCTCCATAAATTTTCAGGTCAATCCGAGAACTTTTATTTCTGCACAAAAATAACACCAAGGCAATTCTGCTGAAAACATCATCAGTCCGGGTTAGTTCCATACAAAACATGCAAATTAGACTCCAAAACAAGGGCAAAAGAGTTTAGAAAAGTAGATACGATGGAGACGTATCAGCGAGGCGGGCGCTTCGGCCACCTTGCTGGCGTGAGCAGAGCACTCCGGAGGGGGCCCGGCCTCGCGTTTCCTCGGGGTCGCCCGGCCAGCGGACCGAGCAGCGCGAGGAGTGGGCCCCGGCTCCCTGAGGACCCTGGCGAGACGCGGAGGACTTGCAGCAGAGGCTTCACCGGCATCGTTGTCGTCTTCGAAGCCGCGGAGAAGCGCGCTCCGCGACAGAGGGGACACCTCCTCCAGATCATCGTTCGCTGTCCCCTCTGAGTCTTCCCCGTCCGCGGTGTCGCCGGAAGACACCGCCACTGGGGAACCAGAGCACTCGGTCGGGGAGAGCCCCAGTTTGTCAAAGGTGGGCATCGCGGCGACCAGATCAGCCTTGTCATCGCGGCAGTACAACGGGGCATAGGCCTCGGGAAGGTCCCCGGGGTCACCGTTGAGAAGGGCCGCCATAGCCCTGTTCAGCTCCCCGGGAGTTAGGCGTGTGGACCGAAGCCTGATGACATCGCCAGTGCCCTGATAGTCCCACATGGGCTTCGAGTGAGATTGGAGGGGCGCCAGGCGCTGCGCCAGGAACTCCTTCACTATCACCCCCCCGGTCAACTTCCTGGCGTTGATATCTCAAGAGATCTGCTCCAGGACGGGCTTGGCCCGGGGGTCGGAGAGCTTCGCGGAGCTCCACACAAGAGTCTTCTCCGGCAACCCCCTCGGAAGATCCAGGCGGGAGTTGACGCTCTTGAGGTCCAAGAAGACCCAGCGGTGCCTGAAGTTCTCCACCTTCTTCCCGGCCTTTAAGAGCATGTTCCCGCTCTGGACCGCGACAAAGGAGACGCATGCCGACCGCTGAGCGCCGTCATGAAGCTGCATGCTGAAGAAATGGCGGAAGAGGGCCACCGAAGGCTTCACGCCTACTAAGGCCTCGCAGTAAAAGGCGAAGACGGACAAGAGCAGGATGGAGTTGGGTTGGAGATGGAGAGCTTGGATCCCCTAGTGCTCGAGGATGGCGGTGAAGAACTTGGAGAAAGGCGGAACGAGCCCAGAGAAGATGCTATGGAGGAAGAAAGGGTAGGCCAACTTGGCCAGGCGATGCTTCTCCGTGGAGCCGCACCATATCAAGGTCCGCCCCCACTCATTGGTACCATCCGCCGTCGACGGAAGCACCGGGGCGAGGTCCCCGTCCTTGGCTATGGTGGACTCTGAGAGCGCCGGCGAGATGGGAGCAGAATCCGAGCTCTGAGCTTCAGGTTTCGATTTGCCGGCGGGAGCCATCGAGAAGTCCTTGGGGCTGAGGAAGCAAGAAGGAAGATGGTGCGGTGTTGAGATCTGGAGAGGTTCTCGCAAAGGATGGATATCTGGAAGGAGGAGCAGGAGCGCAGAAGAGGAAAGCAATAATGGCTCAACGCTGGACGTCAGGCTTTTGTCGGTTCGGGCAGTTGCCGAGGAGACACGGGAGCAGGGATGCCCGCGCCCAACCACGCACCGCGCGCCAGACCTGGCCCGCAGGCAATGAGGGCCCGCGGCACTCTGGGCCATCTTCTTCTACTTCGCCTCCAAGCCAACTCGAGCGCGCCTTGGGCCCAGGGGCTACTATCGGCGTCCTGGGAACGGGGGTACCCAGACTTGCCTGCCTGCAGCCCATGGGCATGGCCCACTTGACGGTCCGTACGGCCCTGCGCGGCTTCACTCCAGACAAGACCCTCGCGAGAGTCCCACCCACGCGAGGAGGACAACGCCGAGGCTCCCTGAAGGGGGAGGCCTCCCCAGGCCTCCTCCTGAGTGGCGGAGATCTCTATGCCATGCTCGGCCTCGGGGGGTCAAGGGTGACGCTAGCCAGGCCAGGCGGGCACCAGCGCGCCAGAGGGGATAGTTTCCTGTTCGGTGCAAACGAGGCAGGGACGAGCGCAGGTTCCCGAGGCGCCACGCCAAAGGTTTCCATTCCGGTGCAATGAGACCAGGCCAGCAGGCGTGGCAGGAAGGATGTCACCAGCGAGCCCACCACCGCGTCACCACCACCTACTTTGCAGGCAAAGACCACCTTTCGTCACGATAAGATGTACCTCCTGTCCCCTTTCAAATTTGGCCATTGTGGGATCCCTTCCCGCCATTGCGATAAGGGAAGAGGACCCGGGCCGCTATAAATAGAGGCTAGGCTGCTCTGTAGTGAAGGGAGATGGAATACCACCCGAACGCACTCGCGAGGCAACTCACCATTGTACCAGTTCATCCACAAACCTCCTCGTGAGGCAATCCACCAAAAGCAGCAGCAGGGTTTGACGCTTCGCAGCGGCCCGAACCTGGGTAAATTCTCATGTGCTATCTTCTTCCTCGCCATCAAGCGGGGTACCGTGCTATGAGCTTGGGGGGGTGAAGCTGTTGGAGATCTTCGCACACGCCCCTGAGTTCGAACTTCTTAGGGTTTTTGTGGAGCCCGAAATCCGACAGTGGTGAAGGAGGTTGTGGTGGGTCATCATGACGTACTTCTTCCTCCTCTTCATCTTGTCGTGTACTGCTTGTGGATGCCTCCATGTCATTTTGTGGTTCGCCTTGATGCGAGGTAGGAGCTTGCACTTGTGTTGATGAAGTGCTTTCCTTCACCTCCATGAGACGAATCTTGCCTATGGACAAATCTAAAATGGCTTCCGAAGGTTCCTTATCTCCTATATCATTTCGCAATTGTTCGACTTGCGAACCATTGGATTCATCAAACTTCACATCTACCATCTCTTCAACTTTTCGACTGAAGTTGTTGTAGACATGGTAAGTGTGAGAGTTCGATCCGTAACCGAGAAGGAAACCTTCATAAGATTTAGGAACAAATTTAGAATGACGATGCTTATCAAGAATGTAGCACTTTGAGCCGAATACCCGAAAGTATCCAACTTGAGGTTTGTTACCGGTGAGTAGCTCGTATGCCGTTTTACCGAGAAGCTTCTGTAGGTAGAGCCAATTCGTAGCATGACAAGCTATTTCCACGGCTTTCGCCCAAAAATGTCTTGGCGTCTTGTATTCGTCGAGCATCGTTCTAGCCATCTCTATAAAAGTCTGGTTCTTCCTCTCAACGACTCCATTTTGTTGAGGTGTGTACATAGCCGAGAACTCATGTGAAATACCTTCTTCGCCAAGAAAGGTATCCACATTAGTGTTCTTGAACTTCGATCCGTTGTCGCTCCGAACTTTCTTGATCTTCACTTCAAATTGATTTTGGGCCTTGTGAGCGAAGTTCTTGAAGATCTTTTGCACCTGTGACTTGTCATCAAGAAAGAATACCCACGTAAATCTAGAAAAATCATCAACTATAACTAGACCAAAGTAATTTCCACCGAGGCTCTTGTACGCATTGGGACCAAAAAGATCCATATGAAGCCAACCTTTAGAAGATTTTGCAATAAGACAAGTACGAGGTTTGGATCTCTTAGTGAAATCAACATTGTATAGATCACCTCTACAGAATTAGGTAAAGACCATGCTATGATTATCTTGACGAAACACTTGGCAATCAACTTTAGTAAATAGCACATTGAAACCAAAGTCGGCTAGTCTAGATAGGAAAACAAGATTGTAGCCAAGGGATTCAACAAGCATGACATTTTGAATGGAACTATCATGAGATATGGTCACCTTACCGAGACCGAGTACCTTACCCTTGGAGTTATCCCCAAAAGTCACATACCTCCGTGGTCCATGGTGTGGTGTGATCTCTTGAAACATGTCTATATCTCCGGTCATGTGATCGGTGCATCCACTATCGAGAATTCACTCTTTTCCTCCGGACACGTAGTCTTTGAAGTCCGCCATGAGACTTATATTCTTCATAGTCTTCTCATATTCAATGTCAAATAACTCATCTTCATCATAGTAGCCATGTTCCACATTGTCATCATCAAATGGAATATCCTCGTTAGAAGAGTCAAGAGATTCATTAGAATTATGACCATGACAATGTTCAAGATTATGAATGCGGATGGCTTCAACAATGATGTTGTTGATAGTTATGACATCTCCTTTAGCACTCATGAGGTCTCTAAGCTCAAAGACATAGTTATCAAAATTAGGATCACTAGGTTTCATCTTGTGAAATGCAATAGTTTTATGGAGAATGACATCAAGGTTTTTCAATGAGTAGTCTGGATATCTTTTCTCTAAATCATTCCACAAAGTATAAGCACACTGAAAATTTCTTATTTGATCAAACACAATTCTTTGCAATCCTCTAATGATAAGATTAACAGTTCTAAGATTACGAAGCATGTCAATTTCGTCTCATATGAGGGATGTAAGGGATCAATGGGAGGCACATAAGGGCTCTTAACATACTTGCTCAAATGGAATTCATTGAATAGATCAAGCATCTTGTCTTTCCATTGACTATAGTACTCCCCATCGAGAATAGGCACTCTACAACTAAGATTCCCCAAACTAGACACATCCATATTCCTCCAATGGTGATAAAACTAAGGTTATGGAGACCAAAGCTCTGATACCAATTGTGGGATCGAGAAGGGACGTCTAGAGGGGGGGGGGGTGAATAGACTACTTGACAAATTAAAAACCTAACTTTTTCCCACCTTTAATGGTTGGCAGATTTTAGCAATTCTAACAAGTGTAGCACACCCTACAGATGCAAGTCAATGAGTATAGCAGCGGAAAGTAAAGACAAGCACATGTAAGTAAGAGTAGAGAGGAGGAGATCAAACGCAATTGGAGACACAAAGATTTTTCACGTGGTTCCGATAGGTGGTGCTATCGTACGTCCACGTTGATGGATACTTCAACCCACGGAGGGTAGCGGTCGCAAGAGTCCACGGAGCACTGGTGCAATGACAAGCTATCCAAACGGTTTTTAACCCCTTTTCGCAACGCAGTTTTAAACCGTCGCCTTGCATGTGTGGGAGATAGGGGGTCCATCCCACACGACACGGAAAACCCGTCGGCGATGGTGACCAACGGATGCAAACGATCTGCCAAACATAATCGTGTGCGGCACAGTAACATATCATACACACTATATTTTGGGCGTACGTGTGGGGTTTGGGATCAATCACACACGTCTATCACGAGTCAAACACGTCTAATTGCTCATGGAAAACAAACGGTGTTTGACCTTTCACCGTTTGCGAAACATTATCTAATCCACACGGGCCATGGTAGGAACTGTGTGTGATATCTTCATCATCGCACATGAGATTTCCCTGGCAACCGTCTGCCATGCATGATATCATCGCACACGTTTCTTGAAAAATTTACGCGTGGGATTATCTTTGCATCGGGCACGGTTTCATTTTGGCTCATGTGTGAGATAAGGAGCTATCGCAAACGATTGAGGAGCTCCTATGCACACGTACAAGTGCCGCAAATCGTCTATGATTTCTTATGCATCTCCAACATTTCAGTTTATATCTCGTGTGCTTTTCCTGTAGATCACATGCGGTTGCGCTATGAGTTACGTGTACTTTTCCTATAGATCACAGGCGGTTGCGCTATGAGTTGCGTGTGCTTTCCGTTCTGGATCGCACATGTTTGGTTGCTTGAACCGTGTGCGCTGAAATGACCAGGTTATTGTAAAATATCACATTTGAATCACCCTGCGAATAGCAAATTCGCCACAATATGCAATCGACAAATAGTGTCCACATGTAGAACATTCATCATAATTCGCCACAATATGCAATTGAACAAATAGTGTCCACATGAAGAACATTCATCATAATTCACGACAATATGCAATTGAGCAAATGCTAGCTAAATTCCATAGCTGTAAGACCGATATATGCAGTACATAATCATAGTGTATGAAATACGAAGACATGATCACATGGAAAACAATGCATCCGTGTGTATATGTTTAACTGATAACACTATATGAATGCGTACTTATTATTGAGGGATATGAATCCTGAAATCTTCGACGTCTTTAGTGGGCTTGATATAGTGTTTCACAAAGAAGGTGCTGATATATTTCCTAAGATACTTCAATTCATCTGCGGCGAGTGGTTCAGAGTTCATCGGTCCGAAGATCAACTGCAGGACTTTTAGATCAGAATGTGACATACGTGTGGAGTAGAAGATAGTAATTAAGAAATAGACTTACTGGTTCTATTTTGTCAGCATCGGCACCACATTCAACATGCCTGCATAGGTTCATCACGTGTGCGCAAACGTAGTATCCACATAGGCTGGTCCCTTGTTGTTGTTGAGGACACTGAATTTTTTTGTCCAGTATTAGTCATGTATTTGCCTTGTTTGGAACAACCTAACCAGTGTAAGATGTTTCTTTTTTTTTCTTTGGAGAGAAATAGAAAGATGTTTACTTAGAAACTTGAACATCTGACTAGCATTTTCTGAAAATAACGGATTTCATTGTCTTACCAGAGAAAAGATCACGTGCTCCAGAGGTAGTTGGCGGTCGAACCGTCTCCCTCATAAAGTTATGTTCTTTGACAATACACTTCAAATGAAGATGAATTTTCACATACTCAATTCTTGAACCAGATATGAACACAACATATTAACATCAAAGAATTCAATACCTATCCATGAAATCTTGAAGATCATTTAGATCGTGAGGCTCATTTGACTTTTTGAGAGAATCCAGGTAGTAAACTGTGTTGCGTTTTGGAACAATGACCACCAAGATCCAGTGATGTCTACAGTTTAAGAAAACCTTCAACTTACGAACTATCTCAAAAACTGTAAGACGATCAATGTATGCGTGGTTGTATATTTAACTTACTATTCATGATATGGGCACATGAAGAATTCTCCTATCTGTAAGTCCAACAAGATCTTGGCGACCTGATCAATGGAAGCCTGGCGTGTCTCATTATTACTTAAAAAATGTCATTTGCTAAATTTGGATCTATGAAAAACGCATGCATCCTTAATGTTCTCTGCACCTTCAATCCCCTAAGAGGAATATAATATAGTTAGCTTTTTTTCATTTACAGCCTTTTCTGGAGAAGTTGATCAGAGTTTGTGAAGTACCTACAACATCAAGCATTTGACAAGAGTGGCAGCAAGCTCATAAAAGTTGAAGAAGAATGAAAGTCCTTGAATTCCACACTGATAGTACCTGCAAGGTGAGAGAAATGCCTACTGTCGTAGTGCACTTCCAGAATGTTATGATCTTCTCCTTCTTACATTCTGTCCATGCAATATTTATGTAACTCGCGACAACTGGAACTGCACTCCTCAGAGTATTCGCCAACAAGAAATGGCTGGCCATGCTTGTACTTGCGTGCTTCAAATGGGTCTACTTTCTTACTAGAAAGTAGCTTTTCAACTTCTGCTTCAGAAATGTCGTCAGAACCAGGAATACCCATCCCTTAGAAAAACATGTTGTTAACTTGGTTATGGGCAATGAATCTTTGTAGTAGGAGGCTCTTGGTCCCATCCCTCCTCATTTTTGGGGCCCCCACCTTCCTGTGTGCAACCGTGCCCGCTTTCCTCTTATAAGCTGAAGCACTTCTTGTTTGACGTCCGGTTTCATGAATGACGTGCTGCTGAGAAGCCTGTGAAGGTGCCATGGACTACCGAACAGATGATGCCACTGTGACAGACTGCTGAGCTGTAGTACCAGAGGTGACGGACTGCTGACCAGTCGTTGAAGCTATGTCGGGCTTCTGAGCAGCTGGTGTGATACTTGTGATTGTCGGAATCGGGGCTCTGCAAAACCCAACAAGGTTCGAACACTGGGTGTGCTCGCCCTCCAATCCCGCTCAACCTCACAGTTTCTCAGCGATTCCACGGTGGTGCTCTTAGGAGGAAACAAATGGGGACACGCAGTCTTTACCCAGGTTCGGGCCACCTTGCGGTGTAAAACCCTACTCCTGCTTTGGGGTGGATTGGCCTCACGGGGAGGCTGAGGATGAACTAGTAAAGTGGTTGGGTGGCCTCACGAGGACTCTCGGTGGTGATGAACTCGACCAGATTCGACCTCCTTCGACGCCCCTCTACGATGGGAGCTCGTCCCTATTTATAGGGGCCACGGTCCTCTTCCCCCATTGAACAGGCGGGAAGGGATCCCACAACGGCCAAATTTGAAAGGGGACAAGTAGTACACCCTATCCTGACTAAAGGTGGTCTTCGCCTGCAAAGCTTCCGGGTGTGACGCAGCGGTGGGCTCGGCGATGACATCCGTCCTGCGGAGCTCGTGGTCTTGGTCCTCTTGCACCGGGAAGGAAACCTTTGGGGGGTTCCTTGGGAACCCGCGTACGTCCCTGTTTCCTTTGCACCAAAGAGGAAATTGTCCTCCCTCTGCGCCCGCTGGTGCCCGCCTGGCTTGGTCGTCAGAACCCGCGTCACCTCGGCCTCACGAGGCCGGGTACTTGCATAGGAATCTCCCTCCTCGGGAGGCAGCCTGAAGTGGGGCCGCTCCTCCGGAGGTCTTGGCGCTGTCCTCCTCGCGAGGCGGGGGCTCTCGCAAGGGCCTTGACTTGGGGGGGGGGCTCGTTGCAGGGCCGTACCAGGCCTTCATGGTGGGCCTCGCGCTGGGCCGCAGGCACGCAGGTCTGGGTACCCCCGGTCCCAGAACACCGACAGTAGCCCCCAGGCCCGAGGTGCACTCGGGCTGGCTTCGGGGTAAAGCCAGGGAAGGGAGGCCGAAGCGCCGTGGGCCCCAACTGCCTGCGGTCCATACCGACGCGTGGCGCTCAACAAGACGCGGACGGCTCCACTTTCCCACGCCGTCCTAGCAACCGCCCTCGCTGATAAAAAGCCTGGAGCGCGCGGCGAAACCAACATTGCCCCGCGCGCCTGCCTCCTGCTGCTCCTTCTTCCGTGGCTCGCGCCTTCTTCGCTGGGCTTTGCGTATGCTTCCATCTGCCCCTCTGTCATGGCTCCCAAGAGGAAAAGGGGCAGGACTTTGATGACGTCAGGGCCCCGGCCGGTGCTTGAGCCCACGCTGGGTCAGTCCAGCGTGCTCAATCTTGAGGGGCTGGATAAGGTCCAGCAAGCGATCGCCGCCGGCACAAATGAGTGGGGGGTGACGACGATCTAACCCGCCTCTCGGTCTGCAGTCGATCTGAGTGCCATCGACATCCCCCTTCACCTCCATGCCCTCTTCTCCAGCTTGCTGCCGCCGTTTTCAGATTTCTTCAATGCTGTGCTCACGCACTACCAGATCCATGCCTTGCATCTCAACCCTGGGTCTGCCGTCCTTCTCTCTGCCTTCGCGATCTTGTGCGAGGCCTTCATGGGCATCGCCCCATCCGTGGCCTTGCTCCGCCATTTCTTCTCCCTCCAGTTGGTTGCCAGCGGACAATGCTCGGGATGCATGTTGCTCCGAGTGGTGGATACGGCAGCGAACGCACTCCTCGACGTCGAGCTCAATCCAGGCGCGGCGAGCTTCCGGAGGCAGTGGGTGTTTGTTGACGCCACCGTGTGCAATCCCTTGCTCCAAGCCCCGACGGCCCCGGTGGAGCCGGGCGAGAGTTGGGAACACTCGAAGCTCGTCGACCCGCGGCTCGCGCAGGTCACTGCCAGGTTGGGTAGTCTAAAGAAGGCGGGTGTGACGATGGCGATGGTGGTGAGGGAGTTCGTCCGCCGGCGGATCGCTCCCCTTCATCGCCATTCCCATCCCATGTGGACTTTCACCGGCCTTGACGACGTCATGAGGCTCCTGGTGTCTTCTCTTTCCTCCGGTGCGTTGCGGGATGCGCTCCACCTTCTGACCGGGGGGAAGCCTCCCGAGCTTCCTGTGGATGGGCTCCCCTTGTACCTTTATCAGAACGGGAGAGCCTTCGCATTGAAGATGCCATGCTTCGATGAGTGGGGGTTGCTTCCAGCGGGTCCCGTCGTACCTCGCGACGATTCCCTCCTGGTGGCCCCTTGCTCCGGAGATCCTGAGGCCGGTGTCCCTCAAGTGGTCGCGGAAGAACATCCCGAGCCGCACGTTCCTCAGGCGCCCCTCGTCGCCCTTTCGAGCGGCGACGGGGTCACCTCGACAGGGGCCGCTGCAGGCTCCCCTGTTGCGGGGTGTCGTCCGTCATGCACCGACGGGTCATCCCCGAATCCTCACATGCGCCGAAGGAGGAGAGAACCTGGGGGTCGCAGTGGCCCGGCTCCGTGGCCCTGGAGGAAGAGGAAGTGAGTCGCCGTGGATGAGTAAGTGCCTTCCTTTCCATGTTTTCCACCTGATGCGCGTCTCTAAATCCTTGCTCCTCAGGCCCCTTCCCGTCGAAGTGGTGGGTTCACCCCCGCCATCGCCTCCCGAGGTGATCGGGCCGGGTGCGGCCCAATACCTCATGAGGCGCATGACGGTGCGCGAGGAGGCTCCCATACCCAGGCCCAAGCTGTCCCTAGGGGACCTTTGGCCCGGGCTTCCTGCGTCTTCCTTCAGGCGAGGCCCCCAGCCAGCAATGGTGGGACTGAGGCCTCCCCTGGTAGTCTTCTCCGACGTTAGGGTGCCCGATGCGTCGGCGCCCTCCTCGAGCGGTGGCGCGACTTCTCGTGAGGCCCGGCCTCGGGCTGGGGTGCCGGATCGCGGAAATCCAGCCCCCGAGTCCTCGCCGGAGGCAGAAAGGCCTTCGCGCTCCCCTCCTGCTGCCCAGGGCCCGGGCCAAGCGCTGGATCTTGCTTGTAGTCGCACCGATGTTCGGCATGGTCTCCTTCAGGACGCGGTGAGCGCGTTGGGCCGCCTCGGGACTGAGCTTGACGACGTCGACTCGTACCTCGAGGCGGAGCATCAGCTTGAAGTCGCCATCAACTTTGGTCATCTGCAGCGCAAGCGCGCTCGCATGGAAGTCGAGGAGTCCCATGCCACGGCGCGAGATGCCCGCGATCGCGCCCTTGAAGAGGCCCAGGCCACGGACGGGTGGCGTAAGGCTGAAGTGAGGCTTGAGGAAGAGCTTCTGGCCTCCAACGCCTCCCTTGAGCGGCAAGTTCAGGCCCGCAAGGCCGCGCTAGCCGCCTCAGCGGGCGGGCTGTTCACGGGCGAAACTGGGCTCCGCATCCTTGATGATACACTGACACTGGAGGCGATGGAGCTGGGCCTGGAGCCCGAGTGGCTGGAGGTGATGGAGCACCAGGTGGTTGCCGCCGAAGATTCTCTCGCCGCTCGCGAGGCGAGGATCCGCGAGGAGGCCGACGAGGAGGTGGCACGGACCCGCAGAACTCTCGCCCAGGATTACCGCGAGAGGCTAAAGCTTCAGGAGTCCCGCTTCTGCAAGCGGCGTGATGAGCTGAAAGATGAGGCAAACGGCCTCAGGGAAAGGTTATCAGGAGCGGAGCGACGCGAGAATGCTGCAGTGGACGCCCAGATCACCACCAAGGCCGAGCCGTCTTTCCTCTATACACAGGTGGAGGACATCGCTTCCCGCGCGGAGAAGGCCTCGGAAGAGGAGAACCGAGCCCGGGGGCTGCAGCACACGCGCTCCAAGATGTTCCAGGCTCTTGAGGGGAGGGCCAACCGGGCCCTAAGCAGCATCAGCGGCGAGAGCATCTCAAGCCCGCTCGTCGCCGACGACGTCGGCTACCTTTGTTTCTTCACTGGGATCGTGGAGCGTCTTGAGGGTGGTGCGGAGAAGGTCCGCCAGCTCGCAGAGGAGAAGAGTCGTGACCTCCTCGCGCGGGCGTCTTCACGCGTCTTCAGCCACCTTCTTTGCCTCGATCCCAACTTTGACTTTGAGTCCGTGACGGCCCCCGTGCCCGAGGTGATCCGGTGTGCCCTGGAGGATTGGGTGCAGGATCATGTGGATGGCCTTATCGCGGAATTCACCCCTGCCGTAGGCGAGGACCACCTCGCTACCGGGGAGCTCGAGTACGACGGCTACGACTGCGATAGCGGCAATGGCGCATCTCCTTAGACTGTCCTTGCCTGTTCTCCTGTAAAGATTTTGAACATGACCCCGCGGGGATGTGAGCGTACTTTGGAAGAACTCCCTTATGATGTGTTAAGTAATATTGCACTCCCTTGTGCCACGTCCCCTTGCTTATTGTGCACTCGCAGGCCCTGAGGAGGGGTGGGTCATTACTGACGCGCCGGACCGCGGTCGTTCGACCAAGCCGGGGGGTGGATGTTCGACGAAGCCCCCGGGCCATGCGCGCCTGCTGGCTCGCCTGCGGTAGTTACCGAGGATTTGACGCCAAAACCTTGGTCGGGTGTGGGCGTGAGGCCCGTGGCCATCGCGTTATGGGCCCCCAGGTGGGGGACCCTCAATGCCGCCCTTAATGTCGCTGGGCCGGCTCGAGTGTGCACACCATATACAGCCCCCGCATGCGGGGTGCGTGAGAGGGAGAGAGCTGGCATATGCCAGCTTCTTAAAAACGAAACTCAAGACGCAAGCACAGCACGGAAAAAATCCTCCCCCCTTTTTTCAAATAAGATGCAAAAGCTTCAACTTCATTCAAGAAAGTGGCAAATTCGATTACAAAAAAGAGTGAGGAACAGTCGCGTCCGGCACCTAATAGCTAGTCTTCGTCTTCCCCCTAGCGCGGAGCATAGGGCTTCCACTAGGCGTGGGCATAATCATTGGAGGACAGTGTCGTCCGCCAGCGCGGACCATGGGGCTTCCACTTGGGCGTGGGTGGGAGCCCCTCCGCGGCCTCGTACGACGCTCCTCGGGGGGCTCCGGGCGTGTACAACCCACTCATTCTTACGTGAGAGTGTCACGGTTGGAGATAGTTGGGCGGGCACCCCAGGTGCAAGGCCCTGGAGTTCGCGACCGGGTTCTGGAGACACCCCGCGCATTTCGGCGCGGTTGCGTGCTCCTACGACCCAAGCATGGGTGCATTGCTCCCCGCGTGACCGCGCAATTGCGCTTCAGCGGCCCAAACATGAGCGCAACACACCCCACGTGACCGTAGGAGTATTGTGTTGGTACAGTTGCCTCCGGAGGCGCCATGGCGCCAGCCGAGCTGCGCCCCAGAGGTCTCCCAAGCCCCCAGGCTCGCCAAGCCTCGGCAGCCTCCTTGGTATAGCGCCGGCGCCCCCGAGCCGCGGAGCGTGCGAGGCCCCATGGAGCGTGGCCCTGCGAGTGGAGTGTCCTCGCGGTGCCGGCCGCGGGTGGCCCGCACTGCTCGAGCCTTGCCGATCTTCTGGGTGACGGGCCCCTGCAGCCCCATCGCCTGGTGCCGGGTTCCCTGCTCGCGAGGGCGCCCGTTGCGGCGCGCCCCCACGTGACCCCGGCGCCCCCTTTGTCATGCCGACCGGACCAGGTGCCTCCACAATGGAAGCCCCCGGGCCTGGCTTGACGTGGGGCACCGGGTGTGCCCCCCTACACCGGGGGGGTGCTGGTGCCAGCGGCGGGTGCGAGACCCACGGCGCTGGCGCTTGTCGCTGCGTCGCCTGGAGCACGGGCCGCGGTGTGCGGGTCGAGGTTCCCTCCTGGCGCCCCGCTAGATGCCCCGAGGCTGATCCCTCCGGGCAACAGCGTGACGCTGTCTTGGGCGCACATCCCACGGGCGCGCCTGCGCCGAGCTTCCGCCCGAAGTTGGCCGCCTCCTGTGCCGCCACGAGGTTGGTCACGCCCGTCTGGGCGAGAATGGCCGCCGTGGCCATTCCCCGCGCCCCCACCATGACCTCCTCCATGTGCGGCGGCGCAAGCTGCTCGGCCCCTGCGCCGGTTGGTGCTCTCGTATCGAGGGGGCGCGAGAGTGTGGTGGTTCTCCATGTCATCGGCCTGCGCGCCATGGCGTGCGTAGGGCGTTCCGTCATTTCCCTCGGGCACGCCGCTGCTGGGCCGGGCGGCGGCCCGAAATCGGCTACCGGAACCCTGAGGAGGAGAAGTAAAGCGCGAGGCTGGCCCTGCTCGGGCTCCTCGAGTTGGGGGCCATGCGTGTTGACGCGTGGCGACGGAGCTGGCTCGCCGGCCGAGCCTTCCGCTCCTTGCGCCGGGGGCTGTAGAGGAAGGTAAGGTGCCAGGGCTCTCCTTGCGACAGTAACCAGCTCGGCGATGTGGTCGGCCCAGGCGTCGTAGTCCCCTTCCGTCAGGCGATGGCGAAGGAGCTCGCTGGCCATGAGCAACGCGTCTTGCGCGTTCAGGTCCCCCACATGGACAGGATCCGTAGAGGGCGCGGCGGGGCGGCCGTTCAGGCGCCGCTATGGGCACGAGGGCCCTTGCTGCGCGCAAGTGGTGCAAGCGGCGGTGGTGACGGCGACGACATTGGTGGCCTGATAACGGCCATCCAGCACGGAGCCCCCAGGGCGCGCACATCCTGAGCTGGCCATGGCGTTGGTGAAGCAGGAGTGGGAGGTGACCGACCGCAGGTGAAGCAGGAGTCGACGGAACTGAAGGACGTCGGCACACCACTACCAGGCGCGCCAAATGTCGGAATCGGAGCTCCGCAAAACCCAACAAGGTTCGAGCACTGGGGTGTGCTCGCCCTCCAATCCCGCTCAACCTCACAACTTCTCAGCGATTCAACGATGGTGCTCTTAGGAGGAAACAAATGGGGACACGCGGTCTTTACCCAGGTTCGGGCCACCTTGCGGTGTAAAACCCTACTCCTGCTTTGGGGTGGATTGGCCTCACGGGGAGGCTGAGGATGAACTAGTACAGTGGTTGGGTGGCCTCACGAGGACTCTCGGTGGTGATGAACTCAACCCGATTCGACCTCCTTCGACCCCCCTCTACGATGGGAGCTCGTCCCTATTTATAGGGGCCATGGTCCTCTTCCCCCATCGAACAGGCGGGAAGGGATCCCACAACGGCCAAATTTGAAAGGGGACAAGTAGTACACCCTATCCTGACTAAAGGTGGTCTTCGCCTGCAATGCTTTCGGGTGTGACGCAGCGGTGGGCTCGGCGATGATATCCGTCCTACCGAGCTCGTGGTCTCTGTCCTCTTGCACCAGGAAGGAAACCTTTGGGGGGTTCCTTGGGAACCCGCGTACGACCCTGTCTCCTTTGCACCAAAGAGGAAACTGTCCTCCCTCTGCGCCCGCTAGCGCCCGCCTGGCTTGGTCGTCAGAACCAGCGTCACCCCGCCCTCACGAGGCTGGGACTTGCATAGGAATCTCTGCTCCTCAGGAGGCGGCCTGAAGTGGTGCCGCTCCTCCGGAGGTCTTGGCGCTGTCCTCCTCGCGAGGCGGGGGCTCTCGCAAGGGCCTTGACTTGGGGGGGGCTCGTTGTAGGGCCTTACTGGGCCTTCGTGGTGGGCCACGCGCTGGGACGCAGGCAGGCAGGTCTGGGTACCCCCGGTCCCCGAACGCCGACAATGATCTGCGTTGGGTTTTCCGTGAAGAGGAACGGGTAATTGCAGCACAAAGTGGGTAAGTATTTCCCTTAGTTATGAAACCAAGTTTTATCGAACCAATAGGAATATCAATCCTCAACCGTCTTTAGCGGCTGCACACAAAAGAGCAAACAACTTGCACCCAACGCGGGCAAGAGGGTTGTCAATCCCCTTGATCTCGTTACTTGCAAGCAAATGAGTTGTGTAGATAATTGTAGATAATTGTAAATTGCAAAATAAAATAAAAAGTAAATAAAGGCAGCAAGGTAATAGTAGCGTTTATGAATTTATAAGTGAAAAGACCCGGGGGCCATAGTTTTCCCTAGTGGCATCCCTCATGTAGGCAGCATACGGTGGGTAACAAATTACTGTTGGGCAATTGATAGAAAAGCGGATAGTTATGCGATTTTCATGGCAATGATCATGTGTATATAGGCATTACGTCCATAATCAAATAGGCCGACTCCTGCCTGCACCTATTACTATTACTCCACTCATCGACTGCTATCCAACATGCATCTAGAGTATTGAGTAAAATAGAGTAATGCATGGAGAATGATGACATGATGTAGACAAAGTAAACTCAAACAATATAAATAAACCCCATCTACTTTGTCACCGGGATATAGAAACTCGTCAGTTTGAACCTTCCACAACGCACCTCTCCCACTGAAGATAGATCAATCTACTTGGCCAAAGCACATTGATAGATCGGAGAGAATTATGAAGATATAATGATCATGCAAATAAGAATCTAAATATTTAGAGGTGACTCAAATACTTTTCATGACTAATCTGAACATAAACCCACTATTCACCGGATCCCAACAAACACACCGCACAATAGGATTACATCGGATAGATCAAAGCGAAGATGTGATGATCATTGTATTGAAGATCAACAGATAGAGAGATTGCCATCTAGGTACTAGCTATGGACCCGTAGGTCTGTGGTGAACAACTCACACATCATCATGAGGGCAGCAAGGTTGATGAAGAGGCCCTCCGTGATCGATCCCCCCTCTGGCAGGGTGCCGGAACGGAGCTCCAGATGGCCTCGCGATGGAACAGAGACTTGCGATGGTGGAAAAAGGGTTTCGGGACTGCCTCCAGGTTTTTTTAGGATATTAGAGAATTTATAGGCCAGAGAGGGGCGTCGGCAGAGCCATGAGGAGGCCAGCACACAACAGGGCGCGCCCCAGCCACGAGGGGGCTAGCACACAACAGGGCGCACCCTGTTGTGTGCTGGCCCCCTCGTGGCTCTGCCGACGCCCCTCTCTGGCCTATAAATTCTCTAATATCCTAAAAAACCCGGAGGCAGTCCTGAAACCCTTTTTCCACTGTTGTGTGTTGGGGCCCTCGTGCGGCCTCCTGTCTCCTCCCGAGGTTCCCAGGTATTCTTTTGGTCCATAAAAATCATCAAAAAGTTTTGTGGCAATTGGACTTTGTTTGGTACTGTGAACCTGAAAAGTGAAAAACATGCAGAAAAGAGCAACTCGCACTGGGCACTGGGTCAATAGGTTAGTGCTCAAAAATATTATAAATTGGTAAATAAAGACCCCAAAAGTATCCTAGAATGATAATATATCAGCATGGAACAATCAAAAATTATAGATACGTTGGAGACGTATCAAGCATCCCCAAGCTTAATTCCTGCTCGTCCTCGAGTAGGTAAATGATAAAAACAGAATTTTTGATGTGACATGCTATCCATTATGTAATCTTATGCATGTATGCTCATTGAGAAATGATGAATTAACAAATATTAACATAGCAATACTTATAAGTATACGAAACAAAACCATCAATCTTTCAAAGTATACGATCCTCAAAGAATGTTTACCCCCTATTCGTCTTATTATATTAGCAAGGCACGGCTCCATATTCACCACATTAATACAAATGTGAAGCACCACGGTGTCCAAGTCAGGCAATTGGATCGTACTTTTCAATATGCATCAACTTTTTATTCTTCACGCAATACATGAGCGTGAGCCATTGGACATAGAATTTAGGTGGAATAGAATATGGTGGTAGATATCAAAAGGGGTAAAAAGTGGAGAAGATAGTCTCACATCAACTAGGCTATGGAGATGCCCATCGATAGATGTCAATGCAAGGAGTAGGGATTGCCATGCAAATGATGCACTAGAGCTATAAGTGTATGAAAGCTCAAATGAAGCTAAGTGGGGTGTGCATCCAACTTGCTTGCTCATGAAGACCTCGGGCATTCGAGGAAGCCCGTCATAGGAATATACAAGCCAAGTTTATTGTAATGAAAAAGTAATTCCCACTAGCATAAGAAAATGACATAACATGAGACTCTCTATATGAGGAACTAGGTGCCACTTTGAGGCACACGTGTGGTAAAGGATAGTAGCAAAGTCCCTTCTCTCATTTTCTCTTTTTTTCCAGAATGGTGGGCTCATTTGGCCTCTCCCATTTTTATTTCCTCACTGGGACAATGCTCTAACAATGATTATCATCACACTTTTATTTACATACAACTCGATATGGAGAACCAATATGAAGATATGACTCTATATGAATGCCTCTGGCAGTGTACCAGGATGTGCAAGATCTAGCGTGACACGTATCAAAAATATGATGAACTGTGGCTTTGCCACAAATACTATGTCAGATCTATATGATCATGCAAAGCAATATGATGATGAACGAACTGGTCATGTGAAGTGACGATGGAATTTGCATGGCAATATATCTCGGAATGGCTATGGAAATGCCATGATAGGTCGGTATGGTGGATGTTTTGAGGAAGATATAATGAGGCTTATGTGCAACAGAGCGTATCATGTCACGGGATTTTGATGCACCGGAGAAAGTTGCACCGATCCTCAAGGTGATAATGGGCTATGCACGGTACCGAAGAGGCTAGCAAATATGAGGAGGTGAGATTGCGTATGTCCAAGGTTTCACATTAGTCATAAAGAACTCATATACTTATTGCAAAGTTTTATTAGTTTTATCACAAATTAAAGTACTACTCGCAAGCCCCGAGGGAAGAGGTTGGTATGAGTTAACCATCGCGCGCTTCCGACCCGAAACAACACTAGGATTTCAACGAGGAATAGAAATGCTCACACATCATCACCATGCCTCATTAATTTTTAGACGAACAAGAAGTTAACCTCTCTAAATATCGACACTTCTATGAATCAACAGTTATGAACTCACACCTTTTTCATATTACCACATCAATATCATTAATCCACAATTTCTCTATATGTGCTACATGATGGTTTTGATTATCACTCATTGAATACCTAATATTTTTGGACTGGTCTTATGACCCATGCAAAGTACCGTCACTATTTATTAACTCTCAAACAAATATAAGTGAGGAGCGAGAGTGAAATTATTTCTATAAAATCTACATGCCACCATGCTCAAAAATATATAAGTGAAGTACTAGAGCAACCGCTAAGCTCAAAAGATATAAGTGAAGCACATAGAGTATTCTAACAAATTATGATGAAGGTGTGTCTCTCAAATAGGTGTGTCCAACAAACGATGATTGTGGTAAACTGAAAGTAAAAGCAAACAAAAACAAATGACGCTCCAAGCAAAACTCATATCATGTGATGAATACAAATATAGCTTCAAGTGACATAACGATGGATTGAGACGAAAGAGGGGATGCCTTCCGGTGCATCCCCAAGCTTAGACGCTTGAGTCTTTCTTAAAATATTACCTTGGGGTGCCTTGGGCATCCCCAAGCTTAGGCTCTTGCCACTCCTTATTCCTTTGTCCATCGTGATAACACCCAAAACTTGAAAACTTCAATCACACAAAACTCTACAAAACTTCGTGAGATCCGTTAGTATAAGCAACATATTGAATACTTTAGGTACTGTTATAAATTGATTCTTATTTCATAATTGCATAATAGTTACTATATTCTAAATTCTCCATTGCTTATACCCCCCGATACAATCCATAGCATAATCAAAACAAGCAACTATGCAAGCAAAAATAGAATCTGTCTAAAACAAAACAGTCTGTAGCAATCTATAGAGAACCTATACTTATGTAAATCTAAAAATTCTGAAAAATTAGTAAAACCTAGAAACGTTGTATAAAAATACTATGTAAAAAATTCAGATCATTTTCCCTCTCCAGTAAAAAATGAAATTTATTGTACTGGAGTCAAAAGTTTCTGTTTTGTTTCAGCATCGATTCTACTCATCTTGTGAGTCATCCCAAAGGCAATAATTTAAACATAAAAACATAATAATTACAGAGGCAATAATCAAGTTATAAAAAACAAACAGAAAATAAAAGGCAAAAATTTAAAGATAACTATTGGGTTGCCTCCCAACAAGCGCTATTGTTTTATGCCCCTAGCTAGGCATAATGCATAGTTTCAAGTGTTGTCATGTTTGACACTCCACCCATAGGTAGCTCTCATGATTGATTTATAAGGTGGTTTAATTATCTTTCTAGGGAAGTGTTCCATCCCTTTCTTTAATGGGAATTGGAACCTTATGTTTCCCTTTTTCATGTCAATATTACGTTAATGGGACAAGTGGGATTACAATCAATATCAAGCACAATAAAATCTACAAGCACATAGTTTTTAGTTGCAATAATGAGCACATCATTAATCCTACCTAGAGGTTTCTTAATGGTAGAATCCGCAAGATGCAAGTTAAGGGAACAATCTTCAATATTAGTGAGACCAAGCACATCACAAAGAGATTTAAGAATAGTTGAAACACTATCACCAAGGTCACACAAGGCATTGAATTCATATTTATTTATATTTATTTTGATAGTTGGTTCCCACTCATCATGCAATTTTCTAGGAATAGAAACTTCAAGCTCAAGTTTCTCATCATAAGCTTTTATCATGGCTTCTACTATATGTTCGGTAAAAGCTTTGTTTGTTCATAAGCATTGGGTGAGCTAATAATGGTTTGTAAAAAGGAAATAAATTCTAATAAATAGCAATTATCCTAATTAAAGTCCTTGTAATCCAAAATAGTGGGCACATCACTAATTAAAGTTTTTACCTCTCCAAACCCACGTTTTTCAGTTTTAGCATCAAAATCATCACCCTCCAAGCAAACGGGCCGCTTCTCAACTAGAGTTGACTCATCTTCGGTCCCTTTATCATTTATATTCAGAGAGGTAAATAAATATTTAATAGGAGAAGTTCCAATCATTTTAAGATCTTCATCATGATTCCGGTAAAAACCGGGTGGAAGAGCTTTTTCTAAGAATTCCCGCTTAGCTTTCAACTTAGCGGTCCTCTCCTTACTTTCATTAATAGATATTTGGATAGATTTAATGGTATCATTTGAATCATGCTTGGGTGGCAAAGCTTTACTTTTAAGAGTTTCTACATCGAGAGCAATTCTATCCATGTTTTTAGCCAAAGCATCAACTACGTGTAATTTTTCTGCTACCATAGTGTTGAAAACCTTCTGAGAATTAATAAATTATTTAATTGTGTTCTCAAGATCAGAGCGTATCCTATTAGAATTTGTATAAGCATTTCCATAAGAATTACCATAAGAATTTCCATAGTTGTTAGAGGAATTACCGGGATACGATCTAGAATTGAAGTTTCCTCTATAAGCATTGTTATTGAAATTATTTCGCGAGACAAAGTTCACATCAATAGCATCATTATTTTGCTCAATCAAAGTAGACAAGGGCATATCATTGGGATCAACATGAGCATTTTTACTAGCAACCATATTCATAAGAGCATCCACTTTTTCACTCAAAGTAGCGATTTCTTCAACAGAATTTACCTTCTTACCGGTTGGAGCTCTTTCGGTATGCCATTGGGAATAATTTGTCATAATGTTGTCCAGAAGTTTTGTGGCCTCTCCTAAGGTCACATCCATAAAGGTACCACCTGCAGCAGAATCTAGAAGATTTCTAGACACAAAGTTTAGTCCATCATAGAAGTTTTGGATAATCATCCACAAATTTAAGCCATGAGTAGGGAAATTTCTTATCATCAATTTCATTCTCTCCGAAGATTGTGCAACATGCTCTTGATCTTGATGTTTAAAATTCATTATTTGATTTCTAAGGGAGATGATTTTAGCAGGAGGAAAATACTTGGCAATAATAGCATCTTTACACTTATCCCATGTTCCAATACTATTACGAGGTAAAGATGAAAACCAAGCTTTAGCTTTATCTCTTAGTGAAGAAGGAAATGATTTTAATTTCAAAATATCATTATCCATATCCTTTTTCTTTTTCATATGACATAATTCAACAAAGGTATTAAGATGTGACGCAGGATCCTCATTAGGACTTCCCGAAAATTGATCCTTCATGACAAGATTTAGCAATGCAGCATTAATATCAAAAGCCTCCGCACTAGTGGCGGGTGGTATAGGTGTACTATTAAAATCATTGTTATTAGTATTTGAGAAGTCAGACAACTTAGTAGTATCTTGAGACATGGTGACCGAACAAGCAAATTAACAAGCAGGACAAGTAAACTAGCAAGCAAAGGAGTAAACTAGTAACAAGCAAAGCTAAATATTTTTGTATTGTTGATTTTTATGAAACAAACTAAATATAACAGCAAATAAAAAGATAAAAAAGTGAATGAAAATTTATGTGAAGTTACTTGATAGTTGATGATGATATTCCCCGGCAAAGGCGCTAGAAATCCTTCCTGATACTTGTGATCTGCGTTGGGTTTTCCGTGAAGAGGAACGGGTAATTGCAGCACAAAGTGGGTAAGTATTTCCCTTAGTTATGAAACCAAGTTTTATCGAACCAATAGGAATATCAATCCTCAACCGTCTTTAGCGGCTGCACACAAAAGAGCAAACAACTTGCACCCAACGCGGGCAAGAGGGTTGTCAATCCCCTTGATCTCGTTACTTGCAAGCAAATGAGTTGTGTAGATAATTGTAGATAATTGTAAATTGCAAAATAAAATAAAAAGTAAATAAAGGCAGCAAGGTAATAGTAGCGTTTATGAATTTATAAGTGAAAAGACCCGGGGGCCATAGTTTTCCCTAGTGGCATCCCTCATGTAGGCAGCATACGGTGGGTAACAAATTACTGTTGGGCAATTGATAGAAAAGCGGATAGTTATGCGATTTTCATGGCAATGATCATGTGTATATAGGCATTACGTCCATAATCAAATAGGCCGACTCCTGCCTGCACCTATTACTATTACTCCACTCATCGACTGCTATCCAACATGCATCTAGAGTATTGAGTAAAATAGAGTAATGCATGGAGAATGATGACATGATGTAGACAAAGTAAACTCAAACAATATAAATAAACCACATCGTGTTATCCTTAGTAGCAACAACACAAAGATGTATCTTGTCCCCTACTTTGTCACTGGGATATAGAAACTTGTCAGATTGAACCTACCCCAACGCACCTCTCCCACTAAAGATAGATCAATCTACTTGGCCAAAGCACATTGATAGATCGAAGAGAATTACGAAGCTATAATGATCATGCAAATGAGAATCTAAATATTCAGAGGTGACTCAAATACTTTTCATGAATAATCTGAACATAAATCCACAATTCATCGGATCCCAACAAACACACCGCACAATAGGATTACATCGGATAGATCAAAGCGAAGATGCGATGATCATTGTATTGAAGATCAAGAGGTAGAGAGATTGCCATCTAGGTACTAGCTATGGACCCGTAGGTCTGTGGTGAACTACTCACACATCATCATGAGGGCAACAAGGTTTATGAAGAGGCCCTTCATGGTCGAACCCCCCTTCGGCAGGGGGCCGGAACGGAACAGAGACTTGTGATAAGCCACAAGTATAAGGGATCGCGACAGTCTTCACGAGTAGTATTTCACCCTAATTTATTGATTCGACACAAGGGGAACCAAAGAAAATTTATTGGCCTTGACAGTTGAGTTGTCAATTCAACCGCACCTGGGATATCTCTCTGCAGCAAAGGTTTAGTAGCACGGCAAATAGTAGTAGCAAAAGTAACAGTAATAGTGACAGCAGCAATTTTGTAGCAGTTGTGACAGTAGAAGTAGTAACTTAGCAGGATTCGGTATGTGTGAAGCGTAGGCACGTGGATCAGTGGTGGATAATGATTTAGATGACATCAATCATGTAATAGTTACACACTAGGGCGACACAGAACTAGCTCCAATTCGTCAATATAATGTAGGCATGTATTCCGTATACAGTCATACGTGCTTGCGATAAGAACTTGCATGGCATCTTTTGTCCTACCCTCCCGTGGCAGCGGGGTCCTATTGTAAACTAAGGGATATTAAGGCCTCCTTTTAATAGAGAACCGGAACAAAGCATTAACACATGGTGAATACATGAACTCCTCAAACTACGGCAATCACCGGAAAGAATCCCAATTATTGTCACCTTGGAGTATGCGGCTCAAGACACGTAATAGGTGCATACAACTTGCAAGATAGGATCCAAATCAATCTTATATTCAGAGAAAATATAATATGTTCAAATCTGAAATCATGGCACTCGGCCCTAGTGACAAGCATTAAGCATAACAAAGTCATAGCAACATCAATCTCAGAACATAGTGGATACTAGGGATCAAGACCTATCAAAATAACTCGATTACATGATCAATCTCATCCAATCCCATCACCGTCCAACAAGCCTACAAAGGAATTACTCACTCCATGTGGTGAGCATCATGGCAGTGTTGATGAAGAAGGGTGGGTGATGACGAGGGCGAGGAATACCCCTCTCCAGAGCCCCAAACGGACTTCAGATCAGCCCTCCGGAGGAAGAACAGGAGGTGGCGGTGGCTCCGTCTCGTGAAACGCGATGAAAACTTCTCTCTGATTTTTTTCTCTGAAGATGTGATTTTATAAGACTGGAATTAGGGTCGGAGGAGCCTCGAGGGCCCCACAAGCCATCAGGGCACGACCTAGGGGGGTGCCCTGATGTGTGGTGGCCCCCTGGCATACGCCCTCGGACAGTTCTTTGCTCCATAAGTCATTATAAATCCCAAAAATAATTCACAAAAAGTTTCGTCCAATTCCGAGAACTTTTATTTCTGCACAAAAATAACACCAAGGTAGTTTTGCTAAAAACAACGCCAGTCCAGGTTAGTTTCATTCAAATCATGCAAATTAGAGGTCAAAACGAGAGCAGAAGTGTTTGGAAAAGTAGATACGTTGGAGACGTATCAACTCCCCCGAGCTTAACTCATTGCTTGTCCTCAAGCAATTTAGTTGACAAACTAAAAGTGATAAAGAAAACTTTTACAAACTCTTTTGTTATCATTGTTACACACATGCTTAGCTAGTGTTCAGGTTTTCAACATAAATTATAAATAACCACATCCATGATAGCAATTAAACATCATAGCAACTCATGGCAATGCATAACCAACTAGCAAGAAAATAATAAGATATCTCAGATGCCAACAATTTATCAAAACGATCATGATATAATATGGTGACATGGTATTTCGCTAGCCCTTTCCGAGACCGCAAAACTTAAATGCAGAGCACCTCTGAGGTTCAAGCAACGACTAAAGATTATAATTCAGAATAGAAAAGATCCAGTCATGCTCGTATCCAACATTAACTAGACTCAATGCATAAGAATGACAATAGTGCTCTTCGGTCTGGTGCTTTTAGTAAGAGGATGATTACTTAACATAAAAATAAATAGATAGGCCCTTCGCAGAGGGAAGCATTGTTTTGCAGAGGTGTCAGAGCTCAAGTTTTTAAAACAAGATCGGAATGTAGTGTTTCAGTGGTGCACTTTTCTTGTCAACGCTACGACAAAGGTTTTCAATATCTTCCATGCTAAACTCATTATTGGCGGTTCCCAAACAGAATAGTAAAGTTTACTCCTATCCACCATCCATACACAAACCATGGCTGACCGAATCCATGGCTGCCTACCAACATATCAACTGTCCCAAGGAGTTTCGTTTAATTAATTTTGATTATGCAGGACTGGGCATCCATTTTACCAACCTCTCTCGTGCGATGACGGCGAATTAACAACCGTCTTGAGAATAACTCGTTTAGCATGGAAAATATTGACCGCCCCGTCGCTCCATGAGCGAGATGCGTGCACAAAAAGGAAGTTTATTTGAATGTTTAGAGGTGGCACATGCTAATTTACTTGGAACGGCAGGGTAATACCGCATATAGGTAGGTATGGTGGACTCATGTGGGATGACTTGGTTCAAAGGTTTTGGATGCACAAGCAGCATTCCCGCTTAGTACAGGTGAAGGCTAGCAGTAGGTTGGGAAGCGACCAGCTAGAGAGTGAATACGGTCATGGGTATGCATTGCGAATAATTAACGTTGGACCTAGCATGAGTATGATATGAACACTCTGAATTTAAACATTATGAAGGCTACATTGGTTTTGAATCAACTAGATGTTTGCACATGGGCCAAGTCAAGCCGCTTGAATTTCTCAGAGGGAAATACCATACTACCATACCACATCATAACCATTTTAATGCATGTTGATCTATAAGATAAATTATTATTCACTACTAGCTGTTTAAACATGGCATGAGAAGCTACATTCTCTAATTGTCATCATGAACATGTTCACTCATAATGTACTGAATTGAGATCAAACGAGCTAAACATATTTACAAAAACGGGAAACAAGAAGAATTCATACCAGCTTCCCTTGCCACGATCCCTTCGTCAAATATCGTCATTATTGCCTTTCACTTGCATAACAGAATGATGTGATAATAATAATAGTGCAAGGCAGTTTTGGACAAAGGAGAAGACAAGGTAATATTGGCTCTCTCTTAGATCAGCAATAAAGCATATAAGAGCAGCTGAACATTTTCATCGTGGTCTTCTCCTTTCAAAGACTCAACAAAAAGTAAAGAAATTCAGAGAAACACACTGAAATATTTTTGGAGTTTTTGTTTTTCTCAAGCAAGCAAGTAAACTAAGGGAAAACAAGAACAAGAAAAAATATTTACACAGGAAAACTCCCAACATGCAAAGGAAATCTTTTTGGGTTTTCTTCTTAGTACTGAGTTAATTAAAACGGGAAAAGAAAATTAAAAAGAAGCGATAAATATTTTTGGGTTTTCCAAAGTTTTTCAAACACACAAGAAGAAAGCGGAAAAATAAAACTAATATGGATATACAATGAAAGAGGATGAACACCGACAATTTATATGAAGTGTGGGGACATGAATGTAATGTCGGTGAGAAATACGTACTCCCCCAAGCTTAGGCGTTTGCCTAACTTGGTGATCACCACTGGTAGTCTGGAATATGATTAAAGTGATAGCTTGCGGAGGCGTTCCTAGCCGCCTCCTCCGCTAGACGAGTAGCCTCTACTGCAGCTTTGTATTCCCGTACCTCTTCCTCAAGAACATAGTAACGATGTCGAGCCTAAAAATCAAAGAGGGTAGGTGCAGGCAAAGTGACAACCATAGGCGTATATTTCCCAAATATTAAGTTATACTCATAACCCCTAGCACGGTTTACAATATACTCATGTGAAGGCATAGCTTCGAGATCTAAATATCTATCAGGCAAGATAGGATCATTGGGTTGAGGTGACACTCTCAGTTTTGCAGCTACACGGGAGGCATAAATTCCTCCATACAAATCATCATTGCTAGAATTAGAATGCAACCTTCGGGAACAATTGCACCAAGGTTATAGTGTTGTTCACCAGTTACAGCAGTGTGAATAAGGCTTAAATCAGGGGCACATAAAGCACTACAATCTTGTTTCCCTACTATGCATTTCCCATTAAACAGTGCAAAGTAACGAATAGAGGGAAATTGTATGCTTTTAATTCTTACCTGTGTTACTCCCCTATCTTCTTCAATGCATAGACTCTCGAGAAACATATTATAATCAATTTTTGAAGGTTTCTCGGTTGAGCCCCAAAGTGGAAGTTTGCAAGCAATGAATAAATCTTCTAGAGTCATGCTAAAGGATTTATCATAAAGTTTAAATAACACTCTAGAAGCATGCGATTGATAACGAAATCCTTGCGTAAATGTACGGGTAAGGTCATAGTGTTGGACACACTTATTTGCGAGGAAATCGGTGAGGCCGGTATTATCAATGAATCGGTCAAATTCATCCTTAATACCTACATTTATCATGAAATCTTCACGTGTCCATCGACATGATTTGGAGTCAGCCATAACTATCTGGTTGTCTCGAGGTTCAATGTAAGCTTGTCGTACTGAGTCCCCACTAGATGACTCACCCGTTGTGAGTCTCCTTGAGGAGCTCCTCCTAAAGAAACTCATCTTCCCAAGCACAATTTCTGAAATTTTTGAGTCACAAATTCATGTCCATAAAACTTTGCAAGATTGATAGCAACTAACCATATGGATGCCTAGATGCCATATCAAACATTCATACTACTTGGAACTCAAAGAATTCAACATGCAAGCTCATTTTCTGTAGCACCAAGTGCAACACATTATGCAAAATATAAACCGCTAAAATTAAACTAATTGGAGGAATGGAGGAGTCACATACCAAGGAACAATTCCTCAAAACAGTTTCGGAAACGGAGTTCCGAGCAAAGAGATCGAACATTTCACTTTCTGAGTGAAGAACACGGGAGAGAGATGGATAGGAAATTTTTGCTGGAGGTAGGAGAAAGAGTGGGACGAAGGGATAACGTAGGGGGGTCATGTGGCCCCACAAGCCATGAAGGCGCGGTCTGGGGGGGCCCATTTGGCTTGTACCCCACAGGTGCAGTCCCGTATAATAATTTTTGTGCCAAAAATTCTTATTTATTCTAGAACAATCCATGTTAAAATTTTGTGGCAATCTGAGACTTTTTATTTTCTAGCATTTTTCTACGCACGGGAAAAACAGAAAAACGGAAAATCATGCTAATTTATTTTATATAAACTGAAAATAACAGAGGACAAACTTTTAATACAGAGTGTTGTGAGAACTAAATTCATCAATCACATGCCTTCCGAAAAGGATTCATTAATAAGGTTGATTAAGTCTTATTAACAACCGTTTCTAATTAACATGGAACTGAAGAATTTTGTATATCACTAGGTTACCTCAATGGGAATTTGCATCTCCCCAACAATAAGATTATAATATTTCTTCTTGACAGTAGGTAGAGGAATTGCAAAACTTCCAATGATAACCGTGGGAGTAGGTTCCATGACATTAATATTATTAACCAAAGTTTGCTTCTTCAGAAAATGCACGGTATGTTGCTTGCCATTGACGTGAAACGTAACCTTGCTTTTATTGCAATCAATAACGGGCCCTGTAGTATTTAAGAATGGTCTACCAAAGATGATCGACATATTGTCGTCCTCGGGCATATCAAGAATAACAAAATCTGTTAAGATAGTAACATTTGCAACCACAACAGGAACGTCCTTGCAAATTCCAATAGGTAAAGCGGTGGACTTATCAGCCATTTGCAAAGATATCTCAGTAGGTGTAAGCTTACTCAAATCAATTCTTTTATAAAGGGAGAAAGGCATGACACTAACACCGGCTCCTAAATCACATAAGGCAGTTTTAACATAATTTCTTTTAAATGAGCAATGTATTGTGGGTATGCCAGGATCTCCTAGCTTCTTAGATATTCCTCCATCAAAAGAATAATTGGCAAGCATAGTAGCAATTTTAGTTTCAGGTATTTTTCATTTATTGGTAGTAATATCCTTCATATACTTAGCATACAGAGGCATTTTCAATATATCGGTCAAACGAGTACGCAAAAATACGGGTCTAATCATTTCAGCAAAGCGCTCAAAATCTTCATCGTCCCTATTCTTAGAAGGCTTACGAGGGAATGGCATGGGTTTTTGAACCCATGGTTCTCTTTCCCTTCCATGTTTTCTAGCAACAAAGTCTCTCTTATCATAACGTTTATTTTTAGGAGGTGGGTTATCGAGATCCTCAGCAGGTTCTATTTCTACATCATTATCATGTTCTTTATTACTATCTGGTGGAGCATCTACATGCACAATATTATTTTCATCCTCCTTTTCATCATCACTAGGTGCATGTTCACTACCAGACTGTGTCTCAGCATCAGAAATATAAACATCATTATGTTTCTCAGTGGCCGTTTCTATAACAGGTTCACTAGAAGCATGCAAGTCCCTATCATTTTTCTTCTTCTTTTTCTTATTAGAGGAACTAGGTGCATCAACATTAATTCTTTGAGAATCCCGTTCTATTCTTTTAGGATGACCTTCCGGATAGAGAGGTTCTTGGGTCATACGACCTCCCCTAGTCATTACTCTAACATCATGATCATTCATATTATTGTTTATTTCAGCGAGTAAATCATTTTGTGATTTAGCAACTTGGTCTAGTTGAGTGTGACCCATAGAAGCATGTTTACCTAGACCTTTTACATCATTAGCAATTCTAAACATCAAGTCACTTAAGCGGTCTATCATCATGGCATTATGTCTCAATGCCTTAACATAATTGTTGAAGTGTTCTTGCTTAACAACATAATTGCCATATTCATCCATGCATTGTTCAGGAGACTTAGTGTAAGGTATATCATTTTCACTAAAGGAACAGAGAGAGTTTACCTCTACTACCTGTGTCAGGTTATCAAGTCCACGTATTTCTTCACTAGGTGGTAGTTTCTTGATATCCTCAATTTTAATACCTTTCTCCTTCATAGATCTTTTTGCTTCTTGTATATCTTCAGGGTTGAGGAATAGAATACCTCTCTTCTTTTGAATAGGTTCTGGAGGTGGTTCAGGAAGTGTCCAATCATCGGCATTTTGCAATATGTTATTCAATAATTCTTCAGCTTGGCTGACAGTTCTTTCCCTGAAAACACAACCAACACAACTATCTAGGAAGTCCCTAGAAGCATCGGTTAGTCCATTATAAAAGATATCGAGAATTTCATTTTTCTTAAGACGATAATCAGGCAAAGCTCTAAGTAACCGGAGAAGCCTCCCCCAAGCTTAAGGGAGATCCTCTTCTTCAATTTGCGCAAAGTTAAATATTTCCTGTAAGGCAGCTTGTTTCTTATGAGCAGGAAAATATTTTGCAGAAAAATAATGGAGCATATCCTGGGGACTACGCATACAACCAAGAGCAAGAGAAAGAAACCATTCCTTGGCCTCGCCTTTTTGCGAGAAAGGAAAAAAGCTTAAGGATATAATAGCAGCGTATCTTTTCATCATTGGTAAACAGAGCAGCAATATCATTCGGTTTCATAAGGTGTTCGACGACAGTTTCATTTTCATAACCGTGGAAAGGATCAGATTCTACTATAGGAATTAACTCGGGATCCACAGAGAACTCATAATCCTTATCAGTAACAAATATAGGACAAGTAGCAAATTTAGGATCATATTTCATTTTCTGCATCATAGATTATTCTTTCAGTTTGCATAGTAGTTTCTTCAAGTCATCTCTATTTTTGCAAGCAAATAAATCACTAGTTGTTTCCTTATCCATGACTTAACCTTCAGGTACATGAGGCAATTCATATCTATTAGGAGAGCGAGGTGTAATAGGTGATTCAAAGTCCTCATTAGTTTCAGAATTTTCAAGTTCCCTAGCTCTAGCAATATGAGCATCAATTAATTCATTCAGTGGCACAGTTTTAGTTTCAACATGTGTAGCAATAGTATCATCATTAATTTCAGAGGTAGCATCATCAAGTTCATGTGACATATCAGGACGATCAACAGGTGGTGGTGTAACAAGCTGATTCAAAATAGTAGGTGAGTCAAAAGCAGAGCTAGATGGCAGTTCCTTACCTCCTCTCGTACGAGAGGGGACGATCTTAGTTCGATTGTCTTTCAAATTCTTCATAGTGGCAATTGGATATCCTCAAGTTAACACAATAAATAGAGCTATGGTCCCCAGCAACGGCGCCAGAAAAAGGTCTTGATAACCCACAAGTATAGGGGATCGCGACAGTCTACACGGGTAGTATTTCACCCTAATTTATTGATTCGACACAAGGGGAGCCAAAGAATATTTATTGGCCTTGACAGTTGAGTTGTCAATTCAACCGCACCTGGGATATCTCTCTGCAACAAAGGTTTAGTAGCACGGCAAATAGTAGTAGCAAAAGTAACAGTAATAGTGACAACAGCAATTTTGTAGCAGTTCTAACAGTAGCAGTAGCAATAGTAACTTAGCAGGATTCAATATGTGTAAAGCGTAGGCACGTGGATCAGTGGTGGATAATGATTTTGATGACATCAATCATGTAACAGTTACACACTAGGGCGACACAAAACTAGCTCCAATTCATCAATATAATGTAGGCATGTATTCCGTATATAGTCATACATGCTTGCGATAAGAACTTGCATGACATCTTTTGTCCTACCCTCGCGTGGCAGCGGGGTCCTATTGGAAACTAAGGGATATTAAGGCTTCCTTTTAATAGAGAACCGAAACAAAGCATTAACACATGGTGAATACATGAACTCCTCAAACTACGACAATCACCGGAAAGAATCCCAATTATTGTCTCCTTGGGGTATGCGGATCAAGACACGTACTAGGTGCATACAACTTGCAAGATAGGATCCAAATCACTCTTATATTCATGAAAACATAATAGGTTCAGATCTGAAATCATGGCACCCAGGCCCTAGTCACAAGCATTAAGCGTAGCAAAGTCATAGCAACATCAATCTCAGAACATAGTGGATACTAGGGATCAAGCCCTATCAAACTTAACTCGATTACATGATCAATCTCATCCAATCCCACCACCGTCCAGCAAGCCTACAAAGGAATTACTCACTCCCGGTGGTGAGCATCATGGCGGTGTTGATGGAGAAGGGTTGGTGATGACGACGGTGACGATTTCCCCTCTCTAGAGCCCCAAACGGACTCCAGATCAGCCCTCCCGAGGAAGAACAGGAGGGGGCGACAGCTCTCTCTCATGAAACGCGATAAAAACTTCTCTCTGATTTTTTTCTCCGAAGATGTGATTTTATAGGACTGGAATTAGGGTTGGAGGAGCCTCGAGGGCCCCACAAGCCATCAGGGCGGGGCCTAGGGGGGCGCCCTGATGTGTGGTGGCCCCCTGGCATACGCCCTCCATCAGTTCTTTGCTCCATAATTCATTATAAATCCCAAAAATAATTCACAAAAAGTTTTGTCCAATTCCGAGAACTTTTATTTCTGCACAAAAATAACACCAAGGTAGTTCTGCTGAAAACATCGTTAGTCCGGGTTAGTTTCATTCAAATCATGCAAATTAGAGGTCAAAACCAGAGCAAAAGTGTTTGGAAAAGTAGATGCATTGGAGACGGATCAACTTGCGGCGATGGAAAAAGGGTTTCGGGAATGCCTCTAGGGCTTTTAGGATATTAGAGAATCTATAGGCCAGAGAGGGGCGATAGGAGAGCCACGAGGGGGCCATCACACATCAGGGCTCCCCCCTAGGTCGCGCCCTGTTGTGTGCTGGGGCCCTCGTGCGGCCTCCGGTCTCCTCCCGAGGTTCCCAGGTATTCTTTTGGTCCCTAAAAAATCATCAATAAGTTTCATGGCAATTGGACTTCGTTTGGTACTGTAAACCTGAAAAGTGAAAAACATGCAAAAAACAGCAACTGGCACTGGGCACTGGGTCAATAGGTTAGTGCTAAAAAATATTATAAATTGGTAAATAAAGACAATAAAAGTATCCTAGAATAATAATATATCAGCATGGAATAATAAAAAATTATAGATACGTTGGAGACGTATCATGTTGCCAACGTGTCGGTGTGTTGATGCGGCTGTGACAACGTGTTGGTTTGCTGAGCAGTCAGTGCAGACACATTGGTATGCTTATCAGGCGGCTGCGAACCGCTGGACTGGTGAGCAGGTGGTTCCCGACTTTCGAACTGCTTAGCAGGCGGTTCCAGACTTTCGGACTGCTTAGTGACATGGCTTGAGACTGCGTCGGTATTTCCCCAAAGAGGAAGGGATGATGCAGCACAGCGGCGGTAAGTATTTCCCTCAGTTATGAAACCAAGGTTATCGAACCAGTAGGAGGATCAACTCCACCCAATAAGCAGCACCTGCACACAAATAACAAATACTTGCAACCCGACGCGAAAGAGAGGTTGTCAATCTCTCTACGGTAAAAAGATAGATTAGGTGGTGATAGATAGGAGAGATAGATCTCTCAAGAACATAAATAAAAAGAGTAAATATGCAGCAATATATTTTTGGGTTTTTGGTTTTGTAGATCTGAAAACAAAGAGGCAAAAAGATAGATCGGAAAGCAATATGTTGGAAAAGTAGACCCGGGGGGCATAGGATTCACTAGTGGCTTCTCTCATGAGTGTAGCGCACGGTGGGTGAACAAATTACTGTTGGGCAATTGATAGAAGATCAAATAAGCATGACGATATCCAAGGCGATGATCATTATATAGGCATCACGTCCAAGATAAGTAGACCGACTCCAGCCTGCATCTACCACTATTACTCCACACATCGACCGCTATCCAGCATGCATCTAGTGTATTAAGTTAATGGAAAAACGGAGTAATGCAATAAGAACGATGACATGATGTAGACAAGATCTATTCATGTAGGAATAGACCCCATCTTGTTATCCTTAGTAGCAATGATACATGCGTGTCTTGCTGCCCCTTCTGTCACTGGGAAAGAACGCCGCAAGATCAAACCCATCACAAAGCACCTCTTCCCATGGCAAGAAAAATTGATCTAGTTAGCCTAACTAAACCAAAGATTCGAAGAAGAAATACGAGGCTATAAGTAATCATTCATATAAGAGATCAAAGAAGACTCAAATAATATTCATAGATAGAAACTGACCATGAACTCAAAATTCATCGGATCCCAACAAACACACCGCAAAAATTTACATCAAATAGATCTCCAAGAGACCATTGTATTGACAGTCATAAGAGAGAGAGAAGAAGCCATCTAGCTACTGCCTACGGACCCGTAGGTCTATGGTGGACTACTCACGCATCATCGGAGAGGCACCTATGAGGAAGATGAACCCCTCCGTGATGGTGTTTAGATTGGATCTCGAGGTTCTGGAACTTGCGGCGGCTGGAATTGTGTTTCGTCAACTCCCCTAGGGTTTTTGGAATATTTGGGAATTTATAGGCATCAGAGGCGGTGCAGAGGGGCTCCGTGGAGGCCACAACGCATCAGGGTGAGCCGGGGGCCCCCTGGCGTGCCCTGGTGGGTTGTGCTCCCCACAGCCCACCTTCCAGACTCTTCTTTGGCCCACTGGGTGTCTTCTGGTCCAGAAAAAATCTCGAAAAAGTTTCGTCGCGATTGGACTCCGTTTGGTATTGATTTTCTGCGAAGTATAAAACAAGCAAAAACAACAACTGGCACGTTGGCACTATGTCAATAGGTTAGTCCCAAAAAATGATATAAAGTTGTTATAAAATGATTGTAAAACATCCAATAATGATAATATAACAGCATGGAACAAGCAAAAATTGTAGAAATGTTGGAGACGTATCAGCATCCCCAAGCTTAATTCCTACTCGTCCTCGAGTAGGTAAATGATAAAAATAGAATTTTTGATATGGAATGCTAACTAACATGTTCATCATATTCTTTTCTTTTTTATAGCATGGACATTTGGACTTGTAAATGATTCAAAGCAATAGTCTTGTTTTAACATAATGACTTCAATACTCAAGCATGTCAATGAGCAACCATGTCTTTCAAAATATCAACACTAAAGAAATTTATCCCTAGCCCATCATGCTCAATCATTGATCCATTCATGAAACACACTCAAATATTAGCTATGCCCAATGCTCAAGTATGATCATAGTGCCCCGTAGTTGGTGCTTATAAGAGAAGATGGAAACTCAAAGCAAAAATAAAAAATTGCATAAAGTAAATAGATAGGCCCTTCGCAGAGGGAAGTAAGGATTTGTAGAGGTGCCAGAGCTCAAGGTTTAAATTTGAGAGAGAAAAATATTTTGGGTGGCATGCTTTTCCTGTCAATGAAAACGATAAAGTAGCTCACTATACTTTCGATGCTAGATATATCATAGGCAGTTCACAAACAGAAAATAATGTTTATTCCTTTTTCCACCAAACTTTCACTTTCCATGGTGGGCTGTATCCACGGTTGCCTTCCATACCAACACTTTCCAAGGAATTTATTATTTGACAACATAAAGTAAATATTTTTTTTCTTTTTCATTTCGGGAATGGGCATCCCTATTACCGTCGCACTCTCGTGCAATGACAAGTGAATAAACACTCATCTTGAGAAAAACACATCTAGCATGGAAAAATATTGGACACTCCCCACCGTTTCATGAGCGGTACGGGCACACAAAAGAGAAAATTTATTTTGAAAATTTAGAGATGGCACATACAAATTTGCTTGGAATGGCATGAAAATACCGCATATAGGTAGGTATGGTGGAGTCATAAGGCAAAACTTGGTTTAAGGATTTTGGATGCACAAGTAGTATTTCTACTTAGTACAAATGGAGGCTAGCAAATAGATTGAGAAGCAACCAAACCAAGAAACAAAAATTCACATAAGTGAGCATTGAACATAACTAACACCGAATAATGCACCACAAGTAGGATATAACTTCATTGCATAACTATTGACTTTCGTGCATGCATAGGGAATCACAAACCTTAACACCAATATTCCTACTAAGCATAATTACTCACTAACATGACTCACATATTACTACCATCATGTTTCAAAACTATTACAAGGAATCAAGTTTAATTTGTCCAATGATCTTCATAAAAGTTTTTATTATATCCTCCTTGGATATCTATCACTTTGGGACTAGTTTCATATATTGCCATTGCTTTTTGGCAAGCTCAAACAAATTTAAGTGAAGCACATGAGCATAAAGATTTCATCTCTCAAAAAGGTATAAGTGAAGCATGAGAGGATTTCTTCAAAAATTTACTAACTCTCAAAATTATCTAAGTGAAGCATGAGAGTATTTCTACAAAAATTTCCAAGCACACCGTGCTAAAAAAGATATAAGTGAAGCACTAGAGCAATTCTATAGCTCAAAAAGTTTAAGTGAAGCACATAGAGCAATTCTAACAAATCATAGAATGATTTTCGCTTTCTCAAATAGGTGTGTCCAGCAAGGATACAAAGGACAAACTAACAAACAAAGCAAGCAAATATACAAGACGCTCCAAGCAAAACTCATGATATGTGACGAATAAAAATATAGCTCCAAGTAAAATACCGATGGTCGTTAGAAGAAAGAGGGGATGCCACTCGGGGGCATCCCCAAGCTTAGTTGCTTGTTTATCTTTGGATATATCTTGGGGGTGAGGTAGCATCCCCAAGCTTAGGCTTTTATAACTCCTTATTCCTTCATCCATCGTGATCTCACCCAAAACATGAAAACTTCAATCACACAAAACTCAACAAAATCTTCGTGAGACCGTTAGGATAATAAAGCAAATCACTACTTTAGGTACTGTTCTAAACCCATTCATATTTTATTATTGCATTATACCTACTGTATTTTAACTTTACCATGGCTTATACCCCCCAATACAAACCATAGATTCATCAAAACAAGCACAGGATGCAACGAAAACAGAATCTGTCTTAAATAGAACAGTCTGTAGTAATCTATACTCTAACCATACTTATGTAACTCTAAAAATTCTGAAACATTAGGACAACGTAATAAATTTGTATAGAAACACTGTGTTAAAATTTCAGCTCAAGATCACGTTCAAGAAAAAAATGAAAATTCATATACTAGACTCAAAGTTTCTGTTTCAGATTCAGCATCGCTTCTACTCATCCTAAAGGCTTTACTTGGAACAAGCACTAAATAAACCATAAAAACACAATCATAACAGAGGCATAATTGTGTCAACACTCAAAAACATAAAGGAAAAAGCAAAAATTTATTTATTCATTTGGTTGCCTCCGAACAAGCTCTATCGTTTTACGCCCCTAGCTAGGCATAATGATTTCAATGATGCTCACATAAAAAGTAGTAATTGAAATATGTAAGAGAGCATCATGAATCTCATGACAAGCATATTTAAGTCTAACCCACTTCCTATGCATAGGGATTTTGTGAGGAAACAATTTATGGGAACACGAATCAACTAGCATAGGAAGGCAAAACAAGCATAACTTCAAAACTTTGAACACATAGAGAGGAAACTTGATGTTATTGCAATTCCTACAAGCATATGTTCCTCCCTCATAATAAATTTCAGTAACATCATGAAGGAATTCAACAATATAACTATCACATAAATCATTCTTTTCATGATGCACAAGCATAGAATTTTCATTACTCTCCACATAAGAAAATTCCTTTTCATCCATAGTAGTGGGAGCAAACTCAACAAAATAACTATCATGAGACACTTGATTGACATAACCACATTGCAAATTAAAACCATGATGATAAATTTCATTGTTATCATTACTCATTATAGCATACGAGTCATCACCATCATCATGAATAGGAGGCATGCAATCATCATAATAAATTTGCTCATCAAAACATGGGGGACTAAAACTATCATCTTCATCAAACATAGCATCCCGAAGCTTGTGGCTTTGCATATCATTAGCATAATTGACATTAATAGAATTTATAGTAGCATCATTGCAATCATGCTTTTCAATCAAGGAGCTATCATGAATCACCTTATAAATGTCTTCTTTCAACACTTCATCAAAAAATTTGGATTCATGATTTTCAAGGAAAACTTCATAGAGATAATCAAGTGCACTCAACTCACTAGCAATTGGTTCATCATAATTTGGTCTTTTGAAAAGATTAGCAAGTGGATGAGGATCCATATCAATAGATTTTTAGCAAGCGAAGATGCAAGCAAATAGAAGGCACATGGCAACACAAGCAAAGATAGCAAACAACCAAACAAAAAGAGATCCGGCGAGAAAAAGGCGAACAAAAAAGAGGGCGAATAAAATGGCAAATTGGGTGAAGTGGGGGAGAGGAAAACGAGAGGCAAATGGCAAATAATGTAATTGCAAGGAGATGAGATTTGTGATTAGGAACTTGGTAGATGATGATGGAGTCCCCTCGGCGCCTATGATAGGCACGTAGAAGAGACCGCTTCCTCCCCGGCAACGGCGCCAGAAATTCCTTTGACGTGGCTTGAGACTGCGTCGATATTTCCCCAAAGTGGAAGGGATGATGCAGCACAGCGACGGTAAGTATTTCCCTCAGTTATGAAACCAAGGTTATCGAACCAGTAGGAGGATCACCACCACCCAATAAGCAGCACCTGCACACAAACAACAAATACTTGCAACCCGACGCAAAAGAGAGGTTGTCAATCTCTCTACGGTAAAAAGATAGATTAGGTAGTGATAGATAGGAGAGATAGATCTCTCAAGAACACAAATAAAAAGAGTAAATATGCAGCAATATATTTTTGGGTTTTTGGTTTTGTAGATCTGAAAACAAAGATTGCAAAAAACGTAGATCGGAAAGCAATATGATGGAAAAGTAGACCCGGGGGCCGTAGGGTTCACTAGTGGGTTCTCTCATGAGTATAGCGCACGGTGGGTGAACAAATTACTGTTGGGAAATTGATAGAAAATCAAATAGTCATGACGATATCCAAGGCGATGATCATTATATAGGCATCACGTCCAAGATAGGTAAACTGACTCCTGCCTGCATCTACCTCTATTACTCCACACATCGACCGCTATCCAGCATGCATCTAGTGTATTAAGTTCATGGAAAAATGGAGTAATGCAATAAGAATGATGACATGATGTAGACAAGATCTATTCATGTAGGAATAGACCCCATCTTGTTATCTTTAATAGCAACGATACATGCGTGTCTTGCTGCCCCTTCTGTCACTGGGAAAGAACGCCGCAAGATCAAACCCATCACAAAGCACCTCTTCCCATGGCAAGAAAAATTGATCTAGTTAGCCGAACTAAACCAAAGATTCGAAGAAGAAATACGAGGCTATAAGTAATCATGCATATAAGAGATCAAAGAAGACTCAAATAATATTCATAGATAGAAACTGACCATGAACTCAAAATTCATCGGATCCCAACAAACACACCGCAAAAATTTACATCAAATAGTTCTCCAAGAGACCATTGTATTGACAGTCATAAGAGAGAGAGAAGAAGCCATCTAGCTACTGCCTACGGACCCGTAGGTCTATGGTGGACTACTCACGCATCATCGGAGAGGCACCTATGAGGAAGATGAACCCCTCCGTGATGGTGTTTAGATTGGATCTCGAGGTTCTGGAACTTGCGGCGGCTGGAATTGTGTTTCGTCGACTCCCCTAGGGTTTTTGGAATGATTGGGAATTTATAGGCATCAGAGGCGGTGCAGAGGGGCTCCGTGGAGGGCACAACACATCAGGGCGCGCCGGGGGCCCCCTGGCGCGCCCTGGTGGGTTGTGCTCCCCACAGCCCACCTTCCAGACTCTTCTTTGGCCCACTGGGTGTCTTCTGGTCCAGAAAAAATCTCCAAAAAGTTTCGTCGCGATTGGACTCCGTTTGGTATTGATTTTCTGCGAAGTAAAAAACAAGCAAAAACAGCAACTCGCACTTTGGCACTATGTCAATAGGTTAGTCCCAAAAAATCATATAAAGTTGTTATAAAATGATTGTAAAACATCCAAGAATGATAATATAACAGCATGGAACAAGCAAAAATTATAGATACGTTGGAGACGTATCACTTAGCAGGCGGTTCCTGACTTTGAGACTGCTTAGCAGGCGGTTCGACCGGGTTTGTGTGCTGAGGATGCCATGCCGATGTGTCTGCACTTTTTGCTTCAGTGGACGGCATCTGAACCGACGATAAGTCTTCAGCAGTTGTAGGCCTTGCCACAGGCTGCTCGGGAGCGGACGATGACCTGGCCTGTACGGCAGGAAGTCAGGCGGGCTGATCACAGGTTGATGCCTCGGGCATCGGATTCCCAAGAGTATGTTCATCGGGGGAGTCACACAAGATGTGTTGTGGCGAGAAGAGAGTCACCGGTTCGAGGGCGACATTGGTTGCTTTTGGAGGGGCTGGAGGGATCTAATCCAGGAAGTCTATTTCTTTTCATGGCCACTGGATATGATTTAACCGTGTTTCTTCCAAGGTCCTCTGCTCATCAGGGTCCCCAAGGACATTCTTGAGGGCAAAATTACTAAATCTAGGCTTTATTTCAGTCACGTAGCACTTCACACAACCCGGCTACAATGGCACATTGTCCAACAAGAGTCCCCCGTCCAAGTCTGGGTTGTAAACCCACGCTGTTGCACATTTTAAAGTACCTTCATAATGTGTAAGCACGACCTTCACTCTCCCCCTGTCCATATAGATCAGATATAGCACCATCATGTCCAGCTGCAACATCATTGTCGCTGGGGTCAGCTGATGCACAGCTACTCTTGTGCGGTGTTGCTATACAATAAGTGGCATCATCCATGCCGACATCCCCTTATGTCTCCTGGCTATCTCTCAACATTAGTGTCTTCTGCTGCATATATGACTCCTCAACTTACTTTTGAATTCCAGGATACATGTCCCTCTTAATCATTTCGTACGAGTCTCTCCGCTTATGATCACTCCTAGCTTTTTTCATGCTGAGCCTCTCTTCTTTGCTTAGTGAGAAATCCCTCTTGTGTGGGACATTGCTTAGTGAGAAATCCCTCTTGTGTGGGACATTGACCCCAATGCCCCTTGCACGGCCAGGGGGCTCTTTGGTAGTCAGAGCCTCGGATAGAATGTCACATGGGCATGAGTTCCTGTAGAACATTCCAGTGTTTTTGGAAGCCTTTTCCATCACATTATACAGTTCTTGGTCTGCTAAGTTTTCAAAGTAGTAAGAACTGTCTCCATGCCTCTTTGCACGTGCCCGCAAGTAGTCCCTAGCACGAGTGCACCTAATTTCACTAAAGGCCGGTTTACCACCCTCAGCTACTGCTTCTTTGTCCTCCTGATCCCATATCGGTTTCATGCCATAGTATCCTGCCACACCCATACGGTAGGGGTGTGTGTTCTTCTTCTGAAGTTCCAATTGCATGACACTCTTCTTAATAAACTCTTCAGTGTCCCTGACCTTTTTGAATTATGTCCAGTCTTCCTTTGTAATTTGGGGGTACGAGGGGATTGGGTCCTTGCCTTGACTCAAGTACTTCTTGTACAACACATGCTTCCAGTTTCTCCAAGCATTCCTGGCCTTCTTCAATGCAGCATGTTGCACCTGATCTCTCCACTCCTTAGAAACGTTGAAGTTCGCCATGATCTCCTGGACTATCCTCTGCCGTGTTTCTGTATCAGCCTTCCGAAACCACGGCAGATTAATGTTGAGCCTTGCCCTACCAAAAAATCCACACACACTCATAAACCTCGTGCATGCTTTATCTGTTATAGTTGGAGCCCAAGACTTCAAATCGATGTCAGTTACTTCGTATATACCTTTAGGCGAGTGTGTTGGCTTTCTTGGAGCATTCTTCCGACTCTTAACCGGAAGGGTGATTGTGGCAGCTCTATCCCATTCATCATTTCTTGATACACGATCATCTGTTGCAGACATGTTGGCTTTGAACTCAGATGAAGATACATCGGCAGAAGTATGACTGTCGTCGCTGCTAATAGTCATCTATAGAGGAGACATGCGAAATTCAGAAATGGGGGATACGCATAAATCAAAGGTAACAGTTTGGCAGCAAGTTGTCTAAACATGGCATGTGATAATTTGGAAATGTACGGCTAATCTGTTCATTTTGTGTGACTCGTGCGCACATGATATGTAACTCGACAATAAGTAATTGGAACAAATACAACTTATATGTAGTTAGAAGGTAGATGATGAACATAAATACGCTCTTCATTATTTTATAACCAATTTGGGGACAAACCGAACCAAATAGGAAACGGGATCGCGAGATAATAGACCTCACCGCGATGGAGGGCAACAATTGATAGGTTTTTTGTGTGCAAATCCGGCAGGAGAGGCGAGGGTACAGGATCGATATGCTCGAGGGCGGCTGGTGAGCAAATGAAGACGGCGAGGCGTGGGAAGCCGCGTGTTTGGAGCGGCCGTGAAAGGTAGGGTTGACCCGGGAAGCGGGTACACGGACGGGTTGAGCACGACGGCGCCGGAAAGGGTTCTGGTGTGGATCTGGGGGACGGGAGGGAACCGATGATGGAGTTTGGGTAGAATATGCGGGCTGTTGAGCGAAACGGGGGTGGGTGCAGGTGGGGGGATGTTAGCGGCTTCGATGAAAAGGGTGAAAAAAGAGCGTCGGGCGCCCCACGGAAAGGCCTATGTAAACGGTTTTGTATAGTAACCCGTGTGCACAAGCAGCATAAATTCGTTTGAAATGAAAACCTGACAACTTTGAAATGTAGACGTGCCCTCATCGTTTTGTCTCGAAATTTTTCCCACGATACGCAGCTATCATTGTACCCTAGTATTGATTTTGTGCTACATTTCATGTATCGTTTGATATTTTTCAGCCATTTTTTCATCGCCGGACGTTTAGTGCATATAAATCAAACCCCAACTGCAACTACATGTGGGTGCTGGCAAAGAAGGCATTAAAAATCATTTATGTGTCACTTTGTGTGTTTTCATTTGTTGTCCAAGGAATGAAAAGAATTTTCAAACATTTCGGCTGCGAGATGCGTCCATCTACATAAGGCATGTTGGTAATTTAATTACAAGAAATGCAGATGGACTCAGAAAATCATGGAAATCAGTGTGTCATCATGGCGTGGTCTCGAGACAGCATGGATTTTTTTGGTAAACTTTGACAGAAGTTAGGATGATCGCTCCATGGAAACCATAGCATCTCAGTAGAAGGATCATAGTTTCGAAGGGAGAAGTGGCAAATCGAACTCCAATTGACGGTGTCTTCATCGCCTCTCCTCCAATTTTACCCATTGTAGGCAATCCTCATTATACACCAGGTTTGATTTTCTGGCGCATTTCTGGGCTCGTTTGCTATATTTAAGTCATTTTATCAGTTACGGGGCATTTAGTGTATATAAATCAAGTCCCAACTGCAACTACGTGTGTTGACGAGAGGGATAAGGACTGTCGTTCGATCTGGATGCATCCTATGGTGTAGGCGTACAATTTGTGTGGTTTGGGTTTTGGCCAATCAGAACGCACAACTCACTTTGCGCGCATTAGGTGTCATTGGCCACGGTTTGCAAAGCACACGGATTTAATGAATGAACCGTGTGCTATTTGTTTATGCACAAAAATCATATTTTCATTTCAAATGAATTTGTGACTTCATCATTTCCCCTCAAATTATTTTCATCGGCAGACAATCACCTTTTAATCCATGCATTAGTTTTCGGCCGCATTTCATGACTTGTTTGCTAATTTTAAGACATTTTTCACCAACATAGGGCTTACTAGTAATTTAATTGGAGGAAATGCATATGTATTCCAAAAATCACGAAAATGGGTGTGTCACCGTGGCATGATGTGAATGCCCCGTGGAAAAAAATTGGTAATGTCTAGCGGAAGTTGTGATGACCGCCCCTTTGGAAACCAAGGCATCTCACAAGAAGGATCATAGTTTCCAAAAGTAGAGTTGGCATCTTGGACTCCAATCGGTGTCAACCTCATCGTTTCGCCTCTATTTTTCTCATGGTACGCAAACATCATTGTACTCCTATTATTGATCTTCTGGTGGATTACAGGGCTCGTTTGCTATATGTAAGGCATTTTTTGCATTTACCATGCATTAGTGCATATAAATAAAATCCCATCATGAATTACGTGTGGATGATGGCAAATAATCTCTTACAAATCATTTGTGTGTCACTTTGTGTGATTTTCATCATTGTCCAAGGAATGAGAAGAATTTTCAAACATTTCGGATGGGAGATGTGTCCACCTACACAATAAATGTGGGTAATTTAATTACACGAAATCCAGTTGGAGTAAAAAAATCACGAAAATCGGTGTGTCATCGTGGCATGATCTCGAGACACCGTGGAAATGTTTTGGTACAATTTGGCACAAGTAACGATGATCGCTCCTTGGAAACCATAGCATCTCAGTAGAAGGATCATATTTCCAAAGGGAGAAGTGGCAAATCGAACTCCAATCGATGGTGTCTTCATCGCCTCTCCTCCAATTTTTTTCCCATGGTAGTCAATCATCATTATACGCAGGTTTGATTTTCTGGCGCATTTCTGGGCTCGTTTGCTATATTTGAGCCATTTTTAGCATTTACGGGGCATTTAGTGCATATAAATCAAATCCCATCTTCAACAACGTGTGTTGACGAGAGGGATAAGGACCATCGTTCGATCTGGGTGCATCCTACGGTGCAGATGTACGATTCGTGTGGCTCAGGTTTTGGCCAATCATAATGCACGACTCACGTTGCGCGCATTAGGGGTCATCAGCCACGGGTTGGGAGCCACACAACTTTAGTGAATGAATCGTGTGCGATTGGTAAACCAAACTACGCATGTTCTGTTCATACATACCGGAGTGAGATCAACTGAGCATTCTAGATATAGGGTAAATGGTCATAAATATTTCAAATTCATTGCTATGGTTGACAACATATTAATCTAGATCAACATAAGGCCGGGCATACCTCGCAATACAGTACATATGGGAAACTTCTAATAGAACGAACTCAGTACACATCGCCCACGATTCCGTACATGCAACAATTTAGTACAATAGACATAATGATTAGTTTTTTGAATTAATTCCCATGTACATGGGGTCATCGCGATCATTAGGTTGACCCCTAATGAACTTAGGGTTTCTGATGATTTTACGCTTCTCCTGTTTCATGTCGTGTGGCCCCTCAGGTGACAACTCATCATATTGATTGTACTCCTCCTCATCACCAACATTCTCGACGCCTAGTACCCTCCTCTTCCCATACATCACTACATGGCCGTTCTTATGCAAGTGGTATGGCACATAGAAAATCTGGGTAGAATCGCTGGCAAGAATAAATGGGTCCTTGTGATATGCCATTTTGTTGCGGTCAACATATGTCTTCCTGTAAGCATCAACCTTTACGCTACTAAGAGGGACCCATCTGCACTTGAATAAGGCCACCTTCATTCGCACATAGTCAAGCTCCCAAATCTCTTTGATGGTTCCATGGTACACCTGTTTATCATCTTCGTCTATAGTTAGGCATTCTATTCAAACAGAGCTGTTATGATATAAGTTGTTTTATATATTTAGTTATGGATATGGGACACGAAACACCAAAAAAATTAGTTGTACTTGCTGCTAATCGAGATGGGGAACCTCCTAAAACCCTTGATGCTGATTATGTGGAAAACATTAAATACTACTTTGATAATCCCGAGAAATCCACATTCAACTTGATAATGGGAGACGCGTTGGATCAACATGAGTACTTTAGGAATTATCGCTTGACTCAAGAAGGGAAACACTTACAGGGTCAAATTAAAATGCTGCGTTGGTGTGCTTGGAATTTATGCTTGAGATGTGATTATACTTGTTGCTCTAAGATGGAGGCTCAACACCTTCCCTTTCAATGGGAATTTAATGATAATAAAACATTGGCTTCTTATGGTAATGGTGTTTATGATTACTCTAATGTGGAACAAATAGAAGAATTTGTTGCTTTTAAGGGTGCATATGAAATTGCTTCTTTGATTGAAAAGTATGATGCTATTCTTTAAAAATCTGAAAATTTTGCCATACTCAAACATTTCTATGATAATTATGAATACAATGCTTATATTGTTCAATTTATTGAGAAATTGTCTGCTCCCTTGGAAGAGAGTAATATTTTGCAGGAACCTATGGAAGAAGAAATTGCTGAAACTGTGACCTCATTAGATGAAAAAGATGAGGAGGAGAGCGAAGAACAAAAGGAGGAAGAGTGGATTATCTACCCGTGCCCACCTTCTAATGAGAGTAACACTTCAACTCACACATTGTTTAATTTCCCTTCGTGCTTACCGAAGGATGAATGCTATGATAATTGCTATGATCCCTTGGATTCGTTCAAAATATCCCTTTTTGATGAAACTGATGCTTGCTATGCTTGTGGCCTTGATACCAATATGAATTATGCTTATGGAGATGAACTTTCTATAGTTCTTTATGTTAAACATGAAATTGTTGCTATTGCACCCACACATGATAGTCCTATTATCTTTTTGAATTCTCCAAACTACACTATATCAGAGAAGTTTGCACTTATTATGGATTATATTGATGGGTTGCGTTTTACTATTACACATGATGATTTTGATGGATATAATATGCATGTGATTTCTGCTCCTACTTGCAATTATTATGAGAGAGGAACCAAATCTTCACCTCTCTATGTTTCCAACACGATAAAATTGCAAGAAACTACCTATGTTATGTATTGGCATTTACTTGATGTGCATGAATTGTTCTTTTATGACATGCCAATGCATAGGAAGAGAGTTATACTTCTTCGTTGTTCTATGATATATATTAATTTGCGCTCATTACTTAATTATAAACCAATGTTAATTAAAATTGGCTTTGATATACGTTGAGGTCCGGGTGGATCATTTACTTGAACACTATATGCCTAGCTTAATGGCTTTAAAGAAAGCGCTGCCAGGGAGACAACCCAGAAATTTTAGAGAGTCATTTTATGCCGTTGTGTGCTTTTAAAAAGTTTTTAAAAAAAATGAAGTGGGGAACTTAAAACTTTTTCAAAAAGAAAAGTGAAAGTCAGAAAGACGAGCACCATTGAAGTGGGGGCTAGCCTTGAACTTTGTTCATGCCCATGGAAACTTTGTGAATCTTGATTACAACAACTTATCAAAAAAAATAATTATCCCCTTGTACAAATCCATTATATTATAAAAATAATGTGCAAGATTTACCTTTAGGATGTTTGAATTGTTTGTTTGATGGTGCCGTGTAAAAACAGAAACTTTGGCCGTAGTGTTTGATTTTTCATATTTACTTGGAACATCAAAAATTTCTGAAATTTTTACACATTACTTTTATGCAAAAAAAAACTACTTCCTAATTTTTCAGAATTTTTTTAGTTACAGAAGTATAGGTTTCATCTGCATCTTTACAGACTGTCATGTTTTTTCACAGATTGCTGTTATAGTTGATTTATCTGCTTATGTTTGAATTCTTGTTGAGCCCCATTGACTTGGGAGCCATAGAAGTGATAGAATACAACAGGTAATGTTGGATTATAATTATACAATAATGTGATGGCAAGACATGATGGGATTTGATGTTATATGTACTAACCTTTCTAATAAAAGTTATGTTAAGTTTTGTGTGGATGAAGTGTTCGAAGATCGAGGAGGTATCGATATGAGAAGAATAATAAGAGACAAGAGTTCAAGATTGGGGGTGCCCAAGGCACCCCAAGTAAATATTCAAGGAGACTCAAGCGTCTAAGCTTGGGGATGCCCCGGAAGGAATCCCATCTTTCTTCCTCGACAATTATTGGTATGTCTCGGTTTTAGTTTTGTTCACATGATATGCGTAAATTCTTGAAGTGTCATGTGCCTCTTATTTTTATTTTAGCAATGCACCATGCTGGTATGGGAAATTACATGGTTGATTTATAGAATGCTCTTTGCACTTCACTTATATCTTTTGAGTATGGCTTTATAGAATGCTTCATGTGCTTCACTGATATCATTTGAAGTTTGGATGCTTGTTTCTCTACATATAGAAAACCGTTATTTCTAGAATGCTCTTTTGTTTCACTTATATTTATTAGAGCATGGTCTTTTGTAGAAAGAGTTAAATTCTCATGCTTCACTTATACCTATTTATAGAGTTAACATGAATTGGTCATTCACATGGTTAGTCATAGAATCCTACATAAAACTTATAGATCACTGAATATGATATGTTTGATTCCTTGCAATAGTTTTGCGATATTAAGATGGTAATATGTGGGGGTACTACTGAATGATTTTGGTTTAGTAAGAATAGTGATGTTAAGGTTTGTGATTCCTGAAGCATTCACGTATGGTCTCGAGTTATGCGATGAAGTTGGAGCATAATTTATCCTTGATTGAAATACTCTATGTTGTTCGAGGGCACATGATGGTTAACTCCTACCAACCCCCTCCCTAGGGGCATGCGAGTAGTACTTTGCTTCGAGAGAGGTAATAGGCTTTACAATAAGCATGTGAGTTCTATATTACTAATGTGAATCCATGGATATACGCACTCTCAACTTTCCATAATTGCTAGCCTCTTCAGTACCGTGCATTCCCATTCTCACGTTGAGGATCGGTGCAACCTTCGCCGGTGCATCCAAACCCCGTGATATGATACGCTCTATCACACATAAGCCACCCTATATCTTCCTCAAAACAACCACCATACCTACTGATGCGGAGCATCCTATTGACATCACCATGACAAGAGTCCGTTTGGCAAGTGACACGTGCCACGTCAACTCCACATATACAAAGGTGAATCGTCTCCTTTACACGTGTTCACTTGACCCCTTTGAGGATGGTATACTACTTGACACTCCTCTCGTGTGCATGCATAGGTATTGTCGAAGCTTCTTGGAGGACGAGGAGGAGTGCGAGCGCAAGTGTACACCTACACCATCCGCGAGGGAAGCTTGGAAGCGAAGACGGAAGAAGACGGAGCTGCGGAGTCTACAGCGGCCGGACGTCCGACATCTTCCGGACGTCCGACATCTTTCGGACGACCGACACCTGGAGCCCAGCCCAGCCAGAGGACAAGCAGAACTCTACAGCGGCTGGACGACCGACGCCGCCTGGACGTCCGACCATCCCACCGAAGTCTCGGATTTCCGAAAGCCTCCGAACGACCGAGCCTCGGACGTCCGACGCCCTCCGGACGTCCGGTCCTTCGCGAGCCGTCGGACGTCCGACAACCTCCGGACGTCCGGCACCGCCTGTGCGTAGCCGTGGGCCTTTGGCCTTGTATCTCTCTCTCACTTACCCCTTCGTGGCTAAGACTATATATACTCTTCCCCTACCTCCATCCTAGAGTTAGCAAAGTGATAGTTCATTCTTAGATGAGCTTTGCTCCTTCCTCTACTTCTCTCATGGAGACCGAGGCCTCTACCGGAGAAGATCCCTAGAGGATGTCAAGGCCCCTTCAAGGGAAGATCCGTCTACGGATTTCAAGGCCCATCTCTCCTAGAGATTTGGATGAACTACCTATGTATCTTTATTTTCATTGTTGTTCTTGGATCTTGATACATCCCGTGTATTGCTTGTGATTTGAGGAGTACTTGGTGTGGATCTTGTCCAATAGAGTGTTTTCCCCTTTGATTTCTCAACGTTTTCCCCTCGTGTTCTTCCTCGAATCCACCTCCAATTCGTGAAGATCGGGCCACCCTCGGGTTTGCCCCGTATCATATTGGTATCAAAGACACGTTGCCACGAATTTGGAGCCCTACCCCCCCCCCCACTTTCTATCCCTTAGTTTGAATTTTTCTTGCCTATTTCGAAAATCTATCCCAAAAAATAGCCCAAAAAAATTTCTTGTGATTTGTTGTTCTAGTGAGTTTTTGTTGATTTTGATCCGTGGATCTAGTGTTTGGCAAGTGGATCTAGTTCCCTTGGCGTTCCCTAGCCCCATTTTTTCTTTTTCCCCTTCAATTTCGAGCCCAAAATCACCATTTTCCGCCCAAAATCGCGTTCCGGATTTCAAATCTCGTGTTGACCCCGGCCCACCGGACGACCAACACTTTACGGACGTCCGGACCCGTCCGAAGCACCGGACGTACGACCATTTCCGGACGTCCGGAACACCTAAACAGCACCGAAATCTCGGATTTCCACACCTTCAGGACGTCCGACCCCCAAATGTCCATCACTTCTCCGACGTCCGTAACCTGTAGAAACTGACTTCGGCTGATTCTTGTTTCGGCCATAACTAATTCATCCGAACTCCGATTTTGACGTTCTTTATCTCGTTTTGTAGTTATTGACACCCTCCATCCCACAAAAATACTTCCAGAACCATTTGACACCATCAAATATTTTGAATTTTGGCAACTTTGCCTAGGCCCTCCACCATATCATCCGCATTACCACCATAGACTTCCGCAACCTAATCCATTTTGGTTACCATTGCATTTGTGGCTGCTTGAGTTGTGATTTGAGTCTCCTAAGGTGTTTCGGCTACTTAGGGATGGTTACTTCTTCATCAACCACCGGTGACTTGTATCGGTCCATCATCTACATCGACCACCAACGTTCGACATCGACGACGGCCATCCATCCTTTGGGACCAACTTCAACCGGAAGCAAGGCCGGTTACTCCCAACTTCGTGAAAGGTTAAGTGTGACGAAGGTATCCATTCCGTCATAAACTTTTCCTTCCTTGCCATTACATCTTGATAGCCCCACCATGTTTGCGAATACCTTCATACCTATTGAGACTAGCTATCCGAGTATTGCCGGGCTTTGCGAAAACTTGCGCACCATAGTGATACCATATCATATTGTTGCATCATTTGAAATATCATATAGTGCAATTGCTTGCTCCCGTGCATATCTTGTGATATTTGTCTCATATATTTGGTTGAGGCTCAATAAGAATAGTGGAAAGGAAGAGAAGAGTCAAAAAAAAGAAAAAAAGCTTCTAAGCAAGAAAGAAAGATCAAAGCTTATAAGCATAGAGTTGAGCATGAAAAGAGATACTTGTGCATGAGCATACATGGAATAGGAAACGCTTTGCTTGCATGAATAGGATTGGTGCCAAGTGGTGAATGGTGCCCAAACGTGCAATCAAGCTAGCGTCTCTCCTAGTGTTTGTGCAACACAAGCTTAGCCTTTGTTAGGCAATTTTGTATTGCTCATTCCTATAGTTGCACAAGCCCCATTATCCCACCGTGTGTGTTTCTTTATTGCCCTTCTCTATATTTGTGATCACTTGCTTTGCATTTTGAGTCTATTGGATTTATTTCAACATTTACAATATCCTGGACTTCATTTTGCTTGATTTTTGTGCCACCAACCCCACCGAGCTCCACTATAAGCCATTTGTGTAGGTTGTGAGAATTGGATAAGGTTTTTCACCAAGTGCACTCTTTTCCTTGCATACATTATGGTCTTTTGAGATCCATCTACAACTTCGGAAAGAGGTAACTTTGGTATGTTCATTCCACCCCGTTCTCACACCTTCTCAAGTGCTTTCATGGATAGGGACGGCACATCTATTTTGGTCTACCACCACAACGACAAGTTCTATGCCATGAAGAACTTCCTCGACGCCAAGTTGGATGCTCAAATGGAGGAGCTCAAGGTCCTCATCAACACCGACAAGAGGTCTTCCTCGTCTTCGAGAAGACGCTCAAGTGCACATGCTTCTGAGCTCCCATCTCCGGCAAGATCTCATCGACATCGACACCATCAAAGACATGAAGAAATAACGACGCCAACATCAAGGCATCCAACAAAGAACAAGTGTTAAGGTCACGAGCTTGACACCAACCACCGCTCGATGATTTCACCACCTACCAAGACATCTTCGCCTTTGAATATGCGGCATCTTCGCCGACAATCACTTCAAGAGAAGCTCCCCAAGCTTAAGTCCGCTACTTCCACGAGCTACTACGACCTCGACATCGACCACGAGGTTCCTTTCTATGGGAGTCAAGACCCCGAGGAGTATCTCGCGTGGGAGCGTAAGATGGACACCTACCTCAAGCTACTTCAAGTCCCTCCCGAAGATCAAGTGAAGTGCGCCACAAGAAACTTCCATGACTACATGTCGACATGGTGGCTTCACACATCTTCGACGAGTTTCGACATGAGTTGGTCCAAGTTGAAGAAAGAGTTGCGGCGAGAGTTTGTGCCTTCTACATACATGGAACATCTTCAACGCCAATTGGAGAACACCATACAAGGATCCAAGTCCATCGATGAGTACTTCATGAAGATGAAGAAAGCCTTGCGACGAGCCGGTGTGGACGACCCCATTTGGATGAAGTTCCACTTCATGATGGGATTGAACAACGACATCGCAAAGACTATCTTCCACAACAAATATGAGTCTCTCGAAGACCTCTACATTGGTGCTCTCATGGCGGAACATGAACTCAAGGCCAAGGCTATTCGACCCCGAGCACACTTCGCGACGACCAAGCTCCACGACGAGGAGCATGAGGATGGTACCACCAAGATGTCCAAGCCCGACGAGCTCCAAGACGACGCTCCCAAGTTTGACTTCACCGCCATCCCTCTTTGTGGCATTGACGATGCCGAGTCTACCATGAATCTTTTTGAAGACGACGCGGCGACGACTACGACTACGGAGCCACTCAAGGAACATGCTTCGGAGGCGACCGACAAGGTGGCGAGCAAGGATGATGCTTCCATCTTTGGAGGCGAGAGTGATGATGAGCCATCTTCGGCCTTCATCCACGGCGACGGTGATGAAATGGTTGACCATGGGCTTTTCCCTTCGACCACGGCGACGTTTGGTGATGAGTTGAGAGACTTAGGACACCATATTGAGAGTGAGAGTGAATTCACCACTAGCTCCATATATGATGAGTTGCCTCAATTCCCATGTGAGCAGAGCCACAAACCCCACCACTTGAGTGAGATGAGTGACTCCACCATATGTGAGTATGAGTGCAACTACCTAGAGGGAGTGAGTGAGCCACCACCACATAGAGCGAGTGAGGTAGTTGATAGGGCATGTGAGGCAATTTCGATTTCTAACAACTTAACCTCTACCTCTATTGTGTCTTCTCCTTTGGTGCTAGGTCCCATATACGAAGACGCGTAGATCCTTGACGACTTCGTCCTTACTTTGGACAAGACGATGGCCATGGTGGAATATGATGCGCCCCCACATGGTTCCATCACGATGAAGATGACCACTCTTTGGTCTTTACCACCTCACATACACCACATGAGTGGAATGAACAAGGTAACATAGGTGAAGGTGATGCTCTTGTCCCACTGGTGGACTATCTTGAGATTGATTGCTTGCATGATGATGATCATCCTATTCACATGCTCCATGATTATGCGACTTCCTCATGTGATGAATTGCCCATTTATGATGAGTTTGACGATTCTCATGTGGACTCTATTAGTTATGATGCCATGTTGCATAGGATACCTTGTGAGAACTTTATTGGTCACATCATGTTTGACAATCCGCTTGATTTGTCATATGCTATGCATGAGATCACCCATATTGCATCCTCGCAATCTCATCGTAGTAACTATGCATATGCCATTAAAATAAACCCAATTTGCGAATATGCCATAGATGAAAAACCCATGGTTATTGGCATTTGCTTTTCTTGTGATGATATTGCCATGCTCCATTTGCATCATTTGCGCAATTGCTCACATATGACATGCCATGACCACCTAGCTTCGGATATGCATTGTTTTCGATGTTGTCCATACTCTCCATATTATGCTTCCGCTATTGCACATGAGGAGACCCTCATAGTTTCCTCATATCTATTAGGAGATTTTGATCCATCCTACACTTTGCATGATCCCCATACATGTGTGCACAATATGCTTCTCATGAATAAAAATGCTATTGTTGTGCCATATATTTGCATGCTCAATTTGTGTCCCCATCGTGTTATACACAATAACTATTCCTTCCTGACGGATGACATGTTCCTATACCATGCATCGAATTTTTTTGAGCATTGCTTATCTTGTGCTAACTCTAACGTGCACATACACATCATGATGGATGATGTGTACATTTACCATGCACACACCTTGTTTCGTGTGTCTCCTTTTTGTGTAGGTACTCATGATTACTCGTCAACCTCACAATCCCATGAGTTGACGAAAAGAGCTCTTGAGAGCACCGATGCTTTGGGATTCACCGGAATGTGTCTCCAACCATTCCCCTCGCGCAAGGACTTTACGCATTTCTTCTAGATGGCTCTCACATGGCTATGGCTTCTTTATCATTACACTTATTATGCACATATTGCCATGTTCACTTTGCATGATATGCTCATTTCTATGCCCTTGCCATGCATTAGTGACCCATGCTTTGCACCTCACATGACACTTGCTTATATCACTTGTATGTGTACTTGCAAGCTTGGTGGAGATATTATTTACTATTGCCATGATTGCTTTGTGACCCATGCCTATGATGGTATTGAGGATTACCCCACTACTTGTCTTTCTTGGGATATGTCATGCGCATTGACTATGCCTATTATTTGCACGCATGAAATGATTGCCATGATTTACTCTAGTACGTTGCATCTTCGCACTACTAGTTTGCACGACATGATTGCTATGCTTGTTTATGTTGCATCACCGTTGATTCATACTTGCTCCTTTTATGCGGTTGATGACAACCATTTCCATGCTTCGCACATGAGTGATATTGCTTATTGTCATATGTCTCCATATGTTGCCTCTCTCATGCTCGATGCTTTGCCATGTATTGAGTGCAATAATGCTTTTGATCTTACTAATGAGATTCCCCCATAGCTTTCTCCCATATTATTGGAGATTTTTACATCTTTCATGTGAAGCATGCTTGCCTTCCTTCTTTGCACCATATGCCTAGTGTCATGAATATAGACATTGTTGCATCATATTATTCATGCACTTTTGCTTCTAATTGTTATGTGCAAAAGAAGAGAACCATCATGATGGATGATGTGTTTGTCTATCATGCACATACATCCTTTGCTTTGTTGTGTGTATGTGTAGGATACTTCGACTACATGTCCACTTCCACTTCACGTGAGTTGACGATTCGAGCTCTTGAGAGCGAGCCATGCTATACCGACGCGATACTACATCGCACTTGCTTGCGCATCAACATTGTGAAGGACGCACAAGGACAAGTTTTCAAGGTGACGTCCTGCTTGAGCATGGATATTGTGGATCATCCTACTTGCGTTGCTTGTACCATGCCATATATTGGTCATCTTGGACCACTTACTTGCACACATGATAGATATATTGCTTTCATTCATGATTGCCATCGTTCCATGCCTCATGACATATATGCCTTGTGTGTTGCATCCAACTTATGGATTGTTCGCTCTTATCATATGCTTGGTTGCAAAAATGCCCATTCTTGACATATGCCATGCTCGATTGCTTGCTACATGCTTGACTTGATTGCCTCACACATGATGACCAATTGCTATTTCTATTGTGTTGAGTGCCACACTATCTTCACTACACCATATGCACATTATGCTTGGATTGCCTTGCACTTTGTATTACCCCATGTGTATAGACACTTCATTTTACTTGGTGTTGTGAATGATTCCTATGCCTACCATAGACCTTTTGTTGATTGCTTTGTGCATGCGTGCTATGATCTTGAGGTAGATGCTTGTTATATTGTCACACATATTTGTATCCCTACCTCACCTTTGTGTACTTGTTTCCATGATTGCATTGCTTGTGCTAACAATGTATGCTTACATGCCATGACACAATCCCTTGTCACACCATATGTTATGCATGATGACAACACTTGTGCGGTGATTCACCACTTGAATGCTTGGTTTTGCAATAATGCTAACCACATTTGTTTTTCCAAGTGTCTGTCGTGTTTGCTCCTTTTGAAGGAATTACTAGATGGTGCGACATTGGAGAGTGCCCATTTCGAGTTTGATTATGATGAGCGTTTGGTGACCGTCCACTTCTACACGGCGACGCCATCTCTTTCCCATGGTGATTTGGATTTTGATCCGAGGCCGGATCTTTCCCAAGGGGGAGGGGATGATGCGGAGCATCCTACGGACATCACCATGACAAGAGTCCATTTGGCAAGTGACACGTGCCACGTCAACTCCACATATACAAAGGTGAATCATCTCCTTTACACGTGTTCACTTGACCCCTTCGAGGATGGTATACTACTTGACACTCCTCTTGTGTGCATGCATAGGTATTGTCGAAGCTTCTTGGAGGATGAGGAGGAGTGCGAACGCAAGTGTACACCTACACCATCCGCGACGGAAGCTTGGAAGCGGAGACAGAAGAAGACAGAGCTCCGGAGTCTACAGCGTCCGGATGTCCGACGTCTTCCGGACGACCGACGCCTAGAGCCCAGCCCAGCCAGAGGACAAGCAGAACTCTACAGCGGCCGGACGATCGATGCCGCCCGGACGTCCGACTGTCCCAGCCTCCGGACATCCGAGCCCCACCGGAAATCCGGAGCCAAGCTACCCGCACCGAAGTCTCGGATTTCCGAAAGCCTCCGGACGATCGAGCCTTGGATGTCCGACACCCTCCAGACGTCCTGTCCTTCACGATCCGTCGGACGTCCGACAACCTCCGGACGTCCGGCACCGCCTGTGCACAGCCGTGGGCCTTTGGCCTTGTATCTCTCTCTCACTTACCCCTTCGTGGCTAAGACTATATATACTCTTCCCCTACCTCCTTCCTAGAGTTAGCAAAGTGATAGCTCATTCTTAGATGAGCTTTGGTCCTTCCTCTACTTCTCTCATGGAGACCGAGGCCTCCACCGGAGAAGATCCCTAGAGGATGTCAAGGCCCCTTCAAGGGAAGATCCGTCTACGGATATCAAGGCCCATCTCTCCTAGAGATTTGGATGAACTACCTATGTATCTTTATTTCCATTGTTGTTCTTGGATCTTGATGCATCTCGTGTATTGCTTGTGATTTGAGGAGTACTTGGTGTGGATCTTGTCCAATAGAGTGTTTTCCCCTTTGATTTCTCCATGTTTTCCCCTCGTGTTCTTCGTGTTCTTCCTCGAATCCACCTCCAATTCGTGAAGATCAGGCCACCCTCGGGTTTGCCCAGTATCACCTACCTATCATGGCATTTCCACAGTCATTCCGAGATATATTGCCATGCAACTTCCACCATTCCTTCACATGACTTGTGTGTTCATCATCATATTCCTTTGCATGATCATGTAGCTGACATAGTATTTGTGGAAAAGCCACCGTTCATCGTTACCTACATGTTACGCTAGATCATTGCACATCCTGGTACACTGCCAGAGGCATTCATGTAGAGTAATCTTGTATATCTTTATCATTATATCGAGTTGTAAGTAAATAAAAGTGTGATGATCATCATTATTAGATCATTGTCCTAGTGAGGAAAAGATGATGGAGACTATGATTCCCCCACAACTCGGGATGAGACTCCGGGCGAAAAATAAAAAATGGGGAGGCCAAATGAGCCCACCAAGAAAAAATAAAACAGAAAAAGCGAAAAAATGGATGAGAAAAAAGAGAGAAGGGGCAATCCTACTATCATTTTACCACATTTGTGCTTCAAAGTAGCACCATGTTCTTCATATGGAGAGTCTCCTAAGTTGTCACTTTCATATAGTAGTGGGAAATTTTCATTATAGAACTTGGCTTGTATATTCCGATGACGGGGTTCCTCAAATGCCCGAGGTCTTCATGAGCAAGCAAGTTGGATGCGCACCCACTTAATTTAATTTGAGCTTTCATACTATTATAGCTCTTAGTGCATCCGTTGCATGGCAATCCCTACTCCTCGCATTGATATCAATTGATAGGCATCTCCATAGCCCGTTGGTCCGCCTAGTTGATGCGAGACTTTCTTTCCACTTTGACTCCTTTTGATCTCTACCACCATACTCTATTCCACCAATATGCTATATCCATGGTTCACGCTCATGTATTGAGTGAGGTTGAAAATGCTGAAGCGTGTTAGAAGTGCGAGTCAATTGCTTGGTTTGACACCGGGGTGCTCATGAATTATACTTTATGCTAGGAAGACTAAGCATGATAGGCTATATGATTTTGTAGGGATAGCGTTCTTTAGCATTCTTATTTTGAAAGACATGATTGTTTGTTGGTGTGCCTAAGTATTGATGTCTTTATATCAAATGATAGACTATTGCCTTTAATCACTTGTATCTTAATATTCATGCCATGATTAGACGTTTGTTCAAGATTATGTTAGGTAGCATTCCACATAAAAAAATATCTTTTTATCATTTACCTACTCAAGGATGAGCAGGAATTAAGCTTGGGGATGTTGATACGTCTCCGTTGTATCAATAATTTATGATTGTTTCATCCCAATACTCTAAAACTTTCATATACTTTTGGCAACATTTTATAATATTTTTGGGACTAACATATTGATCCAGTGCCCAGTGCGAGTTCCTGTTGTTTTTGCATGTTTTGCAGAAAATCCAACGGAGCCCAAACGCGATAAAAATTTAGGGAGATTTATTTTGGAATATATGTGAATTTTGGGACGAAGAATCAGCACAAGGCGGTGCCCGAGGTGTTCCCAAGCCAACAGGGCACGACCAGGGGGTGGGTCGTGCCCTAATGGCTTGGGACCACCTCGTAAGTCGGTTGGGCCCTTCTTTTGCCGCAAGAAAGATAATTTCCCAAGAAAAACCCCTTCAAAATTTCAGCCCAATCAGAGTTATGGACCTTCAGATATTTAAGAAATGATGTAGGGGTCAGAAAACAGACGCGGAACACAAGAGAAACAGAGAAAGATATCCAATCTCGGAGGGGTTCCTACCCTCCGGGATTCATGGCGGCCATGGACCAGAGGGGAAACTCTCCTCCCATCTAAGGGGAGACCAAGGAAGAAGAAGAAGGAGGGGGGATCTCTTCCCCTCTATCCCGATGGTGCCAGAACGCCGCCGAGGCAACCATCGTGACAGCGATCTACACCAACAACTTCGCCGTCGTCACCACCAACTCTCTCCCCCTCCATGCGGCGGTGTAACACATATTTTCCCCGCTGTAATATCTACTTAAACATGGTGCTTAATGCTATATATTATTACCCAATGGTGTGTAGCTATCCTATGATGGTTGATTGATTTGTTTTGTCCTATGGGTTGATTAATGATCGTGATTGGTTTGAGTTATATGTTTTATTTTGGTGCTGTCCTATGGTGCCTGCCATGTATCGCAAGCGTGTGGGATTACCGTTGTAGGGTGTTGCAATATGTCCATTATTCAGTTATAGTGGGTGGCAGAGTGACAGAAGCTTACACCCGAGTAAGGGGGTTGTTTACGTATAGGAGTAAAGGGAACTTGTTACTTAATGTTATAGTTGGGTTTTACCTTAATGATCTTTAGTAGTTGTAGACGCTTGCTAGAGTTCCAATCATAAGTGTATTGATCCAAGTAAGGAGTATGTTAGCTCATGCCTCTCCCTCATATAAAACTGCAATAATGATTACCAGTCCAGTTATCGATTACCTAGGGACAACTCTTTATCTTGTGTTACAAAAAGATTTCTACTAAACAACTAACTTAATTTATCTAAACACCTCTAGTTTTATTTACGTGTTCTCTATTATCTTGCAAAACTATCTACAAAGTACTTCTAGTTATTTTCCCGCAAAGTAGTTTTATTCTTGTTCTAGGTAAAGTAAGCGTTGGCGTGCGTAGAGTTGTATCGGTGGTCGATATAACTTGAGAGAATATTAATTCTACCTTTACTCCTCGTTGGGTTCGAAACTCTTACTTATCGAAAAGGGCTACAAATGATCCCCTATACTCGTGGGTTATCAAAGCCCTCTATGATCGATTCCCCCTCCGGCATGGTGCCGAAAAAGGCCTCCAGATGGGATCGCGGAAGAACAGAGATCTGCAGCAGGGTGCATGCGGGTAGTGCTTTTCTTCGAGAGAGCTAATAAAAATTTCACAGTAAGTATGTGAGTTCTTTATGACTAATGTGAGTTCATGGACTATACACACTCCCACCTTTCCGGAATTTGCTAGCTCTTCGATACCGTGCAATGCCCTTTCTCACCTCGAGAGTTGGTGCAAACTTCACTGGTGCATCCAAACCCCATGATATGATACACTCTATCACACATAATCCTCCTGATATATTCCTCAAAACAGCCACCATACCTACCTATCATGGCATTTCCAAGCCATCCCGAGATATATTGCCATGAAACTTCCATTGCTCCGTTTCATGACATGTGTGTTCATCGTTATATTGCTTTGCATGATCATATAGAGCTGGCATTATATTTGTGGCAAAGCCACCGTTCATCATTTTAATACATGTTATGCTAGATCATTGCACATCCTGGTACACTGCCAGAGGCATTCGTATAGAAACATATTTTGTTCTAGGTTTTATCGTGTTGTAAGTAAATAAAAGTGTGATGATCATCATTATTAGAGCATTGTACCAGTGAGGAAAAATAATGTATGATGGAGGCTAATGATTCCTCCAAATAATGAGGATGAGGTTCCGGATTATGAGAGATAGAAAAAGATATAAAAAGAGAGCAGGGGCAATGCTACCATCCTTTTACCACACTTGTGCTTCAAAGTAGCACCATGTTCTTCATATAGAGAGCCTTCTGAGGTCATTTCCATATACTAGTGGGAATTATTTTTCGTTACAGAACTTGGCTTGTATATTCCGATAACGGGCTTCCTCAAATTCCCCAGGTCTTCATGAGAAAGCAAGTTGGATGCACACCCACTTAGTTTAAGTTTGAGCTTTCATATACTTATAGCTCTAATGCGTCCGTTGCATGGCAATCCCTACTCCTCTCATTGATATCGACTGATGGGCCTCTCCATCGTCTATTGATCCGCCTAGTTGATGTGAGACTTTCTCCACTTTTTGTCTTCCCTTATTAATCTCTACCACCATATTCCATTCCACCCATAGTGATATGTCCATGGATCACATTCATGTATTGAGTGTAGTTGAAAATGCAGAAGCGCATGAAAAAGTATGAACCAAACGCATGACTTGACATCGGGGTGCTCATGATTTGTACTTGTGTTAGTAGGACGGAGTCATGCCATTTCTTACATAATTCAATGAGTAGGGATAACATTCGTTAAGCATCGTATATTTTGAAACAATAATGATTATGTTCTAATATTCATGGATATTATTATGTTGTATTAATTACTTCATCATTTGCCAAAATTCATTCCGTACAAGAGAATATATGATAAACATGCTAGGTAGAATTCAACATCAAAAATTCTGTTTTTATCATTTACCTGCTCGAAGATGAGCAGGAATTAAGCTTGGGGATGCTGATACGTCTCCAACGTATTTATATATTTTGATTATTCCATGCTATTATATTACCAATCTTAGATACTTTTTATGCAATTTTACATCATTTTTGGGAACTAACCTATTAACCCAGTGCCTAGTGACAGTGGTGTTTCCTACTTGTTTTTGGTTTTACACAAAATCCATACCAAACCGAGTCCAAACGCTAGAAAAAAAATTGATGATTTTTTCGAGACCAGAAGACACCCTAGAAGCTTCGGGGGGGGGGGGGGGGGGGTTCTAGACGACAAACGAGGAGACGACAAGACAACAAGGAGCGCCCAGGGGGTAGGCGCGCCCTATTGCCTTGTGGGCCCCTCATAGATCCGTTTGACCTAATTCCACTTCTATAAATTCCCAAATATTTCAAAACCCCAGGGAGCCACCCAAAACAATTTTTCCTCCGCCGCAAGTCTCTTTTCTTTCGCGATCCCATCTGGAGGCCTTTCCCAGCACCCTGCCGGAGAGGGAATTGATCACAGAGGGGTTTTACATCAACCTCGCTACCTCTCCAATGATGTGTGAGTAGTCTACTAAAGACCTACGGGTCAATAGTGATTAGGTAGATGGCTAATTCTCTCTCTTTGATCTTCAATACCATGTTCTCTTCGAATATCTATTCAATGTAATCTTTTTGTGCGGTGTGTTTGTTGGGATCCGAGGAATTGTGGGTTTGTGATCAGATTATTCATTGAAAGTAATTGAGTCAATTCTGAATTCTATTATGTGTGATTTATATAGCTATGTAATGCTTTCCGATCTATGGATTTTCTTTGGCCAAGTTGATCTATCGATCTTCAGTGGAAGTGGTGCATAGTAGTGGGTTCAATCTTGCGGTGTCCTCACCCAGTGACAACAGGTGTAGCGATGCACGTATTGTGTTGTTGCCACTGAGAATAAAACAACGGGGTCTGAACATATTGCTTGTCTTTCTTTGTCTACATTATGTCATCTTACTTAAAGCGTTACTCTCTTTGTTATGAACTTAATAACATAGATGCAGGCAGGAGTAGGTCGATTGGTGGAGTAATAATAGTAGATGCAGGCAGGAGTCGGTCTACTTCTCACGGACGTAATGCCTATGTATATGATCGTGCCATGAAAACTTCAAAATTATGTGCTTTTCTATCAATTTCCCAACAGTAATTTGTTTACCCACCGGATGCTATGCTTGAAGAGAGAAGCCTCTAGTGAATACTGTGGCCCCCGGGTCTACTTTAATCATATTACAGAAACCAAAAATTTATTGTTGCACTTTATTTACTTTTATTTTAGTTTGCAAATTATATATCTACCACTATCAGATTTAATCCTTGCTTTGAACGAGTACAAGGGGATTGACAACCATCTTGCCTGTGTTGGGGGCGAGTATTTGCTCTTTTGTGTCTAGGTGTTGCTAACAGGTTGCTTGTTGGTTCTCCTACTGGTTCGATAAACCTTGGTTCTTAACTGAGGGAAATACTTTTTTCTACTTTACTACATCACCCTTCCTCTTTGGGGAAAATCCTAACGCATCTCAAGTAGCACCCATCTCCTCCGAGACCAGCGCCAAGACCGACCTCTTATGGAGGCTAAGAACCAAGGCCACAATGATCTATTCAGATATGACAATGGAGTGGGGTGGCAAGGCTGAAAGAGAATAAGGTATTTGGTCATCGAGGCTGTCACCTATTCGTCCATGACAATGTGGAGGGACGTGGAGGTTGTGAACATAGATGATGGGTACTTTGGTAATGGAGACGGTGTAGCGACCCGGTTCCGATAAGGATCCAAGTCTCATTTGCTTCTGTGCTATCCCTGCATCAGTAGCTAGCACACACATTACTCGATGAAATACCATAGAAATCACATGTTATAAAGTAACGTAAACGTATAGTATTTATTACCTTATAGCCACTAGGCTAGAATACATAGCAGAAAAGCCAACAAAAAGATGTGGAGTCCCATCAATGCCAACGACAAAGTTGAGTGTAGACATCTTAATCCTACATCGTATCACTAGTCGTATACAATCTTACAACATGATAAGTTGCAGCCACAAGGGTCAATACATTGAATGTATTGGTAAATCACACATAAATGATATAACAAACCTACATCTACATGCAAGGTATAACACTCTGTAGCGGTTTGTAAACTTGACTGTACACGGGATCTATTATACAATAACTATCTCTGATCTTCTTGAGCTTGGGTCACTATCCATAAGTGTGCTACCTTGTAGGTGCTTGCCAAGACAATCCTACCATGCTAGTTGCGCCATCCTGTAGGTGCTTGCAACACAACCCTACCTTGCTAGATGGTACACCACCCTGTAGGTGCTTTCCAACCCTACCGTGCTAGGTGGTACTCCATCCTGTAGGTTCTTGCCCCTGGCAACCCTACCGTTCTAGATGATGTTCAAATTAATCCAACCAAAAGCCACTAGTGTGCCATCCTATAGGTGCTTGCCCCTAGCAACCCTACCATTCTATTTCACTTTTTCCTGAAGTTAAATTTTATATGAAGGTTCTACGCAAATCATAACATAGTCCTCACATAATCTCAACAGCACAAGAATTTACCCCATATACCTTAGAAAGCTAAGCACACAATTACACAACACAAATAGTACACATATGGATACAAGGTATATACGAATCACACCAAACATATAGCATATCATAATAGTCCTACATATGCATAGTAAGATATAGGATAGGCATAATCAAAAGTGCAACTTGCGTGGTAGTCGATGAAGTTATTCACAATCACAATTCGGATAGTTCTACATGTCACACTCCGAGCAATCTATCATAAGCAAAATAATTCAACTCAACAACTATGCCATATAGAAGAATCCAAATAAACACGAGAACAAAATATGGCATAGTGCAAAAGAACAACAACACACATAGGTTTAATAGATAATATATGATTTTATGGTGTTATATCGTGACAAGTGAAGGAATTGACTCAAAAGAGTAAATGGGTGATGAACTATTGCTATACAAGCTTAGGTTGGATATACTATGAAAGATGATCTTAAGTATATGGAGTACAACATAAATGTTCCTTGACAGATAGCATATGACACGAGAATTTATTTGAAAAAAGAATCAATTAAAACGGAGCACTACGACACAAGTTATAGCAAATTTAAGTGTGAATTGAATTTGAATTTAGAAAGGTAAAAAATATTTGAATTGGAGTATGATGGTTATGAACAAAAATTATATGGCACAGGTTCGCGAAAGGTGTCAATTGAAAAAGGTGCTATGGTTGCAAGATATGATCAAATGAATGTTCAATTTGAAATTTGAATTGCTCAAATTTGAAAGAATCAAAGGATGAAACTAATAATGTTACTGGATAGTTAAGATCAATATGAACATCTAGGAAAAAGAATCACTAGATTTGGATTAACGTATCAATAAGTAATTCAATACGACATCGAATATGTTTATAACGTGGTCGTGGAACACTTTCTGAACTAGTGGAGTAATCTGGTTATGACCAGAATTATATGTTGGGAAGCTAACTCTAATGGCACCAATGAAAATATTACTTCGATACGAATCCAACACATTTGGATTCATCGGAAACTAAGCTACAAATTTTAAAAATATGATCAAAAGAAGTTTGAATTTGAATCCGAACAAATTTCGAATTTGAAAGTTGCAAAAGGTTGATTTTGATACATTCATTGAATAGATGGGATCATGATGAAAATTTGGCTGTTGGTTTCCCCACAAGCTTCTCTTATCTACTTGAATGCAAATCGAAAAATAGGAGCGCATCTCACTCTTGACCAAGATAGTTTCTATATCTTTTTTTCTAAACGAGCAAGCAATTATAAATAGAAGAATTTTAGGCCTAATATGTTAAATATAGGGACAAATTGTTAATCTATTTATTATACAAAGAAGACCCTACGATAGACGGAATAAGTATAGTGGAAAAATAGATTCCTATCTTCGACTAGACTAAGAATAATAAACTACAAAAGATGACTTCGAGAATTCCCACCGAAGAGAAGAGACGTATTTTTTTTATAATATTAGCCAAACCAAAAATTGATTTAGCCCGAATTTGATGATTTTTGGTGTCTTTTGGGTGTCTATATATAGGTTGAAGGTCTACCGAATAGTCCATAACTAGATAATGCGAGACTAAAAATATAAGGAATAAGAGATGAAATTAGTTCTGTACACAAAGGAGATACGCCCCGCATTGACCACAGGAGACAAGGCCCACGGAAAAAAGAAAAAAATAAAATAAAAAAGGCTGCCACGGGTGCGCATGTTGGCTGCGCGAGGAGGGGATAATTAAGTACCGTCGTATGAATAGTGTTTTCAGAAACAATGTTTCCTATTTTTTTATTTTTAATTCACACAGAGAGGGTTTTGGGGTCCTTAACTAATCCAAACTAATTTTGAAATTTACCAGAAAATTCACAAAAGGAAGATGACGTATGTGGGGCCATGTGAACATTTTATTCCGGCCAAATATTTATGAAATTATATATTTTATAAAATAAAGTAATTTTGGGCAATATTATTAATTACCTAAATTAAAGGGTTTAAAATGTCCAAATTATTTGATAAAACTCCAAACAATTATTCAATACATTTTTTAGAATATTTAATATTGAAGAAGTCATATTATCTCCTCTCTTTTGTTTTCCTTTTGAACTGGGAATAGTTCGAATATTTCAAAATACAAATAAACTTTCAATTGTAACCAGAACCGAATGGATTTTTTTGGGAAATTCATTTTCTTCCCTCACTATTTAAATTTCAAACAACATACCAATTTTTTTCAAACTCCACTGAAATTCAAATGATATCACAACAATACAATTAATCAATATATATATATATATATATATATGTGTGTGTGTGTGTGTGTGTGTGTGTATAACATTCCAAACTTTTGAATTTTGGGATGTTACAGACGGTCTTCTTATAGCCGCGGGCGGCGGGTGGGGAAAAGTGGCAGTGAAAGTTGGCAGGTGGAGGAAAAAATGGCTTCAATGGCGATGGCAGTTGACACGTGGCCGACCGCCATTAATCGTCACACTACAACACTGAAACAGATCGTCTGCATTCGTCAGGCGATGAGATAAGCTGCGCGTACGAGTAGACTGGAGTGCCAATAGTTTGATCGAGAACTGGTCAATACCGTACCGTGCTACTCCCGTAGGAGGTGTTGGATTTCCTCGAAGAGGAAGGGTGATGTAGCACAACCGTAGAAATTATTTCCCCTAGTTAATAATTAAGGTTTATCGAACTAGTAGGAGGCAGCACTCTAACAAACTTAGCAGCACCTGCACACAAACACAAACAAATACTTGCACCCAACAATGGCAGTGGGGTCGTTACCCCCCCCCCCCCCCCCCCCGCGCGCGTTCTTTCCAGTTACAAGTTTAAAAGAAAATCATGATAATGATAGCAAAGATAATGATTGCAATTATAGGAACTTGTAAATTAATTTAGAATGGACCCGAGGACCATAAATTCACTAGTGGCATCTCTCTGGAAAGCAGAATAGAGAAGGCTAAACAAAGTATTGTTGGGCAATTGATAGAATTGCGCATAATTATAATTGTGATCGTTCATGGCATAATCATTACATAGGCATTACATTCATGATAACTAGACCGTTAAACTTACTAACGTCTACTACTATTAGTCCACCCCAAGACCGCTATCCGGCATGCATCTCAAAGTATTAAGTTCATAACGAACAGAGTAACACAGTGAGCAAGATGATATAATGTAGAAAGAATAAGATCAATCAATATGATGAAACCCCATCATTTTATCCTTTGTAGCAACAATACAAATACATGCCCTTATCCTTTCTGTCATTGGACATGATCACCTCTCCCGCTGAAGATACATCAATCAAACTTGGCCAATGCAGACCAATAGATCAGAGAGAAATACAAAGCTATAAAATTATGCAACCAATAAGACTCGCAAAACTCATAATAAATCAATTAATAATCTGATCATAAAACCATAATTCATCGGATTGCAACAAACACATCGCAAAAGATTACATCGGATTGATGTGAGAGAAGATCGTTGTATTGACAATCAAGAGAGAGAGAGAGAGAGAGAGAGTCATCTAGATACTACTATGGATCCGTAGGTCCTGAAGAAACTACTCACACATCATCATGGAGGCAGCAAGGGTGATGAAGACTGCATCCCCAATGATTTCCCCCTCCAACAGAGTACCGAAAAAGGACTCCAGATGGGATCACGGCGGAACAGAGGCTTGTGACGGTGATAAAATTGTTTCGAGTCTAGCTTTGAGGGTTTCAGAATATATGTGAATATACAAGCCAGAGGTTAAGGCAAACGGAGCTAGGGGCACAAGTCAAGTCGGCACCCCCTAGGCTGTGCCCCCTGGCTTGAGGTGCTCCTGTTGGTCTTCTTGCCTCCCTCCGAAGTTTCTAGGGTCTCTTATGTTCCAGAAAATCCCAGTAGAGTTTCATCGTGTTTGGACTTCTGTAGGTATGGTTTTTCTGTTAAATTAAAAACATGCAAAACAACAAGGAACTGACACTGGGCACTAAATTAATAGGTTAGTATATAAAAATAATATAAAATGGCATATAAAGCATTTAAAAGTGATAAGATAATCGATTTAAAATGGCACTACACTATGTAGCTCATGCTTGACTTCCTGCGTTCGAGCCACAAGAAGCACACATGTTTTTAAGTTTCAATTTTTGCCAATTTTAAATTACATAGTAGGGGTTCGTCAATCACTTTTGAATATGTATTAGTTTATTTATATGTGGTGCATTTTGTATGTATTAATTTGTGTGTGTTCATGTTTGCTTATGAACTTACATGCATTGATGAATATTCTAAGAACTTCCAAAAAAATAGGAGCACTATCAGAACTTGATTGACCAGTTTCAGAAAATATGTACATAGAATTTCACCACTAGATAAGTCAGCTACAAAAACAATTAGTTATTGTTCTAGTTATATTTCAGAAATTGGCACGTTCAACATTTTATGTCACACTCAAATCCATCGCAAAAATGCACATTTTATGTTAATTGAGTGATTACTTATTTGTCGGTACTTTGCTTGAAACATATAGATTGTCCGCAGTGCGAATTTGAGAACCAAGACTAAGGCAAGTTACACCTTTGATCATACCTCATCATATTATTTTTCTACGCATGTAGCTCTATATCACACTATTATATTATCCATGTGTAGAATTATTGTGCTATGATGAAACCCAGTTAGGATAGCCATATGCTTAGTCTGATCCTGATATTCCCTGTCGCCGTATTTGGGTATCGTATTGTGTAGTTGTATGCTTTGCTTTGCTATGGCAGACGTAGATTGGGTAATGTGTGATACATGGAAGTTGTGAGATAATTTAAGTAATGAATAATGTAACAACATGCATTTCATTGTATCCTCCGGGAGGTCCTGCAATATTAATGTTTAACTAATGAATCATTTGGGTGGAATGGTTTGTCAGGACCAGTCGACAAGTATGTATCCTCCGGGAGGCTCTACATTACTCAGGAACGGTAGGGAATGCCACCCGGGCTCAAAAAGGTTGGACATGTTTCATGTCAAGTAGATTCCATGTACAACCATTGGTTGTATGGGCTTTGGCATAGTCGATCAGTTATTGGAACCCTTGCCCAGACAGTGTGGACAGATGTAGCGGTATAGGTGGGATGTGGCGGACGGGTGGTTAAGGGAACCTCTTCTAAAAGACTTCGTCTCAATCTTCGGGTTGAGTCTAGTGGGTAAAGTGTACAAACCTCTGCGGAGTGTAAAAACTAATCATGATTAGCCGTGTCCCGGGTTATGGACAATTTTGAGCACTAGACTTGGAACCTCTCAAATATTTTATCATCTCTAATAATAATAATAATAATAATAATAATAATAATAATATGAAGTGGGTTTAACCATGATCCCTGGGGGCTCTCATGGCAACAATTGGGTAATCCTATGATCCCCGGGGTCTCTCATAGGCGACTGGGTGGGTTAATTGGAGGCGGTCCAATTTAACCATAAGTCAACTATAGTGTAATTAAATACTAAATATTTGACTAGTAGGTAGAAGTAAGATAAAATTAGCTTTCTGCAAAACAAAACCACAAGCCTTTCCTTTTGTCATACCCTTTCATATAGATATGGTAGGTCTGTTATAACAATTTGGGTGTGATTTGCCAACACATTCAAAGTGTTGACCTTTTGTGGCTGCAACGTTTCATGTTGTAGGATTTACTACGACGAGTGAGTGATGTGACATAGGGTTACGATGTCTATACTCAACTTCTGCTTGTGGTGTTGATGGATTCCATGAAGTTTTTATTTGCTTTTCCGCTGTATTTTGTTTGTATGCTAGCTTTGAGCTATGCAAGTATGTAATATTGTAATTCTGGATCTGTGATGTAATATTATGATATGTGGTTTATTTTTGATTTACATCTTGTACTATGTGTGCTAGCTATTGATCCAGGGATTAGCACACTGAGCACAAAGACTCGAATCTTATCAGGTTTGGTCATTACAGTCTAGTTGTAGTTGGGCGAGCCCTCGCTAATGTCCAGATCAAGGATGAGGACATGTATGAGGGAATTGATGATGGCAACCAAACGAGAGCCGTGACTTGTTGATGTACAAGACAATGTGACTTTGTCGGGTCGCTTGGTGCAAAATCGCATGAGCGCAACTTGCTAAGGTTGTTGGGACCTCGGCGATGAAATCCAAGACTGCAAGCTAGGAGACACAACCCTTGGTGAAGGAGGTAATGATGATTAGGTCCCCTCTTGCATTGGTGATGAAGGGTAAGGATACGAGGAGGAGATCTTGGCTTGGTGCAAAGATAGTTGTCTTGAATATTGAGGAAGCCATGCCGATATGATCATATGGATCCATACACACATCTAAATTTGCATCTAATTCCCAACATGGAATTTGGTAAATCATGTCAGCATATCTCAAAGAACTAATGACGGCACTTCAAAATATATTTCATGAAAAGTTCTTTTAGGTACAACATTGGAATGGAAGGTGACCCCTAAAATGCTTAAAGACAAGTATTGGATAGGCCAAATGATTCTACATTTTCATTTTAGTGATCCAAGACCACATTGAGTTCGTAAGCATGCCGATTCTATCAAAAGTTGATGAAGACCTGACAATGAGCCTTTTGCTGCAAGTGCTTAAAATTAAACTCCCAAACTCCTCAATTTCCTTCAAATTTTCCACTATAACTACCTAGTTAAAATTCCATTTGGTGCTACCAAAGCACTTCCACTCGGAGACTGAAACAACCAGATACATCCATTGTTTCAAGGGACTTTTACATTTGTATCCCTAACTCGAACCCACTACTCAGATTTACCCCCAATTTTGAAGTGTGCTCAAATTTACCCCTCTGCCGTTAGGTATCCTTATAAAAATGCCCTTCTATGTTGTTACCGTCCGTCAAAGGACTTTGACCGTCTATGGGGCGTTTGCTGGACATTTTGCCCCTATCTCCATGTGCCACTTACAGGTGGGCCCCGTTATCCATATATATATATATATTTATTTATTTATTTATTTAAAAGAAACCAACTCTCTCTCTCCTCTCACTTTCACTTACGGGTGGGCCCCCTCATCCATAGGAAAAAGGAAAAAAAAGTAAAGTAAAAAAGCGTAGCCATGGTGTATGACCAGTGGGCCAACAGATGATTAGGCCCACTTGTCATAGGATATTTAACTTTAGATTAACTATATATCCAAATCTAAGTCAACTAAAAAAATATACCTAATCTGATAGTTTAATTAAGTTTAATATGATTAGCTGACGACCTGGGCCCACACTTTAGTGACCCAGGCAACATTTGAAATGGTGGCGCGCTCCAGTGACCAAAGCCACGGCAGGGATGGCTGGAATCGTAACTCCGATGACCATTTGCTTGGCCGGGAGTACAATTCGAACGTGTGCGAAGAGATGCGTGCAATGGTACTAACGAAGCGTGCAGGGGTGGTCGAAATCAACCAGAGCGATGAGCTGGGTGGTGGCCGACGGTGGTGCATGACGAATTCGAGTAGGCAAGCACTAATCAAGTGGTTTAGGGGGCTGGGCTACATCTTAGGGGCAACATGAGCATGACGGAGACCATAATTTGTGGTTTAGAAGCGCCGGGGCGAGGAATCGATGAGGACACTCCGGTGGCCGTAGATGAGGAAGATGGTCGATCCGGCCGCGTTTGGGAGGTCCTACCTGAGCTGCTCCTAGGAGGAGACATGTTTGACTCCTGGAGAGATTTTCAGCCGTCTGTGAGGTTGATGGACGCGGCGACGACGAAGGTCATGACCACGACCGTTCTCGGATTTGGCTGAGGGCAGGAGAGGAGGGGAAGGGAGGGAAAGCTAGCTAGGGTTTTCCGGGAGGCTGTCGTGACCCACTTGAGATACTATGGCGGCAGTTGTCGAACATCGGCAGATGGTGGCGCACACTCACGAGTGCGCGGTTGACGAGCTAAGGAAGATGACGACTGGGAAAGGTCGGCTGGGCCGGCGCTGTGCATTTGGGCTGGAGGCACATTGCACTTGGGCCAAAAGGTAAGCGATCTCTATTTTTTTCTTTTTTTGCAGGGGCAAAATGTCCAACAAATGCCCCGTGGATGGTCAAAGTCCTTTGACCGGACGGTAACGACACCGAAGGACATTTTTATAAGGGCACCTAATGGCAGAGGGACAAATTTGAGCACACTTCAAAATTAGGGGTAAATCTGAGTAGTGGGTTTGAGTTAGGGATACAAATGTAAAAGACCCTTGTTCCAAACCCTAGTTCAATCGAGTCTCGAACACTCTAGTCGGAGCCACCGAAGCAACCTGGCATACCTTATGTTATCATGTTGGAACATCCAAAGCGTCAACATAGAGTGTGCCAGTGTTGAGGTACTCACTTCAGAGCCACTGATTGATTTCCATTCGGACCTACTCATGCATTTGAAAGTTATTTTTTTACTTTGGAGCCACCGAGTAGAACCAGCCACAACCTCCAAGATGTACAAAAAATGTGTGTATCGATCGGATTTCTAGTCCAACCTATATATACCCCACCTACCACACAAATTCAAATCAAAGTTTCTACACTCGAATCATTTGTTCTGAGAGAGGATTCCACCTCTTTGTGCTGATATCAAAGGGATTTATATTCCATCCATCCAATCAAACCCTTTGAGATCTAACCCTCTCTTGCTTTCCACTCCCGCCTCTTCAAATCCATAGCCAAATCCTCAGAGAGTTTGAGTGTTGAGGAGATTATCTTTTGAAGCACAAGGGCAAGGGATTAATTTTCTAAACAACCTCTATCTTATTAATTTTGGAGGGTGTGCACCGCCTAGATTGACTAGGTGTGCCTGGAAATCTTCAAGCTTGTGAAAAAGCCAACAAATTTTTATATGAGATTGCCTACTTTGTCAAGATATATCATAGTGAGGCTAGTCCTCCTTTGGCATAAGACATGGTGAATAGGTTGGGTTTCTCCTTCATGGACCCTTCATAGGTGAGTGTCCTTTTGTGGGTCGTTCTTCCATGGAGTCTTGTAACTGAGACCCTTGTGATCAAAGGTCCTTTGTGTTTAAAGCCACCATGTGGATGTAAAGATAGCACCTAATATCCTAACCACGGGAAAAATCTTCACCGAGCCAATTGTGTTTGCGATTCTCTCAACTCTACCTCCTTTACTTTGCACTTGCATGTCTTTACTTTTTGTTGCCTATTACTCTAGACTTGCATGTGTAGGGTGCTCTATAGATTGCTAGAAAAGCCTAAATCAACCAAGAATTAAAACTTAGGAAAAGAGTTAATTATTGTACCTAGTAGTCTATTCATCCCCCTCTAGACATACTTATAGATTCTACAAGATACCATACCTAGTGCGCCAATCATTGATGTTTTAGATACGACAAAGCAACGAATGATTTGTTCACAGGGGGTATGGGTGGCGAATTGATGTCTACTACGCAACTTTATTCTTGTAGACTTTATTGGGCCTCCAAGCGCAGAGTTTTGTAGGACAGTAGCAATTTTCCCTCAAGTGGATGACCTAAGGTTTATCAATCCGTGGGAGGTGTCGGATGAAGATGGTCTCTCTCAAACAACCCTGCAATCAAATAATAAAAAGTCTCTTGTGTCCCCAACACACCCAATACAATGACAAATTGTATAGGTGCACTAGTTTGGCGAAGAGATGGTGATAAAAGTGTAGTAATGATAGTAGATATTGATTTTTGTAATCTGAAAATATAAAAACAGCAAGGCAGCAAGTAAAAAACAGTGAGCACAAATGGTATTGCAATGCTTGAAAACAAGGCCTAGGGTCCGTAGTTTCGCTAGTGCAATCTCTCAACAATGCTAATATGATTGGATCACATGACCATCCCTCAACGTGCAACGAAGAATCACTCCAAAGTTCTTATCTAGCAGAGAACATAAGAAGAAATTGTTTGTAGCGTACGAAAGCACCTTAAAGTTATCCTTTCCAATCGATCTATCCAAGAGTTCGTACTAAAATAAAACCAAGTTATCCTTTCCGATCAATCTATCTAAAGTTCATACTAAAATAACACCATATGATACGCATCAACCAACTCTAATGTCACCTAGATACTCCAATGTCACCACAAGTATCCATGAGTTAATTATACGATACGCATCAAACAATTTCAGATTCATAATACTCAATCCAGCACAAAGAACCTCAAAGAGTGCCCCAAGATTTCTATGGGAGAACATGGTATGAAAACGTGCAATCAACCCCTATGCATAGATCCCCTAGGTCACCGGAATCCGCAAGTTGATGCCTCAACATATATCAAGTGAATCAATAGAATACCCCAATGTCACTACGGTTATCCCACGCAAGACGTACATCAAGTTTTCTCAACCAAAATATTCAATCCAACATAACGACATCTCAAAGGTTAAGATTCAATTCATCACAACATGATAGCAAGGGAATAACATCATATGATCCGACTATATTAACAGAGCCCGTGATACATCAAGATCGTGACATCTCAAGAACACGAGAGAGAGAGAGAGAGAGAGAGAGAGAGAGAGAGAGAGAGAGAGAGAGAGAGAGATTGAACACATAGCTACTGGTACATACCCTCAGCCCCGAGGGTGGACTACTCCCTCCTCGTCATGGCCTCCGCCGGGATGATGAAGATGGCCACCGGAGATGATCTACCCTCTCCGGCAGGGTACTGGAGTGCCTCCAGATTGGTTTTTCGTCGATACAGAGAGTTGCGGCGGCGGAACTTCTCGTCTAGGATTATTTCTGGGGGTTTCTGAATATATAGGATTTTTGGGCGTCGGTTTCAAGCGAAGATGGGCCACGAGTGGACCACAAGACACCAGGGCGCGCCAGAGGGGCCTGGCACGCCCTGGTGGGTTGTGCCCACCTCGTGGCTCTTCTGGCCCTCCAACGAAGCTTCTAGTGCCTCTTTTGTTCCAAAAAAATCGTCAAAAAGTTTCGTTGCATTTGGAGAACTTTGATTTCTACACAAAAAACAACACCACGGTAGTTCTGCTGAAAACAGTGTCAGTCCGGGTTAGTTCTAAATAAATCATGCAAAGTGCATCAAAACATATAAAAGTATTGTAAACATAGGTGAATATGGTATGAATACTTCATAAATTATCGATACGTTGGAGACGTATCAGCATCCCCAAGCTTTATTCCTACTCGTCCTCGAGTAGGTAAATGATAAAAGAAATAATTTATGAAGTGTGAATGCTAGCATAGTGCATAAGTTTGATCAATGATAATTTCAACCACTTTTCCTAGCATCATAACAACAACTCTTTCTCATAAAACTCATCATGATAAAGTAGCAACCAATTCACATGTTATGGTTCAAACAATGAATTCTCTTGAAACTTAACAACCTATGTTCTTAGTCACCAAACAATTGCAATTCAACTTATTCTCAACAAATTCTAAGTAAGAGCTCCACATACTCAATCATCATATAGTCTTCTATGATCTCTAGTACTCAAAGCATATTTTTAGAACAAATGACATCCATCGAACAAAGAGAAAGATATGGGCTTAATGTTTCGCCTCCCAACTCATTTATCATAGAGATAATTGTCAACAATAATAAGTCATGATCAAATATATTTGACTGGCCATATGTGCCTAGATCTTTCCCCACCACATGATGCTTTCCAACTAGAGAATAATTGAGGTTTAAATGAGAATGCATACTATTGACTCTTGCATAAAAGTAAATACTGAAAGGTAAAAGATAGGCCCTTCGCTGAGGGAAGCAGAGGTTGTCATGCGCTTTTTGGTTTTGTATGCACAATCCCTTAATGCAAAAGAACGTCATGTTATATTGCCCCTTATGATAGCAACCTTTATTATGCAGTCCGTCACTTTTATTACTTTGCCATCACAAGTTCGTACAACGCTCAATTTTCTCTTACACTAAATGATCAAACACATTTAGAAGCAATTTTATTGCCTTTTTGCACCGATGACAACTTACTTGAAGGATCTTATTCAATCCATAGGTAGGTATGGTGGACACTCATGGCAAGAAACTGGGTTTAAGCGTTTTTGGATGCACAAGTAGTATCTCTACTTAGTACGAATTTTTGTCTAGCAAAAGATCCTAAGCAAACACCACATGTTGGAGGATCCATAACAATATAATTTCTATGCAAATATACACAACCATAACTCATTACGTTGTCTTCCTTCTCCAACTTCAACTAATTTGCTCAAGTTTGAAAATATTTAATGGGTATTCACAATCATAGAAGATGTCCGAGATAATATATTTGTATGTGAAAGTTCTCTTCCTTATACTAATCATTCACAAATTGCTTGTATGACCAATATTGTGATTGTCAAGCTTCAAAAGATTTCACTTTCTAAACCCAATGTGAAGCTACTACCAGGCATGATATGAACATATAATTTCAACTTCATGGTATTCAATTCATTCAACAATTTACTCATAGGATATAAGTGAAGCACAAGAGTAAATGACAAGCTACTCCAAAAAGATATAAGTGAAGATCAAGCGAGTAGTTAAACACTTAAGTAGTTATGTGAGGGCTCTCACTCAATAAAGATTTTTAGATATGAGTATTTTATTCAAACAGCAAACTACATAAAAATTCATTCCAAGAATAGCACATATCATGTGGACAAATAAAAATTTAGGCTCAACTTAGGCTAACCGATAATTGTTGATGAAGAGAGGTGGGATGAGTAGCATCCCCAAGCTTAGATGCTTGAGACTTCTTGAAATATTTACTTGGGGTGCCTTGGGCATCCCCAAGATTGAGCTTTTGTATCTCGTTCAATCCTCTCATATCCCGATTTCACCTATTCTCAAAAACTTCATCCACACAAATCTTGAAAAGAACTCGTGAGATAGGTTAGTACACATAATAATAAATCAACTCTTTGTGTACTACCAAGACAAGTTTCATAATAATTTCAAACATAATCTACTGTTTACTATCATTTCCATAATTTATATCTACCAATATAGGCTATGGAAACTATAGGATAAGTAGATAACAAAACTATGACAGCAATCTGTCCAAACAGAACAGTCTGTAGCAATTTATGAAAACGGTGTACTTATGTAACTCAAACAATTATAAAAATTTAGGAAATGCTAAATAATTTATATGAAAACACTGTGTAAAATTTTCAGAAACTTTCCACGTTCCAGTAAAATATGAAAATTCAAACGCTATAGAGAAAGTTTCTGTTTTTACACAGCACACATCAAACATGCAATGCAAACATCCTAAGGCAATTCTTGAAACTTTTTTATTGAAAAAAAAGATTATAAATAACACCTAACAGAAAATAACAAAATATAATGAAGATCCAAGCAAAGCACATATTATGTGACGAATAAAAATATAGCTCTAAGTAAGATATACTGATAATATTGAAGACGAAAGAGGGGATGCCTTCCGGGGCATCCCCAAGCTTAGGCGCTTGAGTATTCCTTGGATATTGCCTTGGGGGTGCCTTGGGAATCCCCAAACTTGTGTTCTTGTCACTCCTTATTCTCCTCATATCGGTGTCTCACCCAAAACTTGAAAACTTCAATCACACAGAACTTAACGGAACTTCGTGAGAGGGTTAGTATAATAAATAAATATCATTCACTTAGGTACTGTCAAGACAAGATTCATAATTGTTATCACATAATACCTACTGTATTCTATCATTCCCATAATTTATATCACTAAATATAGGCTATGGGAACACTAAAACAAGCAAACTATGCATGCAAAACAGAATCTGTCAAAAATAGAACGGTCCGTGAAGATCTGTAGTATAGCCATACTTCCCTGTCTCTAAACATTCTGAAAAAATAGGAAAACCTGAAGAATTTGTATATCCATACTGTGTAAAATTTCAGATCATTATCACGCTCCGTTAAAAAAACAAAATTCTTGTACTCGAGTCAAAAGTTTCTGTTTTGGTTCAGCATCAATTCTACTCATCTTGTGAGTCATCCCAAAGGCTTTACTTTACACTTTATTGAAATAAAAGACACAAACATGATTAGTAAAGTAGATTAATCATGTGAACACACAAAAACAGAAAGGAAAAGTGTTGGGTTGTCTCCCAACAAGCGCTTTTCTTTAAAGCCTTTTAGATAGGCATGATGATATCAATGATGCTCACATAGGAATAGTAATTGAAACATGCAAGAGAGCATCATGAATCTCATGACAAGCACATTTAATTCTATCTCACTTCCTATGCATAGGGATTCTGTGAGCAAACAATTTATGGGAACAAGAATCAACTAGCATAGGAAGGCAAAACAAGCATAACTTCAAAACTTTGAACACATAGAGAGGAAACTTGATATTATTGCAATTCCTACAAGCATATGTTCCTCCCTCATAATAAATTTCAGTAGCATCATGAAGGAATTTAACAATATAACTATCACATAAATCATTCTTTTCATGATGCACAAGCATAGAATTTTCATTACTCTCCACATAAGCAAATTCCTTTCCATCCATGGTAGTGAGAGCAAACTCAACAAAATAACTATCATGAGACACGTGATTGACATAACCACATTCAATATTAAAATCATGATGACAAGTTTCATGGTTACTATCACTCTTTATAGCATACATGTCATCATCATAGATAGGAGGCATGCCATCATCATAATAAATTTTCTCATCAAAACTTGGGGGGCTAAAAATATCATCTTCATCAAACATAGCATCCCCAAGCTTGTGGCTTTGCATATCATTAGCATCATGGATAATCAAAGAATTCATACTAGCAACATTGTAATCATGCTCATCATTCAAGGAATTATCATCAACTATTTTTATAATTTCTTCCTCTACCAATTGAGCACAATTTTCTCAATCATTATTTTCACGAAAGACATTATAAATACGATATAAATGATGCAACCTAAACTCCATTTTTTGTAGTTTTCTTTTATAAAACCAAACAAGTGATAAAACAAGAAACTAAAAGATTCAATTGCAAGATCTAAAGATATACCTTCAAGCACTCACCTCCCCGGCAACGGCGCCAGAAAAGAGCTTGATGTTTACTACGCAACTTTATTCTTGTAGACTTTGTTGGGCCTCCAAGCGCAGAGTTTTCTAGGACAGTAGCAATTTTCCCTCAAGTGGATGACCTAAGGTTTATCAATCCGTGGGAGGTGTAGAATTAAGATGGTATCTCTCAAACAACCCTGCAATCAAATAATAAAAAGTCTCTTGTGTCCCCAACACACCCAATACAATGGCAAATTGTATAGGTGCACTAGTTCGGCGAAGAGATGGTGATATAAGTGCAATATGGATGGTAGATAAAGGTTTTTGTAATCTGAAAATATAAAAACAACAAGGTAGCAAGTAAAAAAAAGTGAGCACAAACGGTATTGCAATGCTTGAAAACAAGGCCTAGGGTCCGTACTTTTGCTAGTGCAATCTCTCAACAATGCTAATATAATTGGATCACATGACCATCCCTCAAAGTGCAACGAAGAATCACTCCAAAGTTCTTATCTAGCGGAGAACATAAGAAGAAATTGTTTGTAGGGTACGAAACCACCTTAAAGTTATCCTTTCCTATCGATCTATCCAAGAGTTCGTACTAAAATAAAACCAAGTTATCCTTTCCGATCAATCTATCTAGAGTTCGTACTAAAATAACACCATATGATACGCATCAACCAACTCTAATGTCACCTAGATACTCCTTTGTCACCACAAGTATCCATGAGTTAATTATACGATACGCATCAAACAATTTCAGATTCATAATACTCAATCCAACACAAAGAACCTCAAAGAGTGCCCCAAGATTTCTATCGGAGAACATGGTATGAAAACGTGCAATCAACCCCTATGCATAGATCCCGTAGGTCACCGGAATCTGCAAGTTGATGCCTCAACATATATCATGTGAATCAATAGAATATCCCAATGTCACTATGGGTATCCCACGCAAGACGTACATCAAGTGTTCTCAACCAAAATATTCAATCCAACATAACGACATCTCAAAGGGAAAGATTCAATTCATCACAACATGATAGCAAGGGAATAACATCATATGATCCGGCTATATTAACAAAGCCCGTGATACATTAAGATCGTGACATCTCAAGAACACGAGAGAGAGAGATTGAACACATAGCTACCGGTACATACCCTCAGCCCCGAGGGTGGACTACTCCCTCCTCGTCATGGCCTCCGCCGAGATGATGAAGATGGCCACCGGAGATGATCTACCCTCTCCGGCAGGGTACTGGAACGCCCCCGGATTGGTTTTTCGTCGATACAGAGAGTTGCGGTGGCGGAACTTCTCGTCTAGGATTATTTCTAGGGGTTTCTGAATATATAGGATTTTTGGGCGTCGGTTTCACGCGAAGATGGGCCACGAGTGGAGGCGCGCCCTGGTGGATTGTGCCCATCTCGTGTCTCTTCTGGACCTCCAACGAAGCTTCTAGTGCCTCTTTTGTTCCAAAAAAATCATCAAAAAGCTTCGTTGCATTTGGAGAACTTTGATTTCTGCATAAAAAACAACACCACGGTAGTTCTGCTGAAAACAGCGTCAGTCCGGGTTAGTTCTAAATAAATCATGCAAAGTGCATCAAAACCATATAAAAGTATTGTAAACATAGGTGAATATGGCATGAATACTTCATAAATTATCGATACGTTGGAGATGTATCACGAATCAGGATGGCTGCACACAAGGCACACATTTTACTCAGATTTGGCCCCCACTCTAGAGAGGTAATACCCTACTCCTGCTTCATTTGATTTTGTATTGCTCGAGTGCCTACTGGAGATTAGGAAGCTCCCGGAATTGTGTCTGAGATTACAAGGTATGGTCGCGACCACGACCGAAGGTCGAAGAGGGAGGGTTAGGTAGAAAACATAGCATTAAAATGAGATCCACAACCCCCGGATAGGGCCACTCGCCTTATATGCCCTGCCGAACTGAGGTTACACGGTTTGGGTCAAAAAAGGTGGGCTCACATGAATAGGTCGAACCGGGCCATGTCATGCACCTATGTGTCGACGTTCTCTTGCCTCCCAAGGCGGTGTGGTGTTCGTTGGCTCTCGGGGCCAAGTCGCTGACTCAGATTGCTCGGAGATGACATGGCCACTGTCATGACTAGTTGGTTGTTCCCAGGTGTCATATCCTCGTCACTCACACCCCAAGGAAGTGAACATCGAGATATATCTTCATCTCCGCTTGCCTCGGTTATTTCTTTATCCAAGCCTTTTTCACATGTGCTTGTTTAGCTTGCGCTTTAGCTCGTATCATCATATAGGGTCTTTCCACCTAGTTGCATTTAGGAGAAGTTTATTTATCGGTAATTCTTCTAAAAGTTGTATTGTAATTTCTTTTGTATACGCATGTTCACCCCCTCGGGGTCGTCTTGATCCTTCAGTAGGTCAAATTACTTGTTAATACCAAAAATGCTAAGTAAACAGAAGATAAAATACACATTAATGGGCGCATGAGGATTGCTTATTAATATGTAATCGGAAAATATATGGATATATATATATATATAGACACACACACACACACACACACACACACACACTATTTTCCAAATAAGGACAATTATTACAATATATATAATAATCTTGTGCCATTAATGCATATATACTTCAATAAAAGTATGCACGACATTGAATTTATTGATGGGGTCATTAATGTGCAATATTTATCATAAGATAGGAACTTAACATTCTAGATTTTTGTGTGTCCTAGAAATAAATGGCACATGTGCATATATATACACACACATAAGGTGCTTGAGTTTCTTTCAGGAGGAAACAGAAAAATAGAGTCTAATTGTTCAGAAATGGAAATTCTTGGGGAACAAAGAAAGACTCTGTTTCTGCTATGTTTCATTGCAGTTTGTGGCGTAGTAGCCAAGGAAAATGGAAAAGATGGCAGACCTAATGGAGGAAAGCACCGTCGGGCAATATGTAAGACAATCCAGGTTTTATACTCATATTGCTATTCTCATATTTGTTGTTTGAGTAAACCATTTTGAGATAACCATAAACCGTTTCACCTTTGTAGACGGAACATGGTGACATTTTTTATTGCATAGATATCAAATCTCAGCCGGCATTCGACCACCCACTTCTTAGAAACCATTCAATTCAGGTACATGAGTTACTTCCTGCGTTCATTGAAGTAAAACCACGACACTTATTTTGAATAGAGAGAGTAGTACGTAGGTATACATTTTTACAGTCATAGTAATCTTGTATTCCATGCTTTTCTTACCCACTATTCAGTCTTGCTTCAGTAATAAACAATAGATATGTACACATGAACAAGAAATAATGTAACCAACATTGATTTATGGTAGTGAAATATTCTACATTCATTTAAGGAGGTTGGTTTGTATGTATCAAACTAACAACGATTTTTTTTAGGGGAACTAACAAACAACTTTGACTTGCATGCAGATGGAACCAAGCTCACATCCTATTGCACTCGATGGCAACTCCATGCTACGAGATACAACATTAGAGTCTAGTACCCATTTGGTTTCGTGTCCCTTGGGAACAATTCCAATATGGAGAAGTGAGCAACACTATCCTATAGTTGACATTAAGGAGCTAACTCGAAAAATATACGCAAGGAATATTACTCAGAATAATAAGAATAACACCGCTTCGGTAATGTTTCTGGTATCCTTCTTTTTGTCAATTTTTTTTTACACGATACTTGTTTCTGCTATCCCTCTTTTTGTCAATTTTTTTTTTTTACATGATACTCCCTCCGCCCCAAATTACTTTTCACAGAAATGGATAAAAATGGATGTATTTAGAACTAAAAATACGTGTAGATACACCCGTTTCTGCGACAAGTAATTTAGAGCGGAGGGAGTATAAATTTCCCTCACTCACCCCATGCATGTTTCTGTGACTGCAAATTTGCTATCATTATTTTGGTCTAACTTTATATTAGAAATGTTCAGTTGGCAGGTCTTAGCAGAGGCCAAGACATCTATGGAACTACCGTATCAATAAATGTCTATGACCCAGAAGTATATGGTACCGAAGATAAATCTGGAGGGCTTACAACTATAATAAGTGGTTATTCTTTTGATAGGGAGCATACCAATGCTGTTGGAGTCGGCTGGTTTGTAAGTAAATTATGTGTAACTGAAAAACTGTTTTTTGTTTATTTAAAAATGCATGTATGTTGAATCGACAATTTATACAACTATAATCAGATTTACTTATTTTTGCACATTGTCCCCCCATCATATTGTTGTGTACGTGCATGCAAACTATATCCCTCTTCTTAAATTTTATGGTAAAGACGTTATACATTTTATATTATGTACATGTTGGTAATCCAGCTCGTAACACATTGATATGTTTGCGCATGTGTGCCCTTTACTAAAATACGAGCTTATCTGCTTGTTTGATATACATTCCACATCACAACTGATAATCTCTATTTTGTTCTAGGTTTGGCAAGATACATTCCACATCACAATTGATGTTTTCTATTTTGTTCTAGGTTTGGAAAAGTAACGGAGGTGACAAGGCTGCTAGATTTCATATTTTCTATGTAAGCAGTAAGTTTAATTATGTATTTCAGAATTCTGATAAATGTTATGGAAATTTACATGAGTTCGCTCTATAGGACAATGGACAAAAACAATGCTTTGATCTGAAATGTCCTGGATTTATACATACGAGTCCAAATATACCTTTAGGGGGAAAACTATGGCCAGTCTCGAAGTACGATGGGCCACAAGCTCATATGAACACGTATGTTTATCAGGTATTACTTTTGTCCATATTATAAAAACCTACCATGCTTTTTTTTCAATTGATTATTTGTTAACAAAACTAACAAAAGATTAGTGCTTAGCATTCTGTACAATTTTTCTAGAATTATTTACTTTTCCATGGCATACTTCTTAACTTAGAATTACTGCTCGGACTAGGAAAGTTACATGCTTTATAGATTCAATTAGATGGTTTTTATGGCATGTCGTGCTTTATAAAGCTCAATTTACTGTCTCATAGTAAGGATTTTCTTGCCCCGGTATTCTCGGAGACAATTCTTATATGTACATTAACGGCGGTCAATGTTGATTCATCTTGAACTCTTGATTCATATAAATATCTTCAGTACCAATACTTTTGTCACCCGATTCTTCAACATTAATGAGCTTTATTTGTACATGTGCTTCTGTATATACTTTACATCTGTTATTTTTGTTTAACTTCTCGGGTTGTTTGGAACTTTTCGTTTATTAGGATACAAATTCAAACTGGTGGGTAAAATTCGGCAAGGAGAGCACTGTAGTCGGATATTGGCCAGGTGAACTCTTTGGTTACCTGAAATCGAAGGGTACTGTTGGCTATTGGGGTGGTTTGGTTGAAGGTCCTACAATTAAATACAAGCCACCACCCATGGGTAGTGGACACCCAGCTTCAGAGGGAGATGGTAAAGCAGCATATGTGAAGAACATCAAAATTGTGACAAGAGATCACCAACTCGTGGCTCCAAATTCTCATGAGTTTGACGTGGCCGTAGAAAATCCGAAGTGCTACTCGGTTGCTCACAAATCAGACCAAGAAGGTGGAGTACATGCAAATTGGGGTGGTTCCGGGGATTGCACCCTTTGAATGTAACAACAACATTTGAAATAATATTAATAAAGTGTTGGTTACATAGAGTTGATAGGGAGAACATGCCCCTTTGAACCAGAGGAAAATTTCATTGCTTCCAGTTTTTTTTTTTTTTTGGAAAAAAAGGTAAGATCCCAAATTCACATCCATAAGGACATGAAACTGAGCGTTGAGATTGTACAATCACTTCTCGAGCAAATGAGCTAGGCTCACTTCACTGGTTCATCAGGGAATTTCAGACCTTTGGTTACAATGCCAATGTGAGCTACATTAACAAAATTTAGTAATATACCATGTAGCGATGTTTGATCTCCGCGGAACCATAATATTGGTGTCCACGAGGACAAGACACAAGATGTGAAACGACAGCTGGTGAAAAAGAAAAGAAGTCATCATTGCCCACCTCCCTGCCCATTTGCATAGTGGAAAATTTCATCTCAAAACATCACTAAATATGATGCTGAAAATCATGAAATGTTTGGACAATGACAGCTTTATCTTTTGGAACGTAGATCCACATAATTTACCGTGACCAACAAAGTGTGCTCTTCCCCCATACATGTGAAAATAAAAGTTTGAAACAAATACTAGAGGCGCCAGATGAGGATAGGGGAATAGGTGGCTTTAACCTTTTGACGTGCATCTCTAAGTGATGCAGTGTGAGCTCAAGCACTGAATATTTCCGAACTCCAAGCACTTTTTATCTATAGGGGATACCAGATGTCCTAGGGAAGTTAAAGTAGTCAGAAGCAGGCCTTGTGGGCATGATGGATGCAAATGTCTCATTCATGTGCTACCCTATGGAGTTCAGATACATGGTGCACAAGTCTATGAAGATGATCCACGTGAATTTGACATTCAGAAATCATAGATAGAAAGTATGGGGATCATACATTCTGAAACATGTAAAATGGTCGTCGATCCACAAGATTACCACCTAAACAAAAGTTCTAGCAACAAATCTTGCATCGTATGCCTCCTACAGCTCGGGTGGTAAGTTCAGCTATTTTAAACAAGAATAAAAATATCATACTAATTTGATGTTTTTTTTTGGGCCCTGAATACAAGTTGATGTTTCTTTCTTCGTACTTGATCATTCTGGGCGAGGATATATAGTAGGCATAAATATGACGCAGTGTCCAACTTCATCCATGATCCAGTAGAAGCTTATCCATCTCAGCCTGAAAGATCGAACAAGCAGTGTATTAAATTGGAATCATGTGCATGTGACTAGGCAAATTGTCCACGAAAAGCCAAACATGCATCCTAACTGAGGATAGAACAGGTGATGCTAAGCTTAAAATAGCACAACTAGCAGCAAGCTCGCTTACAAGTTACATGAAACTTAGGACAAGTAGGTTTGGCATCACAACAAAATTCCTGTCAAGTGAAATATCACAGCTGGTTGAGATTTACTAACTGAGACTGAGAGCAAAGTTGCTTTAGAAAAAAAACTTGGGGCAAAGATTGAAAAGAAGATAAAGCTATCCATTTGCTGTGCTTCAGTTTATGAGAATGCAACTGTGAGCAAGATGATACTGGTGTGTACACTTAGAACATGAATAAAATATTATGATATTCAAATAATTGGGATCACAATATACGAGATGCACTATTTGTAATAGATGTGCAAAGCAATGCTGATTTAAAAGAATAAATAGCAAGGATATCTGAAGAAAGTTTGGCCGTGCAAACTCTACTAGTCCACCTCTTTCACTTTGTTTATGCACTGGTCAAATTCGTCAGATAAGGCAGGGCCATAAGTCTCCTTTGTTAGTTTCTCCTAGACTACTGGTAGAACAAATTGTTCCAAAGACAAAAATGCTGGGAGTCAAAATACTCAATATTGATGTCCAGAGAACCAGCATAGCTTAAAAATCAGATTTTCGAGTGACTCATGCAAGGCAAAAAAATTGCAACAAAACAAGATTGCAGAGCCGCTAAATACAGTTATTTTCCAACTTTTACAGAAAAAAATAGAAGGACCTTTACAATTCTCAATGCACGATTTTGAGTCTTTGACATTTATTTAGAAAATAATCCTGAAGAAATGAACACACAATATGAGTACTGGTAGCTAGTATATTAAGGAACAACAATTGTTTGAGCATTGCAATTAATGCTGAATATAAAGTAGGTGAAAAAGTACTCCACAAAAATAGTTTTGAATGTAGTACTACATAGTTTTTGGACCCTCATAATCAGTGAACGTTCGCCGGGAGAGATGGCAATTGTGAACGATTTGCATGGCAGTTTTTGTTGTTCGTGGATAACAAGTTTAGTTGGCAAGCATGGCAAATCCACCCAGTTCATATTTTGCTAGGAATTGCCATGCGTTCTTACTAAATTTGCCATCCTCGCGGCAACTAAAATTGCCATAAAAACTTCCGTTTTGCCATGCCTGCCTAGGGAACATCAGCACAATAACATTCCCTTAGTTTTTTTAGTTTTATTTTGAGGTAGTTTTTTTAGTTGAATGCAGTACTAGCTTTCTTTCTGAGAGAGAAGTTGAATGCAGTAGTTGTCTACAAGCAAAACAAGTATTTGATGTGAAATTAACCTTGGGCCTGATTAGGCAAGGGGGGAAACAACGCCATCCGATAAGGAAGCGCAGGTCCAGAGGAGAACCTCTCGTGCGGCAGCTTCAGCACAATCCTGTCCTCCAGATTCACAGCATACACCCAGTCAGAGCCAAACTGCTTGAGGAAAACAACCCCCTCGCAGGCATCCATGAGCCTAGTACTGCCGCCATTGCCGTCCACAAAAAGCTCAATTACACCCTGGAACATGGCCAATTCATGGACCTCCTCCCTCATCCATCGGCCTTTCCTGCTCCTACTCCTGTCGAGATGCCAGATATGGAGCGAGAGCGCCCTCCACGCCATGGCCACGATCCGGAGCTCCCCGTCCTCGCTCCTCATGACTCTCATGTTTCCGTCGTACTGCTCCCGCATGCTGGCGAGCAGCCTGATGCTGGTGGAGAACTCCTTTGTGCGCGTATCGAGCACCAGGAGGTAGGCCTCACTCTCGTCGTCCATCACCCAGTACACGCAGCCATTGGCGTGCACTGGGTCGCCCACCCCGCTCAGCATCGGCATCAGGGACTTGCCGCACCTGGCCTCCGGAAGAACGCTCCATTGGCCCGTGCCCGAGGAGAAGACGCAGAGGCGCGGCCCAAACATGAAGTAGGTCACAAGGATCACCTCGAAGGAGAGGGTACTCGAGCCGGCTCCGCCGTCCACGACGATCAGAGCGGCGCCGAGGTAGGCGCTTTCGCCGTCAAGCTGATACGTCGGCGCGTTCTGCACGAGGACGGAGCGGCGGGACAAGGGATCACAGACGACGAAGTTGCGCGGGACGCTCATGCGGTCGCTGAAGGTGGAGCTGAGGGGGAGAAGGCCGTCGCGGGCGTCAGCGAGGGTCCAGTGGTCCACGTCGGGGATGCGACGGAGGGAGAAGTCATGGCAGCGCTGGGTGGCCCTTCCGACGCCCCGAGGCGGCGGGAGCACCGGGAGAAAGGCGGGGTCGAGTATGTGGCCGACGAGGCGGCCGCCGACCCTCTCCACATGGAAACCGTCGTTGCAGATAAAGAAGCCGACGAGTTGGGGCGGGTGGAGGCGGCGGAACTGGCGAAGGAAAGCCGCGGAGACGGAGATTCGGCGCCAACGCCGACAGACGACGGCGGCGCGCGCGAGGCTGGCGGGGGAGGGGAGCCGCAGGAGGATCTCGGCGAGGTGCCGGTCCTGGAGCCTTGCCGTGGCATCGTCGGCAAGGGCCGGCGCCGGCGGCGACAACCCCCTCTTTTTGCCCCGCATCTGTGCTTTTTGGAGGGAAAACGGGGAGGTTGCGGTGGATCTGGCGCGGATCCGGAAGAAGGCTGTCTAAATAAACCGCACGTCTAGGAATAACAAAAATGTTGAACAATTAGATAAGGTTCAGGGAGATATGCGAGGAGATTGTTATGATAGGTTAGTCCTGAGTCTTATCTAACCAGAATGCTGTTGCACGATTAACAATCCTGGCATTTTTCTTTATAAGAAAATAGTAATAAATTGAGCGCAAAATATAATTCTACGCCGAGTACTCCAGTGTAACAAAGAGCGGCCACGTCTCGTGCGCCTAGGATTAGGATCGTGCAAATGAGACAACGCTATGCTGTTGTAGACGAGTTTCCGTCGAAACTCGCGGAGTAGAGAGAGTGTGTGTATCCCGACGCCCTTCCCTTTTCGTTTTTTGCCTTTTCCATCTTTCATCGGTACATTCATCGCTTGCATGACAAGTGTCACACTATCAAGAATAAGGCACGATTATCGTGAAGATGACAGACGACGGGAGGCTCATTGGATTGGTTGTGTGGTATTTGGGGGCTCAAGGAGAAAAATACTCTAGTGAGTAATGTGAGACCACTCGAGAAGATTTGCAATACGAGAGTAAAGAGTCACTAAAGGACAACCTACAGAGAAAGTTGTGGACTTGAGCGTTGAAACAGTTACTCAAAGATTTGTGCAAAAAGAAGCAAGAGGTCAAACAGGAGCAAGTTCAATGACAAGGACAATCAGTGAAAGAGAAAACACCTGAAAGATCATGGATGTCGCCTAGAGGGGGGGTGAATAGGCGCTTTAAAATAATTACGGTTTAGGCTTGAACAAATGCGGAATAAAACTAGCGTTTAATTTGTCAAGCACAAAACCTAAATCGACTAGGCTCACCTAAGTGCACCAACAACTTATGCTAAGCAAGATAAACAACTAAGTGATAGCAAGATATATAACAAGAAACAATATGGCTATCACAAAGTAAAGTGCATAAGTAAAGGGCTCGGGTAAGAGATAACCGAGGCACGCGGAGACGACGATGTATCCCGAAGTTCACACCCTTGCGGATGCTAATCTCCGTTTGGAGCGGTGTGGAGGCATAATGCTCCCCAACAATGCCACTAGGGCCACCGTATTCTCCTCACGCCCTCGCACAATGCAAGGTGCCGTGATTCCACTAAGGGACCCTTGAGGGCGGTCACCGAACCCGTACAAATGGCAACCCTTGAGGGCGGTCACCGAACCCGTACACTTTGGCAACCCTTGGGGGCGGTCACCGGTACCCGACAAATTGCTCGAGGCGATCTCCACAACCTAATTGGAGACCCCGACACTTGCCCGGAGCTTTACACCACAATGATTGAGCTCCGAGGCACCACCAAGCCGTCTAGGGCGCCAAGGCACCCAAGAGGAACAAGCTCTAGGGTGCTCAAACACCCAAGAGTAATAAGCTTCTCAACTACTAACTTCCACGTATCACCGTGGAGAACTCAAACCGATGCAACTAATGTAATGGCAAGAACACACGAAGTGCTCAAGTCCATCTCTCTCAAATCCCACCAAAGCAACAAAAGCTATGGAGGAAAGTGAGAGGAAGAACAAGGAGAACACCAAGAACTCCAAGATCTAGATCCACAAGGTTTCCCTCACATAGAGGAGAAAGTGATTGGTGGAAAGATGGATCTAGATCTCCTCTCTCTATTCCCTCAAGAAGGAGCAAGAATCATTGGAGGGATGGAGAGATAGCAAAGCTCTAGAAGGTCAACAATGGAGGAGAGAGAGCTGCAAGGGGATAAAAGAACCGTTGGGGGCAAGGGGGAAGAAGACCCCCTTTTATAACCCCCCACCAAATCGAACCGTTACCTGTGCTGGACGCACTCAAGAGGTAATACCGCTCCAAGGAGCGGTACTACCGCTTAGAGCGGTACTACCAGCCGAAGCCAGTGAGTACAGCAAGCACAGGAGCGCGGTAGTGCCGCACGAAGCGGTACTACCGCACCCACAAGCGGTACTACCGCAAAGGTTCGCAGAACAGCTCAGAAACGAGGTAGTGGAGCGGTACTGGAGCGGTACTACCGCCGCAAGCGGTACTACCGCCCTACATCCGCTCTACTACCGCTAAGGAGAATAGAGCAACAGAAGCTTGCACACTCTTCGAAACACAAGTGGTAGTAGCAGCGGTAGTGGAGGGCGGAAGTACCGCACTAAGCGGTACTACCGCTCTACTACCGCACTACTTCCGTTTAACAAATATCGGCAACAGAGACGTGCACAGAAGGAATTTCCCAAGCGAAACTAGCAGCGGTAGTAGAAACCAGAAGTACCGCCCAAGCGGTACTACCGTGCTACTACCGTGCCACTACCGCACAAATAAATTAGGCAACAGAAGAAAATCCCACAAGCGGTACTCGCTGCGGTAGACCACAGCGGTACTACCGCATAAGCGGTACTACCGTGGTACCGAGCGGTACTACCGCTTGGGTGACAAGAAAACTGCCCAGAGACTGAAACTGCCATAACTTCTGCAAATGAGCTCCGAATTGAGCAAACTCAAGCTTGTTGGATAGATGACGACAAATACTATCCAACAGCGACTGGTTATAATAAGAAGTGGCAGGGGAGATATGCCTAACATATAGAGATGAGAAACCTCTATGAATGAAGAACCGGCATAAACTCCAACATCGAAAACATCATAGAAGATGCATATATGAACTCCGTTTTCGATGAACTCGAGCTTGTCATGAAGATGACCATAAGCTCAAAAACTCACAAAGAGAAACACCAAACAAGAACCAAGAAAGATGATGCAATGATGCAATGGTTTGAGCTCTCTACGAACGATACGGTCAAGCTACTCACTTGAGAGCCCCCCTTGATAGTACGGCTATCGATCCTATAACCCGGTCTCCCAACTACCACCATGAGACCGGTAAAATAGAAAACCTACCAAGGGCAAACCTTTGCCTTGCGCATAGTCCACTTGAGCTAGATGATGACGATCTTGACCTCCTCAAGTTGGACCACCTTTCTTGATTGCGTCGGCTCGATGAAGACTAGTAGATTGCTCCCCCATACTCCACTATGGGTGAGCCACTCTTCGGCACATCTTCACAAGTCCATTGTCACCACAATGGACGGCAAGCTTCAAGCATGTGATCTCTTCGTGATGCTCCACTTGAACTTGCACACCGCAATCTTGATGACGATCACCACTTGATGCCATCCTCCATGGGTTGTATGAAATCTTCCTTTTGATGCACGCCCATGGAAAAAAACCTAACCCCACACAGAACTCTTGCATAGAACATGGGTTAGTACACAAAGCGTAATGGACAATGCTTACCATACCGTGAGATCACTTGATCCCACTCGGTACATCTTCTATGCTTTGTGTGTTGATCAACTTGAATCACTCTTCATATTTAGTCTTGATCAACCTTGAATCTTCTATGGACAAACCCTTCAAATATAACTCAAGGCAACCATTAGTCCATAGGGATTGTCATCAATTACCAAAACCAAACATGGGGGCAGTGCATGTTCTTCCAATTCTCTTCATTAAGATGATGTCTTGAAGGTAAACATGAATGTCCACACAATCTTCTTCTTCAAGACATGCTTGCAATAAGCTCATCTCTTACATGACCAATCTTTGGATAACTCCATGAATAACCACTTTGGTCATCTCAAAATCTCCTTGAAACCAACAAATGTACTTCAAGAAAAGCCTATGGACAAACCCTTCAAATATAACTCAAGGCAACCATTAGTCCATAGGGATTGTCATCAATTACCAAAAACAAACATGGGGGCAGCGCATGTTCTTTCAACAGCGACAACTGCAAAGAGCTTATGAACCCAGAAAAAATGTTCCCAGAAGAAGTATGCAGCGACAACGACGCTAGTAGTCTGAGTATGATCCCCAATATGGAAACAAGTGCATGGTTCGGATTTCACCTCACCCAAACCCACAACGCCATGACTTTGTATCTATTTCCGCTAGATGGTTGATGACCCACAAGTACAAGAGATCGCAATAGTCTTCGAGGATAGTATTTCACCCAAATTTATTGATTCGACAAAAGGGGAGCCAAAAAATATTTATAAGTCTTAGCAGTTGAGTTATCAATTCAACCACACCTGAGAAATCACTTCCTTGTAGCAATTTATTAGTAGCACGGTAATATGATAGTAGTGATAGCAAAGTAACATTAACAGTAGCAACAATAATAGCAGATTTGTAACCAGCTGAGCAGTAGTAACTTGGGCAAAGGCAATAGTATTAGAGTGTATGCATGGTGTAGCGATGGATATTTAGATAAGATTTAGTATGTAACCGTCACAACCTACAGTGATACACAATTGTTAAAATTCGTCAATCATATATAGACATGTATTCTGTATATAGTCATACATGCTTCCGATACGAACTTGCATAACATTTTTTGTCCTACCCTCCCGTTCTAATGGAAACTAAGGGTAATTAAGACGCTCAATTTAGTAGAGAACCGAAACAAAGCATTAACACACAGTTAATACATGAATTCCTCAAGTAAAAGTCATCCCCATCGATATCCCAAGCAGTGTCAACTTGGGGTTCTAAGGTTCAGAACGATAACATGTGCGTACAACTTGCAGGTAAGATCAACAACTCAAATATTCATGAAAGCATAACATGTTCATATATGAAATCATGGCACTCGGGCCCTAGTGTCAAGCATTAAGCAAAGCAAAGTCATAGCAACATCAATCTCAGAACATAGTGGATAATAGGGATCAAACCCTAAAAAATTAACATGATTACATATGAAATCCCATCCATATCCATCTACCTCCAGTATGCCTACAAGTGAATTACTCGCACATGTTTGTGAGCATCATGAAATTGTTGATGAAGAAGGGTTGGTGACGATGACGATGAATCCCTCTCTTCGGAACCACGAACGGACTCCAAATCAGGCCTCCTGATGAAGAACAGGAGGTGGTGGCGGCTCTGTATCATAAAACGCGATGAAACTTTCTCTTCGGTTTTTCTCTCGGGAAGACGGAATATATAGCGCTAGAATTAGGTCGGAAAGAGGACCAGCAGGGCACAAGCCTGCCCGGCGTGACCTGGGGGTAGGTGTGCCCCAGGATTTGTGGGCTGGGGTGGCCCCCCTCCGGCACTTCTTATCTTCGATATTTTTCATTTTTCCATAATAAATCTTGGTAAAGTTTCGTCCAATTCCGAGAACCTTTTATTTCTGCACAAAAACAATACCAAGGTAGTTTTGCTGAAAAGAACGTTAGTCTAGGATAGTTTCACTTAAATCATGCAGATTAGAGGCTAAAATAAGAGCAAAAGTGTTTGAAAATTTAGATACCTTAGAGACGTATTAATGGTGGAAGGGGCGATTGGAGAAGGGTTCACTAGGAACGACAACGGCGATTCACCTCTCGCTAAGTTGAATGAAATCGAGTCACAAAGAACTGGGATGCGGCTTCGTCGAAGGAGACATATAGGATATCATACCCATGGAATAGTATGTATCATCAAATAAGAGAATACCATTGCCTACAAGTGGATGAGATTATGAATGGGACATAACAAAAAATATCTGACTGGAGTAATGATTCCTAATTATGGCATGAATCGAAACCACAAACTTACAAAGGGTATTGTCGGAGGTCATAAGGGACTACAACTTGATAAAGAAAGTGCATATAATCCCCTAGGTGGATTTTGGTAATTAATGTCAACATATCTCAAGGAACTAATGCATCCTACAAGTTTATTTCAGGAAACGTTCCCTTGTGGGTGCAACAAAGGAATGGGAGGTGACCCCTACAAAAGCATCAAAGACATATGTTTGCCAAGCCGAAGCATTCCTCCTTTTCATTTTAGTGCCCTTGAACCAAAAAAGTTTCACTTTTGGTGCAACATTTGACTCCATACCTGATGACCCACAAGTATAGGGGATCAATCGTAGTTCTTTCGATAAGTAAGAGTGTCGAACCCAATGAGGCAATGACAAGTGATATTCAACAAGGTATTCTCTACAAGCACTGAAAGTAGCGGTAACCGATAGTTTTGTAGCAAGGCAATTCATAACAAGTAACAATAGTAACCAAGGTGCAACAAGGTGTCCCAATCCTTTTTATAGCAAAGGACAAGCCGGAAAGTACTTATAGCAGGTAAAGCGCTCTCAAGGACACATGGAATCTTGTCTAGTCACGTTTCATCATGTTTGGTTGATTCGCGTTTGATACTTTGATAATTTGATATGTGGGTGGAACGGCACTAGGGTGTTGTCCTTACTCGAACAAACAACCCACTTATGATTACCCCCTCACTGGTGCAGCGACGTGCTATACAAACGGTTTTTAACCCCTTTCTGTGACGCAGTTTTAAACCGTCGCCTTGCATGTGTGGACGATAGGGGGTCAATCTCACACGACACGGGAAACCCGTCGGCGATGGTGACCAACGAACGCAAACGATCTGCAAAACATACTCGTGTGCGATGCAGGAACATATCACACACACTATATTTTGGGAGTACATGTGGGATTTGGCATCAATCACACACTTCTATCACGATTCAAACGCGTCTAATTGCTCATGAAAAACAAACGGTGTTTCCTTGGCAACCGTCTGCCATGCATGATATCATCGGACACGTTTCCCGAAAAATTTACGCGTGGGATCGTCTTTGCATCGGGCACGGTTTCCTGTTGGCTCACGTGTGAGATAAGGTGCTATTGCAAACGATTAAGGAGCTCCTACGCACACATACAAGTGCTGCAAATCGTTTGCGATTTCTTATGTATCACCAACGTTTCAGCTTATATCTCGTGTGCTTTTCCTAGAGATCATAGGCGGTTGCGCTATGAGTTACTGTAGGATCAAAAGTAGGTCTAGAGGGGGGGTGATTAGACTACTTTACCAAATAAAAACCTAACATTTTCCCAAGTTATTTGGTTGGCAGATTTTAGCAATTGTTGCAAATCAAGTTCACCCTACACATGCATGTCTACGAGTATTACAACGGAAAGTAAAGACACGCATATGAAAGAGGGTAGGGATAAAAAGATCAAACGCAATTTGGAGACACGAAGATTTTTCCCGTGGTTCCGATAGGTGGTGCTATCGTACGTCCACGTTTATAAAGACTTCAACCCACGGAGGGTAACGGTCGCGAGAGTCCACGGAGGGCTCCACCCACGAAGGGTCCACGAAGTAGCAACCTTGTCTATTCCATGGTGGCCTATGTCCATGGAGGACTAGCCTTACTCGGGGTAGATCTTCACGAAGTAGGCGATCTCCTTGCCCTTACAAACTCCTTGGTTCAACTCCACAATCACGAAGAAGGAGGCTCCCAAGCGACACCCTCCAAAAGGTAATAGGCTTGATAGTGATGATGAACTCCTTGCTCTTGTGCTTAAAAATATAGTATCCTCAACCCTCAATCACTCTCTCACATGTTTGGCATGGGTAGAAGAGATTGATTGGATGGAAAGCAACTTGGGGAGGCTAGAAATCAAGATCCATATGGTTGGAGTGGATGATCTTGACCTCAACACAAGGGTAGGTGGTTCTCTCTCAGAAAATTGGATATGGCAAGTGGGTGTATGTTCTGAGTGCTTATCTTGCGAGTGAGAGGTGGTGGAGGGGTATATATAGGCTTCTACAAAAATCTAACCGTTACAACATTATTGCCCAACTTGGTGAAACCGAAGTGAAAACTCGGTTGCACCGACTAGTGCAAAATGTGGCAACTTTGGCGTTTTCGGTGAGACCGATATATGAATCTCGATGGTACCGATATGGGTGACCTAGGCAGTTACCAAACTCGGTGAGACCGATTCCTCAAACTCGGTGGGACTGATTTTAAGAAATTGGTTAACAGAATGTTGGTCACTGGTTTCGGTTGCACCGAATGGAATGTTGGTAGTACCGAGATTCTAGGGTTTGGTTTGGCTTATGTCTAGGGTAAAACTAGGTGGATCCGAATGGGAAATGTTTGTGTCACCGAATTTTGACTTATGGCTTTGGACAGAAGATTTGTGTGGGAAAGTGGGCGGGTATTTTTTGGTGGCTAATCTCTAAGCACTTGAGCAACCAGATCATCATATTTACCTGATCTCCTTTTAATAGTATTGGATGTCCTATGGACTCAAAAGTGATTTCTCACAAAATGTAAAATGTAGAGTCCTCATTCTTGCATGGCCAATTCTATTCCTTCCTTTCCTTGGTGAGGTTCTCCACACAATCCTTTAGCCATTCCATCATTGAACTTTTTCCTGAGATACACTTGGTGAAAACATTATTCCAATGAAATATATGTTGTTATTAATTACCAAAACCACCTAGGGAGAAGCTGCGCTTTCAATCTCCCCCTTTTTGGTAATTGATGACAACATATAGATCAAAGCTTCGATAAAAGATATAACCAATGAATAGCATCGTTGCTTAAAGAAGTATGTGATAAGCAAGAGCTCCCCCTAAATTTGTGCATTATTTTAAATTTGCGTTTGAATTTAAATGCACGATCGATTAGGATCATGGGTCACTCTTCCATGTCACATACAACTTGGTGGTGCGCAAAAATTAATATGAGTGAATTACAATGCACATAACACCAAACAAGTGAATGATCATCTCATAGATATATCACAAAGATAGGAAATAGTAGCATCACACAAAAGTATATGATCAAACACCGACAAAGTTTTCAAACGAAGGATAAACATAAACCAAAAGTTTTAAACTGCAGAGAGGAACCAAAATGCAAGACACTCTCTCTTGAATTCCTATGATCTATAACCTCTCCCCCTTTGGCAACAAGTTACCAAAAAGTTCAAAGCTATAGAGCTAATCGTCGCTCTGGGCATGGTCTCCTCCATGAGACGATGAAGCTGCTCCTGTGGCTGTCGAAGGAGTCGAGAGAAGAGCATCCACAAACGCTTCAGCTGATGTCCTCTGAGGTGGTGGAGTAGACACTGGATAGTGCTAATGAACAACATCAGTGAAATGAGGGCTAGGCACTGAGAGGTGGACTGTCATCATCATCAGTGGAATGAGGGCTAGGCACTGCATCCACTTCCTTCTTGAGCTCATCCATAGTCGTCGTCAGCTCATCCACTTTGTTGTTCAACGTAGTGAACTTATCGGCCACTATCCTCTCAAGGCTTTCTTGATTGAGCAAGATGTTCTTGATGTCCTTCTACATACCCTGAATAGTGCTAATGAGAAGATCCATTTGCTCACTCTTAGTCCTGGGTACTTGAGCACTAGTGGCTCTAGCTACCTCTGCCTCTGCCTGTGTAGTAGATGAAGTGGGATGACTGGGATCCATCACCACAACATTATCCTCAAAGTCTGGCTGAAGTGCTATGTGAGGAAGATCAAGTGCATATACATTCTTCTCCAGCTTGGAGTTGATGATCATTTGAATATAAGGAGCATATCCACAAGATCGTTTCTGATCAGCAGCTGTCCTCTTGACTGTCTCAACTATCAAATCCATCACTCTAATCCTGGTGTGGGTGTGTATGTGGTGCAGCATGTTAATGGAGTACCCCCTGATCATCTTATCATCTCCAGACTTGGGCATCAAGGTATACCTCAAGATAGTGTTGGTGGTGGGTAGTCCTGCTTGCAAATGTGACAGAACCAAGCTTATGTGAATGCACATGAGTGGCTGGGATTTCCTTGTACATATTGGCCATTGAGTTGTGATTCATCTTGGCCTCAGCATAGACATACAAGTCTCCTTCTTCTACCTGTGGGGCTCCTAAGATGGTAGCCCACTCATCAACAGTGGATTGGTACCTGACTCCCTTAGTCATCCATATGATGCGGCCATCTGGATAGAAATGAGCAGTGGAGTAGAACTGCATGATCATCACATCATTCCAGATAGTGAACTCTCTCCCAACAAAGTTCTCAATATCAATGCACTTGAAGTTGTCTTGCACACTGGAAAAGTAGTCCTCATTCTCCTTGATGTAGGCCCAGTTAACATACCTCATATCACTGACAGCTGGGCACTTGTCCAAAAGGACAGTCTCATAGAAATCCTGTTGTTCCTTGGTGTAGAATCTGTCATCTACAGCAGTCTTTCTCCTGGAGGCATATGGATCACTAGCTCTCCACTTCCTCAGTCCTGAATCCCTTCTCTGCTTCATGTCTTCAGCTACTGGGTGAGCATCATTGTGTTCAGGAAGATGAGATCTGAGTTTCCTCAAAAACGTCAAGTCTTCTTCCTCAGCATCTCTAGAAGTAGATCCCTTGTTCTTTGTAGCTGCTGGAATGTCTCTGGTTGCCCTTTTAGGTTTAGGAGATGTTGGCTTCTTTGGTGCAGACTGCTTTCTCTTTGATGGAGCTTGCTTGGGCATAACATTTGCAAGCAATTTCTTTTTCTTGGAAGGAGGAGCTTGGGCAGCTGGCTCTTCCTCCACTTCCTCTTCCTCAGTTTCAGCTGGGTCTTCAAACATGGAAGTGGGCCTGCCAATGACACGTACAATTCTCTTCTTAGCTCTCTTCTTCTCACCTGCCTTCTTAGGCATAGATCTCTTTGAAGGCTCAACAGATAATGATGTGTTTTCTCTGGCACTCTCAGGTGCTCTCATAGTCTCAGAGCTAGAATACTCTTTCCTGACTGGCCTCTTAGCAGAAGTGGCCTCTGTAGCAGATTTCTTGGCAGTCCTCTCTTTTTTGTCTTGATGCTTCTTGGCTAGCACTTCCTCTGGCATAAAGTCTGAGTCCTCCTCATCGGAATTCAACTTTCTCCTTGCCCTGGTGGCAACCATGGGTAGCCCATGAGAACTTGGGGTGCCTGGATCTTCTAAAGATGAAGAACTGGCATCTGGGCTTGTGCCTGGACTCATGTCAACTTCCCTCTCCCTGAAGTCATTCTAGCTATCATCAGACCCTGACATGCTGACCCTGTGAATAGAGTATAGAAGAGCAGAGGGGTTGAGCATCACAAAACACAGAAAGTTTTAGAAAATTTGAACTTGGAATCTTAAGTTTAATTTTCTGCAAAAAGGATTTAGGTTTCACCGAGTCAAAAAAAGTGGAGCCACCGAGACGTACAACCTCCTTAACAGAAACTTGGCAGCCTCTTCGGTTTCACCGAAAATGGCCACTCGGTTTCACCGAGACCGTTCTCTATATCCCTAAAACCAAAATCGGTAGAACCGATTTTTCTGACTCGGTGACACCGAGATTCGATTTGTGGACGGTTAAACCTAAAAATTCATTGTTCTCTAATCTAATGGAATTTCTCGAGGATGGAACTTGTTCACACAGTGGGAAGAAGATGGAAATTAATCTTTTGCACATGAATCGGACGGGGAGTGCAAAGATTCGATGCGTTACCCTAACTTGGGGATGACCTCCTACGGTGGCGATGGCGGGGCGATTGCTGTCGACGGCTAGAACCTCCTGTGGTGTAGACGCACGGGAGCGAGGGAGAAGTCCGAAGACGTTGAGCGGCAGCTAGGGTTTTGTAGGGACCATGGGTTTTGAGGAAGTAATTTCAAAAACAGGTTCCGCTGAGTATATATATATATCCCATAGCTGTCGGTGACATCGGTTCTAAAATATCAGTGCCACCGAGTTCCTCTACTGTCAGTTGACAGGGAAACTCGGTGAAGCCGAGATTATGGAATCGGTGCTACCGAGATTCATAAAACCAGATCAACCCTAGGCTACGGTGGAACCGAGATTTTGAGGTTGGTTACACCGAGATTACACTGGGGAGATTTTGGAAGTCAGCTCTTAAGGAAACGGAACTCCGAGTGCTCCTCACACAGAGGGTTCGAGAAGTGCTTGCTCAAATTTTGTGATGAAGCATGAATAGAATTTGAGACGAGAAAGCATATATAGCTAGAGGGAGATACTTAGGCATTCTTGCATATCCAATTGGCCAAAGATAAATGAAGGCCAAATAACAACAATTGGATATCCTCGAATGAGAAAAGATATGCATACCAACATGCTCACACAATAAATTGTCAAATGAAATATGGCAAACATGCAAAACCACTCTAGTATCTACCAAGCACTTTGGCGATGATGGAGTCATCTATATATGAGTACATTTACTTAGGAGCCAAGTAAGAATACTTGATCATAGGTCATACTCATTGTTTAAGCACAAGTGGGGTTGCCACTTTTACATAAAGCATTTAATGTGTTCACGTCTTTAAGAGATGCTTTAACTCAATTCTTAGAGTAAAGCTCCCCCTTGACGTGACATCCCCCCTAAGAGGGATAAACTAACCTTGGGTTTTTGTCGTAGAAGACTTCATGTGGGTGAGGTAGTAGTGGATGCTCATTGTTGATGAAGATCATCTTGAGTTGGGAGCAATCCTCATTGTTTTCTTACTCTTCTCACCTACATGGGTTAGTCCCACACAAGAGACAAATACAAGGATATCTATGGACATGGAGTGCAATGTATACATGATGATGTCCATGGATTTATTAATTACCTTGTCCCTTGCTTTCCTTTGAGGGAATGTGTGACTCCTTGAACTATTGCATAAAGTTGGAGTTGATTGCAAATAGTCCTTGCCAATAATGAATGTGAGTGAATTTCACTGGCGGAGTAACCCCTCACGAACTTCTCTAGTTCTTCTTCTTCAGGACCCACATCGAGTTGATGGGAATCCTTGGGGTTGAAGTAGCACTAGTTGAAGTAGAACTTGGAGTAGCCTTGGGAACCCACTTGACCATGGCTTGGGACTCTTCTTCATATGAGTCAATCTCCTCTTGAAGCTTGTCCTTGCCCTTGAGATTGTGGTCTTGTGGTGGAAGGTCATCTTGAGCTTTTGTTCCCTTGGGGAGAGTATGTTCATACTTCTCCTTTTGAGGAACAAACTTCGGCTTGGGGTATTGACCTTCTTCCCATTCAACTCCATTAGCGTTGAAGTAGCCAATGCCTTGGTTCTTCCGGTATCCTCCATGCTTGCGTACAATCTCCTCGAATTGCTTACATCCGGCAAGACTTTTGTAGATACCTTTTTCTATAATCCCTTTCAATAGATCATTTTCTTGCTCAAGTGTAACTTGGCGAAGAGAATCATTAGTGGAATCAATAGAACTACTAGAAGCAATATCATTGGATTTATCATTTTTATTGCTACTAGTTGAAGAACCTTTCTTGCCTTTGTTACTAGTTTGCTTAGTCTTAACTTGTGGAATGAATGTAGACAAGAGTAGTGGCTAGATAAGAAGAAGTCTTCTTTCGGAGATCGTCATTGATAGCTTTAAGAAACTTATGTTCTTGCTCCAAATTGAGCTTCTCGAAGCATAGCTTCTCATGAGTTCTTACAAGCTCTCTATGATCTTCTAGAGTAGATTCATGGGCTAACTTAAGAGTGTTTAATTCTTTAGTTAGTCTCTCTATTTCCTTCTTATCATCATCACACGACTTATCTTGACTAGCATGATTATTATCTAGTTCATTTTGACTAATATCACTAGTTTTGTCAAATAGCAAGTCATTATCTCCAAGTAAGTCATCCTCATCACTATTAAATTCAATGTATTCGGGGTGTGATACCTTGGGGCCTTTAACCATGAAGCAACTTACACTCCCTTCATTTAGTGAATCAAATATGTCGTAGGAGTTTGAGGAAACAAGTGCAAGTCCGGCAACACCTTCATCTTGACTATAGTCGGAGTCGGAGTGATAGCTTCTCTCGGAGTGGTTGTCGGATTCGGAGCCAGAAACCCATTCACCAACATGAGCTTGATGTATTCTTCTTGTGTAGCTCTTGGTGTACTTGTCCTTCTTCTCCGAGTCCCTACTTATCCTTGAGGGTCTTCGTTCATAACGATCATCTCTACTCCTTCTCTCTCTTCGAGGTGACTCATCTCTTGAGCTCTTTCTTCTAGGTGACTCTTCTCTTCTTTTGTGGGGGGCCGTGCACTCATTGGAGTAGTGTCCCGGCCTTCCACAATTGTAACAATTCCAGTCACAACTAGATGAACGCTTCTCTTCGTATTTTGAATTGGAGCTTCTTTCTTTGCCTCTACTCTTTTGACCATGAGGCTTATCTATTCATTGGTTACAAGGTTGTCACTTGATGTAGCGGGAGTGTCACTTGAAGCTTTGTTAGCACCGCTTGACTTGTTGTGAAGTTCTTCCTTGTCTTTGAGTGACATCTCATGGGCAACAATCCTTCCAATGACTTCTGTGGGCTTGAGATCTTTGTAGTTTGGCATCATTTGGATCAATGTGCACACAATATCGTACTTCCCATCCAAGGCTCTAATTATCTTCTTGATGATGAATTTTTCATTCATATCTTCACTTCCTAAGCCGGCAATCTCATTGGTGATGAGAGCAAGCCTAGAGTACATTTCCGCGACTCCTTCACCATCCTTCATCTTGAACTTATCAAGTTGACTTTGTAACACATCCAACTTAGATTCCCTGATGGATTCGGTACCATCATGCATATCAACCAAAGTATCCCAAATTTCCTTTGCATTCTCAAGACGGCTAATCTTGTTGAATTCTTCGGGGCATAGGCAGTTGAATAGAATGTCACATGCTTGAGCATTGTATTGCAACATCTTCAATTCTTCTGTGGTCGCTTCACGATTCGGTTCCTTTTCATCACCAAAGAATTCACCTTGCAAGCCAAAACGAACAACACCCCATACGGCGGGGTTATGACCAAGAATATGCATTTCCATCTTATGCTTCCAACTAGCAAAGTTTGTACCATCAAAATATGGACCTCTACGATGATAATTTCCCTCACTAGACGCCATACTCTCCTAGGTTGTGAGACCAATGCAATGGAGACCAAGGCTCTGATGCCACTTGTAGGATCGAAAGTAGGTCTAGACGGGCTGATTAGACTACTTGACCAAATAAAAACCTAACCTTTTCCCAAGTTAATTGATTGGCAGATTTTAGCAATTGTTGCAAATCAAGTTCACCCTACACATGCATGTCTATGAGTATTGCAGCAGAAAGTAAAGACACGCATATGAAAGAGGGTAGGGATAAGAAGAACAAACGCAATTTGGAGACACGAAGATTTTTCCCGTGGTTCCGATAGGTGGTGCTATCGTACGTCCACGTATATGGAGACTTCAATCCATGGAGGGTAACGGTCACGAGAGTCCATGGAGGGCTCCACCCACAAAGGGTCCATGAAGTAGCAACCTTGTCTATTCCATGGTGGCCTACGTCCACGGAGGACTAGCCTTACTCGGGGTAGATCTTCACGAAGTAGGCGATCTCCTTGCCCTTACAACTCCTTGGTTCAACTCCACAATCATGAAGAAGGAGGCTCCCAAGTGACACCTAACCAATCTAGGAGGCACCACCCTCCAAAAGGTAATAGATGTGGTAGTATGATGAACTCCTTGCTCTTGTGCTTAAAAAGATAGTCTCCTCAACCCTCAATCACTCTCTCACGGGTTTGGCATGGGTAGAAGAGATTGATTGGATGGAAAGCAACTTGGGGAGGCTAGAAATCAAGATCCATATGGTTGGAGTGGATGATCTTGACCTCAACACAAGGGTAGGTGGTTCTCTCTCAGAAAATTGGATATGGCAAGTGGGTGTATGTTCTGAGTGCTTATCTTGCGAGTGAGAGGTGGTGGAGGGGTATATATAGGCTTCTACAAAAATCCAACCGTTACAACATTATTGCCCAACCCGATGAAACCGAAGTGAAAACTCGGTTGCACCGACTAGTGCAAAATGTGGCAACTTTGGCGTTTTCGGTGAGACCGATATATGAATCTCGGTGGTACCGATATGGGTGACCTAGGCAGTTACCAAACTCGGTGAGACCGATTCCTCAAACTCGGTGGGACCGATTTTAAGAAATTGGTTAACAGAATGTTGGTCACTGGTTTCGGTTGCACCGAATGGAATGTTGGTAGTACCGAGATGCTAGGGTTTGGTTTGGCTTCTGTCTAGGGTAAAACTAGGTGGATCCGAATGGGAAATGTTTGTGTCACCGAATTTTGACTTATGGCTTTGGACAGAAGATTTGTGTGGGAAAGTGGGTGAGTATTTTTGGTGGCTAATCTCTAAGCACTTGAGCAACCATATCATCATATTTACCTCATCTCCTTTTAATAGTATTGGATTTCCTATGGACTCAAAAGTGATTTCTCACAAAATGTAAAATGTAGAGTCCTCATTCTTGCATGGCCAATTCTGTTCCTTCCTTTCCTTGGTGAGGTTCTCCACACAATCCTTTAGCCACCCCATCATTGAACTTTTTCCTGAGATACACTTGGTGAAAACATTAGTCCAATGAAATATATGTTGTTATTAATTACCAAAACCACCTTGGGAGAAGTTGTGCTTTCAGTTACGTGTGTTTTTCCTGTAGATCACAGGCGGTTGCGCTATGAGTTGCGTGTGCTTTCCGTTTTTTATCGCACATGATTAGTTGCTTGAAGCGTGTGCACTTAAATGGCCAGGTTATTGTAAAATATCGCATTTGAATGACCCTGCAAATAGCAAATTCGCCACAATATGCAATCGACACATAGTGTCCACATGAAGAACATTCATCATAATTCGGCACAATATGCAATTGAATGAATAGTGTCCACAGGAAGAACATTCAAGATAATTTGCGACAATATGCAATTGAGCAAATGGTAGCTAAATTCCACATATGTGAGACCGACATATGCAGTACATAATCATAGTGTACGAAATACGAAGACATGATCACATGGAAAACAATGCATCCATGTGTATATGTTTAGCTGATAACACTATATGAATGCGTACTTATTATTGGGGGATACGAATCCTGAAATCTGCGACGTCTTTAGAGGGCTTGATATAATGTTTCACAAAGAAGGTGCTGATAAATTTCCTAACAGACAACAATTCATCTGCGGCGAGCGGTTCAGAGGTCATCGGTCCGAAGATCAACTGCATGACTTTTAGATCAGAATGTGACATACGTGTGGAGTAGAAGATAGTAATTAAGAAACAGACTTACTGGTTCTATTTTGTCAGCATCGACACCACATTCAACATGTCTGCATAGGTTAATCATGTCTGAGCGAACGTAGTATCCACATAGGTTGGTCCCTTGTTGTTGCTGAGGACACTGCAATTTTTTATACTATATTAGTCATGTATTTGCCCTGTTAGGAACAACCTAACCGGTGTAAGTTGTTTCTTTTTTTTCTTTGGAGAGAAATAGAAAGAGGTTTACTTAGAAACTTGAACATCTGACTAGCATTTTTTGAAAATAACGGATTTCGTTGTTTTACCGGAGAAACGATCATGTGCTGTAGAGGTAGTTGGGGGTTGAACCGTCTCCCTCCTAAAGTTATGGTCTTACACAATACACTGCGAATGAAGATGAATTTTCACATACTCCATTCTTGAACCAGATATGAACACAACATATTAACATCAAAGAATTCAATACCTATCCATGAAATCCTGAAGATGACTCAGATCCTGAGGCACATTTGACTCTCTGAGAGAATCCAGCTAGTAAATTGTGTTGAGTTTTGGAACAATGACCACCAAGATCTAGTGATCTCTACAGTTAAAGAAAACCTTGAACTTACGAACTATGCGGAAAACTAAAAGACGATCAATGTATGTGTGGTTGTATATTTAACTTACCCTTCATGATATGGCCACATGAAGAATTCTCGTATCTGTAACTCCCACAAGATCGTGGCGACATGCGAGATGGAAGCCTCGCATGTGTCATTTCTACTTAACAAAATGCCATTTGCTAAATCAGGATCTATGAAATGCACATGCACCCTTATAGATCTCTGCGCCGCCAATCCCCTGAGACGAATACAATACAGTTAGCTTTTTTTCATTTACATCCTTGTATGGAGAAGTTGATCAGAGTTTGTGAAGTACTTACAACATCAAGCATTTGACAAGAGTGGCAGCAAGCTTATCGAAGTTTAAGAAGAGATGAAAGTCCTCGAATTCCACATTGATGGTACCCTCACGGTGATTGAAATGGCAACGGTCGTAGTGCACTTGCAGAATGTTAGTATCTTCTCCTTCTGACATTCCATCCATGCAATATTTATGTAACTTGTGCCAAGTGGAACTACACTCCTCATAGTATTCGCGAACAAGAAATGGCTGGCCATGCTTGTACTTGCGTACTTCACATGGGTCTTCATCAGCCATGCCATGGTTCTGCTCGAAGAGTCTTTGTAGTAGGATGCTCTAGTTCTAATCCCTCCTCTATTTCTGTCATGTGTAATAATAAATTACCAATTTTACCAGGAAGCTAAATATAAATGCAACAGTCTTTGTAGTACATGATGCACATCAGTAGTGTTTGAATGATATCAAATTAATAGTGACAGGTATGTACATTCTGCTGTCAAACATTCCAATATGTTAAAAACTACTGTCTTGCACCTTGTTTTTTTCACTAAGTCTGAGAATCTGTTTATTTTAGATTGCCATGTTGTGTTCATGCTAGTCATTTCTGTGCATAATTAGACCTTGCTCGTGTTGAATGAATGAAGTGCATCATGTCTACTACCTTGCTGTAAATTTTCATGCCATGATAAGTCATGTAGCATATAGTTTTCTTGTTGTCAATATGCCTTCAGGTTAAAACTGTGACAGTGTCTTAATCACATCCATAATCAAATAGCACACGGGAAGTGTCTGAATCACACCTAATATAACAAATGATTTCTAACAACGAGAGTTAGGCTTATCTTCTTTGCACGTCCCAGAAACTTCCTCCTACTATACTCAGATTCAAAAGCTCGTAACTTCACGGATGTAAATTGATGTTGACCATGAACAGGCAGGTCTTCAGCTACCCCGCTCCATTCCTTGGAAGTGATTGCCCTAGGGAGCTACAAGAGAAAGAAATGGCGCAAATCGTCCTACCGCTTTATGAGGGATCACTAGAAGTGTGTGTCTAGAGGGGGGGTGAATAGACTACTAGCAGGAATTTAAAACCTAACAATTTCCCAAGTTAATTGGTTGGCAGATTTTAACAATTATAGCAAGTCCAACACACCCTACACATGCATGTCAACAAGTATGGCAGCGGAAAATAAAGACATTGCACATGGAAGTAAAGAGATGAGATAGGAAGATCAAACGCATGAGGAACACGAAGATTTTTCCCGTGGTTCCGATAGGTGGTGCTATCGTACGTCCACGTTTATGGAGTCTTCAACCCACGGAGGGTAACGGTCGCGAGAGTCCACGGAGGGCTCCACCCATAAGGGTCCACGAAGTAGCAACCTTGACTATTCCATAACGGCTTCCGTCCACGAAGGACTAGCCTCACTATGGGTAGATCTTCACGAAGTAGGCGATCTCCTTGCCCGTACAAACTTCTTGGTTCAACTCCACAACACGAAGTAGGAGGCTCCCAAGCTACACCTAACCAATCTAGGAGGCACCACCCTCCAAAAGGTAATAGGCTCGGCAATGTCGATGAACTCCTTGCTCTTGTGCTTCAAGATGATAGACTCCTCAACACACAATCACTCTCTCACAGATTTGGCTATGATGGAAGAGATTGATTTGGTGGAAAGCAACTTGGGGAGGCTAGAGATCAAGATTCATATGGATGGAGTGGAATGGCTTGATATCAACACAAGGGTAGGTGGCTCTCTCTCAGAAAATTGGATGGGGCAAGTATGGAATAGTTCTGAGTGCTTCTCTTTTGAGTGGGTGGTGGTGAAGGGGTATATATAGGCATCCCCAAAAATCCAACCGTTACACCTAAAGTGACCAACTCGGTGACACCGATGTGTTAATCTCGGTGGTATCGAAGTGACCAAAAGGCAGTAACTTTTGAATCTCGGTGAGACCGACATATAATTCTCGGTGGTACCGATTAGGTGACCAACGGTCACATTGCGCAACTCGGTGACGCCGATTTTCATATCTCGGTGGTACCGATTCTTGACCATGGCTTACCAGAGAGTTGGTCCAGAAACTTGGTGGCGCCGATTCACAATTCTCGGTGGTACCTATTCTTGTGAATGGCTATCCACAAAGTTGGTCCAGAAACTCGGTGAGACCTACTGGCAAAACTCGGTGGTACCGAAGATTGAAAATAGCTAAATAGAAAGTTGGCAACTGAACTCGGTGGCACCGAAGTGGAATCGGTTGCACCGATGTGCTAGGGTTTGGCAAGGGTCTGTCTGAGTTTGGGAATCGGTGGCACCGAGTGGGAATTGTTGGTTGCACCGATTTTGGATATTTGGCTTTGGACAGACTTTTGTGGAAGAGCTTGTGGGTGTTTCTGGTGACTATCTCTTGTGCACGTGGAGCATCTTGTTCACCAACAGTACCTTACCCCCTTTTAATAGTATTGGATTTCCTATGGACTCAAAGTGATTTCTCACAAAGTAAAATGTAGATTCCTCTTGCTTGAAGCTTTTGTCAATCCATTTTCTTGCATCTTGGGGTATCTCCACAATCTCCACAATCATTTTGCCAACCCTCTCTGTGGACTTTATCTGAAATACACTAGGTAAAAGTATTAGTCCAAGAGACAATGTATGTTGTCATGAATTATCAAAAGCACCAAGGGAGCATATTGTGCTTTCAATCTCCCCCTTTTTGGTAATTGATGACAACATACAATCAAAGCTTCAAATAAAGATATGCATGGATATAATGAAGACTTTGAGAGACACATGACTTAGACTTGCTCCCCCTAAATGTGTGCAATCCCTTTAAAGGATGGTTGCTTTGGAATGCATGGACACACATATAGTGGAAGAGATATAATGAGTCATGTGTATCTTGGCTATATGCATCAAATATATATGAATGAGGTGTATCCTTGTTCAAGACTTCACTCTTGCAAACAATATATGCAAGAAACAAGAGATCATCTTGATCAAAGATATGATGCATATACTTACCTTGAGTTCTTGAGCGTTCTTGTAGTAGAAATACACTTGAGAAAACAATGTTAGGAAACACAAGAGTATTCTACCAATCAAAAGCAATAGAACTCAATAGTACCAAGATATGGAGATCATATAGAAGGTAATAATCCTTAAGATTGATATGTCTCTAAGATCATTTAGAACTTTCTCCCCTTAGATATGAAAATAGTAGATCATCCTTTCCCCCTGAATCTTAGCATGTAGATATTGGGATTGGATAGGGTGAGAAAAGTCTAACATGAGTAGTCAAATGAAATAAACACATTTTTCTCCAAATCATATTTTTCTCCCCCTACTTTGGTATTCTCGCCTTGTCTATATAGGTATAAGCTTTGATATTCTCCTCTCCCCCTTGTTTATATCTCCCCCTTTGCATAAGCATGTATCTCCCCCTTTAGCATTGAAGCTTTGGTATTTCTCCCCCTTTGGCATTAATTACCAAAAAGGTCATACATAGGGTCAGATACAGGGATCATCGATTAAGTAGGGATCCTTGAGAACAAGGGTCATAGAAGGTAGGGTTCATAGAAATGAAAGCTGAGGGAATCCTTGAAAATAATCTCTCTCCCTTTGTATAAACTGAGAGCTTGTAAGACTTCTCCTCCTTTGAGTGAGGGATCCTTGAATAAAGTTTCTCCCCCAATATATATATATATATATATATTTAATGAGGGATCATGGAAGAATCAAAGATATCACTTGTAGGATACAAATTGAAGGATCACAAAAGAGACAAAGATTTGCTGACATGAACACAGACTAGGAAAGATATCAAATCGGTGGCTCCGAGACAAATAAGTCGGTGGTACCGAGATGTTGTTTTGCAGCTCATCTTCTAATTCGGTAGAACCGAGTTATTTGTATCGGCGGCTCCGAGGCTAAAACAGAAACTTGGCAATGTTTGAGAAACTTTGTAACAAAGCGTCAAAATGATTTTTTTAAAGAAAATGCAAAAGACTTTACAAAGAGATATCAACTAGAGAAGATTTGAGTGGTTCCAAGAAATCTTACAAGTAGAGAATGAACCAAACAAGATTCTTAACTAGATGATGGGCGGTGACTAGGTCACCTATATTAGAGTATATTGACTTAGGAGCCAAGCAAGAATACTTGATCATTGGTCATACTCATCGTCAAGCACAAAATGGGGTTACCATTTTTATTAAGCATTTTAATGTTTTCATATCACTTGAGTTGCTTTAGCTCATGACTTGGAGTAAAGCCTTTTCAAGGATATGAGTACATACCTTCGAGTGATGTTGATGACGTGGCATGTAGGTGAACTTGTTAAGGATGCTCGAGGTTGATGAAGATCATCTTGAGTTTGGAGCAATCCTTCTCGTTTTAGTACACTTGTCACCTACATAGGTTAGTCATGCAAGGAAGAACAATGTATATCCATTTGACATGATACCAATTGAGAATTAGCAAATATGATCACATCAAATATATGTCAAGGATATGGTTGAGTTGTCTTCTTCCTTCCATCATCAAGAAGGGTTGTGGATACTTGGTCATGACAAGATTGCTTATGATTAGTGTTGATGGAAATCTTGTGGAATGAAGTTCTTTCAAGTACCTACAAAAAGGTTAGATGCAATACAAGGGAGCATAGAATTCCATGGTATAAGATAACATGTCAAGAGTATCATGGAAGTATCAAGTGAGCTCATGCCCTTGCATGCATCCGAGTGAGTCTAGCTCAAGTTTGAAGCATCAATGATGTTCAACTCACTCCTCAAGTGACAAAACGTTTTCTCATCAAGTGGCTTAGTAAAGATGTCGGCCAATTGCTTGTTAGTGCAAACATGCTTAAGATCAATATCTCCTTTGGCAACATGATCACGAATGAAATGATGTCTAACTTGAATATGTTTAGTTCGAGAATGTTGCACAGGATTATGACCAATTTTAATAGCACTTTCATTGTCACAAAGTAATGGAACATTTTTAACATGGATTCCATAATCCTTAAGCGTTTGTGTCATCCATAGTAATTGAGCGCAACATGATCCAGCAGCAATATACTCAGCTTCGGCAGTAGATAGAGATACCGAGTTTTGTTTCTTGGAGGACCAAGACACAAGAGATCTACCCAAAAATTGACACGTACCCGAGGTGGATTTTCTATAAACCTTGTCACCGGCATAGTCCGAATCGGAATAGCCAACAAGGTTAAAGGAAGATCCCTTGGGATACCAAATGCCAAAGTTTGGTGTTTGTATCAAATATCTCACAATACGTTTCACGGCCAAAAGATGACACTCTTTAGGTGCAGCTTGATATCTAGCACACATACAAACACTAAGCATAATATCGGGACGGGAGGCACATAGATATAGCAATGAACCAATCATAGATCGATAAACCTTTTGATCAGTTCATCCTCCTTGGTAAGATCAACATGTCCACTAGTAGGCATAGGAGTTTTCATACCTTTGCACTCTTGCATGTTGAACTTCTTGATCAAGTCCTTGGTATACTTGGTTTGAGAGATGAAAGTTCCTTCTCTCATTTGCTTGATTTGCAAACCAAGAAAGAATTTCAGATCACACATCATGGACATCTCATACTTCTCGGACATCAACCTTCCAAATCTTTCACTAAATTGTGGGTTAGTAGATCCAAAGATAATATCATCCACATATATTTGGCACACAAATAATTCACCATTAACTCTCTTAGTGAATAAGGTTGCGTCAATTTTACCAATTTCAAAACCCTTTTCAATGAGAAACTTCGTTAAACATTTATACCAAGCACGTGGGGCTTGCTTAAGACCATAAAGAGCTTTACGAAGCTTGTAAACGTGATTAGGTTTCTTAGGATTCACAAAACCAGGTGGTTGCTTAACATAGACTTCTTCTTCAATCTCACCATTTAAAAATGCACTTTTAATATCCATTTGATAAAGCGTGATATCATGGTGATTGGCATAAGCAAGAAGAATGCGAATAGCTTCAAGTCTAGCGACGGGGGCATATGTCTCACCGTAGTCCATACCTTCGACTTGCGTATATCCTTGGGCTACGAGACATGCCTTGTTGCATACGACTTGACCGTCTTCGTCTTGCTTGTTTCGAAACACCCATTTGGTTCCGATGATGTTGTGCTCATCCTCGGGCTTCTCCACGAGTGTCCACACTTCGTTCCTCTTGAAGTTGTGAAGCTCTTCATGCATTGCATTCACCGAATCCGGGTCTTCAAGAGCTTGTTCTACCTTCAAGGGTTCAATGCTAGAGATGAAAGAATAATGCTCACAAAAATTAGCTAAGCGAGTTTTAGAGCGAGTGATTCTCCCGGTTTGTATGTCACCAAAGATTTGGTTTAGGGGATGGTTCTTTGTCACTCTTGCTCGAACTCGGGGTAGCTTGGGCTTGTTGGATGGCGGAGCTTCTTCATCATCATCATCATCATCTCCTTCATCTTCGTTGTTGTTGAAGGTGTCGTTTCCTTGAGGTGGTGGTGAAGGAGGTTGTGGTGGATCTTCATGATGTACTTCCTCTTCTTCATCATCTTGTCGTGTACCGCTTGTGGATGCCTCCATGTTGTGTTGAGGTTCACCTTGACGTGAAGTAGGGGCTTCCACTTGAGTCGATGAAGTACTTTCCTTCACCTCCACGGGACGAATCTTGCCAATGGACAAGTCTTGGATAGCTTCCGAAGGGTCCTTATCACCTACATCATTTGGCAATTGTTCGACTTGCGAACCATTAAACTCATCAAACTTCACGTCTACCGTCTCTTCAACTTTTCGAGTGAAGTTGTTGTAGACACGGTAAGTGTGAGAGTTCGATCCGTAACCGAGTAGGAATCCTTCATGAGATTTAGGAGCAAATTTAGTACGACGATGCTTATCAAGAATGTAGCACTTTGAGCCGAATACCCGAAAGTATCCAACTTGGGGTTTGTTACCGGTGAGTAGCTCGTATGCCGTTTTACCGAGAAGCTTGTGAAGATAGAGTCGGTTTGTGGCATGACATGCTGTTTCCATGGCTTCTGCCCAAAAGTGTCTTGGCATCTTGTATTCGTCAAGCATCGTTCTTGCCATCTTAATAAGAGTTCGGTTCTTCCTCTCAACAACTCCGTTTTGTTGAGGTGTGTACGTAGCCGAGAACTCATGTGAAACACCTTCTTCGTCAAGAAAGGTATCCACATGGGTGTTCTTGAACTCCGATCCGTTGCCGCTCCGAACCTTCTTGATCTTCACCTCAAACTGATTTTGCGCTTTGCGAGCGAAGTTCTTGAAGATCTTTTGTACCTGAGACTTATCATCAAGAAAGAATACCCACGTAAATCTGGAAAAATCATCAACTATAACTAGACCATAGGAATTTCCACCGAGACTCTTGTAAGCATTGGGACCAAAAAGATCCATGTGAAGTAACTCGAGTGGTCTCCTAGTAGTCATGATATTCTTTACGGGATGACTTCCACCTACTTGCTTTCCAGCTTGACAAGCACTACAAAGTCTATCTTTGTCAAAGATAACATCTTTAACACCAAGTATGTGGTCACCTTTGATAAGCTTGTCTAGATTACGCATGCCAACATGTCCTAGTTTTTTATGCCAAAGCCAACCTTTAGAAGATTTTGCAATAAGACAAGTACGAGGTTTGGATCTCTTAGTGAAATCGACAATGTACATATCACCTGTACAGAAACCGGTAAATACCATGTTATGATTATCTTGGCGAAACACTTGACAATCTACTTTTGTGAATAGCACATTAAAACCAAAGTCGGCAAGTCTAGATACGGAAAGAAGATTGTAGCCAAGGGATTCGACAAGCATGACATTTTTAATAGAGCTATCATGGGATATGGCCACCTTACCAAGACCAAGTACCTTACCCTTGGAGTTGTCTCCAAATGTTACGTACCTTCGCGGTCCATGGTTTGGTGTGATCTCATCAAACATTTCTCTATCTCCGGTCATATGATCGGTGCATCTGCTATCGAGAATCCACTCTTTTCCTCCGGACATGTAATCCTTGAAGTTTGCCATGAGACTTAGATTCTTCATGATCTTCTCATGCTCGATGTCGAACAACTCATCTTCATCATAGTAGCCATGTTCCACATTGTCATCATCAAGTGGGAAATCCTTGTCACAAGGAACAAGAAATTCGTTAGGGTTGTGATCATGACAATGTTCAAACTTGTGAATTCGAATGGCTTCAACAATGATGTTGTTGATAGTTATGACATCTCCTTTAGCACGCATGAGGTCTCTAAGCTCAAATAGATAATCATCAAACTTGGGATCACTAGGCGTCATTTTGTGAAAGGCAATAGTTTTATGAAGAATTTCATCAAGATTACTCAATGAATAACTTGGATATCGTTTCTCCAAGTCATTCCACAAAGTATAAGCACATTCAAAATTCTTCATTTGATTAAGCACAATCCTAGGCAACCCTCTAACGATAAGATTAACAGTTCTAAGATTGCATAGCATATCAATTTCCTCTTCGTGTGTGGGATGTAAATGATCAATGGGAGGTACATAGGGTTCTTAACATACTTGCTTAATTGAAATTCATTAAATAGCTCAAGCATCATATGTTTCCATTGACTATAGTACTCCCCATCACGAATAGGCACTCTACAACTCAAACTCCCTATACTAGACATATCCATATTCCTGCACGGTGATGAAACCGAAGCAATGGAGACCAATGCTCTGATACCAATTGAGGGATCACTAGAAGTGTGTGTCTAGAGGGGGGGGTGAATAGACTACTAGCAGGAATTTAAAACCTAACCTTTTTCCCAAGTTAATTGGTTCGCAGATTTTAACAATTATAGCAAGTCCAACACACCCTACACATGCATGTCAACAAGTATGGCAGCGGAAAATAAAGACATTGCACATGGAAGTAAAGAGATGAGATAGGAAGATCAAACGCATGAGGAACACGAAGATTTTTCCCGTGGTTCCGATAGGTGGTGCTATCGTACGTCCACATTTATGGAGTCTTCAACCCACGGAGGGTAACGGTCGCGAGAGTCTACGGAGGGCTCCACCCATAAGGGTCCACGAAGTAGCAACATTGACTATTCCATAACGGCTTCCGTCCACGAAGGACTAGCCTCACTATGGGTAGATCTTCACGAAGTAGGCGATCTCCTTGCCCGTACAAACTTCTTGGTTCAACTCCACAACACGAAGTAGGAGGCTCCCAAGCGACACCTAACCAATCTAGGAGGCACCACCCTCCAAAATGTAATAGGCTCGGCAATGTCGATGAACTCCTTGCTCTTGTGCTTCAAGATGATAGACTCCTCAACACACAATCACTCTCTCACAGATTTGGCTATGGTGGAAGAGATTGATTTGGTGGAAAGCAACTTGGGGAGGCTAGAGATCAAGATTCATATGGATGGAGTGGAATGGCTTGATCTCAACACAAGGGTAGGTGGCTCTCTCTCAGAAAATTGGATGGGGCAAGTATGGAATAATTCTAAGTGCTTCTCTTTCGAGTGGGTGGTGGTGAAGGGGTATATATAGGCATCCCCAAAAATCCAACCGTTACACCTAAAGTGACCAACTCGGTGACACCGATGTGTTAATCTCGGTGGTACCGAAGTGACCAAAAGGCAGTAACTTTTGAATCTCGGTGAGACTGATATATAATTCTCGATGGTACCGATTAGGTGACCAACGGTCAGATTGCGCAACTCGGTGACGCCGATTTTCATATCTCGGTGGTACCGATTCTTGACCATGGCTTAGCAGAGAGTTGGTCCAGAAACTCGGTGGTGCCAATTCACAATTCTCGGTGGTACCGATTCTAGTGAATGGCTATCCATAGAGTTGGTCCAGAAACTCGGTGAGACCGACTGGCAAAACTCGGTGGTACCGAAGACTGAAAATAGCTAAACAGAAAGTTGGCAACTGAACTCGGTGGCACCGAAGTGGAATTGGTTGCACCGATGTGCTAGGGTTTGGCAAGGGTCTGTCTATGTTTGGGAATCGGTGGCACCGAGTGGGAATTGTTGGTTGCACCGATTTTGGATATTTGGCTTTGGACAAACTTTTGTGGAAGAGCTTGTGGGTGTTTCTGGTGACTATCTCTTGTGCACGTGGAGCATCTTGTTCACCAATAGTACCTTACCCCCTTTTAATAGTATTGGCTTTCCTATGGACTCAAAGTGATTTCTCACAAAGTAAAATGTAGAGTCCTCTTGCTTGAAGCTTTGCCAATCCATTTCCTTGCATCTTGGGGTATCTCCACAATCTCCACAATCCTTTTGCCGACCCTCTCTGTGGACTTTATCTGAAATACACTAGGTAAAAGTATTAGTCCAAGAGACAATGTATGTTGTCATGAATTATCAAAACCACCAAGGGAGCATATTGTGCTTTCACTTTAAAATCCCCAATTCCAAAACAAAACCCTAAGCCTAGTTGAGCCACAGAGAAGAGAGACGAATACCTGGCCGGTGAGAGATTCGTCGTCGTCGGAGATACTGCTTGAGGGGTCACTCAAGGAGACCATGGCGTGTTCCTGGCGGTCGGATGCTAGAGGGAGACATTTGGGCGACGGCGCGCGCGGGGGGGGGGGTGTTGTAGGGGAAATGTGGCCCTTGGGGGGGAGAGGCAGATATTTCGGCGGTCGGCGAATTTTTTTGCTCATTGCAGGGAAACTTGGCGCGCAAAGATTCATTAGACACAGTGTTTCTGCTTTTATCATGTGCGATGATACAGAACATACAAAATCTTGCCCCTCCCCACGTATTCCCTCGTTATAGCGCACATCCATGTCATTGCATAATTTAACATCAATTGCTAACTTGGTTATACAAATTAGCGGACACACATAGCTCACAGTTACTAAACCGAGCAAGTTCACTAAATAATCAAGATGCTTGAACTATACATAGCTCTAACAAAAGACCGGCTCTCTGAACAAATGCTATTAGTAACACGCATAATTTTAACAAAGACGCCGACGAGCCGCCGGCCTATGCCTCGCCGATGTTCGATGAGATGTCAATGACTTGTCTGAGCGACATTCCACCGGTGCTGGACTCCGCGTCCCCCAGGCTGAATTCGACCGCGGCAACATGCTCATCCTCGGCGTTGCCCTCGTCATGGGCGTTGCCCTCATCATTGTCGTACTCATAGTAGTGGCGCCGCCAGAGCACGCGTTGGTACTCCACCGCCGATTCCTCGATGGACAGGCGCTTCTCGAGCTCCTCCTGAGCCACGCGCAACTCCTCCTAGCGCTCGGCGCTCTCGGACGGCTCCCGCTTCTCCAGCTCTTGCTCGAAGATCCCGTGCGGAAGGGGCTCCATGGCCTCCGCCGCCTCATCGTCGGCATGCATCTCGGCATCTGCAGCAGCTGTCTCTTTGGACGTGTGGTGCATGCTGGATTCTGAGTAAGCCTAGAGTATCTTGGCGTGGGTGTTCTCGATATTGGCCTGGATGGCCTCGACCCGGGCCAGGGCGACCTCCGCGGCACGGTACACTGCTCGAGCGCTCTTGGCATTTGCAGCCGCCGTCACAGCAGCTACAGCTGTCGTCTTCGCGGCTACAAATGTCCTTTTCGGCCGCCGCAAAGGCCCTGTCGGCCGCTCAGAGGCCCTTTCGGCGGATGCGACTGCGCTCTCGGCCGAGGCGGCCACGTTCTTGGTAGAGGCGGGAGCGCTCGGGGATGAGGGGGCGGTCGTACGCACCCTTACGAAGCGTTCCCACGACGTCATTCTTTGCAGAAAGGGTTTGTTAGGGAATGGGGATCGAGGGTGAACGGAATCCGAGCTAGACGAAGCCGATGAAGCTTCCCTCATAAGACATAAATAGATCCGTGCATTTTCATCGCAAACGGTTCCTATATGGAACAGTGTGTATGAAGTTCACTTTTTGTATTGAACTGTAAAACTATTTTGGGGTACAACGGTAACGGATATTGTTTTAATTCTAAGAAAAAGATCCCTACCGTGCAAATCCACTAACGGCATCCTAAAATTAGGAAATATTTGGGGCTCAATTGACATTTTTATACATTGAGTTAGTTTCTAGAAATTTTACGGCCATAATTCAAAACTGAAACACACGAACATGCAAGATGAAGCAAAAACTGCTGGAAAAATCATATTTATGTACTACTTGCTTACCTATATATGCCACTTGCAATAAATTTTAAGGAGTTCCAAACATCTTGGGTAACGGTTTGGACACACGCATTGGGAATCTAGGTTTTAAAATTCAAAAAATGAAAAAAATGCTCTGAAGTACATGATAATATGCATGATTTCCCGACATGGGGCCAAGATGTCGTGGTCAAAGTAACAACTTATTCGAGATAAGCTTTGACACATGCCTCTCACAAACCGGAGCATCACACGAAGGGTCATGGTTCCGAGAGGGAACATGGAGCCTTGTTTGATGACAAACCGATAGTCGTTGTCTCATTTGGCCTAGCTTTTTTTCATCGTTACAATGCACGAATACGTCCGACATCCTGAATTTTGGACATTTTCGGGGTTCAGTTAGCATTTTTATACATGAAGTTAGTTTCTAGATATTTAATGGCCATAATTCAAAACTGAAACACATGGACATGTGCAAGATGAAGCAAAAATTGTAGGAAAAATCATATTTATGTACTACTGCTTCCGTTTATATGCCACGTGCAATAAATTTGAAGGAGTTCCAAACATCTTGAGTAAAGGTTTGGACACAAGCATTGAGAATCTAGGTTTTTAAATTTAAAAAAATTAAAAAATGCTCTGAAGTACATGAAAATTTGCATGATTTCCCCACATGGGGCCAAGATGTCGTGGTCAAAGTAACTGCTTGTTCAAGATAAGCTTTGACACACATGCCTGTCACAAACTGGAGCATCACACGTAGGCTCATAGTTCCGAGAGGGAACGTGGGGTGTTGTGTGATGATGAACCGCCAAACGCTGCCTCATTCGGCCTAGTTTTGTTTTCATCGTTACAATGTACGAATACGACCGTCATCCTAAAATTTGAAAAAATTCGGCGTTCTGTTGTCATTTTTTATACATTAAGTTAGTTTCTAGAAATTTAATGGCCATAGTTCAAAATTGAAACACATGAACAAGTAAGATGAAGCAAAAACCGCTGGAAAATCATATTTATGTACTACTTGCTTCCGTATATATGCCACGTGCAATAAATTTGAAGGAGTTCCAAACATCTTGAGTGATGGTTTGGACACAAAAGCATTGGGAATCTAGGTTTTTAAAATCAAAAATGAAAAAAATGCGCCGAAGTACATGAAAATATGCATGATTTCCCGACATGGGGACAAGATGTCGTGGTCAAAGTAACGTCTTGTTCGCGATAAGCTTTGACACATGTCAAGCTGGCAATGGTTAACCGTTACCCGCATCCCCATGGGTAATTGCTCTATTAGGTCATGGGTGCCAGCTTGAATGCCCATCGGAAAGCTGGTGGGTCAAATACCTTACCGAGCGTGCAGGACGGGGATGAGGATTGGATAGCATTACCCGCCTTACCCATGAATTGAAGTACTTACATGTGGACTCTGAAATTAGTAGACCCCACGTAATTTGTGGCCTCGGTCACCCAATCCCACCCCTTTGGCCCAAAATTCCCTAAGAAATCCCAAACCTAGCCACAACATATTGTTTATTGCGTTGAAATACTATTTTTTGTACTGAAATACGCGAGGTTGTTCTTAAATGCATGTGTGGGTTTCCCCACAGGGATAAAGAACCCGGTGGGGACGGGGATGGGAAATTTTTATCCCCGCGCACGGGTACTTAGACGGGGACGGGGATGGGAGGGTGGTGATGGGGACGGAGATGGGACTCCAATACCCGCCAGAGTAATCCCCAGCTTGAGACACATGCCTCTCACAAACCGGAGCATCACATGAAAGCGCGTGGTTCCGAGAGGGAACGTGGGGTCATGTGTGATGACGAACTGCCAATCGCTGTCTCATTTGACCTAGTTTTTTTTCATCGTTACAATGCACGAATACGACTGACATCCTAAAATTTTAAAAAATTGGCGTTCTATTGGCATTTTTATACATTAAGTTAGTATCTAGAAATTTAATGGCCATAGTACAAAACTGAAACACACAAACATGCAAGATGAAGCAAAAACTGCTGGAAAAATCATATCTACATACTACTTGCTTCTGTATATATGCCCCATGCAATAAATTTGAAGGATTTCCAAACATATTGAGTGACGGTTCGGACGCAAGCATTGAGAATCTAGGTGTCTAAATTCAAAAAATGAAAAAAATGCTTTGAAGTGCATGAAAATCTGCATGATTTCCCGCCATGGGGCCAAGATGTCGTGGTTAAAGTACTAGACTTGCTTCCGTAACACAAATGGCACGCACACATTACATTTGGATAGAAAATGTAAACATTTGACAAGACAAACAGGCCCCACATGATTGGCACTCTGTTTCGCGTTTTGAGTTTTGGAAGCCAATTTTCGTGGGCTATTAATCACACGCGGTCATGCATTGGGAACCGTCGGTGATGTTAAGTCACACACGGCTGTTGACTAGGAAATCGTGTGCAATTGAGCCATTGAATTCCGGTGACCGGCGCATCCGTTACAATCTCCCACCCGCTCCCGTGCCCCCTTTTTCTAATGGCGTCGATCAAGATTCAAGCCGCCTATAAATGCTGCCCGTCGAGACGTCATCCTGCCTGGATTCTCTCGTCTCTCCCCCCACCCCTCGCACAAAACTCTGCCATGGCGCATCCGGTCTGTGCACAAGCAGAGGAGGAGGCGCCACCCCGCGACGACAGGGTGAAATGCATCGACGAGGAGGACCCCTTCGCGCCCCAGACGAGGTCGCGCTAGACCCCCCAACTGAAGAATGGTTTTGGGGCCAGTACAATCTGGCTTTGTGGAAGGCGCTGCCGCCGGCTGAGAGAGCTAGTCAGGTGGCGTTCAAGAAGGAGCGGGCTCAGGAGCACGCCAGGGACCTCGCGGCCTGGAATGCCCTTAGTGCCGCATCGGAAAAGGAGGAGCTGGAGCTTTGCCAGCAGGCACGTCAACAAGCGGAGGAGGTGTACGAAGACTGCAGGTACCATGCAATGAAAGCCAGAGGCGCTAGGCGCCTCACCGCTGCGTTGGCGTGGGCCGATAAGCTCGAGCGTGCCACCGCCAAAGAGCTCTGGTGGGGGCCTAGTGAAATGTCCTGCATGGTCGCGCGCCTCCGCCAGCAAGAGGATGATCGGCACGTCGAGCGCTGCGAGGCGGAGGAGGCGGCAAACTCCCTCCGCGTTGGGAAGCCACCGTGCACCAGGGAGCAGCTGGCGAGAGGCTGTCGCTTTACTGCTCCCCGCTCAAGGAGGGGTTACTATTAGTTTAGTTTTTATTCATTGTACGTATTAGTTAAGTACTAACATCACGTATACGGAAGCTCTTGGCTCTACCTGAACTTGGTCAGGCGTTCGTCCATACGGTTTACACGCTCGCGGTACAGCTGGAGCGCGATCTTGAGCTCCAAGCTGGCTATTTCGTCAGAGATTACCATCCCGAGGATGCGGTGGCCATTTTCTTCTACTGCTCCCTGCTGGACATCTGGGCCAAGGAGGCGCTCGAGCCTACCGACCAGCCCGTTGGCATCGAGGGGGCCGCGGACAAGGCGAACGATGCGACCCATGCGAATGGCACAGCCGGCGTCCGGTGCAAGTACGGTGCGGCCGGGCTCTGGTGCAAGTACGACGCAGACGGCCTCTGCCCATTCCTAGCGAGAAATCAGGCTACTGACGTGCCTTGGACACAGCTGCAACGTCATGTCGGGTGGGGCAGCAGGCAAGCAGGGATGGAACCGCTCTTGCTCTGTCGCGCGCCGCACCTCTCGCTCTATGGCCCTCCATCGGTCTTGCTGTGTGGCGCGCCTTGCCCTCTCGGCGCGGACGCGCATGTTTTGCTCTATTGCGTACCACCGATGATCTTCTTGTGCGGCGCGCTGCAGCCTCTCGGCGGTGAGGCGTCCATGTTGCTCGGCGATGCTGCCGCGCCCTACACCAAGGGTCTGCTCAACCCTTGCGATGACACGCAGCACAGCATTGTCCGGCGCATCGTCGGGCACGCCATCGGCCTCGACAGGCCGTTTTGCGTGCACCAGATCGTTTTCGTCGTCGAGGAGGTTGATGGCAGAGGTGGTGCTTGGTCGGGTTGGCATGCTTGCTGATGGGCTAGGCTGCACTAGGTGTGCATCCGCGTGTGTCGCACGTCGGCTTTTATGCTCATTCGCTTCTAGCGGGAAACCGATGTGGAAACTCACGCGGGAACATGCGTGGTTGCGCGCGAGAACGTGGCCAAAAGAAAAGCCTGTGTCGTGCCGAAGCGTGCAGTACTGGAATCCTCGGGCGAAAACGCCGTGATAAAACGTAAGAGAGGAAGAAGGGGTGATGCGTTGGCCGGCGGGTAATAAATATAAAACGTCTGTGATATTAATACGGGCAAACGACACTTACCTACATTGCGTCGGTAATAATTTCATCAATCACTGACAATTTTTTGGCAGCAACCGTCTGCCCACAACACACACACCTTCTTATGCTAACCCGTTTGGGTTGTGCTGGATCAGCGCAAACAGTTTATCCGAGTGAACTGTATGCCGTACTTCGCACACGTATGTAGTTTTGTTAACCGTTTATGTTATCTTTGCTAATCAAAAAAAATTCATAAGAAGAAACTGTCTGCCGTAGATCACACACGTAACTATTTTCTGAATCATATTTGATGGATCCACCATCACACAGAGTTCGTGTCGTTAGCGATGGAGCTTGAACTATACCGTTTGCGATTCATGCATCGCACACAGTTTCGTCGAAGGGTCTCTGATTGATGTGTCGTCTTTGGACCATCCTGCAGTAGTGCCTCTTGCAAGCATCCGCAACTACGAAAAAAGAATTAAGATAAATTTAATCATAGCATGAAACATATGGATCCAAATCAGCCCCTTACGGAATAACGCATAAACTAGGGTTTAAACTTCTGTCACTCTCGCAACCCATCATCTACTTATTACTCCTCACTGCTTTCCCTTAGGCCCAAATATGGTGAAGTGTCATGTAGTCGACGTTCACATGACACCACTAAAGGAAGAGCAACATACACATCATCAAAATATCGAACGAATACCAACATCACATGATTACTTATAACAAGACTTCTCCCATGTCCTCAAGAACGAAAGTAACTACTCACAAATCATATTCATGTTCAAGATCAGAGGATTGTTGGATATGCTTAAGGATCTGAACATATAATCTTCCACCAAATAAACCAACTAGCATCAACTACAAGATGTAATCAACACTACTAGCAACCCACATGTACCAATATGAGGTTTTGAGACAAAGATTGAATACAAGAGATGAACTAGGGTTTGAGATGGCTTTTTTTATATCTGTGCCCCTGGTTCCTTAGTTGTACTCATTCATCCCCATGCTCTTAACGTTTGCTCACTTTTCCCCACTCTCTTGGCCGAAACCCTCACGAATGGTCACAACGGAGGATGTCGTCGGGTTAATGGTTTGACCGTTAACTCTGATGAGTGGGGCCACGCTGGACTGCATCGCCCGTTGGACTTGACGAGTGAGTCCGTCCCGCCCCATTTCTGGCCACACGGACGCCGAACGGACGTGCACGCGCTTTCTCCTCGTCCGCCTCGGGGACGCGTGGCGGCCTTCCAACTATCCCCACAGCCAAAAGTAAATGTGCACGTGCTGCGGGCCCCGGTCGTCAGCCACCCATGTTCGGGTCGTCGTCCTTCTTTAAATGGAAACCCGTGGACCGGCCAGTCCACAGTAGCTTCCATCCTTCCAGAGCCACGCCTGCCCCCTCCACCCCCGACAGGATCTACAAACCCTAGCCCGCCGGGGCCAAAACCCTAGCAAGTAGCCACCATGGGCATCTTCTCAGGGGTCGGCTCGAGTTCCGGCAAGAAGAAGGGCAAGGCCCCCGCCGTCCCTTGGCACGCGCTACCCCCGCCGTTGTCTTCCCATCCGCCTTGGCAGCGGATTAGCGTCCCAGTGCACCAGGTGAGGTGGCACTGGGAGCACCGCATCCCTCTCCCCTACCCCGACATGATCCTGCCACACTACTAGCACTTGGATCCGGAGAGGATCCCAGTGCCGGCGGTGCCACGGTCGGAACGGGCGCATGCGGAGGAGGCGAGGCGCCGGCGGCAGCATCTCACGCCCGAGCAGTGGCTCAAGCCGGCCTACGCTACAGACTCTCCCGATTGGGAGGTCTGGTTTGCGTTCGAGCACGAGGAGCAGCGCTGGCGTGGCGTCCGCGACGTGCGGGCTGGCACCCCGCCGCCCCTCATTGTGCGCGATGAGGACCGGGAGGCGCTGGCAGCTGCCCTCCGTGAAAGCGAGGAGGAAGAGCGGCGCAAGGAGGAGGAGGAGGAGGCAGCTTACCAGGCGTGGATGGTGGAGGCCATTGCGCTCTCCGCTGCCGGCGACTGCATCGTGCCGCCGCTGGCCCCGCCAGGCTCCAGCCGGCGCCGACCGCCCTCAAGCCCGAGGAGTACATTGGGAGGTTGTGGTGCGCGAGTGGGTGAGCGCGCCACCCATCTGGATGATGGCGACGCCGGAGCAGGAGCAGATCTACCTGGAGCACTGGCGACAGCAGAACTTGCGGGCGGAGCGTCGCGAGGGTCGGCGGCTCGAGGAGCTGGAGAAGGACGCCGAGGCAGAGGAGGAGGAGCGCCGTGTCGAAGCCCAGGCAGTGGCGGTGCAGCCACCGGCGGACGACATCGCCACCGCCTGGGAGACGACGTTCCCCTGGGTTGTCCCGGCGCCGACCCTCGTCGACCTCACCGGCTGCGACGACGACGACGATGAGGAGGACGCCTAGGGCAGCGTGCCTCCTCATTTTCATTTTAGTTTTAATTTTTTTATTTTTAATGTTTTTAGGTTTAATGTTTTTAGTAAATGGCTGGCAGACTTGTGAAGTATCGTCGGCCGCTATGGCCGGCATTAATGTATAATTAAAGTTAGTGCATGGTGATATGACGTGTGAACGTGAACGTGATGTGATGTGATATTTAATTAAGGCAGAATTTGAATTTGGGCTAACCCTTTATCATATGAACAAAAATATCTTGGCAACAAAAATATCATGTGAATTTGGGCTAACCCTTTATCATTTGAGCAAATAAAACAAAAATGTACTCCAAGAATAAAACATATCATATGAACTAACCCTTTATCGCAAGTGATCATATTAGCCTACATTTGCTGTTGATCCTAATTTGAATTTGAACTAACCCTTTGAATTATTACACATGTTAGATGATCAATCCGATGTATCCGTGTAGTCATGAGAAATATGGCATGGTAATGAGCTCCGAAGTTAGGACAAACATACCATTTCTAATATAAATCATTATAAAAAAGTTTAAAATTCCAATAATGAAAAAATAAATTCAGATCCTTCTTATTCACACTAAAATGAAGCTTTGGTGATTTTCTTATTTTTTTAATTTTTCGTAAACTTAAACCCACTATCACTCTCTTCTCGAACTCTATACAATCTCGTACGTGATGGCTCATTTGTGTGAAGGAGTTTTCATGAAAATGTCCATAAACCAAGATTATTATTTTTTGTCATAACCATGTCACATACAACTGCATTGTGCCCAATTCTTCCATTTTTTGATTTTTTTTTGAATTTGTTCTGCTCATTTGAACTTTGAAATTGTAGCTCACCTCAAAAAAAGATTTTTCATAAAAATGCCCCTAAACCAAGGTTATTTTTTTATGGTAACTATGTATTATAAAACGACGAACCGCAAAGATTTACTATTTTTTTTGTTTTTTTTTAATTAGTTAAGGTCATTTGAAAGTTGGTCAAACCTAAGATAACCCCGCTGACCGGCTCAAAACCCCGCAAAACCTCTTCAAACCCTAGCGAAAAACTGCAACCGTTTGATCATACCCTAGCGCCAAGCGACAACCCTCAGATATGGGCTTCTAGAAGGATTTCTGAGGGCAGGCTGCGTGCAGGCTCCGCGCCGTTGGATCACATGGACGGCTCCACATCGTTGGATCGTTGGGCGATCCGCGAGAGGTTGGTTCTGCTCACCCACTCGTCTGCCCAGAACAAAACCAAGTCTTGGTTGGGCCTTCGCAAGCCGTTGACCATCGAAGGCCCACAAAGATAAAAGAGGCCTATAAAATAGTGCATGCGCTTGTTCTGTTTTTGTTTCTTTATTGATTTGATTGCACCGTTTTTTTTCTTTATGGATTTGATTGCGCCATTTTTTCTTTTTCGTTATTGATTTGATTGCATCATTTTGTTTCATGCAATATGGCCACCAACAAGTAAAAAATGGGCTCCAACAAGTAAAAAACGGCTTATATTATATTCAAAAGTATCATTCCACAACCGTACATCTCATATTAGAAAGGGTGAATCCATAGAAAAGCATGCACCTACGTACTACAAAGATCCTATCTACTCTTCGTCGGAGACGATGTCAACGATCACCGTGCCCTCCGGCGGATAAATGGCTGCATGTCGCAGCCGCGCCCCCTCCGGCGCCTGCGGCTGCTCCGCTGCCGCCTCCTCTGCCTATATCTCTGCCTCCAGCTCGTCGAAGAGGGCGTCGACCTCCGCATGCCTCTGGCGGATGAGCCGGCGGTTGGCCTCCACCTCGGCCTCATCCCAGATGGAATCCAAGATGGCCGGCTGCTCCGCCATGTCCTCCGACTGGGCACCGGCGAACTCCTCCTCCTACTGCTCCTCCTCCATGGCAACCGGCTGCTCCTCCTCCATGGCCGCCGAATGCTCCTCCTCCTCCTCCTCCTCCTCCTCCTCCTCCTCCGTCTCCGGCGAATCCGGAGGGAGACCCCACAGCGATGCGGGCGGCGCGGCGAGCCTGTATATTTGCCTCGATTTGCAGGCGCCGCTCTAGAGTGAGTTGCGCGTAGGTGGTGATGAGGCGCCGGACCATCCTGATGGCGAGGGAAGTGCGGGAGGAGGCGGATGGGCTAGGGCGGCGGTGGGGTGGAGGGAGAAGGAGATGTGCTAGGCCTGGGGGACGCCGGCCGCTTAAATAGCCGGCTATGGCCTCGGACGGCGATCCGAAGCGGCACCACACGGCGTTCATACCGCGCTGACGGTCGAGGCGCCCGTCGGACCGTCGGGTTTCCCGATGAGTCCGCGTGGGGCCATGCCGTCAGCCCGACGTGGCAGGCGCCTGTGAAAAGACGCCTGTAAAAATGGATGGACGCCTGTAAAGTGGCGCATCGTGGTGGTGCGCATCGGCGCATGCAGGCTGGATCACGTGGCATGCATAGCAGGCTTGTGTACCGTGGCAGCGCGCATCGGCCCAACAGTCCAACGAAACCAGGGCCCTGCTCGCCAGCGGTTAATGGTCAAACCATTGACCCGACAACATCCTCCGCTGTGACCATTTGTGAGGGTTTCGGACAAGAGAATGGGGAAAAGTGAGCAACCATTAAGAGCGTAGGGATGAATGAGTACAACTAAGGAACCAGGGGCACAAGAATAGAAAGCCCTTTGAGATGAGATGGTGCTGGTGAAGATGTTGATGAAGATTGGTCCTCCCACAATGGAGGAAGCGTTGCTGATGATGATGGCTTCGATTTCCCCCTCCTGGTGGGAAGTTCCCCCGACGGAGTTTCTCCGCCGGAGAGCAAAAGTGCTCCTGGCCAGGTTCCGCCTCGAGATGGCGATGCTTCGTCCTAAAAGTCTTCTTCTGATTTTTTTCTAGGGCAAATAGCATCATATAGGAGAAGATGGGCACCGGAGGCCTGCTGGGGGTCCACGAGCTCAGGGGGCGCGCCCCCAGGTTCGTGGCTCCCTGGTGGGTCTCCTTCTGGTTTTCTTTCGTCAATTTTTTATATATTCCAAAATAATTCTCCATAAATTTTCAGGTCATTTGGAGTTCCAGAGAGTATCGAACTCTTTTGTAGCCTTTTCCAATCCAGAATTCCAGCTGCCGGCAATCTCCCTCTTTGTGTGAAACTTGTAAAATAAGAGAGAAAAGGCATTAGGATTGCATCATAAAGTGAAATAATGACTCAACACATACTAAATATCAATAGGAAAACATGATGCAAAATGGACATATCAATACCTCAAGTAAAATGCATAAAACCACCCCTTTAGCGTCATAGCTCTCGGAAGACCACCATTTTACAAAACGTGTCACCCGCAAAATTGGCAGTGGCAAAAAACACTAAAAAAGATGAGCGTGTTTTGACATGGCCGATCACTCGCGGGACGACAGCGGGTGATGATGAGGTGCTAACGGCCGTTCGGTCGGCTGTCGGAAGAGGCTCGGTCGAATCGAACCCGCACGCTCTCCTTCTCTCTCTATCTCTCTATCTCTCTCTCTCTCGTCACTCAGTCTGCTCTCCCTCTCCCTCACTAAGGTGGCATGGCGGCAGTGGGATATGCAGAAGGCGAGGTCGGATCCATTGGCGACGAGGGGAACGCGCAGGAAAGGCGGATGGGGCCGGATGGCGGCGTGGCTTTGGGCAGCCGCGTCGAGGAGGAGGACTGCTGCGGTAGCAGCATGTTCTGCTCATCGTCGTTAACAAGGTCGTCGGCTAATGTCGCCCGCAGGGTGGTGGAGGACCTACCCACTACAGAAGCGCCACCCACATGAGCTTTCCGAACCTATCCTTGTAACTAGAATTTCATATTTGCACTGCTAGCTGGAGGGGATACTGAATCTTTCTGAAACAGTTGAATGTTGGTGCCATATGTTTTACTCAATGTAGTGTAGTGCTGAATCTTTCTGAACTAACTGAAGGTTGCTGCCCATTTTTGACTGAATGTAGCTTAGCTTAGTATCTGAACTAACTAAATGTAGCTTAGTACTTAATTTTTTGTTTTTGAACTAACTGAATGTTGTTGCATTTTATTGTAATTAGGGAAGCTGACATTTGGAAAGTGAGTTTCCAATTCTATGGTAGGGATAACTTGGACAGGACAATGGCCAGCTCTGAAATCACATACAACACACTTTTCGCTATTATGGATTTGGAGGGCTTCGGGAGTACATATTATATTTATTATGTGAAGCAACGGGGAACTGGCATAGCTGGTTTAGAGTTGCTTGACAACAATGTAATGGTTGAGGAAATGCTCAAAGAGTTTGAGCACAATAGATATGTTAAATTCATTGTACTTAAAGGAGATGCCCCAACTCCACTTGATGTGAACAAAGCTTCACAAATATGTGAGGAGCAGATCCCCAGCAGTAGCATAGGTGAGCCTATTGTATATGCAGTTGACACCCAGGGGGTTGTCAACACACAGCAGAGCAATAACCTCGAGAGAAATGGCAAGTTAGAATTGCATTTTGAGGATTCAGATGAACATGATGATAAAAGTGAAGATGATCAAGAAGAAAGGGGTTTCAATGCTGATTTTATTTGGCCATCTGAGTTTGGTTATGATCATAGACTACTGGGTGTTGATGAAGAACAGGTTGAGTAGCTTCATAGATTGGAGCAGCTCAAGTTGCAGAGGGAGGATCCTTGGTACCACTATGAAGGAGACACATATGTGGATGAGCTTTACCATCCTGAGGAAGATGAAATGGAGGATAATGAACATGTGCCTTCTCCCCCAAATAAGAAGAGGCCATAGAGAGTTGGGCCTTCTAACAGAGCTCATCATGAAGAAGAAATTGTTCCTTTTCATGACTGGATGCCTTCAGATGATGACGATGAACTGATCAATCCTTTAGATGTTAATGACAGTGATTATGATGGAGCTGTCAAAAGGAATTTAACTTTATGTGGCAAGAGGAAAAGAAGGCATAAGAAGAATAATGACATGATTTGGTATGATGAGGAAGCAGAAAATCATCATCATCAGATATGTCAGCACTTATGTTTGAATATGTGTACCAATTTAGAAGAGCTCTAAGACAATTCCATGTTGTTCAATTGAGAAATTAAAGTTATTCGAGGAATTGCAAAGACATGATAATTGTTCATTGCAAAGTTGATGGAGGCCCCTTCAAGACGACAGCTTCTCAAATCAGGAATGAAAAGACATTTACCATTAGAAAATTGAGACCGCCACACACATTCCCTGCAGATAGTGAGAACACAAAAGTGATAACAGATTGTATTTCTAAGGAATGTGAGCGTGCAATTAGAACAGATCCCAGGACAAAGGTTGACACAATATTAGAAAATGCAAAGGAGAAGTATGGGTCGAAATACCCAAGAGCAAGGTCTACAGGGCTAATAGGAAGGCTTTGGATGTTGTTGAGGGAGATGTTAAAGCATAGTACACTAGATTCAGAGACTATTTGCACGCAGTTTTAGATACAAATGCTGGCAGTAGGTGTATTGTGACAACAAGAAGAGTAGCAGATCACCCAAGCCCAAACCCTAGATTCCATAGGATGTTTATGTGCCTCAATGCATCTAGGGAAGGCTTTCTCAATGGTTGTAGGCCATTCATAGGTATTGATGGATGTTTCATAAAGTTGAGAAGTGGCCAGCAAATCCTGGCAGCAACATGCATAGATGGAAATAACAATCTCTTTCCTATTGCATTTGGTGTGGTTAACAAGGAAGATACCCCATCTTGGAGCTAGTTCTTGTATCAGTTGAAGTAATGGATTGGAGACAGTAATAAATTTGGCAATTACACTTTCATATCAGACAAGCAGAAGGTTAGTGCACATCATACACTTTGTATTAAATCAAGAAATGTTTTTTGTTTAATTATCACATTGAGAATTTTTTATTTATTTCCTTAGGGCATGCTAAATGTTGTTGGCCAAATTTTTCCAAATTCACCACATAGGTACTGCCTTAGGCATATCTATGCAAATTTTCAAGCAGTTGGATTTCGGGCCGAGGAACTAAAGCGGTATATAGATCAGGCTAGTTATTCATATACTGAAAATGGATTTGATTTTGCAATGGCTAAACTTAAGGATGAGGATGAAGAAGCATGGAAATGGTTGGTTAGAATCCCAAAAGAAACTTGGGCTAGGCATTGCAATGGACATGAATTGCAAAACTGATTTAGTTGTGAACAACATTAGTGAGGTCTTCAACAGGTACATACTAGAGCTGAGGTTAAAGCCAATTAAAACCATGACAGATGGAAAAAGATCAAAGTTGATGGTGAAGTATCAAGGAACTAGGAACAAGATAGAGGAGGCTAGGTGGGAGATAACCCCTACCTATGTAGAGAGGCTAGAGGAGTCCAAGAAGTATTCTAGGTTTTGCAAAGCATCACAATCTAGCCCACTGTTGTGGCAAGTTAGTAGTGATGATAAGATTTATGCAGTGAACCTTGAGGTATGGACCTGTGGTTGTAGGTGGTGAGATATGACTGGTGTGCCATGCAACCATGTTGTGGCAGCCATTTGGTGCACCTTTTATATGTCCAAGGTCAATATGGAAATTCTTTCAGAGGTTTTCCCTTACTTTGTCCGTGTCAACAAACAATTCGAAATACCTCGACTTTTTCAGAACAGGTCCGAGTCAAATAGCAATGATTTAGATTAGAAAGATAGAAAGGCCATGAGGATGGGAAAATAAAAATAAAATATTTTTAATTAGGCCATGTAAGGCCAATAGTTGAGGTACCTGGATCCAGACAAAACTCCAAACATGTAAGAATCTACCTTGAAGCAAGGTTTCTACTGGTTAATGCGTTCCACCCTATTGATGACAGCTAATGTTACTAAAAGCTTAGATGAAGAAAGCATTTATTAGGACTTATTGGATAAGTTAGGACAGTTTCTCTAAGGCCAGCTGTTGAGTTAGTCGGTTCATAGGTTGTCGTAAAATATGGGTGTAGGGGATTTTCTATTAGACTTTTTCAGGAAGCCACTCTAAAGAGAAGCCTACAAGCACATCATCTATCATGTGCCTGGTCCTGACCTGTGGGCCAAAACGAACTCACAGGATATTAATCCACCTTTTTTCAAGAGCAAGAAAGGAGTGCAACAAACTATTAGGAGGAAATGCAAGGATGAGTTTGTTGTGCCCAAAGTTTCCTCAAGGATGGCAACCATAACCTGGAGTAATTGCAAAGAGCAAGGACATAGATACTCAAACTATGGTATCACTCTTACACCTTCTCTTCAGATGAGGAAAAACAAACATAAGGTACTTCAGCCATAGATAACAAACTGTTGTTTCTTTCATTGCTCGCTTGAGCCATAGATAAAAATTTGTTTTCATGTGCAACCAAACATGAGCTCCTACAGTGAGGATCCTGGATCATCAGCACAAGCTAGTGCATAGACAACCTCAAGTACAACAAGAAAGAGTGGACCAAATGCACCTGTCAGGGCAACTCCTGTAAGGTCAGCCCCTCCACAAGCTGCCGCAGCTAGTGCTCCAGCAACTACTGAACCGAAACGGGTTGCATCTCCTGAAGGTAGGGCTCCACCTAGGGCTACAGCAAGGGCTCCACCATCTCCTGCAGCTAGGGCTCCATTAGCAACCAGGCCTCCACCTACATCTCCTGTGACAAGATCAATGGCAGCATCAGCCAAACCCGTCACAAGATCAAGGGCTGCAGTTATCAGGCAAACTAAAACAACAAGGTCTAGGCCTTTCTCTACCCCTAGAGCAGCTGCTAGCATAGGTCCTCCAAAAAGGCTGATTAAACCAAATATCAGGATGAGAGATTACCTGATAGCAAGTGGTGCTAAGTGGGAGTGATGTATTATGTCATGGTCTATGCAAACTAACTCATTTGCTTTGCAAGAGTGCAAACTGCAGTAATGTGAGACGGTACTGTATGTGGTATGCTACTGTATGGATGACTGTAATGTAATGTGATATTGTGTTAGCTTTAAATAAATTATGCATGTGTGAGTTATCTGTGTGATGATCCACTTTGTTTAGCCAAATTTGATCATTTTGTTGTACCAATATGGTCATTTGGTTGTACCAATTTGATCCACTTTTATCATTAAATAGGTACACACTAGGAATCAGTTTTACTGAATGTAAGAGGTCATTCTGTTGTACTGATTTGGTGTCAATTTTAGTGGAAGATGCTCCCAAATTGGAAAGTTACTTGCTGGAGATGCTAAAAAATTGGAAACCTAGTTGCAACAAAATATCAATATCTGACAAACATACCAGCTTCCAAAGATGGACATACAAAGACAAACAAACACAAGTACTCAAATTCAGATAGTTCAGTTAGAAAAAAGAGATAATTCAGTACATCAATTTCATCACATTGCAACTCCAAAAGACACTTCAAGCAGTACTCCAACTCTCATTCATACTAAACATAATCAAGATCACTACTAACAAATCACTAGTAACTACAGAGGGTAATTTTCTTCAGTCTTCAGACTAACAAAGTGCTTCAGTTCTTCAGACGAGCAGAATGGCGAGGCACCGTCCGCGCACTAGTGAGGCGAGCAGAACGTCGAAGAGGCTGCATCTTCTCCTTCTTCTCCTTCTTCTGCTTCTGCACCAAGGGTTCCACCTCCTTCGGCTTCTCCTCGTCCAGCTTCACTGGGACCGCCACGTCGGGCAACACCTCCATGTCGATTGGCTTCTGCCTCTCCCCGTCGATGGCCGCCCGTATGAAGTGAGGGCGAGCGACGACCTGCACCTCCGGCGCCTCACCGTCGATGGAAACATCAGGATGTGCCGCAGGGGGGGGGGGGGGGATTGCGGACGAGGGCTTCGTACTCGCAGTCGACATGGTTCGGCACGACCACCTTGACCAACACGTCTGCGTCCGCTGGATCTGTCGGGAATCTGCTTTTGAGCGGCCGATACATGATCCAGCGGTTGCGCTACTGGACATCGCCTGACATCGACTCGAGCATGCACCACACGAGGACGGCTACGGCCGGCACGGCCTTGCGGCCATCGCGGAAGACACATGCCCTCTCGTCATCCCTGAACGCCGGCAAGAGGCCTCTGGCGTGGTTGATGAGCGCGGGCACGATATTGAACCGCTCGGCGAGGTCCCTGCCGATGGCCTTCTTGGTTGGGTCATCGACGGCCCAGTCGTCTACGACCCTCTCTCAACTGCACATCGGCTTCGACTTCGACATCGGCGGGGGCGACAGCGACGTCGACGGTCAGTGGTGAGGCGATAGAGGCGCGAGGCGATGGGAGGGAGGAGCGGTGGTTTTCTGTGCGAGCGAGCGACGTGACTGGTACTGACTGCGGTGTCAGGAGGAAGACGAGGGTTTTCTGGTTTCAGTGGAAAACCGAACGGGCAGGGCTATGCAGCGAAGCTAACTGAAAAAACGCGAACAGAACGACCGCACGTGTTATAGAACGAACGAGCCGGGTGGCCAATGCGTTGACCGGCCCGCGTTGGCCGCTTCCGACAACCGACCAAACGGCCGTTAACACCCGTTAGCGCCTCGCCGTCATCGCTGTCGGCCCGCAAGTGATCGGCCACGTCCAAACGCGCTCATTTTTTCGTTCAGTGATTTTTTGTCATTGTCAATTTTACGGTGCAGTGCAAAGTGTCATGTTTTTGTAAAGTACGGTTTTTCGAGAGATATGACGCGAAAGTGATGGTTCTATGCATTTTACTCCCGTACCTCTGTATCTCTTGATCCTCCAGAGACTTGAGCATTGGCAAAGCTCCTTTTGAACTTATGATTCCACTCGCTATGCCGATTTTACAGAAAAATATCCCGTTCTTGAGTTGTGGCATGCAACAAAACTCTCTCGATCTTCCACTACGATCACTAATATAATCTGAATATCAATTGGCCAAAAGACCACCCTGATTGGCTCCTCACCCCACCGTCTCGAGAACGGTAAGTTACCACCTCAGGGTTGGGACGTGAAGATCAGGGTTTGTCGCTAACCAATTATCATTCCATATACCGTAGTTTCAATTTGTGTGCCCTCCACATGTAGCCTATTTCAGTTGGTATCCCAGCGTTTACTTTCTACTTGAAGCCAACTTGTACATTCAAATCCGTTCGATGTACTGCAAATGATAAAGCGGTGGACACAAACAAAAAACCACGACACATGCGCAGTGCACATCTATAAAATGTAGTATGTCCAGTACAAGATTTCACGATATAGATAACTCATACGGCAGGAAGACCAGCATCTTCCTCATGGTTTCACCGGTCGGCCGTTCTTCGAGGAGGAAGCTGGCGGCACGCCAGGGATCAACGGCGGGAGGAGGGGCACAGGCGGTAGGATGGACGGCGGCGGCGGCGGTGGAGGCGGTGGGTGAAGGAACGGCAACGGCAGCACCGGCGGTATCAGCGAAGCTGGCGGCGGCTGCGGGACGAGCGGCGGCAGGATGGACGGCGGAGACGGGGCGGGGAACACCGGCGGGACGAGCGACGGCGGCGCCGGCGTGATCGGGTTCGGCGGGATGGGCACGCCGCCGATGTTCGGCGGCTCCGGCACGAGCGGAATCGGCGGGAAAAACAAGCCCTTCTCGCTGCAGAGGGTCCCGTCGTGGCACCGGACGGCAGCCGGGGCGCCTGGAATCGACGACATGGTACAAGAATGGTGATCAGATGTTAGACTTTCGCCCGCCCGGCCGGCCACACTAGCTAGCTAGCTGACGACTCTTTGCAACATGAACTACGTGGTATACATAGCGCACCTGAAGAAGCAGCATCCGTGGCCGCGCCGCCAGGGCGGGCGGAGGCTACGACGGCGACGGCTGCAGGCGCGTGCCTCCGGCCATGACGGGCGGCGAGGTGGCCGTGGAATAAAGAGCAGGACAATAGTAGCAGGAGCAGGTGCGAGCTGCGCATTCTCGAGAGCTGGAAGCGCCTCTGATCTGATCTGAACGTTGCCTGCTTAACTTGGTAATCGTATTTATGAACGGGGAGGAGGTTGAGAAGAAGAAGGCCGCTTCGTTGTCAGAGACGAGACGGCATGCATGCATGTGCCGTCGGCCGTCCCTTGCCCTTGGTTTGTCATGACGCGTGACTGTGCATTCACGGGCGATGTTACGACGAGGGCTGGGTGCCGTGGCCAAATTCTTCGAGAAGATAACGTTTCTGTACACGGGTTTTTGTGCGGTTCCTGCTGCTTGACATGACCACATATTTATATTTGTCTGAATCGCCCTTCAACTCTTTTTTGTTGTTGTCGACATGTTCCCGTCTGGAAATGAGCGGACCAAACGATAGGGGTGGACACGCACAGGTCCTCATCCAAAGTGTTGGCCTATCATAACAAGCGAGGGTTCCTTCAATAAAGTGTTGTCTGGGTAGAGGAGGAAGAAGGAGCTAGCTTGCTCTCCTCGCCTCTCTACGTGAGTGTGGGTGTGTGTGTCTCTCCATCGCCCCCTGCATGGGGGAGCTTCGGGGGGTTTTATAGGCCAACCCCCTCGATTACAATACGTGTAGAAGGCGCCGGAGGGTCCCAGATGGCGGCCCCTCTAGCCGGCCATGGGGCCCCCGGCTGAGGAGTCTTGTCATTGGTAGGGCCCGCCGGCTGCAGGGTCCCGCCGCTGGTAGGGCCCGCCGGCTGCAGGGTCCCGTCGGGAGCCGGAAGGGGCCCGCCTGGCAGACTCACGGGCTTGTCACGTCGCGGCACGGGTCGTCCAGCGGGGCATCGCCTTGTGGCGACCGGCCGCGGTCAGCGGTACGGCCAGCCGCACAGTGGCCATGCCGGGGCAGGTAATGGAGTGGTTGAGGGCGTGCCGGCACTGTGCCGCCCGCCCAGTCGCAGTCGGCCGGGGTCAGAGGCAATGTTGCCTTCACTGTGGCCATGCGGGCGCTGACCATCGACACGACGGGGGCCGCTGTAGCCACGCGTGCCCTGACCGCGGTACCGGGGGCACTGCTGATACGCTGGGTGTCAGGTCGTCGTTCGGCGAGGCGTGGCGATGGGATGGGAGCAGACCCGCCGGCTAGGAGGCCAGGGGACCCCGCCTTTGGCTGGCCGGCTGGTCGCAGCCGGCCGCGCGGAGCCGAGCTACCGGGGGAGGCGGATCACCCTGTAGTCGTTTTTCGAAAAACTGGAGCAAAGACCCAGCTGAGGCTACCCCGGGGTTATCCCCCCGACAGTAGTCCCCGAAGCAGGGGGGCCCGCCGGCGAGCCGCGGCGGACCACACCGGCTTGAGGCTCGCGTTTTAGGACCGCGGGGCGGTCCCGGAGCCGGAAGAAGTGGGATCGCGACGGCCAGCTCCGCAGCCGGCCGACGCTTCGCCAGGCGCCTCGATCACTTCGAGGGGCAGAGGAGGCGCGTCACGTGGGGAGCGCGGCGGGCCGCGGCCTGACATGCCACGCGGAAGACAAGACCGGGCCGTGGGGCGGGGCCTACTTCGGCCGCGGCCTCGGCCCGCGTGCGCGGATCTTCTGCGCCCCGGACCGTCGGTCGGCGTTCCCGAAACGCCTTAACGCCCTTCCCGCGCGTGGCGGAAGTAGTGGGGTTTGTGCGTGACGGATCCGCTCCCCACTACCCCTCGTGGGGTTTAAATGGGAGGGGAGAGGAGCGGAACGGGGCATTCGCTCCCCTGCCCCCGCGCGTCGTCTTCGTCGCCCGTTCCCTTCCCCGCATCGAGAGAGAGAGAGAGAGAGAGAGAGAGAGAGAGAGAGAGAGAGCAGAGGCCGCTCATTTGCCGCACCGCCGTTCGCCGCCGTCGAGAGTTCCGACGCGACCGAGTCCACGCACCCCGCCGCCGCGACTAAGACCTCTTCGAGGCGCATGGCGGGCAAGGGGGCCTGGGACGGCAGCGACGTCGACGAGGCCTACATCGAGCACCTCCGACACCGCCGCAAGCTGCCGCCGCCGGAGAACCTGGAGGCGCGCATCGCCGAGGCGGAGAATGCGCCGGCCCCGCGCGAAGGCGAGGTGGTGGTCTTCGCCGAGCACTTCGCCCGCGGGCTCGGCTTGCCGGCGAGCGCGTTCTTCCGGCGCTTCCTCACGCGCTTCGGGCTGCAACCGCACCACCTTAGCGCCAACGCCATTCTGCAACTGGCGGCGTTCATCACCCTCTGCGAGGGCTTCCTGGGAGTAGAGCCGCGCCTCGACCTCTGGTGCCGGCTCTTCTACTTGAAGCGCCAGACGGTGAAGATCCAGGCAACCGGACAGAAGGTAATGACCGCCTGCGGAGCCGCTCTGGTCCATTATCGCCCCGGAGCCGGGTTCCCGCAGCTTCCCCTGCAGGACTCGGTGAAGAGTTGGCAGAAGGGGTTCTTCTACGTGAAGAACGTGAAGCCGGAGGAGGACTACATCAACCTCCCCGACTTCGTCGACCAGCCGCCAAACGCGATGCTAAACTGGAGGACGCCTCCGCCTCAAGCGCCCGAGACGGCGGACCGGCTCTGCGAGCGGCTGATGGTGATGACCAAGACGGAGGGGCTTATGGAGGTGGATCTCCTGGCCACGATGGTGGCGCGCCGGGTGCAGCCGCTGCAGCGCCGACTGCGCCTCATTTGCCAGATGGGAGGGCGGCATGACCCCTGCCGGCTCTCCACCAAAGAGCTGAAGGCGGTGCGGGTGGCAAGGAGGGTGAACTCCATCTCGGCCGCCAAGATGGACTAGGGCGAATGGCGATGGGGGAAGACCCCGTACAGCCGGGGCCGTCCGGCTCCGCGGGTACGTGCCGAGCCGTCCCCCACCCCTTCTTCCTTCTGAAGCTGGCGTCCCCCCCAGCCTGACGGCGGAGGGGCTTCTCTTGCGTGCAGGTTTTTCCTCAGCTGCAGGATTACGGGGAGCCGGCTGCCGACGTGGCGGAGTCGGACCCCGAGGAGGTCGAAGACGCCGATGATGTGGAGCCGGCTGAGTCAGAGCGAGCCGGTGCATCCGGAACCGTCGGGACGGAGGCGGAGGCCACCGAGTCGGCTGGTGAGTTCCTCCCCCAGTCACTTTTGCGGGACTGGCCTGACGATGACGCTGAATCAGAGGAGGTGCGCGATGCAGCAGCCCCGGAAGACCCCAAAGCCTCGGGTGACGACGCCACTGCGCCGAGGAAGCGTGTTCGCCGGGTCGACCGCGAGTCCGGCCGAGGTGACGCGGCCGCGGGAGGAAAGGGGGAGCAGCCGGCCAGCTCCCGGCCGGCCACCAAGCGGGCAGCCAGCGGCCAACCGGGCAGCAGCCGTGGAGGCGGCGGGAAGAGACAGCGGGTCGCCCGTACGGGCCCCGCCAGGCGGACGGGCCCTGTTAGCGTCGGGTAGGTTTTCTCCGAGTTCCTGCTTGGTTTCCGGTCGGCCTTTTCCTTATTTTGTTTATCCAGGGAGCCGCGTGCCCTGGGGAGGGCCACAACCGTCGAGCCGTCGGGGACAGCACCGCCGACAGCCGCCGATGAAAGGGAGCGCGAGGCGTGGCGGGATCTCGAGGCGGCCGAGCGAGAACAACTCGAGGAGGAGCACCGCCCGTGGGCGGAGGCGGCACGGAAGCAGCCGCCAGGGAGGGCCAGCGCGGAGGCGGCCGGCCAGTCGTGGGAGCCATTTCCCCTTAGCCGGGAGAGGAGGTCCAAAGACAAGCATGACCCCGCACGGCGGGCGGAGGCGGATGCGCGTGCCGAGGAGGAGGCGCGCGCGGCTGCACGCGCGGCCGAAGCCGCCAAGAGGGCGGAGTAGGACCGCAACGCGGCACCGCCAGGGGCGGACGACGTGCCGCCGGGCGCCGATGAGCCTCCGGAGGTTGTTGTTCCGGAGGCGGAGGTCCCGGCTCCGGAGGTGAGCCGAGGAGGCGCCGCCAGAGGCGGTGTACCGGAGATCGAGGCCGCAGTGCCCGGAGGGGCGATCGCCACCGGCTCACCAGCCGGGCCCGGAACTACGACGCCGGGGAGGGTGGGTCCCATAGTTGTCACGGCACGGAGTCCGTCCGAGCCCGCCGACGGGGGTCGGCCGTAGGAGACCTGGGCCACAGCCAGTGGCACGCCCATAAACGACGCGCCGAGTGCCCTCGGGGCTGCGGTGGCCGCGGTCGTCGCTGAGTTTGCCGCCTGCCGCGCCCAGGCGGTGTAGGGGGCCCAGGCCGCCAGCAACCGGCTGGTGCACCTCGAACAGTCCGTAGCGGTAAGGGCTCGAGGTGTTGTCTTTTTTGCTTTGATCTTTTTCTTTTCAGTGGGGGCGTGCCAGCGCACCCACTAGGTGTAGCCCCCGAGACTCAGGCCGGCTGGGACGCAGGCGGGTCGAGTCTAATTGTGCGGCGCCTTTGTTTCTGTGTCCCTCGCAGGCTGTCCACGACCGACGGGTGGCCGCGTACAACACGCTGATGGGCTTGTATCGGGGAGCCGAAAACCGCCTGACCGTCGTGTCCGCGGATCTGCAAGGTACGCGTCTTGTGAGTTTCCAGTGGGGGCGCACGAGCGCACTCACTGGGTGTAGCCCCCGGGATTCAGGCCAGCTACTCCGAAGGCGGGCTGAATCCCCATCTTTGCTTGCTTTTTGACAGAAACGTCTTCGTGCCGGGCAGCCACCCATGCCGAGACGGTTTGCCTCCGTCGCCAGGTGGTGCGGCTTGGCGAGCAACGGGACCTCCTGTCCGCGGAGTGCGACCGGCTCCGCCAGGAGGCGGATCGTGCGCAGGCGGAGAAGGATGGGCGTGAGGCGGCCCACCGCCGGGAGCTGGAGGAGCGGGAGACGGCCCATTGCCAGGAGCTAGAGGAGCGGGAGACGGCCCATCGCCAGGAGCTGGAGGCCAAGGACTCCTCGCTGGCGAAGGCGTCCGAAGACGCGCAGGTGGCCCGGGCTGAGCACGAGCGCCGGATCCAGGAGTGGTCGCCCAGGGATGCCGCGCTGGAGGAGGAGGCGCGCGCGGTGGACCGGCTTCTGGCTGGTAAGTTTTGCTGTTTCTGTTTGTCTTCGTGTGTTGGATCCGGGCTAGCGTTTCCTTCGTCGCTCACCCGGCACCCCCTTCTTCCTTAGGGCTCTTTCCGGGTACGCAAGAGGCCGCGGAGTTGGTCGTGGAGGCCCATCGCGAGGATCAGCGGGCGCAAGGGATCCCCGTCGGGCCGCTTGCTGCCTGGACCATGGACGAGGTGTGGATTGCCGCCAAGGCGCGTCTGTCCGAGGTGGTCCGGGCCCTGAAGCAGCTTTAGGGTGCCGGCTCGGCACTGGTTCGCACCCTGTGGCCGGGCGCGGTGGATCCGACCTCCATGAGCCGGCTGTCGAGGTGGATGGAAGCCGGGTCTGCATGGGTGAACGCCTGGAGGGCTTCCGCCGCACGCGCCGGAGCGGCCATGGTGCTTCGCATTGCGAGGTCATGGTACCCCGAGCTGGACTTGGGGCTGCTTACGGCCCAGCGTGCCGGCACCGACGCGGAGCTGGAGGCGGCTGCCGACGCGCTGGCCGTGCGGGCCAGTGATCTCGCGTCCTTTGCTCCATGGGACGAGTACGTCCCGGAGCGCACAACGTACGGCGAGGTGATCCCGGAGGAGCGGTACGCGCTGCCGTTGACGACCCGAAGGGTAGCGCCGGCGAGACGGACGATGAAGGCGCCGGGTCCAGCACCGACGACTACGTCGACTCCGAGCCGGCTCAGGACTTGGACGTGAGGGCCGATATGGGGCATGCCGTGGCCAAGGACGAGGCTTCTACCTCATCCGCCGCGGAGGGCGCCGGGGGAGGAGACGACGCCGCCACTAGCTAGGATCCTTTTGTTTTCCTGCTGCTTTTGTTAGACTGCAATTCCACCCACTGGGGTGTATAATGTAATGAACATGTGGCCGTGGGCCGTTATGCTTTTGTATATGAGTTGATGCGTTTGTTTTGCCAAAGTTTTTTGTGCGTGCTGACTCGGCCTTAGCTTTTTGTCCTTTGGACTCCTTCTGCCCAAAACCTTGTCCCCTTCGGCTTCGGCCCTGCCAGCCGGACAGCCGGGAGCTGGTCTGTAGCTGGGACGGGGCATCCGTCTCGGGGGAGTCGGTCGTGAGTTTGGGAGCCGCGGGGACGTATTGGCCAAGGTGAGTTTGATAGAGGCTAAGAAAGGTGATTCGGCTAGCCCTAGCCGGCGACCCCCTTAAGACCGTTTTTCATGTGCGCTAAGTTTTCCGTCCCGAGAACCCATCAGCCGGGCAGCCGGGAGCCGGTCTGTAGTTGGGAGGGGTGGAAGGGTTTTTCCTTAGTTCACGTTACTTGACCGGGTTTGGGGAGTGATGCCAAGGCTAGCCGGCGAGCCCCCGGGACCGTGGGCCGGGTCCGGGAGCCGGTGTGTGGGGCGAACTGCTTTGGAAGGAAACGAAAGAGGTGTGCCCAAGGAGCTGGCTCGGGGCACCCGTTACATTCATGAGCCCAAAAGGGAGGATACATACATACACTGGTCCTTCTTAGTAGTAAAACGGTCGGAGGAGCGCCGCGTTCCATGGGCGCTCCGTCTCCTCGCCAGAGGCGTCCCTCTTGCGCTTCTGTGAATTCTGAGCGTCTATCAGGTAGTACACATTGTTGTGCAGCGCCTTGCTAACGATGAACGGGCCTTCCCATGGGGAGGACAGCTTGTGCTGGCCGGCGGTCCGCTGGATCCGCCTGAGCACCAGGTCCCCCTCGCGGAAAGAGAGGGGCCGGATCCGCTTGCTGTGGTAGTGTCGGAGCTTCTGCTGGTAGATAGCCGCTCAGCTCAGCGCTAGCTCGCGGGTCTCTTCGAGGAGGTCAACGCCGTCTTCCCTTGCCTCCTTTGCGTCCATCTCCGTGTACAAGGTGACGCGAGGCGAGTCGAACTCGATGTCCGTGGGGATGACTGCCTCGGACCCGTACACGAGGAAGAAGGGCGTGAAGCCAGTCGAGCGGTTGGGGGTGGTTCTGAGGCTCCACAGGACGGCCGGCAGCTCTTCGATCCAGCAGTCGGCTGACCGAACGAAAGGTGCCACAAGCCGGGGCTTGATGCCGGCCAAGATCAAGCCGTTTGCTTTCTCTGCCTGGCCGTTCGACTGTGGGTGGGCGACCGATGCAAGGTCGAGCCGGATGCCTTGTTTGGCGCAGAAGCGCGCTAGCGCGCCTTTGGCGAAATTGGTGCCGTTGTCGGTGATGATGCTATGCGGGACGCCATAGCGGACTGTGATGTCTTCGATGAACCGGACGGCTCTGGGGCCGTCCAGTTTCTTGATGGGTCTGGCCTCAATCCACTTGGTGAACTTGTCGACGGCTACCAATAGATGCATCATGCCGCCTCGAGCGGTCTTGAAGGCCCCCACCATGTCGAGGCCCCAGACCGCGAAAGGCCAGGAGAGGGGGATGGTCTGGAGCGCCGTAGCCGGCAGGTGGCTCTGCGCGCTGAAGCGCTGGCACCCTTCGCACTTGTCGACCAGCCGCTTTGCTTCCTCTAGGGCCGTTGGCTAGTAGAAACCGTGGCGGAATGCCTTGGCCACCAGGGTCCTGGAGGCGGCATGATGCCCGCACTCGCCCTGGTGGATGTCTCGGAGGATCTCCTGCCACCGTTCCGGCTCGATGCAGCGCTGGAACACGCCGGTTGTGCTGCGATGGACCAACTCTTGGTTGATGATGCTGTAGGCGGGTGCCCGGCGCTGGATTTGCCGGGCGGTGGCCTTGTCGGGAGGGAGCTCGCCGCGCAGGAGGAAGGCAACGATGGGCCGGGCCCAGGTGGGGGCCGTGACGGGAGCCGGCACCGGCTCGAGGTGGCTCTCGGGACCGGCTGTAGTCCCTGTGCCCGGAGGCGGAGTCCCCGGGGCCAAGCAGCCAGTCCCCGAGACCGAGCCGTCAGTCCCTGGGGTCGGCAGATCGATCGTCATGAGGACGGCCGCGGGGTCGCCGGTTGTTGGAGCCGGCCGGGCTGAAGCAGCGGTTGGAGCCGGCGGGTTTGTCGGAGCCGGTGGGTTGCCGGCGGGGTCGGCTGGCATGAAGATGGACTCCGATTCGGCGGAGGGTTTGATCGACGGCTTGAGTAGCCGTTCGAGGGAGACGCCGGCTGGGATTGCCTGCCGGGTGGAGCCGATTTTAGCCAGCGTGTCCGCCGCCTCGTTGTCCGCCCGAGGGACGTGGTGGAACTCACACCCCTCGAAGGAGCCGGTGAGCTGTTGGACGAGGAAGCGGTAGCTGGCCATGTTGGCATCCCTGGCGTCCCATTCGCCAGAGACCTGCTGCACCATGAGATCCGAGTCGCCGAAGCAGAGGATGCGCCGGATGCCGATTTCCTTGGCGAGCCGGAGGCCGTGGACGAGTGCCTCGTACTCGGCTACGTTGTTGGAGGCGGCGAAGAGGATCTGCAGCGCGTACTTGAGCTGGTCCCCTTTCGGGGATGACAGGACGATGCCGGCTCCCAAGCTGGTCCGCATCTTCGAGTCGTCGAAGTGCATGCGCCAGTGCGTGGAGTCCGGAGGAGGCGGCACGAACTAGGTCTCCGCCCAGTCGACGAGGAAGTCAGCCATCGTCTGCGACTTGATGGCGGTGCGCGGCTCGTACCGGATTTCGTAGTCGGTGAGGGCGATAGCCCATTTGGCGATCCGACCGGTGGCTTCACGGTCGCTCATGATTTCTCTGAGTGGCGCCGTGCTCACCACGGTGATGGTGTGCTCCTGGAAGTACTGCTTGACCTTCTTGGCGGCGAAGTATATGCCGTAGCACATCTTCTGGTAGTGGGGGTAGTTCTGCTTGGAGGCGGGGAGGACATCGCTGAGGTAGTAGACGGGACGCTGGACCGGCAACGCCCTGCCTTCCTCCGGCCGCTCCACCACGAGGACGACGCTGATCACGCGCGTGGTTGCCGCGATGTACGCGAGCAAAGGCTCCTTCTCGGCCGGAGCCTCCAGGACGGGTGCGCTGGAGAGGGCGCGTTTGAGGTCGCGGAATGCTTCGTCCGCCTGGTCGGTCCACTCGAACTTGGCCGGCTTCTTCATTGGGTCGTGGCCCGGCTCGATTTTGGCCGTCATCTTCATGAGCTGGTAGAGGGGCAGAGCCTTCTCGCCCAGCCGACTGATGAACTGGCTGAGCAAGGCAAGGCAGCCGACGAACTTTTAGACGTCGCGGAGCTTGGTCGGCTTGTGCATGCGCTCGATGGCTCTAATTTTCTCCGGGTTGGCTTCAATGCCGCGGGCGGACATGAAGAAACCCAGGAGCTGGCCGGCTGGCACGCCGAAAACACACTTCTCCGGGTTGAGCTTGACCTTGTACTCGCGCAGGTTGGCGAAGGTCTCATGGAGGTCGTCGAGGAGGCTGAAATGCTTCTTGGTCTTGACGACGATGTCGTCCACGTAGACGTGGACATTCCTGCCGATCTAAGGCAGGAGGCACTTCTGCATGCAACACTGGAAGGTGGCGCCTGCATTCTTCAGGCCGAAGGACATGGTGATGTAGCAGTAGGCCCCGAACGGGGTGATGAAGGGTCCAGCTTGATCTGGTGGTAGCTAGAATAGGCGTCCAGGAAGGACAGCAAATCGCAGCCGGCCGTGGAGTCGATAACTTGATTGATCCGCGGCAGGGCGAAAGGGTCCTTGAGACAGGCCTTGTTCAGGCTGGTGTAGTCGATACACACGCCAAGTCTTGTTTTTCTTCAGCACCAGGACTGGGTTGGCCAGCCAGTCCGGGTGGAACACTTCCATGATGAAGCCGGCTGCGGGCAGCCGGGCGATCTCTTCTCCTATGGTACGCCGCTTCTCCTCGGAGAAACGGCGCAGGGGTTGCTTGACCGGCTTGGCATCCGGCCGCACATGAAGTTTGTGCTCGGCGTACTTCCTCGGAACACCCGGCATGTCTTTGGGAGACCACGCGAAGATGTCCCGATTCTCACAGAGGATGTCGACGAGCTCGCCTTCCTATTTGCTGTTGAGGTGGGCGCCGATGGTGACGCACTGCTTGGGATTGGCCGGGTCGAGTGGCACCTGCTTGGTCTCCTTGGACGGCTGGAACGACGCCTCACTGGCCGACTGGGATGGAGGAGCCGGCACAGCCGGCTGGTTAGAGGCGTGAGCCACGAGCCGGTCGAGCTGCCGCCTCTCCTCCGCTATCTCCAGGGCCTCGTCCAGCCGGCTGCTGTCGCGCGCGCACTCGATCAACTTTTTGTAGTCGCCATCGATGGTGATGATGCCCTTGTGGCCCGGCATCTTGAGCTTGAGGTAGGCGTAATGGGGTACCGCCATGAACTTGACGAGGACCGGCCTGCCCAGCAGCGCGTGGTAGGGACTGTTGAGGTACACCACCTCGAACCATATCGGCTCGCGGCGGAAGTGGCTCTTGTTGCCGAAGAAGACGTAGAGCTGGATCTTGCCGATGGGGGTGCAGGATTTTCCCGGCACGATGCCGTGGAAAACCGCCCGGCTCGCCTGCAGGTCTTTCTCCTTGAGCCCCAGCTTGAGCAGCGTGTCGCGGTAGAGGATGTTGATGCTGCTGCCCCCGTCGACCAGCACCCGCGAGAAGCGGCAGGTGAGCCTCTCGGAGGCGATGGTGGGATCGAGGATGAGGGCGTAGCTGCCGGGGTTTGGCATCACGGCCGGGTGGTCCGCCCGGCTCCAGGTGACCGACTTCTCGGACCAGTGCATGAACTGGGGGACCGAGGGGACGGTGGCATTCACCTCATGTCGGCGCTGGCGCAGGCTATGCTTGTCGGTCCCCTCGCTGGTGAAGATGACGTAGGCCCCGTCCTGGTCGGGGAACTGGTCGTGGAGGCGGCCGTCGTTGGCGGCCGGGGCCGGAGCTGATGGCGGTGCTGGAGCCGGAACCGGCGCGCGGAGAGCCGAAGGCGGAGGAACCGGAAGGCCCTCGCCTCGGGCTAGCCGCTGGGAGAAGCTACACTGCCGCAGCGTGTGCGTGGCCGGCTTCGCCCCGGAGTGCATCTTGCACGGAGCGTCGAGCATCTGCTCGAAGGTGAGCTTGGTCTGCCAGGTAGCCTTGCCGGTCCACCGACGCTGGCTGGGGGCCTGAGCGGCCTACTGCTCTTCTTCGACAGTGGCGACCTACCGGCTCCCATAGCGGGGATCCGGCTGGTCGGTTTTGCGCTTGTTGTTCTGCTGCTGCCGGTTGTCGGCAACCGCCCGCGGCGCAGCAGGCGGCGGGGTCGGCTTGGCAGGCATGGTGTCCCTGACCCGCATCGCGGAGTCGGCCGTGGCGTACTTGTCCGTCTTGGCCATTAGGTCCGCCAGAGTTGCCGGCTCCGAGCACAGGAGCTTGTGCTTGAGGTGGGTGCCGTCGCGACAGCCCTCGATGAAGTACTGGATGGCCTGCACCTTGTGTACCCCCTCGCAGGAGTTGCGGAGCTCGGTCCAGCACGTGAGGTAGTCTCGGAGGGACTCGTCCGGCCCCTGGACGCACATGGCCAGCTCGCGGGGCCGGCCGGGCCGCTTGTAGGTGCCGGTGAAGTTGCGAACGAAAGCCTCCTCGAAGTCTGTCCATGTGTTGATGCTGCCGGCGGACAGGCTGTTGAGCCAGGTCCGAGCTGAGCCGATCACATGAGGGGGACGTAGCGCATAGCTACGCGCTTGTTCCCCCTGGCTATGCCGACTGCGGTGGTGTAGTCGACTAGCCAGTCTTCCGGCTTGGCGGTGCCGTTGTACTTCGGGGTGTCGCGAGGGAGCGTGAAGCCGGTTGGGAACGGCTCGTTTCAGATCCGCGGGACGAAGCACGCCGGGCCGATCGGACCCTCCTCCTCCAAGAGGGCGGATTGCGCCAACCGGTCGAGGCGGGACCGGGCGTTGTTCTCGCTCCGCGGGACGCGCGGGCCGAGCCGAGCGGCTAGCTCGGGACGGACAGCCGGGGCGGGCGAGCGCGCGCGCTCCCGCCTCGGAGGCGGGGTGTTGGCGCGGCTGCGCCGGCTGCCGCCGGCCGAAGCGTCGTTGCGTCGGCTGTTGACGGCCGGCGGCTCGTCTCCCTGTCGGGAGCGCCCGTTGTGGGACCCGGCGCCCCGCCGGCCGGAGCCACGGGGGGAAGAGGCTTGCTGGACCGGCCGGCGCTGGCCGTCGGTCGGCGGGGCATCCCCCTTGGGGACGGGTATTTCGGAGCCGGCGTTGGTGTCGTCGAGCCGGGTCTGCTGAGCGTTGGCGGCGGCGATGAGGTCTTGGATGTGCCGCTCCTGCAGCTCGCGCTCCTCGCCCACCAGGTCGGCGAGGTCGGCGTAGGCCACCTGGGCGGCCCTCATGTTGGCCGCCGGCGTGTCGTAGGTGGGGAGCCTGCCACCGAGGATTTCCGCGACTACACGGCCGCGGTTGCGGACGTCACCGCGCCGGCTGGGCTCGTTGCCGGCGGGGGTGAGGCCGTAGGCGGAGTTGTAATCGCGCTGCGCGGACTCCATCTGGCGCTTGGTGGTGGCCAGTGTGGTCGCCTCCATGAACAGCAGCCGGCGAGCAGCCTCCAGCTCAGACGTAGCTGTGGCCGGGTTCGTCGTAGGCGCGACGGGGGTGCTGAGGCCCCGAAGCACGGAGCCGAGGGGGTCGGAGGCGCCGGTGCCAGCGGCTGCGGCGGCCGCCTCCGCCTCCGCCCTGGCGCGACCGGAGGTCGTGGAGGAGCCGGTGGCCATTACCCCCGCGCGGACGCGGGAGTCATTGGCATCGCCCGGGGCGAGTGCGCCTACAAATGAGGGCGGGTCGAGGCAGTCGAGCACCTGGCTAGGGTACTCGTCGGCAGCCGGCTCGTCGGTGAGGCTCAGCCCGCCGAAGCGCTCGGTGAGGACGGCGACGTCGAACGGAGGGTCGCAGCCGCGCCACTCGTCGGGGAGGCCGGCAGCGTCGCCCGCAGGGCTGGCGGGAATGGGGTCCCGCCCCGCGGGAGCAAGCCCCACGAGCGTGCAGTTCCGCCCGGACGCGGGGCGGCCGGGGGAGGTGGTGAAGGGTCCCGCCCGGAGCGTGACTCCGGCCGGCGCCGTGGACGGCCCCACGGTGGGCGCCAATTGTCGTCGTTTTCTCACAACAGATGCCATGGGGTGGCTTATCGAGAGTGGTTAGGGCCGAAGGCGCCGGTGGACTCCGGGAGCGGGATGGGGAACAAGCGGCGCGGGACACACGATGTACCCAGGTCTGGTTGAAGAACCGAAAGGGGCTAACATGGTGCTCCTTGAGCTGTCTGGGTAGAGGAGGAAGAAGGAGCTAGCTTGCTCTCCTCGCCTCTCTACGTGAGTGTGTGTGTGTGTGTGTGTGTGTGTGTGTGTGTGTGTGTGTCTCCATCGCCCCGTGCATGGGGGAGCTCCGGGGGGTTTTATAGGCCAACCCCCTGGATTACAATACGTGTAGAAGGCGCCGGAGGGCCCCAGATGGCGGCCCCTCTAGCCGGCCATGGGGCCCCCGGCTGAGGAGTCTTGTCATTGATAGGGCCCGCCGGCTGCAGGGTCCTGCCACTGGTAGGGCCCGCCGGCTGCAGGGTCCCGTCGGGAGCCGGAAGGGGCCCGCCTAGCAGACTCACGAGCTTGTCACGTCGCGGCATGGGTCGTCCTGCGGGGCTTCGCCTTGTGGCGGCCGGCCGCGGTCAGCGGTACGGCCGACTGCACTATGGCCATGCCGGGGCAGGTAATGGAGTGGTTGAGGTCGTGCCGGCACTGTGCTGCCCGCCCAGTCGCAGTCGGCCGGGGTCAGATGCACTGTCGCCTCCACTGTGGCCATGCGGGCGCTGACCATCGACACGACGGGGGCCGTTGTAGCCACGCGTGCCCTGACCGCGGTACCGGGGGCACTGCTGATACGCTGGGTGTCAGGTCGTCATTCGGCGAGGCGTGGCGATGGGACGGGAGCTGACCCGCCGGCTAGGAGGCAAGGGGACTCCGCCTTTGGCCGGCCGGCTGGTCGCAGCCGGCCGCGCGGAGCTGGGCTACAGGGGGAGGCGGATCGCCCTGTCGTCGTTTTTCGAAAAACTGGAGCAAAGACCCAGCTGAGGCTACCCCGGGGTTATCCCCCCGACAATAATTCAGACGAGAGAGGACGACACAATGAAGAAAACTAAATCGAGGGAGTAAATTGTACAAAACCATCATAACCGTGACCACGTTATAAAAAAGAGCGAATTTCAGATTTTTTTTGGGCAGAAAACAACCAACATCTAATAATCTATTTGCGAAAAACACTAACTGTCAGCCAACTAAGTCGAGTACACCCAGCTTGTTGTTAAGAGCAACATTGCCCCAGTCAGGGGTGGAGCCAGACTAGAACTAGGGCCCTCGCCTACTTCAGTGCTACAGTGATCTACAACGTGAAACAGTGCCAAAAAATGATACAGTCAACGAAGGCTTTCTATGTCACCACCCGCACCCTCAGGCCTGGTGTGTGGCTCCGCCACTTGCCCTAATCTTTCCTTCTATCTTATGTGCTTTAATTCTCTCTTTTGGGAACCCTTACTTTGAAACCTTAAACATCGTGGCTGCCCCACGAGCTTTTGCGGCTCTTGGATCGATGATATCTTTGCCTTGGGTAAAACATATGTCCTGCCAAATGGTGCCCTTAAGGATTTGATTTTAGATAGAAGATACACACATGACTTTATAAATAAAGCCAACATGCACTACTACAGAATGGTCCAAAGACGACACGTCAATCAGAGACCCTTCGACTAAACTGTGTGCGATGACCAAATCACAAACGATATAGTTATAGCTCCGTCGCTAATGACGTGAACTGTGTGCGATGGCGGATCCATCAAATATGATCTAAAAAATAGTTGCGTGTGCGATGTGTGGCAAACAGTTGGCCCAGATAAACTATTTGAGATTGGACACTATAACACAAACGGCTAGAAAAATACAAGTGTGCGCGATGTACGGCATACAGTTCACCCCGATAAACTATTTGCTCTAATCCAACAGAACACAAACGATTGTCCAGATGATTACGTGTGCGATAGATGGCATACAGGTCACTCGGATGAACTATTTGTGATGAGATAAAATAACATAAACGGTTACATAGATCAAGATGTGTGTGATAGACAGCATACATGCCACTGGGATGAATTGTGTGCGATAAGCAAAAATAACTCAAACGGTTGCTCAGATCAAGATGTGTGTGATGTACAGCATACACAGGCCACTTGGATGTATTGTGGGCAAACGGTTCCGGATAAAGAACTATTAGGGACTGATGAAATCATCACCGACAGATTTGTTTGTTTGTTTCGTTTGCGATGTGATTTGCTCAATCTACTCACAAACATCTATGCTCTGTTTAGAAGAACATGATTGCATAACCAAATTAAACATCCAAATACACACATAACATTGGCGAACACTCCAATAAACTATTACATGCATAATAAACTTATCCCTCTAAAACTACAAATATTTTGGCATAAAGGGAGTATGAGAAACGATCATCAAATCATCTACTTCCTGTGACGCTTGCCGCCACCTCTCTACTTGTGGCTCGACCCCTCGTCGTCTTCAATTAGGAGGCACTTCCTCATGTCAACGATCCGCCTGAACATCTCGTAGCATGTGTACGCTTCCTTGGCCACGGTCTGGAGGTGATATTCATCCAGTTTCTTCACCCAGGCCCTGTGCCAGACAGGCTTGTTCTTGTCGCACTCTGCCTTCATGTCTCTGTAGTAGGGGTCGATGATGGCCTCGGCCAGGTCAACATGGGAGTCCATGTTCTTCTTGCTGCCCCAGACCTTGTAGTGGCCGCAGATGTCGACAAGCTTCTGGCAGGCCAAGCCCGAAGTCTTGAGCACCTTTGGATCATTGGTGGTGTTCACCGTAGCGAACCTGTAGTCGGGGCTATTGACAAACCTGGTGAAACGCTCGCCAGGAACTGTGGCAAGGCCGTAGTGGTAGAGGAGGACGTGATGGCGCACGCATAACTGGGCGACGGCAACCTTCTGATCATGCCCGGCACGACCGCCGGTGCAAGCAAGCTCGAAGCCGACCACTTTGTACTTGTCATCCGCATCAAGCAACCGCTCCTTAGTGTTGATGGAGTCCTCCACCATGCCTGGGTCATTGGTGTACACCACCGCAAGGTCCGTCTTCCTCATGTAGGTCTCCACATGATGCACGCCAAACTCCATTGGAGCGCCGCTGGACATCCTCTCTGTATGCGTCATCGAGGGTGTCCTTATTGTGTTGTGGGGCGCAATCAAAAGCGTGAAGAGACTATGGTTTATGGCCGTGGGTATAAATGGGGGTCGGACATCCTGGAAAACCGGCATGTCCGGATGATAGTTTGTGTAGCGCATGATTCAGTCGTGGAGCACGTAACTGCATGGGGCGACACGCGTGGTGCAACCGCATGCATATGGAGCCCCGAACGTGATCGTGGGCCGACCCCAACCGCTGTCAGAGCGCGCGCGGAGGGGCGCGAGAGCAGAGTACGTGGAGGGACGCGAGAGCAGAGCATGCGGTGGGACGCGAGGTCGAACCAGACCACTTTGTACTTGCCGTCGTCATGTAACAGGTCCATAACGTTGGAGTTCTCCACCCAGATCGGATGTTTGGTGTACACCACCGAGAGCCCCATGAACCTTCTGTGTGTGTTCACTACGGCATGCATGGTGAACTGGCGCTCGTCGGCGGCAGCCGCTGGGAGCGTCATTGCAGGCACGTAGGATACCATCGGTCATGGTTCTGCTTCTTAAGGTCCGAATATTAATCGGCAATTGCATATTAATGCCCAGATATTAATCGTCCATTGCATACTAAGGAAAAGATAGTACTACCAAAATACGAGTCTCCCTCATGAGATGCAATTTGCATGGTTGTATCACAAATGACAGAAATAGTACAAAGGTTCAAATTCTAGCATTACAAGGCTTAAATTCAAAGATTACAAGGTTCAAACCAATAATAGAAATGAAATTCAGCTTATGTAGAAACTTTGTCATGCAGCTCTAGACGCCCGCGCCGATCAGCTAAACATGAACATATATGATAGGTTCGTACTGATATTACTACTAGTTTGGCAACTTCAATTTTTTTGCAAAGGGATCCACCACTGACATGTCATTTATGGTCTTGACATAAGGACTTCCGAATAGTCTGTCAACTAAAGTTACAAAACAAAATTGAGCTTCTGTAGAGCCTTTTCTATTCTGTCCTAGTCGCCGGAGCTGATCAGCAAACCATTCTTTTTTGCGCAATAAATGTAGGGAAAATCTCATTATCTTTAGCACACTTGCTCTCACAACAAAGAACCTGGCAAATATAATCTCCGGTAAGGTCCCTCAGTAGGAGTTCAAAGTAATTTCTGAGAGATGGAGATCAAGGCATTCCATGGGATTGTTATATTGTATCACATTATCCACTACCGGGCCTAACCGTATCTGCAAAAGAAGAGAATGTATTAGTGCTTGGACACACAAGGGACCTCTTATGATTTGCAGGGTTTCAAAAATTGAACCCCCTTGTGGTTAAAATTTAATATGAAAGAGCATCACCTCGATATGTAGCTTCTCCAGGCACGGAAAGCATCTCAGCAATCTGACAACTTGGTCCAGGTCGGGGCCGATAGATTCTACTGCAAAGACCTTCACTATGCGCAGATACAGGGTCGAGCTTGTCGATATATTTTTTTGGATGACAGACGAACATACATCTTGAAGAGAAAAAATGTTAATTCAAGAATGAGAAGAGGGCGACTGTTGTACCTGGATGGTTATGGATCCAAAAACAAGTTCAGATAAGTTGACGGGCGAGTAGCCAAACACTGTCAATTTCGGCGCATGAATGACCCTGATTCTTGTTGGACCTTGTTGATCAACAACAAGTAATCTCTCAAGTAAAGGCATCCTCAACGACCATTTGGTGATTCACCTTGTGCGATGTTGTGTTGCAGCACCAGCAATACACACAAATTGTCCGGAGACTCATGGAGGTGATGTGGAGGCTACTCAACCCATTGATCGCCTGAAGATGAAGGTACTGGAGCGCAGTACAGCCGCGGAGCAGGTGCTCCATGTCATCGTTCGGGATGCAGACGACGAAGTGCTCAAGGTGCTTCAGTCGAGGTAGCGAAAGAGCGGGATTGGCGTTAATCTGTGGGAAATGGCAGTTCATGAACCTGGCGATGCACAGTGTTGGCGCGAGGCGCAGCGCGGAGGGTGGCAGCGGGCGCATATGTCCATCATTAAAAGTGAGCTCCTCGAGATGATCTAGGGCGGTCGATAAGAACCACTCGTCAAGCTTGGCTCGATCCTTGCCATTGGAAAGGAACTTGCCCATAGTAAGGCCTTTGATTGGGCCACAGTGCGTGCCGAGGATCTAGGACAATGCATCCAAGCGTTTGCGATAGCCAGTGTAGAGCATGTGTGTTTACACCCGATTTTGGCATGGTCGAAAACATAATTAAGAAGGCCTCAAATGGCAAAGTGATCAAAGTGAGAAAGTTCCGTATCGTTGAAAGGAGAAACTTTGATATTTGGGACATAGCCATCCGATCTCATCTCTAAGGCCGAAGTTGTGTTCGAAGTACTGAGATTTTGTATGCAGAACACTATTCGGCTGATTAGTCCCCCAAGACGGCCTCATATGAGAAAAGTTTCTGCAGGGATTGTCTTCGTCTCGTCGAAACGGTCGATTTTGATATAAAAATCGTCTCAATCCGAGTTCGTATGCAAAAGTTAGAGCCATCGGAATGCAGCCCTGCCAGGAGGCAAAATATGGCGCGCCCCACCAGACACATGTCTGATGGGTAGCGCCACCAATCAGCGGTTTTGCGTAAGAGATTCGGCCCTCAAGATGGCTTTGAATCGAAAAACGTTCAACACGAAAGTTGTTCATCTCATCGAAGCGGTCAAATTTGCTTTTGGGATCATCTTCATCCGAGGTCGTTTGTGGCCTGTGGAACCTAAAAACCGAACTAATGTCCCAGACATACCTAAATCCGAGTTCGGTTAATTTTGGAAAGATTTGGACGTGATTTGGAGTCCTTTTCTTGTACGGGAAGTCCAGCCGCCTCATAAATAGATGAGAGGTGACGGCCGATTGAACAACACACAATCGAACAAACACATCTACTACTTTTTCGTGTTCATCTATCTCCTACCCTTGTATCTTTCTTCTCGTTCTTCGTTCGTTCTTCTCTTGAAGGCCAGCGATCCACGAGGCCCTGGGGGCGATCAGGTTGACCTAGGGCAGCCCATAGCCGCCGCGCGCCTTGACGGGGTCCCTCCCGGGCGTGTGGGGTTTCGGGTCTACAAAAGCGCCCGCCGGATTGCTTGCGTACCGCGCTTCCGGATGGGTCTCCTTCGACGTGAGCTGCGGTGCATCACCCTCGACGTTGGAGGTTCGTGTGCGAACACACTTTTTGGCGACTCCGCTAGGGACAAAGCTTTAAACGTACTCCAGCCCGTTCTTGCTACGAAGAGATCGTCATCTAGGGTTTGCAATCTACAAAGGTAATATGAATACCCAACTCACTTATGTAGATGCAAATAATTCATATGGTGTTACTAGATCGTTCAATGAGTATACTCTATCGGCTAGCCCTAGTTATTTCAAACATGCATCTAGTTACGTGCAAAGGCTGATTCAAAGTAATTTACATGCTTCAACTTCTTATGATACTAGTAACATGCACCATATGTATTCCAACTCTCATGCATCGGCAACCCCAAAAATCGTTACGCCGATGAACAACATGATGAGTTTGGTCAATCAAGTTGAAACACCTAGTGTAGGAACTTCCAATAGCATGCGAGAAAGTGTTTCACCTTTTTATTCATCGGCAACTACTTTACAATATACTAGTTCAACAATGCCGATGGATGGGAGAATTGGCCATGCTACTACTAGCTATTCGGTCAGTTACTCTCAACCGCCATATGCTACACCTCATGTTAGTAATTTGTCGGCACCGTATACGGCAGTAGATGCTCATAATTCGGATCCGCACCTTCTTGGTCATAGCCAAATATGTGAAAACTTTGCAGGAGTGCATATGCCTTCACCTAATGTTGTAGCATATAATGCATCCTCTACGCAATTGCAGAATTTCGGCAACACGTCAATGCCGAAAGAATCTGAAAGTATTATGGAGCATTCCCTTAGAGAACGGGAAGTGGCTAAGTTGAAAAGGGATATAGCCCAAAATAACAAGATTAGTGCTCTTTGCCTTGAAGAACATGATAAGGGGCTCGTTCCTGATTATAATGCAATAAAAGCTAGAGTTCTACAAGCAGATGAATCTTTGCCAATTGATAGAATTGGCGAGCAAGAATATGGTTCTACAACAATGCATATGCCTTCGCCTAGTACAACATCATATTATACACCCCCTACAGAATTGCAAAGTTTCGGCATCCCCCATGTGTCAGCGCCGAAAGAGTGTAAATGTTTTGGGGGGCAATCATATCCGGAGTGGGCTGAAATTGAGAAAAAACTTAAAGCCAGTTTTACCGCTCGCAACCAGAAACAAACAGAAAAAGAATTGGCTCAAAGAAAAGAAGCATTGCCAATTGCTAGAATCAATGAAAATAAGGATGATTCGGAACATGAAAGTGCTATGGTTGAAAAAGCCGAATCAAGTAGTATATATTCCGGATCCATCAAATCCAAGGAGGCAAGTATTATTGAGAAAGAGCATGGAAAGCATAGCAAAACTGTCATGCTTGATTTTTCTGAAGTTAATGGAACCTACTTCCTGCCCTATGAGTTCCGGGCCACATCAATTGACAAGCCTCAAGGACAAGAACTAGTAGCCGAACAAAGTTCAGTTGACAAGGATCTTCAAAGTAATGATGCACGGAATCAAGAGAAAGATAATGAAAAGGCTTTGGGGAGCCATCCAAAGACGGAGCGAGATATTGTTCAAGTCATACATCCATCATGCTCCCCCAACATTTTTGAAGAGGTATGTCTAGCAAGTAATTTACCTGTTTTCAGATTTGGTCACAACTTTATTGTTGATGCATCTATTATAAAAATCATCATAAGTAATTTTGAAAGACCAATGAAGAAGGGTAATTTACTTGTTAGCAATGAAATTGTTATAGAGCATATCGGTCAAGCCATTGCGCCATTGAGAAAGACCGATAGTGACTTATTGTTGCAGCCAAGGCTTTCCCCCATTGCTTTATCTAAAGTTCATATATAATTCGGTAGCTTTGCTTATCTCTTACTTGGCTTACACTTGGTCTCAATTGGGTCATGTATGTTCTAACTAATTCCGTTTCAGAAATTTAAAGCCAAGGTTAAAATATGTTGAGAAAACCGATGATAATATATTATCTTATCAAATGACATCGGAAAAAGAATGCAAAAGAAAAATCATAGCCGAATGGGGGGATGCCAAATCTGAACCATTCGTTTGCTTACTTCCAAAGCCGTTCTCACAGCAAGATCAGCTAGAAGATAAAAGGTATACCTTCAATTCAAACACGTGTGATCAAATCTTTGATTTGTTGTTGAGAAATAATTATATTAGAATTCTTGATCATCATGTCAAGCCATCAATCCAAGGACGGATGTATTGTAAGTTGCATGATTCGTCCAAGCATAATTTTGAGGATTGCAACATGTTTCGTCAAATAGTTAAATCGGCCATTGATAAAGAACGATTAAAATTTGTTGAAACACAAAGGGATGATCAGTCTATTCCGATTGGTCCCAATGGCAAACGATTTTTGCATCGGCTGATTCAAGCCGATACATTTAAACACGAGAAGTTAAAAACTGCAAATGATGTGATCAAGCTTTCAAGTAAAGAAGTTGTTCAACAACAAAATGAAAATATTCTTGAGGGCGAGAATTCCATTGAAGATACAATGAAGACGCCCAGTACTGGGGGGAACAAGAAAATCCAAAGGTTGATGCGAGCATAACCAAAGAAAGCAAAGGCCAAGGAAAGCACAAAGGTAAAAAGCCGAAAGTCACTTTCGCGCAGCTATTAGAAAAATATCAAAAGATAAGTGAGGATAAGAGTGCGTGTCGGCCAAGTAATTCAAAAGCATCAAGATCACCCCCTAGGCGCAATTCTGCAGACCGGTATTGGCAAAGGGCAAATTTCAATGCATCACATTCATATCCATATTTTGGGCCGCCAATGCCAATGCCATGGATACCCCCCTATGCTCATGTCGATCCATATCTATCATGGGACAGGTATGATACAAGGGCATGTTATCCATCATATGTTAAACCATCTCACCAACATTATGCAGCTTTAAAAGGATCAACATTTGATGAACAATCATATGTCAAAGACCGTTTCAATTATAAGGAATCGGTCCAGAGCACAAGGAGGAAGAAAGAGGTGGTCAAGCAAGTTTATCGCGTTAAAAGAGATGGCCGTAAGAGTGCTATTTCAGATTTGATCTCAAGTAAAAAAGAGCCAATTAAAATGTTGACATTGGCTAATAAAGGCGATGAGGCAAGTCAATCAAGTGTCGAATCTGAAAAGAAGAATTTGAGAGTGCACAAGGTCAAAAAAGAGTTGCCATTGGTTGAAACGGAATCACAGCTGAGGTGCCCACTCAGTTTATCATATTGGCAAAACAAGAAATTGCAAAAGCTTAGTGCACAAGAACTTGAAAACAGGAACATGGCATGGGTTCCTAAAGAAAGTATTCAAAACAGGAATGATGTGAAAGCTTCCATTGCAAAAAGTGCAGCAAGGGTGAAGATGGAGAAGAGTGAAAGCTCGAAAGCATGAAGCCGAAGGTTTGCGCAAAATCTTCGGTTCAAACAATATCCATATTCTTCAACTATGCCATTAATGTCTATGCCACAGAATTCTTCATCAGGTATGATTGGTTACCCTCCATGGGATTATTTTAATCCATGGATGCAATATAATTTCTTATATCATGAAAGGGTATTACCAAATCACTATGGATTTGATTAGCTACAAGTTTGTTGCTGATCCAAAAGAGCCGAAATACTTGATTTGTTATTTCATTTGTTTATTTCGGCTAGACCTAATTTTGGTAGATGAAGTTTACAAGGACCCTATGGTTATGGCCGGTATTTATCTATCGTCCTAAGAATATGTCAATGCATGGCCTGTGTAGTATTCTAACATCGTCCTTTGTTCGATTGGAGAGCGAGACAAGGTGCTACACACATTGAGGCTTTTGGTGATTCGTTATTAGTGGTACAACAAATATCCAGAGTTTTTCAATGTTTTGACGAATCACTTAATGTTTATCTTGATAAATGTCTAGATATAATTTCTACTTTGGATTCTTTTAGCATTGCTCATATATCTAGACTTGACAATTGAAGAGCAAATGATTTGGCACAACAAGCATCCGGTTACCATGTGGATCATGGCATGTTTCATATTTCTCAAAAGCCGATGTCTAGCTTTGCCAATATGGAAGAGGCCGAACCAGAACACACCACTTCGGTCACTAACAAAGAATCTAGTGCAGGTGAAAATCTAGACTGGAGGAAGCCCATTATTGATTACTTGCGTGATCCGAGTAAAAGGGTGGACAGGGCTGTTCGGCGTATGGCTTTCAAATATACGATGAGAGACGATGAACTTTACCGCCGAACGGTTGATGATATTCTTTTAAAATGCTTGGACGAGGACCAAGCAAGAGTTGCTATGGGAGAGGTCCATGAAGGAATTTGTGGCACTCATCAGTCGGCCCCCAAAATGAAATGGTTATTGCGGCGTGCTGGGTTTTATTGGCCGACGATGATTAATGATTGTTTCAGGTATTATAAAGGATGTGAAGCTTGTCAAAAGTTTGGTGATATTCATTTGGCTCCCGCTGCTATGTTACATCCTATTATCAAGCCGTGGCCTTTTAGAGGTTGTGGATTAGACTTTATTGGAGAGATTCATCCTTCTTCTTCAAAGGGGCATCGGTTTGTGTTGGTGGCCACTGATTATTTCACTAAATGGTCTGAAGCAATACCTCTCAAAAACATGACACATACGGAAGTAATTCAATTCATAACCGAGCACATTATTCATAGATTCGGCATTCCTCAAACATTAACTACGGATCAAGGTTCATCATTCATGTCACATCAAGTTAGAGAATTTACCAAATCGTATAAAATAAAGTTGCTGAATTCCTCTCCGTATTATGCCCAAGCCAATGAACAAGCTGAGTCTAGCAATAAGATATTGATCAAGCTCGCCAAGAAAAAGATTGAGGATAATCCAAGGAGATGGCATGAGTTATTGTCCGAGGCTTTGTGGGCGCATAGAATCTCAAGGCATGGTGCTACGAAGGTAACTCCATATGAGCTTGTATATGGTCAAGAGGCCGTTTTACCGGTGGAAGTAAATTTGAATGCTTTGAGATTAGCCAAACAAAATGACTTATCGGCAATGGACTTTTATAACTTGATGATGGACAATATTGATGAGGTTGCTGATAAACGCTTGGCTGCTTTGAAGTCCATCGAGAGAGATAAGTTGAGGGTAGCAAGAGCTTACAATAAGAAGGTCAAGTTGAAGAATTTTCAAGTTGGCGATCTCGTGTGGAAGGTGATCCTACCAATTGGTTCAAAAGAAAGAAAATTCGGGAAGTGGTCCCCAAGTTGGGAAGGTCCTTTTAAGATTGCAAGAGTAGTTCCCGGAAATTCATATTTGGTGGAATCCATAGAAGGGACACTGCTACCTCGAGCTCTCAATGGTAAATATTTAAAGAAGTATCATCCAAGTGTGTGGCAAGAAGCCTAGATAGGCAACGCCCGATATATAACTATCGCCCTAAGCACATATAATTGGCCGATATATAATTATCACCCAAAGCACATCCAAAATGGCCGATGGAGTGTTGACATCGTCCTTAGAACAAACTCTAAACAAGTTATTTTTCGGCACGCAAGCTTCGCCGAAAAACAGGGGGGCATGTGTTGACACTCGATTTTGGCATGGTCGAAAACATAATTAAGAAGGCCTCAAATGGCAAAGTGCTAAAAGTGAGAAAGTTCCGTATCGTCGAAAGGAGAAACTTTGATATTTGGGACATAGCCATCCGATCTCATCTCGAAGGCCGAAGTTATGTTCGAAGTACTGAGATTTTGTATGCAGAACACTATTCGGCTGATTACGCCCCCAAGACAGCCTCATATGAGAAACGTTTCTACATGGATTGTCTTCGTCTCGTCGAAATGGTCGATTTTGATATAAAAATCGTCTCAATCCGAGTTCGTATGCAAAAGTTAGAGCCATCGGAATGCAGCCCTGCGAGGAGGCAAAATATGGCGCGCCCCACCACACACATGTCTGATGGGTAGCGCCACCAATCAGCGGTTTTGCGTAAGAGATTCGGCCCTCAAGATGGCTTCGAATCGAAAAACGTTCAACACGAAAGTTGTTCGTCTCATTGAAGCGGTCAAATTTGCTTTTGGGATCATCTTCATCCGAGGTCGTTTGTGGCCTGTGGGATCTAAAAACCGAACTAATGTCCCAGACATACCTAAATCCGAGTTCGGTTAATTTTGGAAAGGTTTGGACGTGATTTGGAGTCCTTTTCTTGTACGGGAAGTCCAGCCGCCTCATAAATAGATGAGAGGTGACGGCCGATTGAACAACACACAATCGAACAAACACATCTACTACTTTTTCGTGTTCATCTATCTCCTACCCTTGTATCTTTCTTCTCGTTCTTCGTTCGTTCTTCTCTTGAAGGCCAGCAATCCACGAGGCCCTAGGGGCGATCAGGTCGACCTAGGGAAGCCCATAGCCACCGCGCGCCCTGACGGGGTCCCTCCCGGGCGTGTGGGGTTTCGGGTCTACAAAAGCGCCCGACGGATTGCTTGCGTACCGCGCTTCCGGACGGGTCTCCTTCGACGCGAGCTGCGGTGCATCACCCTCGACGTTGGAGGTACACGGTGACGTGTTCATGTGCGAACACACTTTTTCTCGCTGATGAGGCCGAGAGGGGCACAACGCCATAGGGGGCGCCACCGCCGGGAGAGGACGGTTGTGCGCACGACATCTTCGATAGGGAGGAGGAAGATGATGACTCTCAACATATCGTCGGGGAGGCTGCTGATGAAGTCTAGGCCTATCGGAGGCACTTGTGTTTCTGGCTCAGCCCGCCTCCGCTTGTTGGCAACCTCGTCCTCCACCTCCAGAGAATGGCCGCCGGCGGCTCTTTCTGTCAAGAGTAGAGAGCAGTGGGAGGATAGTGATTATGTAGCTAGATCAGGGCAGAAGAACAATGCATTGGTATTTACAAGTTACTAGGTAGGAACAATTTTAGCAGATTAAGAAAATAAAATCCCAATTCGTTGCTGAAATACTACACAGTTACATTGATATTGCTACACAAGTCAACATGCAGATACTAGAAAGAACACTTACTTCCAACAAAGTATGGACGGAGGATGTCGTCGGGGAAGTTAGCATTTATTGTATGGGTAGGCTCTTTTAGGTGCAGCGTAATTTTAGTGCCAACTTTCAGTACATTAAACTTAAAAAATTCTGCCCAAAGGCCTTCTTCAAAATAGGAGTGACAATCTTCATCAAGTTTTACAGAAACAACGATTGTAAATCCATGGTTTGTGCTCAATATGACATCACTGGAGTCTTTAGTTATGTAAAGGCCAAGATTTAGCGCTACTGTTGTCGTTGCAAAGCAAGGAATGTAATGCAGGAATTGATAAGATTGTTAAAGAACAGGGTAACATGATAGTATGGGAGTAGTAGTTAAAAGAACAGCACATCAGTTGATATGAAAGGACAAAAAATTACAAGTAAACAGATAATGTAACCATGATGTTGTGCAAATATATATGAGAGTAAACAAAAGAACAATACAACATTAATTTGCCTAATATAGTAGGAGAAGAATAATAATAAGAAGAAATCATGTTGTTCATGACGTTTGTGACCCGTCGTGGCACACGGCATGGCACATGTACTAGACTGGATGCACATACGTTTGTGCCAATAGGGAACGTTCCTGTGACCCGACGAGGACGTCGGCTCCTTTGAGTGAGGGTGTATGTGATAGCCTGGCATATTTTGGATGATAGACTACTCATATCAATAAGGAATTCCTTCTTTTCCGGGAGCCCATTCAAACAGAACTCCCAAGTTAAGCGTGCTTGGCTTGGAGTAGTTCTAGGATGGGTGACCGACCGGGAAGTTGGTCCCGGGTGCGCACGAGTGAGGACAAAGTGCGTAGAAAAGACTAGTATTGATCTGTGGGGCCAGTCTAGATCCCGCCAGGAGTAATGACCACCGGCGGTTGTGTCCCCAATCCGGTAAGCTGGGTCGACAGCGAGCAGCGTCGAGAAAGTCAGTGCCGATAGGCCGCATCAAGCGACAGTGGTGAAATGCGGTGGTGTTTGGCGGCAGCCAGCGGCGGCGACAGACGTCGAGCTAAGTGGTTGCTGCGGGGATAGGCGGTGACATGCATGGAGAGTCCCGGAGTAGTGTTAGTGTAGGTGCTACCGGGGAGGGGAGCGGGCGAGGGTTTTGTGACGTGTGGGTGCTGAGGTTTTTTTTGAAGTGGTGCTGAGGTTTTTTTTTTTGAAGTGGTGCTGAGGGTTTTCTGTCCTAGAATAATGTGCTTCGGAGGAAACGGTTTATTAGATCCAACCGTGTGTGATAAATCCTATATAAATATTACTCTCAACTAAACTAGCACTCCGGTGTGATGGAGATACGGACAACCGTTCGATCTGTGTACATCCTGCGGTTCAGACATGCGATCCGTGGGGATAGGTTCTGGCCAATCAGAACACAAATGATGCGGCACAATGAAAGTCGTCGGACAGTTTCAATCTTAGAAAAAAATATAATACACAAGCATAGATATAATACACACAAACTAGATAGATTCAATCCAACATCTCATCTTCATGCTTGATCATTAAGATTCTCCAGGAACTCGGTGTACGCGGCGTGCGGTATCCTGCGAGAATACTTCTACTTGAAGGAGCCAACGGCTCGTCCTCTTGCCTGCGCCAGAACACTAGAATACGTGTTGTTAATCTCATGGTTGCAGAACAGGCATCCATAGCCCCCATTCTTCCTGACACGCCTGTTATGCTTTCCAGCCATAAGCTCTGTGAGCGTTTGCCTCTTGAACCTCTCCTGGACGTCTTCATCCTCGCTGTCCACATCGTTAGATAGCACCTATACATAGTAAAAAATGTGACGTCCATATATTTTATAATGCGAATTCGCAAGGCACGGTTTATGAAACATAATATATCATGCAATAACGTGAACCCTAAATCAAAGCTAATTGGTTTGATGCCAAAAGTTGGCATGCCATATTTTAGCAACTGCCAAATGTTGGCTAGAGATTGGTTGCATACCAATTCTCGTTATCAATCTCACAAAAGGTTGCCAAATGTTGACAACTTTTGATTTTGCCAAATATTGGCAGCAATGCCAAATGTTGGTAGCAAACCAATCAGCCTATTATATGTATTTACCAAAAATGGGTATAGATGACCAACCGGTTCTCCGTCCGAGTCGTTGTCGTCACTGGAGTGGTCGTCGGAGTCGCTGTGGACCACCGGCTCCGGTTGGGGAAGCACGACGGCGGCGACAACGTCAAGGCCGCGCTGCTGTCCGCACGATACGTCATTTCCAACGACGACAATCTCTATGCCCACCTTCACGCTGTGCTCGGGTGCTTTGCCGGCCCCGACATGGTTACTCCCTCCCATGGTGCAGGGAGGCCGCTGATGACAATTGAGAACGGTGGCGAGGATGCAGGGGGGGAGAGAGGATTGTGTGTAGCGAGAATGTTAAAACCAGCGGCTCGGGCGCCATTAATAAAGGGCAGTTGGGACTTGATGTATACTACACAACTTGTTCTTGTAGACTCGTGTTGGGCCTCCAAGCACAGAGTTTTGTAGGACAATAGCAAATTTCCCTCAAGTGGATGACCTAAGGTTTATCAATCCGTGGGAGGCGTAGGATGAAGATGGCCTCTCTCAAACAATCCTGCTACCAAATAATAAAAAGTCTCTTGTGTCCCCAACACACCAAATACAATGGTAAATTGTATAGGTGCACTAGTTCGGCGAAAAGATGGTGATACAAGTGTAGTAATGATAATAGGTATTAATTTTTGTAATAGTAACAATAAAAAAACAGCAAGGTAGCAAGTAACAAAAGTGAGCACAAACGGTATTGCAATGCTTGAAAACAAGGCCTAGGGTCCATACTTTCGCTAGTGCAATCTCTCAACAATGCTAATATAATTGGATCACATAACCATCCCTCAACGTGCAATGAAGAATCACTCCAAGGTTCTTATCTAGCGGAGAACATAAGAAGAAATTGTTTGTAGAGTACGAAACCACCTTAAAGTTATCCTTTCCGATCGATCTATCCAAGAGTTCGTACTAAAATAACACCAAGTTATCCTTTCCGATCTATCTATCTAAGAGTTCGTACTAAGATAACACCATATGATATGCATCAACCAACTCTAATGTCACCTAGATACTCCATTGTCACCACAAGTATCCATGAGTTAATTATACGATACGCATCAAACAATTTCAGATTCATAATACTCAATCCAACACAAAGAACCTCAAAGAGTGCCCCAAGATTTCTATCAGAGAACATGGTATGAAAACGTGCAATCAACCCCTATGCATAGATCCCCTAGGTCACCGGAATCCGCAAGTTGATGCCTCAACATATATCAAGTGAATCAATAGAATACCCCAATGTCACTACGGGTATCCCACGCAAGACGTACATCAAGTGTTCTCAACCAAAATATTCAATCCAACATAACGACATCTCAAAGGGAAAGATTCAATTCATCACAACATGATAGCAAGGGAATAACATCATATAATCCAACTATATTAACAAAGCCCGTGATACATCGTGATCGTGACATCTCAAGAACACGAGAGAGAGAGAGATTGAACACATAGCTACTGGTACATACCCTCGGCCCCGAGGGTGGACTACTCCCTCCTCGTCATGGCCTCCGCCGCGATGATGAAGATGGCCACCGGAGATGATCTACCCTCTCCGGCAGGGTACTGGAATGCCTCAATATTAGTTTTTTGTCGATACAAAGAGTTGCGGCGGCGGAACTTCTGATCTGGGTTATTTCTAGGGGTTTCTGAATATATAGGATTTTTGGGCGTCGGTTTCACGCGAAGATGGGCCACGAGGGGCCCACAAGATACCAGGGCGCGCCAAAGGGGGCTGGCGCGCCCTGGTGGGTTGTGGCCACCTCGTGCTCTTCTGGCCCTCCCATGAAGCTTGTAGTGCCTCTTTTGTTCCAAAAAAATCGTCAAAAAGTTTTGTTGCATTTGGAGAACTTTTATTTCTGCACAAAAAACAACACCACAGTAGTTCTGTTGAAAACAGCGTCAGTCCGGGTTAGTTCCATGCAAATCATACCAAAACCATATAAAATTGGTGTAAATATGGCATGAATACTTCATAAATTATAGATATGTTGGAGACGTATCAGGACTTGAGAGGGAGGCGGGTGGCGGTTTAAAGGGACGGTTCGCCTCTCGGTGAGCCGCTTGCCCGTCGGACTGCTGGCATGCGCACCGTCAATTCACACGCCTGACGACACGTCTCCCTGCGAAACTGCGCAGCGAACACGCCTCCCATCAATTCACACACCTACTCGCACGTATCTCGGTCAGCCTGCGCGCCGACCTGCTAGCATGCGTCCTGTCAAATCATATCTGGTTGCACGGATCGTGGGGCGTGTATTGTTTTTCTGCGAAGCTACGCCACTTACTCCCTCCGTTAATATTGTTGTCTATAAATTTGATCAAAGTTTACAAAGCTTGACTTTAACCAACGCTAATAGCGAACTAAATAAAAACAGTTTGGATTAATAAACCGTTTGCGATGTTCACATGACAGTTCTGTGTTGCATCTATTAATAAGCCCCCGTTTGCAAGAAGCTTAGATGAAAACTTCTCTCAAATTGGACGATTTATTTACCACGACCTATAAGTTACCTATCATGAAATCATGTCAATGTTCATGAATTCTAGCTTAGCTGGGCGTTTGCTGGAATATGAAAACCAAGAGTCAATGTTTGCGGCCCCGAGATGTTCGAAATTTATTGTTTTTCCTTCCATGGGGACTAAACATGCGCCCAAAACAAAAAAATTAATTTCTAATCCATTTGGGCGCACAACAGCATGTGCATATAGTTCAAATTTGAAATTTAAAAATTAAATACCGAAGGAATCAATTTAATGTATAAAAATGTCTTAATGTTCTTTAAAAATAAAATTTTAACACTGCACTCCTATTGTCACATGTGCACTACAGAAAAAGTTTGACATGCATGCCTCGAAGTGGCGGTGGTGTGGTGGGACGAGTGGGGGTGTGGGGGTCCGGCACACAATACGCGTCGTATGCGCGCCACCATGTGGGGTTGTCCGGTTAGTTAGGCATCAAGCTGGCAATGGGGATTACTCAGGCGGGTATGTTGGAGTCTCATCCCCGTCCCCATCACCGCCCTCCCATTCCAGTCCCCATCTCCGTACCCGTGCATGGGGATAAAAAGTTTCCCATCCCCGTCACCACTTCTTTATCCCCGTAGGGAAACCCAACATGCATTTAAGAACAACATTTGATAGTATTTCAGTAAAAAAACAGTATTTCATTGCAATAAACAATATGTTGTGGCTAAGTTTGGGATTTCTTAGGGATTTTTGGGCCAGATGGGTGGGATCTGTGGAAATTTGGGTGACTGAGGGCGCAAATTATGTGGGGTCTACTAATTTCAGAGCCCACATGTAAGTACTTCATGGTTAAGGCGGGTAATGCTATATATATCCCTTCCCCATCCCCGTCCTGCACGCTGGGTGAGGTATTTGACCCACCATCTTCCCCATGGGAATTCAAGATGGCACTTCTCCGTGCCCTATTAGAGTAATTACCCATGGGGATGCGGGTAATGGTTTTAACCATTGCCAGCTTCAGGTGAGGCACGTGCCACATCAAAGGTCGTGCATTGGGTATATATTTAAAGCATCTCGATCATGACCTTTTTCATGCATATGTTTGTGTCTCATGCATGCGGTGGTGGTCCTCATACACTCACTCATGCGGTTACCACCGACACACCCATTCGTTTCCCTTGCGCGGTCTATCACCTTGGAGGGCGCGGTGAGAGGGGTTTGTTCAAAGGTGGATTCATCTTAGTCCGTGTTTCGGCGAAGATCATGGTGAGATTCCGGACCAAAGTTTGGGCGCATGTCTGCACGCTCGTGCTCATTATACACGGTGTGAACCTCCATGATTTTTTTTCCGGTTTGTGAAGGTTCCACATCAAAGGTGTGCATTGGGTATTCAAAACATCAGACAACACCTCCGTACATATGTTAGGGCAGCATGGAGGCGGTGGTTGTCCACGGACACTGCCCCCCTCGCACAATTATCAGTGTCACTCCCATCTGTGGCCTCACGTACTTTTGTACCACAACGAGAAACGTTAATTATTGTGGATTCTTTTTTGGTCGATGTTTGCGATAGGCCATGGGTGTGATATTACATGGTATAATTTGAGTGCGTGTAGTGTACGCATGAATGTCTCTCCCATTGGCTCGAATGGGGGGGGTATATATATACTACGCGTCGTGAACCTTGCTTTCCGTGCGGACTTTAAGATTCCCGAGGAAGGTGTGCCACACCAAAGTTTGTGTGTTAGGTATGTAAACATCACACAACACTTCCATACATATGTTTGATCCACGCTTAGACGGTGATTGTCTTTGGATACTCCTTCATGTGGTTGTCGTTGGAAAGTCCATTCCTGGGCCCGCGTGGATGTCCATCACATTGAATGACAATGAGAGAGAGGTTACCATGGTGTATTCTTCAATTGGTTTGTGTTGTGGTATATATTATATAGGTCATTTGAGTTTCCTTACCAAAGTCTGAGCGCATGCGTACGTACGCGTGAATTGTTCCCATCGCTGCTCGGCATCTTAGTTGTACGCGTCATGAACACTCGCTAGGGGGGGGGGGACTTTCCGGTTCCAAAACATGTGCCACATCAAAGTTGCACATGAGGTATATATTAATGAATTCAAACGCAACAAAACATTTTCGTACATATGTTTACGCCACCTGCAGGTGATGGCTGTCTTCGACACTCCACCGCGTGGTTATCGGCGTCACGCCCATTCATGGGCCTCGATGGAAGTCCATCCTTTCGACTGACAGCGGGAGAGGTTTGACCAAAATGTTGATTATTTGGTCGGGATGTCGGTGTTGTGAGGCGCATGGGCCATAGTCCAGCTTTGACCGGAAGAGAGATGGGGTGGTTTGACCATGCAGGATTCATGTATATGTTTCATTTTCGTGTTACGAGATGGGTGAGATGCGAGACCTGTTTGGGGGCATGTATTCATATCTAGGATTCTCCCTCCCACCGACACGAAGTGGTGACGGAGGAGACATGTGCCACATCAAAGTTGCGCATTGGGTATTTTGAACGATCAAACCACCTTGTGCATACATATTTTTGTTCCACATGCAGGCGTGTTATTGTTCTGACCCCTTTCCCACATTTTTTTTGGCGAAATGCTCCTATATATTATTATTCTAGGAGTAAGTAGCAAACGATTCAAATGTAACAACCGTTTGCGATTGTACACTCAACATACACCATTCTCTCCGACGCTCGCACATCAGAACGGTCCACTGGTGGGCGCCAGACACGATTGGGCTCCACGGGACTTCCCTCGCAAAAATATCTACCGCCTTGAGCTATTTGAAAAATGGCGGTTCCGCGGGTTTTTCCTATTTGATAGCAGACACTTATTATGTTTCTGCTGTGTGTGATGTTTGTTGCTCCCGCGCTGGCCGCGCCGCTTCAATCCCATAATCTAAATTTTCAGTAGCCCCGGCATCCTGGAATGTCACTCCCGCCTAGTAAAATTTTAAGTAGCCGCGCGACATTTCCTCAAACACCACCTGCCCCCGCTCCCCACCACAAAACCTCTGCTCAGATTACGTAAAAAGGAAAACCTCCGCTCCCGCACGTACCACTCCTCTCCCTCGCTCAAACCCTAGCTAGCCCACGGCCGCCGCCGTCGGCCCCGACTCCACCTTCATTCTCTGCAGGCCTTCCTGTGACTATCTCGAAGTCCTCATGAAGATCCATAACAAGGGGGTTGGACTAGAGTCGTCCGTGCAATCGACAGTAGTGCTCCTCCATGTCGAATGCACGCACAACTCTGCTCCACCCCGTAGTGTCGGCCTTCGAAGCACCCTCTTTCCCGCAGATCCCCATCCCCATCCTCACCCACACTCCAGAGTGTCGCAACCTCAGCCCGGCTATGCTTCCCGGGGAGTTGGATGAGCAAATGGCCAAAAAGAGGTATATCGAGGCCTGTCCGCTGGACAACGGCGAGGTGGCCGCCGAGGACCCCCGGGGAAGCTCACTACGAAGACTGACCCGGGGCTTTTAATAAGCGGGCTCGCGCATGTTTGTATGTCCCGGCAGCCGGCTACGACATCGAGCTCGTCGACAGCGATGGCTTGACACGGGCTATGCCATAGGTTAAGTGACGCACCCCCACCCCTTTGGGTTCAACCTCCTTGGATCTCCTCCATGCCCCCGCCGCTGATCTACTCTGCTTCGTTGTCAGGATTTTGCCTTCATCGCCATCGAGACCCTTTTGTCATTTCTGAAGGTCGCATTCTATATATATGGCGGTGGCTCGGCATCGTCAGCTGCCAAGTCAGACCTCATTGACGACGACAACAACGACAAGGGTGCCCTAACCGTCTCTTCCAAGGGGAAATAGCCCATCCACGACATCAGGGACGTCACCCTGCAGACGTGCTCTTCCAATGGGAAGGAGCTAAGCTGCCACAACAGGAGCGCACGGTGCGCATCCCTAGTCCAGGCTCTTCCAAGGGGTATGAATTGTAATGTTCAAAAGTGTAATTTGATATGCTGGAGTATGAATTGTTCAGTTCAATTTCAGTGCATACGTTTGGTTGTCTGTAGTGAGCATATACCTTGTTTAGCGTGATATGTGGTTGTTTGTAGTGAACATATGTCCAGTTTCATTGCTTGCTTTGGTTGTTCAATCATACAATTGGTTCCCGTTAAAGCTGGTGTATTTAACACGCCCCTGTTTATTTCAGTTTTCTCACAATGTGATGTTGAATCATACAATTTGATGTTTAAGCACATGGTACGTTCTATGCATTTTCAACAATATCGATATGAATGAATGTTTGGTTGATGTTAAGTCTGTTGTAGTGAGCATATGCTTCCTTTAAAGGTTTTTGGTTGTTTGTGGTTAGGATTTGCCTAGTTTCAATTGCTATATTTGGTTGTTTGTAGTATGCCTCTGATCTACTCTGCTTTGCTGTCAGGAATTTGCTATGCTGGAGTATGAATTGTAATGTTCAAAAGTGCAATTTGATATGCTGGAGTATGAATTGTTCAGTTCAATTTCACTGCCTATGTTTGGTTGTGTGTAGTGATCATATACCTATATTTGGTTGTTTGTAGTATGCCTCTGATATACTCTGCTTTGCTGTCAGGAATTTGCCTTCATCGCCAACGAGACCCTTTTGTCATTTATGAAAGTCGCGTTCTATGGCGGTGTTTTGGCATCGTCGGCTGCCCAGTCAGGCCTCATTGACGACGACAACTTGTCGTCGACAAGTGCGCCTTACGCTGGAGTATGAATTGTTCTGTTCAATTTCATGAACGCCTATGTTTGGTTGTCTGTAGTGAGCATATACCTTGTTTAGCTGTTTTTGGTTGTTTGTAGTGAACATATGTCCAGCTTTCAATTGCTAGATTTGGTTGTTCAATCATAGAATTGGTTCTTGTTAAAGCTGGTGTAGTTAACACGCCCCTGTTTATTTCGGTTTTCTCACAATGTGATGTTCATCACAGAGTTTGATGTTTAAGCACATTGTACATTCTATGCAATTTCAACAATACCGATATGAATGACTATTTGGTTGTTGTAGTATGCCTTGTTTATTTAGTTATTCACAATGTGCAGTACAATTTGATTAATACCAGTTCAATGGCCATATTTGTTTCCTGTTAAGCCCGGTGTAGGTAATACACCCCCTGTTTTTTTTCACTCTGTGATGTTCAATTATACAATTTGATGTTTAAGTACAAGCTTTGTTCTATGCAAATTCAACAATACCATTATGCATGACTTTATTTTGTTGTTGTTAAGCCTGATGTAGTGAGCATATGCCTATTTTAATGGTTTTTGTTTCACATGGCTATATTTGTTTCCCATGTTATACTCCCTCCGCCCCATAATATAAGACGCTAAGACATCCAATATGTTAGCACATTGGATGTAATTAGATCTTATATAGTGGGACATAGAGAGCATCATGTGAGGTAACTAATAAAGATTGTTAGTACAATGGGACAAAATGTGGCAATTAAACTATTTATTTACAGTTTGTCCAAGACAACAATGATATGCAATATATTAACTCAGAACTCTGTACCCTTTTACTGCACATAATGAGTTGTTAGATGACAATCTCTGTATCTTTTTCCTTTGCAGTGGTCTCCAACGTAGTCTACCCAAGATCACCTCTCAAACTACATGATCGTTGGACATGCAAATGTACATGTATTTCTACCAGACTAGAATGACTATCTGGAATTCATGAAGATATTAAAGGATGGGCGGTCGGCCATCACAAGGGATTGGGCTAGAGTCGTGTGTGCATTCGACATGGAGGGGGGGCACACTACAGGCATTCCGCTTCACCTTTTACAGCAACCAGAATATCTTTTGCCTCTTTCTTTGCCGTCTTTAATACAAGTATTCAACCGCCCTTCATCATTCTTTATTTGGTGCTTATGTAATTCTTTCGTTGACGTAATTCTTGAACGTATGTACCTGTGAATGGAATAATGCATTGGTTGATGAACCTATCTATGTATATGTAAAAAGCCATTCCCTACTTTCAAATTCAAATTTTGTACAATTTTAAATTGTAGCGATTAAAATAACAATAAAATGCTCTGCGGGTCATTACGCCGCACACGGTTTGTAAGTTTGTTTGTGATATACCTCATGATCCGACACGTTTCACAAATAGAAAACGTGTGGGCCCATGCACACAGTTGCCGTTTGCAAACCGTGTGTGATTTCAGGCAGTATCACAAATGGTGCAACCGAATTCAACATTGGTGATAGAATCTCTGTCGCACACAGTTTAAAATGATAAACTGTTTGTGATGTAGTATGCATCGCAAGCGTTGGACCACAGAATAGCGCGTGCGATAGTTATCATGTCGGACGCGAGTATGACATTCAGAAGTTTCTTAAACTTATCCGATACTTGTACGACAGTTAAATTATCGTCTTAGTTAAATATCACAAACGGTTCGGACAATATAAATGTGCGTGATATACTCCTTATCCTACACGCTTTGCAATTATGAACTGTTTGCGATTCAGCACACATCATAAATGGTGCGCTACAGAATAGCGTGTGCGGTGTTAGTGTCATCTCACACGAGTTGCAAGGATGAGCCGTATGGGAAGGATGCCATATCTCAAACGGTTGACTGGTGACTCTCGTTTGTGATAGATGAGGACATCCCATACGCTTAGTTTTACCAAACGTTTGCGTTCGTTGGCCACCATCGCCGACGAGTTTTCTATGTCGTGTGGGATGGACCCCCCTATCGCCCACACAGGCAAGGCGACGGTTTAAAACTACGTCACGGAAAGGGGTTAAAAACCGTTTGTATAGCACGTCGCTGCACCAGTGATGCAACAAACAAGTTCATAACATCGTCCAACACAAGCCCCACCAGGCAGCAAGCACACATAAAAGTATGGAGGACCTGGGGGTTTGATTACATGCAGAAATGTTGTTATCACCATCGTTGATCTCCTATAGCAACTTACCATAGAGGCTCCAACCCTGACAACTTCCTACAACACACTATCTCCTGCATAAATACTAAATAGTTTCCACGCCTCTCCACACATTAGACAACAATGCTAGCTTAATTGCCCTATCGCTACGACGTGGCATGTCACTATTAGGGAAAACCCTAGTAGTAGCGCATGGCTAGGCTACGCCGTTACAACTAACTTTTAGCAGTAGCGCATGTCTAGCCCCACGCTAATGCTAACTTCCTTTAGCAGTAGCGTGTTTCTGGCCTGCACTGCTGCTAAGTAATAGCAGCATGGGCTACAGCCCGCGCCGGTACTATTCGTCCGTATTTCATTTCTTCAGATTATACTGTATCTATACAGCGATATACAAATTTTGATACAGTAGAAATTGAGAGGTTCTTATATCATTATGATAGTGATAAATTGTTATATCATTGGGTGAAAAAACAGATTACTTTCGTGGCTGGATCCAAGTGACCAAGTTGATTTAGTAGTACGATATCGTCCTACTAATCCAACTTGGCCATTTGGATACATCCACTCTAATCTGATCCGTGTTTCTTTCACCCAATGATATAAAAACTCATCATTATCATAATGATATAACAACTAAGGAATCATCATCGTTGTCATGTAACAATTCTTAGTATAACAACTCGTCATCCGTAGTCATATAATAACTCACCACCAATATAGCACAGGACAAGTTAACCAACACTAGCTAATTGTTAACCAACACTAGGTACTCATCATCATTCTAGCACATAATGAGTACTAGCTAGGACCTACTCCTCTCTCTTAGGTAAAATAGCATAAAACAGGTAAACCCCTTCATCTCCATTATGGAGAATAGAGATCCACCTGTCTCCAACTTGTGGCCTGCGCAAATCCATGTTTTCTCCAAGTGGTTGCCTGCACGCATTCATTGCTTTCCTCCATCCTTTGATTTTGAGGCTTTCATCCGTTCGAGAAATCGAGTATCCACTGCGGAAACCCACCGGCAGACTTGGTCGTAAGCTATTAATACCCAAATGACCTTCAGAAAACATCAGGTCAGGCACAACCTCCGGCAGGGGTTTCTGTTGAAAAACATAATAGTAACATAGTTAGCGATCTAGTTTTGCTTAAGAAGAATGTATGGAAAAGATGGACTAGTGACACAATAGTAAGAAATCTTACCATGCTATCTGCATGGATGTTCACATGGTTCAACTCGTGCACTAGTGGCACGCATCCAATATAGTTTTGTCAATTTGATAATTGGTCTTAAAAGTCTCAACATCATTAATAAATGAGATAAGGTAATTTTTCTCCAACCAAGTTAGCTCTGAGCCATAACTGTAGTAGGTCTTGTCTACCACCTTCCATGTATTTCTTTGAGAAAAGAAATAAGCTATCAATTATAAATAAACAAGTTTAGTAGGGATTAGTACCAACTATTTCTTAATAAATAATATAAATTACTTAACAAATTTGTTGAAAACCTCACATGGTGGTAGAACTGGAACCATGTCCACATCCACCCAAATGTCGATATTATCTTCACAATCATTTGCAAGACCAAGTTCAAAGGTTATTTTCATGTCCTCCTGAAACCCGTAGGCCTTGCATAGTACTCTCCAATTTGAACAACCAAAATGTGAGTGATTTAATGCATTGTAGAACTTAACTTTCAAAACAACATGTTTCGTCCTAAGGTGATCTTTCTTCGTCTCCATACTCTCCCTATCTTTGAAATCAAGCTTCTCCAAGACATATGGTCTTGCATAGCAGGGAATGCACTAGTCGAATTGTAAAAAACGGAAATGACACGTTAAAGCAAAAAGCACAAGTCATGCTTAATTATATAAAAATACATGTTGTTGTTACATACCGTAAAATATTTGAAGTCCTCCTTCAGCGTGACGGTGAAGCACCTATCGTTTTCTAAGTGAGGCAGGTCACACATACCCCGTCGTCGGTGCAGTAATCGCACTCAGGGATCCTCTGTCGTCAGACATTTCTTGTGTTCATGATTCAAAGATTAAAAATCGATGGCAATTATACCAGGAACTCAACACACAAATCACTATTCAGCACATTTGACTTTCGGTCTGTTGAGTCTCCCTTGAAAAACTCTCATCTCTGGTGGTGTATATGGTGGACACCCCCTCTCTGATATTGCGGCCATCGGTGATGATCGCTCCTCCCTTCATTCCTGAGTGCATTACACCAAAATGTCTAGCACCCAGGAATGAAGGAGAAGCGACCCCCACGACAACAGTCGGGATTCTTCCGCTCTCATATATCGACCGTCGGTGATGGCGCATTCCCCCCTTCCCTCATGCATTACCAAGGTCTATCACGAGGAGAATAGGAGAAAGCGACCCCCATGACAACAATTGGGATTCTTCCTCTCTGATATGTCGACCGTCGGTGATGGTCGCTTCCTGTCTTCCCTTGGGCATTACCAAGGTCTATCATGAGGAGAAGAGCTGGAAGCGACCCCCACGACAACAGTCGGGATGTTTCCTCTCTGAAAGTCACACAAGGAGCCTCAACTGACTAAAAGTAAACCCATTACATATATGGAGTAATGACATAAAAATGGGTTACATTTTGCTGGAATGTCATTTAATTCCAGTTCTGGCATATCATGGGCACTTGATATTTCTTAATTTGTAGCAAAAGTACTATTGAAATCCACAAAAAAATCGGCATGACCTTTGATAAAATAGGACATATCAAGCGCCTGAAAATTGACGGAACAGAAATGAATCAACATTCCGGCAAAACATAGGCTACTCGGAGGTGTTCCCTGCAAAATCATACAAATGTCCAAAGAGACAACCAATACATGTCCAAATATCATCGAATTTTAGCTCTCGACAGAATTTTTTAGTGAAATGATGATATGTCTCCAACGTATCTACTTTTACAAACACTTTTGCTCTTGTTTTGGACTCTAATTTGCATGATTTGAATTAAACTAACCCGGACTAACACTATTTTCAGCAGAACTACCATGGTTTTATTTTTGTGCAGAAATAAAAGTTCATGGAATTGGACGAAACTTTCTGGAGATTTTTTATGGAATATGTAGAAAATACTGGAGCGAGGATCCACCGAAGGGGGCCCACCAGTTGCTCACAAGGCAACAGGGTGCGCCCACCCCTGGGCGCGTCCGGTTACGTTGTGGGGCCCACGAGGCTCCGCTGACCCTAATCTCAAGCCTATATATTCCTATTCTCTGAGAAGAAAATAAGAGAGAAGTTTTCATTGCGTTCTACGAGACGGAGCCGCCGCCACACCCTGTTGTTCCACGGGAGGGCTGATCTGGAGTCCGTGTGGAGCTCCGGAGAGGGGAATTTGTCACCATCGTCATCACCAACCCTTCTCCATCAACAATTCCATGATGCTCACCACGGAGAGTGAGTAATTCTATTGTAGGCTTGCTGGACAGTGTTGGGATTGGATGAGATTTATCATTTAATCGAGTTATTTTGATAGGGCTTGATCCCTAGTATCCACTATGTTCTGAGATTGATGTTGCTATGACTTTGCTATGCTTAATGCTTGTCACTAGGGCCCGAGTGCCATGATTTCAGATCTGAACCTATTATATTTTCGCGAATAAGAGAGTGTTTTGGATCCTAGCTTGCAAGTTGTATGCGCCTATTATGTGTTATGATTCGTAGAGCCCAAGGTGACAAGAATTGGGATCATCTCCGGTGATGACCGTAGTTTGAAAAGTTCATGTTTTCACCATGTGTTAATGCTTTGTTCCGGTTCTCTATTAAAAAGAGGCCTTAATATCTCTTAGTTTCCTTATGGACCCTGCTGCCACGGGAGGGTAGGACAAAAGATGTCATGCAAGTTCTTACTATAAGCACGGTTTGCTATATACGGAATACGCGCCTACATTATATTGATGAATTGGAGCTAGTTCTTTCTCATTCTAGTGTGTCACTGTTACATGATGAATTTCATCCAAATCAATTATTCATCACTGATCCATGGCCTGCACTTTTTGCATATTGATTTCCGTTATGTTACTTTCGTTACTTCTACTGCTACAATCAATACAATCTGTTGCTTTTTACTGTTCCTAATGATTTTGTTACTGTGCTACTAAAACCTTCATTGTAGAAAGAAATTCCAGGTGTGGTTGAATTGACAAATCGACGGCTAAGACCAATAAGTATTCTTTGGCTCCCCTTGTGTTGAATCGTTAATTTGGGTGAAATACTACCCTCGAATACTGTTGCGATCCTTTATACTTGTGAGTTATCAAGAGCTTTTTCTGGTGCTGTTGCCGGGGAGCATAGCTCTATTTGTTGAGTTCACATGGGATTTCCAATTTTCATTATGAAGAATCTGAAAGACGCTAAAACCAAGATCATACCCTCTAGGATGAGGACAGTTAAGAAATTGCCATCTAGCTATGCACTTGATTCACCTTATGTTTTGAGTAAGCTTGCGACACCACCACTTGCTATTCAATCCGATATGTCGCAAGTAATTGATGATGCTACTTATGTTTTGAATTGAACTTATGATGATGCTACTATTATGCTAGATGAAACTGAAACTGTGCCACTAGGTGATTTACTTGATGCTCATATTGCTAAGTCTAGAGAACTTGATAATGCTGAAATTGATGAAAACTATGATTCACCTATTCTATCTAGATCTCCTCCTAGAACTGAAATGCTTGATGTACCGGATGGTTATGTTATGGATGGGGAGATAGCTAGAGGCTTTCTTGCTTGTAATGATAGACATGATCTTAAGAAACTGCTGAGTAAACTGAAAGAAAAATCTATGAAGGAGAAAATGAAATATGATCCTAAATTTGCTACTTCTCCTAAATTTGTTGCCGATAAGGATTATGAATTCTCTGTTGATCCTGAGTTAATTACTTTGGTAGAATCTAATCCTTTTCATGGTTATGAATCTGAAACTATTGTGGCACACCTTACCAAATTAAATGATATTGCTACCCTATTTACTAATAAGGAAAAATTCGATACTACTATATTCTTAAGATTTTTTTCTTTCTCATTAAAGGTGATGCTAAGAAGTGGTTAATTACTCTTGCTCCTGGTTGTGTGTGTAGCCCCCGGGATATGATATATTACTTCTCTGAAAAATATTTTCCTGCTCATAAGAAACAAGCTGCTTTACAGGAAATATTTAACTTTGTGAAAATTGAAGAAGAGAGTACCCCTCAAGCTTGGGGGAGGCTTCTCAGCTACTTAAAAGCTTTGCCTGATCATTCTCTTAAGAAAATGAAATACTTGATATCTTTTATAATGGACTAACCGATGCTTCTAGGGACTACCTAGATAGTTGTGCTGGTTGTGTTTTCAGGGAACAAAATGTTGGGCAAGCTGAGGAATTATTGAATAATATTTTGAAGAATGCTAGTGATTGGACACTTCCTAAACCACCTCCTGAACCAACAACGAAGACGAGATGTATTATATTCCTTAGTCCACAAGATATGCAAGAAGCCAATAAATCTATGAAGAAAATGGTATTAAAATTGAAGATGTCAAGAATTTACCACCTACCGAAGAAATACATGGACGTGATATCCCTACACAGGTAGTAGAGGTAAATTCTCTTTGTGGATTGGACGAAGGTGATATACCTTACAATAAAAAATCTAGTCAATGCATGGATGAATTTGATAATTACATTGTTAAGCAAGAACATTTCAATATGTATGTTAAGGATCAATTCAAATGAAATGCTATTATGATTGATGGCTTGAGTGACTTGATGTTTAGAATTGCTAGATGTTAGAGGTTTAGGTAAACACTCATCCATGGTTCATACCCAGTTAGAACAAGTTGTTAAGTCACAAAATGATTTGCTCACTGAAATGAATAATAAACTGAATGATCATGGTATTAGAGTTGTTACTAGAGGGGGTAAAATGACACAAGAACCTCTATATCCTCATGGACATCCTAAAAGGATTGAGCATGATTCTCAGAACATTAATCATAATACGCCTAGTCCATCTAAGAAGAAAAAAATGATAGAAGTTTGAATGATTCTAGTGAACCTGTGGTAGAAAAACACTCTGAGAATCATAATGATGTTTCTATTTCTTATCCCGAGACACAATCTGGTAGTGAACATGCACCTAGTGATAATGAAAATGATGATGTACATGTTGTTGCTCAACTATATAATGATAAATAACCTGATAATGATGTAGAAATAGAACCCGCAGCTGATCTTGATAACCAACCTCCTAAGAATAAATGTTATGATGAGAGAGATTTCATTGCTAGAAAACATGGTAAAGAAAGAGAGCCATGGGTTCAAAAACCCATGCCATTCCCTCGCAAGCCTTCTAAAAATACGGATGAGGAGGATTTTGAGCACTTTATTGAAATGCTTAGGCCAGTCTTTTTGCGAACACGTTTGATTGATATTCTGAAGTTGCCTCCTTATGCTAAATATATGAAAGATATGTTCACTAATAAAAGAAAGATAACTAAAACTGAGATTTCCACCATGCTTGCTAATTACTCTTTTGAGGGTGGAGTGCCTAAGTTATTGGGAGACCCCGGGATACCTACTATACCTTGCTCCATTAAACGAAGTTATGTTAAAAGCGCTTTATGAGATTTAGGAGCCGGTGACAGTGTTATGCCTTTCTCTCTATATAAAATACTTGATTTGAATAAGCTCACACCTCTTGAAATATCTTTGCAAATGGCTGATAAATCCACTGCTATACCTATTGGGATTTGTGAGAATGTCCCCGTTGTTGTTGCAAATGTCACTACTCCAACGGACTTTGTTATTATTGATATGCCCGAGGACGACAACATGTCAATTATCCTTGGTTGACCCTTTTTGAATACTGTAGGGGCTATTATTGATTGCAACAAAAGCAATGTTACTTTTCATGTTAACGGAAATCATCATATGGTATACTTTCCGAAGAAACGAATTGTGGTGAATAATATCAATTCTATTGAGCAAATAGCAATAATCACTTTTGGAGAGTTCAAATTTCATCCCCCTACCGTCAAGAATAAATATGATATTCTTATTGTTGGGGAAATGCATATCCCCATTGAGGTAACCTAGTGTCATACAAAAAAAATCCGGTTTCATGTCAATCGAAAACGGTTCGTTAATAAGACTTGGTCAACCTTATTAATGGATTCTTTTTGAGAAGCATGTGGTCGATAAATTTAGTAAACATAAATTTCTGTAACTTTAGTTTACTCTCTGTTATTTATAGTTTGATAAAGAAAAATGACATGATTATCGTTTTCTTGAATAAACCGTGCAATAAAAAATGATCCAAAAATAAAAGTGCTTAGAATGTCGTAAAATTTTAACGTGATTTTTTATAGAATATTTAAGAATTTCTGGAGCTAAACACACCCTAGTGGGTGCGCCTTTTGCTCACAAGGCAACAGGGCGCGCCCACTCCTCATGGGCGCGCCAAGATGCCTTGTGGGTCCCACGGGGACCCACTCACTTAGTACTTCAGCCCACATCATCTCTTACCTCTAGAAAAAATTCCTAGTTACTCTCCCTGTCTCTTTCTCTCCTCTCGTATTCTTGCTAGCAAACCTGAGATTTTCGATCTCTTTGCTTGGAGCTCCATTTCCGAAACTGTTTTTAGGGATCGCTCCATGGTATTTGACTCCTCCATTGCTCCAATTAGTTTTTGCTGAGTGGATTATATTTTGCATATTTTATTGCTCTTAGTGCTACTGAAGATGAGCTTGCATGTTGAATTCTTTGAGTTCCAAGTAGTTTGAATGCTTGATATAGCCTCTAGGAATCCATATGAGTAGTTGCTATCAATCTTATAAAGTTTTTTGACATAACTTTGTGTGGTCCAAAAATTTCAGAAATTTGTTCTTAGGAAAATGAACATCTTTAGGAGGAGTTCTCCGTGGAAAAGGTCCTCTTGGGAGTCATCGAGCAAGAGATCGGTGCAACAAGCATACATTGAACCAAGGGCAAGCTCAACATGAATTGCCGAAGCTAAATCTTGTCGGTGGCCGTGTAACGAGTTTATGACAGGTGCCTGTATTAAGTAAGAATTTGACCAATACATTTAGAACACCGAGCTCATCGCCTTCCTCACAGATAAGTGTACGCAACATTATATCCTCACTCATTCGTTCACCCAGAAGATTGAGTACCATTCCCGTACTTCTAGAGTTTTGTTCAATCTCTATGATAGATCATTTGGTATGTCTCTAGAAGAATTCTGTTATGCATGCAAAATTCCATATTGGGGTTCACTCAATGAACCGCAAAAATATGATTATGATATGTTCCTTAGAAGTCTTTGCAATGGTGAGGATAGAGGAGTTACGCAAGATGGAATAAAAAGTATTCAATTTCCCTGTATTCGCTACTTTGCACTGTTTAATGGGTAATGTATTGTTGGTAAACAAGATTACAACGTGTTGTGCGCTCCAGACTTGAGCATTATTCACACCGCGCTAACAGGTGCTAAACTGTACAACCTAGGGGCAATTATGGCACGTCGTCTGCACCACAATGCGGGCGAAGGAGATTTATTTGGAGGAATTTATGCCTCTCGCTTAGCCACGAAGTTAGGGGTCTCGCCTCGACCCAACAATCCTATATTACCTGATAAATACCTAGACTTTAAGGCAATGCGGCACCATGATTTTATTAAAGACGGAACTCAAAGATATGATTATAATTTGATATTTGATAAATACAACGTTGTCTCTGTTATTTTGCATGTGCCTATTCTTTTTGACTTTCAGAGCAAACATAGATATTTCATCTATGAGAATGAAGCGCATGAGTACAACACAGCGGTAGAGGCCGCTCATTTGGCTGAGGAGGCAGCACGGAATGCCGAGCTATCATTTCGATTATTATCCAGACCAAGGATGGTGACTACCAAGCTAGGCCAAGGACTAGGCTTGGGGGAGTACGTATTTCTCACCGACATTACATTCATGTTCACACATTTCATTCCAATTGTCAGTGTTCACCCTCTTTCATTGTATATCCATGTTAGTTTTATTTTTGCTTTCTTCTTGTGTGTTTGAACAACTTTGAAAACCAACAATATTCTCGCTTCTTTTCGGTTTTTGTTTCTTGTTTAATTAGTTTGTAGTGTTAAAAGAAATCCCAAAAAGATTTCTCGTTTATTCTTTTGTTTGTTGGGAGCTTTTCCGTGTAAATAGTTTTTCTCGCTTTTCGTTTTCCTCTGTTAATTTGCTTTCTTCAGAAAAACTAAAAAATTCCCCAAAAAAATCAATGTGTTTATCTAAAATTCTTTTCTTTTCTTTGAGTTGTCAGAAGGAGAAGACCACGATGAAATGTTGAGTGGTTCTCATATGCTATATTGTGGACCTAACGAAGAGCCAATATTACCTTGTCTCCTCCTAATAAATGTTTTACAGATTTCAGCTTAGTCCTGAAGACATTTGCACTATTATTATTCTCAAATCATTCGGTCATGGAAGTGAAATGCAATAATGACGATAATTTGATGAAGTGATTGCAGTAAAGGAAGCTGGTATGAACTCTTCTTGTTTTCTGTTTTTGTAAATATATTTAGCTCAGTCGCTCTTGATTCAACATATTATGAGTAAACATGTTTGTGATGACAATTAGAGATTATAGTTCTCATGCCATGCTTAAATAGTTAGGAGTGGATAATGATTTATCTTGTGTGTCAACATGCATGAAAATGGTCGTGATGTAGTATGTTAGCATGGTATCCTCCTCTGAGTAATTCGAGTAGCTTGACTTGGCATATGTGCAAACATGTAGTTGATTCAAATCCAATGCAGCCTTCATGATATTTATGTTCAGAGTGTTTATATCCTACTCGTCCTAATGTTCAATATTAATTAATCGCAAGCATGATTATGACCATTGTCGCTCTCTAGCTGGTCGCTTCCCCGTCTATTTGCTAGCCTTCATATGTACTAAGCGGGAATGCTGCTTGTGCATGCAAAATCCTTAAACCAAAGTTTTTCATATGAGTCCACTATATCTACCTATATGTGGTATTACCCTGCCGTTCCAAGTAAAATTGCATGTGCCACCTCAAATCATTCAAATAAATATCTGTTTTGTGTGCTAATACCGCTCATGGAGCGACAAGGTGGTCAGTATCTTTCATGCTAAGTGGCTTATTCTCACGACGGTGTTTATTCAGTTGTCATTGCACGAGAGAGGCTGGAAAAAAAGGATGTCCGGTCCTGCATAATCAAAAATAAATAAAACAAACTCCCCTGGAAAGATGAATGTTGGAGGTCACCCGTGGATTCGGTCAGCCATGGCTTGTGTACATATGGTGGATGGGAGTAAACTTTACAATTCTGTTTGGGAACCGCTTATAATGTGTTTAGCATTGAAGATACCGGAATCCTTTCTCTTGACATTGGCAGGAAAGGCACACCACCCAAAATTATACTTTCATCTTTCTTTTAAACCATGAGCTTTGGCACCTCTGCAAATCTATGCTTCCCTCTGCGAAGGACCTTTCTATTTACTTTCATGTTATTTACTTTTATTGTTGAGTCATCATCTTCTCATCAAAAGCACCAGTCCTGAGAGTGCTATTATCATTTTTATGCATTGAGTCTGGTTAATGTTGGATGTGAGCATGACTGGATCTCTTCTACATTGAATTACAATGTTTAGTCACCGCTTGAACCTCAGAGGTGCTCAGCACTTATGTTTTGTGGTCTCAGAAAGGGCTAGCGAGATACCATGTGATCATATTATATCATGATTATTTTGACAAATTGTTGGCATCCGAGACATCTTATTATTGCACGCTAGTTGTTTATGTTATTCCCATGAGTAAATATGAGGCCTAAGTGTTATTATTGGCATGGTTAGTTTATGATCTTTGCTGAAAACCTGAACATTGAGCTAAACATATAATAATGAGAACAAAAAAGTTTGTAAAAGTTTTCTTTATCACTTTCAGTTTGTCAACTGAATTGCTTGAGGACAAGCAATGAGTTAAGCTTGGGGGAGTTGATACGTCTCCAACGTATCTAATTGTCCAAACACTTTTGCTCTTGTTTTGGACTCTAATTTGCATGATTTGAATGAAACTAACCCGGACTGACATTGTTTTCTGCAGAACTACCATGGTGTTGTTTTTGTGCGGAAATAAAAGTTCTCGAAATTGGACGAAACTTTTTGGAGATTTTTATGGAATAAAAAAAAATACTGGAGCGAAGATCCACCGACCGGGTGCCACCAGTTGCTCACAAGGCAACAGGGCACGCCCACCCCCCTGGGTGTGCCCTGTTACCTTGTGGGGCCCACGAGGCTCCACTAACCCTAATCTCAAGCCTATATATTTCTATTCTTTGATAAAAGAATAAGGGAGAAGTTTTCATCGCGTTCTACGAGATGAAGCTGCCGCCACCTCCCGTTCTTCCTCAGGAGGGCTGATCTGGAGTCCGTTTGGGGTCCCGGAGAGGGGATTTCGTCGCATCGTCATCACCAACCCTTCTCCATCAACAATTCACTACAGGAATCAGGTACTTTGCCGTCTGCCATGGCAGACGGCAAAGGATAGGCTTGCGGACGGCAAAATCCTTTGCCGCTTGCCAGCAGACGGCCCCACGTCCGGCACAGAAAACTCCGGTAAAGGGGCTCTTTGCCGTCGGCTTTTGAATAGCGGACGTCAAACATATTTGCTGTCCGCCATCTAGGACCTGTAGACGGTAAAGCTAGTGGACGGCAGAGGAATCAGGTTAGCCCCGTTAGGTGGCTAACGGCAGCCTTTGCCGTCGGCCTGCGGACGGCAAAGAGAGCAGCTCCTTTGCCATCTGCCATTGACGGCAAAGTGGCAGGATGGGCCAGCTAGACAGATGGGCTTCTTTGCCGTCCGCCAGCTGATGGCAAAGTGAGCAGCTCCTTTGCCGTCTGCCAGCGGACAGCAAAATGACCAAATGGCTGAGACCTGGTGCTCCCAGGTTGCACAGGTTGCTGCCACGGGGCATCTTTGCCGTCTGTGGCAGACGGCAAAGCTCCCTTTGTCGTCAGTTGCAGATGGCAAAGAGCCTGTATTGCCCCTTTTTATTCTGTTTTTTGTTATATCCAAGCATTTTCACAGGCAAATATATGATATATATATATATATATATACATTTCACAGAAATTATATCCCTGCCATATGGATATGATCATCCAACAAACATACCAAATCAAAAGTGCAAGTTTCATCCATACATACATAGTTTCATCCATATTACAATAGTTTCATCCATAGGTAGCAAGTTTCACATTGTTCATCGATACAAAATCAAAACAGAAAGTAAACACAAGCACTGCATCAATGCAAGCTTCCGTGAAGTGAATCAAATCTGCACAATGGGAAATAAGAAAGTTAGAATAAGAATACTAGAAGAAGAAGAAGAATATCTAGAAGAAGAAGAAGATCTAGAAGAAGAAGAAGAAAAAGAAGAAGAAGAAGAAGAAGAAGTGTTTTTCTTCTCTTTCTCTTTCTCCTCTTGTTTTTCTTCTTCTTATTGCTTATTTGTGTCATTTTAGAGCTAACCTAGGTAATTATGCCATTTTTGACCTAACTAAGCTTATTGTGTCATTTTGCAAGAAAATAAGCTAAGTATATGACATTTATGAGGTTACCAAGGTTATTATGCCATTTTTGACCTAAGTAAGCTAATTATGCCATTTTTGACATAAGTAAGCTAAGTACAAGTCATTATTGAGCTAACCTAGGTAATTATGCCATTTTGGAGTTAACTAAGCTTATTTTAGAGCTAACTTAGGTAAAATAGGTCATTTTAGAGCTAACTTAGGCAGAATAGGTCATTTTGGAGCTAACTTAGGTAAAATAGGTCATTTTGGAGCTAAGTAAGCATATTATGTCATTTTGGAGGAAACAAAGCTAAGTATAGGTCATTTTGGAGCTAACTTAGTTAAAATAGGTCATTTTGGAGCTAAGTAAGCATATTATGTCATTTTGGAGGAAACAAAGCTAAGTATAGGTCATTTTGGAGCTAACTTAGTTAAAATAGGTCATTTTGGAGCTAAGTAAGCATATTATGTCATTTTGGAGGAAACAAAGCTAAGTATAGGTCATTTTAGAGCTAACTTAGGTAAAATAGGTCATTTTGGAGCTAAGTAAGCATATTATGTCATTTTGGAGGAAACAAAGCTAAGTATAGGTCATTTTAGAGCTAACTTAGGTAAAATAGGTCATTTTGGAGCTAAGTAAGCTTATTATGTCATTTTGGAGGAAACAAAGCTAAGTATAGGTCATTTTAGAGCTAACTTAGGTAAAACATGTCATTTTGGAGCTAAGTAAGCTTATTATGTCATTTTGGAGGAAACAAAGCTAAGTATAGGTCATTTTAGAGCTAACTTAGGTAAAACATGTCATTTTGGAGCTAAGTAAGCTTATTATGTCATTTTGGAGGAAACAAAGCTAAGTATAGGTCATTTTAGAGCTAACTTAGGTAAACTAGGTCATATTGGAGCTAAGTAAGCTTATTATGTCCCTTTGGAGGAAAATAAGCTAAGTATATGACATATGAGCTAACCAAGGTTATTATGCATTTTTTAAGCAAAACACTAGAGAAAACTTACCGTCCTCGTCATCACGAAGGTGAAGCACCGGGGTTGCTCGGGCCGGTTTCACCTGGAGAAGGATGCCCTGGAGAAGGGTCGTGCGATGCGGCTCGGGAGTTATGCTACACCAAAGATTATTTGCAATGTCTTGTTAGCATGATGAAACTGAAATGTTAAGACTAGTAACTAATGACAATTCAAATGAAACTCACCGTTCCCGCCGTGGTAATGACTGGCATCGGCGGAGGGGTCTGGCCGGACTTCTCGCACATAGACTGCACATTTGGTTTTGACAAGTCAATCATATTAGTTATTAATGAAATGAACATTACATGCATGATTTGGCTAATATGAAGAAGAAACTTACCACGAAGAGCTCGTACATGGCCCGGTGAGACACCTCATTCCATGCCCTCTCCTCCTCCAACAACCTAGCCGTCCTCTCCTCGAACTCCCTCTCCTTCTCTGCCGCCTGCCGGTCCCTATCCTCCAGAAGCGCCTGGGTTGCCTCTCTCTCTCTCTTTCTGAAGAGCAGCCTGCAACACAACTCCTCGTTAGCATTGTAATCATCTTTGTTCGCACACACAATGTAATGGAGGAAAGCTATCTGAGTTTGTATGACTAACCTCGATGGCGAGCTCGACTGGCCGTGGACGAGGCCTTATCTCAGGACATGAGCTTGTTTGGCGCGCCTTGATCCCCCGGAGAGTGCGAGAAGACCGTATAAGTCCATCTCCAATGGCCATCGAGCCATGGGGCCTCCCGCCGCCAGCTATCATCACCAGCTTTGGATCAATAGGATGCTGGCTCGGGTTAAAGTCCTCCCCTTTCTTCGCCTTCCCCTCATCTCTGTACCTCACGAGCTTGTGGTGGGAGGAGATGTTGGTGAAGTTCTCGGGATGGTCGAGGTCAGACTCAGAGAATGCCTTGGCCTTCTTGTACGAGGTAGTATGGGCCATGGCATAGAGGTCGTACACCTCTGGCACCTCCGTGTTATTGTAGTGCGCCTAAAAGAGAGAGAGAGGAACAAAGTATTAGTAAAGGGCTCAATCTAGCATCAAGAATGAATTGCATGAATCATGAAGCAAACCACATACCCAGTTCCGCCCGAACTAATATAAGTTGGCGCTGCCTTGATGGTGTGGCACACCAACCATTTTGGCACGCTGGTCCTTGGCATTGTTGTGGACGGCTAGCCATTCGTCTGAGCACCACTCATCCACCAACGCCTCCCAACAATCCATCTTATCCGCACACCATCTCGGGGGCACCTAAGTTAGTAAAGAGAAATTTGAGCGCTACGCCTACGAATCAAATCATGGAAACTAAGTACAAGGCCATAAGAATAGGTAATTACCTTCATGTACTGCTCCTTCTGCAGAAACTTTCTGCGGCACGACGACTTGTCCTTCTTAACACCACGCAAGGCGTAGTAGTCTCGAACAGCCTGCGGCCGAGCCTCGTGCCGTAAGTTCTGTAGTAGGCGCCTGCACTTGCCATCGATAACCTTTGCCGTGGCCTCCTCGTATCCCTCCTCACACCTGTAGAAGGTCTGCAATCAAACGAGACAACACTGATTAGTACAATAACTAGCTATTGTTGATTTTTAATTGTGTAAAGGAGAAATTACCCAAAACTGTCTGATCACCATGTCGGCCCTCGTGTGGCACAAGACACCGTCGATCATCTCCTCCGGCGGGGCCGGGGCAGCCAAGTAGTGCTCCAGGTCAATCCTATCTCTGGAAGCTAACCCTCACCGGGCAACGTGACAAACCCCGAGTAGTGCTCCAGGACATCCCTGCCGTGTTTCCAACCCCTGTAGTATGACAAAGCCAACGCATTAGATATTGGAAGAAACGTGAAGGCAAAAGGTTAAAAAAGAGTAAATGCACTCACTTCTCCCCATCAGGCCTAATCACCGGCCTCTGCTCACGGGTCGCCGGCACGGGCGGGAGCCGTGTACTACCACGCTGGTAGACGGTGCCCCCCCTCAACCACCTCGTCCTCGCTATCCGAAAACCAATCCCCGCCACCATTAGCATGGCCACTCGGCTCCTGCTGACGCAGATCCAGCCAAGTATCCCATGAGGTCTGCTGGGACGTAGCCCGATCCCTGCTCTGCTCCAGAGTCTCGTGGGACGAAGTGTCTGGGACAGGAGTCTCCTGGGTCGAAGGCTCGTCGACCTAAGGCTCGTGGACAGGAGTCCGCGTATCCTCCACCTCAGACGGGTCCACCGTAGCAGTCCTGTGCTCGGGTGAATCAGTTGGGGGTGGCGGCGAGGAAGGCGTAGCAGCCTCCGTACGTCTCCCACGGGCACATGTACCTCTACCTCCTCCTCTCTTCTTCCCCCGACCTCCTCTCCCGGTGGGCATCGGCGCTGACGAAGAAGCGCCCGCCCGTGTCTGCAAACTGGCGAGCAACGCTCTCCGGAGAGAATCGGGTGGAATGGAAGTACCCCTCCCACCATGCGCCGACGAAGAAGTCATGGATCGCTCTGGACCCGCGCCCACCATCTTTCAACACCTGCCATGACAAAGAGTAAACGAAATTAGTACAACATAAAAAAATTGAATACCGACATGAATAATAATATGTATATAATTTAAGTGTATCATCATCATGTATATAATAAAAATTGAATACCTGACATGAACTAATAATAATCTTGATCGTCTATATATGCTCCGGGATCAATAAATGCATCATCATCCTCACTATCATAAATAAATGCATCATCATCAACACTATTGGGAACAACATGTGAAAGGCCTCCTTTATGTAATCGGTCAAGCATTGACAGGTCATCCGCAGCAGTAACCTCTTCTTCTTCCGGCTCTTCTTGTTTCGGCTCAGGGGTGAAGTCAGATTCACTGTCGCTATCTACTTCAATGTTCTGGGGTGAAGTAGAGCGGTTCTTGAAACATTTTTTGGAAACACGTGTTTCTTGGAAGAATTCTCCTTCATATGTGTCTGGGTTAATGTGAGGTTCATAATCCTCTTCATTGAGGGGAGGTGGTCTAAAACGTGGCGGCACTTCATAAACGACATCCCAACCATACGGATTTGGATCAGTTTGGCAGGCCCACGGTAGATAGAAAACTTGGGTCGCCCGTTGAGCCGTAATATAGACATCGGGAACATCTAAATGGGTGATTTGTTTGATTTCGATTAGCCCTATATGTTCATGAGTCCTTCTAGTCTTTTTTTGACTATAAACAGTAGGGTAAAACCCCACTGTAATTTTTTAATTAAACAGAAAAAAGAGTATTCTACAATGTATCAGAAGGCTTGAGATAAGCCAAAGAGAAAAAACAGAAAAAGAAGAACAGAAAAAACAAGACTTATTACAAACTACTAAAGAAAGAAACAAAAGAGATGACAGGTAGTTCTCTAGCCATTCTGAGAAATGGTTTACATATTTCTTTTTCATCCTGAATCTTAATAGCTTAAGTTCCTCCAGATAAATGGCTTTCCAACCTTGGAAAGTTGGTGTGATGTTCTCAAAGATCCTGTTGTTTCTTGAAACCCAGATGGCCCATGACCCTAGGATAATGATCTCCATGAAAAAAGGCAATCTGAGTTTGTTTTTGAGATCTTGATAAGCTTCAAGCACTGAAAGATTATGTGTTCTTGAAGGACAGATGAAGTCCCAACATTGTGCTGCAAAAGGACATCCCCAAAACAGATGATGCAAAGTTTCCTCCTGCTGACAATTATTCACAGCACAGTTATAAGCTTCAAGTGTAAAGTTCTTCCTTCTAAGCAAGTTTCTGGTATTAATCCTGTCATGAAGAAGCATCCAGAAAAAGACCTTGTGCTTGGGCTGGCATGAACTATTCCAGATCCAACTGAAATGAGGAGGAACCTGTTTGTAGCCCAGTAGGACCGTGTATGCTTTTATGGATGAATAGGTGGCATTGCCCCAGATATAGCTCCATGTGTCAGTTGCATCCCACAATTCAGAGTTTTTCACCTCCATACAAATGTGCTCCATTTCCTGGAATTCCTCATATGCTTGTGTTGACAGGGGAAGGTGAAAGGGATCCTCAATATATTCAGTGTTAATTACATGTCTGATGCTCATTTGTATGTTTCTTGCAAAGGAGTATAGATGTTGGAACTTGTGTTTGAGAATGTTTCCTTACCATAAATCATCCCAAAATAGAGCACTCTTTCCATCCCGTACATTACATCTTGCAATGACTTTGTACTGATCAATCAGAGCCAGATTTGCCTTCCACCATAAAGAACCAACCATTTGCTCACCAGGAAGTTGACCATTGTTATAATAGGATTCCCAAATTATATGAACCTATGGGATGTCATGTCTGTTGTAGAATTTGTGCAGATTTTTCATGAGGAGTGCTTTGTTTTGAGTGTGGATGTCAAAAACTCCCAGGCCCCCTTGATTTTTAGGTGTACATACTGTGTTCCATGCCACCATAGCTGGTCTTCTATCCTCCGTACCAGGGTTTCTCCATAGGCAATGAGTCAGATATTTGATTATTTGCTTCTTAATTGTGATTGGGATGTCCAGACAGCACATGAAGAAAATAATGAGTGACGATAGTATGGATTTGACCAACAGTAATCTTCCAGCCTGAGTCATGTTGGCTGACAAACCAGCCATTCTTTTTGCAACTTTATTAACTAATGGCAAGCATTGTTCCACAGTTGGTTTGTATAGTCCCAGTGGCAATCCCAAATAAGTGAAAGGAAAGTGTCCTCTTGCACATTGTAATGTATTGGTGAAAATTTGAACTCTTTCTTCATCAATGTTGATTGGGACCATAATGGATTTTGCATAATTTACCTTTAACCCAGTAGCAGAGGCAACCAATAACATTTGAAGACTACGACGTTCGGTGGGTTTTCACCATAGAATAGAAGTTCATAAATTGCTTCAACTCTTCCATAATACTCGGTACCTCCTTCGCCGATAGTAGAGACACAACAATTTGTAGACTTTCGGTCGGCCATTGATAGCTCTTTGCCAAAGGTACGAAAGCGATACCTGTTGATGTCGTATTTGTCAAATGAACGGACCTTATAGTCAAAACCATTAGCGACTTCTCTCAATTCGGCGTCCATAGACTCTGAATTAGCCTACAAGTTTAATACGAAAGGATTGTTGCATTAGTCATCTGTCTGGCCGTCTCTTCGACCATGAAAAGACGTTGAAGTCTTGGTATGATTGGCATATACCGAAGAACGTTAACGGGGATTTTGATCTGAATCTTCTCACCTATATCGTTGTCTACCATAACATACCTGGAAGACTTGCAAATGGGACAATAGTTCAAGTCCGCATACTCAAGCCTAAATAAGGCACATCCATTCTCACAGGCATCTATCTTCTCATAGGGCATCTTAAGTACACGGAGGATTTTGTCCGACTGGTACAGGTTTGCAAGCAGTACATGGCCTTTGGGTAGAAAGCGTCCAAATATTGTCATGATCGCGTCGTAGCATTCTCTGCCAAGGTTGAATTGCGCCTTCAGAGCCATTACTTGCGTGATGGCATCCAGCTGACAAAGCTCAGTGTGCTCGTCGAGAGGACGTTTTGAAGACTCCAACATTTCATAGAAGGCCTTTGCAGATTCCTCTATCTCATCGTCTGAATCCCGAGCACCATGTCTTCGATCCCGGTACCATGCTCATCGGTGCGACGACGAACCACCTCAGCTCTGGCACGTTGGGCAGACTCACCATGAAATGTCCACACCGTATAATCAGGCATAAAACCCCACTTCTGCAGGTGTTTACCCATTTCACCCGCTGTCCTCTTTTTAAAGTTGTCGCACCGGACACAGGGGCACCAGGTTTTTTCCTGGCCATTTGCAAATGCGGCTCTCACAAACCCCTTGGTTTTTATTAACCATTCATTGGTCATGTCTTCCTGACTAGTGTGATCGGTGTACATCCACGCACGATCACTCATCTTGCCTACCTACTAAACACACAAGATATATATATATATATATATATATATATATATAAAATTCGTCATATATATTCATCAGTTAATTAAGTTTGTCAATTTTATTACACCCATGCAACCTACACGCTAATAGGTAAAGATATGTCCTAATCCCACCCAAGTATGTGTAGATTGGGTTCGTTTTCCCATGCTCTGCTCCGGATCCGACGCAGAATTTCGGCAGCACCTCCCCGCTGTTCTCCTGATACACGTCTCGGCAATAAACAGAGAGGATGTGTACCCGGAGAACAACAGGAAGGCACTGACGAAATTCTGCATTGGATTCGGAGCAGAGCATATGGGAAAACGAACCCAATCTACACATACTCGGGCTGTCCATGGATAACGTTGGACAATTCGATAGGATGGTGGTTATAAATATTCAAAGACATGCATATTTATATATGCCGCCCTTTCGAGCGGGAGACGCATACTGGTCACGCATACTGATGATTGAAGACACCTATAGCTAGCAAGTTTCATTGGCACGAAGACCAGAACAGAGCAAATTAAGGGGGGGGGAGGAGATGTCATTTGTGCTCACCCACGAACGCAGGGGCGAAGCTCGTCCAACGCATGGGGAGGTCGTCGAACACCAGACCCTCGCAGCGACGAAACAACTGCACATTGAAATCCACCCGATCATCACAAATATGATGTTTTCTATAACAAAATCGGAAAATATATGACCTAACTCATAATTTACAAAACTATGACCCCATCGGCCATTGGAAGGCCGAAGAGCACCTTTTCAGTCAACAAAATCGGAAAATATATGACCTAACTTATAATTTTCTTCTTCTTCTTCTTCTTCTTCTCCTTCTCCTTCTCCTTCTCCTCCTTCTCCTTCTCCTTCTCCTCCTCCTCCTCCTCCTCCTCCTCCTCCTCCTCCTCTTCTTCTTCTTCTTCTTCTTCTCCTTCTTCTTTTCCTTCTTCTTTTCCTTCTTCTTTTACTTCTTCTTCTTATTCTTTTCCTTTTTCCTTTTTCATTTTTTTCCTTCTTCTTTTCTTCTTTTTTTCTTTTAACCTAATAAACTAACCTAACTAATTAACCTTACTAAATTAACTAATTTAACAGAAAAAAAATAGAAAAAACAAAACAAAAAATGGAACGGCCGGCAGGGGTACTCACCGGGAGGGGCGGCGTCGGCGACGGGGCGCCGGGGCGGCTGGTAGCGGGGACGGCGGGGCGCCGGAGCGACGGGGACGGTGGGGCGGCGCGACGGGGGTGGTGGGCACGACAGGGGCGGTGGGGCGGCGGCGCGACGGTAGCGGTGGGACGGTGATGGCGGCGGTGGTTGTCGGGGGCGGCGTCGGGGGTAGGGGGAGAGAAAGAGAGAGAGAGAGAGAGAGAGAGAGAGAGAGAGAGAGAGAGAGAGAGAGAGAGAGAGAAAGAGAGAGAGGGGGTGGGGGGTCGGGCCCAATGCTGTTAGGGTGCTAGGGCTTTGCCGTCTGCTGGCGGAGGGCAAAGAGCCGCCAGGCAGACGTCAAAGCCTTGGCAGACGGCCCAGTTAACCCCACCACCCCCACGGGCCAGTGGGGCCCAGGTGGGCTCTTTGCCGTCTGCCTTCTTGCTCTTTGCCGTCAGTTGGCAGATGGCAAAGAGCTGACTGATGGCAAACAAAATCTTTGCCATTAGCCAGGTCTTTGCCATTCTTTTTTTGGAAGCTGACGGCAAAGACTTTCTTTGCCGTGTGCCAGCAGACGACAAAGAACTGGCAGATGGCAAATCCTCTGATTCCGGTAGTGATTCGATGATGCTCACCACTGGGAGTGAGTAATTCCTTTGCAGGTTTGCTGGACGGTGATGGCATTGGATGACATCTATCATGTAATCAAGTTATTTTTATAGGGCTTGATCCCTAGTATCCACTATGTTCTGAGATTGATGTTGCTATGACTTTTGTATGCTTAATGATTGTCACTAGGGCCCGAGTGCCATGATTTTAGATCTGAACCTATTATGTTTTCACGAATATGAGAGTGTTTTGGATCCTATCTTGCAAGCTGTATGCACCTATTATGTGTTATGATCCGTAGACCCCAAGGTAACAAGAATTGGGATCATCTCTGGTGATGACCGTCGTTTGAGGAGTTCATGTATTCACCATGTGTTAATGCTTTGTTCCGGTTCTATATTAAAAGGAGGCCTTAATATCTCTTAGTTTCCTTATGGACCCCGCTGCCACGGGAGAGTAGGACAAAAGATGTGATGCAAGTTCTTACTATAAGCACATATGATGATATACGGAATACATGCCTACATTATATTGATGAATTGGATCTAGTTCTGCGTCGCTCTAGGTCGTAACTGTTACATGATGAATGTCATCCATATCAATTATCCGTCACTGATCCATGGCCTATGTTTTTTGCATATTGATTTCCTTTAAGTTACTTTCGTTACTTTTGCTACTACAATCAATACAATCTGCTGCTTTTTACTGTTCCATTGCTTTTGTTACTATGCTACTAAAAACTTCATTGCAGACAAAAATTCCAGGTGTGGTTGAATTGACAACTCAACTGCTAAGACCAATAAATATTCTTTGGCTCCCCTTGTGTCAAATCAATAAATTTGGGTGAAATACTACCCTCGAAGACTGTTGTGGTCCCCTATACTTGTGGGTTATCTCATGAGCGGAGGAGAAGGAGGAGGTGGACTTTTAGCTCTCCGACTCAGCTGTAGAGGAATTAGAGGAAGCGCTGACGACGGTCACTCCAGGGAGAGACGCGACACTAGAAAGCCTACATATTCCACCGAGTGACAATTTTAGATCATCAAATCTCATACTAAAAATTTCTATACCTAAAATTTTTTACTACAAATTTCAATTACTAACTTTGATAGCTAAAAATTTCTCATATATCATTCCAATAAATTTCTATACTGAAAAAAATTCTATACCGAAAATTTTCTATTACTTATTTTTTTACTAAAAATTTCTATACCTAAATTTGTTTACTAAAATTTTGTCTTACTAAAATTGATACCTAAAAATTTCTCATTAGCATTCCATTACATTTCTATGCCTAAAAAATTATATTAATAATTTTTGTACTAAAAATTTATATACCTAATTTTTGTTTGCTAAAAATTTGTATACAGATCAATAGAGGTGGGAGGAGGGAGGAGGGTAGTGGGAGGAGGGAGGCGCGAGGAGAGAGGAGGAGGAGGGTAGTAGGAGGAGGGAGGACGGAGGAGAGAGGAGGAGGAGGGAGGAGGGCGGTGGGCGGCGGGAGGAGGGAGGAGAGAGTAGTGCGACGAGAGGAGAGAAGGGAGGGTGGGAGGAATGGAGATACCTCGGGGGCCAAGACGGCGGCTGGCGGGCGACGGTAGCGGCAGAGAGAGCGAACGAGAGAGAGTGTGAGGGGAGAGTGAGGGAGAGAGGGAACTGGCGCACGGGGTGGATAAGCCCAGAGTAGTAGTAGCGTGGGGCACAGGGCCGGCGCTACTGCTAAGTCCAATACCTATAGCGCCGGCCTGGAACATGCGCTACTACTAAATGGGGCCCCTGTAATTGTAGTAGCAGCGTTTGCTACAGGCCACACACTACAGCTACTATATTAGTTGTAGCACGGGGCTTATAGCCAACGCTGCTACTAGGTTCGACCCGGGGGGTAACTTGAGGCCCTCTTAGCAGCAACATGGGGTGGGCTAACCGGCGCTACTACTATGGAGTGCATGTAGCGTGTGTTGCTTGCCCGCCCTACTGATAATTAACAGTAGTGCGTGCCAATTAACCGTCGCTACTGGTAGGCATCTACCTATAAGGTATTTCCTAGTAGTGTATCATCCTTCCCACTTACTTACCAAGGTTTACCACTCTCACCTTACAAATTACTTGTCTCTGTTTGCCAACCCATCATCACAAAATGCTACAAAAATATTAATGCTTGGTGTGCAAAACTACTTTCCAGGGGTGGGTGTTTAGTCTTACCTTTGACGTCCTTGATTCCCTTGGCCCATATTTTATATCTGGATTTTCTTGCCAAAAATGTGATCAAAGATATTGATGTAATTTGTCGGGCATTCTTCTAGACCGCTGAGGAAACTTCCACTGGTGCTAAATATCTCATTGCCTGGAAAAACATCCGCAAACCAAATAAGTTTGATGGTCTAGGCTTTATAGATATCCAAAACAACAATATGTGCCTCCAAATGAAATTTACTGTCGGTGTACTAAGGATGGGTCCCTTGGTACCCCGTACTTGTGCACGGACAGTTGTAGCCACACCTGCGGCTAGGCCTGCCGGGGGACAACCGAATGCAAGTTCATAAAGTCAAGGAGGCTTCCAAGTCACGGATCAGGAGATAGAAGACCGAAGGCTAGGCGCCCCGGCAAGATCTTGCCGGGCTGGTCGCGTAGCCCCGGCAAGACCCGCGCCCGGCAAGGCCTCGCCACTGTTCTAGCGCACCGCCCCAGTGCAATGACCAGCTTGTCTGCTAGCTGTTTTCTTCCTGGGTGCGTGTCAGACGCTGATGGCGTGCGGGGTTAAGCGGTGCTGATGGGACGGCTTCTTTTCCCGTCCCCAAGACACTAAGGGACACCTCAACGGAGCATTTAATGCTCTTGTCCTAAACCGTCAGTGTTAGGTATGATAACACTGTAGATACTTTACACCTCATGTATGCACTGTACGCCACTGTTGGTGACCCCTTCGAACATATAAAAGGAGGCCCAAGGCGTAGCTACAGGGGGATCGGATCTTCTTCTCTGGCCATTCTGCATGCGCAGCGCCTGAGTACTATAGCGCTCCCAGAACTTGAGCTAGAACACATCTAATACAACCAAGCAGGAGTAGGGTTTTACGCATCTTTGCGGCCCGAACCTGGGTAAAATTCCCGCGTGTTGATTGCTTGATCTGCTCTTTGTGCAAACCTTCTCCCTTCCGAATCGTAAAGGGATCCTCCCAGTCCCATAGGTGTCGTTTCTCCGACATCTTTGGCGCGCCAGGTAGGGGGAAGGGTTGCGTGAACCTGATCTGGTGATCAGCGCGTCAGCTTCTTCATCAGCTTCATCGCCATTGCTCCCAAGAAGAAGGGTTTCACGGCGGTTGGTCCATCCACGTCCGCTGTCCCCGTGGCTACACGCACGGGCGACGGTGTCGACGCGGGCGGAGGAGGCGGAGGTTCTGAGCTTTTGCGACGTTCTGGTGACCATAGCCAGGCAAGCGGCATCATCCGCGCCGCCAGGTCTAAGGACGGAGCTGTGCTGCCAGCAGGCGGTGTAGCGAACTCCAGGGATGGATGGGCGCCTTCCAAGACACCCACGCCGGTGCATGCGCCGCGGCCTTCTCAGGTCGCAGGCGATGAGCAACGCTGCGACGTTGGTGGTACTAGGCGTCCCCACGGAAAGTCTCCTGAGCATCATCCTTGAGATGCGCAGGGCCAACATGCACGCCGAGGTGCCGGTGGAAGCGGTGCGCGGATGCAGGATCGTGACGGAGCTCCTTCTAACATGGTTAGGAGTCAGAGCACCTCACGTTCCTCACACTTGTCGCCGCCGCCTACACCAGCGGAACCCTTGGCGCGAGCACAGCTACTCCTTAACTTCCCTCCTACTGCGGATAAACTCGACGAATGGAGAGCTGCCATCCAGAGCCTCGTCGGCCTCGCAAACGATGACAGACCACAGCAGGCGGAGCCTTCGCGCCGGCAGTCCATCGAGCCAATGCGCGTCCATGGCGAGAAGACCGGAGGCGGGGCCACCTCGGTGCACTCTCCTCCACGGCGGCAACAGCAGTCGCTGACTCGACGGGTCGACGCCCGTAATGATGATTCCACGGCGTCGTCCGATCCGCGAACTCGCCGCGATCAACGTCAAGTTCTTCGGGAACGAGGCAAAGAAGACGCTTGGACTACCATCGAGCGGCGTCGGGAAGCGCGCTATCAATCTGATAAGCGCGCAGGACCCACTGTAGATAAGCCTGCACCAGGGTATCCTGTCGATCTACCCTATGAGGTGGGTTGTCTAGCGTTTACCCGTGAGCTGCGGCGAGTCCAGTGGCCCAATACCCGCGCGTTCAAGCCGGAGGTCCCGGAGAAGTACGACGGCAAGACCCACCCGTCGGAGTTCCTGAGCGTCTACACCATTGCGGTGCAGGCTGCCGGGGCTCGCGACGACAAGATACTCGCCAACTACTTCCCGTTGGTGCTTAAGCCTAACGTCATGTTGTGGTTGATGCATCTGCCGGAGAACTCCATTTCTTCCTGGGCAGATCTGTGTCATGAGTTTGTTGGCGCCTTCACCGGAGTCCACCAAGCTCCTGGCCAGGAAAGCGATTTGCACCTCATCCCCCAGAAGGAGGGCGAAACCCTGCGCAAGTATATCCAGAGGTTCAGCTGCATACATCACAACATTCCAGACGTTCATCCTGCCGCTGTTATCAGCGCGTTCCATCAGAACGTTCGTAACCGCAGGATGCACGAAGAACTGGCGATGAACAAGGTCAGGGATGTTGCTGAGCTTTATGCTCTGGCTGATAAGTGTGCTCGAGATGAAGACGGGAGGAGACTCCCCGGCGAGGATGCTGGTGCAGGAGTCGACTCTGAAGATGAAGACGCTGCCGCCCCGGTAAAGAAGGGCCGGCGGCATAACAGGAAGCGCAAAGGCAAGGCCGTGCTTGCCGTTGAGGGATCCGGCAACCCCGGTACTGCCAAGAAGGCCAAGGTTGATGACCCCGGCAAGGATGCTGCCGGGTGTGCCTCCTGCCAAGCCTTGGCGGCCGCCGACAAGCAAGACGGTTCCGGCAAGCAGTATTGCAAGATCCATCGCACCAAGGGCCACGATCTCCAAGACTGCCGGCAAGTTGAGCAGCTTGTCGAGAAGCAGAAGACCGAGTACGAAAGGCAAGACAAGGAGAAGTCCCAGGATGGCGCGGAGGGTTCCGGCAAGAAGCGCGGTGGCCGAGGAGGTCGCCGTGGCAAGGCCAAGCAGCAGAAAGAGAGGCCCGCTCGCGGCCACGACAAGCAACAGGGGGGTGATGATGACGTTGAAGAGGACGACGAGTCCAGCGAGCAAGAATTCCAGAAAGCTACGGACGCCATGTGCGTTGACGGAGGTGCCTCGTTGCATTCTTCCCACCGCCAACTTAAACAGTGGGCGCGTGAGGTTAATGCGACTGAGCCATCTGTCGGCGCCCGGAAGCCTTTGAAATGGTCCAACACGCCTATCATTTTCGACGTTGAGGATCACCCTGATCGTGTAACTGCGGTTGGGTGTTTGCCGTTGTTGGTCTCACCAACGATTCGCAACCTCAAGGTGACGAAGATGTTAGTTGACGGTGGGGCCGGTTTGAACTTGATCTCACCCGAGGTAATCAAGAGATTGCAAATTCCTGATGGAGATCTCGAGGAAACGGGCTTGTTTCAAGGGGTCAATCTAGGAAGGAGCCAGCCCAAGGGAAAGATCACGCTGCCAGTGACATTTGGCAGCGACCTGAATTTCAGGACAGAGAAGATTATCTTCGATGTCGCCAAGATTCCGTTGCCATATAATGGGATCCTTGGCCGTCCACCACTGGCCAAGTTCATGGCGGCATCACATTATGCCTACAATGTGCTGAAGATGCCCGGGCCGATGAGCATTATCACTGTCAGTTCTGACAAGAAAGACGCGCTTATCTGCGCCGATCAACTCTACCGGGAGGCAGTTGCAGCATCTGCTGCCAAGGCACTTGCTCCTGCCGCTGAAGCTCCCGGGGGGAAGAAGACCGGCAAGATCTCTCGCACTCACTCCGGCAAGCGCGCCTCCTCGGAGTGCTGCGCTCCTGTTGAGGATGTGCCAGAGAGCTCCACCGGCAAGAGCAAGAAGTCCAAGGCAGCTCCACCAGAGACCAAGAAGGTGCCCGCCAAGGAGGACGGTACAGGTGGAACTTTCACCATAAGTTCCACCCTCGACAACAAATAGGAAAGCGCGCTCGTTGCCTTCCTGCGGGTGAATGTCGATGTGTTTGCATGGCAACCATCTGATATCCCCGGTGTTCCCAGGGAGGTGATTGAGCACCACCTTGCTGTTTGTCCACACGCGCGGCCCGTCAAGCAGAAGGTCAGAAAGCAGGCTTTGGAGCAGCAACAGTTTATTGCCGAGGAAATTAAGAAGTTGGAAGCGGCAGGCTTGGTTAGAGGAGTACTTCATCCAACATGGTTGGCCAATCCAGTTGTAGTGCTCAAGGCAAATGGAAAATGGAGGCTATGTATTGACTATACAGATATCAATAAAGCCTATCCAAAGGATCCTTTTCCCTTGCCGCGCATCGACCAGATTGTGGACTCCACTGCCGGCTGCGACTTGCTTTCATTTCTTGACGCCTACTCAGGCTATCATCAGATTTTCATGTCCAAGGAAGACGAAGAGAAGACCGCATTTATCACCCCATGTGGTACGTACTGCTTTTTGCGTATGCCTTTCAGGTTGAAAAGTGCTGGTTCGACATTTGCAAGAGCGGTCCAGATTGGTTTTGAGCCCCAGCTGCATAGAAATATGGAAGCTTATATGGATGACATAGTGGTCAAAACCAAGGACAAGGCAACACTCATATCAGACTTAGAAGAAACATTTGCAAATCTGCGCAAGATCAACTTGAAGCTCAACCCTGAGAAATGTGTGTTTGGTGTTCCATCCGGCAAGCTTCTCGGGTTCTTTGTATCTCAACGTGGAATTGAAGCAAATCCCGACAAGATCAAAGCAATTGAGCACATTGAAGCGCCAAGACGTGTCAAGGATGTGCGTTGTCTTGCCGCCTGCGTTGCTGCTCTGAGTAGGTTCATCTCAAAATCTGCTGAGCGCGCCCTGCCCTTTTTCAAAATTTTGAAGAAGGCGGGTCCAATGAAATGGACTCCGGAGGCGGAGGCAGCGCTGCAGGATTTGAAGAGGTACCTCTCCTCTCCACCAGTACTAGTTGCACCAAAACCACAAGAGCCGTTGCTGTTATATCTAGCGGCAACAAATCAAGTGGTGAGTGCTGCGCTAGTGGCGGAGAGAGAAGTTGATGAAGAAGCAGCGCCAGCGGCAGGACCGCCAAGTGACGAGCTAGGGCCTTCCCCGGCAGAGTCTGGTGCCGACAAGGTTGGATCTGCGCAGTCAAGTCAAGCAATACAGAAGAACAAGATGGTGCAGCGCCCAGTCTATTTTGTCAGTTCCCTTCTCCAGGGGGCTAGGTCAAGATATTCTGGTGTGCAGAAGTTGCTCTTCGGCCTTCTCATGGCCTCGAGGAAGCTGCGCCATTACTTCCAAGCACATGAGATCACCGTTGTCACTCGATTTCCGTTGCAGCGGATTTTGCGGAACCCAGATGCTACCGGCAGGATTGTGGAGTGGGCTTTGGAGCTGTCGAGCTTTGGTCTTAAGTTTGAAAGTACTTCAACCATCCAAAGAAGGGCCTTGGCAGAGTTCATTGCAGAATGGACCCCAACGCCAGATGAGGAAGTCCCAGAGTCAACTCTCCCCGGCAAGGAAACGAATCAAGAATGGATTATGTATTTTGATGGGGCTTTCTCGCTGCAAGGCGTCGGGGCTGGTGTGCTGCTTGTCGCACCCACCGGAGAGCACCTCAAATATGTGATTCAGATGCACTTTCCCTGGGAAAGGTCAACAAACAATACAGCCAAGTATGAAGGGCTGCTTGTCGGTCTCAGGATCGCGGCGGACCTTGGAATCAAGAAGCTCATCGTCAGGGGTGGTTCTCAGCTTGTCGTCAAACAAGTAAATAAAGACTATCAGAGTCCGTTGATGGAAGCTTACGTAGACGAATTGAGGAAGTTGGAAGAGCACTTTGACGGTCTGCAGATGGAGCACGTCCCTCGTGCAGAAAACAGCGTTGCTGATAGTCTGTCAAAGTGTGCTGCTCTCAAGTTACCTGTGGAACCAGGAACTTTTGTGCTCCGACTGACTCAACCATCTGTGACACCATCGATGAGACAAGAGAAAAGAAGGAAGTTGAGTTCCGGCAAGTACTTCCCGACAGAGCTCCCAGAAGCCGCCGGCAAGGAAGTTGCCGGGAACGACGCCAAGCTTGCCAGTGAGCAACAGGCTCCGGCAGGGGTTCAGGCTCTTGCCGTCGAGACGAATGCTCCCGCCAAGCTTGCCGGGGAGCAACAGGCTTCGGTAGGGTCTCGAGCCTTTGCTGTCGAGACAACTGCTCCCGCGGCAGAAGACAGACCTTTAGTCCTTGTTGACGAGCCCCAAGCTCCAGCATGGGCATAGCACATCGTCCTTTTCCTTCAGACAGGAGAACTTCCCATAGAGCAGGAAGAAGCAGAAAAAGTAGCCCGTCAGTCTAGTATGTACCAGTTCGTGGACAACGTGCTGTACAGAAAGAGACCAAACGGTGTGAAATTGAAGTGCATTCCTCGGGAGGATGGACTGGAGCTGTTGGCAGAGATTCATGGAGGCATATGTGGCTCCCACATAGGATCAAGAGCACTTGCCGGTAAGGCATTCCGACAAGGTTTCTTTTGGCCCACTACTCTCCAGGATGCAACTGCGCTAGTAACCAAGTGTGAAGCATGCCAGTTTCATTCGAAGAAATTGCATCAACCAGCTCAGGCTATTTAGACAATACCTCTCTCTTGGCCGTTTTCGGTCTGGGGGCTCGACATATTGGGCCCTTTTCCCCGCGCTACCGGGGGCTTTGAGTACTTGTACGTCGCCATCGACAAGTTCACAAAGTGGCCAGAAGTGGAAGCAGTGAGGAAGGTGACACACAGTCAGCCGTCAAGTTCTTCAAAGGAATAGTTTGCCATTTTGGTGTACCGAACAGGATCATCACCGACAACGGCACACAGTTCACGAGCCGCACCTTCATGCAATATGTCCAAGACCTTGGCGGCAAGATCTGTTTTGCTTCTGTCGCTCATCCAAGGAGCAACGGCCAGGCGGAAAGGGCAAATGCTGAAGTGTTGCGAGGTCTCAGGACAAGAACTTTCGACAGGCCGCGCAAGTGCGGAAGGCGCTGGGTTGATGAGTTGCCGGTGGTTCTTTGGTCAATCAGAATGACACCGAATCGAGCCACCGGCCAGACACCCTTCTCCCTAGTATATGGGGCGGAAGCAGTTCTCCCCACGGAACTCATATACGGGTCACCTCGAGTGCTCGCTTATGATGAGCTTGAGCAAGAGCAGCTGCGGCAGGATGACGCGTTGCTCCTTGAGGAGGATCGTCTTCAGGCTGTTGTGCGAGCTGCACGCTACCAGCAAGCCTTGCGCCGCTATCACAGCCGCAAGGTTCATGCCCGAAGTCTTGAGGAAGGCGACCTTGTTCTTCGGCGCATTCAGTCGGCCAAGAATTCCAACAAGTTGACGCCGAAGTGGGAAGGCCCTTATTGAGTAGAGCGAGTCACCAGGCCTGGCGCAATCCGCCTGGAGACCGAAGATGGCGTTCCGGTGAGCAACTCCTGGAATATCGAACATCTTCGTAAGTTCTATCCATAAGGCACGGTTTCCGGGTCTCCCGGCAACCACCTTTTGTACAAGTCTTGCCGCTGAAGCATGTAATCCTTTGTACAAAGCCAGGCGCAGACCCTGTGCATAGTCGAATAAAGCCTAAGTGTTTTGCAATTCTTGTCGATGTTCATGTTACTTATATGCATGTTTGTCTGGCATATTGTATCACATTTATTTCCAGCAAGTGCTAACGAATCGCCAAGGTTCCATATCTCTATTTTCTCTTCTTTCTTTTTCTCAAAGGACAGAAGGTTCCCTCGCATGCAAGTTTGCCGGGGCGGGGGGGGGGGGGAAGGATGGTATGGATACCAGCAGGCGATGTTCAAGGTTGACATCTTGCCGGAAGAAGTACTGCAACGAAAAGCTAAGTTGCAGAAATTTCAAACAAATTTTTGATAAGGTTATTCTCATAGAACGATTTCGACTCCTGTATGGAAAACCTGCACGCGAAGGAACCTTGTCATGATTGGTTGCGCCCTTACTCTGTTCCGAGTCCGCTCAACAGATTAGGTGGCTGCACTGAAAGTGTCGAGGTTTCTTGCCGGTAGCGGCACCGCCAGCAGGCTGCTAAAGTCCCGCACCTAGCGCTCGCGGCAAAGGTGTGCGTGCCGGCAAGTTTCCAGTCAAGCGTAGGGTGAATACATACGAAAAGAAATTAAGCAAGGGGAATAGCATAGCATTTGTTCAGAACATCGCAAGTTATATTACAATAATAGTTGTTGCTGTTCTAACATGCGATTAAAATTGTCTTTGACATGCAACGATGGCGGCAAGAGGGGGAGAAGCAGCTAATCCCGGCGATCGCCTTCAACTCTTTTGACTTGGCTTACCCTGTCGGCGATGGGCGCAACAAGCTCTTCGGCTGCCTTGAGGTCCGCGTCCTTCGGCAGGCGGTCGAGGACGTTGGTGAGGTTGATGCCGGGGTTCCTGTACACCACCTTGGTGAGCACCTTGAGGAGGACGGCCTGGCAGAGCTTGCGGGACTCGTTGGCCAGATGGGTTGTTCGGCTAGAGTGGATCAGCTCCAGGGCTTCAAGTAGGCGGTCGAGGAACATGGTCAGCTTGGCGCTCGTGGACACCCTGTCATCAGAAGAATACCTGAAGCCTTGCAGACCCATGGTGGACAGTTGCGCGACAAGCTTCTCCGCGACATCGACAAGCTTCTCAGTCCAGATCTGCACTCCATGCACATAGTCGTTGTGGGCAGCAGCTGCACTCTTGACCAGTTCCTCCTCGTCCCGGAGACTTTTGATCAGGGTCTTCTCTCGAGCCTTGACGGTCTCCAGGGTCTCCTCCAGCGTGGACAGTTTCACCTTCAGATCTTCGATGGAGTCAGTGGCTGAAGAGAGCTGTTTAGTCTTGTCGGATATGGTGACCTGCATCTCCATCTCGCTGTGTAGAGCTTTGTCTCTTTCAGTTTTGAGTGTTGAGATCTTCTTGCCGTGGTCCTCGAGATCTGCCTCCAGCTTCTTCACCCTCTCCTCCAGCAAGTTCTTGGCGGCCTCTGCAGCTCCGGCAGCATCGACGGCCTCCTTTAGCTTGCCGGCATGGTTTACAGTCAGAGCTTCGAGTGTCTCCTTGTGCTTCAGCTCCAGGCCCTGGGTCCGCTGCCCGACAAGCCTTTCAATCTCCTCGTCCTTGGCGCGGAGCTTGTCGGCAAGTGCCTTCTCGCGAGCGGTCAGGTTGTCATCATGAGCCTCAAGCCCGACACGGAGCTCTCTCAGGCGTGCTTCCTCTGTGGCGGCCTGTTGTGTGGCATCTTCCTGTGCCTTCTCAACGTCGGACTGCTTCATGAGGAGCTCGTTCCACCTTTTCTCAGCTGCTCTTGGCCCGTCTTCAACTCCTGGAAAGCTTCGGCAAACCAAGTTTGCGTCTCCTCAACGCGCTTCTGGAGATCTGCCTCTACTTTGTCGGCAACTGCGGCCCTGGAGTCTAGTTTCTCTTTCCGGGCGCGGTGGAGTGCTTGGAGCTTCTGGTAGTTGTCGCCCATGGCCTTGAGGAGCTTCTCTTCTTCAGATTTGCTGCTACTGGAGCTTGGTTCATCAACGACCTCGAGCCCAGCAGTGGCGATGGCATCTTCATCAAAGACTTCCCCTTCAGTTGGGGCCCTAGTGCTTGCCGTGCCTGGGATGCTGACGAACAAGTTGTCGCCAATCTTGAGGTACTTGCCTGACGAGGGAGCTTCGGATGTTGGTGGCTGTTCCTCGACAGCCGCCTCCCCGGCAGCTGGGGGCTCCTGCGGCAGGGATGCCGTCAGTACGGTCACTAGCGTCCTCGCCGGCCTTCTCGGCAGATTCCTTGGCGGCCTCTTCCTGTGCAGCCCTGGCAGCTTCAGCGCTGGCATCCTTGGCGGCCTCGGCGGCAGCGTTCTTGGTGGCTTCGGCAGCTTCAGCGGCAGCATTCTTGGCGGCCTCGTCAGCGGAAATCCTGTCAGCCTCGGCGGCAGCATCCCTGGCGGTCTCCTCGATGACAGCATCGACGTCCATCTGCTCTGTCGAGGGAATGTCTGAAGGCCAAGAAAGCAAAACAAAATGAGATTGAGGTGGAAGTTCAAGAAGACAAAAAGGGAAACAGAATAATGAATACCTGCACCAGCATTGGTTGCCGGCATAGAACTGCCGGTACCCGTGCTTGCCGGCTCTTCCTCGTCGCGGTAGAGCACGCTAGAGGAAGTCCTTGCCAGAGACCCATTCCTGGGCGGTGTGGTTGACGGAGGCGGCATATCAGGGGAGGCCTCAACCGGTTCTCCTTGTCGCTGCTCTCCTCCTGCACGCCTGGCGATGTCAGCAGTAAAGATGCATACCCCGGCACTTGCCAGTGGAAAGTGGGTAATAGACTCACGCTGGGGGCTGCATTGGGGCCTGAGTCGAGGACTGCATCGCGGGCTTGGATCCAGGCTGATGGTGACCGTCTCTGGCGCACCTGAGGTGCTTGCCGGCGGCTCCTCGCCCGTCGAAGTCTTCGCCCTCTTCGCTGTCCTCTGTGCCAATGTTTCCGTATCCCTGTGGAGACAGGCCAAAGCAAGACAAATTAGTTCGATAAAATCGGAAACTCAGAAAGTAAAGGACGTGGCAGGACCCTTACTCTTCCTCTTCGGAGCTGAAGGCGGAGAGGTCGAACTCGACTTTCGCTGCGATGTCCATGGGGGGAGGTGGAGGGGTGCTCCTGGGTCGCTTGGCCGCGGCAGGCGCAGGTTGCTGATGAGCTCCTTGCCGCTGCGTGGCCTTGCCGGCCGCCCCCTTGCCGGGGGCTCCACCACTCGAAGAAGCTTGGCAGACCGGGACCCCAGAAATGGCGCTCCGAAGGATGCGCCTCTTCCTTGGTTCAAGAGTCGAGGCCTCCTCGAGCAGTTCTTCCTCGGCTGTGTCTTCGGCAGGATGGCCCCCGGCAGATGTGCCGCCCTGCTCTTCAGTGGTCTCGCCCTACCCGGCAAGATTCTCATCCGGCAGCGTTCCCCCTCCGCTGGTTTCCTCTTCCATGAAGCCGGCGCTGCCGGCCTCCGCGGCGAGATTTGCTTCCTTTGCCCTGCTGGCAATGTATGCCACTTCCTTCTCAGTGGTGGCGCGGACGAGGCCCTCTTCTTCGCGGATGGCCCTCTCCGTCAGGTTATCAAAGAATTGTTGCACTTGCTCTTCGGATGGCTCAATCCAAGTGGCGTCAAGGCTGTGAGCGTCAAACGCCAGCATCATGGCAATGATTGGACCTAGAGCAGAGTTGTTGCACAGAGGGATTATGCTTGCCTGCAGCCTGCATACTACATCACCCCTGAACAGTTTCTGGCAGAGGGCTGCGCACTGCATCAACGTCAAATTGCTATTCAGCCTAGGGCGCAGCCTCATGATGTCTGCCGCGTTCCGGAACTCCCAAGCTAGCCTCCCCTTGTTCTGCAGAGGGGCGATGCGCCGGCGAAGAAAATCGGCGCCTATCATCTCTACTGTGAGCCCGGCAGCTCTGAGGCGGTGAATCCTGGTAGTAGCGACTGTGAGCTTCTTATCGTAGGGATCGAGGGCGCTCCAGTCGTTGCTGCGCACTATCTTCGTCTGTCGCGGCAAGCAGAAGGAGGGGACCTTTGCCTCTTGAATCCAGCACCACTTGGCTCGCCACTCTTCCCATTTCTCGCGGTAGGCCCCGTCTGGGTATACCTCCTTGATTCCTGGCCATGGAATCCAAGCGATGGAACCGGAAAGGGCCTCACCTTTTTGGATGCGGGGAATGAAGTAATGGCGGAAAAGGGCCGTGCTAGGGTGTACTCCGGCGAAGTTTTCGCAAAGATGAGCGAAGACAGACATACACGTCACGGCATTCAGTGTGAAATCCAATAGTTGGAAGCCCTATGTGAGCATGATATCGTTGAAGAAATGAGAGAAAGGAGGACAGAGCCCGCGGTAGAAGTAATTGGCAAACAAGTGATACTTATTTGGGCCGCCTCTGGAAGAGCCTGGACTCACGAGGGTGGCGGGGTGTGCTGTCGTCTCCGTCGCCCACATCATCTGGTACCGCTCCCTTAGAAGGCCCACGTCGAGCACCGGCGGGAAGACGGCATGCTCCTTCCGCATCTACAACATCTTGTTCTCCGAGACAGCGGCGTCCACCTCCTTGCCCTTGCTTGCCTTGGGCGACATGGCGACTGCGGGGGCTGGGGCCGAGGGCGGAGAGGGCGTGGAGGTATGGATGAACGGGAGGAGCTCTGTTTCGACTCGAGGAAGAAGACGACGGCAGTTCCCAGATTGGAAAAGACAAGAGGTAAATGGGCAGCGCCTCTGCGGATTCTTTCTTATGGGGAGGACGCGAGGCTGCCTCTTTACTAATATAATATGGAAATGCTTCGCGAGCGCGCTGCTGAAACGGCCGCGCTGCGCACGTCCCCCACGTCCCGCATTCAATGGGCGTCATGGGCGGCGCAGTAAATGGAATGATTACGGTGGATAACTCCTGCCACGCGTGCCTGTGCTCTGTTTGGGCCTGGCCCAACAATGCCCCGCACCCGTGTATAGCCCAGGCCCGGGGGCTCCTGTCGGTGTACTAAGGATGGGTCCCTTGGTACCCCGTACTTGTGCACGGACAGTTGTAGCCACACCTGCGGCCAGGCCTGCCGGGGGACAACTAAATGCAAGTTCATAAAGTCAAGGAGGCTTCCGAGTAACGGATCAGGAGATAGAAGACCGAAGGCTAGGCGCCCCGGCAAGATCTTGCCGGGCTGGTCGCGTAGCCCCGGCGAGACCCGCGCCCGGCAAGGCCTCGCCACTGTTCTAGCGCACTGCCCCAGTGCAATGACCAGCTTGTCTGTTGCTGTTGTATTCCTGGGTGCGTGTCAGACGCTGACGGCATGCGGGGTTAAGCGGTGCTGATGGGACGGCTTCTTTTCCCGTCCCCAAGACGCTAAGCGACACCTCAACGGAGCATTTATTGCTCTTGTCCTAAACCGTCAGTGTTAGGTATGATAACACTGTAGATACTTTACACCTCATGTATGCACTGTACGCCACTGTTGGTGACCCCTTCGAACGTATAAAAGGAGGCCCAAGGCGTAGCTACAGGGGGATCGGATCTTCTTCTCTGGCCATTCTGCATGCGCAGCGCCTGAGTACTGTAGCACTCCCAGAACTTGAGCTAGAACACATCTAATACAACCAAGCAGGAGTAGGGTTTTACGCATCTTTGCGGCCCGAACCTGGGTAAAATTCCCGCGTGTTGATTGCTTGATCTGCTCTTTGTGCAAACCTTCTCCCTGCCGAATCGTAAAGTGATCCTCCCGGTCCCATAGGTGTCGTTTCTCCGACATTTACGTACGAGCTACTTGCACCCTCACCACTACCATGGATCACATGGTTTCACCGACAACACAACACCATGTCATGCACCTCCCAACCAACCTTCCTCTTCCATATTATACTTAAATTGTTACCTATATTAGTTCAAATCCCCTTTGTCCTCACAGGCAACGACACCCAAACCTTTTTTGGCACGAGACTTGGATCCATCATAAACCACTAGTATCCATCTTCCCTAGCCTATAATCACACATTTTAGAGCCACACCTTCTTGTTCAAATTTTTTTATGCATGTTGGGATGCTTTCGAATCTAAGAAACCGGTTGATAACCTCAGTTGCCTTCGTGAAATTGCTTGCTTTGACTTTGGTGTTGTGGTATTTCCAAGTCAATGATGCCCCGTACCAAAGACCACTCACCCATGGTGCCAATTTATCCTCTTGTATTCTGTATGCTCCACTGATGGCTAAAGATCATGTCCGCTGATTTGATATGGCGTAGTAGAAGTCCTAACAAGCTTAATTTTTTTGCTTGTCTTTAGGGGTCATTTAAACACGCACATTAACTTTTTTCACAAACACATTGCCCCTTCAACCCAATGCCCAAGATGCTCATGCACCTCTTAAGATAATGCCCAGCTCTTCAATGTCCAAAGGCTTCACAAATTTGGTAGCAACTCGAACTACACCACGCTCAACACTTCGAAGGTCTCTCGTTTACTCCTACATCGTGACTGGTCTCAACACCTCCCTTTGTGAAGAAGTCATGCTCATTGTCCTCTGAAAACTTTGAGATTAAGTGGATCACCTTCCCAACTACTATTGAAACATCTATAATGAATTTTAGCTTTGCCACCCCGCCCCCCACGTGCGATGATTCCTCGGTACAAAAATCTTGCACCCTTGACGTCTCTTAGTGTCGGGGTACACAAACAGGGGTGTTTATTTCCCCCTGACTTGTGCACGGACGATAAGCCTCTGACCCGATGGCCTAAGCCTGCCGGGGAAAGCTACTACCCTATCAAAACCAGTCCAAACCAGAGAAGCCACTCTACGTGAGATCAAGGAGCGTATCAAGAAGACGAAACTAGCATTCAAGACCAAGACTCTGACAGAAGCAGCCTACGCTGGCCAAGCAACGCCTGCAAGGTCGTTGCAACGGCCCAGAACGGGCCCAAACCGCGCCAGTAACGTCCCCGGTGCCTGCCGGGGACCGAGGCGCACACATCCTCAGGAAGACCCGGTAAGCCATCCCCCGACAAGCGCGAGCCGATCGGCCACCGCTCCACCGCATCGCAATGCCAGTCATTTGTCGATGTGGTGTCGAGCCCTCAGGTGGCTAAGTGGCTCTCGCTAAGTACGTGGCGACTCGCTGGGAGACAAATTATTCCCGTTTGACACCCGTCCAGAGGAGTGTCAAGATATTGAGCAATAGTTAGCTAAAGCGGTGGTAAAAGCCTGTCGGGGATGCGTCCCCGCATGCCACCTATGCTAGCATTTATGTCATTTTGTCCTAAGTGCCAGAGTTAGGTATGATAGCACTGTTGGCTATCTAATCACTAGATAATGTCTGTTTTGCCACTATGATTGCCCCTTGAGCTATAAAAGGAGGCCCAAGGCAACCTAGCTAAAGATTCAGACCTTTGGACACTTGTACTCGCGTAGCAGCTCTCCCGAAGGCAACCTTGCCGGGTTTGAGCACTGCGTGTGCTTCGTGTTCCCCCGATCAATCCACCAAAGCAGAAGTAGGGTTTTACGCTTCACAGCGGCCCGAACCTGGGTAAAACACCAGCGTCTCGTCGTTGTGCTGCCTCACCTCCTCTGCTCTTTGTGCAACGTGACCTCACCCCTGCCGAACCACAAAGGGGCCCGTGGCCCCATAGGTGATCGTGTGCATCGTGCCCGTCGCCTGGCTTCACCCGTGACATCTAGGAGCTTAAGGTGTACCACCTCCACAAAGCCTTATAATGGCTATGACAAGCACCACGGGCGTGGAATGCCAAGTTCGATGACACCCTCAATGGCCTTGGCTTCACTAGCTGACCCTCGAAGCACACCATGTATGCTCGAGGGAAGGGGGGATCGGCTCCTATTGGGATATATGTCAACGACCTCATCATCACCAGCACGGATGCAGTGAAGATTGCAAAGTTCAAAGGAGAGATGGTGGTGCAGTTGCGCATGAGCTACCTTGGGTTGTTGAACTTCTATTTGGGCATCGAGGTGAAGCGGACAATGGGCAACATAGTATTGTCTCTGGCGGCGTATGACAGCAAGCTCTTCGGCACACGGGCATGGAGGATTGTAGTATGGTCTATGTGCCAATGGAGCCTCGAGTCAAGCTAAGCAAAGAGAGCTCCAAGCCCCCATGGACACCGCTCACTACCATAACATTGTCGATGGGCTACGTTACCTCGTCCATACGTGCCCAATCATCACCTTCATCGTGGGCTACGTTAGCTGGTTCATGGAGGCGCTGAAAGTGCAACTAATCCCCAGGTGGTTTTGGTAATTAATAACAACATATACATCATTGAACTAATGCTTATTCAAAGAATATTCCATGAAAGTTCAATTAGGTATGGCAATGGATGGAGATGTAGACCCCTCAAAATACAAAGCACATGGATTGGCAAAAGCTCCAAGACTCTACATTTTTGGTTTAGTGATCCAAGATCACATTGAGTCCATAGGAAATCCAATACTATTAAAAGCGGATGAGGTTTTGATCATGAGTCATTTTCTCAAGTGCTTGAAGATATTCCTCCAAAACCCTCAACCACACCCTCCAAATCATTTCTGTCAAAAACCATAAAGCCTATCTCAGACCCACCAAAACACTTTCATCCGTACCCATCGATATACACTTGACAGAGCCAATGTCTAAACCCTAACAAATTTGTCATACTGAGAGGACCCTTCGGTCTCCCCGAAGTGACCATGTCGACCTTTTATTACCCATCAACATCGTTTCGAAATTCCTAAGTTAGTCGATCTGTGTCACCGAAGTGCACTTGCCAACCTTCTGTCTATTATCAATTTCATTTTGAAACTGCTGAGTGAAATTGATCGGTCTCACCTAAGTGTGGAAAGTGCTTAGGTCATCACCCATCAGTCCCTCCAAGATGTTTCATCCGGTCTCACCAAAAAGACTAAACTTCGAACCTTTTACACTAATCGGTCTCACCAAGTGTTTTTATTCGGTCCCACCGAGATGTGCAAAAAGGTGTGTAACGGTTGGTTTTCTGGTGATGGCTATATATACCCCCACCCAGTCCACCAGCTCTAAGAGACCAACCAGAACAAAACTACCACTTCCCATATCCATTTTCTCAGAGAGAACCACCTACACTTGTGTTGAGATCAAGGAATTCCACTCCAACCATATGATCCTTGATTTCTAGCCTCACTAAGTTGCTTTCCACTCAAATACTTCTCCTACCACCATGCCAAATCCATGAGAGAGTGATTGAGTGTTGACGAGACTACCTTTTGAAGCACAAGAGCAAGGAGTTCATCCTCAACAGCAACATCTATTACCTTTTTGAGAGTGGTGTCTCCTAGATTGGTTATGTGTCACTTGGGAGCCTCCAAATCTTGTGGAGTTGAACCAAGGAGTTTGTATGGGAAAGGAGATCCCCTACTTTGTGAAGATATACCCCGAGTGAGGCTAGTCCTTCGTGGACGTAAGCCATGATGGCATAGACAAGGTTGGTTCTTCGTCGACCCTTCGTGGGTGGAGCCCTCCGTGGACTCGCGCACCTGTTACCCTCCGTGGGTTGGAGTCTCCATCAACGTGGATGTACAATGGCAGCACCTATCGGAACCACGCCAAAAATCACCATGTCTTAACTGCATTTGATTTCTCTGAGTCCTCCTTTACGTTCATATGCAAAGTCTTTACTTTCTGCTACCTACTATCTAGACTTGCATGTATACCATGTCACTTGACTTGTTTGAATTGCTAAAACTTGCCGAAAAATAAAATTGGGAAAAGGCTAGGTTTTATTTGGTTTCTGTTGAATTGGTTTAACCACCAACGAGAGTATGGCGTCTAGTGAGGGAAATTATCACCGTAGAGGTCCATATTTTGATGGTACACAATTTTCTAGTTGGAAACATAAGATGAAAATGCATATTCTTGGTCATAACCCCACCATTTGGGTTGCTGTTCGTTTTGGCTTGCAAGGTGAATTTTTCGAAGATGGAAAAGAACCGGATCATGAAGAAACCGTGGAAGAATTGAAGATGCTGCAATACAATGCTCAATCTTATGATATCCTCTTCCACGATTTGTGTCCCGAGGAGCTCAACAAGATAAGCTGCACTGAGAATGCCAAGGAAATTTGGGATACTTTGGTTGATATGCACGAAGCAACCAAATCCATCAAGGAATCCAAGTTGGATGTGCTTCAAAGTCAACTTGACAAGTTCAAGATGAAGAATGATGAATGAGTCGCGGAAATGTACTCTAGGTTCACTCTGATCACACATGAGATTGTCGGCTTAGGAAGAAAAGAGATGACCGAAAAATTCATCATCAAGAAGATCCTTAGAGCCTTGGATGAAAAGTATGACACTGTATGCATATTCATCCAAATGATGCCCAATTACAAAGATCTCAAGCCCATAGAAGTCATTGGAAGGATTGTTGCTCATGAAATGTCACTCAAGGACAAAGAGGAGGATTCTCCCACAACATCAAGTGAAAAGCTTCTATCCAATGAAGAGATAAGCCTCATAGTCAAGAACTTTAATAAATTCTACAAGAGTAGAGGCAAATAGAGAAGCTCCAACTCAAGATAAAATGAGAGTTGTCCTTCAAGTCATGACCAAAATTTCTACAATTATGGAAGACCCAGACACTTCTCAAATGAGTTTACATCACCCCTCAAGAAAAGAGATGAGTCACTAAGAAGAAGAAGTAGAAGAGATGAGTCACCTCGTAGAGAGAGAAGGAGTAGAGAAGATCGATATGAACGAAGACCTTCCCGGAGAAGTAAGGATTCAGAGAGGAAAGACAAGTACACCAAGAAGCACTCAAGAATAAGACCTCAAGCTCATGTTGGTGAACGGCTATCCGGCTCCGACTCTGACGACCAATCCAAGGGAAACTATCACTCCAACTCTGATTATAGTCAAGATGAAGGTGTTGCCAGACTAGCTTTCGTATCCTCCGAGTCCTATGATTTATTTAATTCATTAAATGAAGGAATTGGAAGATGCTTCATGGCTAAAGGCCACAAGGTATCACACCCTGAATTCATTGACTTTAATAGTGACGAGGATGACTTGCTATGTTATGATGATTTACTCATGGACAAAACTAGCAATGCTAGCTTTAACGAACTTGATAATAATCATGACGATCAAGATGAGACGGTTGTTAATGAAACTAGGGAAATTGAGCGTCTAACTCAAGAACTAAAGACTCTTCAGCTAGCTCGGTAAACTCAACAAGAAGATCATAGATATCTCCAAACAACTCATGAGAAGCTACGCTCCGAGAAGTTACAATTTAGAGCAAGAGCATGAGTTCCTTCAAGTTATCAATGACGATCTTCCAAAGAAGAGTCCCTCTTACATTGCCAAACATCTCCTCTTGTCTACTTTTATGCCATAAGTCAAATCTAAGCAATCTAGTAACAAGATCAAGAAATATTCTACCTCTAGTAGAAACAATAAAAATGTTAAATCACATGATGTTGCTTCTAGTAGTTCTATTGATTCCACTAATGATTCTCTTAGCCGAGTTACACTTGAGCAACAAAATGATTTATTGAAAGGAATTATAGAAAAGGGTGTCTACAAGAGTCTTGGTGGGAGTAAGCAATTTGAGAAAATTGTACGCAAGCAACGATGTTACCAGAAGAACATGGTGTTGGTTTTGAATGAAAGTTCAATGCCAATGCAGTTGAGTGGGAACAAGATCAATATCCCAAGACAATGTTTGTTCCTCGACAAGAGAAGTATGATCCTACTCTATTCAAGGGAACACAAGCTCAAGATGATCTTCAACCCAAAGACCACAAGCTAAAAGGCAAGAACAAGCTTCAAGAGGAGATTGACTCATTCGAAGAACCACCTCAAGCTTTGGTCAAGTGGGTTCCCAAGACTACCTCAAGTTCACTTAATCAAGTACAACTACAAATCCGAGGATTCCCATCAAGTTGACATGGGTGCCAAACAAGAAGAACTAGAAAGTTCTTGAGGGTGACTCCGCCAAATAACTTCACTCATATTCTTTAATAGCAAGAACTTGTGCAAACAACTTCCACATCATGCACTAGTTCATGAAGTCACAAACCCTCTTGTTCGTAAGAAAGGACAAGGTATTCATTGCATCCATGGACATTGATGAGTGATATTTTTACACTCATTTCAGCCTTGTTTAAATTGAGACATTTCACCCTTGTTGACATTGCCACTAATGACTAATGACTAATGAATGCAAAGGATTCCACAAATCTTCTATTTAATGTTTCCATGGGAAATGGGCAAAAAAGGGAAGAAATCACGTGGATGAATGGAAAGGAAGCAAAATGGAGGAAGAATCAATCAAAATGAGGCGTCTGTGAAGAAACAGAGCAAAAGACGACGTTCCATAAGGGCGCCCGCGCCCGTATGAGCGGTCATTTGGTGTGGAAACCGAGGCAGCCCATTGATACTTGTGATCTGCGTTGGGTTTTCTTTGAAGAGGAACGAGTAATTGAAGCACAAAGTGGATAAGTATTTCCCTCGGTTATGAAACCAAGGTTTATCGAGCCAATAGGAATATCAATCCTCAACCGTCTTCAGCGGCTACACACAAATGAACAAACAACTTGCACCCAACGCGGGCAAGAGGGTTGTCAATCCCCTTGATCTCGTTATTTGCAAGCAAATGAGTTGTGTAGATTGTTGATAAATATAAATTGCAAAATAAAATAAAAAGTAAATAAAGGCAGCGAGGTAATTGTAGCGTTTGTAAATATATAAGTGAATAGACCCGGGGGCCATAGTTTTCCCTAGCGGTATCTCTCATGTAGGCAACATACGGTGGCTAAACAAATTACTGTTGGGCAATCTATTATATATAAAAGTATTTGACGGGTTAACCGTAAAAATAGAATTATACTAGAAATTACCACAAAAATTAGAAACTTCTGACCGTTAATTCAATAGACTAAAAATCTACAGCCATTAGATAATATATAAGTGGAAAAAATTACCCACCTTTGCCATTACAATGCAAAAAAACGTTTCATCTATCTTTTTCCTTATTTTTCTACGCCACTTGAACATCGCACGACCCATGACGTCTCACCCGTCAACGTACGTACGTGCACATTGATGCCTTTCTTATGCATGCATGTATTCGTTGTAATAAAATGACGTACTTTGCCCTTGGTGTATGCATGCATGCATGCATGTACTCAACGGGATAAAAAGCTTGGATGCATGTGTCATGTTCCCAGTTGATGAGTAGCCCTCAAGGTCAAAACCGGCCGGAGGTGACGCTGCCTGCTGCGAAAGATAAAAGCGTATTGCTTCGGAATATTCCTTGACTGTGCGGCTTCCTCCTGCTCACAAATCCCAGAAAATAGAAACATCTGATATTTAATCCAGTAGATAAAAAGATCCAATTTGAAGATGAATAAATATCCAGGTATGCCACTGAAAAAAGAAAATAGAAGCATCTGATCTTTAATTCAGTAGATAAAAGATCCAATTTGAAGATGAATAAAATACTAAGGTGTGCCAGTGAAAAACTGACCCACTCTAACCCCAAAATCTATTTTGTACTCCATCCGTCCTATAATATAATAACTTTTTGCGAGCTAACATAGTTTGCAAAAAGTTCTTATATTGTGGGACGGAGGGAGTATACATCATAAAATACACGAGCTATTTTTCTTATTTGTTATGTTCCTTCTGAATTCCATGTCTGCGGTAGCCGCCGGCCACCTCTAGCAGCAGGTCGCGTAGGTGGCCGATAGGATCCAACCTCTAGATGTAAATTGTTGGGGTGAAGGAAGATGGAAAATTTCATGCACACACACAATCAAGAGGCTGGAGATACTGTGTTACGCATGTATATTTATCTTGATTGGTCTGTCGAGTCTTTTGGCAGACCGAGAACACATCATCTAATATCTAGGTATTTCACCTTTTGCCTTCTTTTAATAAGTTACATTTGCCAACTTGGAGGCTTTTTCCATTCTAGCTTGGATGATACAGATCGACAAAAGATGGATTTCTATGGATATGGGAGGAAAATATTTTTGTACAACAAGTAGCACAAGGGATCGTCAAGCCAAGTCTTAAAATAAAAACAAAAATGTAGCAGGCAACTGCAAGAACATTGGGAAAATTTTGATCAAAAAAGTAATGTACATCTGTTACAGCTACCTGCCAAAACACATAAAGGAAAGTCAGCAATTCAGTGTGTTCACGTGATGAGCTAGAAGAGTTGGAAGAATGTAATTTCTCTAATTACAATAGATAAATTGTTCATTTTAATGCATTGGAGCGCGCGTCAACACTATGTTTCACAAACTCGTGTCATTCACCATTGCATATTCGTATTATATATGCAGTTCCACAGTTGGCATTAAAGATTACCTTTTTTCTCAGCTAACATCGGTTGTTGATGTACTATGATTTGGCCCTCTGCACCATAGTACTTGGTCCCAGTAGTAAAACGAATTTGATATCGAAGAAATAATTTTAGCACAACATATCCAGTTTTTATGCCACAAGTTATGGATTCTAGCATTCGTTTTTTTGTTGTTGCAACGAATTGGTTCAGTAATAATTTTACGTGTACCTAAAGAGATTATGTAGTCATCCCACAAAATCGAGATTATTCAGTCAGTTTTTAGCCATGATAAATACGTTATATGAACGTAAAATCCAAATGTAATTGTGGTTGACATATTATACAACTGTAAGAGTTATCCTTTGAGGAACATTCTTCTCTGAGCATTCCCAAAAATGTGCCAGATTCATTAAAAAAGCAAAAAACAATTGATGTCTATGATTCAATCTGTATGACAGTTTATATAAGATCAACCATATTTTCACTAGCTTTACCTATTGAGTGTTTTTCAATTATCCTATTATAGAACTTCGGGGTCATATGTAATAGATCCACTGCTTTCCATCTTATTTTAGATATTATTCTAATGCAATTTTAGGATTCTTAAGTACAAGTATAACCTTTTTACTAGGTATTCCAAACTTCTCGACAGCTCCTACAATGTCATTGATGCATACGTGTTGAATATAAAATTGAGCTAAATAAATTTAGTTACCTATATATATTATCCGGCTAAACATACAATGTCCACATTACAAGCATGTATATTTAATTTAACAGCCAAGTACGGCTAGCGAACTCAGCAATTTCGTGTTCTACTATGTAGGACCTAGCAATTTATTCAGGTGTTCTCTAAGTGAAATATCATTAATAGCCTTATTGATTTTTTTTGAGAGATATTGCACTTGCATGGGCACCAAAGTCCTAGGAAAATCAGTGCATCAGGGAAAATATTAAAATAGAAGGTCTAGCCCTCATAAATACGCAAGCGAATCCCACAATATCTAGAACAAACACATAATACTATATTATATTTAATATTACTAAGTGGATGCTTAGCAAAGCATATTACCGGCGGATCTTCCCAAGTGTTCCTAAACGTATCATGTTTGACGTATCTTCATGATAATACTTGAATGCATCACTTTCAGTGGTTATCGTAATTATACCTACACGTATCATAATTGGTCATACCTAAAGAAACCTAAAATGACAAATTATCATAATTATACGCAATGATCACGATCAAATAGCTCATCGTAGTTACATATAAAATTTTACATTCACATGCATCGATGGATAAGTGCGTAAATCAGCATTGATTAGTCAAACTAAATGATTGAGAACCTGTTGGCCATTTGTTTTTTGAACTGATGTTAATAAAAGATTAATCCAGTTGTGTATGTAAGCAAGAACTAAATATGAGGAAACAAGGTAGGCACAATCAGTATCGTCATGCACAAAATGGCAAACACGCATAGAGGTGCAGATCTACACTAAAAAGGATTGGGCACCTGATCTTGCAATTGTTGGTACTCTTATGACTCAATGTATAACAGTGTATGAATCAATATCATTTATTGTAAATTATAGTTTATCAGTGTTTTTATATTTTATTATCAACACAATTATATACTCATATACACCTATAATAATATATAAATGTTTAAGATATCATGTATTATTTAAATAAGATAAATAAGCAGTACATATTTTTGGCACATTAAAAGATGATGCACCCGCAAACAATTCCTGGCAGGACTTCAAATAGTCGTTGGGTTGGCCATACTCAATATTTGTTGTCTTTCGCAGAATATATGACAAACATCATTTCCCACTAATTCACCACAATTGAATTAAAAAATGTATGTGAATCTAAATAAAGCAACACCAAAATAAAGGTTATATTGTGTGGCATTGAACTAACTAATCTAAAATTATGGCATTATTACATTTTTATATAGAACATAAAATTTTGATTCTATATATTTTCCAGAATAAATTGTTACTATCATGGACAGTAATCGACTTGATCTTTGCTCCTCATTATATATGTTGTTAAAGCATCCGTACAATTTATAAATACATTTATATATCAATAAATCCCCAAATTTACCAAAGATAAAACTATGTTCGCATAATTCTTATATTTTATAATGTCATCAGATGTAATTCCAAATTTTATTTAGACTAATCAAATAATATATTTTCATCAATCAAACTTTATAAATTTCTAGCCCGCACATCGAGCGGGCCACTTTGCTAGTTGATAGAAAAGCGGATAGTTATGCGATGTTCACGGCAATGATCATGTATATATAGGCATCACGTCCATAAGCAAATAGGCCTACTCCTGCCTGGACCTATTACTATTACTCCACTCATCGACCGCTATCTAGCATGCATCTAGAATATTAAGTAAAATAGAGTAATGATTGGAGAACGATGACATGATGTAGACAAAGTAAACTCAAACAATATGAATGAACCCCATCATTTTATCCTTAGGAGCAACAACACAAAGACGCATCTTGTCCCCTACTTTGTCACTGGGATATAGAAACTCGCCAGGTTGAACCTACCACAACGCACCACTCCCATCGATGAAATATCTATCTACTTGGCCAAAGCACATCAATAGATCGGAGAGCATTACGAAGCTATAATGATCATGCACTTAAGAGATAATATAATTCAGAGGCATCTCAAATACGTTTCATGAATAATCTGAACATAAACCCACAATTCATCGGATCCCAACAAACACACCGCACAATAGGATTACATCGGATAGATCAAAGCGAAGACGCGATGATCATTGTATTGAAGATCATAAGAGAGAGAGATTGCCATCTAGGTACTAGCTATGGACCCATAGATCTGTGGTGAAGTACTCACACATCATCATGAGGGCAGCAAGGTTGATGAAGAGGCCCTCCATGATCGATCCCCCCTCCGGCAGGGTGCCAAAACGGAGCTCCACATGGCCTCGCGACGGAATAGAGACTTGCGGCGGCGGAAAAAGGGTTCCGAGACTGCCTTCTGGGTTTTTGCAATATTAGAGAATTTATAGGCCAAAGAGGGACGTCGGGAGGTAGCCGAGGGGGCCACCACATATCCTGGCTTCCTTCCAAAGCTTCTAGGTCTTCTTATAGTCCAGAAAAAATCATCAAAAAGTTTTGTGGCAATTGGACTTCGTTTGGTATAGTAAACCTGAAAAGGCAAAAACATGCAGAAAACAGCAACTGGCACTGGGTCAATAGGTTAGTTCTCAAAAATATTATAAATTGGTAAATAAAGACCCAAAAAGTATCCTAGAATGATAATATATCAGCATGGAACAATCAAAAATTATAGATACGTTGGAGACGTATCAAGCATCCCCAAGCTTAATTCCTGCTCGTCCTCGATTAGGTAAATGATAAAAACATAATTTTTGATGTGACATGCTATCCACTATGTAATCTTATGCGTGTATGCTCATTGAGAAAAGATGAATCAACAAATATGTACATAGCAATAATTGAAATGTAAGAAACAAAATTGTTAATTCTTAAAAGTATACGATCCTTCAAAAATGTTTACCCCCCATTCATCTTGTTATATTAGCAAGGCATGGCTCCATCTTCACCACATTAATACAAATGTTAAGCACCCCGGTGTCCAAGTCAGGCAATTGGTTCGTACTTTTTCAATATGCATCAACTTTTTATTCTTCACGCAATACATGAGCGTGAGCCATTGGACATGGCATTTAAGTGGAATAGAGTATGGTGGTAGATATCAAAGGGGTAGGAAGTGAAGAAGATAGTCTCACATCAACTAGGCGTACCAACGGGCTATGGAGATGACCATCGATAGATGTCAATGCAAGGAGTGGGGATTGCCATGCAAATGATGCACTAGAGCTATAAGTATATGAAAGCTCAAATGAAGCTAAGTGGGGTGTGCATCCAACTTGCTTACTCATGAAGACCTCGGGCATTTGAGGAAGCCTGTCATAGGAATATACAAGCCAAGTTTGTAATAATGAATAGGTAATTCCCACTAGCATATGAAAGTGATATATCATGAGACTCTCTACATGAAGAGCATGGTGCCACTTTGAGGCACAAGTGTGGTAAAGGACAGTAGCAAAGTCCCTTCTCTCATTTTCTCTCTTTTTTTTTGAATGGATGGTGGGCTCATTTGGCCTCCCCCATCTTTATTTTTGTCAGGAGTCTCATCTCGACTTATGGGAGAATCATCGTCTCCATGATTCTTTCCTCACTGGGAAAATACTCTAATAATGATGATCATCACACTTTTATTTACTTATAACTCAATATGGAGAACTGGTATGAAGATATGACTCTGTATGAATGCCTCTGGCAGTATACCAGGATGTGCAATGATCTAGCATGACATGTATCAATAATATTATGAACGGTGGCTTTGCCACAAAAAATATGTCAACTCTATATGATCATGCAAAGCAATATGATGATGAACGAACTAGTCATGCAAAGTGACGATGGAATTTGCATGGCAATATATCTCGGAATGGCTATGGAAATGCCATGATAGGAAGGTATGGTGGCTGTTTTGAGGAAGATATAATAAGGCTTATGTGAAACAGAGCGTGTCATGTCACGCGGTTTGGATGCACCGACGAAAGTTGCACCGATCCTCGAAGTGAGAAGGGGCTATGCACGGTACCGAAGAAGCTAGCAATTTATGAAAAGGTGACAATGCGTATGTCCATGGTTTCACATTAGTCATAAAGAACTCATATACTTATTGCAAAGTTTTATTAGTTTATCATAGATCATAATACTAATGGCATGCCCCGAGGGAAGAGGTTGGTAGGAGTTAACCATCGCCCGCTTCTGACCCGAAACAACACTAGGATTTCAACGAGGAATATAAATGCTCACACATCATCACCTATTTCATATTGACACTTCTATGGTTTAACAATTATGAACTCACACCTATTTCATATTACTACATGAATATCATTGACCCACAATTTCTCTATATGTGCTACATGATGGTTTTGATTATCACTCATTGAATACCTAATATTCTTGGACTAGTCTTTATGACCCATGAAAATTACCGTCACTTTTTGTTAAATCTTAAACAAATATAAGTGAAGAATGAGAGTGAAATTGTTTCTTTAAAATCTACACACCACCATGCTCAAAAGATATAAGCGAAGTACTAGAGCAACTGCTAAGCTCAAAAGATATAAGTGAAGCACATAGAGTATTCTAACAAATTATGATGAAGGTGTGTCTCTCTTAAATAGGTGTGTCAAGAAAGCAATGATTGTGGCAAACTGAAAGTAAAAGCAAACAAAAGCAAACGACGCTCCAAGCAAAACTCATATCACGTGACGAATAAAAATATAGCTTCAAGTGACATACCGATGGATTTGAGACGAAAGAGGGGATGCCTTCCGTGGAATCCCCAAGCTTAGACGCTTGGGTCTCCTTTAAAATATTACCTTGGGGTGCCTTGGGAATCCCCAAGCTTAGGCTCTTGCTACTCCTTATTCCTTTGACCATCAAGATAACACCCAAAACTTGAAAACATCAATCACACAAAACTCAACAAAAACCTCGTGAGATCCGTTAGTATAAGAAACATATTACATACTTTTAGCAATGTTATAAATTGATTCAAATTTCATAAATGCATAATAGGTACTGTATTCTAACTTCTCCATGGCTTATACCCCCCGATACAATCCATAGCATAATCAAAACAAGCAACTATGCAAGCAAAAACAGAATCTGTCTAAAACAGAACAGTCTGTAAAAATCTGTAGAGAGCCTATATTTTTGTTACTCTAAAAATTCTAAAAAATTATGACAACCTCGAAAATTTGTATATAAATACTGTGTAAAAATTTCAGATCATTATCATGGTCCTGAAAAAAAAATGAAAATTCCTGTACTAGAGTCAAAAGTTTCTGTTTTGTTTCAGCATCGATTCTACTCATCTTATGAGTCATCCCAAAGGCTTTACTTGGCACAAACACTAATTTAAACACAAAAACATAATCATTATAGAGGCAATAATCATGCTATTAAGAATAAACAGAAAATTTAAAGCAAAAAATTAAGATAACTATTGGGTTGCCTCCCAACTAGCGCTATTGTTTTATGCCCCTAGCTAGGCATAATGCATAGTTTCAAGTATTGTCATTTTTGCTGATAGGGGATGCACTCCACTTCATGTACTTCAAAACTATCTCTTCTAAAATCTTACTTAACAAATTTAAATTCTCAATTTTAGTGGAAGGGCTCAAGTGGTCAAAAGGATTTATAATATCATCACTAACATCGTCATCATTATAGGGATCTTCATACAAAACATGAATTTCATCATTGATAGGTTCCCTAATGGTCTTTTCATGCCAATCTTCACCAAACCCTTCATTTATTCTTTTAGCAATCCATTCAAATTTATCACAAGTATGAAGGAATAAAGCTTGCGTTAATTCTTCGGGAGAAACATTTCTCCTCATATTCTCACTAAAACCTTGGCAATTACTAGATTCCATCATACGCAAAGCATCTTTGTGATGTAAGATCACTTCTATAGGGGGAGTTTCAGATTTTACTCTATAAAAAGAGAATATATCTCTTGATTCCTACACTATATAATCAAATTCATGCATAAGGATGATGGTAACAATTTTCTTAATCTTAGGATTACGAATACTCAGGAGTCCCAAAAATATATTTTGGAGCATAGGATGGACATGCACAAACTTTATTTCTAACTTCAATATTAACATTGTAATGGCCTCCACATAAAAACTTGTTTCTTCAAGAATGGTTCCTTTAGTAAAAGGGATAGCTCCCGAGCACTCAAAAAATTCTTGTATAATAGGTTTCCCAATGATGTTCCCACTACCTACTTCATAATTTTTTGATTTTAAAACCGTGAGGGTATTACTACTAGGAACTTGATTTTTAGGAGGTTCATTAATAGCATCAAAAATATTAGGTCTCTCCTTTTCCATGTCACTAGAACTATCTTCACTAGCGCTCTCAACAATAACTTTCTCAAACTCACAAATGATAACTACTTCAAGCAAGCAAAGGAGTAAACTAGTAACGAGCAAAGATAAATATTTTCGTATTTTTGATTTTTATGAGACAAGCTAAATATAAGAGCAAATAAAAAGATAAACAAGTGAATGAAAATTTATGTGAAGTTACTTGATAGTTGATGATGATATTCCCCAGCAACGGCGCCAGAAATCCTTCCTGATACTTGTGATCTACGTTGGGTTTTCCGTGAAGAGGAACGGGTAATTGCAGCACAAAGTGGGTAAGTATTTCCGTCAGTTACGAAACTAAGGTTTATCTAACCAATAGGAATATCAATCCTCAACCGTCTTCAGCGGCTGCACACAAATGAACAAACAACTTGCACCCAACGCAGGCAACAGGGTTGTCAATCCCCTTGATCTCGTTATTTGCAAGCAAATGAATTGTGTAGATAATTATTGATAAATATAAATTACAAAATAAAATAAAAAGTAAATAAAGGAAGTGAGGTAATTGTAGCGTTTGTAAATATATAAGTGAATAGACCCGGGGGCCATTGTTTTCCCTAGCGGCATCTCTCATGTAGGCAGCATACGGTGGGTAAACAAATTACTATTGGGCAATTGATAGAAAAGCGGATAGTTATGTGATGTTCACGGCAATGATCATGTATATATATGCATCACGTCCATAAGCAAATAGGCCTACTCATGCCTGCACCTATTACTATTACTCCACTCATCGACTACTATCCAGCATGCATCTAGAGTATTAAGTAAAACAGAGTAATGCTTGGAGAACGATGACATGATGTAGACAAAGTAAACTCAAACAATATGAATGAACCCCATCGTTTCATCCTTAGTATCGACAACAAAAAGACACATCTTGTCCCCTACTTTGTCACTAGGATATAGAAACTCGCCAGGTTGAACCTACCACAAGGCATCACTCCCACCGATGAAATATCAATCTACTTGGCCAAAGCACATCAATAGTTCTTAGAGCATTACGAAGCTATAATGATCATGCACTTAAGAGATAATATAATTCAGAGGCATCTCAAATACGTTTCATGAATAATCTGAACATAAACCCACAATTCATCGGATCCCAACAAAGACACCACACAATAGGATTACATCGGATAGATCAAAGCGATGATGGGAAGATCATTGTTTTGAAGATCATAAGAGAGAGAGATTGCCATCTAGGTACTAGCTATGGACCCATAGGTCTGTGGTGAACTACTCACACATCATCATGAGGGCAGCAAGGTTGATGAAGAGGCCCTCCGTGATCGATCCCACCTCCAGCAGGATGCCGGAATGGAGCTCCAGATGGCCCCGCGACGGAACAGAGACTTGCGGCGGGGGAAAGAGGGTTTCGGGAATACCTTCTGGGTTTTTGCAATATTAGAGAATTTATAGGCTGAAGAGGGACGCTTGGAGGCAGCCAAGGGGGCCACCACATATCAGGGCCCCCCCCCAGGGTGCGCCCTGATGTGTGGTGGGGCCCTCGTGCACCTCCTGGCTTCCTTCCGAAGCTTCTAGATCTTCTTATAGTCCAGAAAAAATCATCAAAAAGTTGCGTGGCAATTGGACTTCATTTGGTATAGTAAACCCGAAAAGGCAAAAATATGCAGAAAACAACAACTGGCACTGGGCACTGGGTCAATAGGTTAGTGCTCAAAAATATTATAAATTGGAAAATAAAGACCCAAAAAGTATCCTAGAATGATAATATATCAGCATGGAACAATCAAAAATTATAGATACGTTGGAGACGTATCACCCATCTACCTGGTCAACTTTTATAAAGGGGACCCCGTCGAAATGTTAACAGAATAGCGTCGAGCACAACCAGTACCTCTTCATCATTCACAATGCCTAGCTGCCGCCATTTCCATCTCCATAGCCATCTCCACCACCATAGTGCTCTCTTATCTAGTTCATACTTGTAATCGCGCATCGCACAAGGCATCCATTATAGTACATATTGCAATCAATCAATACCAAGATGTGTTCTTCAATGTTTACGTCTTGCGATCTGATCTCCATGTGTGAGTAGTTCGGTAAGGTATGGGTTGATGCATGAGCCTTGCAACCCTAGGTGTTTGTTGAGGGGATCAATAGAAGTCTTTGACATAATGTCCCGTATGTGTGAAATAAAATTGTTTCGTGAAGTGTCTCTTGTCTTGTCCGCGATCTTCATCCCTGCGGGTACCCAGGATCATGGAGATTGAGCACCGATGAGGCTAGGAGCAAGGGGATAATGAAGTGTTATACCGAACACCAGTGATAATATGGTTTAGTAGGGTAACATGGATCATATCCTTGGGGATTCATGAGGTGTAGTCATTAAACACCCAATGCTTTTGTCTAATTTGATTATCTTAATTATTGGGGAAACCCCACGAGATAGATAGGGCCTTTGGTAGGACAATTGATTCTTGATGCAGGACTCGTGCCGGTCAATATGTTATTTTGACACATCCCCCACTCTGATATGAAACAAGCACATCTTGATGGGTGACTTCCCGAGCACAAACGAATATCCTTTTTGATCCCAATGCAAATACATAGTTGTAAGCATTAAGACCTCATACTCGTACCTCTTTTTATTATAAGTGTTTGAATCACAATTTTCTTGCTAGTCCGGTCAAAAGCTGGATTTGACACTTAGGCAAAAGCTTGCTAGAGACCATTGCTTCAAGGGAATCTTCCTCTCGTTGACTTGATACCCAGGGTCACCTCTAGGGAAATAGGTGAGGGATACACTTTTATGTTCCAACACTGGATCAATAAAAATGAGATATCAAGCCCTGTTTCTGGCACCGTTGCCAGGGAGGAGTTTAGTATTCCTAGTCTTTGTGTTTAGAGTTTTTTGTTAAAGTTAATTTTCAGTTTTTGTTTTTTACCTTTCTGTATTTAGTTTAAGTTTTATTTTGTTGCAAGTATTTTGAGTTGAAAACCCAAAAAAATTGTATGGCTCGTAATCTTGGGAGTTTTGCTACTCCTAGAAACAATTTCATGCGTGAACCAATAGCACAACCTGATCTTGCAGCTACAGATTATGAGATCAAACCGACCCTAGTTTTCATGGTTCAACAGGACCAATTTGGAGGCTCAACTTCAGAAGATGCAGGTATGCATCTACACAATTTTACTGAATTGTGCAACATGGCACACATAAAGGATTATGATCCAGATGCTCTGAAACTTTGTTTCTTTCCTTTCTCCTTGAGAGGACAATCTAATGAATAGCTTTTAGCTTTGCCTAAAGGCAGTATTACTTATTGGGCAGCATGTTGTAGTAAATTTTGATCAAGGTTTTGTCCACCTGCAAAAATTATGCAATTACGTTCTAAAATTACAGGTTTTAAGCAAGAGGTACATGAGCCACTAGCGCTTACATGGGATAGAATGAAATAATCTATAAGAAACTACCCCAATCATGGAATGGAGGAGTGGTTAATCCTTCCTATGTTTTATAAAGACTTGAATCACATGTCAAAAACTATGCTTGATACAACTACAGGAGGAACAATCACGGGAAAGCCCATAGAAGATGTTAAGACGCTACTAGATGATATGCAAGAGAACCATGCCCAATGGCATGTTGAAAGAACCACCACCAAGAAGGTGGATGCTAGAGAAGAAAATAGCTTAGAGTTGACAACCAATCTTGAAGAACTTATCTCCTTGATGAAAGGTAAAGAAGAGGTAAATGTTAATGCCATCATGCTACTTGTGAGCTGCGTTGGGATTTCCCCCAAAGAGGAGAGGAGTTCAATACAGTAGAGATAAGTATTTCCCTTAGTGAGAACCAAGGTTATCAAACCAATAGGAGAACCAAGAAAATTCCCTTCGACAACAACTACAAACACAAAACAAAACACTTGCACCCAACGAGGGCAAGAGGGTTGTCAAGCCCCTTGAACTCGTTACTTGCAAGGGTTAAATCTTGATAGAATAGATAATATGAAAGCAAAATAAAATAAAAGTAAATAATATGCAGCAAGATAATTTAGGAGTTTTTGTTTTTATGTTTAAGTAGACCCGGGGGGCATAGTGTTCGCTAGAGGCTTCTCTCTCGAAAGTAGCATACGGTGGGTTGACAAATTACTGTTGGGCAATTGATAGAATTGTGCATAGTTATGACATGTTATTCACGGCAATGATCATGTATATAGTCATCACATCCATAAACAAGTAGACCGAAATGATTCTGCATCTACTACTATTACTTCACGAATCGACCGCTATCCAGCATGCATCTATGGTATTAAGTTCGTGACAGACGAAGTAATGCTTGGAGCAAGATGACATGATGTAGAAAAAATAAGATAACAATATGTTCAGATCCCGTCGTTTTATCCTTAATGGCAACAATAAAAATATGTGTCTTGACCCCTTCTGTCATGAGGATAGAGCACCGCAAGATTGAACCCATTAAAACGCACCACTCCCACTGAAAATAAATCAATCTAGTTGCCAAACCAAACCGATAGATCGCAGAGAAATACGAAGCTATAATATCATGCATATTGAAATTCAGAGTGGACTCAATAACTTTTCATGAATAATCTGATGATAAACCCACAATTCATCGGATCCCAACAAACACACCGCAAAAGAAGATTACATCGAATAGATCACCGTGAAAATCTTGGTGAACTTTGTATTGAAGATCAAAGAGAGAGAAGAAGCCATCTAGCTACTAGCTATGGACCCGTAGGTCTGTGGTGGACTACTCCGCATCATCATGGAGGCAACAAGGTTTATGTAAATGGCCTCCGTGATCGATTCCCCTTCGGCAAATCATCGGAAAAGGTCTCCAGATGGCCTCCCGTCGGAACAGAGGCTTGCGGCAGTGGAGAAAGTGTTTCGGGTGGCTCTCTAATGGTTCCCAATATTTGAGAATTTATACAAGTCGAATTACGTCAAACGGAGCCACGGGGGCCCCAAAAGGCATCAGGGCGCGCCTACCCCCTAGGCGCGCCCTCTTGCCTTGTCGTTTCCTTGTGCAGTTTCCTGACTCCTGCCTTCTTGGGTCTCTTTTGTCCAAAAAAATCATCAAAACGTTTTGTAGCGTTTGGACTTCATTTGGTACAGATTTCCTGGAAAACTAAAAACAAGCAGATGCATTAGGTTAATAGGTTAGTTCCCAAAAATGATATAAAATAGCATATAATTGCATATAAAGTATCCTAGATTGATAATATAATAGCATGGAACAATCAAAAATTATAGATACGTTGGAGACGTATCAACATCCCCAAGCTTAATTCCTGCTCTTCCTCGAGTAGGTAAATGATAAAAATGGCATTTTTGATATGACATGTTACCCAACATGTAATCTCTTTTTAGTATGATCATTGAGAAACGATGAACTAACTGATATCAACATAATAATATCCATAAATATAAATAGCATAATCATTACTTTTCAAAATATATGATCCTTAAAGAATGTTATTCCCTACTCACTTTATCATATCAAGCATGGTATGACTCCGTCTTCACCACATAAGTATAAATCATGAGCACCCCGGTGTCAAACCAGGCAATTGGATCGTACTTCAAACACGCTTCAACATTTTCAACTTCACGCAATACATGAGTGTGAACCATGGATATATCATATGGGTGGAATAGAATATGGTGGTAGATATGATAGAGTAAAAGTGGAAAAGGAAGTCTCGCGTCAACTAGGCGTATCAACGGGCTATGGAGATGCCCATCGATAGATACCAATCCGAGGAGTAGGGATTGCCATGCAACGGATGCACTATAGCTATAAGTGTATGAAAGCTCAACGGAAGCTAAGTGGGTGTGCATCCAACTTGCTTTCTCATGAAGACCTCGGGCATTTGAGGAAGGCCATCATCGAAATATATAAGCCAAGTTCTATAATGAAAAATTCCCACTAGCATATGAAAATGACAACTCAGGAGACTCTCTATATGAAGAACATGGTGCCACTTTGAGACACAAGTGTGGTAAATGGATAGTAACACTGCCCCTTCTCTGTTTTTCTCTCATTTATTATTTTTCTTTTTTTCTCTTTTTTCTTTCTTTTTTCTTCTTTTTTTTCTTTTTTTTCTCTTTTATTTGTGGTGGGCTCATTTGGCCTCCCCCATTTTTTATTTTTAGTCCGGAGTCTCATCCGGACTTGTGGGGGAATCATTGTCTCCATCATCCTTTCCTCACTGGGACAATGCTCTAATAATGATGATCATCCCACTTTTATTTACTTACAACTCGATATTAAAACTCAACATAAACAATTATGACTCTATATGAATGCCTCTCGTAGTGTACCATGATGCGCAATGATCTAGCGTAATATGTAGACATGATGGACGGTGGCTTTGCCACAAATACTATGTCAACTATATGATCATGCAAAGCATTATGATGATGAACACACAGGTCATGTGACGGAACAGTGGAAGTTGCATGGCAATATATCTCGGAATGGCTATGGAAATGCCAAGATAGGTAGGTATGGTGGCTGTTTTGAGGAAGATATAAGGTGGCTTATGTGTGATAGAGCATATCATATCACGGGGTTTGGATGCACCGGCGAAGGTTGCACCAACTCTCGAGGTGAGAATGGGCAATGCACGATAACAAAGAGGCTAGCAAATACGGAAAGGTGAGAGTGCGTATATCCATGGATTCACATTATTCCTAAAGAACTCACATACTTATTGCAAAGCCTTAATAGCTCTCTCGAAGCAAAGTACTACCGCATACCCCTAGGGAGGAGGTTGGTAGGAGTTAACCATCGCGCGCCCCCGATTCAGACAACACGATACGATTTCATTTCAGACATAAAAATGCTCACACATCATCACCATGCCGTGTTAATACTTAGATTAATAACAAATAACAAACTTTAATAACTGATTTTTGTACTAACCAAAAAATCATGTACTCATGCCCTCTCATATTACTACATCAATATAATCAACTCAGGTTTCTTCTTTAGTGAGCTACATGAAAGTTTTTATTATATCCCCCTTGAATACCTATCCCTTTTGGAATAGTATTATAACTCATGCCATTTACCGTTCCTATTTATTATTATACTCTCAAAAAGATTTAAGTGAAGCATGAGAGTTCAATCATTTCTACAAAATGTAAACGCTGCCATGCTCTAAAAAGATATAAGTGAAGCATATAGAGTATTCTAACAAATTATGATAACCGTGTGTCTCTCTAAAATATGTGTGTCTAGCAAACAATGATTGTGGTAAACTAAATAAAAAAATATAACACACGACGCTCCAAGAAAAACACATATCATGTGATGAATAAAAATATAGCTCCAAGTGACGTACCGATAGATTGGAGACGAAAGAGGGGATGTCTTCCGGGGCATCCCCAAGCATAGATGCTTGGGTATTCCTTGAATATTACCTTGGGGTTCCTTGGGCATCCCCAATATTAGGGTATTTCCGCTCCTTATTCCTTCATCCATCGTTCTCTCACCCAAAACTTGAAAACTTCAGCACACGAAACTCAACAAAACCTCGTGAGATCCGTTAGTATAATAAACATACCAAATACTTTAGGTACTGTTATAAATTGATTCATATTTCATTACTGCATAACAGGTATACTATTCTAACTTCTCCATGGCTAATACCCCCCGATACAATCCATAGCATCATCAAAACAAGTAAACTATGCAAGCGAAAATAGAATCTGTCTAAAACAGAACAGTCTGTAAAGATATGTAGAAAAACTATACTTCTGTGACTCAGATAATTCTGAAAACTTAGGACAACCTGGGAATGTTGTATATAAATAATTTATAAAAATTTACGATCAAAAATACATTCCACTAAAATCAGAGAAATTCTGCACTGGACGCAAAAGTTTCTGTTTTTGCACCGTATAAATTCTACTATCTTCCATATCACCCCAAAGCCTTTAGTTGGCACAAACACTAATTTAAACATAAAAAACAATCATTACATTATAAATAATCATGTTAACAAAGTAAAACAGAAAGTAAAACAAAAATTAATGATAACTATTATGTTGCAGATACGTCTCCAATGTATCTATAATTTTTGATTGTTCCACGCTATTATATTATCATTCTAGGATACTTTTTGGGTGTTTATTTACCAATTAATATTATTTTTGAGCACTACCATATTAACCCAGTGCCCGGTGCCAGTTGCTGTTTTCTGCATGTTTTTGGCTTTTCAGGTTTATAGTACCAAACGAAGTCCAATTGCCACGAAACTTTAATATGATTTTTTCTGGACAAAAAGAAGACCTGGAAGCTTCGGAAGGAGGCCGGGGACCCCATGAGGGAGGCACAAGCCAACTGGGCGTGCCCTGGGGGTGGGCCACGCCCTGTTGCCTCGTGCCCCCCTCGGGCGTCCTCCGATGCCCCTCTCTGGCCTATAAATTCACATATATTCCAAAAAACCCTAGGGAGCATCCCGAAAAACTTTTTCCGCCGCCGCAAGTCTATATTCCGCCGTGTGCCCATTTGGAGCCATGTTCTGGTGCCCTGCCGGAGGGGGGGGGGGTCGATCACGGAGGGCCTCTACATCATCCTTGTTGTTCCCATGGTGATGCGTGAGTAGTTCACCACAGACCTACACGTCCGTAGTTAGTACCTGGATGGCTATCTCTATCTCTCTTGATCTTCAATACAATGATCATCGCATCTTCGCTTTGATCTATCCGATGTAATTCTTTTGTGTGGTTCGTTTGTTGGGATCCAATGAATTGTGGGTTTGTGTTCAGATTATTCATGAAAAGTATTTGAGACACCTATAAATATTATGATTCTTATTTGCATGATCATTATAGCTTCGTAAATCTCTTTGATCTATTGAAATAGTTTGGCCAACTAGATTGATATTTCTTTAGTGAGAGGGGTGCATTGTAGTGGGTTCAGTCTGGCGGTGCTCTATATCCCAGTGATAGAAAGGGACAAGACACGTATTTGTATTGTTTCTACTAAGGATAAAACTATGGGGTTAGTTCATATTAATTGAATTCTCTTTGCCTGCATCATGTCATCATTCTCCAAGCATTACTCTGTTTTACTTAATACTCTAGATGCATGCTGGATAGCGGTCGATGGGTGGAGTAATAGTAATAGGTGCAGGAAGGAGTCGGCCTATTTTCTTATGGACGTGATGCTTATATATACATGATCATTTCCGTGAATAAAGATTGCATAACTATGCGCTTTTCTATCAATTGCCCAATAGTAATTTGTTTACCCACCATATGCCTACTACATGAGAGATGCCACTAGGGAAAACTATGCCCCCGGGTCTTTTCACTTTTAAATTCACAACGCTTTTAATACCTTGCTGCAATTTATTATATTTTATTTTAGTTTTCAATTTACAATTATCTACTATCATATACACACTTCATTTCCTTGCAAATAACGAGACCAAGGGGATTGACAACCCTCTTGCCGCATTGGGTGCTAGTGTTTGCTCTTTTGTGTGCAGTCGCTGAAGACGGTGGTTGACCATTACTCCTATTGGTTCGATAAACCTTGGTTCTCAACTGAGGAAAATACTTATCCATATTGTGTTGCATCACCTGTTCCTCTTCACCGAAAACCGAACGCGGATCACAACTATCAGGAATGATTTCTGGCGCCGTTGCCGGGGAGTATCATCAACCAACTATCAAGTAACTTCACACAAATTATCATTCACTTGTTCTTCTTTTTATTTGCTATTATATTTAGTTTGCTTCATAAAAATCAGAAAAATACAAAAATATTTACCTTTGCTAGTTACTAGTTTACTTCTTTGCTTGCTAGTTTACTTGTCCTGCTTGTTACTTTGCTTGCTCGGTCACCATGTCTCAAGATACTACTAAGTTGTGTGACTTATCAAATACTAATAACAATGATTTTATTAGTACTCGTATACAAGGTTTTAAAAAGCAGCCGCTATGACCGCTATTGCGCCCGCAATAGCGGTAGCGCCGCCCTAGCGCTACTTATTGTACGCTGCGCTAGGAAATAGCACGATTGGCATGATGCGGACACAATATCGCGTGTGAGGCTGCAATAGCGGGCATTTTCGTAGCGCTGAGTTGCGGTCATAGCGGACTACTGAGAAAAATGGGTCGGCATATAAATTTCAGACACACGCACACCCAATCCTAGACCTAAATCGACCCACTCCTCGTCTTCTTCTCTTGGCGGCCAGCGGCAAACAGCAGATCCGATGACCTGCATCGCCGGCGGCAACCACCAACGACCATCGCCTCCTTCTCCCTATCGCATCCTTCTTTCCTCCTCTTCATCTTTGCCTTACCTAAATCTCTCTCATTCTCTGCCCTCTCTACAGGATCCGAGCCACTGCCTTGAGCTCCTACCACCGACGCCGCCACGGACAGCCACCGCCCAGATCCGCCCGTTCGTCCTCTAGCCTCGCCGCCAGTCGTCCTGTGCCTCCCCGCCGCCTGCTATGCATCGCCGGCGCTGCCCCGTCTTCCTACGGCGTTGACCCGAGTAGCTCGAGCGCCTCGCATTGCCAGCCAACACTCTGTTCATACTAACAAAGTTCCACCATCAATACAAATATCCTACTGTAATGTACATAGTGATAGTTACAGTAGATATCATTAGGGGGAGCTTGGCTCATGAAACAATTGTATTAATAATTCCGGTGATTAAACCAGTATACACAGCAATGGTATCAAGTCTGCAAGTTTTATCAAGTTCGATAACAGCCACGTGACCTTGCATGTAAGTATTTTGTTCTTCCTGTATGACACCCAATGCGCAATACCATTCAAAATCAACTTGCTGATTTCTTTTGCATAGGCAGTGTTAAATTCAGTTTACTTTAATTTCTTTTGTACTGCCTTCATACATTCAGTTTACCTGTAATTTCTACAATAAAGGAATCACCTATCTATGCCTGTAATTGAGTCAAATAACTTATTTTGGTTTCTTTTTTCTGCACTAGTAGGCTACTAAGAAAAGAGCTTGCAGTGTTGTTGATGTGGCAGAAGAGGATGAAGTAGCAGAAAAAGAGGAATGGAAGAAGCGGAGGGTCAAGAAGTTGAGGAAGACATCGATGAAGAAGACCAATAAGTAGACTTGCATAAGACTAAAGAAGAGGATAAGGATGGGAATTCATTTCTTTCTGTTTTATCTTCAGTGACAGTCATGGTATGATAGAGTAATTGTGTCAATATGTCATGCACTTTTTTGTTGTTCTGTTTATTATATTATGGATTCATGGTCATGGTCTGATGGATCATGAACTATAGATGTTTAAATTCATGATATAACTGGCTTGAGGTTGTAGTTTTGAACTTATTTATTTAATGTTGAACACTATGACTCTAATATATTAGTGGCTGGTGTTTGATTATTTTTTGTGTTGCCTATTTAATCTGCTGGTACTTTGTGAGATAGTGTGTTGTTTTCACTGATGCATGAGTTGCGTGATTGAACATTGTTCAGTGGGACAAGTTATAGTCTATATGTTTGTATATAAATGATGAATATTCAGTTGAGATGTCATATTTGTTGTCAACAATATACAAATATACACAATAATCTAGAACTCTTGAGTATTTTTACAAATCCGCTATGCGGACATAGCGTTTGCAATATCGCTCACAATCCACAATCCGCTATGCCGACCCCAATCCGCTACCAACCCACTATCCGCTATTTAAAAGCTTGCTCCTATACCACCCGTCACTAGTGCGGAGGCTTTTGATATTAATGCTGCATTGCTGAATCTTGTGATGACAATTTTCAGGAAGTCCTAATGAGGATCCCGCTGCTCATCTTAATACCTTTGTTCAACTTTGTGGTATGCAAAAGAAAAAGGACATTGATAATGATGTTGTGAAATTAAAATTATTTCCTTTTTCCCTAAGAGATAAAGCTAAGGATTGGTTTTCATCTTTACCACGTAATAGTATTGGAACATGGGATAAGTGTAAAGATGCTTTAATTGCCAAGTATTTTCCTCCTGCTAAGATCATTTCCCTTAGAAATCAAATTATGAATTTTAAACAACATGATCAAGAACATTTTGCACAAGCATGGGAGAGGATAAAATTGATGGTTGGAAATTGCTCTGCTCATGGTTTAAACTTGTGGATGATTATCCAAAATTTCTATGCTGGGCTAAACTTTGTGTCTAGAAATCTTCTAGATTCTACTGCAGGTGGTACCTTTATGGATGTGACCTTAGGAGAGGGCACCAAACTTCTAGACAACATCATGACAAACTACTCTCAATGGCATATCGAAAGAGCTCCAACTGGTAAGAATGTAAATTCTATTGAGAAAATCGCTACTTTGAGTGAAAAAGTGGATGCTCTTATGAATATGGTTGCTAGCAAAAATACTCAAGTTGATCCAAATGATATTCCCTTGTATACTTTGATTGAGAAAAATAATGATGCTATTGATGTGAACTTTATCTCGCGAAACAATTTTAACAACAATGCTTATAGAGGAAATTCCAATGCTAGGTCGTATCCCGGTAATTCCTCTAACAACTATGGAAACTCTTATGGAAATCCATCTACAAATGCTAATAGGATACCCTATGATCTTCAGAACACAATTAAAGGATTTATTAGTTCTCAAAATATATTTAATACTATGGTAGAACAAAAATGCATACAATTGATGTTTTGGCTAAAAACATGGATATAATTGCTCTTGATGTTGGAACTCTTAAAAGTAAAACTTTTGCCACCCAAGCATGATTATAATGAGACTATTAAATCTATCGAAATATGTATTAATGAAAGTAAGGAGAGGACCGCTAAGTTGAAAGCTAAGCGGGACTTCTTAGAAAAAGCTCTTCCACCCGGTTTTTCCCGGAATCATGATGAAGATATTAAAATGATTGGTACTTCTCCTGTTGAATATTTATTTACTAATATGAAAGTAAATGATAAAGGGGATGGAGTTGAGTCAACTCTATCTAGAGAGAGTCCCATTTGCTTGGAGGGTGATGATTCTAATGCTAAAACTGAAAAAAGTCGGTTAGGAGAGGTTAAAACTTTAACTAGCGACATGCCCACTATCTTGGATCACAAGGACTTTAATTATGAAAGTTGCTCTTTAGTAGAATGTATTTCCTTGTTGCAATCCATTATTATCTCACCCAATGCTTGTGAACAAAATAAGGGTTTCGCTCAACATATAGTAGAAGCGATGATAAAAGCTTATGATGAGAAACTTGAACTTGAAGTTTCTATTCCTAGAAAATTGCATGATGAATGGAACCTACTATCAAAATAAAACTGAAAGAATATGAATGCAATGCTTTGTGTTACCTTGGTGCTAGTGTTTCAACTATACCTAAATCTCTTTGTGAAGTGCTTGGTCTCATTAATATTCAAGATTATTCCCTAAACTTGCATCTTGCAGATTCTACCATCAAGAAACCTTTAGGTAGAATAAATGATGTGCTTATCCTTGAAAATATAAATTATGTTCCTGTAGATTTCATTGTGCTTGATATTGAATGCAATCCTACTTGTGCAATAATAGTTGGAAGTCCTTTTCTATGAACTATTGGTGTAATTATTGATATGAAAAAGGGAAACATAAGGTTCAAATTTCCATTAAAGAAAGGGATGGAACACTTCCCTAGGAAGGGACTTAAACCACCTTATGAATCAATAATGAGGTCTACTTATGGGTGGAGTGTCAAAGATGACAACACTTGAAACTATGCGATATGCCTAGCTAGGGGCGTAAAACAATAGCGCTAGTTGGGAGGCAACCCAATAGTTATCTTTATTTTTTGCTTTTTTACTTTCGGTTTGTGTTTGAGAACATGATTATTGCCTCTTTAATGATTGTGTTTTTATGTTTAAATTAGTGTTTGTGCCAAGTAAAGCCTTTGGGATGACTCACAAGATGAGTAGAATTGATACGGTGCAAAAAAAGAAACTTTAGCGTCCAGTGCAGAATTTCTCTCATTTTACTGGTACGTCTTTTTGATCTGAATTTTTTTAAGAAGTATTGATACACAAATTATTCAGGATGTCCTAATTTTTCAGAATTCGTAGAGTTACGTAAGTATAGGTTCTCCACAGATCTTTACAGTGTGTTCTGTTTTAAACAGATTCTGTTTTTTGCTTGCATAGTTTGCTTGTTTTGATGATGCTATGGATTATATCGGGGGGTATAAGTCTTGAAGAAGTTATAATACAATACCTTTTGAAATAATAAAACACAAATCAATTTATAACAGTACCTAAAGTATTTGATATGTTTATTGTACTAACGGATCTCACGAAGGTTTCTGTTGAGTTTTGTGTGCTGAAGTTTTTTAAGTTTTAGGTGTTATCGCGATGCACGAAGGAATAAGGAGCGGCAAGAGCCTAAGCTTGGTGATGCCCAAGGCACCCCAAGGTAATATTCTAGGAAGACTCAAGCGTCTAAGCTTGGGGATGCCCCAGAAGGCATCCCCTCTTTCGTCTCAATCCATCGGTATGTCACTTGAAGCTATATTTTTATTCCTCACATGATATGAGTTTTACTTGGAGCATCATTTGCTTTAGTTTGTTGTTTTTTTATTATTTTCCACAATCATTGTTTGCTGCACACACCCACTTTAGAGAGACACACTATCACCATAATTTATTAGAATACTCTTTGTGCTTCACTTATATCTTTTGAGCTTTGCAGTTGCTCTAGTACTTCACTTATATCTTTTAGAGCACGGTGGCGTATAGATTTTATAAAAATAATTGCACTCTCGTTCTTCACTTATATTTGTTTGAGAGTTAATAAATAGCGACGGTAATTTGCATGGGTTATAAGACTAGTCCAAAAATAGTAGGTATTCAATGAGTGCATAATCAAAACCACATGTAGCACACAAAAGAGAAATCATGGTTAATGATATTAATGTGGTAATGTGAAAGAGCATGAGTGCATGATCATTGGTTAATAAGAGTATCCTGAATTAGAGGTTGTTGACTTGCTGTTCATCCACATATTTTTATAGCATGGTGATGATATGTGAGCATACTTATTTCTCATTGAAATCCTAGTGTTGTTTAAGTCGGAGGCGCGCGATGGTTAACTCCTCCCAACCTCCTCCCTAGGGGCATGTGAGTAGTGCTTTGCTTCGAGAGAGCTAATTAAATCTTGCAATAAGTATGTGAGTCCTTTATGACTAATACGAATCCATGTATATACGGACTCTCACCTCCACATATTTGCTAGCCTCTTCGGTACCGTGCATTGCCCATTCTCACCTCGAGGATCGGTGTAACTTTCGCCGGTGCATCCAAACCCCGTGACATGATACGCTTTGTTGCACATAAGCCTCATTATATCTTCCTCAAAACAACCACCATACCTACCTATCATGGCATTTCCATAGCCATTCCGAGATATATTACCATGCAACTTCCACCGTCACATCATATGACTTGTACTTCCATTGTCATATTGCTTTGCATGATCATATAAGCTAACATAGTATTTGTGGCAAATCCACCATTCATCATATTTTTGATACATGTTACACTTGATCATTGCACATCCTGGTACACTGCCAGAGGCATTCATATAGAGTCATAAAGTTTTTCATGTTGAGTTGTAAGTAAATAAAAGTGTAATGATCATCATTATTAGGGAAATGTCTCAGTGAGGAAAGAATGATGGATACAATGATTCCCCCACAAGTCGGGATGAGACTCCGGACAAAAAATAAAAGAAAAACGAAAAAGAAAAAAAGAGAAAAAAAGAGAAAAGGAGAAAAAAAAGGAAAAATTAAAAAAATAAAAAAGAGAGAAAAGAGAGAAGGGACAGTCCTAGTACCTCTTATTCCACACTTGTGCCTCAAAGTGGCACCATGTTCTTCATATAGAGAGTCTCTTGTTTTGTCAATTCCATATGCTAGTGGGATTTTTTCATTATAGAACTTGGCTTGTATATTCCGATGACGGGCTTTCTCAAATGCCCGAGGTCTGCATGAGCAAGCAAGTTGGATGCACATCCACTTAGCTTCAGTTGAGCTTTCATACACTTATAGCTCTAGTGCATCTGTTGCATGGCAATCCCTACTCCTCGCATTGATATCTATTGATGGGCATCTCCATAGCCCGTTGATACGCCTAATTGATGCGAGACTTTCTTCTCCACTTTCACCCCTTTGAAACCTACCACCATATTCCATTACACCTTTATGCTATATCCATGGTTCATGCTCATATATTGCGTGAGTAGTAAAAAGCTGAAGCGCGTTAAAAAGTACGATCCAGTTGCCTGACTTCACACCGTGGTGCTTGACATTTGTATTTATGTGGTGAAGACGGATCCATGCTATTCTTATATGATAAAATGAATAGCTGGTGAACATTCTTTACGGATCGTATACTTTGAAACTTGATGATTCTATTTCTTATGTTTGTAAATATTACTATTTTGATCTTTATTAATTCATCCTTTCTCAATGATCAAACCTGCAATAGATTACATGTTGGGTAGCATGTCACATCAAAAATTATGTTTTTATCATTTACCTACTGGAGGACGAGCAGGAATTAACATTGGGGATGTTGATACGTCTCCAATGTATCTATAATTTTTTATTGTTCCATGCTATTATATTATCATTCTAAGATACTTTTTGGGTGTTTATTTACCAATTAATATTATTTTTTATCACTAACCTATTAACCCAGTGCCCAGTGCCAGTTGGTGTTTTCTGCATGTTTTTGGCTTTTCAGGTTTACAGTACCAAACGAAGTCCAATTGCCATGAAACTTTAATATGATTTTTTCTGGACCAAAAGAAGACCTGGAAGCTTCGGAAGTAGGCCAGGGACCCCACGAGGGTGGCACAAGCCAACAGGGTGCGCCCTGGGGGTGGGTCGTTGTGACGCCCCCATTCTCGACCGTACGCTAATCATACACACAATGCGTACGACCAAGATTAGGGACTCACTGATCGATATCACAACACAACACTAGACACAAATTAAAGTCATACAGCTTCATATTACAAGCCAGGGGCCTCGAGGGCTCGAATACAAAGCTCGACAAGCACGAGTCAGCGGAAGCAAGAAAATATCTGAGTACAGACATAAGTTAGACAAGTTTTGCCTTAAGAAGGCTAGCATAACATAAGCAACGGATCGAAAGAGGCGAGGCCTCCTGCCTGGGAACCTCCTAACTACTCCTGAGCGTCGGCGTTCTCCACGTAGTAGTAGGCTCCAGCGGTGGTGTAGTAGTCGTCTCCGGCGTACTCCATCTCCTGGGCTCCATCGTCTGAACGCGGAAATCGTATCGAGGGGAAAAAGAAATGCAAAGCAGCGGTAAGTACTCATCCAAAGTACTCGCAAGACTGACATCAGAACTATGCTAAGTATGCATCAGTATCAATGAAGGGGTTATATCTGGGCTGACTGCAGAAAGCAAGAATAGGGGGAAGGCCTAGTCCTATCGAAGACTAGCATCTTCAGCATCTTGCAGCATTAGAGGAGAGTAGACCTGTATCTCATATATAGTCATATTATTGTAGCAATTTTATTAAGTAACCACGCCCAGAGATTCTTCCTCGACTCCCCTGTGAGGAAGCAATCTCGGAGCCACAATTCATTTCAAATTTAAATCACAGTTATAGTTGTATAAGGTCAAGGCACAACTCCAAGTCGTCCTGTTACCGTGGACACGGCTATTCGAATAGATTATTCATCCCTGCAGGGGTGCACCGCATCTCCAACACGCCTGATCACCTCCGGCAGGACACACTTTCCTGGGTCATGCCCGGCCTAGGGATAGCAGCACGTCGTCGCCCCACCCAGGCTCAACGAAGAGGCCAGCCCGCCGGTCTAAATCTTAAGCGCGCAGGTTCGTGGGCCCACTTGCCCTTGCACTCCTGCACGATGCGTACGAGGCCGGAAACAGACCTAGTACACTCTAGTCCAAGAGCTGCACCGTCCAGTCCAATCCGTCGAGCGCCGGTCCATTGCTGACGTCCGAAGAGCTTCGGCTGATACAACGACGCTGAGTGCCCATAACTTTCCCACGTGATGGTTTGGTGCGCAATAAGGCCAACGACCAACTCAGATCAAATACCCAACCCATTAGCATTTTATTAATGCGGGGCAAGCGCGACCCATAAAGTGCGGTCCCGTCACCCCGACTCGAGGATGTGTGGCAAGGGCCTCTCCTGCCCGTCCATGCCTCAACATAATCCTTTGGATGCCTTACCGGTGCATCCCACCACATCTCACACACGGGTACCCTTGGGGCCGACCCGTCTCAAGACTGTCGGGAACTCAGGTCCACCTCAACCAGGGTGGTACCGCCTGTCCCTCCAGTCCCGTCTTTCACATGTAAACAATGTCAAGTTAAAGTAACTGTGTGTTTATACACCAAGTGGATATCCGAGGAATCACCCTCGATGGATCCCACTCGAGGTATGTGTATGACAAGAGTCGCTATCGATAAATGGGAAGGAGGAATCACCCTCGATACCCACGACCGATTAGCTACGCTACAGAATTAACACCGGGAGTGCTAAGTGAGGTATCACCCTCGGCACTCGGTAGTAGCTCTGCAGTGCCATACTTAAGGGGTGTGCGGTAATGTGAGGGGCCTGGCTCGTCGGTCGGTTAACCGAGTCTTCGAGTCTTCGGGTCGTCGAGTCGTCGATGAAGAAGCAGGGGCAACTGGGACTAAGGGGTCACTGGGGATTCACTGATCAACCTATACTAAGCAGTTGGTATGATTGCAGGTATAGTAACAGTTTATCAAAAACAGGCTATGCATCAGAATAGGAGCTAGCTAATACAGTAGCAAAATCTAATGCAAGAATAAGAGGGAAATGAATGGGTGATATCGGAATGCTCAAGGGGGGGTTGCTTGCCTTGCTGCTCTGCGGCAAAAGGCTGATCGTCAGTCGCGTAGTCGTACCCAGCAGCACCGTCAGTCTCGGGGTCTACCGGAGAGAAGAGGGGGGAAGAAACAATAAATATAAAGCAGACAAATGCATCACGATGCATGACATGGCAATATGCAGGGCTAGGCATGCACTAACGCAGTATTACACATCGCAGACGGGTCGGAAGAATATCTGACGATATTTCCCGGGTCTCTGGCTTTTACCGGACAGACGAAAACGATGGAAAAGTTCCACGTTTGCTATGCTAGAGGCATGTGATAGACTAACGGACTGCGTACTCGGATTCGTGGAATTTTTCTGAGCAACTTTCATGTTCAAAACTTTTTAATCCGGACTACGGTTTATTTTATATTAATTATTAAAGATTTAATAATATTCTGAAATTAATTTAATTATTTAATCCGAATTATCCAAAACAGTAAATATTGTTTATTTAAATTAATTAACAGTTTAATTAATTAATCTGATTAATCTTAATCATCTAATTAACTAATTAATTACTTAATTAATTAATTCACTAATTAACTAATTAATTAGTTTAATTTTTATTTTATTTTTTTATTTCTATTTTTTTATTTAATTATTTATTATTAGTATTATTATTTTTAACAGGGGCACTCGGCCCCGCGTGTCATTGGCTGGGCCGGACAATGTCCAGGCGGCACCCATTCGGGCGCCAGACATGTCCGTCCACACACACACCGCACTGCACGCACACACGCACACCCGCAGCGGCGCGGCCGGGCCGGGCCAGCAGCTGCTGCCGCAGCCGTCGGCGGCGGCGGTGGGGGGAGCTCACTGGGAGGGTCGGCGAGCGGCGGCGGCGCGAGGAGGAGCCGGCGGTGCGGGCGACGAGCGGCGGGGAGCGCCGCGGGCCGGCGACGGGGAGGCGGCGGCGGCGGCCGTCGGCGCGGGTCGGGGCGGCAGCGGCGGACGGCGCCGTCGCGGGGGGGGGGCGGACGGGGCCGGAGGTCGGACCGGTGGCTGCCTTCGTCGGGGGGGGCAACGGGTGCGCGGGGGGAGGGGGCTCGGGGCCGAACCCGTCGGCGGGGGGTGGGGGGGGGGGCGGATCGGGTCGGGACACGGGCGATGGGGCTAGGGTTCGGTCCGACTGGTTCCTTATAGGGACCGGCTGGGCCGGTCTATTTCGGCCCAGTTAAGCCCTTTTTGTTTATTTATTTATTATTATTATTATTTTATTAAGTTAAACAGCGTCTGGTTTTATTCTTTTAAAGGCACCTAAATAATTCCAAAAACATCGGTTTCAATTTTATAAATTCTTAGGGGTTATTTACAACCCATCCAACATTTTTATTTTCGGTTTCCCAAAACTTTTAAATTCCACTTTTCAGATGAATTTAAAATGCGGCGGAATTTGAACGGGGTTTGAACCAACGCGAGTTTAACAATAGTAATCGTGGTGACGTGGCAACATTAGCCTGGGATTACCGTAGCTTAATTACAGAGATTACTGTAGCACAAAACCAGGGCGTCACAATTCTCCCCTACTAAAAAGAATTCTCGTCCCGAGAATCAAGAAGTAGAAGGAAAGAGCCCGGGGTGTTCTGCACGAAGAGGATCTTCACGTTCCCAAGTAGCTTCATCTTCAGAATGGTTTGCCCACTGCACCTTGAAGAACTTGGTAACCTTCTGACGAGTCCGACGTTCAGTTTCATCGAGAATGCGGACTGGTTGCTCCTTGTAAGAAAGGTCTTGTTGCAGCTCCAACATATCATGATCCACTGCTCGGATAGGATCCTTGAAGCAGCGACGAAGTTGCGACACATGGAACACATCGTGAACCTGAGAAAGGTTTGGCGGCAGTTCCAGTTGATATGCCACTTTACCACGCCTTTCGAGAACAGTGAAAGGACCAATGTATCGAGGAGCCAGCTTGCCCTTGATCCCGAAATGGTGTGTACCTCTCATTGGCGTGACTCGAAGATAAGCCTTTTCGCCAGGTTGATAGACCATATCTTTGTGATGACGGTCATACTGACTCTTCTGACGAGACTGAGCAGCCTTCAGATTTGCATGAATAATGCGGACTTGATCTTCGGCATGTTGAATAATATCCGGACCGATAAGTGTACGTTCCCCAGTTTCTGACCAATTCAGAGGAGTCCGACACTTACGTCAGTATAACACTTCAAAGGGAGCCATCTTCAGACTAGCCTGATAGCTATTGTTGTAGGAGAACTCAGCATACGGGAGAGATTCCTCCCATTTCTTGCCGAAAGAAATGACACAAGCTCGAAGCATGTCTTCGAGAATCTGATTGACTCTTTCAACTTGTCCCTGGGATTGAGGGTGAAAAGCGGTGCTGAAGGATAAATGAGTTCCCATAGCTTCCTGGAAACTTGCCCAGAATCTTGAAGTGTAAACTGCCACGGTCCGAACTGATAACCAGTGGAATACCGTGAAGTGAGACAATTCTGGACATATATAGACCTGCCAGCTGACTAGCAGTAATAGTTTCCTTGACAACCAGAAAATGTGCAACTTTGGAAAGTCGGTCAATGACGACAAGAATAGCATCATTACCTTTCTACGATCTGGGAAAACCAGTAATGAAGTCCATTTCAACATGATCCCATTTCCATTCAGGAATAGTAATAGGTTGCAGAGTTCCAGCAGGCCTTTGATGTTCCGCTTTGATACGACGGCAAACATCACATTCAGCAACATAGCGAGCAATGTCTTGCTTCATGTTAGACCACCAGAACCTTTGACGAATGTCTTGGTACATCTTGGTGCTACCAGGATGAATAGACAGCGGAGTGTCATGTGCTTCCTTCATGACCTCCTGAGTCATATCATTGTTTTTCGACTTACACGGTACCACTAGGCGGCCCTTGAAGTACAAAGTGCCATCCTCAGCAATAGTGAAGGGTGAGGGCTTTCCTTCTACGAGATCAAATTTAATCCTCTCGACTTCACTGTCACACTTCTGGATCCACTTGATGACGTCCACAAGATCTGGTTTAGCAACCAGGGTATTAAGAGAACCCTGGGAAACAACGTGGAGGTTCATTTTGTAGGACCCTTCAGGAGGGGGAGCGAGATAACCCTGAGGAACAATATGGAGGTTCAGCTTGCGAAATTCTTCTTGGAGCAGGGGGTGAACCTTGTGAACCTGAAGGTGATTGCAATAAGACTTGCGGCTCAAAGCATCAGCCATCACATTAGCCTTGCCAGGTGTATAAGAAATTCCCACATTGTAATCTGCTATTCGTTCCATCCATCTTTGCTGACGGAGATTCAGATCTGGCTGAGTAAACAAGTACTTCAGACTTTGGTGGTCGGTGTAGATTTCGCAACGATTTCCAACCAGGTATTGCCGCCACTCTTTTAGTGCATGAATTACTGCAGCAAGTTCAAGATCATGAACTGGGTAGTTCTCTTCATGAGGACGCAATTGACGAGATGCATAAGCAACCACTCTGCGTTCTTGCATTAGGACACATCCCATTCCTTGACGTGAAGCATCACAATAGATGACGAAGTCCTTACGAGTATCCGGAGGAGCAAGCACTGGAGCAGACATCAGTTTGTCCTTAAGTGCCTGAAAGCTCTCCTGACATTTTTCTGTCCACTCATATTTAACACCTTTGTGCAGCAAATTAGTTAAGGGCTTGGCAATCTTGGAGAAGTTCTCGACGAATCGATGGCAATAGCTGGCGAGTCCGAGAAAACTTCTGACTTGCTTGACATTCTTCGGGGGAGTCCAGTCAAGAATAGCCGGAACTCGTTCAGGGTTGACTGCAATACCATCCTTGGAGATCACATGACCAAGGTAGGTTACTTCGTCCATCCAGAACTCACACTTTGAATGCTTTGCATAAAGTTGATGTTCTCGAAGCCTCTCCAGTATAAGACGAAGATGTTCAGCATGCTCTTCTTTATTCTTGGAGTAAACCAGGATATCATCTAGATAAACCACGACAAATTTATAGAGGTAATCCATGAATATATAGTTCATCGGGCGAGAGAAGGTTGCTGGAGCATTGGTTAAGCCGAAGGACATGACGGTGTACTCGTATGAACCATAGCGAGTAACAAATGCAGTCTTGGGAATATCCTCTTCACGAACCCGGATCTGATGGTAACCCAACCTCAAGTCGAGTTTTGAATACACCGCTGAACCGGCAAGTTGATCATACAGATCGTTGATCCGAGGAAGCGGGTATTTGTTTTGAATCTTTGCTTGGTTGATGGGACGGTAATCTTGGACCAATCGATTCGTTCCATCTTTCTTCTTGACAAAGAGAGAAGGTGCTCCCCAAGCAGAGGAACTTGGACGAATGAAACCCAGACGAAGCGAATTGTCAATTTCTTTCTTAAGTTCAAGGAGTTCATGTGGTGGCATCTTATACGGACGCTTGGCTATAGGAGTGGTACCAGGTACCAAGTAGATGACAAACACAAAAGCTCTAGCAAGGGGGATCCCTGGAAGTTCTTCCGGAAAAACATCTTGGAAATCCCGGACAACTGGAATGTTTTCAATCCCCTCAAGAGGTGACTCATTTAATGCATTCATGGCATATAGTCGGGCTTCAGCATTCCGAACAAGATGAGCATGATAGCTTACAATCTCATTCGATGGGTGTAGGAGGTGGACGGTTTTGGTGTCACAAACAATTGAAGCGGTATGTGCCTTCAACCAATCCATTCCGAGAATGAGATCGATATTGGAAGACTTCAGCATTATGGGGGAGGCATGGAATTCCAACCCTTCAATTTCAATGGGAACATTGTGGCTAATAATGGAAGTCTGACATTGGCCCGCGGGGGTGTTTACCACTATTGGGACGTTCATCTCTTCACACTTAATGTCATGCATGTATGCAAAATCTTCAGACATAAAAGAATGCGATGCGCCTGTATCAAAAAATACAGAAGCTGGTACTGAGTTGACGAGAAGAGTACCCATCACAGTAGCAGGCTGGTCTTGAACTTGATTCAGATCAATATTGTTAGCTTGAACACGACCAGTGTTAGGCCTGGCGTTGTTGTTGCGGGGCTGGTTGGAAGGCAGTGCAAGTTGATTCTGATTCTGCCTGCATTCTCTAGCACGGTGTCCTGGGCAACCACACTTGAAGCACAGCCCATCCTCAGGACGAGAAGGGGGAACAGGAGCTCGTGGTGGCGGAGCTGGGAGCCTCGGCTGCCTAGGTGGGGGTGGAGGCAGACGAGGTGCAACATAGGACGGCCTCGGAGCAGGAGGCGGTGCATGGTACATGTTGTGGGGGATCCAGATCTTGCGCTTCTGACTTCCTGAGCCCGAAGATGAGCCCATGTCACGGTTGCGCTTGCTGCTGTCCTTATAGTCCTGCAGACCCGTTTCCACTATAATAGACTTGTTCACCAAGGTGGCAAAGTTACCGAAGTCTTGAGCAATGAGTGCCAGTTTGATATCTGGGTGGAGGCCTTCACGGAATTTCTCTTGCCTACGAGCATCAGTTGCGACGTCTTCTTCAGCATAGCGAGATAAGTCCAGAAATTCCCGCTGATAAGCATCCACAGTCTTGTTGCCCTGGACTAAGTTGCGGAATTCACGCTTCTTCTTATCCATTATTCCCTGAGGAATGTGACGAGCACGGAACGCAGCTTGAAACTCTGGCCAGGTGATGATTGTTCCAACAGGCTGAGAGCGCCTGTGGCTGTCCCACCATTGAGCAGCGGGGCCCTTCAGAAAGTACGAGGCAAAGGTGACATAGCCTCTGGGGCGCCTGAAGACTCCAGCTCATAAGTGATGTCATGGAGCCAGTCATCTGCGTCAAGCGGCTGAGTTGAGCTGCGGTAGATCGCAGGGTTGAGGCGCATAAAGTCTTGCAGAGTCATTGGGGCTGGCTGCTGATTCATATTCGGCCTCGGGAACTGCTCCATAAGCCCTTGCATAAACTGGCGATTCAGTTCAAACTGATGCATCATACCAGCCATGTATTCCGGTGGTGGTGGTGGTGGTTCAGGTGCACCACGACCACGACCAGCTGGTTTAACCATTCTGTCAAATTTTTAACAGTGGAAGTTTAGCATTGTGTATTTGCAAAGACAAGGAATCATTCATGAAGTAAATTGCACAAAGAAAGCAGTGCAATAGATACGACATAGTAGTTCAAATTACAACATACAGATCCATACATAGGTCTATTTCAAACCATAAGTCTGTTACAAAATAGACGTTAGGTCCGGCATGAAAATAACCTAGACAACTAGGCGGCACGCAGACACGCGGTGGAGGGATACAACAACGGGACATAGCGATAAGCTACATCAATGTCGGGGACAACGAAAGTAACCACGGAACTGCACGTGACCCTGAATGTGAAACCTGGTGGCAGGGTCCTGCATCCCGTGCACACTCTGATGCAGAATCTACATACCAAGCGGGAGCGTAGGTCCACATGCCGGAGTACGACCTCCAACCTCAGGCCATTCAAGACCTGGAGGAAACTCAGTCTGAGGCGGGTAAAGGATGTGCTCCGGATGTATCCTCGCATGGACTGCTGGCATCAACTGCTCCATAGCCTGATGCAGACGAGCTCGGGTGGCGTACAGCTCGACACTAAGAGCCCTGACAGTGCGATCCAGAGCCTCAGTATACTGGACCAGAACCAGTGGGTCGTAACGACGACTCACGTAGGGGGTGCAGACAGCAGTGTAGGACCGGTCGTTGCGCTACGGCGCGAAAGGGGTCAAGACCTCAGCGTCGGCTGCCGTATCAACTCCAGCAGGGACATACGGGATGTACATGTATGGCATCTCCTCCAAACAAGGGTTCACTGCTCGGAGACGAACAATAGCAGCATAGGCAGCATCCTGTACTGCCATCTCAACGGTCACTCCATTGCCACGGAAGGTGTGCAGCTCAGTGATGGAGAGGTCCTGTCGATCCCAGATAACCATCTCAGCCTCATACTGTTCCTGGTTGAACTCACGGTAGTCCTCGTAAACAGTGTACTCGGGGTACCAGCGATATCCCAGCCTGATCAAGAGGTTGATCAGAATGGCCGGGAACCCAGTCGTATCGTGCGCGAAGGTTAGACGAACGATCTGTCTAGCGGGACGCATCTATAACAAGGAGATTCAAGATGTCAAATGACAGTGCGTGCATCATAACTTCAAAGAAGACAATTTTCGACGAAACAATTCTCCGGTGGATGTGATCACGAGAACCTAATGTTAGATTTAGCAAAATCTTTAACCCGAAAGAGAAGAGAGATTAGAACCCAGAGTATAGACGAGGAGTAAAAGATCCTAATACCACCCGATTGAGATGTGGGCCCGTAAGCCACACAACTTATGTTAGTAAAGTTTTTCAAGTACTAGACTCAACTTCGGCCAAGGAGTTGGAAAGGGGGCTACCTACAGGCAGTCGGCTCTGATACCAACTTGTGACGCCCCCATTCTCGACCGTACGCTAATCATACACACAATGCGTATGACCAAGATTAGGGACTCACTGATCGATATCACAACACAACACTAGACACAAATTAAAGTCATACAGCTTCATATTACAAGCCAGGGGCCTCGAGGGCTCGAATACAAAGCTCGACAAGCACGAGTCAGCGGAAGCAAGAAAATATCTGAGTACAGACATAAGTTAGACAAGTTTTGCCTTAAGAAGGCTAGCACAACATAAGCAGCGGATCGAAAGAGGCGGGGCCTCCTGCCTGGGAACCTCCTAACTACTCCTGAGCGTCGGCGCTCTCCACGTAGTAGTAGGCTCCAGCGGTGGTGTAGTAGTCGTCTCCGGCGTACTCCATCTCCTGGGCTCCATCGTCTGAACGCGGAAATCGTATCGAGGGGAAAAAGAAATGCAAAGCAGCGGTAAGTACTCATCCAAAGTACTCGCAAGACTGACATCAGAACTATGCTAAGTATGCATCAGTATCAATGAAGGGGTTATATCTGGGCTGATTGTAGAAAGCAAGAATAGGGGGAAGTCCAAGTCCTATCGAAGACTAGCATCTTCAGCATCTTGCAGCATTAGAGGAGAGTAGACTTGTATCTCATATATAGTCATATTATTGTAGCAATTTTATTAAGTAACCACGCCCAGAGATTCTTCCTCGACTCCCTGCGAGGAAGCAATCTCGGAGCCACAATTCATTTCAAATTTAAATCACAGTTATAGTTGTATAAGGTCAAGGCACAACTCCAAGTCGTCCTGTTACCGTGGACACGGCTATTCGAATAGATTATTCATCCCTGCAGGGGTGCACCGCATCTCCAACACGCCTGATCACCTCCGGCCGGACACACTTTCCTGGGTCATGCCCGGCCTCGGGATAGCAGCACGTCGTCGCCCCACCTTGGCTTAATGAAGAGGCCAGCCCACCGGTCTAAATCCTAAGCGCGCAGGTTCGTGGGCCCACTTGCCCTTGCACTCCTGCACGATGCGTACGCGGGCAGAAATAGACCTAGTACACTCCAGTCCAAGAGCTGCACCGTCCAGTCCAATCCGTCGCGCGTCGCTCCATTGCTGACGTCCGAAGAGCTTCGGCTGATACAACGACGCTGAGTGCCCATAACTTTCCCACGTGATGGTTTGGTGCGCAATAAGGCCAACGACCAACTCAGATCAAATACCCAACCCATTAGCATTTTATTAATGCGGGGCAAGCACGACCCATAAAGTGCGGTCCCGTCACCCCGACTCGAGGATGTGTGGCAAGGGCCTCTCCTGCCCGTCCACGCCTCAACATAATCCTTTGGATGCCTTACCGGCGCATCCCACCACATCTCACACACGGGTACCCTTGGGGCCGACCCGTCTCAAGACTGTCGGGAACTCAGGTCCACCTCAACCAGGGTGGTACCGCCTGTCCCTCCAGTCCCGTCTTTCACATGTAAACAATGTCAAGTTAAAGTAACTGTGTGTTTATACACCAAGTGGATATCCGAGGAATCACCCTCGATGGATCCCACTCGAGGTATGTGTATGACAAGAGTCGCTATCGATAAATGGGAAGGAGGAATCACCCTCGATACCCACGACCGATTAGCTACGCTACAGAATTAACACCGGGAGTGCTAAGTGAGGTATCACCCTCGGCACTCGGTAGTAGCTCTGCAGTGCCATACTTAAGGGGTGTGCGGTAATGTGAGGGGCCTGGCTCGTCGGTCGGTTAACCGAGTCTTCGAGTCTTCGGGTCGTCGAGTCGTCGATGAAGAAGCAGGGGCAACTGGGACTAAGGGGTCACTGGGGATTCACTGATCAACCTATACTAAGCAGTTGGTATGATTGCAGGTATAGTAACAGTTTATCAAAAACAGGCTATGCATCAGAATAGGAGCTAGCTAATACAGTAGCAAAATCTAATGCAAGAATAAGAGGGAAATGAATGGGTGATATCGGAATGCTCAAGGGGGGGTTGCTTGCCTTGCTGCTCTGCGGCAAAAGGCTGATCGTCAGTCGCGTAGTCGTACCCGGCAGCACCGTCAGTCTCGGGGTCTACCGGAGAGAAGAGGGGGGAAGAAACAATAAATATAAAGCAGACAAATGCATCACGATGCATGACATGGCAATATGCAGGGCTAGGCATGCACTAACGCAGTATTACACATCGCAGACGGGTCGGAAGAATATCTGACGATATTTCCCGGGTCTCTGGCTTTTACCGGACAGACGAAAACGATGGAAAAGTTCCACGTTTGCTATGCTAGAGGCATGTGATAGACTAACGGACTGCGTATTCGGATTTGTGGAATTTTTCTGAGCAACTTTCATGTTCAAAACTTTTTAATCCGGACTACGGTTTATTTTATATTAATTATTAAAGATTTAATAATATTCTGAAATAAATTAATTATTTAATCTGAATTATCCAAAACAGTAAATACTGTTTATTTAAATTAATTAACAGATTAATTAACAGTTTAATTAAACTTAGTCATCTAATTAACTAATTAATTATTAATTAATTAATTCACTAATTAAATAATTAATTAGTTTATTTTTTATTTTTTTATTTCTATTTATTTATTTAATTATTTATTATTAGTATTATTATTATTTTTAACAGGGGCACTGGGCCCCGCGTGTCATTGTCTGGGCCGGACAATGTCCGGGCGGCACCCATTCGGGTACCGGACATGTCCGTCCACACACACACCACACTGCACGCGCACACGCACACTCGCAGCGGCGCGGCCGGGCCAGCAGCTGCTGCCGCAGCCGTCGGCGGCGGCGGGGGGGGGGGGGAGCTCACTGGGAGGGTCGGCGAGCGGCGGTGGCGCGACGAGGTGGCGGCGGGGCGAGGAGGAGCCGGCGGTGCGGGCGGCGGGGAGCGCCGCGGGCCGGTGACGGGGAGGCGGTGGCGGCGGGCGTCGGCGCGGGGCGGGGCGGCGGCGGCGGACGGCGCCATCGGGTGGGGGGGGGGACGGGGCCGGCGGTCGGACCGGTGGCTGCCTCCGTTGGGGGGGCAACGGGCGCGCGGGGGGGGGGGGAGCTCGGGGCCGAACCCGTCGGCGGGGGGGGGGGGGGGGGGTCGGGTCGGGACACGGGCGACGGGGCTAGGGTTCGGTCCGGCTGGTTCCTTATAGGGACCGGCTGGGCCGGTCTATTTCGGCCAGGTTAGGCCCTTTTTGTTTATTTATTTATTATTATTTTTTATTAAGTTAAAAAGCGTCTGCTTTTATTCTTTTAAAGGCACCAAAATAATTCCAAAAACATCGGTTTTAATTTTATAAATTCTTAGGGGTTATTTACAACCCATCCAACATTTTTATTTTCGGTTTCGCAAAACTTTTAAATTCCACTTTTCAGATGAATTTAAAATGCGCCGGAATTTGAACGGGGTTTGAACCAACGCGAGTTTAACAATAGTAATCATGGTGACGTGGCAACATTAGCGTGGGATTACTATAGCTAAATTACAGAGATTACTGTAGCACAAAACCAGGGCGTCACAGTCGTGCCCTGTTGCCTCGTGCCCCCCTCGAGCGTCCTCCGATGCCCCTCTCTGGCCTATAAATTCACATATATTCCAAAACCCTAGGGAGCATCCCGAAACACTTTTTCCGCTGCCGCAAGTGTCTGTTCCGCCATGTGCCCATCTAGAGCCCTGCTCCGGTGCCCTGCCGGAGGGGGTATCAATCATGCAGGGCCTCTACATCATCCTTGCTACTCCCATGGTGATGTGTGAGTAGTTCACCACAGACCTATGGGTCCGTAGTTAGTACCTATATGGCTATCTCTCTCTCTTGATCTTCAATACAATGATCATCGCATCTTTGCTTTGATCTATCCGATGTAGTTCTTTTGTGCAGTGCGTTTGTTGGGATCCGATGAATTGTGGGTTTATGTTCAGATTATTCATGAAAAGTATTTGAGTCACCTCTGAATATTATGATTCTTATTTGCATGATCATTATAGATTCGTAAATCTGTCCGATCTATTGAAATAGTTTGGCCAACTAGATGGACACGTCTTCAGTGAGAGGGGTGTGTTGTAGTGGGTTCAATCTGGCGGTGCTCTATATCCCAGTGACAGAAAGGGACAAGACACGTCTTTGTATTGTTGCCACTAAGGATAAAACGATGGGGTTAGTTCATATTAATTGAATTCTCTTTGTCTACATCATGTCATCGTTCTCCAAGCATTACTCTGTTTTACTTAATAATCTAGATGCATGCTGGATAGCGGTCGATGGATGGAGTAATAGTAATAGGTGCAGGCATGAGTCGGCCTATTTGCTTATGGACATGATTCCTATATATACATGGTAATTGTCGTGAATAAAGATTACATAACTATGCGCTTTTCTATCAATTGCCCAAAAGTAATTTGTTTACCCACCGTATGCCTACTACATGAGAGATGCCACTAGGGGAAACTATGGCCCCCGGGTCTATTAAATTATAAATTCACAAACTCTTTCAATACCTTGCTGCCATTTATTTCATTTTATTTTATTGTATTTTTCAATTTACAATTATCTACTATCATCTACACACTTCATTTGCTTGCAAATAACGAGATCAAGGGGATTGACAACCCTCTTGTCGCGTTGGGTGCAAGTGTTTTCTCTTTTGTGTGTAGTTTCTGAAGATGGTGGTTGACCGTTACTCCTATTGGTTCGATAAACCTTGGTTCTCTACTGAGGGAAATAATGCTTGGAGCAAAATGACATGATGTAGACAAAATAAGACAAGCAATATGTTCAAATCCCTCGTTTTATCCTTAATGGCAACAATACAAATACGTGTCTTGACCCCTTTTGTCATGAGGATAGAGCACCGCAAGATTGAACCCATTAAAATGCACCACTCCCACTAAAGATAAATCAGTCTAGTTGGCCAAACCACCGATAGATCGGACAGAAATACGAAGCTATTATATCATGCATATTGAAATTCAGAGAATAATCAATAACTTTTTATGAATAATCTGATCATAAACCCACAATTCATCGGATCCCAACAAACACACCACAAAAGAAGATTACATCGAATAGTCACCGTGAAGATCGTTGTGAACTTTGTATTGAAGATCAAAGAGAGAGAAGAAGCCATCTAGGTACTAGCTATGGACCCGTAGGTCTGTGGTGGACTACTCACACATCATCATGGAGGTAGCAAGGTTGATGTTGATGGCCTCCGTGATTGATTCCCGCTCCGACAGATCACCGGAAAAGGTCTCCAGATGGCCTCCCATTGGAACAGAGGCTTGCGGGGGTGGAAAAAGTGTTTTAGGTGGCTCTCTGGTGGTTTCCTAATATTTGAGAATTTATAAAAGTGGAATTAGGTCAAACGGAGCCACGCGGGGGGGGGGGGGCACAAGGCATCCAAGCGCGCCTACTCCCCTGGGCGTGCCCTGTTGCCTTGTCGTCTCCTTGTGCGGCTTCCTGACTCCTCCCGCAGCTTCTTGGGTCTCTTTTGTCCAGGAAAAAATTGTCAAAAAGTTTCGTAGTGTTTGGACTTCGTTTGGTACAGATTCCCTGGAAAACCAAAAACAAGCAGAAAACAACAAATGGCACTTGGCACTAGGTTAATAGGTTAGCTCCCAAAAATGATACAAAATAACATATAATTGCATATAAAGTATCCTAGATTGATAATATAATAACATGGAACAATCAAAAATTATAGATACATTGGAGACGTATCACATCACCAAAGAAACTAGTGATGTAAACTTTATTGCTTTTAATAGCTACAATCCAAACATGAATAATAATGGATATGCTCCTAAACTTCCTTATCCTAATAATGGAGGAGCATTCAACATTTTTAATGGATTTAATGGTAGCAATTGAAATACTCTTGAAGAAACTCTTAAAAGTTTTATTGCTAGACAGACTGAGCAGAATGAAAACTTCAAGAATATCTTGAAGAATCATGATAACTTAGTAAGGTTGTTGGAGTAAGAAATGATGTGCAGATACTTGAAGCAAGATCCAAGAATATGGAAGCACAAGTGCCTAAGATAGCAGAGAGCTAAACCTTGATTTTGGCCAAGTTTACAGGTAAACCGGAGCCTAACTCGGTTGAAAAAGTTAAAATGGTAAGAAGCAACGAAGAGAAAGTTGAGGTACTTGACACAAGCCATGTGCCAGAGTACAATTATACCATTGCAGATTTTGTCAAGATGATATCCATGAAGTATCCACTATCGGAGGTAACTGATGATGAGGCATATAATGTCTTTGTTGAACAAGTTGCAACCAAGGTAGATGAACTTGATGAAGAAAGGACAAATTTATCCAGTAAGTTACCAGCTAAGTAGGAGGATGCTTTTGAACCTACTATAGAGATTGAGAAAGGATTTAATAAATTCAGTGCTTTATGTGATCTAGGGGCAAGTGTTTTCACTATCCTCAAATCTGTTTATGATAGTCTCGATCTTGGTCCTTATGCTAATAATGAGATTATATTGAATATGTGTAACTCTACTTTTACTCAGGCAGTAGGCATTAAGCATGGAGTTATAGTTCAAATTAATGATTGCCCTGTCATGATTGATCTTGTTATAGTAGATATACCTGAAGATCCAATTGCTCCTATAATTCCCGGTAGACCTTTTCCAAGGACTATTAAAGCCTGTGTTTGAGGGGAATGTTCGATTTGATTTACCAGCTAAAATTCCCTTTGTAAGACATTTCCCCAGGAAAACAAAATGAAGACCTACACAGGAGGTGGCATCATTTTGATGCCAGAAGCTATGGTATCGGTGTTCTAGCAATGCCTTGATCACCACTATGGTCAAGCTATCCGACCCAAAACAAGCGCTTCGTGGGAGGCAACCCACGTGAATAAAGTAGACAAGTAATTTTTTATTTTTTTCTTTAATAAAAGAGTGATTGAAGTCCCCTATGAAGAAGTGAGTTTGGAAGAGTTTTTCTAATGAAGGCTTCACTTTGTGCAAGATGAATTATATGTTGAATTGATGTTTTAATGCCTAGAAATATGTCTATGTATTTCTTTGGAACTAACCCCACAGGAAAACAGAGAAAAAGAGAAGTTTCGGAAAAAATAGATCAAAGGACGGCGTATCAAACGACCCCAACGGTCGTTTGGGCGCTCATACGACCTGTAGGAGGTTCCAGGGCAAAATAGCCAGAGACGTCAGGGAAGAAGACGGTGTATCATGCGAGCGTGACCACTCATTTTGGCGGTCATTTTACTTCTTTGCAGAAAACAAAGAGAAGTCCAGAGCGTTCGACGGTGTTCCAAATGGGCACATGAGCCTGTTCGAGCGGTCGTTTGACATCCTCGACCGGGAGAAGAAAAATAACAAAGCGAACGTTGGCGTTCCAAACGGGGTTGTCGTCCGTTTCAGCTATATACGCAGACACAGGTAAGCCATCTCGGTTTGAAGACGGCGTTCCATGCGGGTGCTTGCGCCCGTATGAGCGGTCATTTTGCATGCCTATGGCTCCAATAAGCCCGATGAAGGAGGTAAATCTCTCCCATCTCTCTCTTTTCTTCTTCTTCTTCTTCCTCCATACCTCTCCAAACCCTAGCAAAACATTGCCCGATCTCTCTACTCGTTCGTTTTCAGTTCAAATCCTTCCGTGTGATCGATCTACGGTACATTTCTCCTCCGATCCCCAAGTTATTTTTCAAGAATCCATGTTCTACATGGCTAGCGTTGCATGTCTAGGATATGCATATTTTTTATGCAAACTTGAGTTGGCATGAATTTGTTGATGTTTTTAGAGGAGTATGATGTTGTGTACCATATGATCATTATTGTTTAATTGCATTGGACTAAAAAAATTGTTTTGTATATGTTCACAAGGAGGTATTCTCGCGTACATGGTGCTTCGAGTTCATCCACCGCACCACCACAACAAGTTTTTACTCAGGGGATCGTCTTCATCGATCGTGGAGCAAGGAAGAAGTTCTAGAAGCTCACCACAAGGAAGACCAAAGCAACCAAATGGGTTTGTGTGAATACACTCGCCAATCTAGGTATCACTCATGATTTTAATTTGCTTTGTCACAATGTCGGGTTGCATTATTTTGTTTATCAGGGATGTGGAGACTTATGAACGCCTAACACTTGAGTTTCTTAGTACTCTCTCGCACAATGTTGGTCTAGAGCCAAATGAACATGAGGAGTAGAGGATCACTTTCCGTCTCCTTGACCAAGACTTTTACATCACTCTTGATGAGTGGTGTAATCACTTTGGCTTTGCCAACAATGATGATGATTTTAGATATGTTTATGATTTCACCGACCCGCACCCAAGGCAATCCTTCTACCGTATGAGTCTTCATGGCTCTAGGCAAAGAGCTAGTTGCATTGAAAGTCATGCTATATGTTATTTCTACTATGTTATCACTAACTCGTTACAGGCACGAGGAGAAGTTTCTAAGGTGAATGATGAGAACATGCTACTTCTCAGGAAAGCAACAAACCTAGGCGTCGGCTATTCGCCCAACCTAGAGGCAATACTTTTGCTACACCTCGCGCATCAAGCAAACCATGCACAAGTAGATATCGTGTGTGGAGGAGTGATCACCATGTTGGCCAACCCCCTTGGTCTCAACTACAATCACCTTCGCCCCATTGTCGGTAACACTCGTGTTAACATTCATGTTCTTACTAGCGCTGGAATGATAGTAGTTCGTAATTGCCGTCATTGCATTACAATTCCTGGAGTGGCATACTTGTTGCCCAATCTTATGCCTAACCGTTTCTCCATCGGTAATGGACAATTGCATTATGTTGCACGGGAAGGAGACGCAACTTTTGACCAAGAACGGTCAGAACCTGAATAAGTAGATGAAGAAGAACTCGCCACCGTCGAAGAGGAGGAGGATCCCCAGTAAGACTACACCACCTACGCGGACCTCAACAACCTCCAGGGCTCTATCCATGATATGAGCAACCTCAACAACCGCCTACATGAACATGAACTTCTCCAACTGGAGCCAGGAGTGGCCTCCTGACCAACTGCCACAACGATCTCATCGGTTTGGGATTGCAAAAACCTAAGCTTGGGGGAGGTTATCACCACTTCTAAATCAAGGTGTGTTCAGTATTTGAATAAATTGTAACGAGGTTGTACTTAAGCTCGAGGAGCTTCAAAACACTTGTGTTGGTTTGTTCCAACACTTTGCTTTTTATTTGCTTTGCTAATTTATTTTTATTTTGCCTTTACGATTTGTGGTTGCAGGTTAGTTTTCAAAAACCCAAAAACCAAGAAAATATAATAAGCTTTGCTTTGCTCTTGTTCTTTATTTAGCCCCTTGGAGTTCGTTTGCATTTTGTTTTCAGAGGAGTTGATCTATGCCGGCCAACGAGGAATGCAAGAGTAAGGAAGAGAAGTGTGTAAATTCACAACCGTGAAGGTATGTCCTACGACCCCCGTCTTTTGCACTTGAATACTTAGAGTAGATATAGTAGTTGTATGTGTGATATGTGCAGATGGGAGTAAGTCTTGATAGTTGATACAAAGGTTTTGCTCTAGTAGCTGGAATAATTTTGTAGCCTTTGTTTTCTTTAGTTTAGACAACTAAAACTTGTTGTGGGACAATTGTTAAATGAAATGATATTAACCAAGAATAACTTGGCACAAGAGAAAGTCTTTCTGGACTTGGGAGTTGAGAAATTGTAGTGGAAGTGATGTTATGCTCAACTCCATGTTGTTAATTTTAATAGACTTCATAACACTTGTGGATTAAATTGTCTAGAGGAACTTATAATTAGTTGAAGGGTGAATGAGATTATGCGAAAAATCTGTGTTGTATCTCTTGCATGGTGTTACAGCCTCTGGCTGGTGCCATGGCCCTTGCTACTTGCACGTGTATGTTTGTAAATGTGGCTTCGTCACCTTTCTTGATGATATGTCGAGGACTCCGCTGGCCAATGAACGATCCACCAAGAGCGACAACTTGGATTTCGGCTATGAGTTTGTTACCGTACGTAGTGGCAACACTACAAACGAATACTATTCTACTTTCTCTTGAATGGGTGTGTATGTGGTAAATAAAGGGAACTGATCAAAAGAGCTCAAAAGAGACATGTTGCTAAAGGTCCATAGTTCTGAAACATTAAGCCACAGCGAAAACCTATGCATGATCACTTGTTTGTCATAATCTCCTTCATGTGACAATCAAAGTTCCAACAAACAATGATTAAAACAAAGTTTTTAAGAGCCTAGAGGAGGAGACAATTGTGGGTGTGCTTGTGAGCACTTGATAATCATATTTTACTACATGCCTTCTACTCCCTAACTTACGAAGAAACTATTCCGTGCATTCCCGACAAGCAAGTGTTGTCTAGATTTAATGAAATGAAGTGTTGCAAAGTTGTTTTATCTAGTAGATCAAGAACTTTGTGTTGATTATCTTTGTTTCACTAACACTTGCACTATAACCATGCTACCGCTATATCTATGCTAAGTTTTCAGGTCAAGAAGCGGAGGGCTATCTAGGCATACCGATCATAAGTGAACCAAAACCTTCCATTATTTCGGTTTAAATGATGGAGTTCCTTATGCTTTGGATTTATCTTTATGTTGCTCAATGACGATCAAGTTTAAGCTTGGGGGAGTTGATGAGCGATATTTTTACACTCATTTCACCCTTGTTTAAACCTAGATATTTCACTTAAAGAGAGATAATCGCTCTGATATTGCTACTAATGACTAATGAATGCAAAGGATTCCACAAATCCTCTCTTTAATGTTTTTTCCACAGGAGATGGGCTAAAAAGGGAAGAAATCACGTGGAGGAAGAATCAATCAACAGGAGGCGTCTATGAAGAAACAGAGCAAAATACGGTGGTCCATACGGGCGCCCGCGCCCGTATGATCGGTTGTTTGGCATGGAAACGGGACAACTCGTCTACCTGAACAACTTTTATAAAGGGGACCCCGTCGAAATGTCAACAGAACAGCGTCGAGCACAGCCAAAACCTCTTCATCATCTTCATCATCCACAAACCCTAGCCACCGCCATTTCCATCTCGATAGCCATCTCTACCACCATAGTGCTCTCTCATCTAGTTCATACTTGTAATCATGCATCACACAAGGCATCCATTGTAAGACATATTGCAATCAATCAATCGCAATATGTGTTCTTCAATGTTTTCTTCTTGTGACCTGATCTCCATGTGTGAGTAGTTCGGTAAGGTATGGTTGAGGCATGAGCCTTGCAACCCCAGGTATTTGTTGAGAGGATCAATGGAAGTCTTTGACATAACGTCCCATACGTGTGAAATAAAATTGTTACACGAAGTGTCTCTTGTCTTGTCCTCGATCTTCATCCCTGCAGGTACCCATGATCATGGAGATTGAGCACAGATGAGGCTAGGAGCAAGGGGACCGTGAAGTGTTATACCGAACACAGGTGAAAATAATGTTTAGTAGGGTAACATGGACCATATCCTTGGGGATTCATGAGGTGTATTCATTAAACACCCAATGCTTTTGTCTGATTTGATTATCTTAATTATCGAGGCAACACCACGAGACAGATAGGGCCTTCGGTAGGACAATTGATTCTTGATGCAGGACTCGTGCTGGTCATGATGTTATTTGGACACATCCCCCACTCTAATATGAAACAAGCACATACTGATGGGTGACTTCCCGTGCACAAACTAATATCCTTTTTGATCCCAATGCAAATACTTGGTTGTAAGCATTAAGACCTCATACCCGTACCTCTTTTTATTATAAGTGTTTGAATCACCATTTACTTGTTGATCCAGTCAAAAGCTGGATTTGACACTTTGGCAAAAGCTTGATAGAGACCATTGCTTCAAGGGAATCTTCCTCTCGTGGGTTCGATACCCAGGGTCACCTTTGCGGAAATAGGTGCGGGATACCCTTTTATGTTCCAACATCAGATCAATAAAAACGAGATACCAGACATCATCACATATGTACTTCATGTTGGAAATATGCCCTAGAGGCAATAATAAAGATGTTAGTATCATATTTCCTTGTTCATAATGAATGTTTATTATACATGCTAGAATTGTATTAACCGAAAACTAAATACATGTGTGGATACATAAAAGAATATTGTGTCCCTAGTAAGCCTTGATACGTCTCCGTCGTATCTACTTTTCCTCATGCTTTTGCTCTTGTTTTGGACTCTAATTTGCATGATTTGAATGAAACTAACCCGGACTGATGTTGTTTTAAGCAGAACTACCATGGTGTTGTTTTTTGTGTAGAAATAAAAGTTCTCGTAACTGGACGAAACTTTTTGGAGATTTATTTTACAATAAATAAAAATTACTGGAGCCAAGAACCACCGGAGGGGTGCCCTGGTTGGGCACGATACACCAGGGCGTGCCACCCCCTCTAGGCGCGCCCTGGTGGGTTGTGCCCTCCTCGGGGCCCCACTGACCCTAATTCCAGCGCTATAAAATCCTATTTTCAGAGAAAAATCGGAGAGAAAGTTTCATCGCATTTTACGATACGGAGCCACCGCCACCTCCTGTTCTTCATCGCGAGGCCAGATCTGGAGCCCGTTTGGGGATCCGGAGAGGAGAATCTTCGGTCTTCGTCATCATCAACCCTTCTCCATCGCCAATTCGATGATGCCCCCTGACGTGGCTTGAGACTGCGTCGGTATTTCCCCAAAGAGGAAGGGATGATGCAGCACAGCGGCGGTAAGTATTTCCCTCAGTTATGAAACCAAGGTATCGAACCAGTAGGAGGATCACCACCACCTAATAAGCAGCACCTGCACACAAATAACAAATACTTGCAACCCGACGCGAGAGAGAGGTTGTCAATCTCTCTACGGTAAAAAGATAGATTAAGTAGTGATAGATTGGAGAGATAGATCTCTCAAGAACACAAAATAAAAAAAGAAAATAAAAAGTGCAGCAATATATTTTTGGGTTTTTTGGAATAATAGATCTAAAAACAAAAGAGGCAAAAAGATAGATCGAAAAGCGTTATGTTGGAAAAGTAGACCCGGGGGCCGTAGGTTTCACTAGTGGCTTCTCTCATGAGTATAGCACACAGTGGGTGAACAAATTACTGTTGGGCAATTGATAGAAGATCAAAGAATCATGACGATATCCAAGGCGATGATCATTATATAAGCATCACGTCCAAGATAAGTAGACCGACTCCTGCCTGCATCTACCACTATTACTCCACACATCGACCGCTATCCAGCATGCATCTAGAGTATTAAGCAAAACAGAATAATGCATGGAGAACGATGACATGATGTAGACAAAGTAAACTCAAGCAATATGAACAAACCCCATCGTGTTATCCTTAGTAGCAACAACACAAAGACGTGTCTTGTCCCTTTCTGTCAGTGGGATATAGAGCACCGCCAGATTGAACCTACTACAAAGCACCCCTCTTGTAACACCCCTGGATTTCAACTACAGTAACCTAGGTGATCAGGCTACAGTGATCACAATGTTAAGCTAATCCAATTTTGCTAAACAGAGCATGATCAATATGGATTTCATATCTCATTTCAAATTCCACTACTAAATGCCCTAGGAATAGACCCCATCTTGTTATCCTTAATGGCAATGATAACTTATAGACCACTACTAAATGCTCATGGAAAAACGGAGTAATGCAATAAGAACGATGACATGATGTAGACAAGATCTATTCATGTAGGAATAGACCCCATCTTGTTATCCTTAATGGCAATGATGCATGCGTGCCTTGTTGCCCCTTCTGTCATTGGGAAAGGACACCAAAATCGAACCCATCACAAAGCACCTCTTCCCATGGCAAGAAAAATCGATCTAGTTGGCCTAACTAAACCAAAGATTCGAAGAAGAAATACGAGTCTATAAGTAATCATGCATATAAGAGATCAAAGAAGACTCAAATAATATTCATGGATAGAAACTGATCATGAACTCAAAATTCATCGGATCCCAACAAACACACCGCAAAAGTTTACATCAAATAGATCTCCAAGAGACCGTTGTATTGAGAATCAAAAGAGGGAGAGGAAGCCATCTAGCTACTGCCTACGGACCCGTAGGTCTATGGTGGACTACTCACGCATCATCGGAGAGGCACCTATGAAGAAGATGAACCCCTCCGTGATGGTGTTAGATTGGATCTCGAGGTTCTGGAACTTGCGGCGGCTGGATGTGTTTTTCGTCGACTCCCCTAGGGTTTTCTGAATATTTGGGTATTTATAGGCATCAAAGGCGGTGGAGAGGGGCCCCGTGGAGGGCACAACCCATCAGGGCGCGCCGGGGGCCCCCTGGCGTGCCCTGGTGGGTTGTGCTCTCCACAGTCCACCTCTCTGGCCCTTCTTTGGCCCACGGGGTGTCTTCTGTCCCAAAAAAATCTCCAAAAAGTTTCGTCGCGATTGGACTCCGTTTGGTACTGATATTCTGCGAAGTAAAAAAAAGCAAAAACAGCAACTGGCACTTTGGCACTATGTCAATTGGTTAGTCCCAAAAAATGATATAAAGTTGCTATAAAGTGATTGTAAAACATCCAAGAATGATAATATAACAGCATGGAACAAGCAAAAAATATAGATACGTTGGAGACGTATCAGCATCCTCAAGCTTAATTCCTACTCGTCCTTGAGTAGGTAAATGATAAAACAGAATTTTTCATGTGGAATGTTGCCTAACATGTTCATCTCACATTCTTTTCTTTTGTAGCATGGACATTTGGACTTTTAGATGATTCAAAGCAATAGTCTAGTTTTAACATGATGACTTCAATACTCAAGCATGCCAACAAGCAACCATGTTTTCAAAATATCAACACTAAAGAAAGTTATCCCTAGCCCATCATGCTCAATCATTGATCCATTCATAAAACACACTCAAATATTAGCTATACCCAATGCTCAAGTATGATCATAGTGCCCCCTAGTTGGTGCTTTATAAGAGAAGATGGAGACTCAAAGTAAAAGTAAAAATTGCATAAAGTAAATAGATAGGCCCTTCGCAGAGGGAAGTAGGGATTTGTAGAGGTGCCAGAGCTCAAAGTTTAGATTGAAAGAGAAACATATTTTGAGTGGCATGCCTTTCCTCTCAACGAAAATGACAAAGTAGTTCACAATACTTTCCATGCTAGATACATCATAGATGGTTCCCAAACAGAAAATAAATTGTATTCCTTTTTCCACCATTCTTTCACTTTCCATGGCTGTTCGTATCCGCGGTTGCCTTCCATACCAACACTTTCCAAGGAATTTATTATTTGACAACATAAAGTAAATATTTTTTTTCTTTTTTCATTTTGGGAATGGGCATCCCTATTACCACCGTACTCTCGTGCAATGAAAAGTGAATAAACACTCATCTTGAGAATAACACATCTAGCATGGAAAAATATTGGACACTCCCTACCGTTTCATGAGCGGTACGAGCACACAAAAGAGAAAAATTATTTTGAAATTTAGAGATGGCACATACAAATTTGCTTGGAACGGCATGGAAATACCGCATATATGTAGGTATGGTGGACTCATAAGGCAAAACTTGGTTTAAGGATTTTGGATGCACAAGTAGTATTTCTACTTAGTACAAATGGAGGCTAGCAAATAGATTGAGAAGCAACCAACCAAGAAACGAAAATTCACATAAGCGAGCATTGAGCATAGATAACACCGAATAATGCACCATAAGTAGGATGTAACTTCATTGCATAACTATTGACTTTCATGCATGCATAGGGAATCACAAACCTTAACACCAATATTCCTACTAAAGCATAATTACTCACTAACATGACTCACATATTACTATCATCATGTCTCAAAACTATTACAAGGAATCAAGTTTAATTTGTCCAATGATCTTCATGAAAGTTTTTATTATATCCTCCTTGGATATCTATCACTTTGGGACTAGTTTTATATGTTGCCATTGCTTTTTGACAAGCTCAAACAAATTTAAGTGAAGCACATGAGCATAAAGATTTCATCTCTCAAAATAGTATAAGTGAAGCATGAAAGGATTTCTTCAAAATTTACTAAATATCAAAATAATCTAAGTGAAGCATGAGAGTATTTCTTCAAAAGTTTCCAAGCACACCGTGCTCAAAAAGATATAAGTGAAGCGCTAGAGCAATTCTATAGCTCAAGAAGTTTAAGTGAAGCATATAGAGCGATTCTAACAAATGATAGCATAATTTTGGCTTTCTCAAATAGGTGTGTACAGCAAGGATAAAAATTACAAACTAACAAGCAAATCAAGCAAAGACTCAAATTATACAAGACGCTCCAAGCAAAACTCATGATATGTGACGAATAAAAATATAGCTCCAAGTAAAATACCGATGGTCGTTAGAAGAAAGAGGGGATGCCACTCGGGGGCATCCCCAAGATTAGTTGCTTGTTTCTCTTTGGATATATCTTGGGGGTGCTGTAGAATCCCCAAGCTTAGGCTCTTTTCACTCCTTATTCCTTCATCCATCGTGATCTCACCCCAAAACTTGAAAACTTCAATCACACAAAACTCAACAAAATCTTCATGAGATCCGTTAGTATAATAAAGCAAATCAATACTTTAGGTGTTCTTGCAAACCCATTCATATTTTATTATTGAATTATACCTACTTTATTTTAACTTTACCATGGCTTATACCCTTCAATACAACCCATAGATTCATCAAAACAAGCACACAATGCAACAAAAACAGAATCTGTCTTAAACAGAACAGTCTATAGTAATCTGTACTCTAACCATACTTATGAACTCTAAAAATTCTTAAAAATTATTAAAATGTAAATAATTTGTATGTCAACACTGTGTTAAAATTTCAGCTCAATATCACGTTCCAGTAAAAAATGAAAATTCGAACACTGGAGGCAAAGTTTCTGTTTCAGATTCAGCATCGCTTCTACTCATCTTATGAATCATCCTAAAGGCTCTACTTGGCACAAACACTAAATAAAACATAAAAACACAATAATAACAGATGCATAATTGTGACAACACTCAAAAACAGAAAGGAAAAAGCAAAAATAAATTTATTCATTGGGTTGCCTCCCAACAAGCGCTATCGTTTTACGCCCCTAGCTTGGCATAATGCATAGATTCAAGTATTGTCATCTTCGGTTTTGGGTCCATAGGATGCCCTCATGATTGATTCATATGGTGGCTTAATTCTTGTTCTAGGGAAGTGTTCCATACCCTTTCTTAGTGGAAACTGAAATCTAATATTGCCCTCTTTCATATCAATCACGGCACCTATAGTGCGTAAGAACAGTCTACCAAGTATAATGGGACAAGACGGATTGCAATCAATATCAAGAACAATAAAATCTATGGGCACATAGTTCCTATTTGCAAGAATAAGAACATCATTAATTCTTCCCAAAGGCTTTTTAATAGTAGAATCTGCAAAGTGCAAATTAAGGGAACATTCTTCAATATTGGTGAGACCAAGCACATCACATAAAGATTTCGGAATCGTGGAAACACTAGCACCCAAATCACATAAAGCAAAGCACTCATAATTTTAAATCTTGACCTTAATGGTAGGTTCCCACTCATCATGTAATTTTCTAGGAATAGAAATTTCTAACTCCAACTTTTCTTCAAAAGATTTCATCATTGCATCAACGATATGTTTAGTAAAAACTTTATTTTGCTCATAAGCATGGGGTGAATTCAACATGGATTTCAGAAAAGAAATACATTCAATCAAAGAGCAACTATCATAATTAAAGTCTTTGTAATCCAAAATAGTGGGCACATCACTAGTTAAAGTTTTGACCTCTTCAAACCCACTTTCATCAAATTTTTCAGCAAGATTTTCATCCTCCAAATTATTGGGACACCTAGCTAAAGTTGACTCTAATTCAGTCCCTTTATCATCAATCTTAATATTACTAAACAAGGAATCAATAGAAGAAACACCAATCACTTTAAGATCTTCACAATTTTTATGAAGGCAATCACTAGAAAACGATTTTTCTAAGATTTCTCTTTTAGCTCTAAGCATAGCGGTTCTTTTCTTACTTTCATCCATAGAGACATATAAAGCTTTAATTGATTCATAAATCTTAGGCACAAAAGCTTTCAACTTGAGATTTTCCACATCATGAGAAATTCTATCAATGCATCTAGACATATCATCAATCTTATTCAACTTTTCTTCTACCGTAGTATTGAAAGCCTTTTGCGCATTGATAAATTCTTTAATATTACTCTGAAGATCAGAGGTGTTCCTATTATTATTGTAAGAAGGATTACCATAGGAATTACCATAATTATTAGAGGAATTTCCAGGAAAAGGCCTAGGATTAAAATTACCTCTATAAGCATTGTTATTGAAATTGTTTCGCGAGACAAAGTTCACATCTACGGAATCACTATTTTGCTCAATCAAGGTAGACAAAGGCACATCATTAATATCAATAGGAGCATTTTTACTAGCAATCAATTTCATCAAAGCATCAACCTTATCACTCAAAGTACTAATTTCTTCAACCGAATTAACTTTTTTACTAGTAGGTGCTCTTTCGGTATGCCATTGTGAATAATTTGCCATGATATTATCTAGCAATTTAGTAGCTTCACCCAAAGTAATTTCCATAAAAGTACCACCCGCGGCGGAATCTAAAAGATTTCTAGAGACAAAATTCAATCCCGCATAAATTTTTTGTATGATCATCCAAAGATTTAAACCATGAGTAGGACAATTTCTTAGCATCAGTTTCATTCTTTCCCAAGATAGTGCAACATGTTCATGCTCAAGTTCTTTAAAATTCATGATTTGTGTCCTAAGGGAAATAATTTTCACGGGCGGAAAATACTTAGTAATAAAAGCATCCTTGCACTTATTCCAAGAATCGATACTATTGCGAGGCAAAGAGGAAAACCAAATTTTTGCACGATCCCGCAAGAAAAAGGAAATAATTTCAACTTCACTATATCATTGTCCACATCTTTTTTTCTTTTTCATATCACACAATTCTACGAACGTGTTTAGATGGGATGCGGCATCCTCGTTAGGATTACCGGCAAATTGATCTTTCATGACAAGATTTAACAAAGCGGCATTAATACCACAAGACTCCGCACTAGTAGCGGGAGGAGCAATTGGAGTACTAATAAAATCACTATTATTAGTATTGGAAAAATTACACAATTTGGTGTTTTCTTGAGTCATCGTGACTACGCAAACAAGATTGCAAGCAAGCAAGAGATCTGACGAGAAAAAGGCAAACGGAAAAGAGGGCAAATAAAACGGTAAATTGGTGAAGTGGGGGAGAGGAAAACGAGAGGCAAATGGCAAATAATGTAATTGCAAGGAGATGAGATTTGTGATTAGGAACCTGGTAGATGATGATGGTGTCTCCTTGGCGCCAGAGATTGGCACGTAGAAGAGACCGCTTCCTCCCCGGCAACGGCGCCAGAAATTCCTTTGACGTGGCTTGATACTGCGTCGGTATTTCCCCAAAGAGGAAGGGATGATGCAGCACAGCAACGGTAAGTATTTCTCTCAGTTATGAAACCAAGGTATCGAACCAGTAGGAGGATCACCACCACCTAATAAGCAGCACCTGCACACAAATAACAAATACTTGCAACCCGACGCGAAAGAGAGGTTGTCAATCTCTCTACGGTAAAAAGATAGATTAGGTAGTGATAGATTGGAGAGATAGATCTCTCAAGAACACAAAATAAAAAAGCAAATAAAAAGTGCAGCAATATATTTTTGGTTTTTTTGGAATAATAGATCTGAAAACAAAAGAGGCAAAAAGATAGATCGGAAAGCAATATGTTGGAAAAGTAGACCCGGGGGCCGTAGGTTTCACTAGTGGCTTCTCTCATGAGTATAACACACGGTGGGTGAACAAATTACTGTTGGGCAATTGATAGAAGATCAAATAATCATGACGATATCCAAGGCGATGATCATTATATAGGCATCACATCCAAGATAAGTAGACCGACTCCTGCCTGCATCTACCACTATTACTCCACACATCGACCGCTATCCAGCATGCATCTAGTGTATTAAGTTCATCGAAAAATGGAGTAATGCAATAAGAATGATGACATGATGTAGACAAGATCTATTCATGTAGGAATAGACCCCATCTTGTTATCCTTAATGGCAATGATACATGCATGCCTTGTTGCCCCTTCTGTCACTGGGAAAGGACACCGCAAGATCGAACCCATCACAAAGCACCTCTTCCCATGGCAAGAAAAATTGATCTAGTTGGCCTACACAAACCAAAGATTCGAAGAAGAAATACGAGTCTATAAGTAATCATGCATATAAGAGATCAAAGAAGACTCAAATAATATTCATGGATAGAAACTGATCATGAACTCAAAATTCATCGGATCCCAACAAACACAACGCAAAAGTTTACATCAAATAGATCCCCAAGAGACCATTGTATTGAGAATCAAAAGAGAGAGAGGAAGCCATCTAGCTACTGCCTACAGACCCGTAGGTCTATGGTGGACTACTCACGCATCATCGGAGAGGCACCTATGAAGAAGATGAACCCCTCCGTGATGGTGTTAGATTGGATCTCAAGGTTCTGGAACTTGCGGTGACTGGATGTGTTGTTCGTCGACTCCCCTAGGGTTTTCTGAATATTTGGGTATTTATAGGCATCAGAGGTGGTGGAGAGGGGCCCCATGGAGGGCACAACCCATCAGGGCACGTCGGGGGCCCCCTGGCGCATCCTGGTGGGTTGTGCTCTCCACAGCCCATCTCTCTGGCCCTTCTTTGGCCCACTGGGTGTCTTCTGGTCCAAAAAAATCTCTAAAAAGTTTTGTCGCGATTGGACTCCGTTTGGTACTGATATTCTGTGAAGTAAAAACAAGCAAAAATAGCAACTGGCACTTTGGCACTATGTCAATTGGTTAGTCCCAAAAAATGATATAAAGTAGCTATAAAGTGATTGTAAAACATCCAAGAATGATAATATAACAGCATGGAACAAGCAAAAATTATAGATACGTTGGAGACGTATCACTCCCCACTGGGAGTGAGTAATTCCTTCGTAGGCTTGCTGGTTGGTGAGGAGTTGGATGAGATTCATCATGTATTCGAGTTAGTTTTGTTAGGGCTTGATCCCTAGTATCCACTATGTTCTGAGATTGATGTTGTTATGACTTTGCCATGCTTAATGCTTGTCACTAGGGCCCGAGTGCCATGATTTCAGATCTGAACCGTTTATGTTATCACGATTATATCTATGTTCTTGATCCGATCTTGCTAGTCATACGCACCTCTTACGTGTTATGATCCGTAAACCCCGGAGTGACAATAGTCGGGATACTTTCCAGTGATGACCGTAGTTTGAGGAGTTCATGTATTCACCGTGTGTTAATGCTTTGTTCCGGTTCTCTATTAAAAGGAGGCCTTAATATCCCTTAGTTTCCTTATGGACCCCGCTGCCACGGGAGGGTAGGACAAAAGATGTCATGCAAGTTCTTTTCCATAAGCACGTATGACTATTTATGGAATACATGCCTACATTACATTTATGAACAGGAGCTAGTTCTGTGTCGCCCTACCTTATGACTGTTATATGATGAGTATCATCCAATGAGTTCACTGATCCAGTGCCTACGATTTTCCACATATTGTTTTTGCTAAGTTACTATTGCTACTGCTACTGTTCCAACTTCTACAAAACTATTGCTATCACTGCTACCGTTACTGTTACTGCTACTACTGCTATCAAAACTGTCATACTACTGTGCTACTGATCACTCTGTTGCAGATATTTAATCTCCAGGTGTGGTTGAATTGACAACTCAGCTGCTAATACTCGCAAATATTCTTTGGCTCCCCTTGTGTTGAATCTATAAATTTGGGTTGAATACTCTACCCTCGAAAACTATTGCGATCCCCTATACTTGTGGGTTATCAAGACCTTTTTCTGGCGCCGTTGCCGGGGAGCATAGCTATATTTGTTGAGTCACTTGGGATTTATATCAATTCATCACTATGAAGAATCTGAAGGATCCAAAAACCAAGATTTTTCCCTCTAAGACGAGGGGAGGTAAGGAATTGCCATCTAGCTCTGCACTTGATTCACCTTCGATTATGAGTAAGCTTGCAACACCACCACATGCTATTAATCTTGATATGTCACAAGTTATTGATGATGCAACTTCTACTATGAATGATGCTTATGATGATGATGCTAGTACCATGCTTGATGATAATGTGCCACTTGGTGAATTTCTTGATGAACAAATTGCTAGAGCTAAAGAGAATGAAATTATTGAAACTGATGAGATTGCTGAAACTAATGAAGCCTTTGAAACTGATGACTATGAAACACCTATTAGACCTAGTTATCCTAGATTTGAAATGCCTAAGATACCTGAAGGTTATGTTATGGATGAGGAGATAACTAGAGAAATCCTTTCTTGTAAGGATAGAGATGATCTTACGAAATTGCTACGCAAGTATAAGGAGAAGACTGTGAATGCTAGAATGAAATGTGATCCTAAGTTTGCTACTTCACCTATCTTTGTTACCAATAAGGATTATGAATTCTCTGTCGACCTAGAGTTAATTACTTTGGTTGAATCTGATCCTTTCCATGGCTATGAAACTGAAACTGTAGTGGCACATCTTACCAAGCTGAATGATATAGCCACCCTCTTTGCTCATGCTGAGAAGATTCGCTACTACTATATTCTCAAATTATTTCCTTTTTCATTAAAGGGTGATGCTAAGATATGGTACAATACTCTTGCTCCTGGTTGTGTGCGTAGTCCCCAGGATATTATGTACTACTTCTCTAAAAAATATTTTCCTGCTCATAAGAAACAAGCTGCCTTACAGGAAATATTTAACTTTGTGCAAATTGAAGAAGAGAGTCTCCCACAAGCTTGGGGGAGGCTTCTCCAATTGCTTAATGCTTGCCTGATCACCCTCTTAAGAAAAATGAAATACTTGACATCTTCTATAATGGACTAACTGATGCTTCTAGGGACTTCCTAGATAGTTGTGCTGGTTGTGTTTTTAGGGAACGAACTGTTGAACAAGCTAAGGAACTACTGAATAATATATTGAAGAATTATGATGATTGGATTCTCCCTGAACCACCACTTAAACCCACTCCGAAGAAGAGGGGTATCTTATTTCTCAGTCCTGAAGATATGCAAGAGGCAAAGAAATGTATGAAGGAAAAAGGTATTAAAGCTGAGGATGCTAAGAATTTACCACCTATTGAAGAAATACATGGCCTTGACACACCACCACCTCAACAGGTGGTAGAGGTAAATTCTTTATTAAAGTTTGATGAAGGTGATATCCCTTACAATAAACATCCTAGTCAATGCTTATATGAGTTTGATAAGTACATTATGAAATAAGATCACTTCAATGAAACAATTAAAATATAATTCTGATATGATTGCTCGCTTGAGTGACTTGTTATTTAGAATCAGTAATGATGTTAGAGGTGTAGGAAAGCATGCCTCTATGGTTCAAACCTAGTTAGAACAAGTTGCTAAATCTCAAAAGGAATTGCTTGATGAAATGAATAATAATATGAATGATTTTGCTGCTAGAGTAGTAACTAGAGGAGGTAGAATGACCCAAGAACCACTTTATCCTGAAGGTCATCCTAAAAGAATTGAACAAGACTCTCAGAGAATTAATACTGATGCACCTAGTCCTTCTAAAAAGAAAAAGAAAAAGAAAAATGATAGGACTTTGCATACCTCTAGTGAACCTGAGATACAAAAACCTCCTGATAATAATGATGTCTCTATTTCTGATGCTGAAACTCAATCTGGTAATGAACATTCACCTAGTGATAATGAAAATGATAATGATGATGTTCATGAGGATACTCAACCAAACAATGATAAAGAACTAGATAATGATGTTGAAATAAAGCCTGCTATTGATCTTGATAACCCACAACCTAAAAATAAATGATATGATAAAAGAGACTTTGTGGCTAGAAAACATGGTAAAGAAAGAGAGCCATGGGTTCAGAAACCCATGCCCTTTCGGCCTAAACCATCTAAGAAAAAGGATGATGAAGAATTTGAACGCTTTGCTGAAATGATCGGGCCAGTCTTTTTGCGTACCCGCTTAACTGATATCTTAAAGATGGCCCCTTATGCAAAATACATGAAAGACATCATCACTAATAAAAGAAAGATACCTGAAGCTGAAATCTCCACCATGCTTGCTAATTATTCTTTTAAGGATGGAGTACCTAAAAAACTTGGAGATCCTGGAATACCAACTATACCTTGCTCCATTAAAAGAAATTATGTTAAAACTGCTTTGTGTGATTTGGGAGCTGGTGTTAGTGTTATGCCTTTCTCCCTATATAAAAGACTTCATTTGAATAAACTCACACCTACTGAAATATCATTGCAAATGGCTGACAAATCAACTGCCATACCTATCGGTCTTTGTGAGGATGTGCCCGTTGTTGTTGCAAATGTTACTATCTTAACAGACTTTGTTATTCTTGAGATGCCCGAGGACGACAATATGTCGATTATCCTTGGTAGACCCTTTTTGAACACTGCAGGGGCTGTTATTGACTGCAATAAAAGCAAATTCACTTTTCATATCAATGGTAATGAGCATACGGTGCACTTTCCGAAGAAACAATTCCAAGTGAATGGTATAAATGTTATTGAAGAATCTCCAACACTCACTATTGGAAGTTTTCAATTACCCCTACCTACTGCCAAAAAGAAATATGATATACTTATTTTTGGCGATGTGCATATCCCCATTGAGGTAACTTAGTGTTTTACGAAAATTCTTCTGTTTCATGCTAATCGGAAGTGGTTGTTAATAAGACTTGGTCAACCTTATTAATGGATCATTTTGGAGAGGTATGAAGTTGATGAATCTAGTAGGCACAATCTTCTGCTCCCACCTTTTATTTTCTGTTTTACTTAGTCAAATAAAATAAAATGCCATGTTTATCCTGTTTTCTGTTTTCTCCGTGCAATAAAAAAATGACCCAAAAAAAAGTTCTCAGAATGTCCTAAAAATTTGATACGATTTTTTTCTGATTATTTCTGAATTTCTGGTGCAAATAACACCAGAGGGGGGGTACACCTGGTGCCCATAAGACCCCAGGCGCGCCTTGGTGGGTTGTGGCCACCACGTGGGCCCCCTCACTTATCCCTTTAGCCCATTTCATCTCCTACCTCCAGAAAAAAAATCACCATAGCTCTCATTCCCGTGTTCTTGCTCTCAAACCTGCGGATTTCGATCTCTTTGCTCGAAGCTCAGTTTCCGAAACTGTTTTGGGGGATTGTTACTTGGTATGTGACCCCTCCATTGCTCCAATTAGTTTTTGATTTAGTGGGTTATTTTTAGAATAATTAGCTACTCTTGGTGCTACTGTAGATGGGCTTGCATGTTGAATTCTTAGAGTTCTAAGTAGTTTGAATGCTTAATATGGCCTCTATGCATCCTTAGGAGTAGTTGCTATCAATCTTACGAAGTTTTGTTAACAAAATTTTGTGTCCCAAAAATATTTCAGAAATTTGTTCGCAGGTAAAAATGCAATTATTTAGGAGTTCTTTGAGGAGGAGGTCCTCGAAGGCCTCAACAAGTGGAAGCTCGGTCCGACAATCTTATGTTAAGCCAAGTGAAAGCTCGATGCGAGATGCCGCTACCAAATCATGTTTGGGGCCGTGTGACGAATTCATGGAAGGTGCAGGTATCAAGGAGGAATTCAAGCATTTATCCACAATGCAGAACTTGCTCCCTTCACCGCAGATAAGTGCCCTCAACATCTCGAACTCACACAAACTTTCACGAAGAAATTTAAATATTTTCCCCATGAGTCTAGAGTTTCATTCAACCATTATGACCGTCCCTTCACCATGCCTCTAGAAGTGTTTAGTAGAGCGTGCAAAATTCCATATTGGGGTTCGCTAGACGACCCACCAACATCTGAGTATGAGTCATTTCTGATTAATCTCTGTTTCGGTGAAGATAGGGGAGTGACACAAGGTAGAATTAAAGCATCCATTTCCCATCAATACATTACTTTGCACTATTTAATGGCAAATGTGTCGTAGGCAAGAAATATTGCAGCACACTGTGTGCTCCTGATTTGAGTCTCATACACACTGCTATAACAGGAGATAAACGTTATAATCTTGGAGCAATTGTTGCACGGAGATTGCAGCACAACGCCGCTAGTGGCCATTTTTATGGAGGAATTTATGCCTCCCGTGTAGCAGAGAATCTAAATGTACCACCTTGGCCTAACGATCCCATTTTACCTACTCAGTACTTAGACTTTGAGGCCATGCAACGTCATAGGTTCCTTAAGGGCACAGTCACTAATTATACTTACAACTTGACGTTTAATAAAGATCCCGTCGTGCCTGTTATTTTGCCTGCTCCTGCTCTCTTTGATTTTCGCAGTAGGGGAAGATATTATGTTCTTGAGAGCGAGGCGCGTGCGTACAATGCGGAGGTTGAAGCTGCCAGGAGGGCTGAGGAGGCTGCACCAAGGACCTCGGTGGGCTATCACTCCGGCAATTATCCAGGCTACGGATGGTGATTATCAAGCTAGGCCAAAATCCTAAGCTTGGGGGAGTACGTATTTCCATCGACATTACATTCATGTTTACACTTTTCATTCCAGTTATCGGTGTTCATACTTTTTCATTGTATTATCCATGCTAGATTTATTTTCTCGCTTTCTTCTTGCGTGTTTGAAAAACTTTGAGAAAACCCAGAAATATTTCCTACTTCTTTTCGGCTTTTCTTTCTAGCTTAAATTAATTGTAGTATCAAAAGAAAACCCAAAAAGATTTCTCGTTTCTTCTTTTACTTGCTGGAAGCTTTCCCGTGTAAATAGTTTTTCTCGTTTTTGTTTTTCCCTCTTTAATTTGCTTTCTTCAAGAAAAATCAAAAACTCCAAAAATATTTCAGTGTCTTTCTCTGAAATTCTTTTCCTTTTATTTGAGTCGTACCAAGGAGAAGACCACAATGAAAATGTTGAGTGGCTCTCATATGCACTATTGTTAATCTAACAAAGAACCCATGTTACTCTGTCTTCTCCTCTTGAATAAAATGTTGCAGATTCCAACTTAGTCCACGGCACTCTTGCACTATTATTATTTTCATATCATTCGGTCGTGCAAGTGATAGGCAATAATGACGAAATTTGATGAATTGACTGTGGCAGAGAAAAGCGGGTATGAACTCAACTTGTTTTTGTTTTTGTAAATATGTTTAACCTAGTATCCTTGAGTCAGCATATTATGATCAAACATGTTTGCAATGACAATTAGAGATTATAGTTGCTCATGCCATGCTTAAGTAGCTAGGAGTGGATAATGATTTATCTTGGATGTCAACATGCATTAAAATGATTGTGATGTGGTATGATGATATGGTATCCTCCTCTGAATGTTTCAAGTGCCTTGACTTGGCACATGTTCACCCATGTAGTTGAATCAAAACCAACATAGCCTTCATGATATTTATGTTCATGGTGTCCATATCCTACTCATGCTAGTTGTCAATGTTTATTATTCATAATGCATGTTCATGACCGTTTTCGCTCTCTAGCTGGCCACTTCTCAGTCTATTTGCTAGCCTTCGCCTGTACTAAGCGGGAATACTGCTTGTGCATCAAAATCCTTAAACCAAAGTTATCCCAGATGAGTCCACCATATCTACCTATATGCGGTATTACCCTGCCATTCCAAGTAAAATTGCATGTGCCACCTCTAAAAATTCAAATGAACATTTGTTTTGTGTGCATGGACCCCTCATGGAGCGACAGGGGGCGGTCAGTATCTTCCATGTTAAGCGGGTTATTCTCATGATGAGTGTTTATCCACTCGTCCTTACATGAGAGGGGCGGTAATAGGGATTCCCAGTCCCAAAATAAAAAAAATTACAAATAATTAAACAAAACTCCCCCAGGAAAGTTGTTGGTATGGACGGTACCCGTGGATTCGGCTAGCCGTGGAGTGTGATTGTTGGTGGAGGGGGAGTAAACATTTACTCTTACCGCTTGGGAACCGCCGCTAATGTGTTTAGCATGGAAGATATTGATAACTCTTGGTCGTAACATTGACAAGAAGGGTGTACCTCCCAAAATTATATTTATCTCTGATTTAAGCTTTGAGCTCTGGCACCTCTGCAAATCCCTGCTTCCCTCTGCGAAGGGACTATCTATTTACTTTTATGTTGAGTCATCACCTTCTCAAATAAGTGCCAGACCTGAGAGCACTATTGTCATCCTCATGCATTGTGTATAGTTAATGTTGAGTGCAGCATGACTGGATCTTTTCTACCATGAATTACAATGTTTAGTCGCTGCTTGAAGTTTGGAGGTGCTCAGCGTTTATGTTTTGCGGTCTCAGAAAGGGCTAGCGAGATACCGCTATTGTCATATTATATCATGATTGTTTTGACAAAGTGTTGGCGCTTGAGATATTTTATTATTGCTCACTAGTTGCTTATGTCATTGATATGAGCTAATATAATTTTTAAGAGTTATTGCTGACATGGTTAGTCATAATCTTTGCTGAAAATCTAGGTGCTACTTAAGCATATATATGTAAACAAGAACAAAAGAGTTCGTAAAAGTTTTTCTTTATCACTTTCAGTTTGTCAATTGAATTGCTTGAGGACAAGCAATGGGTTAAGCTTGGGGGAGTTGATACGTCTCTGTCGTATCTACTTTTCCTCATGCTTTTGCTCTTGTTTTGGACTCTGATTTGCATGATTTGAATGAAACTAACCCGGACTGATGCTGTTTTCAGCAGAACTACCATGGTGTTGTTTTTTGTGCAGAAATAAAAGTTCTCAGAAATGGACGAAACTTTTTGCAGATTTATTTTACAATAAATAAAAATTACTGGAGCCAAGAACAAACGGAGGGGTGCCCTTGTTGAGCACGATACACCAGGGTGCGCCACCCCCTCCAGGCGCGCCCTGGTGGGTTGTGCCCACCTCGGGGCCCCACTGACCCTTATTCCAGCGCTATAAAATCCTATTTTTGGAGAAAAAATAGGAGAGAAAGTTTAATCGCGTTTTATGATACGGAGCCGCCGCCACCTCCTATTCTTCATCGGGAGGTCAGATCTGGAGCCCGTTTGGGGCTCCGGAGAGGGGAATCTTCGGTCTTCGTCATCATCAACCCTTCTCCATCGCCAATTCCATGATGCTCCCCACCGGGAGTGAGTAATTCCTTCGTAGGCTTGCTGGTCGGTGAGGAGTTGGATGAGATTCATCATGTAATCGAGTTAGTTTTGTTAGGGCTTGGTCCCTAGTATCCACTATGTTCTGAGATTGATGTTGCTATGACTTTGCCATGCTTAATGCTTGTCACTAGGGCCCGAGTGCCATGATTTCAGATCTGAACCGTTTACGTTATCACCATTATATCTATGTTCTTGATCTGATCTAGCTAGTCATACGCACCTATTACGTGTTATGATCCGTAAACCCCGGAGTGACAATAGTCGGGATACTTTCCGGTGATGACCGTAGTTTGAGGAGTTCATGTATTATCCGTGTGTTAATGCTTTGTTCCGGTTCTCTATTAAAAGGAGGCCTTAATATCCCTTAGTTTCCTTATGGACCCGCTGCCACGGGAGGGTAGGACAAAAGATGTCATGCAAGTTCTTTTCCATAAGCGTGTATGACTATTTACGGAATACATGCCTACATTACATTTATGAACTGGAGCTAGTTCTGTGTCGCCCTAGGTTATGACTGTTATATGATGAATATCAGCGAACGAGTTCACCGATCCAGTGCCTACGAGTTTTCCACATATTGTTCTTCCTAAGTTACTATTGCTACTACTACTGTTCCAACTGCTACAAAACTATTGCTATCACTGCTACTGTTACTGTTACTGATACTAGTGCAATCAAAACTATCATACTACTGTGCTACTGATCACTCTGCTGCAGATATTTAATCTCCATGTGTGGTTCAATTGACAACTCAGCTGCTAATACTCGCAAATATTCTTTGGCTCGCCTTGTGTCGAATCTATAAATTTGGGTTGAATACTCTACCCTCGAAAATTGTTGCGATCCCCTATACTTTTGGGTTATCAAGAAGCCTCTACTAGACTAGCTCATTAATCAAAGATGGTTATGGTTTCCTAATCATAGACATGATTTTTCATTTGATAACAGGATCATCATTAGGAGAACGATGTGATGGACAGACCCAACCGTAATCTTAGCATATAATCGTATCACTTAGTTTAATTGCTACAACTTTCTTCATGTCAAGTATCTGTTCCTTAGACCATGAGATCGTGCAAATCCCTGGCACCGTAAGAATGCTTTGTGTGTATCCAAACGTCACTTCGTAAATGGGTGATCATAAAGTGCTCAACAGGTATCTCACAAAGTGTTTGTTGGGTTGCATGGATTGAGACTAGAATTTATCACTCGGTATGACAGAGATATCTCTAGGCCCTCTCGGTAACATGATATACAAAGTAACTTGCAAGCGTGTGACTAATGATTTAAGTCATGGGGATATTGTATTACGGAACGAGTAAAGAGACAAGCCAATAACGAGATTGAACTTGGTATGGTGATGCTGACGATTGAATGGGCAAGTAACATATCGCTGGACAAAGGGAATTGTATACGAGATTAACTGAATCCTCAACATAGTGGTTCAAATGTTAAAGATCTTCGTTGAATATTGTACGCCTCCATCTTATCTATAATTTTTGAATGTTTCATGCCATTATTATACAACTTCCATATACTTTTGGCAACAATTTATATGATTTTATTGGACTAACATATTGATCCAGTGCCCAGTGTCAGTTCTTGTTTGTTGCATGTTTTTTGTTTTGTAGAAAATCCCTATCAAAAGAAGTCCAAATGCGATAAAAATTTATGGGGGTTTATTTTGGAATATATGTGATTTTTGGGAAAAATAATCAACATGAGATGATGTCCGAGGGCACCACAAGCTCGCCAGTCGCGCCCTGGGTGTAGGGCATGCTGGGCAGGCTCATGGATCGATCGTAAGTCAGATGGGAGTGTCGTTTTACCGCAAGTAATCTAATATCCGGATAAAAATCCCCTCAAAATTTCAGCCCAATCGGAGTTACGAATCTCCGGATATTTAAGAAATGGTGAAACGCCAGAAAACAGGAATGTGAAACAGAAGAGAAACAGAGAGAGACATCTAATCTCGGAGGGTTCCTCCCCTTCGGGAGATATGGTGGCCAAGGACTAGAGGGGAAACCCTCCTCCCATCTAGGGGGGAGACCAAGGAATAAGAAGAAGGAGGGGTGCTCTCTTCCCCTCTCTTCCGATGGCGTCGAAGCATCGTCGGGGGAATCATCGTGACATGATCTACACCAACAATTTCACCGCCGTCACCACCAACTCCCACCCTCTCCTTACAGCGGTGCAACCTCTCTCTCCCTACTTTAATCTTTACTTGAATATGGTGCTGTCCTATGGTGCCCTCCATGTCGCGTAAGCGTGTGGGATTACCGTTGTAGGGTTCTGCAATACATTCATGATTCACTTATAGTGAGTAGCGAGAGTAAAAGAAGTACCTAAGAAGGGAGATGAGGAACCACCACCTCCTAAACTAAAACCTCTGCCAAAGGAGTTAAGGCATGAGTTTTTAGATGAAACAAATAGATACCCTGTTATTATCAGTGTCGGATTTCGGGCTCCGCATAACCCTAAGGAATTCGAACCCAGGGGCGTGTGCGAAGATTCCCCAACAGCTTCGCCCCTTCCAAGCTCACAACACGATAACCCGCTCGATGGCGACGGAGACGATGGCTCACAAGAGTTTACCCAGGTTCGGGCCGCTGTGAAGCGTAAAACCCTACTCCTGCCTTTGGTGGATTGCCTCGCGAGGAGGTTTGTGGATGAACTAGTACAGCGGTATGTTTGCGGGGTGGTTGCTCTGTCGGGTGGTGCTCTTCCCTTCTACTGAGCTACCTAGCCTCTATTTATAGCGGCCTGGGTCCTCTTCCCTTATCGCAATGGTGGGAAGGGATCCCACAACGGCCAAATTCAAAAGGGGACAAGGAGTACATCTTATCCTGACGAAAGGTGGTCTTCGCCTGCAAAGTAGCCGGTGGTGATGCATAGGTGGGCTCGGCGATGACGTCCGTCCTGTGGAGCTCGTGGTCTTGGTCTCGTTGCACCGGAATGGAAACCTTTGGGGTGCTTTGGGAGCCTGTGTGCGCCCCGGCCTCCTTTGCACCAAAGGCGAAACTGTCCCCTCTGGCGCACTGGCGCCCGCCTGGCCTGGCTGGCATCACCCTTGGCCTCCTGAGGTCGTGTGTTGCATAGGAGTCTCCGCCGCTCGGGAGGAGGCCTGGGGAGGCCTGCCTCCCCGCGGGTCGTGGCGCTGTTTCCCTCGCGAGCTCGGGGGCCTTGTGTTGGGCGTGGCCGTGCAGGGTCGTACTTGGTCATCGAGGTGGGACACACCTTGGGCCGCAGGCAAGCAAGTCTGTGTACCCTGGTATCCAGAACGCCGACAGTAGCCCCCGGGCCCGAGGCGCGCTCGAGCTAGCTTCGGGGCGAAGCCACGGTGGATGAGCCGGAGCGCCGTGGGCCCCAATCGCCTGCGGGTCCGACTCGACGCGTGGCGCACCGCGAGACGTGGGCGTCTCGGCTCCCCGAAGACGTCGGGAACCGCCCTGGGTCGAACTAACGCCTGGCCTGCGCGCCTCCTTGGCCATCATTATCCTTCTTTGAATGCTGTTGACCCCTTGCGTCCTCTCCCGCCTCGGGCCATGCGGATGTGACCCGATGGGGGCAGGGGAAGCGACGTGAGGCAGGACAGCACGCCGAACGAGCCTGGCGACCCCACTTCCCACGTCGCCTCGGCAACTGCTTCAGCTGGCCTTCAACCGTCACACGTTGTGGGGCCATCAATGCCCGGGGCTGGGAAGACGTCGGTTGGCCTCCATCCAGCTATAATGGGCGGGGAGACTGAGCCCCCAGCCCATTCCTTCTTCTTGCTCCCCCGCCTTTGTCTTCCATCTGCTCCATCATGACACCGGTGAGGGGGTTCTCCGCCGCCGAGAAGGGAAAAGCCAGCCAGGGGACGTCGGGCCAGCAACCTCCCAAGAGGGGTAGGGGTCGCCCTCGCAAGTACGCCGAGACGCCCTCGGCGGCACCCCATGGGCGTGGGCGCCTTTCCGCGGGGCCCGGCGCTTCCGCTGGCGTGGCTGGAAGCGGCGGGCACAGTGGCCGTGGCAGGGGGAGAGACTTGCGGTCGGTGCCCGTCCACCGCGTCCGCAAGCCCGCACGGCCGACGCGGGCCCGGAGTTCCTGGTGCCGGTGGAGAGGGCGGCGAGCTCCTGGTTGCAGCTCCCACGCGCCTTCGAAGAGGCACTGCCGGCTGGCGTGCCCTCGGGTCTATGGCTGCAAGCCGACGGGTGTTGCAGCGGCGCGTTGTGGGTGGAGGTCGAGGTCACCCCTGCGGGCAACGCCTTCTTGGGCCGCGGGTAGCAGACCTTCGCCCGCGCCCACGATCTGAAGGGGAGGCCCACGCTCCACTTCAAGCACGACGGCGCCGCGGCGCTGTTCGTCAAGATCTTCGGTGAGGACGGGAGGCGTTTGGAGTGCTGCCCGGTGGGCGGCGGCAGCGGCGATCTTGGAGATGAGCTTGCCCTTGGCGATGGCCGCCATGTCTCCAGCAGCAGCGATACATCCTCCGAGGGGAGCCCGAGCGACGACAGCTATGATGCCCCGCCACGCCGTCGTGCCCGGACTTCGGGGGGGAAGCCAGCCGCGGCGGCGCCGCTCCCCCGCCCGGGAAGCGACCACGCCGACGTGCCACCACGGCGCCATCAAGGAGGAGGAAGACTCCGACTGAGTGCCGGCGCACCAAGGCCAGGGTCTCAGGAGTGGCGGCGCCCCCAGGACACGGGCCCCTTCGCCTTCTTTTCTTTTCTTCTGCCTGTAATCAAAACCATGGGGGACCCTTTCGGGTGTATGACGAACCTTGGCTCTTGCGCCCCCTTATTAGCACCCTCGTTGCGCGTTATGGTCGTTGTGTTACTGTTAACTGAGGCCTCCCTTTGATTGTAGTTAGAGTGCTTAGCTTGATGCGTCCGCGGTGGGCCTCCTCGTCGCGAGGTTTAGCAGTGGCGTCCCGCGAGCTGATAGCGCCTGGAGAGCTTGGGGAGGTTCTTCTTTCCTACGAATGAGGCGGCTTGGGGGGAGCCCCTTTCGGCGCTCTACGTCTGCAGGGCCCGATCCCGTGCATGCCCCACCACCGTTGGGGCGTCCGGATCACCAGGACGAGACCAAAGGGGGCGGGGACTCAATCGCCATTGGGGCCGTCCGGATCGCCAGGACGAGACCAATAGCGAGCGAGTAGCCACGCGACCAGTGAGGCTCCTGAGGCGCAGTGCTCAGGAGCCCCCTTTGATGCTCAAGCGGCACTCTACGTTGGTGGGGCCCGATCCCGTGCATGCCCCTCCTCCGTTGGGGCCGTCCGGATCGCCAGGACGAGACCAAAGAAGGCGGGACCTCGATCGCCACCGGGGCCGTCCGGATCACCAGGACGAGACCAATGGCGAGCGAGTAGCCACGTGATCGGTGAGACTCCTGAGGCGCAGTGCTCGGGAGCCTCCCTTGACGTTCAAGTGGCGACCAATCCTCTCTGCCGATTCTTGTCCCCAGGGAGCGTGAGCCTCCAGGGGTTTTTAAGACAGTGCATCGAGCCGCGGCGGAGCCCCCGAGCGAGGGTGAGACGGCGCGCGCCTGCTAGCTTGCTCGAGAGTGCCACGCGAGGACCAGGACGCCAAGGCCACGTGGGGACTAGGACGCCAAGGCCTTGGTGAGGTGTGCGCACCATTCCAGTAGTAGCCCCCACTCGCGGGGCGCGAGAGGGAGAGGCTGGAAGGCGTTATTCTGAAGAAAGAAATTTCAAGAGAGAGAGAGCTGCAAGAAGAAAAATTCCTGCCCCTTTTCCTTTAAACAGAGTCAATAAAAAGCCTCGGTCTTCTTTCCAGGGAAAAAGGCAAATTCGAGCGCAAGAAAGGCAGAAAAAGTCACGTCCGGCACCTAGGCTAGTCCTCGTCTTCCCAAAGCGCGGAACATAGGGCATCCACGTTGCGTGGGCATAGCCATTGGAGGGCAGTGTTGTCCGCCAGCACGGAGCATGGGGCTTCCACTTGGGCCTGGGAGGGAACCCCTCCGCGTCCTCGGGGGGCTCCGGGCGTATACAGGCCACTCATTATTACGTGAGAGTGTCACAGGTAGAACTTGCGGAGGTGCTGGATGTTCCAGGCATTCTGGATGGGGATGCTGTCTTGAGTCTCCAGACGCACGGCGCCAGGTCTGGAGACGCGGGCGACCTTGAACGGGCCCTCCCACATGGGCGAGAGCTTGTGCAAGCCTTCCCTGGAGAGGACCCGCCTCAGGACGAGGTCTCCAACTTCGAGGGTCCTGGAGCGGATGTTACGGAAATGGTAGCGCCGCAGCGCCTGCTGGTACCTAGCAGCTCGGAGTGAGGCTCGACGCCGGGCCTCTTCCCTGAGCACGAGGTCCGTCCCCCGCGAGGCATCCTGACGCTCCTCGTCAAATGCCAAAACCTGCGGGGAACGTTGCTTGACTTCGTGCGGGAGGACGGCCTCGGCTCTGTAGATGAGGAAGAACAGGGTCTCGCCGGTGGGCTTAGTCGCGGTGGTGAGGATAGACCACAACACGGACTGAAGCTCGTCGACCCAACCCTTGCCGCAGGCCTCAAGCTTCTTCTTGAAGCTCCTTGCCTTGAGGCTCCGTAGGACCTCCGCGTTGGCACGCTCTGCCTGACTGTTGCTTCGGGGGTGCGCCACCGAGGCGTAGCATATCTACGTTCCAAGGTTAGCGCAATATGTCCTGAAGAGGTTACTTGTGAACTGCGAACCGTTGTCTGTGATGATGCGGTTGGGGACGCCGAAGCGGCTCACGATGCCCTTGATGAACTTGACGGCTGATCCGGCGGGGATGGTGCGGACGGGCTCCACCACCGCCCACTTGGTGAACTTGTCGATGGCGACGTAGAGGTAGCGGTACCCGCCTGCTGCTCGCGGGAAGGGTCCCAATATATCCAGCCCCCAGACCGCAAAGGGCCAGGAGAGCGGGATGGTCTGGAGGCCTTGCGCAGGCTGATGAATTTGCTTGGCGTGGAACTGACAGGCCTCGCAAGACCGGACCAGCTCGGTAGCGTCGTTGAGCGTCGAGGGCCAGTAGAAGCCAGTGCGAAATGCCTTCCCTACAAGGGTGCGTGACGAGGAGTGATGCCCGCAGTCTCCCCCATGGATGTCAGCCAGCAGCTCGCACCCCTGCTCCCTGGATACGCACCGCAACACGACGTCGTTCGGGCGCCTGCGGTACAGCTCGCCGTCTCGAAGACAATAAGCCGTGGCCTGTCGCTCCACACGCTCCGCGTCTTCTTCCTTTTCGGGTAACGTGCCGTGAAGCAGGTATGCCTTGAACTCCTGTGTCCAGTCGTCGACTTGGGGCTCCAACGCCAGGAGCAACCGGGCTCCTGAGGCTGGACCACAAGTTGGAGCTCCTGAGGGTGGTGCTGGGGGCAACTCTTCATTCCGCGACGCCTGATCCCCAGTTGGTGGCGTCGCGGATGGCTTGAAGAGCCGCTCCTCGAAGACACCTGGCTCTTGAGGCTCACGACGCGATGCCCTCTTGGCGATGTCATCGGCCTCCTTGTTCGCGCCGTGCGGGATGTGCTGCAACTCCAAGCCCTGGAAACATTTTTCAATCTTACGTACCTCCGCCAAGTATGCCTCCATGTGCTCGTCCTTGGGCGTGTACTCCTTGTTGGAGAAGTTGACGAGGAGCTGGGAGTCACCCTTGATGGTGAGGCGTTGAATCCCCAAGGCGGCCGCGGCTCGGAGGCCGGCAATTAGGCCTTCGTAATCCGCGATGTTTTTGGAGACCTTTTCACCATGCTAGAAACAGAGTTGCATGGCGTAGTAGAGCTTGTCCCCGGTCGGGGAGATGAGCACTACTCCGGCCCCTGCTCCCCTGCGCGCGAAGGCCCCATCGAAGTGCATGATCCAGCCTTCAGGCGCCTTGTCGCCGGGGTTGAGGGACTGGCCCTCGCCCAGCCCCCGGTCGGGAGCGTCTGTCCATTCGGCTACAAAGTCTGCCAGGGCCGCTCCCTTGATGACCCTGGTCGTGCTGAACTCTATATTGAAGGCATGCAGCTCGATGTTCCATTCTGCCACTCTTCCTGCCGTGTTGGGATTGCGCAGGACCTTCTCCAAGGGGTACGCGGAGACGACCCGGATGGGATGCCCCTGGAAGTAATGGCGCAGTTTCCTTGAGGCGACAAGGAGTGCAAGCAAGAGCTTTGGCTGCATAGGGTAGCATGAGCGCGCGTCCCACAACATGGTACTGACGTAGTACACTGGTCGTTCAACGAGAGAGAGGCCCTCGGCACCGCCTCTCTCCTCTGCGGGCTCTTGAGGCTCGGGTGCCTCGGGGGTGGCCGGGGCAGCTGGGGCCTCGGGAGCGTTGTCTTGAGGGGATGGAGGTTTCTCGGTGTTTGGCAAGTCGCTCTGCCCCCCGCCTGGGGGCCCGTCCGTGCCTGAGGGTGTAACACGCTTGAGAGCACGCTCCTCCCTAACAGCCACAAGCGCAGCACTTGCGGAGTGCGGGGTGGCGGCCAGGTATAGCACCAGAGGCTCCCGAGGGTGAGGTGCCACCATTACTGGTGGGCTCGTGAGGTACTGCTTGAGGTCCTCGAATGCCGTGTCTGCCTCCGGAGTCCACTCGAAGGGGCCCTTCCTCTTCATGAGCTTGAAGAACAGCAGGGCCCGCTCGCCAAGCTTCGAGATGAAGCATCCCAAGGAGGTCACGCAGCCCGCCAGCTTCTGCATTTCCTTGAGTGTCTGAGATGGGCTCATCTTGCTTATAGCCTTGACCTTCTCCGGGTTCGCCTCGATCCCCCGGTGCGACACCAAGAAACCAAGCAATTTGCCCGACGGGACCCCGAAGACACACTTCTCGGGGTTGAGCTTCAGGTTCACCCGCCTCAAGCTGGCGAACGTCTCCTCCAGATCCTCGATCAAGGTCTTTGCTTCTCGCGACTTGACCACAATGTCATCGAAGTAGGCTTCCGCGTTCCTCCCGAGTTGTGGCCCCAGGGCGATGTGCATCAACCGCTAGAAGGTCGCGCCCGCGTTCCGCAGCCCGAAGGGCATGCAAGTGTAGCATAACACACCACACGTGGTGAGGAAGGATGTCTTCTCAACATCCTCCACCGCCATCTTGATCTGATGGTAGCCCGAGAAGGCGTCCAGGAAGCACAGGAGGTCGCATTCGGCGGTGGAGTCCACGATCTGGTCGATGCGCGGCAGCGGGAATGGGTCCTGAGGGCAGGCCTTGTTGAGGCTCGTGAAATCGACACACAGGCGCTCCTTCCCACACTTCTTCGGGACGACCACTGGGTTGGCGAGCCATTCCGGGTACTGCGCCTCTCGGATGACCCCTGCCTCTTTCAGTTTGCCAACCTCTTGGGCAATGAACGCCTACTTCTCTTGAGCCTGCCTCCTCGCCTTTTGCTTCACCGGTCGTGCGTTGCGACATACCATGAGATGGTGCTCGATCACATCCCTCGGGACTCCCACCAGGTCAGAAGCGTTCCACGCAAACGCATATTTGGTCGCGCGGAGGAAGGCTATCAACGCCTCCTCTTGCTCCTGAGGTAGGCCGGCGCCGATAGTGAAGGTGAGGCCAGGATTCTCGTCGCCCACAGGCACCTGCTTCGTCTCAGCCCGGTTCTGAGAGAACAGTTGCTTCTTCTTCATCGGCGCGACGTTAGCGACGTCCTCAACGCCCTCCGAAGCCTGCGCGGCATCGCCTGTGCTGGGGCGCGCCGTGGCTGCAGCTTTGTAGGCGAGCTTGAGTGCGTGGGCCGCGTCCTTGGTGTCTCCAGCGACGGAGAGGATGCCGTCGCTCCCGGGCATCTTGATGACGTTGTAGCTTGGGTGCGTTGCCGCCATGAACTGGGCGAGGGCGGGGTAGCCAAGTATCGCGTTGTAAGGGAGGTGGATGTGGGCAATGTCGAAGTCGATCTGCTCGGTGCGGTAGTTGGAGCGGGTGCCGAAAGTGACGGGGAGGCGCACCCGCCCCAAGGAGGCGACGGAGCCCCCAACCACCCCGGAGAAGGGCCTTGAAGGTGCGAGCTGACCTTGAGGCACCTGTAGTGCATTGAAGGTCTCCACGGAGAGGACGTTGAGGCCGGCCCCGCCATCTATGAGGGTTCTGGTGACCGCACCCTATTTATGGTTGGCGTGCACAGCATGGGGAGCGCACCGGCGACGGCCGTTGTTCTGGGGTAATCGTCGGGGCCGAAAGTGATGTCGGTCTCTGGCCACGCTTGGTGCGTCGGGGTCTCGAACGGTGGTCGGATCGTGCCTGCCTGGCGGAGGAACCGCTTGACCTGGCGGTTGGAGGCGGGTGCCTGTGATCCGCCGAGGATGCAAGCGACCGCCGGGCCGACCCTGCGAGTCGGGGCGCCGCCACGCACCGCGGCTACCCTGCCTCAGGGGTTGCGTCGGCCATCGACACGACGGGGCGAAGAAAAAGCGAAGCTTGCTGAAGACTCCGACACGCCCCCTACCTGGTGCGCCAAATGTCGGATTTCGGGCTCCGCAAAACCCTAAGGAATTCGAACCCAGGGGCGTGTGCGAAGATTCCCCAACAGCTTCGCCCCCTCCAAGCTCACAACACGATAACCTGCTCGATGGCAAGGAAGATGATGGCTCACAAGAGTTTACCCAGGTTCGGGCCGCTGCGAAGCATAAAACCCTACTCCTGCCTTTGGTGGATTGCCTCGCGAGGAGGTTTGTGGATGAACTAGTACAGCGGTAAGTTTGCGGGGTGGTTGCTCTGTCGGGTGGTGCTCTTCCCTTCTACCGAGCTACCTAGCCTCTATTTATAGCGGCCCGGGTCCTCTTCCCTTATCGCAATGGCGGGAAGGGATCCCACAACGGCCAAATTCAAAAGGGGACAAGGAGTACATCTTATCCTGACGAAAGGTGGTCTTCACCTGCAAAGTAGATGGTGGTGATGCAGATGTGGGCTCGGCGATGACGTCCGTCCTGCGGAGCTCGTGGTCTTGGTCTCGTTGCACCGGAATGGAAACCTTTGGGGGGTGCTTTGGGAGCCTGCGTGCGCCCCTGCTTCCTTTGCACCAAAGGGGAAACTGTCCCCTCTGGCGCACTGGCGCCCGCCTGGCCTAGCTGGCGTCACCCTTGGCCTCCTGAGGTCGTGTGTTTCATAGAAGTCTCCGCCGCTCGGGAGGAGGCCTGGGGAGGCCTGCCTCCCCGCGGGTGGTGGCGTTGTTTCCCTCGCGAGCTCGGGGGCCTCGCGAGGGCCTTGTGTTGGGCGTGGCCATGCAGGGACGTACTTGGTCGTCGAGGTGGGCCATGCCTTGGGCCGCAGGCAGGCAAGTCTGGGTACCCTGGTATCCAGAACGCCGACAATCAGTGCTAATCTTTCACATGAAAAGAAACATAGGTTAATGAATGCCTTGAGGAAACATAGAAAAGGATTTGGGTTCTCAATGGATGACTTAGAGGGTATTAGTACCTCTATTTGTACTATCGCATATTTGTGGAAGACGGAGTTGAACCAATTTGTGAGTACCAGAGAAAGCTGAACCATGAAATGAAAGAAGTGGTGAGAAAAGAAATTGTTCGTCTACTTGATGCAGGCATTATATATCCAGTCTTTGAAAGTAAGTGGGTAAGTCCGGTTCATTGTGTACCTAAAAAGGGAGGATTTACAATAGTTCCTAATAGACACAATGAACTAATACCTACTAGAACAATAGTTGGGTATAGAATATGCATTGATTTCAGGAAGCTGAATAAGGAGACCCACAAAGATCATTATCCCTTGCCATTTATTGATCAAATGCTCGAGAGACTGGCAGAGCACACCCATTTTTGTTACTAGATGGATATTCGGGGTTCTCACAAATTGCAGTACATCCACAGGATCAAGAGAAGACGGCATTCACCTGTCCTTTCGGTATGTACTCTTATCGTCGTATGCCTTTCGGCTTATGCAATGCACCAGCTACATTTCAAAGATGCATGAATGCTATTTTTGCGGATTTTGTTGAAGAAAACATGGAAGTCTTTATGGACGATTTTTCTGTCTATGGAACTTCTTTTGATGATTGTCTTCGCAATCTTGATAAAGTTTTACAGAGGTGTGAAGACATTAATCTTGTTTTGAATTGGGAGAAATGCCATTTTATGGTTAATGAAGGTATTGTTTTGGGGCACAAAATATCTGGTAAAGGTATATAAGTTGATAAAGCAAAGATATATGCTATAGAGAAACTCCCTTATCCTCGTGATATAAAAGGTATAAGAGTTTTCTTGGTTATGCAGGTTTCTATATGTGCTTTATTAAGAATGTCTCTTGTATTTTGAAACCCTTGACTAACCTTTTGCAGAAAGATGTTCCCTTCATATTCACTGATGAGTGTAGAAGTGCCTTTGAAAAACTAAAGCATGCTCTACTTAATGCACCTGTCATTACGCCTCCGAATTGGGACATCCCTTTCGAAGTCATATGTGAAACAGACGAAACGCGGTGAGTGCAGTTTTGGGCCAGCAAGTAGGTGACAAGTTTAATGTTATTTACTTTGCAAGTCATACTCTCACTGATCCTTAAATGAATTATGCTAAGAATGGTAGAGAACTCTATGCAGTAATCTTTGCTTGCGAGAAGTTTAGACCTTACATTACTGATACAAAAGTTATATGATATACTAACCACCAGGCAATAAAAGAGGTATTGGATGTCAAAGAAACTATGCCTTGCTGGATGAGGTGGTCTCTTCTTTTGCAGGAATTTGACAAGGAAATTTTCGACCGCGAAAAGATAGTAGAATTGACGAACATCTCTCTTGTAAGAGAGGAGCATCAATACAACCCAATGGGTATATGCATCCCCTATGGGATGGTTGTGGCCTTGGACAGAGCTACCACTTGTACTTTTGAAGATACTAGACCACCATTCATCGGTCTAGAGGAACCGTTTGCAAAACTGAGGGTAAGGGCATAGAATGATTTATTTTATTATAACAACTCTTTGCATCTTAGTAAGCTGCAGAACATGTCACCCTTCCACAACCTCTAAGAACGAAGAAGCCTAGAATGAGAATCTTTGCCAAAAACAAAGAGTGGAAAGTACCAGAGAACACAAGGAAGTTCTCTCTTTTTCCTTAGGCTTTCATTCAATTCGCCTTTGTTATACTTTTCTGTATAAATTGTTATGTTTTTCAAAGTCAAACGGGCGCCCATACGACTGCCTACGATAGTTTGAAGCATCGTCTTTGATTCTGTTTATCTAAGCGCGCAGGCAAAAGGAGTAAACGGGCACTCATGCGATCGCCAACGATCGTTTGGTAGGCCGTCGTTCGCTTTGTTCTCACGGAGCAAAACTTCGTCCTTCGTTCCCATTCAAATAAAAAAGAAGTGGGTTTTTGTCTGGCAGAAGAAGGGGATCAAACGGGTGCCCGAACGAGCAGACGCACCCGTTTGAAAGGCCGCCATATGCTCTGCTTACAAAGAATTCAGTGGAAGGAGATCAAATGACCGCTCAATTGGTCGGTCGCGGTCGTTTGGAAGGTCGTCAAATGTGATTTCTTTCTGTTTTTTAACAAAATTTTGCCTGGTCTTATTTGGTTTGTTTCTGATTCTTGTTGACTTCCTTATCTCGTCAAAACCTACGTCCTTAGCCTCTTATATATAGAACTATTGCTCCCTCCTCTATCAAAACTCACAAACCAATCTAGGCCAAGTCTTCTTGAGCTTTGAGGTGCAGGTAGCAATGGCTCGTTCGTGGGATGAGAGGCAAATCTCTTTGCAAGAAGAGGAGGACTTGGAGCAGGAAGGCTACTCTCCAACAAGCATAAGAGAGAGAGAGAGAGGCTTCGTCGCTGCCGCGATTGGACCTCTTCTGAGGAAGATCCGGAGGAACCTCCTTCTGACAGGGAAGAAGAGCAAGGGGAAGAGAAGGGCAAGAAACCAACAGCCATCCCCATCAACGCCATCAAGGTCGTCATCAACGAGGACAAGATCGACTTCATCAAGGAAACTCCCGTGGTCAAGGGGAAGTATGGTTTCAATAACTGCACCATCCATGATCCTATGGGAGAATTCGGTGAGGATTATCCAAGGGCGCGCAGGATGCACACCATCGGCGCCTGCTGATACGTCTCCAACATATCTATATTTTTTTATTGTTCCATGCTCATATATTATCATTCTAGGATACTTTTTGGGTCATTATTTACCAATTTATAATATTTTTGAGCACTAACCTATTGACCCAGTGCCCAGTGCCAGTTGCTGTATTCTGTGTGTTTTTGCCTTTGCAGGTTTACTGTACCAAACGAAGTCCAATTGCCACAAAACTTTTTGATGATTTTTTCTGGACTATATGAAGACCTAGAAGCTTCGGAAGGAAACCGGGAGGCGCACGAGGGCCCCACCACACATCAGGGCGTGCCCTGGGGGGCGTCCTGATATGTGGTGGCCCCCTCGGGCACCTCCCAACGTCCCTCTTCGGCCAATAAATTCTCTAATAATCTGAAAACCCTGGAGGCAGTCCCGAAACCCTTTTTCCGCCGCCGCAAGTCTCTGTTCCGTCGCGAGGCCATCTGGAGCTCCGTTTCGACACCCTGTCGGAGGGGGGATCGATCACGGAGGGCCTCTTCATCAACCTTGCTGCCCTCATGATGATGTGTGAGTAGTTCACCACAGACCTACGGGTCCATAGCTAGTACCTAGATGGCAATCTCTCTCTCTTAAGATCTTCAATACAATGGTCATCGCATCTTCGCTTTGATCTATCCGATGTAATCCTATCGTGCGGTGTGTTTGTTGGAATCCGATGAATTGTGGGTTTATGTTTAGATTATTCATGAAAAGTATTTGAGATGCCTCTGAATTATATTATCTCTTATGTGCATGATCATTATAGCTTTGTAATGCTCTCCGATCTATTGATATGCTTTGGCCAAGTAGACTGATATTTCATCGGTGGGAGTGGTGCGTTGTGGTAGGTTCAACCTGGCGAATTTCTATAACCCAGTGACAAAGTAGGGGACAAGATGCGTCTTTGTGTTGTTTCTACTAAGGATAAAATGATGGGGTTCATTCATATTGTTTGAGTTTACTTTGTCTACATCATGTCATCGTTCTCCAAGCATTACTCTGCTTTACTTAATACTCTAGATGCATGCTGGATAGCGGTCGATGAGTGGAGTAATAGTAATAGGTGCAGGCAGGAGTCGGCCTATTTGCTTATGGACGTGATGCCTATATATACATGATCATTGCCGTGAACATCGCATAACTATCCGCTTTTCTATCAATTGCCCAACAGTAATTTGTTTACCCACCGTATGCTGCCTACATGAGAGATGTCACTAGGGAACACTATGGCCCCCGGGTCTATTCACTTATATATTAGCAAACGCTATATTTACCTTGCTGCCTTTATTTACTTTTTATTTATTTTGCAATTTATATTTATCAACAATTATCTACACAACTCATTTTCTTGCAAATAACGAGATCAAGGGGATTGACAACCCTCTTGCCCGCGTTGGGTGCAAGTCGTTTGTTCATTTGTGTGCAGCCGCTGAAGACGGTTGAGGATTGATATTCCTATTGGTTTGATAAACCTTGGTTTCATAACTGAGGGAAATACTTATCCGTTTTGTGCTGCAATTACCCGTTCCTCTTCACGGAAAACCCAACGCAGATCACAAGTATCACCTGCATGTGAGTTGGGCCTCCTCGAAGAAGGCATAATACCGCCCCAGTGCCACCAATTCCGCCCCAGGTGACGGTGTCCTGGACTAGGGGGAACTCACCACGTCGTCTCCCGACCAGTGGGTCGGGCCGAGGACCCCCAGGGCGATTCACTAATGGGCCACTTCGGGCAGCCCATGCCGAATACAAGGAGGATTCCACAAGACTTGGCGCACAAGACAAGGACTCCTCTAAACCCTAGGCCTACGGTGCATATATAAACCGAGGCCAGGCTAGTCAATAGATCAATATATTACATCTCATAATCTCGTGGTAGATACATGTACTCTGTACTATCCCCCATATGAATACAATCAAAAGCAGGACGTAGGGTATTATCTCTTCGAGAGAGCCCAAACCTGGGTAAAATCCTGTGTCCGTGTTACCATCGCTCCAAGACGCCTAACTTGGGACCCCTACTACGAGATATGCCGGATTTGACACCGACATTGGTGCTTTCATTGAGAGCCTGCCGGCAGTCGCCGCGGTGCGATGGGAATTCAGATCGTCTCCGGCGCGATCTACGCGTCGGAACCGAGCTTTGTTGTCGATGTCGGCATCTTCGTCGCCGGCTCGACTGGTCACCTCGGCTAGACCGAGGACTGCGCTCCATGCCGGATCGTCAAGATCGGACGGATACTTTCATCGTCATTATCTCCGATCTCTATCAAGATCACGAGAAATCATACATGGAGCTCGGGGGCTCGATGTTGACATCGTCCTCGAGCAACCGTGTAGTTTTTCTGGACAGCGACTCGTGTTTGTCGTCCCCGCTTCCTCGAGCGTCGCCTTGACGATTGCTTTGGTGGAACTGTGCGGAATTGAGTCTATAATGACCCCGTACAATTTCGTCGTATTCCGATGGAGGAGTCTTCGGCGATCTACGAAATACCGGAGCCCTGTCGAATCTGGACGGGAATCGGGATGAGTTTAGGCCAGGGTGTCCAGCTTCCAGCTCGGACATCGTTTGGAAGATCCCACCGTTCATCGGCTGCAGAATTCCCATACCGATCACCCCTCAAAATTTCAGCTCAATCCGATCATTCAAACTCCGGGAAACGTCCGATCAGTGCATCAATTTTTCCGATCTGTTTTCTGCGCGAAAACGAATCCAACCCGAGTTCATTTATTTCATGAACGGGATATTGGACATCCTTTTTAAGGAATTTTTTTCTAGGGTATTGTGTGTTGTTTTCAAACACATGCCCACAAATTTTGAGTCTTTTCCGAGGCGATCTTGACCGTCGCGCCAATGTCAAACCGGCCCGACCACGTTGCTCCATGGCTACCGACCTGCGCCAACGTCGATTGCGGGGTCGCTCCATCGACCCGACAACAACCACCTCGGATCATCACCTTGGCGAGCCGACCAAGAGTTCCGCATCGTGAAGGACAAGTAATCGTCAAGACAAGAGCGTTGCCCCACAGATTTCACGGGTCGGGCGTGCCAGCATCGCCGCGCTATCAGTTCTAAGCCGGTATTGACCGCGTCATAAATTCCGACCTGCGTCGGCACTGCCGCGTCGTCGTTTCTTCCCACCACGCCGACCTGCTTTGAGATATCGACTGGCGTGGGGGATCTAGTGTCACCTTACCGACCTGCTTTGTCGCCTCGGCTAGACTGGGGGCTTCGTCATCTCCTCATCAACCCGCTCCGGAAACTTCGGCGTCACCAGCCGACCAGCTTCGACACCTCGGCTGGCGTGAGACTTCGGCGTCACCAGCCGACCTGCTTCAACACCTCGGCTGGCATGAGACTTCGGCGTCACCAGCCGACCTACATGAGACTTCGGCGTCCGCCGATCACAGCTTCGCCATGTTAACTGGACCGAGGACTTCATCTCGCCACATCGACCGTGCAGCGTTGCCATTTCGTCAAGCCGAACTCTTCGTTCAGGCACCTCGGCGCACAGGCCATATTCCTTTGCTTATTTGCTTCACTTAAATTAACTAAGTAGAAGAATTTTTTTTAAATATATTATTATCTTTCTTTGTTATTACTTTTGGCTTGCACTATTTTATGAGTGCAGGAAATCGACTTCGACTGCCGTCATGCGGTCACCCCGGCGTCACCTTGCCGACCTACTCCACCACCTCGGCTGGACCAGGGGCTTCGCCTCGCCACATCGGCCGAGCCGTGACACTACTTCGGAGTGCCGAACTCCTCGTTCGGTCACCTCGGGACCGGCTTGGGGGCTGGGACCTTGACCCGCTATAAGCTCGGCCTGCGTCGTCAACACCGAGCACATTAACCAGCTAAGTCGCTTTAATGCTCAAATTTCTAAATTTTTGTTTGGTTCTACCGAGCATTATATTTATGTTAAATAAAAAAGTGTGTTTGTTAACAACTCTTCCTTTTCCCATGATAACTGGGGGCTTCGTCGTCACGCTGCCGAACTACTCTGTCTCCTCGGCTGGACCAGGGGCTTTGCCTCGCCGCAACAACCGTGCTGCGTTGCCACTTCTCGACCCGAGCTCTTCGCTCGGTTACCTCAGGCTTGGGGGCTGGGACCTCGGCCAGGCCGAGGACTACGTCTTTGTCCCGCCACAACCCCAGACCGCACCGAGCACATTAACCAGCTAAGTCGTTTTCGTGCTCAGCTCTCTTTAGAATTTTACTTTTTGTTCGGTTCGACCAAGCACTATACTTTTTTGACAAAAAGTTGTTTGCGAAAAACTTTCTTTGTCAAAACTTTGTTTGTTACAAACAAGTTCAAATACCCCGTTTACTTGGGGGCTTCCTTTATGAAGCCATTCCTCTTACATATGATTATTAATGTATCGCACCCTTCCTTGTTCGTGTTTACGCCAATATATGCATCATGTTGACTTAAGTGTTTCGCAAAGCTGGGTTGCCTTGCTCCTGTGCTTACCCCTACGTTCCCGATTGTTCGGCTAGGGAGTAAAGGGAGCACCTCTGCGATTGTTACGATCGGGTCATCCGAACTCGTACCTCAGACGGGTGAAGCCGAAAGCTAGCGCTCTTACTGTTTTCAACTATGGTCGGCCACGATGGAAGATAAGCATACATAAATCTATTGCAGACCCCTCATGGTAATCATGAGAACCCAAAGAAAGGAACCGTTGGCGGAACTATTTTCTTTGAAGATGCTTCTTACGTTAAATAGTAATATAGCACAAGTTCCCTGGGCGCGCTTTGTCTGTTACAGCCTCATGGCCTGATTGCCTGGTTATCCGAAACACCGCTGATATTCTCGGTAGGCGGAGTAGATAACACTTTTCGGACCTTGGCCGAAGAGGGAGAAGCCGACGGTCGGTTAAGACGCGTTCAAAGTTCGGGCGAACACAGCTATTATATAAGTACTTCGGTACATACAATCATTATATATAAAATTCTTTTACCCAAGTCACTTGGGGGCTCGTAAATTAATATGAGCCGTTTTATAATTGATGTTTTCTTCTTAGTCATTGCAAAGTCTTTTTCTACCACTCCTTTCTTGACTCAAGTGTATGATCAATAGCCGGGTAGCCTATTTTCTCTCTAAAGTCGCTCGCGTTTAGTTCGCTAAACTGGCCTGAGAAACACTCCGCCTTCGGGATAGGGAGGTTGAAACCGAAGGCTGACCCACTTGAAGTCTAGAGATCGGATGTGTCATGTCAAAACACGACGGAAGCACAATTTTAAGACCAATTTCGTATTGGCACCAGAAAACTTGATTCAATCTAGACGTAAAGTTTTTTACGCAAGTTTTTTGATCTTTTGAGCTTATAAAATCTTTCACCTATTTTATGTTTTCCTTTCAGGAAGCGGGACATCCTCTTGGTTGAGGTGTTCGGTGTGATGGTCTTGCCTGGAAACTCTTTTCCGAACTACGGTTCAGCATCTTTCCTGCCGAACTCCACCTCGGCGTTGTCAAAACATGCATGACGGTTGAACTAGTTCCCGAGGAGGTACGATCCTAGGGTCGGCCATGTTGCCCAACCCAAGTCTCGGGGGCTACTGCATTGACAATTCAATGCAGAAAATTTCAGTGCAATACAGTTTCCGAGGAGATTATGATCCTTGGGTTGGTCGGCCGCACCCAACCTGAGTCTCGAGGTCTGTGCACACCGCTTTTGTGTTCCGAGTATGCTGCCGAGCTAGGAGTTGATCCTCAGGCCAATTTTGCAAATCGACCTGAGTCTCAGGGGCTACTGGGATCAACGGTTTTATGTTTTCCTTCAGGCACATCTCGGGTTATAGACTGACACACACCTTGAGGGCTACTGGCTATATATCTCGGCAGAGAATTGCACCAATCAAGAATATCCACAAAAAATCAGCCCACGGTCGGGGTGGTGCACCACCTCGAAAGCAGTCCGGCATAAAGCTCGGGTGCAAGTGGCTGGCTCCATAGAGAGCATTTCCGACATTAAGCTCGGATGAATTCCTTTAATTTTTTAAAGGTCCAAGGTAGTTTATGATACCTCGGACGTAGCCCGTCATTGGCGCTCAGATGTCGATCAGCGTTGGAGCACGGCTGCAAAAAGATACTTCGGATGCATTCTGGCGTTGGAGCTCGGAAGCAGTCCGGCATAAAGCTCAAGATTGGAGACGCCTCAGAAGCAGTCCGGCATAAGGCTCGGATGTGAATGGCTGGCTCCATAAAAGACTATTCCGGCATTTAAGCTCAGATGAAGTCCTTCAAATTTTCAGAGACCGAGGTAATCTATGACACCTCGGATACAGTTCGGCGTTGGAGCTCGAACACAGTCCGGCGTTGGAGCTCGGACAAAGTCCGGCGTTGGGGCTCGGCTGCAAAAAGATACCTCGGATACAGTCCGGCGTTGGAGCTCGGACATAGTCCGGTGTTGGAGCTCGGCTGCAAAAAGATACCTCGGATACAGTCCGGCGTTGGAGCTCGGACATAGTCCAGCGTTGGAGCTCGGCTGTAAAAAGACACCTCGGATGCAGTTCGGCGTTGGAGCTCGGACGCAAGAGAACACCGACACACGGGAAACACTTCGACCCCGAAGTATGGCGTAAACATTACAAGGCATTGATAAAGGCCGATAACTTAAAGGGGCTCCTCGGATGCTCGACGTGTGAACTCTTCGGATTCAGCTCGGCGGTCCTCAAGATCGGACATGGGAAGATTTGTTGAACCAGTTTTCAAGACCGACGGCCGAAGACGAAGAACTGTTCGGAAGAACCGAGGAGCGTCCCTAACTTGAAGACCGGTTCAGGGGGCTACTGACGGTGTCCTGGACTAGGGGGTACTCACCACGTCGTCTCCCGACCAGTGGGTTGGGCCGAGGACCCCCAGGGCGATTCACTAATGGGCCACTTCGGGCAGCCCATGCCGAATACAAGGAGGATTCCACAAGACTTGGCGCACAAGACAAGGACTCCTCTAAACCCTAGGCCTACGGTGCATATATAAACCGAGGCCAGGCTAGTCAATAGATCAATATATTACATCTCATAATCTCGTGGTAGATACATGTACTCTGTACTATCCCCCATATGAATACAATCAAAAGCAGGACGTAGGGTATTATCTCTTCGAGAGAGCCCGAACCTGGGTAAAATCATGTGTCCGTGTTACCATCGCTCCAAGACGCCTAGCTTAGGACCCCTACTACGAGATATGCCGGATTTGACACCGACACCAGGTACATGTCAATAATTTTGCAGTTGAGACTAAGGCTGTGACTAACAAGATTAGGGAGATGGACGTGGCCTTGGTGTAAGGGCATATTGTTGGAAATATGCCCTAGAGGCAATAATGAAGGTAGTTATTATTATATTTCCTTGTTCTTGATAATCGTTTATTGTCCATGCTATAATTGTATTGATTGGAAACACTAATACATGTGTGGATACATAGACAACACTGTGTCCCTAGTATGCCTCTAGTAGACTAGCTCGTTGATCAAAGATGGTCAAGGTTTCCTAGCCATAGACATGAGATGTCATTTGATAACGGGATCACATCATTAGGAGAATGATGTGATGGACAAGACCCAAACTATGAACGTAGCATATGATCGTGTCAGTTTATTGCTATTGTTTTCTGCATGTCAAGTATCTGTTTCTATGACCATGAGATCATGCAACTCACTGACACCGGAGGAATACCTTGTGTGCATCAAACGTCACAACGTAACTGGGTGACTATAAAGATGCTCTACAGGTATCTCCGAAGGTGTCTGTTGAGCTGGCATGGATCGAGACTGTGACACCCTGATTTTGACAACTTTTTCTTTTCAAAAATATTTGGATTTTATTTGCAATTTTCAAAACCTCTTCAGTTGAGTTGACTTATGCCTTACAAAAATTTTCTCCAAGCATTCCAAAACCTTTGTCATCTTGATAAAACATTTCCATGCCTCTCTTGGATAATTTTTCAATATTTAATCTTTTCTATAAAATCATTTTCTTAATTTGGGAATTTAGATCATCACTATGGGTTGTGAAGCAACCTATAGTTTGGGTGGTCAAATAATTCCCAAGCTTTTTCCACATATTCTCATCATCATATGATTCCATATTTGCCAAAAATATTTTATTGCCCAATGGGAAATTTTGGCCAGAATAATTATTTTGTTTTTGACCAGAATCTGTCCATTGTGAAGCAACCCTATTATTTCCATTCCAGAAAATTCCCAATAAATTCCCCAAGCTCCTAGGGATCCTGTCTTGCCTCAATATCCAAAAATATCATCTTGGCCAGTACAACTTTTGAGCAGAAAGGCTCTGACAAGTTTTTGCATTTTTGAAACCTCTGTGAAGGAAGTGCTAGCTAGAGATGCCTAATCACCCTGAGATTTTTATGGCATCTGCTATGTATCAAATAACTCCCTTCCACCTAGTTTCATCATTTGCAGAGCAACCAGTTGAGGGACACAAGCTCAATTGTGTTCTGGGCCAGAATGATAGTTTCCAAAGGAACCCTATCCATTTCTTCTTCAAATCTTCTCAAATTCTGCCAGATGATAGTCCTTCCAACCTTGATGGCCCTAGACATCTCCTCTGGCTCCATCCTTATCCCTTTCTCCCTCCAGAAACCCCTCAAGATAGCTGGCAGAAGCTGTAGCTGAGGCTACACTTCACAGCAGGGTGAACCTGGTCGAGCCAGTGACCCAGGGAGGCTAAATGGCCAAGGGTCGACCCCATGGACAAGGTGCGCCAGGCAGGCGTGTCCTCTGGACGGCAGCCACCTTGGTGAGCACGGCACTGGCATGCCTGTGCGCGCGCTCTGCGCGGCGCCAGAACCAGATAAGCTCGCCCGAGTTGTCCATCGCGGCCCCCCTTGTCTCGTGGTGCCGACGTCGCTCCTGCTAGCCGCATGGCTCCTCCCGAACCCTCCCGGTCGCCGGAGAAGGACGCCGTTGCTCCCGGCCAAGCGTCACCACGGGCAGAACAGTGGGCTTCGGTCACTGTGGTCGTCCGCACGCCATTGATGGCTCCGGACCCGTCCCGTCGCGCCCTTCTGCTCTCTTCCATCCCGTCGACGCTCCCGGCCAGCCAGCGAAGCGTACGGGCGCTGGCGACGTGGCTGAGCCTCGCCGCTTCGGGAGAGATCCCCGCGCTCGCCCTCCGCCTATTTAAGGCCCTCCCCGTCCCTCCGAGCTCGTCAGCCATCCCCTCCCCTCCTCAATTGCTTCCCCGAGCAACGAGCCACGGCCGAGAGGCCCTCTGGCCTCGAACCTCGCCGGAGCTCCGCCATCTGAGGCCTCCTCATCGCCAGCTTGCTCCGCTCCTTCCCGAGCCCATTTGACCCCGCCATTGAGCTCAGGGTAGCTCCCTGGTGCTCCTAGTCCTCCTGCCCAAGCCAGCAGTCACCGGAACCGCCGTCTCCGATCTCACCCGAGCGTCGCCGCCGCCGGAGACGAAGGGGACGACGTCGTCTGACCATCTCTTGGCATTCCACGGGTACGTGCGTGCTCGACTTTGAGTGCCCGATCCATTCCCGTAGTTCCCCGACCCCATTGCCGCCTCTGCCGCCGGCGACCATCGCCGGAGCGCCGCAGTGCTCGGCCCCCTTCTCTCCCTCTCTGTTTTAAAAGGGCGACCCCACCCGTCAGCGGCTCAGCTGCGCGTGGGCGAAGGGGTAACTGGAAGCGTACTCTGAAATACGTCTTCGACGTCAGCCCGCTGGGGAATTTTCTGATTTTCTATTAAATCCATTTTAAAACAGAATTTTGACTGAACTTTGACCATCAATAACTTTTTATTTATAACTCCAATGCAGTTGATTCTTTTTGCATTGTGTTTGTCTTGAGCTCCTTTACTTTCTGGTAAATTTTGTTATTTTTCCAATATTCACAGAATTTCTATTTGACCGAAATGCTTTATGTGACATTTCCAATTATATTTGAAAATACTTTCAGAAGGAGAATTTGGTGCTTGTGAAGATCCAGAGTGTGTGAACCACCCAACAGAGCAAGGCAAGCCATGATACCCATTTCATGCATGCATTCCTATAGCATTGCATTTTATATATGCATTAGGTTGATTATTTTGATATAGTTAATCCATAGTAATGATTAAATATTAAAGTATTGAGTTGAACCACTATAGTTGATAAATAAACTTAGTGGTTGATCTTGAGTCACCTGTCCGGGCATACTCGTGCAACCACATTTGCCGGTATGGGACGGCCCTGACCGGGCCTGATTGCGTGATCTTTCACCGGTACCTCCAAAGAGGGAGGGTTATGCACGGCGTGCTACCCTGATCAGGTAAGCGGTGATAACCCTGTGAGCCCAGTTGATAGTTGAGTTTGTGCCGGCGTCCCCGTTTGGGAGAGTAGGCCCCGTTTGGGTCTACAGAGTTTGGCCACGACGGTGGCAGGTGTCATGAGGACACAGGGGCCACCCAAGGCTGACCTCCGGGGGAGGAAGATCGCCGGTGGTACGATGGAAGAGTCACGGGTCAGGCAGGTTTTGTTGAAGCAACGCTGGTCCACCCGAGTGGGATCTCGAGGCCGGGGCCAGGTGCTTCATGGTGTGGGTAAAGTGCGCAACCTCTGCAGAGTGTCAAAATCTATTCGAATAGCCGAGTCCACGGTATTGGACAGCCCGACCAGACCTCAGTAGATGGTCAACCAGAATAATGATGTTAATGATGGAAGAACTCGTCTTGTGTTCGGAAGTACTCCGTGGGTATGAGTATTCCGAGGGTTGTGGGACAACCCCAAAGAGAGTAAGTTGATGATCGGTAACAGTAAGTAAATTGCTTAATTGATATTGCGTTGATTGCCATGCTATTGTTTGCTGCATTACTTGGTTGTCGTGAGCTTGCGAGTACATTCAAAGTACTCACCTGGCGTATCATGCCAGATGCAGGAGAATCCGAGGATGGTGGTCCTGAAGGTGCTGGCTATCCTAACTAGGATGTGTCCACAGCAGTGTCCCTGTGGATGGAGTTGCGCTATGTTCCGCTACGCTGTAGAAGTACTCAGTATTCTGAGGCCCTGCTATGTGACATAAATAATGTAGATACTGTCATAGCACCGAGGGTGCCTTTGGCGTCGCCACTATGTAAGATATGCGCTTGTACTCGACTCCTATCAATAAAGTTTAGTTCTGTTATGTGCCAAGTTGTTGTGTGTTTCCAGAAGACATGATCTCTGGGTTGGAAACACTGGTAATCCGGTTCTCTGAGCCGGGGTGCCACAACGCTTGGTATTAGAGCCGTGCTGACTGTAGGACACCCTAGTTAGCCAGCGCTAGCACCGCGATTAGTATAGGATCCTGAGTGTGCATCTGATTGCTGCATTTGATTGCTGCATTTGCTTGTTGCATGGCATGCATCTTAATTCATGATTCTTCTAACGGTGGTCTTGTGAGTGTAGATGGCACCGGTTCCATTCCATTATCATTTTGAGCCTGCACCATCCACCTTCCAGTACTGCTCCGGAACGTCTGGCTTCGACTGTACCCACACGGCGAAGATCCAGTGTACCAGGTGTTTCGGGAGCAGCTTGCTGAGTCGGTGTACGAGTACCATGCAGAGGCTTTCATGATCGCGAGCTCGGACCTTGGTTGCTACTCTCGCTCAACCAAGGGTGGGACGGCTTCCACTCCGGAGTTGGCGATTGAGTTTGCCGCAATGGAGGCTCTCACCGACTTGCGCTTCCACGAGGTTGAGATGCAGACTCATCCAGGTTTCCTCTATTATCCCACCATGTCGCCTACGACAGGGCGAGTCATTTTCGCTTCTGTTGACCCGGCATGTGACCGTGCGACTGATGTGTTGTCTCGCTACCTGAACGCCAGCTATCGTACGATCATATCCCTGGCTGAGGAGTTGTCTCGTGTCTTAGCGGCGCTTGCAGCCGTAGCCCCAGTGCCACCTCCACCTCAGACTACCCATCCACTTATATATCCACCACCAGTTCCACCTCCACCCAGATTTGATGCTCCTTCTACCTCCACTGTGCCACCAGGCTTTCCGTCTGGTAGCCGTCGTGAGACCCCGGCTGAGTGGGCCTCACTCCTTGCCACTCCAGCTGCTCCGATGCTGAGGCGTCGTGCTCCTTCTACCCCATAAGGAGAACCGTCCCAGCAGCGTCGTCGTGTTTCCTTTGATCCGGAGGATGAGATCCATATCATCAGTTCCGACTCCGACTCAGGATCAGATGACGAGGAGTCTGTGGTTTGGCAGTGTTCGTGCCATCAGCGCCACTAGAGTGGAGGCTTGAGTTGTTGAGCATGCATCTTTGCATATGTCAACTGCCGTATGAGCAGTGTAGTCATGATATTCCCCTACTAGCTTGCCATGTATGATGTTGGGTTATCTTGAATAATTATGCGGTTTGCTTTATTCGCCTTTTCCGCGTATTTTCCTTCTGGTGTCATATAACTGTGTTTCCCTTATGGATGTTGCTCATCGATTCGGTATTTTGCAATGGGAACAAATTTAAGATGAAGATAAGTTGTAGCCAAGGCGGCGATGGAACCCCCGTCCGTCGATCCGCCAGACAAGCAGGTCAAGCACCAGAAGATTTACCACCCCCACCGCCTCAAGCACCTACTACGGATCAGATAATGAGAATGTTTGAGGAAAAGAGAAACCAGGATCTTATGGAATTCTTGAAGAGTATGCAGACTATGGTAGGATAGAACCACAATCATAATGGGTCACACTCCAGGCTGTCGGATTTCCAGCGCACCAAGCCACCCAATTTTGGTCAAGCTGTAGACCCGATTTCGGTAATACAACATCACAATAAGCCTTGCAAGAAATGTGACTAAAGTGTTAGCCATGGGGTCTTGTATTACGGAATGAGTAAAGAGACTTGCCGGTAACGAGATTGAACTAGGTATAGAGATACCGACGATCGAATCTCGGGCAAGTAACATACCGAAGAACAAAGGGAACAACATACGGGATTAACTGAATCCTTGACATAGAGGTTCAACCGATGAAGATCTTCGTAAAATATGTAGGAGCCAATATGGACATCCAGGTCCTACTATTGGTTATTGACCGTAGAGATGTCTCGGTCATGTCTACATAGTTCTCGAACCCGCGGGGTCTGCACACTTAACGTTCGGTGATGTTTCGGTAGTATTGAGTTATGTATGGTGGTGACCGAAGGTTGTTCGGAGTCCCGGATGAGATCCAGGACGTCACGAGGAGCTCCGGAATGCTCCGGAGGTAAAGATTGATATATAGGAAGTCCTGTTTTGGCCACCGGAAAAGTTTTGGGTATTTCCGGTAGTGTACCGGGAGTGCCGGAGGGTCATCGGGAGGGGCCACCCATGCCGGGAGGCCACATGAGCCTAAGGGGGGGTGCACCAGCCCTTAGTGGGCTGGGAAAACCAGCCCCACAAGGCCCATGCGGCTAGGAGGTGGGAAAAAGGAAAAAGGCCAAGAGGGGGGAAGGTTTTCCAAGTAGGATTGGAATCCTACTTGGAGTAGGATTGGAGGTGGACTCCTCCACCTCCTCTCCACTTCGGCCGACCCCAAGGGGAAGCCCTAGGGCGGCTGCCTCCTTCCCCTCCCTCCTATATATACTAGAGGAATAGAGCCCCAAAGACACAAGTCCACGTGCTAGTTCTCTATTCCCTAGTTCCTTCACCAAATAGATTCCGACGGTGCTTAGGCGAAGCCCTATCGGAATAGTTCCACCGCCGCCGCCGCCGCGCCGTCGCGCTGCCAGAGAAATCATCTAACTCTCCACTCCCTCTTGCTGGATAAAGAAGGCGGCGATCATCATCGAGCTGTACGTGTGCTGAACGTGGAGGTGTCGTCCGTTCGGCGCTAGATCGTGATTGGATCGCGGGACGGCTAGCGATTTGGATCACGAAGACGTTTGACTATATCAACCGCGTTTCTTAACGCTTCCCGCTTAGCGATCTACAAGGGTATGTAGATCCACTCTCCCTCTCGTAGATTCTCATCACCATGGATAGATCTTGCGTGTGCGTAGGAAAAATTTTGTTTCCCATGCAACGTTCCCCAACAGTGGCATCATGAGCTAGGTCTATGCGTAGATGAGATCACGAGTAGAACACAAAGGAGTTTGTGGGCGTTGATGCTCAGATTGCTTCCTCCCTTGGTCTTTTCTTGATTCAGCGGTATTGTGGGATGAAGCGGCCCGGACCAACATTACTCGAACGCTTACGAGAGACCGGTTCCATCAACTGACATGTAACCTTGTTGCATAAAGATGGCAGGCAGGTGTCTGTCTCTCCCACTTTAGTTGGATCGGATTCGACAAAGGCGGTCCTTGAGAAGGTTTAATAGAAATTTGTGTATCACCGTTGTGGTTTTTGCGTAGGTAAGAATCGTTCTTGCTAGATACCCGTAGCAGCCACGTAAAACATGCAACAACAATTAGAGGATGTCTAACTTGTTTTTGCAGGGTATGTTGTGATGTGATATGGCCAATTACATGATGAGCTATATGTGATGTATGAGATGATCATGTATTGTATAGAATATCACGACTTGCATGTCGATGAGTACGACAACCAGCAGGAGCCATAAGGTTGTCTTTAATTTATTTTTGCCTTTTTGCTTTACTTTATCGCTATGAGTTAGCAATAGTCATAGAAGCAATAGCTGGCGCGACAACCTCATGGCGACACGTTGATTGAGATCAAGATGATGGAGATCATGGTGTCATGCCGGTGACGATGGAGATCATGCCGGTGCTTTGGAGATGGAGATCAAAAGCACAAGTTCATGGCCATATCATGTCGCTTATGATTTGCATGTGATGTTAATCCTTTTATGCATCTTATTTTGCTTAGGACGACGGTAGTATTATAAGGTGATCCCTTACTGAAATTTCAAGATAAAATTGTGTTCTCCCCGAGTGTGCACCGTTGCGAAAGTTCATCGTTTCGAGACACCACGTGATGATCGGGTGTGATAGACTCTACGTTCACATACAACGGGTGCAAGCCAGTGTTGCACGTGCGGAACACTCGGGTTAAACTTGACGAGCCTAGCATGTACAGACATGGCCTCAGAACACAAGAGACCGAAAGGTCGAACATGAGTCATATAGTAAATATGATCAACATGAAGATGTTCACCATTGAAACCATCTCAACTCACGTGATGATCGGACTTGAGTTGGTGAAGTTGGATCATGTGACACTCGAATGACCGGAGGGATTTCAATTTGAGTGGGAGTTTTTAAGTAATATGATTAGCTAAACTCATTATCTTGAACAATAGTCTAAGTTGTCTTTGCAATATTTATGTTGTAGATCAATGGCTCGCGCAGTAGCACCCCTGAATTTTAATGCGTTCCTAGAGAAAGCTAAGTTGAAAGATGATGGAAGTAACTTTGTGGACTGGGCCCGTAATCTAAGGATTATCCTTACGGCTTCCCAAAAGGCTTATGTCCTTGATGCACCGCTTGGTGAACCACCTGCTCCAGTAGAGTCTGCAGACGTTGCGAACGCCTGGCAGGCACGTTCTGATGATAACTCAATGGTTCAATGTGCAATGTTGTATGGCTTAGAACCGGGACTTCAAAGACGTTTTGAACGTCATGGAGCAAATGATATGTTCCTAGAGTTGAAGTTTATCTTTCAGAAGAATGCCCGGATCGAGAGGTATGAGACCTCCGATAAGTTCTATGCTTGCAAGATGGAGGAGAACGGGTCTGTCAGTGAACACATACTCAGAATGTCTGGGTATTCCACCCGTCTGGCTGAATTGGGGATGCCCCTTCCGCCAGAGGCGATCACTGACAGAGTTCTTCAATCACTGCCACCTAGCTACAAGAGCTTCGTGTTGAACTATAACATGCACGGGATGAACAAGTCAGTCGCCGAGCTGTTTGCGATGTTGAAAGTCGCTGAGTCTGAGATTCAGAAGGAGCATCAAGTGTTGATGGTCAATAAAACCACTAGTTTCAAGAAGAATGGCAAGGGTAAGAAGGGTAACTCCAAAAAGAGTGGCAAAGCAGTTGCCCCTCCCGTGAAGAAACCCAAGGCTGGACCTAAGCCAGAAACTGGGTGCTTTCATTGCAAGGGAACTGGTCACTGGAAGCGGAACTACCCCAAGTATCTGGCTGACAAGAAGGCGGCCAACACCAAATAAGGTATATGTGATATACATGTTATTGATGTGTACCTTACCAACTCTCGTTGTAGTTCTTGGGTATTTGATACCGGTTGCTCATATTTGCAACTCAAAACAGGAACTGCGGAATAGACGGAGCCTGGCAAAGGACGAAGTGACGATGCGCGTGGGAAATGGTTCCAAGGTTGATGTGATCGCCGTCGGCACGCTCGCTCTTCGATTACCATCGGGATTAGTGATGAACCTGAATAATTGTTATTTAGTGCCTGCGTTAAGCATGAACATTATATCTGGATCTTGTTTATTGCGAGGCGGTTACTCATTTAAATCAGAGAATAATGGTTGTTCTATTTATATGAGTAATATCTTTTATGGTCATGCACCCAATGTGAGGGGTTTATTCTGATTGAATCTCGATAGTGATGATACACATGTTCATAACATTGATGCCAAAAGATGTAGAGTTGATAATGATAGTACCACTTTCTTGTGGCACTGCCGCTTAGGTCATATTGGTGTAAAACGCATGAAGAAGCTCCATGCTGATGGACTTTTGGAGTCACTTGATTTTGAATCACTTGACACATGTGAACCATGCCTCATGGGCAAGATGACTAAGACCCCGTTCTCTGGAACAATGGAACGGGCAAGTGACTTGTTGGAAATCAAACATACTGATGTATGCGGTCCAATGAGCATTGAGGCGCGCGGTGGATATCGTTATTTTCTCACCTTCACTGATGACTTAAGTAGATATGGGTATATTTACTTAATGAAACACAAGTCTGAAACGTTTGAAAAGTTCAAGCAATTTCAGAGTGAAGTTGAGAATCATCGTAACAAGAAGATTAAATTCCTGCAATCTGATCGAGGAGGAGAATATCTGAGTTATGAGTTTGGCAGTCACTTAAGACAATGTGGAATTGTTTCACAATTGACACCGCCTGGAACACCACAGCGAAATGGTGTGTCCGAACATAGTAATCGAACCTTATTAGATATGGTGCGTTCTATGATGTCTCTTGCCGATTTGCCACTATCGTTTTGGGGTTATGCATTACAGACAACTGCATTCACTTTAAATAGGGCACCATCGAAATCCGTTGAGACGACGCCATATGAACTGTGGTTTGGCAAGAAGAAGAAGGTGTCGTTTCTTAAAGTTTGGGGATGTGATGCTTATGTAAAAAAGCTTCAGCCTGAAAAGCTGGAACCCAAAGCGGAGAAATGCGTCTTCATAGGATACCCAAAAGAGAAAGTTGGGTATACCTTCTATCTCAGATCCGAAGGAAAAGTGTTTGTCGCTAAAAACGGAACATTTCTTGAGAAAGAGATTCTCTCGAAAGAATTGAGTGGGAGGAAAATAGAACTTGATGACGTTGTTGAACCTTTACTTCAACCTGAGAGTAGCACAGCGCAGAAAGATGTTTCTGTAAAGCCTACATCGGTTGAAGAGGAAGTTAATGATGATGATCATGAAGCTTCGGATCAAGTTGCTATCGAACCTCGTAAGTCGACAAGGACGCGTACTGCTCCTGAGTGCTACGGCGACCCTGTCTTAGAAGTCATGTTGTTGGACAACGATGAACCTACGAGCTATGGAGAAGCGATGATCGGCCCGGATTCCGAGAAATGGTTAGAGGCCATGAAATCCGAGATGGGATCCATGTATGAAAACAAAGTGTGGACTTTGGAAGTATTACCTGAAGGGCGTAAGGCCATTCAGAACAAATGGATCTTTAAGAGGAAGACGGACGCGGACGGTAATGTCACCGTCTATAAAGCTCGACTTGTGGCAAAGGGTTTTTCACAAGTTCAAGGAGTTGACTACGATGAGACCTTCTCACCCGTAGCGATGCTTAAGTCCGTCAGAATCATGTTAGCAATAGCTGCCTTTTTCGATTATGAAATTTGGCAGATGGATGTCAAAACAGCGTTCCTTAACGGTTTCCTTAAGGAAGAGTTGTATATGATGCAACCAGAAGGTTTTGTCGATCCAGAGAATGCTGACAAAGTTTGCAAACTCCAGCGATCCATTTATGGACTGGTGCAAGCATCTCGGAGTTGGAATCTTCGCTTTGATGAGGTGATCAAAGCGTTCAGGTTTATACAAGTTTATGGAGAAGCTTGTATTTACAAGAAAGTGAGTGGGAGCTCTATAGCGTTCTAATATTATATGTGGATGACACATTGCTGATAGGAAACAATATAGAAATGTTGGAAAGCGTGAGGGAATATTTGAACAAGAGTTTTTCAATGAAGGACCTAGGAGAAGCTGCTTTCATATTAGGCATCAAGATCTATAGAGATAGATCGAGACGATTAATAGGACTTTCACAGAGCACATACCATGACAAAGTTTTGAAGAAGTTCAAAATGGATCAGTCCAAGAAGGGGTTCTTGCCTGTATTGCAAGGTGTGAAGTTGAGTAAGACTCAATGCCCAGTGACTGTAGAAGATAGAGAAAAGATGAGTGTCGTCCCCTATGCTTCAGCCATAGGCTCTATCATGTATGCAATGCTGTGCACAAGACCCGATGTCAGCCTTGCCATAAGTATGGCCGGAAGGTTTCAAAGTGATCCAGGAATGGAACACTGGACGGCGGTCAAGAATATCCATAAGTACCTGAAAAGGACTAAGGACATGTTTCTCGTTTATGGAGGTGATCAAGCGCTCGTCGTAAAGGGTTACATCGATGCAAACTTTGACACTGATCCGGATGACTCTAAGTCTCAAACCGGATACGTATTTATTCTTAATGGGGGTGCGGTAAGCTGGTGCAGTTCCAAGCAGAGCGTGGTAGCTGATTCTACATGCGAAGCGGTGTACATCGCTGCCTTGGAGGCGGCGAAGGAAGGTGTCTGGATGAAGGAGTTCATGACAGATCTTGGAGTGGTGCCTAGTGCACTGAATCCAATGACTCTGTTCTGTGATAACACTGGTGCCATTGCTCTGGCAAAGGAACCAAGGTTTCACAAGAGGACCAGACACATAAAGCGACGCTTCAATTCCATCCGCGATTACATCAAGGAGGACGACATAAATATTTGCAAAGGGCACACGGATCTGAATGTCGCAGACCCAATGACTAAACCACTTCCAAGGGCTAAGCATGATCAACACCAGAACTATATGGGTGTTAGATTCATTACAATGTAAATCACATGATGATGTGAGCTAGATTATTGACTCTAGTGCAAGTGGGAGACTGTTGGAAATATGCCCTAGAGGCAATAATAAACGTAGTTATTATTATATTTCCTTGTTCATGATAATCGTTTATTGTCCATGCTATAATTGTATTGATTGGAAACACTAATACATGTGTGGATACATAGACAACACTGTGTCCCTAGTATGCCTCTAGTAGACTAGCTCGTTGATCAAAGATGGTCAAGGTTTCCTAGCCATAGACATGAGATGTCATTTGATAACGGTATCACATCATTAGGAGAATGATGTGATGGACAAGACCCAAACTATGAACGTAGCATATGATCGTGTCAGTTTATTGCTATTGTTTTCTGCATGTCAAGTATCTGTTTCTATGACCATGAGATCATGCAACTCACTGACACCGAAGGAATACCTTGTGTGCATCAAACGTCACAACGTAACTGGGTGACTATAAAGATGCTCTACAGGTATCTCCGAAGGTGTCTGTTGAGCTGGCATGGATCGAGACTGGGATTTGTTACTCCGTATGACGGAGAGGTATCTCGGGGCCCACTCGGTAATACAACATCACAATAAGCCTTGCAAGCAATGTGACTAAAGTGTTGGCCACGGGATCTTGTATTACGGAACGAGTAAAGAGACTTGCCGGTAACGAGATTGAACTAGGTATAGAGATACCGACAATCGAATCTCGGGCAAGTAACATACCGAAGAACAAAGGGAACAACATACGGGATTAACTGAATCCTTGACATAGAGGTTCAACCGATGAAGATCTTCGTAGAATATGTAGGAGCCAATATGGACATCTAGGTCCCTCTATTGGTTATTGACCGTAGAGATGTCTCGGTCATGTCTACATAGTTCTCGAACCCGCGGGGTCTGCACACTTAATGTTCGGTGACGTTTCGGTAGTATTGAGTTATGTATGGTGGTGACCGAAGGTTGTTCGGAGTCTCGGATGAGATCCCGGACGTCACGAGGAGCTCCAGAATGGTCCGGAGGTAAAGATTGATATATAGGAAGTCCTGTTTTGTCCACCGGAAAAGTTTCGGGTTTTTCCGGTAGTGTACCGGGAGTGCCGGAGGGTCATCGGGAGGGGCCACAAACGCCGGGAGGCCACATGGGCCTAAGGGGGGGGTGCACCAGCCCTTAGTGGGCTGGGCTGGGCAAACCAGCCCCACAAGGCCCATGCGGCTAGGAGGTGGGAAAAAGGAAAAAGGCCAAGAGGGGGGAAGGTTTTCCAAGTAGGATTGGAATCCTACTTGGAGTAGGATTGGAGGTGGACTCCTCCACCTCCTCTCCACTTCGGCCGACCCCAAGGGGAAGCCCTAGGGCGGCTGCCTCCTTCCCCTCCCTCCTATATATACTAGAGGAATAGAACCCCAAAGACACAAGTCCACGTGCTAGTTCTCTATTCCCTAGTTCCTCCACCAAATAGATTCCGACGGTGCTTAGGCGAAGTCCTGCCGGAATAGTTCCACCACCACTGCCGCCGCGCCGTCGCGCTGCCGGAGAAATCATCTACCTCTCCGCTCCCTCTTGCTAGATCAAGAAGGCGGAGATCATCATCGAGTTGTGCGTGTGCTGAACGCGGAGGTGCCGTCCGTTTGGCGCTAGATCGTGATTGGATGGCGGTACGGCTAGCGATTTGGATCGCGAAGACGTTCGACTACATCAACCGCGTTTCTTAACGCTTCCCGGTTAGCGATCTACAAGGGTATGTAGATCCACTCTCCCTCTTGTAGATGCTCATCACCATGGATAGATCTTGCGTGTGCGTAGGAAAATTTTTGTTTCCCATGCAACGTTCCCCAATGTGACGCCCCCAATTTCGACCGTACGCTAATCATACACGCAATGCGTACGACCAAGATTAGGGACTCACTGATCGATATCACAACACAACACTAGACACAAATTAAAGTCATACAGCTTCATATTACAAGCCAGGGGCCTCGAGGGCTCGAATACAAAGCTCGACAAGGACGAGTCAGCGGAAGCAAATAATATCTGAGTACAGACATAAGTTAAACAAGTTTTGCCTTAAGAAGGCTAGCACAAACATAACAACGGATCGAACGAGGCGAGGCCTCCTGCCTGGGAACCTCCTATCCTACTGCTGGTCGGGGGCAGCCTCCACGTAGTAGTAGGCTCCGGCGGTGGTGTAGTAGTCATCTCCGGCTTACTCCATCTCCTGGGCTCCGTCATCTGAACGCGGTAATCGTATCTAGGGGGAAAGAGAATGCAAAACAGCGGTGAGTACTCATCCAAAGTACTCGCAAGACTGACATCAGAACTATGCTAAGTATGCATCAGAATCAAGGAATGGGGTTATAACTGGGCTGACTGCAGATAGCAAGAATAGGGGGAAGGCCTAGTCCTATCGAAGACTAGCATCTTCAGCATCTTGCAACATTAGAAGAGAGTAGACTGGTATCTCGTATATAGCAATATTATTGTAGCAAATTTTTATTAAGTATCCACGCCCAGAGATTCTTCCTCGACTCCCTGCGAGGAAGCAATCCCGAAGCCAACATTCATTTCAATTTAAAGTCACAATTTTAGTTGTAGTAGATCAAGGTACAACTCCAAGTCGTCCTGTTACCGTGGACACGGCTATTCGAATAGATGAATTCATCCCTGCAGGGGTGCACCGCATTTCCAACACGCTTGATCACCTCCGGCCGGACACACTTTCCTGGGTCATGCCCGGTCTCGGGAAATCAACACGTCGTCGCCCCACCTAGGGTCAACAGAGAGGCCAGCCCGCCAGTCTAAATCCTAAGCGCACAGGGGTCGTGGGCCCACTCCCCCTCTGCGCTCCTGCACGATGCGTACGCGGCCGAGGTCAGTCCTAGCACACTCTAATCCAAGATCTGTGCCTTCCAGACCACTCGGGCGCGCGCCGCTCCATTGCTGACGTCCGAAGAGCTTCGGCTGATACAACGACGCTGAGTACCCATAACTTGTCCCATGTGAAGGTTTAGTGCGCAAAAGGTCAATCGACCAACTCAGATCAAATACCCAATCCATTAGCATTTTATTAATGCGGAACGAGCGCGACCCATGAAGTGCGGTCCCGTCGCCCCGTCTCGAGGATGTGTGGCAAGGGCCTCTCCTGCCCGGCCACGCCTCGTCATCATCAAACCGTGGGTACCCCTCGGGGCCGACCCATCACCAACATGTTTCGGTAACCAGGTAATAGTAATTGTGTGTATAAAACATCAAGACGGAACCTGAGGAATCACCCTCAAAGGGCCCCGCTCGATGAAACCGTCAAGGTGGACTTAGAGGAATCACCCTCGAGGGTCCCACACTTGAGGGGTTGCACGACAGAGTCATCGTCGGGAGTGGTGAAGGAGGAATCACCCTCGATAACCACGACCGACTAGCTGCACTACAGAGTTAGCATCATGAGTGCTTCTCGAGGAGTCACCCTTGGTACTCGATAGTAGCTCTGCAGAGTCGTACAAATAAGGGGTGTGCGGTGAATGTGACGGGCATGGCTTGTCGGTCGGTTGACCGAGTCTTCGAGTCGTCGAGTCGTCGATGAAGCAGCAGGGGCAACTGGGACTAAGGGGGGGTCACAGGGGATTCACTGATCAACCTATACTAAGCAGTTGATATGACAGCAGGTACAGTAGCAGTTTATCAAAAACAGGCTATGCATCAGAAATAGGAGCTAGCTAATACAGTAGCAAAATCTAATGCAAGAATGAGAGGGAAAGAATTGGGCGATATCGGAATGCTCAAGGGGGGGTTGCTTGCCTTGCTGCTCTGCTGCAAAGGCCTGATCGTCAGTGGCGTAGTCGTACCCGGCAGCAATGTCAGTCTCGGGCTCTACCGGTAAGAAGAGGGGGAGAAACAATAAATATAAAGCACAGATGCAATCACGATGCATGACATGGCAATATGCAGAGCTAGGCATGCACTAACGTAGTACTACACGTCGCAGACGGTTCGGAAGAATATCTGACAATATTTCCCGGGTCTCTGGCTTTTACCGGACAGATGAATTCGATGGAAAAGTTCCATGTTCGTTATGATAGGAGCGTGTGACAGACGAACGGACCACGTATACGGATTCGTGGTATTTTTCTGATCAACTTTCATGTATAAAATATTTTCATCTGACTTACGGTTTATTTTATATTAATTTTTAAAGTTTTATTAATATTCTGGAATTAACAGATTTAAATTAATTCAATAAATGTAATTATGACATCAGTATGATGTCATGCTGACATCAGCAGTCAACAGTCATAGTTGACTGGTCAAACTGACCAGTGGGTCCCCCTGTCATAGACACAGGTTAATCAAGTTAATTAATTATAATCAGAATTAATTAAAGGGGGGTGGGACCCACCTGCCATTCACTGCTTAGCTTAATTTAATTAACAGAATTATTAATTAACCTAATTAGTTTAATTAAGTTAATTAACAGATTAATCAACTAATTAATTATCTAATTAATTATTTTTACTTTTTGTTTTTCTTTTTGAACATTTTTTAACGTTTCCAGGGGGCGTGGGGCCCCATGTCATCCACAGGGGGGGATTAGTGGGGTGGTTAATCCCCCACTAACCCCAAACAGGGCCGGCCAGGGGGCACAGGCGCGCACGGGAGCCTGCCGGCGGTCGTGGCCGTGGTGGTGGCTGGCGGTGGTGAGGGAGGGAGGGCCGGCGGGCGCGGCAGGGGGATGCGGCAGTGGCGGCGCGGCTAAACGGTCGGGACACGGCCGACGCGCGCGCGGTTGAGTGCGGGCGCAGGCGCAGCAGGTGGGTCGGCGGGGCCGCGATGAGCGCGAGCGGGGCATGCAGGGGGACAGAGGAACGGCGGTTGGCAATAGCGATGGGGCGCGGGGCGGCGCGGCAAGCGGGTCCGACCGGGGTGAGGGACGGAGGAGGGGCGAGGAGGATGGGAGGGAGGAGCCCCGGGGGCTCACCGGCGATGGCGAGAAGGGGGGCGGCGAGGCGCGGGGTAGGCCGACGGGGAGGAGATGGGGAGGCGCCGGCGGGACGGGGAGCGACAACGGCGGCGCCGGGCGGTTGCGGTGACGAGGCAGCGCCGGTTGGGGAGGACGCTGGCGTCGGGGAGGAGGGAGAGGGGTCCGGCGGTGGTGGGGGCGCCGTGGGCGCCGGCGGGGAGGCGACGGGGTCACGGGCGACGGCCGACGGCGTCACGTGGGGGAGCGGCGGCGGGGCTCCCCGATCCCGATCCAATCGGGGGGGAGAGAGAGGAGGGTGGGGGAGAGTGGGGTGGTTGGAGTGTCGGTGATGGGGGGCTGGGTGCCCTAGTAGGCGGTAGGTGGTGGACCGGCCGGTTGGCCACCCGGGCCGGTTAGGCTGGGCCTCGGCCCAGGGGGGAGGGGTATTTTCCTTTTTCTGTTTTGTTTTTGTTTTTATTATTTATAGTTTTCTATTTTATCATTTATTATAATTAGTGAATTTAACTACCTTCAAAAATGTTGATTTCTACAACACAATTACCTATGCATTATTTGCTGCATTTCGAACATTTCTGTTTTGGCATTTTGAAAACTTTAATTTTTAACATTAACTTAAATTGAATTCCATCGCGCTTTGAAACAAAGTGAGATTAGCAACAGTGAAAGCGATGACAAGGCATCATTAGCGTGGGATTACTGTAGCTTAATTATCTGGGCGTTACAATTCTCCCCTACTAAAAAGAATTCTCGTCCCGATAATTAAGAAGTAGAAGGAAAGAGCCCGGGATATTGTGCACGAAGATGATCTTCACGTTCCCAAGTGGCTTCATCTTCAGAATGATTTGCCCACTGCACTTTGAAGAACTTGGTAACCTTCTGATGAGTCCGACGTTCAGTTTCACCAAGAATGCAGACCGGTTGCTCCTTGTAAGAAATGTCTTGTTGCAGCTCAAGCATATCATGATCCACTGCTCGGATACGATCCTTGAAGCAGCGACGAAGCTGTGACACATGGAACACATCGTGAACCTAAGAAAGGTTTGGCGGCAGTTTCAGTTGATATGCCACTTTACCACGCCTTTCGAGAACAGTGAAAGGACCAATATATCGAGGAGCCAGCTTGCCCTTGATCCCAAAACGGTGTGCACCTCTCATCGGCGTGACTCGGAGATAAGCCTTTTCGCCAGGTTGATAGACCATATCTTTGTGATGACGGTCATACTGACTCTTCTGACGAGACTGAGCAGCCTTCAGATTTGCCTGAATAATGCGGACTTGATCTTCAGCATGTTGAATAATATCCGGACCGATAAGTGTACGTTCCCCAGTTTCTGACCAATTCAGAGGAGTCCGACACTTACGTCCATATAACACTTCAAAGGGAGCCATCTTCAGACTAGCTTGATAGCTATTGTTGTAGGAGAACTCAGCATACGGGAGAGATTCCTCCCATTTCTTGCCGAAAGAAATGACACAAGCTCGAAGCATGTCTTCGAGAATCTGATTGACTCTTTCAACTTGTCCCTGGGATTGGGGGTGAAAAGCGGTGCTAAAGGACAAATGAGTTCCCATAGCTTCCTGGAAACTTGCCCAGAATCTTGAAGTGAATAAACAGCCACGGTCTGAACTAATCACCAATGGAATACCGTGGAGTGGAACAACTCTAGACATGTAAAGATCTGCTAGCTGACTAGCAGTAATAGTTTCCTTGACAGCCAGAAAATGTGCAACTTTGGATAGACGGTCAATGACGACAAGGATAGCATCATTACCTTTCCGTGATCTGGGAAAACCAGTGACGAAGTCCATTTCAACATGGTCCCATTTCCACTCAGGAATAGAAATAGGTTGCAGAGTTCCAGCAAGCTTTTGATGTTCTGCTTTGATCCGACGGCAAATGTCACATTCTGAAACATAGCGTGCAATGTCTTGTTTCATGTTTGACCACCAGAATCTTTGACGGATGTCTTGGTACATCTTGGTACTACCCGGATGAATAGACAGAGGTGTATCATGAGCTTCTTTCAGTATTCTCCCAGTCATATCCAGGTTTTCCTTCCTAGTTGGAACAAATAGACGACCCTTGAAGTATACTGCGCCATCATCAGCAACAGTGAAACAAGAAGGTCTTCCTTTCGCAAGATAGCGTTTAATCTTTTCGACTTCACTGCAATAGTGTTGCATAGTTTTGATACCACCCACGAGATCTGGTTCAGCAACCAGGTTACTCAAAGAACTCTGGTTAACAACACGGAGGTTCATCTTGCGAAACTCCGATGGAGGGGGAACGAGATAACCCTGAGGAACAATATGGAGGTTCAGCTTGCGGAATTCTTCTTGAAGAAGGGGGTGAACCTTGTGAACCTGAAGGTGGTTGCAGTATGGCTTGCGGCTCAAAGCATCAGCCATTACATTAGCCTTGCCAGGTGTATAAGAAATTCCCACGTTGTAATCTGCTATGTGCTCCATCCATCTCTGTTGACGGAGATTCAAATCTGGCTGAGTAAACAAGTACTTCAGACTTTGGTGATCGGTGTAGATCTCGCAATGATTACCAACAAGGTAATGCCGCCACTCTTTCAGCGCATGAATTACTGCAGCAAGTTCAAGGTCATGAACTGGGTAGTTCTCTTCATGAGGACGCAATTGACGAGATGCGTAAGCAACCACCCTGTGTTCTTGCATTAGGACACAGCCCATTCCTTGACGTGAAGCATCACAATAGATGATGAAGTCCTTCTGAGTATCCGGAGGAGCAAGCACTGGAGCAGATGTCAGCTTGTCCTTAAGAGCTTGAAAGCTCTCCTGACATTTTTCTGTCCACTCATATTTAACACCTTTGTGAAGCAGATTGGTTAAGGGCTTGGCAATCTTGGAGAAGTTCTCGACAAATCGACGGCAATAGCTGGCGAGTCCGAGAAAACTTCTAACTTGCTTGACATTCTTCGGGGGAGTCCAGTCAAGAATAGCCTGAACTCGTTCAGGGTTGACCGCAATACCATCCTTGGAGATCACATGACCAAGGTAGGTTACTTCGTCCATCCAGAACTCACACTTTGAATACTTTGCATAAAGTTGATGTTCTCGAAGCTTCTCTAGTATAAGACGAAGATGTTCAGCATGCTCATCTTTATTCTTGGAGTAAACCAGGATATCATCCAGATAAACCACGACGAATTTATCAAGGCAATCCATGAATATATAGTTCATCAGGCGAGAGAAGGTTGCTGGAGCATTGGTTAAGCCGAAGGACATGACGGTGTACTCGTATGAACCATAGCGAGTAACAAATGCAGTCTTGGGAATATCCTATTCACGAACCCGGATCTGATGGTAACCCAACCTCAAGTCAAGTTTCGAAAACACTGATGAACCAGCAAGTTGATCATACAGATCGTTGATCCGAGGAAGCGAATATTTGTTTTGAATCGTTACTTGGTTGATGGGACGGTAATCTTGGACCAATCGATTCGTACCATCCTTCTTCTTGACAAAGAGGGAAGGTGCTCCCCAAGCAGAGGAACTTGGACGAATGAACCCTTGACGAAGCGAATCATCGATTTCTTGTTTCAGTTCAAGGAGTTCATGTGGAGGCATCTTATATGACCGCTTAGCAATAGGGGTGGTGCCTGGCACTAAGTCGATGACAAACTCGACAGCTCTTACAGGGGGAATCCCTGGAAGTTCTTCCGGAAAGACATCTTGGAAGTCCCGGACAACTGGAATGTTTTCAATCTCTTCAAGAGGTGACACATTTAATGCATTCAAGGCATATAGCCGGGCTTCAGCATTTCGAACAAGATGAGCATGATAGCTTACAATTTCATTCGAAGGATGTAGGAGGTGGATGGTTTTGGTGTCACAAATAATAGAAGTGGTATGTGCTTTCAACCAATCCATTCCGAGAATGAGATCGATATTGGAAAACTTCAGCATTATGGGGGAGGCAAGGAACTCTAAACCTTCAATTTCAATGGGGACATTGTGGCTAATAATGGAAGTCTGACATTGGCCTGCGGGGGTGTTTACCACTATTGGGGCTTTCATCTCTTCACATTTAATGTCATGCATGTATGCAAAATCTTCAGACATAAAAGAATGCGATGCTCCTGTATCAAACAAAACAGAAGCTGGTACTGAGTTGACGAGAAGAGTACCCATCACAGTAGCAGGCTGGTCTTGAACTTCATTCAGATCAACATTCTTAGCTTGAACACGTCCCTGAGCAGGCCAGGCATTGTTGTTGCGGGGCTGGTTGGAAGGCAGTGCAAGTTGTTTCTGATTCTTCCTGCATTCTCTAGCACGGTGTCCTGGACGACCACACTTGAAGCACAGCCCATCCTCAGGACGAGAAGGGGGAACAGGAGCTCGTGGTGGCGGAGCTGAGAGCCTCGGCTGCCTAGGTGGGGTGGAGGCAGACGAGGTGCAGCATAGGACGGCCTCGGAGCAGGAGGCGGTGCATGATACATGTTGTGGGGGATCCAGATCTTGCGCTTCTAAGCAGATGGACCCGAAGATGAGCCCATGTCACGGTTGCGCTTGCTGCTGTCCTTGTAGTCCTGCAGACATGTTTCCACTTGAATGGACTTGTTCACCAAGATGGCGAAGTTATCAAAGTCCTGAACAAGGAGTGCCAGTTTAATATCAGGGTGGAGGCCTTCACGGAACTTCTCCTGCCTACGAGCATCAGTTGCAATGTCTTCTTCAGCATAGCGAGACAAGTCCAGAAATTCCCACTGATAGGCATCCACAGTCTTGTTGCCCTGGACTAGATTGCGGAACTCACGCTTCTTCTTGTCCATCAGTCCCTGAGGAATGTGATGAGCACGGAATGCAGTTTGGAATTCCGGCCAGGTGATGATTGTTCCAATAGGCTGTGAGCGCCTGTGATTGTCCCACCATTGAGCAGCGGGACCCTTCAGAAAGTATAAGGCAAAGGTGACATAGCTAGCCACTGGGGCGCCTGAAGACTCCAGCTCATAAGTGATGTCACGGAGCCAGTCATCTACGTCAAGTGGCTGAGTTGAGCTGCGGTAGATCGCAGGGTTGAGACGCATGAAGTCCTGCAGAGTCATTGGGGCTGGCTGCTGATTCATATTCGGCCTCGGGAACTGGTCCATAAGCCCTTGCATAAACTGGCGATTCAGTTCAAACTGCTGCATCATACCAACCATGTATTCCGGTGGCGGTGGTGGTTCAGGCGCACCACGACCACGACTAGCTGGCCTAACCATTCTATCAATTTTTTAACAGTGGTAGTTTAGCACTGGGTAATTGCAAAGACAAAGGATCATTCATGATGTAAATTGCACAATTAAGGAAGTGCAATAGATACGACATAGTAGTTCAAAAATCAACATACAGATCCATACGTAGGTCTATTACAAACAATAGGTCTGTTACAAAATAGACGATAGGTCCGGCATGAAAATAACCTAGACAACTAGGCGGCACGCAGGCACGCGGTGGAGGGATACAACAACGAGGCATAGCGATATGCTACATCAACGTCGGGGACAACGAAAGAACCCACGGAACTACACGTGGCCCTGAATGTGAAACCTGGGGGCAGGGTTCTGCATCCCGTGCACACCCTGATGTAGAATCTGGTGCCCAACGGGGAGCGTAGGTCCACGTGCCGGAGTACGACCTCCAACCGCAGGCCACTCAAGACCTGGGGGAAACTCAGTCCGACGCGGGTGAAGAATGTACTCCGGATGCATCTGTTGGGGAACGTTGCATGGGAAACAAAAAATTCCTACGCACACACAAGATCTATCCATGGTGATGAGCATCTACGAGAGGGAGAGTGAATCTACATACCCTTGTAGATCGCTAAGCGGAAGCGTTAAGAAACGCGGTTGATGTAGTCGAACGTCTCCGCGATCTAAATCGCAAGTCATCCCTCGATCCGATCACGAACTAGTGCCGAACGGACGGCACCTCCGCGTTCAACACACGTACGGCTTGATGACGCCTTCACCTCCTCGATCCAGCGAGCGATGGTGAAGTAGTAGATGAGTTCCGGCAGCACGACGGCGTGGTGATGGTAGTGAGGAACAATCTCTGCAGGGCTTCGCCAAGCGCTACGGAGATTATGACGTAGGAACTAGAGGGTTAGGGTTGCCGCACACGGCTTGGGGAAATCTTGATGTGTTCCGGGTGCTAGCCCTGCCCCTCTATTTATATGTTGAGCCCTGGGGTCGAAACTTGGAGAAAGAGCCTCCTCAAAGTCGGTTTGGCCCGCAAGGCAAGAGTCCTGCTCGGACTCCAGGATCAGACGCCAGGGTCCTCGGCGTCTGGCCCCAGACGCCAGGGTCCCTGGCGTCTGGCCCCTGGCCTCCGCAAAACTTCCTTTTGCACCTTCCTAAAGCCTCGTGGGCTTTACCCCTTGGCCCAAATAAAGTGTTCTCGTACCCGAACATTTCGGGAAACATCCGAAACTCCTTCCGGTGAATTCCGGAACCCTTCCGGAGACCAAACACTATTATCCCATATATCAATCTTTACCTCCGGACTATTCCAGAGCTCCTCGTCATGTCCGGGATCTCATCCGGGACTCCGAACAACTTTCGGTCACCAACATAACAACTCAACTATACTTATATCGTCACCAAACGTTAAGTGTGTAGACCCTGCGGGTTCGAGAACTATGTAGACATGACCGAGACACCTCTACGGTCAATAACCAATAGCGGGACCTGGATGCCCATATTGGCTCCTACATATTCTACGAAGATCTTTATCGGTTGAACCTCTATGTCAAGGATTCAGTTAATCCCGTATGATGTTCCCTTTGTTTATCGGTATGTTACTTGCCCGAGATTCGATCGTCGGTATCTCTATACCTAGTTCAATCTCGTTACCGGCAAGTCTCTTTACTCGTTCCGTAATACAAGATCCCGTGGCTAACACTTTAGTCACATTGCTTGCAAGGCTTATAGTGATGTTGTATTACCGAGTGGGCCCTGAGATACCTCTCCGTCACACGGAGTAACAAATCCCAGTCTTGATCCATGCCAATTCAACAGACACCCTCGGAGATACCTGTAGAGCATCTTTATAGTCACCCAGTTACGTTGCGACGTTTGATACACACAAGGTATTCCTCCGATGTCAGTGAGTTGCATGATCTCATGGTCAAAGGAACAGATACTTGACATGCAGAAAACAATAGCAATAAACTGACACGATCATATGCTACGTTTACAGTTTGGGTCTTGTCCATCACATCATTCTCCTAATGATGTGATCCCGTTATCAAATGACATCTCATGTCCATGGCTAGGAAACCGTCACCATCTTTTGATCAACGAGCTAGTCAACTAGAGGCTTACTAGGGACACAGTGTTGTCTATGTACCCACACATGTATTTGAGTTTCCAATCAATACAATTATAGCATGGATAATAAACGATTATCATGAACAAGGAAATATAATAATAACCAATTTATTATTGCCTCTAGGGCATATTTCCAACAGTCTCCCACTTGCACTAGAGTAAATAATCTAGTTCACATCATTATGTGATTTACATTGTAATGAATCGAACACCCATACAGTTCTGGTGTTGTTCATGTTTAGCCCTTGGAAGAGGTTTAGTCATCGGATCTGCAACATTCAGATCCGTGTGTACTTTGCAAATATTTATGTCGTCCTCCTTGATGTAATCGCGGATGGAATTGAAGCGTCGCTTTATGTGTCTGGTCCTCTTGTGAAATCTTGGTTCCTTGGCTAGAGCAATGGCACCAGTGTTATCACAAAACAGAGTCATTGGGTTAAGCGCACTAGGCACTACTCCAAGATCTGTCATGAACTCCTTCATCCAGACACCTTCCTTCGCCGCCTCCGAGGCAGCGATGTACTCCGCTTCGCATGTAGAATCAGCTACCACACTCTGCTTGGAACTGCACCAGCTAACCGCACCCCCATTAAGAATAAATACGTATCCGGTTTGTGACTTAGAGTCATCCGGATCAGTGTCAAAGCTTGCATCGACGTAACCCTTTACGAAGAGCTCTTGATCACCTCCATAAACGAGAAACATGTCCTTAGTCCTTTTCAGGTACTTCAGGATATTCTTGACCGTCGTCCAGTGTTCCATTCCTGGATCACTTTGAAACCTTTCGACCATACTTATGGCAAGGCTGACATCGGGTCTTGTGCACAGCATTGCATACATGATAGAGCCTATGGCTGAAGCATAGGGGATGACACTCATCTTTTCTCTATCTTCTGCAGTCACTGGGCATTGAGTCTTACTCAACTTCACACCTTGCAATACAGGCAAGAACCCCTTCTTGGACTGATCCATTTTGAACTTCTTCAAAACTTTGTCAAGGTATGTGCTTTGTGAAAGTCCTATCAAGCGTCGTGATCTATCTCTATAGATCTTGATGCCTAATATGAAAGGAGCTTCTCCTAGGTCCTTCATTGAAAAACTCTTGTTCAAATATTCCTTCACGCTTTCCAACATTTCTATATTGTTTCCAATCAGTAATATGTCATCCACATATAATATTAGAAACGCTATAGAGCTCCCACTCACTTTCTTGTAAATACAAGCTTCTCCGTAAACTTGTATAAACTCGAACGCTTTGATCACCTCATCAAAGCGAAGATTCCAACTCCGAGATGCTTGCACCAGTCCATAAATGGATCGCTGGAGTTTGCAAACTTTGTCAGCATTCTCTGGATCGACAAAACCTTCTGGTTGCATCATATACAACTCTTCCTTAAGGAAACCGTTAAGGAACGCTGTTTTGACATCCATCTGCCAAATTTCATAATCGAAAAAGGCAGCTATTGCTAACATGATTCTGACGGACTTAAGCATCGCTACGGGTGAGAAGGTCTCATCGTAGTCAACTCCTTGAACTTGTGAAAAACCCTTTGCCACAAGTCGAGCTTTATAGACGGTGACATTACCGTCCGCGTCCGTCTTCCTCTTAAAGATCCATTTGTTCTGAATGGCCTTACGCCCTTCAGGTAATACTTCCAAAGTCCACACTTTGTTTTCATACATGGATCCCATCTCGGATTTCATGGCCTCTAACCACTTCTCGGAATCCGGGCCCATCATCGCTTCTCCATAGCTCGTAGGTTCATCGTTGTCCAACAACATGACTTCTAAGACAGGGTTGCCATACCACTCAGGAGCAGTACGCGTCCTTGTCGACCTACGAGGTTCGATAGCAACTTGATCCAAAGCTTCATGATCATCATCATTAACTTCCTCTTCAGCTAATGTAGGCTCTACAGAAACATCTTTCTGTGCTGCGCTACTCTCAGGTTGAAGTAAAGGTTCAACAACCTCATCAAGTTCTATCTTCCTCCCACTCAATTCTTTCGAGAGAAACTCTTTCTCAAGAAACGTTCCATTTTTAGCGACAAACACTTTGCCTTCGGATCTGAGGTAGAAGGTATACCCAACTGTCTCTTTTGGGTATCCTATGAAGACGCATTTCTCTGCTTTGGGTTCCAGCTTTTCAGGCTGAAGCTTTTTGACATAAGCATCACATCCCCAAACTTTAAGAAACGACAGCTTTGGCTTCTTGCCAAACCAAAGTTCATATGGCGTCGTCTCAACGGATTTCGATGGTGCCCTATTTAAAGTGAATGCAGCTGTCTCTAATGCATAACCCCAAAACGATAGTGGCAAATCGGCAAGAGACATCATAGTTCGCACCATATCCAATAAGGTTCGATTACGACGTTCGGACACACCATTACGCTGTGGTGTTCCAGGCGGTGTTAGTTGTGAAACAATTCCACATTGTCTTAAGTGACTGCCAAACTCATAACTCAGATATTCTCCTCCTCGATCAGATCGTAGGAATTTAATCTTCTTGCTACGATGATTCTCAACTTCACTCTGAAATTGTTTGAACTTTTCAAACGTTTCAGACTTGTGTTTCATTAAGTAAATATACCCATATCTACTTAAGTCATCAGTGAAGGTGAGAAAGTAACGATAACCACCGCGCGCCTCAATGCTCATCGGACCGCACACATCAGTATGTATGATTTCCAATAAGTCACTTGCCCGTTCCATTGTTCCAGAGAACGGCGTTTTAGTCATCTTGCCCATGAGGCATGGCTCACATGTGTCAAGTGATTCAAAATCAAGTGACCCCAAAAGTCCATCAGCATGGAGCTTTCTCATGCGTTTTACGCCAATATGACCTAAACGGCAGTGCCACAAGAAAGTGGTATTATCATTATCAATCCTACATCTTTTGGCATCAATGTTATGAACATGTGTATCATTACTATCGAGATTCAATAAGAATAAACCCCTTACATTGGGTGCATGACCATAAAAGATATTACTCATATAAATAGAACAACCATTATTCTCTGATTTAAATGAGTAACCGTCTCGCAATAAACAAGATCCAGATATAATGTTCATGCTTAACGCAGGCACTAAATAACAATTATTCAGGTTCATCACTAATCCCGATGGTAATCGAAGAGCGAGCGTGCTGACGGTTATCACATCTACCTTGGAACCATTTCCCACGCGCATCGTCACTTCGTCCTTTGCCAGCCTCCGTCTATTCCGCAGTTCCTGTTTTGAGTTGCAAATATGAGCAACCGCACCGGTATCAAATACCCAGGCACTACAACGAGAGTTGGTAAGGTACACATCAATAACATGTATATCATATATACCTTGTTTGTTGTTGGCCGCCTTCTTGTCAGCCAAATACTTGGGGCAGTTCCGCTTCCAGTGTCCAGTTCCCTTGCAATGAAAACACTCAGTTTCTGGTTTGGGTCCAGCCTTGGGTTTCTTCACGGGAGGAGCAACTGCTTTGCCACTCTTCTTGGAGTTACCCTTCTTACCCTTGCCATTTTTCTTGAAACTAGTGGTTTTATTGACCATCAACACTTGATGCTCCTTCTGAATTTCAGACTCAGCGGCTTTCAGCATCGCAAACAGCTCGGCGACTGACTTGTTCATCCCGTGCATGTTATAGTTCAACACGAAGCTCTTGTAGCTAGGTGGCAATGATTGAAGAACTCTGTCAGTGATAGCCTCTGGCGGAAGGGGCATCCCCAATTCAGCCAGACGGGTGGAGTACCCAGACATTCTGAGTACGTGATCACTGATAGACCCGTTCTCCTCCATCTTGCAAGCATAGAACTTATCGGAGATCTCATATCTCTCGATCCGGGCATTCTTCTGAAAGATAAACTTCAACTCCTGGAACATCTCATATGCTCCATGACGTTCAAAACGTCTTTGAAGTCCCGGTTCTAAGCCATACAATATTGCACATTGAACTATTGAGTAATCTTCAGAACGAGCCTGCCAGGCGTTCACAACGTCTAGAGACTCAACTGGAGCGGGTGGATCACCAAGCGGTGCATCAAGGACATAAGCCTTCTGGGAAGCCGTAAGGATAATCCTTAGATTACGGGCCCAGTCCACAAAGTTACTTCCATCATCTTTCAACTTAGCTTTCTCTAGGAACGCATTAAAATTCAGGGGTGCTACTGCGCGAGCCATGATCTACAACATAAATATAGCAAAGACAACTTAGACTATTGTTCTAGATAATGAGTTTAGTTAATCATATTACTTAAAAAACTCCCACTCAAATTGACATCCCTCCGGTCATTCGAGCGTAACATGATCCAAATCCACCAACTCAAGTCCGATCATCACGTGAGTTGAGGTGGTTTCAATGGTGAACATCTTCATGTTGATCATATCTACTATATGACTCATGTTCGACCTTTCGGTCTCTTGTGTTCCGAGGCCATGTCTGTACATGCTAGGCTCGTCAAGTTTAACCCGAGTGTTCCGCACGTGCAACATGGCTTACACCCGTTGTATGTGAACGTAGAGTCTATCACACCCGATCATCACGGCGTGTCTCGAAACGACGAACTTTCGCAACGGTGCACACTCGGGGAGAACACAATTTATCTTGAAATTTAAATGAGGGGTCACCTTATAATGCTACCGTCGTCCTAAGCAAAATAAGATGCATAAAAGGATTAACATCACATGCAAATCATAAGTGACATGATATGGCCATGAACTTGTGCTTTTGATCTCCATCTCCAAAGCACCGGCATGATCTCCATCGTCACCGGCATGACACCATGATCTCCATCATCTTGATCTCCATCAACGTGTCGCTATGAGGTTGTCGCGCCGACTGTTGCTTCCACGACTATTGCTAACTCATAGCGATAAAGTAAAGCAAAACGACGAAAATAATTAAAGACAACTCTATGGCTCCTGCCAGTTGCCGTACTCATTGACATGCAAGTCGTGATATTCTATACAACACATGATCATCTCATACATCACATATATCTCATCATGTAATTGGCCATATCACATCACAACATACCCTGCAAAAACAAGTTAGACGTCCTCTAATTGTTGTTGCAAATTTTACGTGGCTGCTACGGGTTTGCAAGAACCGTTCTTACCTACGCAAAACCACAACGTGGTGTAGTGATTGCTTTTTGATCTTCTAAAAGAACCCTCTTCATTGAAATCGATTCAACTAAAGTGAGAGAGACAGACACCCGCTAGCCATCTTTATGCAACAAAGTTACATGTCAGTTGAAGGAACCGGTCTCTCGTAAGCGTACGAGTAATGTTGGTCCGGGCCGCTTCATCTCACAATACCGCCGAATCAAGTATCAACTAGTAACGGCAAGCAATATGTATACACCCACGCCCACAACTCGTTTGTGTTCTACTCGAGATCTCATCTACGCATAGACCTAGCTCAGATGCCACTGTTGGGGAACGTTGCATGGGAAACAAAAAATTTCCTACGCACACACAAGATCTATCCATGGTGATGAGCATCTACGAGAGGGAGAGTGAATCTACATACCCTTGTAGATCGCTAAGCGGAAGCGTTAAGAAACGCGGTTGATGTAGTCGAACGTCTCCGCGATCTAAATCGCAAGTCGTCTCTCGATCCGATCACGAACTAGTGCCGAACGAACGGCACCTCCGCGTTCAACACACGTACGGCTTGATGACGCCTTCACCTCCTCGATCCAGCGAGCGATGGTGAAGTAGTAGATGAGTTCCGGCAGCACGACGGCGTGGTGATGGTAGTGAGGAACAATCTCTGCAGGGCTTCGCCAAGCGCTACGAAGATTGTGACGTAGGAACTAGAGGGTTAGGGTTGCCGCACACGGCTTGGGGAAATCTTGATGTGTTCCGGGTGCTAGCCCTGCCCCTCTATTTATATGTTGAGCCCTGGGGTCGAAACTTGGAGAAAGAGCCTCCTCAAAGTCGGTTTGGCCCGCAAGGCAAGAGTCCTGCTCGGACTCCAGGACCAGACGCCAGGGTCCTCGGCGTCTGGCCCCAGACGCCAGGGTCCCTGGCGTCTGGCCCCTGGCCTCCGCAAAACTTCCTTTTGCACCTTCCTAAAGCCTCGTGGGCTTTACCCCTTGGCCCAAATAAAGTGTTCTCGTACCCGAACATTTCGGGAAACATCCGAAACTCCTTCCGGTGAATTCCGGAACCCTTCCGGAGACCAAACACTATTATCCCATATATCAATCTTTACCTCCGGACTATTCCAGAGCTCCTCGTCATGTCCGGGATCTCATCCGGGACTCCGAACAACTTTCGGTCACCAACATAACAACTCAACTATACTTATATCGTCACCAAACGTTAAGTGTGTAGACCCTGCGGGTTCGAGAACTATGTAGACATGACCGAGACACCTCTACGGTCAATAACCAATAGCGGGACCTGGATGCCCATATTGGCTCCTACATATTCTACGAAGATCTTTATCGGTTGAACCTCTATGTCAAGGATTCAGTTAATCCCGTATGATGTTCCCTTTGTTTATCGGTATGTTACTTGCCCGAGATTCAATCATCGGTATCTCTATACCTAGTTCAATCTCGTTACCGGCAAGTCTCTTTACTCGTTCCGTAATACAAGATCCCGTGGCTAACACTTTAGTCACATTGCTTGCAAGGCTTATAGTGATGTTGTATTACCTCTAGGGCATATTTCCAACAGCATCCCCGCACTGACTGCTGGCAACAACTGCTCCATAGCCTGATAAAGACGAGCACGGATGGCGAACAGCTCAATGTTAAGAGCCCTGACAGTGCGATCCAGTGCCTCAGTGTACTGAACCAGAACCTGTGGGTCGTAACGATGACTCACGTAGGTGGTGCAGACAGCAGTGTAGGACCGGTCGTTGCGCTGCCGCACGAAAGGGGTCAAGACCTCAGCGTCGGCTACAGTATCAACTCCAGCAGGAACATACGGGATGTATCTGAATGCCGTCTCCTCCAAACAGGGGTTCGCTGCACGGAGACGAACAATAGCAGCATAGGCAGCATCCTGTATTGCCATCTCAACGGTCACTCCAATGCCACGAAAGGTGTGCAGCTCAGTGATGGAGAGGTCCCGCCGATCCCAGATAACCATCTCAGCTTCATACTGTTCCTGGTTGAACTCGCGGTAATCCTCGTAAACAGTGTACTCGGGGTACCAGCGATATCCCAGCCTGATCAGGAGGTTGAGCAGAATGGTCGGGAACCCAGTCATGTCGTGAGCCAAAGTCAGACGAACGACCTGCCTAGCGGGACGCATCTGTAACAAGAAGATTTAAAGATGTCAAATGACAGTGTGTGCATCTTAACTTCAAAGGAAACAATTGTCGACGAAACAAATCCCCGGTGGATGTGATCACGAGAGCCTAATGTTAGAGTTAGCAAAATCTTTAGCCGAAAGAGGAGAGAGATCAGAACCCAGAGTATAGACGAGGAATAAAAGATCCTAATACCACCCGATTGAGATGTGGGCCCGTAAGCCACACAACTATGTTAGTAAAAGTTTTTCAATGACTAGAGTCAACTTCGGCCAAGGAGTTGGAAAGGGAGCTACCTACAGGCAGTCGGCTCTGATACCAACTTGTGACACCCCCAATTTTGACCGTACGCTAATCATACACGCAATGCGTACGACCAAGATTAGGGACTCACTGATCGATATCACAACACAACACTAGACACAAATTAAAGTCATACAGCTTCATATTACAAGCCAGGGGCCTCAAGGGCTCGAATACAAAGCTCAACAAGGACGATTCAGCGGAAGCAAATAATATCTGAGTACAGACATAAGTTAAACAAGTTTTGCCTTAAGAAGGCTAGCACAAACATAACAACGGATCAAACGAGGCGAGGCCTCCTGCCTGGGAACCTCCTATCCTACTGCTGGTCAGGGGCAGCCTCCACGTAGTAGTAGGCTCCGGCCGTGGTGTAGTAGTCGTCTCCGGCGTACTCCATCTCCTGGGCTCCGTCATCTGAACGCGGTAATCGTATCTAGGGGGAAAGAGAATGCAAAACAGCGGTGAGTACTCATCCAAAGTACTCGCAAGACTGACATCAGAACTATGCTAAGTATGCATCAGAATCAAGGAATGGGGTTATAACTGGGCTGACTGCAGATAGCAAGAATAGGGGGAAGGCCTAGTCCTATCGAAGACTAGCATCTTCAGCATCTTGCAGCATTAGAAGAGAGTAGACTGGTATCTCGTATATAGCAATATTATTGTAGCAAATTTTTATTAAGTATCCACGCCCAGAGATTCTTCCTCGACTCCCTGCGAGGAAGCAATCCCGGAGCCAACATTCATTTCAATTTAAAGTCACAATTTTAGTTGTAGTAGATCAAGGTACAACTCCAAGTCGTCCTGTTACCGTGGACACGGCTATTCGAATAGATGAATTCATCCCTGCAAGGGTGCACCGCATTTCCAACATGCTTGATCACCTCTGGCCTGACACACTTTCCTGGGTCATGCCCGGTCTCGGGATATCAACACGTCGTCGCCCCACCTAGGGTCAACAGAGAGGCCAGCCCGCCGGTCTAAATCCTAAGTGCACAGGGGTCGTGGGCCCACTCCCCCTCTGCGCTCCTGCACGATGCGTACGCGGCCGAGGTCAGTCCTAGCACACTCTAATCCAAGATCTGTGCCTTCCAGACCACTCGGGCGCGCGCCGCTCCATTGCTGACGTCCGAAGAGCTTCGGCTGATACAACGACGCTGAGTACCCATAACTTGTCCCATGTGAAGGTTTAGTGCGCAAAAGGTCAATCGACCAACTCAGATCAAATACCCAATCCATTAGCATTTTATTAATGCGGAACGAGCGCGACCCATGAAGTGCGGTCCCGTCGCCCCGTCTCGAGGATGTGTGGCAAGGGCCTCTCCTGCCCGGCCACGCCTCGTCATCATCAAACCGTGGGTACCCCTCGGGGCCGACCCATCACCAACATGTTTCGGTAACCAGGTAATAGTAATTGTGTGTATAAAACATCAAGACGGAACCTGAGGAATCACCCTCAAAGGGCCCCGCTCGATGAAACCGTCAAGGTGGACTTAGAGGAATCACCCTCGAGGGTCCCACACTTGAGGGGTTGCACGACAGAGTCATCGTCGGGAGTGGTGAAGGAGGAATCACCCTCGATAACCACGACCGACTAGCTGCACTACAGAGTTAGCATCATGAGTGCTTCTCGAGGAGTCACCCTTGGTACTCGATAGTAGCTCTGCAGAGTCGTACAAATAAGGGGTGTGCGGTGAATGTGACGGGCATGGCTTGTCGGTCGGTTGACCGAGTCTTCGAGTCGTCGAGTCGTCGATGAAGCAGCAGGGGCAACTGGGACTAAGGGGGGGTCACAGGGGATTCACTGATCAACCTATACTAAGCAGTTGATATGACAGCAGGTACAGTAGCAGTTTATCAAAAACAGGCTATGCATCAGAAATAGGAGCTAGCTAATACAGTAGCAAAATCTAATGCAAGAATGAGAGGGAAAGAATTGGGCGATATCGGAATGCTCAAGGGGGGGTTGCTTGCCTTGCTGCTCTGCTGCAAAGGCCTGATCGTCAGTGGCGTAGTCGTACCCGGCAGCAATGTCAGTCTCGGGCTCTACCGGTAAGAAGAGGGGGAGAAACAATAAATATAAAGCACAGATGCAATCACGATGCATGACATGGCAATATGCAGAGCTAGGCATGCACTAACGTAGTACTACACGTCGCAGACGGTTCGGAAGAATATCTGACAATATTTCCCGGGTCTCTGGCTTTTACCGGACAGATGAATTCGATGGAAAAGTTCCATGTTCGTTATGATAGGAGCGTGTGACAGACGAACGGACCACGTATACGGATTCGTGGTATTTTTCTGATCAACTTTCATGTATAAAATATTTTCATCTGACTTACGGTTTATTTTATATTAATTTTTAAAGTTTTATTAATATTCTGGAATTAACAGATTTAAATTAATTCAATAAATGTAATTATGACATCAGTATGATGTCATGCTGACATCAGCAGTCAACAGTCATAGTTGACTGGTCAAACTGACCAGTGGGTCCCCCTGTCATAGACACAGGTTAATCAAGTTAATTAATTATAATCAGAATTAATTAAAGGGGGGTGGGACCCACCTGCCATTCACTGCTTAGCTTAATTTAATTAACAGAATTATTAATTAACCTAATTAGTTTAATTAAGTTAATTAACAGATTAATCAACTAATTAATTATCTAATTAATTATTTTTACTTTTTGTTTTTCTTTTTGAACATTTTTTAACGTTTCCAGGGGGCGTGGGGCCCCATGTCATCCACAGGGGGGGATTAGTGGGGTGGTTAATCCCCCACTAACCCCAAACAGGGCCGGCCAGGGGGCACAGGCGCGCACGGGAGCCTGCCGGCGGTCGTGGCCGTGGTGGTGGCTGGCGGTGGTGAGGGAGGGAGGGCCGGCGGGCGCGGCAGGGGGATGCGGCAGTGGCGGCGCGGCTAAACGGTCGGGACACGGCCGACGCGCGCGCGGTTGAGTGCGGGCGCAGGCGCAGCAGGTGGGTCGGCGGGGCCGCGATGAGCGCGAGCGGGGCATGCAGGGGGACAGAGGAACGGCGGTTGGCAATAGCGATGGGGCGCGGGGCGGCGCGGCAAGCGGGTCCGACCGGGGTGAGGGACGGAGGAGGGGCGAGGAGGATGGGAGGGAGGAGCCCCGGGGGCTCACCGGCGATGGCGAGAAGGGGGGCGGCGAGGCGCGGGGTAGGCCGACGGGGAGGAGATGGGGAGGCGCCGGCGGGACGGGGAGCGACAACGGCGGCGCCGGGCGGTTGCGGTGACGAGGCAGCGCCGGTTGGGGAGGACGCTGGCGTCGGGGAGGAGGGAGAGGGGTCCGGCGGTGGTGGGGGCGCCGTGGGCGCCGGCGGGGAGGCGACGGGGTCACGGGCGACGGCCGACGGCGTCACGTGGGGGAGCGGCGGCGGGGCTCCCCGATCCCGATCCAATCGGGGGGGAGAGAGAGGAGGGTGGGGGAGAGTGGGGTGGTTGGAGTGTCGGTGATGGGGGGCTGGGTGCCCTAGTAGGCGGTAGGTGGTGGACCGGCCGGTTGGCCACCCGGGCCGGTTAGGCTGGGCCTCGGCCCAGGGGGGAGGGGTATTTTCCTTTTTCTGTTTTGTTTTTGTTTTTATTATTTATAGTTTTCTATTTTATCATTTATTATAATTAGTGAATTTAACTACCTTCAAAAATGTTGATTTCTACAACACAATTACCTATGCATTATTTGCCGCATTTCGAACATTTCTGTTTTGGCATTTTGAAAACTTTAATTTTCAACATTAACTTAAATTGAATTCCATCGCGCTTTGAAACAAAGTGAGATTAGCAACAGTGAAAGCGATGACAAGGCATCATTAGCGTGGGATTACTGTAGCCTAATTATCTGGGCGTTACACCCAACACATATTTCTACCCCAGTAGTTTTGGTGATTGATGACAATACATTTGCGGACTAATCGTGTGCATTAAGCCTTTTAGATATTTCATCATTTGGCACAAGACTATTCTAGCCCCTCGGTGGTTTAGAGTGAAGACGGTTTCTTTCCCGTGGTTCATTTTCGATGGATTTGAGTCGTAAGAAAACCGTACTATTAAGAGGGGGTCCGCATCGGAAAGGTTAGGGTGGAATCAACACGTACACATTCACTTGCACCCTTGTTCCTTTTCCGCTTCTTGGGAGTACCGACGTTGCCTTTGTTCTAGTCCGGAGAGACCCAAGCGGAAGTACCGCGCAAGGCAGCGGTACTACCGCTTATTGTAGTACCACTCTGGGCAGCGGTACTACCGCTAATTAGGGGTACTACCGCTCTGGGCAGCGGTAGTACTGCTTATTAGCGGTAGTGCCTTTGCCTACTATCGTGCTTCGGGTCTCGACATTTTTCGTGTCGGACTGGGCGGTTTCTTGCCAGTAGTACGGCGCGGTAGTACCGCTCCCGAGCGGTAGTACCGCTTGCTACTACCGCGCCACTTCCACCCTGTCGTTCTGGACTGGATCGCTTAGTGGATCTTGAGCGGTAGTAGGCAGCAATACTACCTCTTCTTGGGGGTAGTACCGCCCTAAGGAGCTGTAGTAACCCTTAGGCGAAACTGCCGTCTCCTCCTACTACTCCTCTGCATCTGAGAGCGTCTGCACTGCAACACCAGTGGTAGTACCGCTAGGGCGAGCGGTAGTACCGCTCCGGCGGCACTACCGCCTCGTGACCTCGTGCCATTGCACGTGTGGGTGGCTCTACCGCCCAAGCGGTAGTACCGCTCCAGTGAGCGGTAGTACCGCTTGAGTGCGGGCTGAGAGGGGGTAACGGTTGGATTTGTCCCTCCACTATATAAAGGGGGTCTTCTTCCCCAAGAAGACCACCTCTTCCTCCCCAAAGCTCCATTGTTGCTCCAAGCTCTATTTTCGCCCGATCTCCCTTCCTAGACGACAAAACTTGTTGCTCTTCTAGGGTTTGGGTGAGAGGGTCCCGATCCACACTTCCACTAGGAGAAATTTGATTCCCCCCACTAATCCCTTGCGGATCTTGTTACTCTTGGGTGTTTGAGCACCCTAGACGGTTGAGGTCACCTCGGAGCCACATTCCATTGTGGTGACGCTTCATGGTCGTGTTGGGAGCCTCCAATTAAGTTGTGGAGATTGCCCCAACCTTGTTTGTAAAGGTTCGGTCGCCGCCTTCAAGGGCACCACTGGTGGAATCACGGCATCTCGCATTGTGCGAGGGCATGAGGAGAATACGGTGGCCTTAGTGGCATCTTGGGGAGCATTGTGCCTCCACACCACTCCAACGGAGACGTACTTACCCTCAAAGGGAAGGAACTTCGGTAACACATCCTCGTCTACACCGGTTCCACTTGTGGTTATCTCTCACCTTTACTTTGTGCAAGCTATACTTGTGTTCTATCTTTTACTTGCGTGTATCTTGTTGTCGTTAGCATCATATAGGTTGCTCACCTGGTTGCATATCTAGACAACATACTTGTTGCTAAACATAAATTGTTAAGAAAAGCTAAACATTTGTAGTTGCCTATTCACCCCCCCCCTCTGGTCGACCATATCGATCCTTTCACTTGGCTTTCAAAACTCGTGAGGCTCTTGACACGAGCTTAAAGATCATCGCCAACCAAGATGCAACTCTTTGCATGTACCATTCTCGCATCACGAATTTGGAGGTTGCCAATAAGCTCATGATTGATGCTCTCACCGGTGTCACAACTTCATCTCCAAAAGAGAACACCGCTATCAATAAAAAAGGAGACTAAATGAATCCAGTCGGCTTAGCATGTTAAGCTTGGGGGGGGGGGATTTTGAGGCCCTTTCTCGTTTCCCTTATTATTTCTCCATTGAACTTCATTTAAAAGACTTTATTTAGTTTGAGTAAATAAGTACAATCATACCTTTTGGTGAAGAGGGGTGAGTCTTATCCATTGAGTCATGGATGGTTTGATGAATGGTCTATTATGATTTTGATGAATTTGCCTAGTATGGTCAGACATCCTTGTGTGCTATGTATCCTTGCTTTTAGATGGTGATTATAAGTCTTCCACATCTTTAGTATCAGTCGGGAATGAGAAGTTGACAACTTGATGTGATGCATTATACCTCATTTCAGTTTATTTTTTGATTACTTGGCAAGGTCTCTTAAAACAAATGAACCAAGTACGAATAATGGATAAGTTTTTGTGCATAAAAAAATATAATTGATTCAAGAAATAGTATAACTTGAACATCCAAGCATACCATCCATATCACATCTCAAAAAGAGATAGAAATTCCCAAGTGATATGGGGTAGGCTTGGTAATTCAAGAGATAAAAGGAAAGTGGGAAACCAATGAAATGAGAAATGTATAACACTAAGGCTTGTCCAACTGAAGGGGGGGGATAAAGTATCACTTAGAGTTAGAAATAGTCTTATTAACGATTGATAGTAAGGTGTGGAAGCCTTCATACTCATTGGATGTAAACTAGGATATGATGGTGCATGGTGTAACTAACCATATAAGGTAAATTCTGAATTTAACTTTCGACACATTCATTTTTGATTCATCCGCAACTCATAACCAAGATGACCTCTTTATTACAAGTTGCGGTGTTTGCTCAGGGACGAGAAAATATTTAAGCTTGGGGGAGTTGATGAGTCCAAATTATGTGACTATTTTACTAGTATTTGTGTGCCTACTTTGTAGGCTTTGTGGAATTTTATCGCGTTCGCGCACTTCTTTTTATTGTTTTCCTCAGGAATTGCTTTTGGGAGCAAATATTGGTTTATGGAAGAAATCTCAGAAAATGGCAGTGGAATCACAAAATTAAAGTGATAATCAACTGCCATAAAAGAGAGAAGCAAATTGGGCAAAGAAACAGCCGCCACGGGGTCTCTAGAGCAGAAGATGGCGTTCCATATGACCACGCGTGCTCGTATGAAGCGGTCGTATGGAGTGCCATCATCGCCGCCTTGTCAACTATTTTCACCCCGTGAAGACGGATCGGGGTCACACGCCCTCAGACACCGGAAACTCGCCAGAAGTAGGAACCCTAGCCGCCAGAGCGATCCGGAAGGAGGAACCGGCCAAGGGAGGCGTTGCCTCCACCATCTCCATCAAGAGGGATGCATCATCATCATCTCCATCATCATCCTCATCACCACCATCTCACTTTCCCCTTGTAATCTCAAGAACCCTAGAGGAATAACTTGTGTGTTACATGTGTGACTTGTTCATGTTCCCCATCATTGGTGAGATGATGTATGTTGCCTTCATGAGTGAGTAGTCCCCTTTGTTCTCGGGGTATGGATGAACCCTAGTGTGTTATAGGTCGTTTGATATTAGGATTTGATATCCTCTTTGCATGTTTATGTTGATAATCTTCTTGATGTTGGGTGAAGTCGACCATCCAACGTATGCCAATTTTGGACGGAAGGTTATTACTGTTGGCTAACTATGTGGTTGTGGAGTTGGGTGACGTGACAGGCCCCTTCTCCCTTCGTAGCGGACAGTTACAACAGGGGGTAAAACGGAGACCACTTTGGTTGCGTCCATGGGGACATCTTTCCCCTTAATCATCATTTGATAACCAAAGTGGGGAAGAACGATGGTGGCGTATGTAATACGGAGATACCGCGAGCATGCACATATCTGTACCGGCTCCGCCCACAAAGAGAAACATGTAAAGTGGCTTAGAAATCCGAAGTAGCATTTGTTTAGGTACCGCTATAGATGCACACTAGAGGACATTCCGGACCCCCGGGAACGTTTTAAACCATTAATCTCAAGTCTTATTTACATTACCAACTTTTTTATTACAGTTAATTCATTTACCTTCATACTTGCAACTTTATCATTATTATTACTGTTCTGGATCATTTACAATTTACAGGCTTATTCGCACCTCACAAAGGACCAAAGATTGATTCATGTGCTCCATGTGGGATCGATACTTTTACTTCGAAAAGGCTACAACTAAAGCATGTGCATTGCAGGCTATCATGGGGGCGGCGCTAGAGGCCAGGGCGGGGTACGGGTGGTCGGCTGGACGGTCTAGACGACTCCTTTGGCGCTAGGACGAGCAGGGGGCAGTTGGGCAGCGACAGGGCTCCGGTGCCGTTGGCTGCAACGAGGGCGCTCTAGCCACGCTCTACATACACACGCAGTGTTCGGTCAAATGACAAGGCCGCCTAGATAGCTCTGATGAGTGTGGAATTTCTGGGGTGATGGTCTCTTAGATGGTTGAAATGTTGGATATGTTGGTTTGTCTCACAAGGCTAATGAAAAATGCAGTTCACAACTTCGCCAGAATCTGCTGTGTACTCAAGTTGTTCGATGAAATGTCAGGGTTAGTTAGGTGATCTTGTTGGATGTGAGATTTGGAAGGATGTTGTCTCCTTAGATAAAAGGGAGGATGGTAGGGTTGATTTGGCTAAAGAAGATAATTGTTAGTGCAAGTTTTGAAGAAATTCAGTTCTAACCCAAAAATGCAGAAGGTTGTTTGGTGGACTTAGAGATGAAATTGGAGTTGTTCTTCTGGACTTAAGAGTTTGGTTGGAAAGACTACAAGAGGGAAAGATTTCAGAATTATTTGAGCAAGAAACATTAGGGTTGTAGTTCAATTCTCAATCTAGACCAGAATTGAAAATTGGAAGTTGTGCCCAAAATTTTCAAAAGATCATGATGGGTTTTTGCATAAAAAGGATATATAGGCATCACATGACCCCTCATAATTTTTGTGGAATTTTAGAACAATTATTTGAAATATTCTTAGTGCAACAGGAGCATTCTAGAGTTTGAAAATATTAATAAAAGAATTATTTTGAGACCAAATAATTATGAAAATAATTCCCACTGATATTTATAATATAAATAAAAGGGTTGGGAGAGAAAAATTTAAAACCCATAATATTTTACAAAAATTTCTATATGGAGGGGAGAACTTTAGAAAATAGAAACCAGAAAAAAAAAGTTGTTGAAATTAATAAAGAGATCTATAATAATTTAAAAAAAAAATTTCTGTCAAAATTTTACTTAGTAAAATCATGTTTAAATTTTTGGGGTGTTACATACATGCAGGTATGGGTGCAGGTACACAAGTGAAGGCGATGGGACACTCGTCGGTTAGAGTGATTTGGACATGGGTGGAGACATTGATTATCGGAAGAGCGTGTTCGAAGGCGTGTTCGTCCTGGGCGGCAGCTCGGTCACTTGGCAGTCCCGGTAGTAGAAGATCGTGGCCTTGTCTTTGTGGGAGGCCGAGTACGTTGACGCAACCACCGCAACATGCAAGGCGGTGTGACTGAGCAGGTTTCTCAGCGACATGCTCGAGAAGGACGTCGGCGCCGCTACAATCTTCATCGACAACAAATCCGAAATTCAATTGTGCAAGAACCCGGTGTTTCACGACCAGAGCAAACACGTTGAAGTGTGGTACCACTTCATCCATGAATGCACTGAAGGTGGGAAGATCCACGTTGACAACATCGCCATCGATGACCAACTCATGGACATTCTCACTAAATCTCTCAGTCACACAGTTCCAAGAGTTGCGCACCCGCATTGATATGATCGAGGTGAAATAAGCCTTCACAAGTAGCTTAGGGGCATTTTTCAGCAAATAATCTAGCGTGACAACACCGATCTCGTTTTCATTTCGGTTTCCATGGCGGCCCTTTTTGCTGCCATGTCAGCGCTTTGGTAGTTAGCTGTTTCTCAACTCTCTCTGTTAGCTTAGGCTTGAGGACGCGGTCTTGTGCGATCCCGAGGCATAGGTATACTATCTCCGTTCCGCTTTATTAGACCCCTTCGTAGCCAGATTTTGACCATGATTTTAACTAATAAAATATAAGTTATACATAGCAAAAATAATATTATCAAAAACTCTGCTTGGATATGAATCCAACGATATAATTTTTTATGACATGCATAAACATTTTGTCAGTTAAATCTATGGTTAAGTTTTCACAAAATACGAAGGGGACCAATAAATCAGGACAAAGCTAGTAGGCTTTTGCGCTGCATGCTCATGATCACAGGAGATGGCACAATCCGGTAGATGGAGCAGCACCACGGCAAGTTTGTTCCCAACAGAATAAATAGAGAAGAAAAGGCAGCAGAGTTAACAGAGCTGGAGTTTAGGGACAAGTGTGGGAACAAAGCAACCAGTCTACGAGACGCCCAAGCTGTGCTGTTTCTGTTCAAACCATCAGAAAACGGTAAAACATGCTCAGCCATCAGCTGCCCCCAGTTATCTGTCTCCTCATTCCTCAACATAAAACAAAGGTCAACCTTATTTCACAAGCTCCAGCATACTCTGATTGTTCGGTTGGGAATCCCAAACCTGCTAAGGATATGGACAGGAATAGACTAAAGAACTGAAACAGAAGCAGCATATACATTCATCATTTTTCTTTTTCTTTTGCAAGAATCTTAATTCTTCACGGCAGCCAGATCGCTACTCCGTGGAGCTGTGATACAGATTACAATGTTATTATACAGATAACTGGTCACTCGACTGACGTATCTACACTGTATTTTTACAACAGAGCCCTAAATTCCCACTCTATTAACAACAAAACAAGGGGGGATTGACTAATTGCATCCTTATTTTTTTTTCCCTGAACAATATACATGCACACAACAACACAAATACAAATGCATGCATCATGATTGGCACCGAGGGAGGGAGACAATTGGCTACACAAGGTTTTGGCGCAGCAACGATTGGGCCTCGTCACCGGCACTCCCAGTACCATCTTGTGCTTTCCAGAGGTTCCTCAGGAAGCCATACCGCTGATGCGCCTTGGGAGACTCCGTCAAGTTCCCAGACGCCTGTGGGGATAACTTGATGGCATTCGACGACGAACTCTGCACATGCTGGAGGCATACTTGCACCGCGTCGTGCACTCGGACGAAACACCACCCTGTGCCAATCATGTCGATGATGCCCGCTCTTGACAGCAGTAGGTGCACCTGCCGGTTAGGGTTCGCTATAGCAATCTGCAAGCAATCAAAAAGCCTCCAACGGTTTGAAATGCTAGCTCCACGCGGGTATCTTTACTAGTATGAGTATTCTTTTCATGTAGTAGTGAACTAGTGAATAAAAGAACCACTGAGAGTAAGAACCTGGATGTCGCGTGCTTTGTATTCTTGGTGCAGGTCCTTGAGAGCTTGAACAGCGCTTGAGTCGATGTACGTAACAGCTGCATGCCAAACAAATTCCATCATTTAATCCATTCATCTAGGTAGTCTGATGAGTACAATTGAGATTCTTTTTCAAACGAAAATAAAATAATTAGTTGTGGGCAGCAGTGTTGTCTGCGCCATATAAACATTGCAACAGAACATAAAGGGCTTACGAGACATCTCGAGGATCACAAAATACACCCTTCCAACATCAGGTCCCCGGTTTGAAGTTGGGAGTTTGAGCTCATACTCACGCAACCTGATAAAGGATTTTGCTTAAACTGACAGTAGGCTAGCAAAGAACCTTGATAAGACAAACTGCTGAAACGGAATAAGAGATTGACCTGTCCTTTATGTAACTTATGTTAGCAAAGTAGATTGGTGCATCAATACGGACAACAACAATCCCGTTGTATGTATAAGCCTCAGGGTACTGCAATGTATTCCTGTACACAGTCGTGCCAGGCAAACGACCCAAAACAGCTGCAGATGGGCCATAAAACATATTAAATAAATACTACAGATAAGACCCTCAGACCAAGTAATAAAAACCCTTAACATAACAACAATTGAAAAACTATGGCAAAGACCATCCAAACTCTCCAGTGAAGAAATAATAGTAGATCAAAGGTCCAATAAAAGCACGGTGGGACACAAGGGTAGTTGCTGACTTTGAGAAAGAATGATGTGTTATCAAGCAGATTCATGGATTACAATTACTAGTGTAGTACAATTACTCACCTATATGCGGATTCGCTGATTCATGGATTACAAATGCCAGCGAGAACCCAACCTACAAATGAAGGTGCTACCATCAAATAAATGATACTTCTCCATACTAAATCTGAAAAATTCCATGTACTTACCCCAACAAGGACACCAATCTCGATGCCAAAAGTTAATGTTGTAATAAACGTCATTGCCCATAGAAAGAAATCCTTCTTATCAATACCCCATAGGAAGATGGCCTCTTCATAATCTACCTAAATACAGCCCCGATATCCATGAAAAATTAGGTGCGAAATGATTTAAATCAATAAAAAAACGAACCGTTGGAAGAAAGAGAGCTCAATAAAGAACTGAGATGGCATATTAGAGCAGAAATCGTGAACTGTAATGGAAGAAATAAACATAGCTTTATTTATTAGGAAAATGTACTAAATTGCCAGCAGACAACCCGAATTTAATGATTGCCTGCTGACAATGTAGTACAAATAATTAAAAACAGTGGTGCACAGTATGTACAAATACGGGTGTTCAGATGTCCTTACCAGACCAGTGACAGCAGAAATCACAATGGCAGCCAATGCACACTGTGGAAAAAATAAGATGAAAACGTAAGTAAGCATATAGCACTTAGATCTCGTTAATCACAGGTATACTAATGACGCAGATATACATTTTATTTGGAAAAAAAATTCCAAGACATGTTTGCTAATAAACTTTGTTAGTCCATTTCAAAAAAATGGACCTTAACAATTTTTATCTCTGCATACAGTACAATAAAATGGTACATTTTTAAGAAACAAGATTGTGCAATTAACTTGACTCTTAAGAGTTTCAACTTTAACATAATAAATTGCATATATTTGTTTGTTACAGTACCTTCTTATACACCTGATGTACATAAATTTGTTCTAGTAAATCTGCAAATGTCTCAAACTTGATCTCTTCTTTTTGTGAGAAAAGTATAACTGTGAAATAATATACACCACAGATACAAGGCTTATGTTGGATGCTTAATTCTGCCAAAATTTTACAAGAACAGTTCATTTCCAACAGGAAAATTTGAGCATTCTAAATAGGTTCTAAAAGATATACTTCCTCTGTAAGGAAATATAAGATGTTTTAGATCACTAAACTAGTGATCTAAAACGTCTTATATTTCCTTACAGAGGGAGTACTTATCAAGGGCCTTCAGGTATAGTGATTAGTGATATGATGGATCATATCTTCTCTATACTGCTCATATCATTACTAGTTCAAAAAAGGAAACATTGCAAATGTTAAGCTCAAATATGATCTCTTGTTTTTGCGAGGAAACTCACACTTGGAACTTAAAACTGTGAAATAAATATACACCACCGATATAAGGCTTGTATTGGGAAAGCTTAATTTTGCCTAAATTTAAAATAACAGTTCGATTCCATCAGTAAATTTTAGCACTAAATAGGTTCTACAAGATACAGTTAGCAAGGGCCTTAAGATATAGTGAAATTATGCATCACATTTAATCTATACCGATGAATATCATCAATGGGAAAAAAGGCATACAAAACAGCAATATGCAAAGAACTCCATTGAGCAATCCAACAATAGTTACTTAGTGAGTATTATGATGCCAAAAAAAAAACTCATGGAGTGCTACCAAACAAACAACACACTGGTAATCTTGCCTGAGGTATATCAGTAAATAATGGTGTCATAAACAAGAGAGCACTGCAAATTATTATGCCCATTATGATTCCTGATAATCCAGTCTTTGCCCCACTTTCATGATTCACAGCAGACCTAGAAAAGGAGCCTGCATGGACATCCATTGATAATCATCAGCTTTCTAAAGCCTAGCGAGTAACTAAGCATCATGATTTTCAGGTAAAGAATAGAGTAAAAATGCAGATAAATGAAGTAGCACAGATATTTTCCATTAAATAGGATTAATATTCTACCTGTAGCAGGATATGCAGAGAAGAATGAACCGCATATATTTGATAAGCCAAGGCCAAATAACTGTAATGAAGGAAAACTTCATCAGAAGAGTTGATTTTTAAAAATGAGAGTATTAGTTAGAAACAATGAAAACTGCTACATGCAATGCACAAATTGTTTTGTATATTTCTGTAAACAAAAAATGTTCTGCAACGATGCTAAACTGCTACTACGTACATTCCGAGATAGATGAGGTCCTAGAAAAATATGAAGTCAAACTTCTCCATATTTGAAAACTAATTAATAGAAACTATTCAGATTTGTTAGGTAGAAATTGTACCATTAGGCTTGTCATGAAAAATCAAACCGTGTTGTATCATTCCCACATCACGTCAGAGTTGTTTAATAACTGACCGAGACATTCATCCTCTGGAAACAATAATCACTAGTTAAAACTCCCAGTGTGACCACCTAGAACAGGCATCTGACTGGAATAGAAACTAGGAAGGGACCTAAATCATCTTGTGCATTTCTTGGCAAATGACGTCATTGCTAAAATTTTATGATAAGTAGGAGCTTCTAAAAAAATAACTTAAAGGCTTTAGCTATGCATGCGAAAGAATTATAGTCTATTACTAGCAAGGACAAGATTATTTGCTTCATTGAACTGAGGTGCTGCTCCGTGTATCTGCAAAATTCATGTTAAGAGTTTTCTTTTTTTGGCAAAACAGTGTTTGGTAGGTGGTCTGGTGGTGCACAATCGTTTAGAGGTGGCAACAGATCAGATGGTTGGTGAAACCCCAAGGTGAACATCTTATATTATTACAATATCTCTATAATTGGTAGGATATGATTTGTTATCTCGTCTTGCCGATCTCTAGGCCCTCCAAGTCTCACACCCCTTGAGGCTCAATATGCACTTCAACACCCCCTCTCACGTGTGACGCGGAAAGTCAACACGTGGATAGACTCAGAGGTATGGCTCAAGAGGCCTATACATGGACAAAGGGGGGCAACAGCAATTTTTTGGATAAACTGCGAAAGCCAGGACTTGAACTCAAGACCTTGGGCTCTGATACCATGTTAAGCTTCATGCACTAGCCAACGCAACCAAAAGTCCAAACTGATGGAAAGGGCTAGGCAATCCACATATGCACTTCAACACAATACACCATCCATTACGCAATATTCACAATCTTAAAGAATGAAATATCATCACCAACTAGTTTCTAGGAGCATATATATTACGTGTACAGAAATGTTGTGCATGGAACCCATTATTAATTACACAAGATAACAAAACAAATAGGACTGCATTTGACGAACCAATGTGAGCAGCTCGTACCAACAAAAACAAATTATTAGTCAGTGGTTTATGGAAGCCATACCTCTTTGTTTGAGTCCAACTCATAACCATTCTTCGCAGCTAACGCTTTAGCGATCCCAACAGACTCCTAAAATTATATACTACATATGTTTAATGGCCACTAACAAAAGTAAAAAAAAAAACAAGAAGCAACATGTTTTACCAAAATGGCAACACCAGTGATAAGTATTGCAGTTGGCATCAGGGACATCAGATGTTCAAATCCTCGAGGAATGGAGAAATTGGGAAGGCCTTGCGGTATTTCACCTACCTAGGCACTCAAGAAAAAGAGGATAACTTGTGATGCAGTTTTCTAGCATAACATTATGCAAGTAAATTTCACTTGATAAAATAAAAATAGCTAGCAAATGTGTGCTTTGCCAAAGTGATAATCAGGTAATCAACATAAGGGTTGATTGTGGCGGTCTGTCACCAGTGACTCGGTGAGAACTTATAAATGGATGAATGAAAACAATTATCATAGGCGCACATTTGAGTTACAAAATGAAAGAAAAAAACAGAAAATACCACAACTCGTATAGTATTTTCAGGGATTTTCACAGAAAACCTTATTACAAAAATATCTGAAGAGTCATCTATAATCATAACATTTAATGATACACACATGCACGCAAAAATTCTCCAAAACCTCAAAGAACACATATGAGTCATCAAAACAAATGTCAAATGAAAATAAATGCAAACCCAGGTACAGGTTTCACAGCTATTTTACTGTATTGCATAACATCATATGGTTCAGGAACAAAACAATAGATGGAGCTCACTCACCACTGATATGGCAGATGGACGGAAAATTTTCACAAACAATGTTCCAAGAACAACAGCTGTTAGTGGACCAGAAGCTCTCAGGAAACGTAATTTTTTATTCGTTTTTCCCTGCAAGAATTTAAGTGGTCATAAAAAAGATAAACCTAAGTAACATTTTGCAACTGAAGAAATGTGATCAAATATAGAAATACAAACTTACTAGCTTTTTCATTATTAGAAGAATAACCAGAAACGCTGATCCCATTACAAATGGAGGCCAGGAGAACTGCAAAGCGGCACTGCTTTATTAATGTAATGATGATGTAAACATAAAATACCAGAAAATCGTTATCTGAAAGAGAAATAAAAGCAGCCATAATGTATGCAGTGTGCCTAATGGAGGTTGATTTATGGAGCCTAATCTGTATGAATGGCAGAATCTGAAAGTTAATGACTGTTCACTGTAGGAAAAAAAAAACGCTCTTATTTTAAATGTTCAAAGAATCTGGTTTCCATTATTAAGTTGGAAATTAGAGGTTTAATAGGAAGATAAGTCAAGCAAGAATAGTGAAACATAAGAAAATACATGATTTCATCTGAGTGACCCAATTTACTGTCAACATAGCAGCAGATACCCTTAGATATAGTGTTACATACAGAAGCAGATCCAAGTTTCGACATGATCAGGCAGGAGAAAAGTTACATGCTTAACAGAACAAGACGCAAATATTATGCTAAAGTTGTACAAATCACAAGCAAATAAAATTGTGTGCCTATCTTCGCTTCACCATCAACATTATCTAAGTGATGCTCACACATGAATACCCAGGCTATCAAACGATTATCTAGCCATGTGTGTATAAGACCTGCCAATGTAACATGCTTTGTCTAAGCAGCGTGCACTAAAAGAAGGCAGGCAAACGATAGAAGTTGACAAGGAAGTAACAAATAAGTTTACACGGACAAAGAAACTCCACCTGATCTATTCCAGCAATTATACTCTCAATAAGTGGTATAATTTTGCTGCTTCTTGTAACACTGTAACCCAAGAAATACTTGATTTGGGACAAACCAATTACGATGGCCGAAGCTGTAGTGAATCCAGATATTACAGAATGGCTAATGAAACGAATAAGCCAGCCGAGTCTGTAAAAAAGAAAAACAATGAACAGGTTACACAACCTCGATGAGATCTCCACCGAATCACAGTTAAGCCTGAAGATATAGGCAAACATGCAGCTAATCCATCTACTTTGAGAAAAGGAGCATTTTAGTCAACCAACTGATAAAAGTAGGACTTAAGTGGCCATCGTACGGAATGAGCAATTTAGGTTTCTTCTACCAAAACCAGGATGTGTTCCCTTTCTATTAGAAAGACTTATGCCTCTGTACAGAACTAGAAGAATACACACTTAGATCACTGGTTGGATACTTATGTAACAAAAGAAGTGGGAACCTGATGCAACCCATGCACTATCCCAAAAAGATTCAAAACAAGTTCATGGATATAGTGCATATACAATGCAAACTCTGAAGGTCCGATTGTCTGTTTTTCCATAAAAGTAATAAACGCGAGCACTACATGGTGAATAGTCCATGATGCAGCACTTGTCTGTTTTTATACTGTGTACTGACGTTTGTATAAGCACTAAAATGTTGATTGCTTGCTTTTGTAGGTACAGGGATTGATATGCCCCTTTTCGCAAAATCACATGACTTCAGGTGCACTTGTGCCAAAAAGAAAAAATATAAGGGATATAAACCTAGGGTGTGTTTGCTTTTAGCCCAAAATTGTCATGCCAAAATTTTCGCCAAGCTTTTGCTTGCCCATGCGTTGGTTAACATTGGCAAGAAAAATAAACAAGAGTCGACAAAGGGACATTGGCAACCATCGAAACAGACATCAAAATTTTGGCCATGACCAAAAATTGGTAGGGTAAACTTTCACCACCATCCAAACATAACTTAGCGCTTGGGTAAAAAACACTGCCAAAAGATATAGTATCAGAAGACGAAGATAATGCAGCTAGCAGGTTAACATTTGAGCTATGAGCATCATTATGTTGCTAATACAATAAGGAAGAGTAACGAAAAAACTGTATACATGTTTGCATATTTTCTTCTCTAAAGGAGGAGGACGTTTAATGCTTCAATATTTCAATTTCTCCAAAATGGATAAACAGGAACACCAACTTGCCTCAGTAAACAGAATTACCTTAGCAATCCCATCAAGCATTCCAATATTCCAACCATGAATGCCAATAATATGGCTAATTCCGTGTACAGCTCACTAGATGAATTAACTATACCCCCAAGAACATTGGACACTAGCAGAGAAACAAGTGCTACTGGACCTACTGCTAATTGTCGTGAGGACCCAAAAATCGCGTAGACAAATAGTGGGACAAAGCCTGTGTCTGTTCAGCACAATGCAAGTAAAAAGAGATGATATGGATTAAGCAGCCGCTCATGTGAATATAAAAGAGAAGGGAAAACAGAGGGGCACTGTTAGACGTAAACACTTACAGAGCCCATAAATTGGGTGAAGCCCAGCCAGCTTTGCATATGACATTGCCTGCAACACAGTACAAAGTTGATTATGCTCTAATTTAAGATAAAGAAGCAAAGGAGGCGGAGGGTAAGAACTCGAAAACAGTTCACATGTCAACAGGATTTTTGTTACTAATTCGTAAGAAACTAGGGAAAACAACAAGCTATGTGAATAAGTTGAGATAACGAGCTCACTTGTTCTATACAAATTAGTACGGAGAACCAGTAGGTTCAGCCAATCTAGAAATCTCTGCAACATACCACCATTTTTTTTTCAAATCATTTCAAATAAAATATAAAGATACTTACCAAATACAAACAAAATTTGTAGAGAATACATCAAATAAAAATATAGCACTTTTTCCCTGGTAGACTGGAAAACCATGGACACAGGAATGACTGCCTAATATTTTCCCCATACATAGGCTGCTATGATCTCATTCATTCCAACTTAACAAGCCAAACTTACATGAAGGATTGCATGGGAAAGAGGGCGTTAAAATACTGTGTTCGCTAGCAGGCAAATCAACCTAATTGCTCCAAATATAATTCTGCAATGTGCTAACAGTGGGTGCAGGTGACTAGCCATTCCAACCAAGTTACACAAATGGAAACTCTGTAATGTGCTAACACAACGGGTGTGAACAACTAGCAATTTAAGTAAGCTCCATAGTGGTTAACCTCCCCATCTCACTGAATGCATTACAGATTGCAACTTCATTGAGTAACAGTGTTGTTTGCAAACAACTCATATATGAAATCTACAAATTGCTTATAGTAAGACTCCCTTGTGCTCAGTTAAGCTGTATTCACAACTCCAGATCTCTGAATTAACGGTAACCAAGCTTCAACAGAATAACATTTTAGAAAGAAAAAAAATGTACAATAGTTTTTGCATGAACTGTCACCAAGCATATTTTAAGGCAAAGCAAGAGAGCAACCAACAGGTTTTTTCTTTCCCTGAATTCAAAAAATCACTACGTCAATATACTCAACTGGCTTGGTCACTGAAACATTTTCTGAATAATAGTCGATACTGTCAAAGCAATACAGATCTACAAATGGTCAGAGTAACAGGGTACCTGAGGCACAAGCATGACGCCGACAGTGATGCCGGCGGTGAGGTCGGCCTGGAAGTCCTCCTTCCATCTGTAGATCCGCATCCACGACAAGCACGGGAGAGCCGCCTCCGCCCACTCCCACGGCCCCATCGCCCGCGCCCTTTCCATCACCGCCGACAACAGCGACGGGGAGGAGGCGGCGGCCGCCTCCCGCACAGCCGCATCCATTGGGTGGCGCAGCGGTATCACCCTCACCGGCCTCCCTGCTCCGTAGACGGCGGCGGTGAGCTCGCCGGAGCTCGCCGACGCGAACGACGACTTCTCCATTGGATTCGAGGATTCCTTCAACTGATCAGTTCCGCTGTCAGAACAATCATAGACGCAAGGGAGTCAATGATGGCGATTTTGAGCTGAATAACTCACCGCTGCGCGTTGCAAATCAGTCGACCATCGGCCAGTGGCCACAGCTGCGGAGGTGGCGGGTGGAAGACCACGGTTGCGCAGCGCACGGCGGAAATGGCTGGGCAGCTGAGGCGGCGCGCGTGGACGTGGTCGCAGCGAGGCTGGAAGCTGGATCGGGGGAGGCGGCGCCGCCGGAGCCCGGCGGGAGAGGAGCCGAGGCGGAGAAGGAAGCGGAGGCCGGTGGGGACAAGTCGAGGATGTGGGGAGCCAAGCGGGGAGTGGCTCTACGTCTCTCCGCCTCCGCCGTATCGACGACCGGATTCGGGAGTGACGATCGGACGGTCCTACTGAAGCGATGATTATTCTCTGAGGTCGACCGCACGTTGATGTTTTTCTCTTTTCCTTGATGGAAACCGCCCGTTGATGTAACCGGACGGGATAGCGGGGCGCGGCGATGTATGTACCTGGACAGAATGTCGGCACGCGTGCATCGCATCGCATCGCTGATTGCTTGTTGCGTGTAGGAGAAGGGGCGAAAGTAAACGGGTGCATTTGGGGTAAGTTTAGTTTTTTTTTTTTTTTGAAAATTGGGGTAAGTTTAGTTGACGTCTCTCAATGTACGAAAAACGTGGCAGTAATAAAATAGTCTTAGGACATCTTCAGCCTTAAAATGAACACGGTATCTGTTTGTAGACTGTTCCAAACCATTGCGTCACAAATGGCCGGACATACAACTCTATCCTCTAAAACTTTCGGCCATTTTTTAAGAAATGCAGGCTCAAAATAACAGCATATCAAATCGTAGATTGTTGAAAACATTCAGATGCAACAGTAGTTCTAATTCAAATATTACAATCCCACTAAATTTTCAAATTAAATTAGTTCAAACTTGAATTCAACTAGCACATATTCTAGTTGTTCCCTTTAACCAATCACAGCTCAATCAAATTGAGTTGTTCATGAATTGCTGAATGTCGAATTTGTCGATGCATTTAAACAAGGGTTAATTGGATTCATGCCATTACAACTTTCGCGTGTTGGAGAAATACCATTACAAAAAGTCAAGTTGGAAATATGCCACTGCAACTTTCCCGTATCTCTATCTATGCCGTTTTCTCCAATACCAAGCCATATACTCCCTTATACGTGCGCACATTCATACGTATACGAACCTGTGAGACCAAGCCGAGGCACACATGTACATACACCGCACACACCACATCGCATTATCCACCCCGACTCAACACACAAACCCTAGCGCGGGCGGCGGCGGCGGCTGGAGGCGCGGGTGACGTTGGCTTGCTCGACGCGGCCGGGCCCAAGGCGGCGGGAGGCAGGCGCCGCGGCGGCTGGCTCGTGCCGCTGCGGCGGGTGCTCCGGCTATTGACTCGAGCTGCTGCGGCTGCTGGATCCATGGAGTCCCTGAGCCCCAACTCGTCGTACGAGTGAGTTCTTCATGCCTGAACCTCCCAAACCCTTGTACTAAACACTTGTTGACTGTTGACTAAATTTTTTCATGGATGTTAAGTCAAATAGCCTTTTACCTGTGTTGTTTTTGCATGAAATTTGTAGGCTCGAGCCAACGAATATTTTTAGCTTAGACCTAGTTCTTGAAGGGTTTCTATTGAAGGAACTGAGTGGTAGGAAATCATATGTGAAGGAGAAAACAATTAGATGGAACGTAGACTCGGAGGATTTCACAATGGATGTGCTCATGGATGGCTTAGGTGCAGAGCTGAGAGTTGGCAGGAATCAGAGTGTCACTGTGTGGTATTTTGACATGATAATGGCGCAAGATGTTAGACTAACTCGTAAGGATCAACTTCATGTGATGTTTCACATGTACAAAGCAGAGAAGCTTACACTGACCATTGTTGTGCTTGATAACTCTGATTCTGAAACTCCTGTACCTATCATTGACAATGTTGTTCATGTGCCTGAGGCAACTATTGCTGATAATGATGTGCTGCTGATGGGTATGCAAGATTGTCCTTTAAAGCAATCTGCACAAGTAGACCCATCTACGCTAGTTTTAGAAACTGGTCCATTTGACATGGTTGAGGAGTACGTAGGGGTAGATGATGAGTACATGTATGTTGTTGAGCCATCTGCTCCAGTCCTAGTGGCATCTATTGAGCAGGGCAATAACATTCAGGAGGAAGAGGATAATGGCGCTAATGTGTTTGTGCACCATGAGGAGGAAGAAGTGATTGATATTGATCCTGCAGGCTATACTGTGGTGCATGACGCTGAGAACCCAGACATAAGGGTTGGGGCTCTCTTTCCTGACATTGTGACTTTCAGAAAATCTATAAGGCAACGTGCTATTTCAGTTGGGTTTAAGTTGGCTAAAATCAAAACAGACAAAACTAGGTTCATGGCTGAGTGTGCACATGGGCCATGTCCATGGCGCATACATGCATCCACACTGCAAGACGGTAGAACCGTCATGGTATGGGTTGTTTACAAAGCTACTTTCTATCTTATATAGATTTTTGTTATTGCATCTGATTTATGTAGTCCTCATGCTTTTTGCAGATAAAAACACTTCCATTTGAGCACAATTGTCCAACTACAAAATTGTCAATTTGCACAATGGCTTCACAAGGATGGATTGCAGATAAGATTGGGGACTGGGTGAAGAAAAATCCTGGTGTTGGTGCAAAAGACGCCAAAGGAAAGTTGGAAGATGAGTTCAACATCAAGCTGAAATATAACAAGGCTTGGTATGGTATGAAGGTAGCACTTGATCAAATTCACGGTAGTTATGAAGATTGTTTTGCATTGCTTTTTAACTGGAAAGCTGAGATAGAAAATAAATGCCCGGGGAGTATTATAGAGATAGAGCTGTTAAAAAATGAAGATAAATATCATTTTAATAGAATGTTTGTTGCATTCAAGCCTTGCATCGATGGTTTCTTAGCCGGTTGTAGGCCCTATGTTGGTGTGGACTCAACGGCACTTTATGGCAAGTTTAAGGGTCAGTTAGCATCAGCAACTTCTGTAGATGGGCACAATTGGCTATATTATGTAGCATTTGTTGTGTTTGATTCTGAAACCGGTGAAAATTGGAAATGGTTTATGAAACAATTGCATAGAGCTATAGGTTCCCCACCTGGTCTTGTTATTTCTAGTGATGCATGCAAAGGATTAGAGACTGCCATTGACCTTGTGTTCCCTAATTGTGAAAACCGAGAGTGTGTGCGGCACTTGTATGCAAACTTTATGAAACCATGGTAAAGTGTACACAGATAATCTTTATCCAGCTGCAAGGTCTTTCTCACATCGAAAGTTTATGCATCATATGAAGAAAATTAAGGAAGCAGATCCAACATCTATTGAATATCTAGAGATTCATCACAATAGGTTGTGGTATAGATGTGGTTTTGGAGAGGCCAGTAAGGTTGATTATTTGACGAACAACAAATCTGAGAGTTTCAACAAGCAAATAAAAGACTTCAAAGGGCTCAATGTCCTCAACCTTTTTGATAAAATTAGGGAGCTCATCACAGAGAAGTTCTATATTAGAGGACAAGTAAGCAGCTAAAGGGTAGGATTCTTCCTCATGTCATTAAGCAGCTAAATGCTCTCAGCAAAACCATTGGTCGAAACAAGATTCTTTGGACAAGTGAAAATGAGGCAGAAGTCACCTTGTTGGATCTGAAATTTGTCAAAAGACACATTGTCAACTTAAAAGATAGAACATGTACTTGTAGAGTTTGGCAAGTTTCATGAAAGACATGCATGCACGCATTGGCCTTCATTTGTAGCATTAACGGTGCTGAGATTCAAACATATGTGGATGATTACTATTTTGTAGAGAAGTTCAAGGCAGCATATGCTGGGAACATCCCTTCCATGACAGATAATTCACAATGGATACAAGTGGATTTGGGTTTCAAGGTGCACCCTCCTTTGCAGCAAACAGTGGCTGGTAGGCCACGAGTTCAGAGGATTAGAGGATGGCTAGAGCCCGGAAGGAAAATAGTCAAGTGTAAGAGGTGTGGTGAACCTGGGCACATGCAGAAGACATGCAAGATTCCTAATCCTGAATATATGGCAGTAGATGATGATATACCTATAGAGGATTCATCTACACCGACAAACAAAAGGTGATGCAACAACTGCTACAACATAAGTATTTTCTGAATTTGTTTTCATGACTAATCTTCACAAAAATGATTTGTCTTGTTTGTACCGCAGGAAGAAATGTGATGGGACAACGGCTACAACAGATGGTGATGCAAGAGATGATGAAGTCCTTATCAATCTTATAAGGTAAATTACTGCACTTGCCTTAATCTATGATTACTCAATCTAAAATAGATGTTGTCAATGCAGGAAAAAGGCCAGAACAACTCCACAGAAGCCGAAGGCACCTGAAAAGGCCAATACACCAGCCAAGAAGAAGACACCTGTGAAGATAGCTGCAATACAAGAGAAGGACAAGAAAAAGAGTCCTGTGAAGAAAGCTGCAACACAACAGAAAACCAAAAAGAAGACCCCCGTGAAGAAAGTTGCATCACAAGAGAAAGCCAAGAAGACAACTAAAGGGAAGAAAGTGAAGAAAAATGTTCCATTTGCACCTGTTATACCTCCACCTCCACCTCCACCTCCAGAAGGGCAGCCTACAAATGGTGCAAAAAGAAGCCTTCTTTATTGGCTTGGTGGCTAGCGGCTTGTGAACCTATTTACTCAGTTGAATCATGCTTGTGAACCTACTTATATGAATTCTGCTTGTGAACCTACTTATATGAATTCTGCTTGTGAACCTACCTATTTACTAAGTTAAATCGTGATTGTGAACCTGTTTATGAATCTATATGAATTATGCTTGTTAATCTGTGTTAATTTGAGCCGAAATGCTGCCGAAATATCGTGTAAATGGAGTCGAAGTTTCTGGCCAGAACTTCGCATGTCCATTTAAGGCTTCATATGTGCCCAGAAATGGATCATATTTGAACAGTAGAGTGATAATAGTGTTTATGATTTTCTGTAATTTTTATAATTTTTTCTGAGAAGTTTGAATTTTGTGTTCAAATTTAAAAAAATCAAACTTTTTGGCACGTGGAAGACCCAAACGTGTTGCTCAAAGTTGGAAATAGGGGTACTATGGTAAATACTCGAGTACACACCGAAATACATGTATTATTTGAACCGTTATTCTTTTAAGTTGACAAAATGGCATGCATAGAGGTATGAGAAAGTTAGAGTGGCATATGTCCAAGTTCAGTTTTTGTAATGGCATATCTCCAACTGGTGAAAATTGGAGTGGCATAGATCCAATTAACCCTTTAAACAAACTCATCATACGTGGCTGGATTCTGATTTAAAAGTCGGATAGGATCACCCAATGCTCTCAAATTCTAAACTTGTGGCAGCATCTTCACTCTCATCCTCCATAATCCTGTCATGCATGATCACAAATATCTCATCACCTCTCACAATGCCTTTGGATTTCATTGTTTAACAGGTCCACGAACAGCTGCACAACAAGCCTGGAGCACTCCAAATGCCATCTCCACATCATTTCTAGTTCCCTTTTGTTTTCAAGCGAGATCTTTTCTGACCGGCTGGCTCATATATGGTTTAGACGAAGGTAGCCCGCGAAGGACAGATACCATCAATCAGATAGTAGCCCATTTTGTACTGATGCCCATTGATAATATAGTTGTAAGGAGGAGCTTGCCCTTCAGTAAGCCTAGCAAACAATGGAGACTGTTGCAGCACATTGATGCCCTTTTGAGACCCGTACATGCCAAAAAAGCGTGCCAAATCTAGAGGTCATGTGATGCAACTGCTTCAAAAATGATGGTGGGCTTCTTAACATGGCCCCGATATTCCCCTTGTAGAGCTTTTGGACAGGTTTTCCATTCCTAGTGCATACAAAGTGATCTGAGCAAACTTGGCCACTCGCTTTTTTCGGACACTGCCAAGAGCCTCTCGATGTCTGCAATAATTTGTTCTCTCAAGTATTGAGGTTCAGAACACCTCTCAATAGCCTCTCGGGTGTCTGCGACGATTGGTTCTTTCAAGTATGTACTCCATGTCTGAATCCATTGCTTCAAAAAGGGACAAGAAATTAGCACATGTGGTGACCCCTCCCCCACCCCCCACCCCCCGGTAGGGGCAGATGGTACATGCGCGTCGGACAGGTGAGAGGTGTGGATCGGTGGCAGAGGACAGACGGACTGTTGACCAGATGTAGTGGTGGAGGTCGCGAAGATCCGGGAAGGGCTTGGCGGGCGGCTGGGTTGGTAGAGAGGCGGTGGCGACGAGGAAGGAAGTGGATACAGAGAAAGAGAGAAGGATGGGTACTTGGGATCCGAGCGGGGTTTTGTGTGGGCTGGGTGTGTCGGATTCCTAAATGGAGACGGTCCGGACTCCCGCAAAGCCCCATGGTTTGCTTCAGATTTGCGGAAAACAGACATCTAGACTCGTCCGTGGACCGATGTTAGATGGCAAACTATGTTCGAACTGCTTAGCCTGGACACTTGCGGGAGTTTGAGGCTCCACTTTAAAGATGCCCTTATGACTTAATGACCACAAACACTTGAGACAGAAGTTAAAAAAATTGGTTGAATTGCCCACGTCATCTATAGCCAATCTATTGGTTCACTTTTTTTAGTGGTTCGATCTAACACACAAAAATAAAATGTTCTAACTTTTTTAATAAGATGTATATAGACATATTTTAGTGTGTTTGCTTACTTATCTTAGTTCGTATGTAGTCTATTATAAAATATCTAAAACATCATGTTTGTGAACGAACATTAGCTGATGAGGGATCGTCCAACGAAGATCACCCCTCTAGATGGGTGATCAAGGAGAGCAACTAACTGGAGATTACCCCTTGCGGGGGGCTTCAGTGGTCACTTTTGGTGCCCTTATATAGCACGCCAAGTGGTGTGTCTAGCCAGCGTCATATGTCACGTGTTGGACGCTCCATCTGAATTTCGTTTTTTTATATTTCAATACACATTTTCGGGTTTTTGATGGATTATTTTCCAGGATTTTTTTTTTCATTTTCACCCGGTTTTTCCTTAGACAAAAAATGCACTATTTTTGCCCGAAGAAAGTACTAGAAGCACGCTCAAAGGGAAGAATTTTTGCGAAAAAGATTGCGCGGATTTTTTTTTGTGCTTTCACAAGAAGCACAGATTTGCTTCCGAAAGAAGCATATATGTGCATCTTTGAAAGGAAACAAATCATGGTTTTTTTGCACAAGTAAAAAATTGTGCCGAGAGGCACAAATTTGCTTATATGGGAAAGTATAGCTATGCTTCTAGAAAAAAAATGTGCTTCCACAAGAAGCACATATTTACTTTTTATGGAGGCACATATTTACTTCCGTGAGAAGTAGTTGTGCTTTTTGGAAAAGAAAAAAAATATGTGCTTCACGAGAAGCACAGATTTGCTTTCGTGAGAAGCACAAAAAGAAAAGAAAAAAATGTGCTTTCACGAGAAGCACATATTTGCTTCTCGTTTGTTTATGCGATTGTGCTTCTTGGAAAAGGGAATAAATTGTACTTCCACGAGAGGCACATATTTACTTTTCATGAAGGTACAGATTTACTTCTGCGAGAAGCATAGAAGGAAAAAATCTATGCGTTCACAACTATATTGAAAATAGAACGTGGGGCGGAAACGAGCTTCCATCGCTGGTTTTTTCTTCCATTTTTTCATTGTTTTTCGGGTTTTTATACATTTTCATTGTATTTTTTGTTTTTTAGGATTTGCGTTTTTTCGTTAAAAAATCATGAAAACCTATTAACATGGGATATTGTTTTGAAGATCTCGACGTAGAGAATTCAATGGTGAAAACAGTTCAGAATTTGAACACATGGTTCAAGAGATAAACGTTTTGAAAAAACGAATCTACAAAAAAGGAAAACTTTCAGGTTACAACAAGTGGCCTCTTGTCAGCCAGCGCCTGAGAAGGTGAGAGTGACATTTGCAAGGGGCAACCTAACTAGTGATTTCGATGATCGGGCGAACGGTTTTGTTGACTAGAAGGAACCTCCAACACGCCCCTCACAACAAAATCTACTCACTAGTATAAAAAACAACACGTGACAAGTAAAACAAAATGGCCCAAAAAAGCCTAATTTGAGCACCATAAGATGCTAATATTTTACACGGGCTTTAGAAAAATGCTAATATTTTACACATGAGTTATTTAGCTAAAGGACTGTGCTAACGTCCAGTCGACTCGTTAAGCAACAGATCCGCACGATCGTAACCCACCTCCCTCTTGTGACCCGCACGCTCGATTCCACCAATTTTTTTTATTCTCTCGAAAATCGTATACGCCAATAGTAAATCGCTAGTGGTTTTTCAGGTTTTTGGCTACACAATATGAAAAGAAAAAAAAAGTGCTAGAAAGGGGATTCAAACCCAGGTCTATTCATTAGACTTTGAGCCCAATAACCAACTAAGTCACCTTTAGTTGTTGTCCATTGTAGATAAGTAATGTTATTTGAACCTTTCTTATTTCCGACATATGAGAAAAAATAATAAAGATTGGCTTGGTAACTTTGGCATAACCAGCGTGATAAATATAGTATGAGCAACATGATAACTATACCATGATAAGGCTGATAAGTACAACACGAGAAGGTTAAAGCATGGGGCAGTTATCATGTATACTATGCGTATGGCACCTTGCTATTAACACCAAAGTTATCGGGGGTATGTTTTCAAACAACCCACCCCAGATCAAAGTTATCATGTTGTTTGTGGGTAAGTTATCAGTTTGGTTATGCGCATGTTACCATGTTTTTTATACATAATTTACCATGTAATTTTTCAACAACCCCCCCTCCGCAAGTCAAAAATAGTTACCATCAGTGGTGGAGACAGGCCCCAGGAAGCCCGGGCCGCTGCTTGGGGCGTGAGGACTGGCTGCTTTGTTGACCGTAGCATTTTACTGTGGCTACAGTGCTACAGTATGCTACAGTGAACAAAGGCTGCCTAGGTCGGCCTGGGCCGTCGCCAGTTCCTGGCACCGCCACTGGTTACCATGTCTCGGCTAAGTAAGTTATCAACGCTGATGTGTGTAGATTACCATGTGAAAGATCGTGGATGTCGCCTAGAGGGGGGGTGAATAGGCGCTTTAAAATAATTACGGTTTAGGCTTGAACAAATGCGGAATAAAACTAGCGTTTAATTTGTCAAGCACAAAACCTAAATCGACTAGGCTCACCTATGTGCACCAACAACTTATGCTAAGCAAGATGAACAACTAAGTGATAGCAAGATATATAACTAGAAACAATATGGCTATCACAAAGTAAAGTGCATAAGTAAAGGGCTCGGGTAAGAGATAACCGAGGCACGCGGAGACGACGATGTATCCCGAAGTTCACACCCTTGCGGATGCTAATCTCCGTTTGGAGCGGTGTGGAGGCACAATGCTCCCCAACAATGCCACTAGGGCCACCGTATTCTCCTCACGCCCTCGCACAATGCAAGGTGCCGTGATTCCACTAAGGGACCCTTGAGGGCGGTCACCGAACCCGTACAAATGGCAACCCTTGAGGGCGGTCACCGAACCCGTACACTTTGGCAACCCTTGGGGGCGGTCACCGGTACCCGTCAAATTGCTCGGGGCGATCTCCACAACCTAATTGGAGACCCCGACGCTTGCCCGGAGCTTTACACCACAATGATTGAGCTCCGAGGCACCACCAAGCCGTCTAGGGCGCCAAGGCACCCAAGAGGAACAAGCTCTAGGGTGCTCAAACACCCAAGAGTAATAAGCTTCTCAACTACTAACTTCCACGTATCACCGTGGAGAACTCAAACCGATGCAACTAATGCAATGGCAAGAACACACGAAGTGCTCAAGTCCCTCTCTCTCAAATTCCACCAAAGCAACAAAAGCTATGGAGGAAAGTGAGAGGAAGAACAAGGAGAACACCAAGAACTCCAAGATCTAGATCCAAGGGGTTCCCCTCACTTAGAGGAGAAAGTGATTGGTGGAAATGTGGATCTAGATCTCCTCTCTCTTTTCCCTCAAGAAGGAGCAAGAATCATTGGAGGGATTGAGAGATAGGCAAGCTCAAGAAGGTCAACAATGGGGGGAGAAATGAGCTCAAAGGATAAGATAACCGTTGGGGAAGAAGACCCCTTTTATAGGGCCACCCCAAATCCAACCGTTACCGGTGCTGGACGCGTACAAGCGGTACTACCGCTCTTGCGAGCGGTACTACCGCTTAAGCGGTAGTAATTCAAAAACAGCAGGCGAGAACACGGGACTGGAGCGGTAGTGCCGCACCAAGCGGTACTACCGTCCACCCAAGCGGTACTACCGCTAAACCGAAACGAGCAACAGAAACTTGCACACTCTGCGAAACACAAGCGGTAGAGCAGCGGTAGTGCAGGGCGGAAGTACCGCACCAAGCGGTACTACTGCCCAACAGAGCGGTACTACCGCTCTGAGCGGTACTACCGCACTACAGCCGCACTACTACCGTTTAACAGAAAACGGCAACAGAGACGTGCACAGAAGGAAACCCCGCAAGCGGTAGTGGCGGCGGTAGTAAGGGCGGTAGTACCGCCAGAGCGGTACTACCGTGCTACTACCGCCCTACTACCGTGAATGGCAAACTGGCAACAGAGAGTTGCACGCTCGGGGAAACCCCAAGCGGTAGTGCCACGGAAGTACCAGCGGTACTACCGCATAAGCGGTACTACCGTGGGCACCAGCGGCACTACCGCTTGCAAGCTACTGAAAATCCACAGAAAACAGAGGATACAAATAAAACCAGAACTGCCATAACTTCTGCAAATGAGCTCCGAATTGAGCAAACTCAAGCTTGTTGGATAGAAGACAACGAGTACTATCCAAACAGCGACTGGTTATAATAAGAAGTGGCAGGGGAGATATGCCTAACATATAGAGATGAGAAACCTCTATGAATGAAGAACCAGCATAAACTTCAACATCGAAAACATCATAGAAGATGCATATATGAACTCCGTTTTCGATGAACTCGAGCTTGTCATGAAGATGACCAAAAGCTCAAAGACTCACAAAGAGAAACACCAAACACAAACCAAGAAAGATGATGCAAGGATGCAATGGTTTGAGCTCTCTACGAATGATACGATAAAGCTACTCACTTGAGAGCCCCCCTTGATAGTACGGCTATCGATCCTAAAACCCGGTCTCCCAACTACCACCATGAGACCGGTAAAATAGAAAACCTATCAAGGGCAAACCTTTGCCTTGCGCATAGTCCACTTGAGCTAGATGATGACGATCTTGACCTCCTCAAGTTGGACCACCTTTCTTGATTGCGCCGGCTCGATGAAGACTAGTTGATTGCTCCCCCATACTCCACTATGGGTGAGCCACTCTTTGGCACATCTTCACAAGTCCATTGTCACCACAATGGACGGCAAGCTTCAAGCATGTGATCTCTTCGTGATGCTCCACTTGAACTTGCACACCGCAATGTTGATGACGATCACCACTTGATGTCATCCTCCATGGGTTGAATGAGATCTTCCTCTTGACGCAAGCCCATGGAAACATACCTAACCCCACATAAAACTCTCGCATAGGACATGGGTTAGTACACAAAGCGTAATGGACAATGCTTACCATACCGTGAGATCACTTGATCCCACTCGGTACATCTTCTATGCTTTGTGTGTTGATCAACATGACCAATCTTTGGATAACTCCATGAATAACCTTGGTCAACACATATTCTTCTTCTAATAACCTTGAAACCAACAAATGGTCTTCAAGCAATGCCTATGGACAAACCCTTCAAATATAACTCAAGGCAACCATTAGTCCATAGAGATTGTCATCAATTACCAAAACCAAACATGGGGGCAGCACATGTTCTTTCACCATGCTAATAGACATAAGTTACCAGGGAAGGGTGGTTCAACAATTTTTTTTTCCCTGGTCAAAAAATTACCACATTTCGGCTAAATAAATTATCAGCTCTATTGTGTGTATAATGTGCGTGTAGCACCTTGCTATTAACACAAAAGTTATCGGAGGTATGTTTTCAAACAACCCACCCCGGATCAAAGATACCATGTTGTTTGTGGATGAGTTATCAGTTTGGTTGTGCGTATGTTACCATGTTTTTTATACATAATTTACCATGTATTTTTTTCAACAACCCCCCTCCCCCGGCTCCGCAAGTCAAAAATAGTTATCATGTCTCGGCTAAGTAAGTTATCAACGCTGATGTGCGTAGATTACCATGCTAGTAGACATGAGTTACCAGGAAGGGCGGTTCAACAACTTTTTTACCTGGTCAAAAAATTACCACACTTCGGCTAAGTAAATTATCAGCTCTATTGTGCGTATATTACCATGTTAATTTTTCATATAAGTTATCGGTGTATGTTTGTCAACAACTTTTTTTTGGTCAAAAGTTATCACGATGTTTGCGCGTGAGTTATCAACCATGATGTGCGTGTATTACCATGTATTTACATGAAAGTTACCGGGGTATGTAATCAATAACTCACCCATCCCGGGGTATGTTTTAGTAATGCACTAGCAGCTCTTGTGGAAATAAAAGCAGCCTAACCTATATCTAAGCATTAGCGAGGTATTAACCCAGATGGCTAGCAAGAGTAGGACTAAACTACTAGGTACAAGGTTCGATTCCTGCTGTCATCTTTTTTTGCGAGAAAAATCAATAGCGAAGAAAAACAAAGAAACGGAACTGGATGTACTACGGTTTTCAAGAGAAGGAAATAAAAATCGGTAAAATCGGTACTGAAACGAATCGGGGGATCGTGCGGATCTGTCGCTAACGTCCAGTCGACTGGACGTTAGCTTTCTCGTTAGCTAAAAGAATACTACTCCCTCCGTTCGTAAATATAAGACGTTCTGGCAGTTCAATCTATACTGCCAAAACGTCTTATATTTTTGAACAGAGGTAGTACTTATCTAAAAAAGAGCCCCCTGAATATATTTTTTCCAAAAGATCTAAAAACATACAAAAGCTGCCATTCTAAAAAATAAACTATTCCATCCGGCTCGAATTAGTTGTCTTAAATTTGTTTAGATACGGATGTATCTAGACTAATTTGGAACGGAGATAATACAACATAGCCATGTATTTAACTTTTTTAGGGAACTCAAATATAGAGGCAAATTAACATGTCCAGAGGATTGAAAATGGACACAAATGTAACAAACAAAATTTGCCATGTTTCTAAGTAATAAATTATCACATATCCATGATTTCATATGTGCATGCATGTATAGTAAGAAAAAACAAGTGAGTTTGTTGAATTGTTTAAATTCGCCATTGCTTTTAAAAAATTGATGTGTGAGCAGCAAACAAATTGAATGTCTTTAGTTTTTTTTTTTTACCATGGAACTGAAATTTGCAATGGATGTAAAACTATCGATGGTCCGGGAAAGTAATTTGCCATGGATGTAAAACTATCGATGGTTCGGGAAAGTAATTTGCCATGGATGTAAAACAAGCCATGGTCCAGCAATGCAAATTTGTCATGGCTTGGAAATTAAAGTTGCAATGGATGTAAAACTTGCAATGGTCCATGAAAGTAATTTGCCCATGGCTTACATTAAAAAATTAGGGGGGAAACCTCATTGAACATGGCAAGTGTATATATTTGTACAGTCCCATGACAACTTTAAAGAAAAAATTGAAGCATGATCACATGATTAATTAAGAAAAAAATTGCTATTGTGATCATAGCAATTGTAGAATAATTTGTGCTAGACACATGGCAATTTGGCAAATTTTGTTGTTTTCCTAATAAAAATTATGGCAAATTTGCTATGGGAAGTTGGGAACACAAGCGAACTTGACATCATAAAAAGTTACCATGAGAGCAACCGAAAAACTACCATGCACTAAATTTTGACATGGTGCACACGACAATTACAAAAAAAATCTGCGTAGTATTTTTTAGAACAAAATTATTCCCATAGCACCTATACATGCATGGCAAAATTTATTACTCCCATAATATAATGTTGTTACAACCAATGTTCTCACGTATTGGCTCTAATAACATCTTATAATATGAGACGAAGGGAGTACGTTTCTCTGCCCCTTCGAGAGTTTTCTCTGCCATGACACCTATATACCTACAACATAGTAATAGCTCGTATTTTTTTCACCGGAAGATAAAGAGCCAAAGGCGGTGAGTATTGTTCAACAAATAAGCATGTCTCATGTGACTCTTTGTAGATATAAGAAGTTCATGGACACAAGTTACGATATACTCCTTTCGTTCCTAAATATAAGTGTTTTTAGAGAGTTCACTACAAACTACATACGGATGTATATAGACATACTTTAGAGTGTAGATTCACTCATTTTGCTCCGTATGTAGTTCATAGTGAAATCTCTAAAAAGAGTTATACTCCCTCCGTTCCTAAATATTTGTCTTTATAGAGATTCAACTATGGACTACATACGAAGCAAAATGAATGAATCTACACTCTAAATTATGTCTATATACATCATTATGTAGTTTATAATAAAATCTCTAAAAAGACAAATATTTATAAACGGAGGGAGTATTTATGAACGGAGGGAGTATTTGTTGGGTGCGTACAGAAAATATGACATTCCTTACAAATATCCAAACATTCCTTACAAATATCCAATGTGTCACACTAGTATGCGGTACAACTGCACGCTTCATGATCCATTCAACGGCAAAGCTGCCCTCTCCCAAAAGAAATGAAAAACCTGCTACACACAAGAGTAAACAAAATGTTTTGCCCCTTATTGTTTCTTTGTCGCTCTTAAACGAACGAAGCTGGGCAATATGTCGAAGGGAGTAACGGAGCAGCACGCATTATTTCTTCTGAGCGTTAGTCGTGACGAGCCTGCTAGCTAGAGGGTGTAGGCGACGATTGCTGGTATCGGTTGAGGTCATCCCAGACCAAGTGCTCGACCTCCTCCCACGACGTTGCGGTCCGCAGCTCCTTCCACAGCCCGAATATAGCCGCCATCACGTTGTCCTCGTGCAGCATGCAGTAGCACCTGGAATGTAAGAGCACCGCGCATCAGAGCCAAACATGTTTCTCCCTCCCTCGGAGACACGGACCGACCGACGAACCAACAAGGATCACTGATCATTCGGAGATAGAGTGCATGGAAGGATAAAACATGGATAGTGTGGGCTGCTTTGATTTATTTATTTATGCATGTACTTACATCGCGCGATACGATGCAGTGCCGAACTTCGAATTTCGCACCGACTTGTAGATATCATTGTTTGATTTCCCTCTCAGGAAAGGAAGCTGATAGCTTCTTAGGTACTCCCTGAGAAGATCAATATCACCACGAAAAACATCCAGGTGCAGCGGAATCAAGTCGCATAGAGGATCCCCTGTTACGACAAACAGTATTTGATCGCAATCAAATTAAGATCAAACAAATATAAACTTTGTTTTTACAATCTAACAGAAGTTTTCACAGTGCGGACTGGTAGATATGAGCAGCTCAATTTAAGCATTTTTACAGATATAGTTATCCCATCTTCAGTTTCAGACGCCAGTGATAATTACGCAAACTATTTCTTTAAATGTTCCCACGATGATAACTTGAAAAATGTCAGATTTCCAGGAAACGAACTAAACTGGCTGCTTACCAATGGACAGATCACTGAAGTCAATGATATTAATTGCATCCGGTTTCTCCAGATCTCTGTCACCAGTGCTTTTGGCATCACTGAGGGACCTTTGAGTAAGAATGTTATCGTCCATGATATCTGAATGTATCCAAGAAGGGAACGTGTACACCGAGTCACCATCGTCATCCTGATTGTTCAATCATACCATTAAACACAAAGTTCGACCTAAGATGCATATAAAGAAGACGAAATTGAAAATTTACCTTAACAAACTTGATTAGAGAGCTCATATCAGGAGGGAGATATGCTTCAGCCTTCTCAATTAAAACTGCTGGGACGGTACCCCCCCTTCAAAAATATGTAAACAATGTTGAGGTATGGACTTTTATATCAATATAAGATTATGGTAGGTTTGTAGCATTTTGGCTAAAACAAGTCAACACCGAATCAATGCATAGCCGCAATTTATATTTGCTAATGTTGAAATGTTAAAAAGAACAAATAATGTAATGGTTATTTATTGAATGCCTGCCTCTACAATGTTTTTGGAACTCAGGTACACTTTAGTAGAGGATTTTACATTGCAAGTGAACCATTCTATAGTCAGACAATATCTTCTTAATCACTTTACATCAATTGTGGACACAAAATTGACTTGCAGACCCACAATTTTCTGGATAAAATAAAACTGAGCAACAAAATGTCCTGTTTTAGTAAAACTCATACAAACTATGCTGAACAAACCTGCTTTAGAAGATTTCCACTTACCAGTTAGCTAGGTGCTTCTTTATATTATTCCTTCTTCCGTTTAGAGTAGAAATTACTTGTTTCCATTCAGGTGGATCACTGTCTTTCACATTATTGTCTTCAGGTTTGGGTAATGATTCCCCATGTGGAAGAGGTAATAAATGGATATTTCGCATTTGAACTCCCAAGGATGATGCAAGATTCAAAAGGTCAGCCTTGGACAATGTATCACGGCTAAGAAAAATGAAAAGCAGAGTAAGCACATATTTACATAATTAATTAAGTAATTATTCCCATTTTCACTTGAGAAATGAATAAAACTTACACACGAGCAAAGATTTCCCCTTTGCATTTTCTGGTAACCATGTAAGGCCAAATAGGTTTGTTTGAACATTCAGTGGAACTATCCATTCCAAACTGTTGTTTGCTCCATAATCCAAGAGGAAAACAGCTGTTTGCATAAGAAAGCTCCAGAGGATAGTATTTAGCCAAAACATCTGGCATTCCTTTTCCATCCCATGGGACTGTTCTGTAGATGCCATCTTCGTACACAAGAAATCCACTTGCAATGATCTCAGGGATGTGGTTGATCAAAGGCGAGCCAACTTTTCGCAGAAGATCATAGAACTCAAGCTGCATTAGGAAAGTGATCAATATCGTGAGTGTTGCATTCAATTCTATTAAATTGCAGAACCAATGCAATAATACCTCTGTGCCTAAACCATGGGCAGAATAACCCAGGCCTCCTTCAGCATAGATTTTAATCACATTGTCAGAGACGATGAAGACCTGAAAAATTGTGGTACAGGTTATATTCACAATATGTCACTAACTGGCATCATAGAATATATCTTAGAATCTCAGATATGTTTAATGTCTTGGTGTCGGCGCACAGCAGTGAGCAACTATGTATATTTATAAATCTTCTAAAGTCGGAACCAACCTTGCAAGGCTGAAACGACAGATGCAGTAACAAGTAAACCAGGATATTCTATAAGAATCAATTTCTGTGAGTGATAACCCTAACACGTGGAGTAAGTATTTCGTGTTAGAGTTATGTTGATGATGGCCTTTGGCCTTTTGTATTCTGTCTTTTGGCATCCTCATGTACATCATATATATGGTGGCTTTGGCCTCCTAGTAATACATGTTGCATATTCATAACATGGTATTAGAGCTTAGGTTATTTCGCACACAACTCGTGCTGAGATCCTACCTCGCATCGCCGCCGTTCTCTCTCTGGCTGCGCTGCTCCTAACCCACGTCGTCGCCATTCCTCTTTTTTTTCCCTGCTGCTCCACATCGTCCGCCGTGATCGAGTCCTGTGCAGGTCACTCGCGCAGGAAGAGGCACGCCCTCGATTCGAGCCGATTGGGCCGGTCCCAATCTCTGGATCGAGCAGGGGCTCTGCCGCTCGCCCAGATCGAGCCGCCCTGCTCTCCCCCGATCGGGTGGCCTGTCCTGATCAACGCGGCCACCCCGATCTCCGCTGCCGGCCGCTGATCCTTTGCCGTCGCCGATCGCTGATCCTCTGCCGCCGCCGGTGAAGCTCCGGTCGCCGTCGTTTGGAGGCGCCGCCGCCCCGCCTCCTCCAGGCCAGGCCATTTGGAGGCGCCGCCGCCCCGCCTCCTCCAGGCCAGGCCGCCGTCGCCTACGGCCATGCGGTCTTCCCCGTCGGGCGTCGTCTTCTCCAGGCCCGCGGCTTCCCCTGCATCGGCCGTCGGGTGCTCACCCGTCCTCTGCAGTGTGGCTTTCTCTGTCGTGAGTCGTGACTGGTTACTGTGTTAACAGATCTGGGTCTTTTCAGCTGGCCTTTGCATATTCCTAAAAAAAAAGTGAGAAAAGGAGCATCATGTCTTCGTCAGCATCAGGCTATGTCGCCATCCCGCGCTGCCAGTTGATTTTTGATGGGGCAAACTGCACTGAGTTCGTTGCCTTTATGCGCATTCACATGCGTGGTCTTCGACTCTGGGGTGTTCTTTCCGGTGAGGTCCCCTGTCCTCCGCGTCCAGTTCTTCCTGTGGCTCCTACCCCACCACCGACGCCACCGGATCTTGCCGCAGATGCTTCTGATGATGATAGGGCTGCAGCCAGGGTTGCTGCTGCTGATGCTGCTGATGCTGCTTATGATCAGCAGGTCTTGGCTTATTCAGATGCTCTTTCCGTTTATCGTGATGATTTGGCTGCTTACACTCAGTGGTGCGATGATGATGCTCGTGCTGCGGCTATTCTTACTGCCAGTGTTCTACCTCAGTTTGCTTCTGAGTTTATGAGCCTCGGTACTGTCTTTGAGATGTGGACTCATCTTCGCCAACGCTATCAGCCCTCTGGTGATGCTCTTTACTTGTCTGTGGTTCGCCGGGAGCATGCTCTTCAGCAGGGAGACGCCACTATTGATGAGTTCTACACTTAGAGTTCTGCTATCTGGCGTCAGCTTGACTCCCTTCACACAGCTGTCTGTGGTACTTGCCCGTGTTGCCAGACTGTGAGGTTGGACTTGGAGTTTCAGCGCGTCTACGAGTTCTTGTCACGACTTCGTGGGGAGTTTGAGCCTCGGCGTGCTCAGTTGCTTGCTCGTGGCCGTGTTCCCATTTCTGAGGTGCTTTCTGAGCTTCGTGCCGAGGAGACTCGCCTCCGTTGTGCCGGGTTGCTTCAGGTTCCTTCTGTACTAGCTGCTCGAGCTACTGCTCCACCGGTGTCTTCTCGCTCCAGTCCTCCGCCGCTATTGCCCACTCCTTCTGGTAGTGAGGGTCGCTCTCGCGAGGGCCGATCTCGTCCTCGTACTCACTGTGGCTATTGCAACAAGGATGGTCACCCCGAGTCTGTTTGCTTCCAAAAGAAGCGTGATATGCGTAATAGGGAGCGCAATTCTTCTTCTGGGGCTCATGCTTCTTCCTCGATGTCGTCTTCTGTCTCCTTGACTGAGCAGGATATTGTGAAGCTTAAGCGCCTACTTGTTGCTTCAGGCTCTTCAACGGGTATTGCAGGCTCTGTGACTGGTGCTTCTAGTGCTGAGCGACCACCATCTACACAGTCAGGTACATCCCCATGGATCCTGGATTCTGGAGCTTCATTTCATATGTCTTCCGATTCTTCCGTCTTGTCCTCTCTTAGATCTCTTGATTATCCTATTAATGTTCTAACAGCTGATGGTACTCCTCTTCCTGTCGCTAGTCGAGGCACTCTTTCCACTTCTTCCTTTAATGTTCCAGATGTTTCTTATGTTCCTCGACTTACCATGAACTTATTTTCCGCAAGTCAGCTTACTGATTCTTGATGTTGATTCTTGCACTATCCAGGATCGTCACACGAAGGCTCTGGTTGGGGCTGGCCCTCGCCGCCTTGATTCTCAGGGGCTTTGGGAGTTAGACTGGCTTCATGTTCCTTCTGCTGCCACCGCACTTGCCAGTCCATCAGCCTCTGTCGCTTCAGCTACCAGCTCCTTCCAACAGTGGTATCATCGACTTGGTCACCTTTGTGGTTCTCGACTGTCGTCTTTAGTTCGTCGTGGTCTTCTGGGGCATGTCTCAGGAGATGTCTCTTAACAGTGTCAAGGTTGTAGGCTTGGTAAACAGGTTCAACTACCTTATCCTACTAGTGAGTCGGTGTCTCATCGCCCTTTTGATTTGGTACATTCCGATGTGTGGGGTCCGACTCCCTTCTCTTCCAAAGGGGGTCATCGATATTATATTATATTTATAGATGATTTCTCGCGCTACACTTGGCTTTACTTTATGACCTCTCGTAGCGAGGTTCTCTCTATTTATAAGCGTTTTGCTGCCATGGTTCACACTCAGTTCTCTACACCTATTCGTCTGTTTCGTGCTGATTCTGCTGGCGAATATATCTCCAAAATGCTACGTGGTTTCCTTGCTGAGCAGGGCACTATTGCTCAGTTCTCTTGTCCTGGTGCTCACGCTCAGAATGGCATGGCTGAGCGCAAGCATCGTCATCTTCTTGAAACAGCTCGTGCGATGATGATTGACGCCTCTCTTCCGCCTCATTTTTGGGCCGAGGCTTTCTCCACTGCCACATATCTCATCAACATTCAACCCTCATCTGCTCTGCAGGGTGGTATTCCTCTTGAGCGTCTTTCTGATCGTTCTCCTGATTATTCGGTGCTGCGGTTGTTTGGTTGTATTTGTTATGCTCTCCTTGCCCCTCGAGAACCCACCAAACTGACCGCTCAGTCTGTCGAGTGTGTTTTTCTAGGCTACAGTGATGAGCATAAGGGTTATCGTTGTTGGGATCCAGTCGGTCGTCGGATGCGTATTTCTCGGGACGTGACTTTTGATGAGTCTCGTCCATTCTACCCACAACCATCCTCCTCGACTTTTTCAGTCCAGGATATCTCTTTTCTCACATTCCCTGATACACCTCCCTCTGTGCCTAGTACTCCTACTCCTCGTCCTGCTGTTGCAGATCCGACGCCGTCCTCTCCTATAGTTTCTTCTCCTCCCTCATTGCATGACTCTCCACCTTCATCACTGACACCTTCCTCTTCTCCACCTTCATCATCGATACCTTCCTCTTCTCCACCTTCATCACTGATACATTCGCCGTCTCCACCTCGAGTGATTCCACCTCTCCCCTCCTTTCCTTTCCATTATACTCGTCGTCGACGTGTTGTGGATGAGTCCACTGATGTGCCATCTACTTCGGATGTGTCATCTTCATCCTCTCAACCGACTTATGGTCTTCGTTCTCGGCCTTGTCCGCCCCCAGATCGATATTCTTCTTCTCGCTATGGTCTTTCGACTGTTGTTGAGCCGACTTCTTATTGAGATGTTGTTGTTCATCCTGAATGGCAGTTTGCCATGGCAGAGGAGCTTGCTGCCCTTGAGCGCACCGGCACATGGGATCTGGTTTCTCTTCCTCCACGTGTTCGTCCCATCACTTGTAAGTGGGTCTATAAGATTAAGACTCGCTCTGATGGTTCTCTTGAGCGTTATAAAGCTCGTCTTGTGGCTCGTGGTTTTCAGCAGGAGCATGGTCGTGATTATGATGAGACTTTTGCTCCTGTGGCCCATACGAGCACTGTTCGCACACTTCTCGCCGTGGCCTCTGCTCGCCATTGGTCTGTGTCTCAGCTTGATGTTAAGAATGCCTTTCTTAATGGTGAGTTGCGTGAGGAAGTTTATATGCAGCCACCACCTGGGTATTCAGTTCCTGACGGCATGGTTTGCCGTCTTCGTCGCTCTCTATATGGCCTTAAGCAAGCCCCACGCGCTTGGTTTGAGCGTTTTCCCTCTGTGGTCACTACAGCTGGTTTCTCGCCCAGTGCTCACGATCCAGCGCTGTTTGTCCACCTTTCTCCTTGTGGTCGCACTCTTCTTCTTCTCTATGTTGATGACATGATCATCACTGGCGACGATTCTGAGTACATTGCCTTTGTCAAGGCCCGTCTTAGTGAGCAGTTTCTTATGTCTGATCTTGGTCCCCTTCGTTACTTTCTTGGGATTGAGGTTTCCTCCACCTCTGATGGTTTTTCTATTTCCCAAGAAAAATATATCCAAGATCTTCTTGCTCGTGCGGCTCTTAGTGATGAGCGCACTGCTGAGACTCCTATGGAGCTCAATGTTAACCTTCGTGCTTCTGATGGTGAGATCTTGTCTGATCCAACACGTTATCGTCATCTTGTTGGGAGTCTTGTCTATCTTGCTGTCACACGTCCGGATATCTCCTATCTTGTTCATATTCTTAGTCAGTTTGTTTCCGCTCCCACTTCAATTCACTACAGTCACCTTCTTCGTGTTCTACGATATCTTCGTGGCACGATCTCTCATCGTCTCTTTTTTCCTCGTTACAGCTCCAGGCCTATTCGGATGCTACTTGGGCCAGTGATCCTTCGGATCGCCGTTCACTCTGCTTACTGTGTTTTTCTGGGTGGTTCTCTCATTGCCTGGAAGACGAAGAAACAGACTGCAGTTTCTCGTTCGAGTGCAGAGGCTGAGTTGAGAGCTATGGCTCTTCTGACGACAGAGGTGACTTGGTTACGATGGCTACTTGAGGATTTTGGTGTTTCTGTTACTACACCTACCACCCTCTTGTCCGACAGTACAGGTGCTATCAGTATTGCGCGGGACCCCGTGAAGCATGAGCTGACCAAACATATTGGTGTTGATGCTTATTATGTGCGTGCTGCCGTGCAGGATCATGTTATTGCTCTTCAGTATGTGCCTTCCGAGTTACAGCTAGCGGACTTCTTCACGAAAGCACAAACTAGAGCGCAACATAGATTTCACCTCTCCAAACTCAGTGTTGTGGATCCACCATGAGTTTGAGGGGGGGGGGGGGGGGGGGGGGTGTTAGAGTTATGTTGATGATGGCCTTTGGCCTTTTGTATTCTGTCTTTTGGCATCCTCATGTACATCATATATATGGTGGCTTTGGCCTCCTAGTAATACATGTTGCATATTCCTAACATTTCGAACTAACATAAATTACATGATACTAACACGCCAGAATTGTTTATCGACAGTTCTAAATCTGAGATAGCCAGTAAAAGTAATTGTATACTTACTGGGTTGCTACCTGTGCCAACAGGAAGCTTCTCATCCTCTGACGGTGGTGGTAAACTATGGCAGGCACTTATTTCCTCTAAGCATGCATACCATTTGTCCACACTTATTGCTAGGCATGCACCCTACAGAAACAGAAATATATTGGCACAAGGAACAGAACATGATCAAGAAATAGATATATAAATCACATGGTAATTTCATATAAAAATTGACAAAGTGAAATTTTATGTAAATGATGGAACAAAGATCACCTTCCATATTAGTCCTCTCAGCTCAGGTTTAAGAACCCATAGCCTTCGCAGCCATTCTCTTGCTTCTCTCTGGCCAATTGGATTAGTAGGACTCCAGACAGAAGTATAGTGATCTTTTTCTTTCTCAAGGAATTGTGATAAGAAACCTATATCATACGAGAAAACTTGGTTCTCCAAACTTTCATGGACGTCTGAGAAGTCAAATGAAGCACACTGATTTGCACTGTTTGAAGCTCTTGCGGACCCTGAACCTTTCAGTCTTTTTTCTGTACGGGTCATGTCATTGTTGTTCCATGTACTCATTGTTCCAGGTGGATTGTTTTCAATATCTCTAATAGGTTTTCCAGGAACAGCAAGTAAGCCAGCACGGCAAACTCCTTTGTGACAGTGACCAGGTGCCATGTCTAGACATACATGCTCAAAATTTGATTGATTGACAAAGTTTTGTGTAACTGCAACGGTAGTCTCAAGATTTAAAACACAATGCCACCATCCACTAGGAACAAATATTGTCTCTCCTGGTAATTGTGTGCATTCCAGTGGCTTCTCATGTTCAGCAAGATGAGGATAGATATCAAGCCACCACTGCAAACGATCAAAATAACATGAAATGATATGGTGGTAAAGTTTGGAGAAGAGCAAAAACAGTAATTAATACCTGCAAAGACGTTGGAGTCTCAATGTCAACATCACCATCTTCATCACTTACATGTACTGTGACACCACCAGGCACTCTTCCTGGAGGATACAGTGCCCATCTATGAAATATAAGGTGGATATCATTAGTGAAAACACAAATTCTTGCCCCTTCCGAATGTTCAGCATTGTACAACATGGGACAATCAGCTTTAAATGGTCAAGAGGAGTACAAGTTCAGGTTGTATAGCATATCCTCGCACCGTTCACTGTATAGGGTTGCGGTTTTTAAGTTCCAATTTAAAATTCAAAGCATGCACCCAAGTTGAATCACATCTTTCTATTGCCTTCGGCTATCTTCTGTCTCTGTTCAACATATATGAATATGAGTAAGATTCTCGCACATGATTCTCTCTCACTCCCAAGACATTAACTACGGACATCCTGACTAAATTCGTCTATCGTTAATTCAACTCGCCCAATTGGCTGATTATTTGTGCGAAACTGCTTTTTCACATCAGATTTTAAAATAAGCAACACACAGAACAGCAACCACAAGCTGCACCAAAATAGAAGCTATGCAATGACCTTAAAGAGCCAATAGGCAAGAAATTTTGCACATGATCTGTGAACGTTTATTTAACTGCTACTAGCTTTCAAATTTACAATTACATGGTGAATACCACAGCTTGAGTACACTATTGAGTAAATACGCACACATATATAAAACACATGATCCAACCTTTTTCGGCCACAAAGAAGAGTATTCCACGCACTGGTTAATCCTGGATCAACATGCCAAGAGGCACCTGATCTTTCTGGTCCAATAATAAGCCATCTGAAAGCAGGTCTTTGTTCATATTCCAGGACACCAAAAAGATCTTCTTGAAATAAATGAGGGACTCTGTAATCTTCCAATAGTGCTGGTGTTGTTTCTCCAAACTGCAACAATTTTCTGAACTAAGTTTCTTTTTCTTTTCATGACTTTAGTAGTAAATGAAATGAAGTGATGATTACCTTATCATCAAATATGTAAAGAGGATCTTCGTCATGCTGGAGTTCCATGTAAGAAACATAGTCTTTCAGTTTCATTATTATCTTCTTAGGGCTTCTTTGTGATATCCTAAATGTAACTTCACCATAATCATGCACCAGTTGCTGCACTGTCCATTTAGTCCTTGCTGGCCAGGTTTCAGCCAGTTTAGCAAGCAAAACCTAGTTGTGCAATACCATCGATACGATTTCAGAAAAAAATCATTGCAAAACAATACTGTAGAAAATCCACATGTTGTAAATCTGATTTAAAAGCAAAAGATAATCAATTCTTACTGGGCTTTTTCCATCATACTGAGAATGGAAATGATCCAAAGAAAGGTCATCTTTTCTTTCCACATGTCCATTGTCAAAGGAATAACTACTCAAAGTAGTAAAACATCTATACCATCTCCTGTATAGGTACATTGAATTGAATCCTGCATGAAAATAAGTATGAATAGGGAGATGAACAAGGCAAACAGAACAAATACAAAGTAGATGTACCATACCATCAAAATGACGAGTCTTCTGCTCAAGCTCACTATTTCCGGAGCAAAGACTAAGTCTGAAAATGAAGCGATTCAGTGTCCAACATTTTCAGTCAACTTACGATTATTTTCAAATACAGAATGTAACACGACAAGATAGAATGGTCATATACCTAGACAAAGTTGTTTTCTTCCAAGAACCTTTGTACTCAAGATGACCACCAACAGAAAGGTATTTACTCATCCAGAGAGGTTCCTCGTTGCAAAGTATGTACATGACACTGCAAAGCGCAAAATGATTTAACATGCTGCTCCGTACCATTTTAACGTAGAAATACAAAATGAAGGATGTTCTTAGCTCATGATCTCTAGATAATGACAATGTCAAACATCAGGAACTACTCCCTCTGGTCCTCTTAAACCCGCAGTTTCGGACACGAACACGGTCTTCAAAATACAATTTTGACCAGGGCTACAGTACATGGGGGACAAGATTGTGTGAACCGGTGACTCATCTTTATTTTACTAATGGCCAATGTGGTTTGGAGGAATTTAGTCACTCCCTCCGTTCACAAATATAAAATGTTTATTTCAATATGGACTACATACGGACTGAAATGAGTCAACAAACACACTAAAAACTGTCTATATACATCCGATTTACAAAAAAGTTAGATCCTCTTATATTTGTGAAAGGAGGGAGTATTACTGTAGTATAGGCTGGCTAATCCTTGTTTAATAATTAATTTATTCATGTGACCAATCAATCTGCTGATATCCAAAAACACTGTTAGAAGATCTACGGCACTGAGAGTAGGTGCAGGTGCACCATGGTTCTGAGCAATATTTTCGCACGTATAATCCTTCCCCAGACCCCACCTGGTGTGGGAGCTTTTAGTACTGAGTCTATCCTTTTTTTATAAAAGAAACATATCAGGGAAGAGAGTCCGACATACAGAAATGAACACAGGCGGTTTTGAGTTTTGACCATTAAGCTGATCCAAATGTCCAACATGTAAGTTTTACTGAAATTCTCAGGAAACATATCACTGGGACTCATTTATGTATAAAACCTTCTGTCATTTTAAACAAAAATCTGTCCACCATATTTACTTCTCCATGGATGACCTTTTCTATAGCGGTAGCTCATATATGACCCCCCCCCCCCCCCCAAAAAAAAAAAAAATCCGTTCTATCCCAGTAGCTCATACCATCATACCGCCGCCGTATGTGTCATTTGGCCCATAATAACGCTCACAAATGACCATAATCAAACAAAATTCAGAATCACGCATGGTTAGCTAGTCTACTTGGGTTGAGTGATCACCATAAAAATAAAAATATCAAACCTCAGAATCCACATTCTTAGCTAATGCATGGAGGTAACTGCAAAGCAGAGTAGAAAGGAACAGAAGGGCGAGAGAGATAGAGAGAGACGCGGCGACCTGCTGACGCATGCGAGGCGGCCGATGTCGGTGGGCTGGAGGAGGTCGACGATGGCGCAGAGCAGCTCGTCGGGGAGCACCGCCAGGCCGCCCAGCGCGGCGTCCCTCCGGTCGTTCCCCGCCGATTCCATCGCCGGCGACCGGGCCGGATCGGTGGGCTTGCTGTTGCTGGGTTTGGGTGCGTGCGGGGAGGGAATTGCGCGTTGTGGAGTCGAGCCGGGATGGACACGGACCACGTGACCACGCGGTGGGCCGGAGAAATTTATTTATAGTGGCTAGCTTTTTGAAAAGCGTGGACGCGTATTTGGATTCGTTGATACGGCCTGTCGACTCCATCGGTTTGGCCACGGAGGGGCACGCAACTGTTCACATAGTCCATTAGGATTGCCTAAAACAGACATACTCCATCCGTTCCCTTTATGGGACAGAGGAAGTAGTCCATTAAAACGCGTTTGTTACCTGCATACAGCTTAATCATGTTCGCACGGGAAGAAAAAACATGTTTGACTGTATGTGGAGAGGTCTAACTCGCATCGACACGAACCTTAAAGTAGTCCAGAGTCTGGCTCACTGGAAATGTTTGCATCAGCCGTTTTCAGCAAGCCAGGGTGAGTCGGGCGCAAAAGTGGGGCATGGCGTACGACGCGGTGCAGGGAGAATCAAGGCGGAGATGTCGGGAGAAGGAAATCGACAGAGGCGGGATGACACAAAATCTAGCCTCACCCCCTCCCCCCCCAATTTACTCGGTCACCTCTTGATTTAGGACAAGCCCTTCCTCACTTCTTGGCATCCGCAGCAGCCTCGACGTTGTTGTCTCGGTTAGGGTTAGGAGGACGAGATGACGGCGGCAGCGTCTTCGTCCGCTAGACAGGATGTATCGGGAACTGACAGAAGGAAGGGGAAAACGAGGGTTGATCTAGAGACTGCCATGAAGTACATAAAGCTTAAGGAATCAGAGTTGGACGATGTCTTCGTTTGCGAGGTGGAGATCTCCAAATCGGCAAAATCAGTGCGCTGGCCAGCGGTGGCCAAAGTGTTCACGTAGAAACCGTTTGCATGGCGCCTTGCCATTGATCCCGAGATTCTCGAGGTACTCCCTCCGTCTGGAATTACTTGTCATAGAAATGGATGTATCTAGACGTATTTTACTTCTAGATACATCCATTCCTCTAGATACATCCAGATACATCCATTTCTATGACAAGTAATTCCGGACGGAGGGAGATACGTCCAGATACATCCATTTCTATGACAAGTAATTTCGGACGGAGGGAGTAGATGAAAACCTTTTTGTCATTTAAGAATTGTGTGATGCACTAGAGCCCTTGGCTTTTCAGAGGTTTGATGGTTGCTATCTAGGAATATGATGGCAAGGGCAGGCCGTACAAAGTACCTCTGGACAGGATGCATGTGTGGGTGCACATCCACAGCTTTTGAGAGCTCTGCCATTCAGAGTCGATCATTCATCAGCTTGCACGCTATATTGGCCAAGTGAAGATGTAGCGACCCGATCTCAAGGGGTCGGAGTCTTTGTGCTTAAGTGTCATCCCTGGATCGGTATGCTGACACACACAATACTTGAGGATTTATAACAGAGTTCAAACACACATTTATTACATCGAGAATCCTCAAAAGAGTATTTTTACAATAATGTGGCCTAGGGCCCAATAAAACAAAATAATGCGGAAGCAAATAAGTGTAACGAGTCCATCAACTTCACGAGCAAGCTGAGTGCAGAACAACGACTTATCGCACCTTATTCGTCGTCGGATAAATCTGCAACATGATAAGTTGCAGCCGTGTAGGTCAGTACATGGAATGTACTGGCAAGTCACATCATAAAGTGTAATGAGCCTACATTGTACATGCAATTTGGCTGATGGAAAGCTCTAAGTTTAGTTTTGCATAAAGCTGGTTTTTCCCTATCAAAATTTGTTGTTCTACCTCTACAAAAATCATAAGTATGAGATGGTACCCCATCTCAATCCATTCCAAAATTATGTCAATACCCAATTGATTATTTAAAAGTGATGAGATCTCCCTACATTTCCACTACTAAAAGCTCAAGTTGTCCATGACCGGGGACACGGCTAATCGATTAGATTTTAACTCTGCAAAGGTTGTGCACTTTTCCCCACAAGACTCGACCACCTCCTTGATCGGAAGATCGAGACATAGTCTTTCTACAGCATTTCCCCTAACCCACGGATAGGCCGGTACACCTACATCATCTACATCTGCTAGCCTATCCCGGAAGAGGTCACACCATCTACTCAACTAAGCCAGAGCCCATATTGGCTTGCGGCTGCACACGGAAGCTTATAGACATGAAAACAAGGTTGATCCCTTTGAGCCTGGGTGGACGGACCACTAGTGTGCACTCCCATGGATTCCCATGAATGCTCCCACTGTACTTCGCCACCATACAAACCAATTTCCACCCAGGTAGTTCATTAAAGTCTTGGTCCTAATTACTACTTTGTCACTCATATCTCCATGTGAAAACACTCCCCAATCCACGTCTACTTGGCGAAGCATTATAATTTAACACGATGGCGACAAAGATGTACGGTTCAGACCTACCTCAAATGAACTACTGGGTGCAAAGCATAGTCATACGACATAATTTCCTAACATGCAATCCTACAACAAAGGACCACGAGCATATATAAAACATAGGTAAAAATAGGTGTGATCAAAATGTAACTTGCCTTCGTGCTGGGAGTGAAGTTCTAGGGAGTGGTAGTACTCTGCTTCGTACTCCGGACAATCTAGCGCAAAGTAAAAAAAATCACATAAACAAGCATTCATACAATTCAAAGAAACATGCAACAAAATATTTGCAAAAGCCAAATAAAATCCAACACAAGTCATTAGCATGAAAATTTTGAAAGTATAAAACCACGTGTGAAATAGTGTTCAAAATTCGTGACGTGCACTAGTGTTCCTACAAGGCATACTAGCAATTTTATAATTATCAGCAACTAATTGTGTAGAAGATATTGTGGCAAAGATCCGTGGCATAGGATTTAGTTTGTGTGACGCGGTGCAAAAAGAATCACGTCAAACGAACATACCGTTTGGAAGATATGGCCTAATAGAGTTTGAATTCAAATATGAATTAAATTCAAATTTGAACTTGTAAAAGTTTTCAATGATGGGTTGTCTGGTTAGGGCTATTCGAGACGAAAATTTGGCCGCTGATTTCATCTCGTTTGGATCTACGGTTAAAAAGTTAAGGCCGTTTGAAGTTTTGAATCAAATAAAAAAAACTGCAGCTAAAAAAAACATTGGCCACGTGGCGGCCGGTGGTTGGCTGAGCGCTATTCGCTGCGATGGCTATACGGTGGACGTCCGCGCGTTACCTAAACTGAAAGAAAACCGGCCCGGTTGTTTTTAAAATAAAAACCGCGGTTAACCGCGTACCGGTTCGGGAATATATAAAAAAAACTAGATCTAACCTACCGGTTCGATCTAATAAAAAAAACGACCTAATCTAATATGAACGAGCGAGGCGAGGGCTTACAGAGGCGAGGCGTGGCACTGGGCAGGAAGCTCGTCGGCGGCGGGGCGGCAACTGCGGCGGGCTCCGGCGTGGGCAAGGTGGTCGGGCGGGTGCGTCTTGTAGGGGGCGTTCGGGCGGTGGTGACGACGGTCGGCGGCAACGACCGGATGGAGCGGGGCGAGCTCCTGTACTCCGGCGAACTCCGACAACGTAGGTCGGACGGGAAGCTGTTCCGGCGACCCTAAGCGGCAAAAAAGATGTCAGTGAGATGCACAAGGATGAGGGGGTCCGATTTCATGAAGAAGAAGAGGCAGGGGAGGTTCACCGGCGACGTGGCACTCCGGCGAAGGACTCGGCTCCGGCGAGATGCGAACGGCGACGATGGTGGCTGTGAGCGGCGAGAGGTGGAGTAGGTCGGCTGAATGGAACAAGGAGCATCGGGGCCTTATATAGGCGCGGTCTGGGGTCCGGGAGCGCGGGGATAAGCTTATACCGAGAGCCTCGCGCGGCCGGTGCGGGAGCGACGAGCGTTGGGTTATCCCGTGGACTGTGGGAGGTTAGAGACGACCTGGGGCCGGGCCCCACTTGCTAGGTACATGAGAGAGAGAGACTAGCGAGAGAGAGAGAGACATGGGTGAACGTGGGGAGGGCGCAGGGGCGAGCGAGCGCTGGGGTGGCTCGGCCTGGCTGGCCGCTTGGCCTGGCTGGCCACTTGCACGTGTTTTGAGACAAAACCAAAAAATATATATATATATATATATATATATATATATATACATATATAAATATAAAAAAGTAGTAATTTATAAAATCACTTTTGATATTATAGAGCATAGTGAACATTTTGTTCTGCTCAAATAATTCAGAAAAATGTTTTCTTATGCAATAATTTAACTTTTGGCTAACAAAATAATTTCAAATGCAACTTTAAAACACCAAATGCAATTCAAATACTTTCCCACTCGTTTATATTTTTAGGAAGTCATATTATCCTCTCTCTATTATTTTATGTGAGTGGGAAAACTTTGAACATCATAAACTCCAAATGCAATAAAAATATGATATGCAATATGATGATCCTATTAACATCCTAAATTAATAAAATTGGGATGTTACAAACCTACCCCCCTTAAGATGAATCTCGTCCTCGAGATTCGGGTTGGCCAGCAAAAAGGTGAGGATGGTCACGCTTGAGATCTTCCTCTTGTTCCCAAGTGGCTTCCTCCTCGGTGTGGTAACTCCACTGAACCTTGCAGAACTTGATGACCTTGGTACGAGTGATCTTCTCGGAAGTCTCAAGAATCTTGACCGACTTCTCCTCATAAGTTAGATCGTTCTCCAACTGAATTGCTTCTAGAGGCACTGTATCTCTCAAAGGAATATCTGCCATCTCTGCATGACACTTCTTCAATTGGGAAACGTGAAACACATCGAACTCCTGACAAACCCTCTGGTAGTTCCAACTTGTATGCAACTTCCCCTCTGCGTTCCAGAACTTTGTATGGCCCCACAAACCGTGGTGCTAACTTTCCTTTGACTCCAAACCTCTTGATACCTCGAATTGGAGACACTCGAAGATATGCTCTATCTCCCACTTCATAAATCACTTCCTTGCGTTTAGCATCGGCATAACTCTTCTGCCTAGACTGAGCTATCCTGAGTCTATCACGGATCAACTTGACCTTCTCCTCAGAATCTCAAATCAAATCCGATCCAAACAATTTGCGATCTCCAACTCCATCCCACATCAATGGTGTTCTGCACTTCCTCCCATACAATGCCTCAAAAGGGGCCATCTGCAAACTGGCTTGGTAACTGTTGTTGTACGAGAACTCTGCATAAGGTAAGTTATCGTCCCAACTAGACCCGTAGTCTAGCGCACAAGCTCTCAACATGTCCTCCAGAATCTGATTCACTCTCTCTGTCTGCCCATCTGTCTGTGGATGGAAAGCTGTACTGAACTCTAGCCTGGTACCCAAAGTTTCGTGCAGCTGATGCCAAAACTTTGAAGTAAACTGTGTTCCTCTATCTGATACAATGGTCCTCGGAACTCCATGCAGACATACGATCCTGGTCATATATATCATTGCCAGCTTAGCACTCGTATAGGTAGTCTTCACTGGGATGAAGTGAGCCACCTTGGTCAAGCGATCAACAATTACCCAAATGGAATCATAACCTGAACGGGTCCTAGGTAATCCTGTGATAAAGTCCATGCCAAGTTTATCCCATTTCCAATCTGGTATCAGCAATGACTGAAGTAAACCTGCTGGTTTCTGATGCTCTGCCTTTACTCTCTAACATACATCACATACTGCTACGTACTCAGCAATTTCCCTCTTCATACCGGTCCACCAAAAAATTTCCTTCAAGTCCAAATACATCTTGGTGTTTCCCGGGTGTACTGAGTAAGGCGAATCATGAGCCTCCTGAAGAATCAACTTCCTGATCTCTGGATCATTGGGCACACAAATACGCTGCTCAAACCATATGGTTCCATGCTCATCCTCACGGAATCCTTCTGCCTTTCCTTTGCTGATCCTCTCCTTTATCTCAACAATACCTTGATCCAACTTCTGAGCTTCTCTGATCCTTCCCAACAATGTGGACTGAACTTCGAGTGCGGCAACATAACCTCTTGGAACTATTTCCAACTGGAGATCTCTAAGTTCATCACACAACTCCTGAGGTAATCCTCCTGCGATAAGAGTGTTAACATAACTCTTATGGCTCAAAGCATCTGCCACGACATTGGCTTTTCCTAGATGATAATGCAAACTCATGTCATAATCCTTGATGAGCTCCAACCATCTCCTTTGCCTGAGGTTCAACTCTTTCTACGTGAAGATATACTTCAAACTCTTGTGATCGGTGTAAACATCACATTGATTTCCGATAAGGAAATGCTTCCAGGTCTTGAGTGCATGCACCACTGCTGCTAACTCCAAATCATGCGTGGCATAGTTCAACTCATGAGGTCACAGCTGACGTGAGTCATAAGGTACAACCTTTCCTTCTTGCATAAGAACGCCTCCAAGTCCTTGACGTGAAGCGTCGCAATACACTTGAAAATCCTTGTGTATATTCGACATAATTAGCACTGGGGCTGTAACCAAACGTTTCTTCAACTCCTGGAAACTGGCTTCACATTCCTCAGTCCAAATATACTTGGTGTCCTTCTTCAACAATTCTGTCATGGGCTTTGCAATCTTGGAGAAATTCTCAATGAACCTCCGATAATATCCTGCAAGTCCAAGGAAACTACGGATCTCACTGACTGAGGTCGGTGCCTTCCATTCTGTGACTGCTTCTACCTTGGAAGGGTCCACGACTATTCCTTTTCCTGACACATGTCCGAGGAATCCGACTTCCTTCAACCAAAACTCACATTTGCTGAACTTGGCATACAACTGATGTTCTCTAAGATTCACCAGAACTAAGCGCAGATGTTCTGCGTGCTCCTCCTCATTCTTGGAGAAAACCAATATATCATCAATGAATACCACAACAAACTTACCCAAGTACTCCATGAATACCTTGTTCATCATGCTCATAAAATAGGCAGGGGCATTAGTCAAACCAAAAGACATGACTGTATACTCATAAAGCCCATACCTCGTGGTAAAAGTTGTCTTAGGTATATCCTTCTCACGGATCTTCAACTGATGATAACCTGATCGAAGGTCAATCTTGGAGAAAACAATAGCTCCTTCTAGCTGGTTAAACAAATCATTGATCATCGGCAGTGGATACTTGTTCTTGATGGTCACCTCGTTCAAGGAACGATAATCCACACACATCCTCAAGGTTCCATCCTTCTTCTCCACTAAGAGTACTGGGGCTCCCCAAGGTGATGAACTCGGGCGAATATACCCCTTCTCCAGTAACTCCTCAATCTGCTTCTTGACTTCCGCTAGATCATGAGCGGGCATCCTGTATGGCCTATTGGAGATAGGTCCGGTGCCTGGTAGCAACTCAATCAGAAACTCAATCTCCTGATCTGGTGGCATACCGAGTAACTCCTCTGGAAATACATCGGGATAATCCTTCACCACTGGTACTTCTTCCTGGACAACTCCCGTAAGAGAGTTCACCCGAGTCCTCTTAGGCTTAAGCCTGGATACATACTTGATCCTTTTCTTCTCTGGAGTGGTGAGAAGAATCGATCTACTGGCACAATCAATGCTTCCCTCGTACTTGGACATACAATCCATACCTAGGATTACATCCAACCCTTGTGACTCAAGTACGATCATATATGTGGGAAAAACATGTCCCCCTATGTTCAAAGGTAACCGAAAACACCCGTGACTAGTCATAGACTCTGCTCCCGGGGAACTCACTAGAATAGGTGACTTAAGAGCTACGGTAGGCAACTTATGTGTAAGAGCACATTTCTTCATGTGTGGTTTTGGTAATTGATGACAATCCCTATGGGCTAATGGTTGCCTTGAGTTATATTCGAAGGATTTGTCCATAGGCACTTCTAGAAGTCCATCTGTTGGTTTCAAGGAGTTTATATGGTGACCAAGGTGGTATTCAAGGTTTTATCCAAAGATTGGTCATAGAGAAGATATGATACAAGGTTGATCAAGACTAAGTCAAAGAGTGAATCAAGTTGATCAACACACAAAGTGTACAAGATGTACCAAGAGGGATCAGGTGATCTCATGGTACGGTAAGTATTGTCCATTACGCTTTGTGTACTAACCCATGGTCTACATGAGAGTTCTATGTGGGGTTAGGTATGTTTCCATGGGCTTGCGTCAAGTGGAAGATCTCATACAACCCATGGAGGATGACATCAAGTGGTGATCGTCATCAAGATTACGGTGTGCAAGTTCAAGTGGAGCATCATGAAGAGATCATGCTTGAAGCTGGCCGTCCATTGTGGTGACAATGGACTTGTGAAGATGTGACGAAGAGTGGCTCACCCATAGTGGAGTATGGGGGAGCAATCAACTAGTCTTCATCGAGCCAACACAATCAAGAAAGGTGGTCCATCTTGAGGAAGTCAAGATCATCATCATCTAGCTCAAGTGGACTATGTGCAAGGTATAGGTTTGCCCTTGATAGGTTTTCTATTTTACCGGTCTCATGGTGGTAGTTGGGAGACCGGGTTATAGAATCGATAGCCGTACTATCAAGGGGGGCTCTCAAGTGAGTAGCTTGATCGTATCGTTCGTTGAGAGCTCAAACCAGTGCATTCTTCGCATCATCATCTTTCTTGGTTCTTTGTTGGCTTTTATCTATATGTGGGTTCTTGAGCTTATGGTCAGCCTCATGACAAGCTCAAGTTCATCGAAAACGGAGTCCATATGCATCTTCTATGATGTTTTTGATGTTGGAGTTTTTGCCGGTTCTTCATTCATAGAGGTTTCACATCTCTATATCATTGGCATTTTCATACTGCCTCTTCTTAAGATAACCAACAAGCTTGAGTTTGCTCAATTCGGAGCTCATTTGCAGAAGTTATGGCAGTTCTGGTCTTACCTGTTTTCTTGATGCGGTTATACCGCTGTCCCGACCGATTACACCGCTCGCTCCAGTCATCCGGTTTAGCCACCACTCCAGGGGTGATACCCTGGGGGTGCTGCCACTGAGTGGTCTCCAGCGGTTGTACCGCTGCCCCCGGGCGGTTGTACCACCCACAGCTGGGTGATCCAGGGTGGCAGCCCTGGGCGGTTGAACCGGCCCAGCACCGGGCTTCAACCGGACACGGTTCTGTTGAGCTGCGGTTGTTGGGCGGACGTGGGCCGGTTGTACCGCTATATTACTATAGCCCAGTACTACCGGTGTCCCTAGCGGTTGTACCGCTCGGGACTTTGCCTTGTCCAGCACTCGAGCCGAGCGGTTGCACGGGGAGGAACCACCACCGCAGGTTCTGTTGTGATGCGGTTGTTGGCCGGTTGTTGGGCGGTTGTACCGCTTTATTACTATAGCCCGGTTGTACCGCCCGCATCACCGGTTGTACCGCCTGTGTGTTATTTTGCACATAACGGGCAGATTCGTGGGGACCTATTTAAGGGGGTCTTCTTCCCCAATGGTTCCCCAACTCTTGAGCTCGTTTTGCCCCCCATTGTTGACCTTCTTTGAGCTTGCTATCTCTCAATCCCTCCAATGATTCTTGCTAGTTCTTGAGGGAAAAGGGAGAGGAGATCTAGATCCACATTTCCATCAATCACTTTCTCCTCTATGTGAGGGGAACCCCTTGGATCTAGATCTTGGAGTTCTTGGTGTTCTTCTTTGTTCTTCCTCTCATTTTCCTCAATAGCATTAGTTGTTGTGGTGGGATTTGGGAGAGAAGGACTTGGGCACTCCGTGTGCCCTTGCCATTGCATTTGGTGCATAGGTTTGAGTTCTCCACGGTGATGCGTGGAAGTGAAGTTTGAGAAGCTTATTACTCTTGGGTGTTTGAGCACCCTAGAGCTTGTTCCTCTTGGGTGCCTTGGCGTCCTAGATGGTTGGTGGTGTCTCAGAGCTCAATCATTGTGGTGTAAAGCTCCGGGCAAGCATCGGGGCCTCCAATTAGGTTGTGGAGATTGCCCCGAGCAATTTGTACGGGTACCGGTGACCGCCCCCATGGGTTGCCAAAGTGTACGGACCGGTGACCGCCCCCAAGGGTTGCCATTTGTACGGGTTCGGTGACCGCCCTCAAGGGTCCCTTAGTGGAATCACGGCATCTTGCATTGTGCGAGGGCGTGAGGAGATTACGGTGGCCCTAGTGGCTTCTTGGGGAGCATTGTGCCTCCACACCGCTCCGAACGGAGATTAGCATCCGCAAGGGTGTGAACTTCGGGATACATCGTCGTCTCCACGTGCCTCGGTTATCTCTTACCCGAGCCCTTTACTTGTGCACTTTACTTTGTGATAGCCATATTGTTTCTTGTTATATATCTTGCTATCACTTAGTTGTTCATCTTGCTTAGCATAAGTTGTTGGTGCACATAGGTGAGCCTAGTTGTTTTAGGTTTTGTGCTTGACATATTAAACGTTAGTTTTATTCCGCATTTGTTCAAGCCTAAACCGTAATTATTTTAAAGCGCCTATTCACCCCCCTCTAGGCGACATCCACGTCCTTTCATTATGCTTATCCACAAATCCCCTTGATATGAATGAATGCGATGCACCAGTGTCAAATAGAATGAGTGTTGGAAATGAATTAACCAAGAACTTACCAATCACTGCATCTGGCTGCTCATAGACTTCTTCCACATTGACATGGTTGACATGCCCCTTAGTGAAAGGATTGGGCTTCTTGCCTCCAGAACTTCCATTGCCATTCCCATTCTGCAGCTCGGGACACTCATTGGAGTAGTGCCCTGTCTTCTTGCACTTGAAGCAGGTGATGTGACTCAAATCCTTCCTCACTGGTGTAGCAGGGGTAGGGTGATGGTGATTGCCGTTTCCTCCATTCCCATTGCCATTATTATGGCCATTGTGGTTGTGTCCATTGCCTCCATGCTGAGAATGACCACCATGGTTATGATGGTTGTGCCCTCCAAACTTACTGTGTCCTATACCAGAATATCCTGAGAAAGGGGCGGAGCGAGGCTTCTGCTGAGCTCCAGACTGAAACTTGCCTTGACCATATTTCCTCTTGCGATTTTCCATCTGCTAATGCTTGCCCTCTAGAGTGATTGCCTTCTCCACCAACTCTTGATAGTTCTCAAAAGTCGCTACCATCAATTGAATTCCTAGCTCGTCGTTCAGCCCCTCCAGAAACTTCTCTTGTTTAGCTGCATCGGTCACCACGTCACCTGGAGCATAACAAGACAACCTGCTGAAGTCATCAACATACTCTGACACTGTGCGACCTCCTTGGCGCAAGTTGCGGAACTCCCTCTTCTTAAGAGCCATAGCTCCCGCTGAAACATGAGCAGTGCGGAACGCCTGCTGGAACTGAGCCCAAGTCACATTCTCCATGGGGTACGTGGCGGTGTAGTTCTCCCACCACGAAGCTGCTGGTCCATCCAGTTGGTGAGAGGCAAACCTCACCTTCTCCTGATCAGTGCATCCTGTTGTGGCAAGCTTCCTACCCATGTTGCGAAGCCAGTCATCTGCGACGATCGGTTCCGGGCTGCTCGTGAAGATTGGAGGATTCAGCCTCAGAAAACGGGTAAGGTTCTCAATTGGTGGTGGAGGTGGAGGTGGAGGTGGCGGTGGAGGCGGGTTGTTGTTGTTCTGGTTCATATTCTGCATCAACAGTTGTATCATCTGGTTCTGGGTATGGAGCAATTGTTCCAAGGCGGGTGGGATATCATTCCCTGAGCCACTCCCGGAAGGGTCGCGCCTTGGTGGCATCTGTTGGGTCAACATAGATGAGGTATAGATAGAATTAGGCCTAAGGGAGAAACACTACCCATATGCAAATGATGGCAATAAAAATCCAAATCACTCCAATTCAATTCAATCAAAGAGTTCACACGAAACAAATCTAAGGCGAGCCATGTCACAAGATTTGACAAGGTCCCACAAATAAATCAAATCAAATACTAATCGAATATCGAATCCTAATCTCTCATGGTGGTCTAAATCTACTCCTCATCGGAAGAGACCAAGTCTACCATGTTGATATCAGCTCCAGCTGCATCACTCTATATCTCCTCATCATCGTCCTCATAGTCCCTCCTCTGTACAGAACAGACCGTTTACTATATAAAAAATGCAAACGCTTTTTTTTATTATTAACCGTTTGTGTACTTGTCATTTCTCCCTCCTCTGTCCCGTCTTGTCATCGCGTTGCCGCCCGAAGATTCCAGTGCACGCTTCGGGAATGTGCATGCGTTTCTTTTGGCCTTCCCGTTCCCGCGCAATCGCGCAGGTTCCTGCACAAGCTTCCTGCTCGGCTCGCCAAAATCCCCCAAACCCCCAATGCTTGGTCGCCTGTTTATAAACCCTCATGCCCGGCGAATCCACATCGCATTCATTCCCTCCCCGCCCGTAGCTTCTCTATAGTTTGCTTCTCCCCCAATCGCCAATGGCACCTGTCCGTCGTCGTCGCTCCGCCACTCCGCCAGAGGACAACTCCAGCTGGGAGGCTGCACCGTATTTGCGGCGCAGTCCCCGGAAGCGTGTAGTGCGCGTGGCGTCCTTGTTGGGTGTGCGCACGCCACCCACCACACGCTCTGCCACCTTTGCCCAAAGGTAGTTGCTGCCGGCGACTGCCGTGGCCGCCACCCCATCGCCGGACGCCGTTGTCACCACCCCACCATCGGCCGCTTTGGCTGCCACCACACCATCGTCCGCCTTGGCAGCCACCCCATCGTCAGCCGCCGGGGCCATCACCTGCTCCGCCACCGTGACCCGAAGGCAGTAGGAGGAGGCCGCAGCCGAAGCCCAACCGCTCGGCTTTTGCGTCAGCGGCTTTGCGCGCTACATCAACTTCCTACATGAGGAGTAGGAGCTCCAGGTCGAGCATGCAAAGAGGCTCACCGCCGCCATGGCCGCAGCAGACGCTGCAGCTGTGGCGCGGAATGAGGAGATCTACGCTGAGTCCCGCCGCTTCGAGGAGGCACGTCAGGAGCGGCGGAGGGCAGCATCGGCACGCGACGAATTCGACTTCTCTAGCTCGTCGGTAGGCTCCTCCTCCTCTGCCTCCTACTAAACGCGCTCGGCAGAGGAGAGGCTGCTGGAAGTAGTACAAAGCTCCTCCTCCGTAGTATTTAGGGGCTATTTTGTTTAGTTCATCTAACTATATATATGGTTGAACTGTACCACGTACTTTAAATTAGCTAGTATATATAGTTGAACTAGCTATTTCAGTACGTGGCAGGTAACAATTCGGGAAAAGTTTGTTTGGTTCAGCTGTCTAGTTGAACTGTTTTGTACATAGACCACTGTTTAATCTATGAATGAAATCTATGTTTACTGAATTTCAGTTGCAAAATTGCACAGTAATAGAGATTTTGTTCCTGCAAAATTTGACAAATGTCAGTGTTACAATGATGTTAAATGTCAATATTACTAGATCGACAAATGCCAATGTTTCCAATTTGACAAATGGAAATGTGCCCAATATGACAGATGCAAATCTGAACTCATTGTCTGTACTAAGCACACAGGTCATCATACACAAACATTTGCGATGACGCAATGAAAAAAATCCTTCGCGCCAGATTTTGACTTGGCTTAGTAGCGAAGGAACCATTGCCCTCGGTCTGCATACATATATTCTATCTGAAACGTTTGCGATGAAGGTCAAAGGACACGCCTCCCCGATGAGCGTGCGGAGGACTGCTCGCACGCCTCCCGTCTACCTCAAACACTTGTCTGCACGCTACCTCCTTGCCAATACAGAGTGCGACGCGTGGCGACACGTTAATGGTCAGGAGAACGTCCACGTTTTATAAATAATACACCCATATGTGATGGTAACGTGACAACTTTTTGTTCCAAAATGCCTTTGTTGGCTATTAATAATGTTTGTGCCTTCTCTCAAAGTGGACACAAAAAAAAACCACAACATATTTGTGCTATATGATGAGGCCCTGCCCAATAGAGACCTTGTGGTTGTAGTTAAATTTTGAATTATGTACACAAAAAACTCAATTATTGTATTAAAAATCCAGATGACCCCTTAATTTATTCATATTTTTGCACTTCACACCTATTTGTCTATGTTGTTTCCATAAAAAAAATCAAGGAGAGAAGAGGCATCGGATGTCGTTTCACCCACAGATGTGACATGGATGTTCCCTATCGAAACGACAAAGCTTCTTGTGAGAAACTCCGGTTTGTAAGAGGCTTGTGCCAAAACATGTCCAAGTTGACAAATTTTTACCACGACATATGTGTGCCCTTGTCATGACATACTATGCCAAGTTTCACACATAAAAGGTGAACGTTCCCTATCGGAACCACATGTCTTTCTTGTGAGAATCTCCGGTTTGTAAGAGGCTTGTGCCAAAAATTATCCAAAATTGGGCAAAAAAATTACTACAACACACAACAGGCAATGTCATGACATCATGCCCAAGTTTCATGAATTTCTGACGAGGTTTGGATTTATAGGAATTTAAAAACCAAGTTTCCCAATGTTTGTGGCCGAGCCAAGACACTGAGATGTTTGAAATTCATTCTCATTTCTTGCGTGGGACCTAAACATGCATCCAGGGAAATGTATATGATTTTGAACCTATTTTCATGCGCTATACCTTGTGATTGTAGTTCAAATTTGAATTATGCACATTAAATGCCTAGAAAAATCAATTAATGTATTAAAATAGCCAAACGAACCCTGGAAAATTCCATAGTTTAGCATGACAGTCATGTTGCTCTGTGGTGACTCTAGAAATAAATTCAAGGCGAGAAGAGATAGCGGATGTTGTTTCACACATAAAAGGTGAACGTTCCCTATCGGAACCACATGGCTTTCTTGTGAGAATCTCCGGTTTGTAAGAGGCTTGTGTCAAAACTTGTCCAAAATTGGGCAATTTTTTTACCACAACACACAACAGGCAAGGTCATGACACCATGCCCAAGTTTCATGAATTTCTAACGAGGTTTGGATTAACAGGAATTTAAAAACCAAGTTTTCCAATGTTTGCGGCCGAGTCAAGACGCTGAGATGTTTGAAATTCATTCTCATTTCTTGCGTGGGACCTAAACATGCATCCAGGGAAACGTATATGATTTTTGAATCTATTTTCATGCGCTAGACCTTGTGGTTGTAGTTCAAATTTTAATTATGCACATTAAATGCCTAGAAAACTCAACTAATGTACTAAAAAGGCCAAACGAACCCTGGATTCCATAGTTTAGCATGACAGTCATGTTGCTCTATGGTGACTCTAGAAATAAATGAAAGGCGAGAAGAGACAACGGATGTTGTTTGCACATAAAAGGTGAACATTCCCTATCGAAACCACATGGCTTTCTTGTGAGAATCTCTGGTTTGTAAGAGGTTTGTGCCAAAACTTGTCCAAAATTGGTTTTTTTACCACAACACATAACAGGCAAGGTCATGACACCATGCTCAAGTTTTATGAATTTCTGACAAGGTTTTGATTTACAAGAATTTAAAAACCAAGTTTCCCAATGTTTGCGGCCGAGCCAAGACGTTGAGATGTTTGAAATTCATTCCCATTTCTTGCATGGGACCTAAACATGCGTCCAGGGAAACGTATATGATTTTCAACCTATTTTCATGCGCTAGATCTTGTGATTGTTGTTCAAATTTGAATTATGCAAATTAAATGCCTAGAAAACTCAATTAATGTATTAGAAAGGTCAAACGAACCCTGGAAAATTCCATATTTTAGCACGACAGTCATGTTGCTCTATGGTGACTCTAAAAATAAATTCAAGGCGAGAAGAGATAGTGGATGTTGTTTCGCACATAAAAGGTGAAAGTTCCCTATGGGAACCACATGGCTTCTTGTGAGAATCTTCGGTTTGTAAGAGATTTGTGCCAAAACTTGTCCCAAATTGGGCATTTTTTTACCACAACACACATGAGCCATGACATGACACCATGCAAAGTTTCATGAACTTCTAAAGATATTTGGATTTGTTGGAATTTGAAAAACACAGATTCTCAATGTCTACGGCCGAGCCAAAATACCGAGAGGTTTGAAATTCATTGTCATTTCTTGCATGGGACCATAACATGTATCCAGTGACACATATATGATTTTTCAACCCTTTCAGGTGCACTCTAACACGTGCTTAACTGCAGTTCATATTTGAACTATGCACATGGAATGTCTAAAAAACTCTTTAAATGTTTAAAAAGGCCTAAACAACCCTGAATAATTCCATATTTCAACAAACACTCCTATAGTTGCATGTTCACTGCAGATAAATGTTCTTGCAATCTAAACACCTTCAATTGCCGATGTAACCTCATTTTTCATTTCAAAACAATATGAAAATCAAGTACATCGCAAACAGTTCTTGATCATGAAACGTGTGTGATGTGGTATAAAATATCTTGGGCCAATCCTCATATATGGCTTACGCCGGAAGCTTCATCGTCTATAGTCCACCGCCGGCGCGTCAACCACACAGTCACACTTACTCCCCAAGACTACTGGACTGTTCAAATGTCACCGGTGAAAGATGGGGACGTGGATCCACGTCGTGAAGGCAACTTCGGCGACCCACTCCGACCCAAGGGCGACCGCATCAGCCATGAACGCGCTCACAACATCCATGAGCGCGGGCGCAATCTCCGACAGGGCGGCTGCAACCGCCAAAAGGGCTTCTGCTGCACCTGAGATGGCGGCAGCAACATCCGCGACCGGGATAGCAAATGGCGAGAACGGCACAACATATGTCCGTTCCTCGTCGGCCGCTGTAGCCATGATGGTGGCTGCCCAAGCCTATGTCAAGGCCGCCCACGTCCAGCTCGTGTTGGTCACCACACAAATAGCAACGACCTTCTCCGACACCGGTCGACAACCTACATCCGAAGAGTTGGCAATCGCCGAGAGCGCTTGGGCAGCCGTCCATTCGTCGGTAGCCTCCCTAGTAGAGATGGAGGCCGTCAACGCCCGGACCACGGTCGCCCACACCCGACTCGTGGCTCCTTTTCCAAAGAGATGGCGGACACAGACTGCGAGATTCTTGCGGAGTATGTGGCGATGGATGCCATGGAGCCCCTTCCCCTGGAGGTCGTCGAGCACGAGCTGGTCATGGAGGATGTGGCAGAGATCGACGAGCGTACGGTGGAACATTAGTCTTTGTTTAGAGCGCTGGTCTTTTGTTAGAGTAATGTTTAGGTCAACCAGCTCTGTTTAATTGCTCGATTAAGTAAGTGTGGGTTGTGGCGTAGGCTCTTTTGTGTAGTACCCAAATTAGCAATTGATGTTAAATTATGCGACGACATGGATGACCATTGTAACCAGGGAAATCCGGTCCAAATTTGCCGCCATATCCCCATTCCGTCTTCCAAATAAAAATGAAATTCAAGTACATCACACACAATTTGTTGGCACGAACCGTGTGCAATGTAGTATCCAATCTTACGTCGGAAGCTTGGACACAAAAATGTGCACGTTCAAGCTCATCACACACGGGGTAAAGTACATAATTCGTTTGTGATGTATAGATATCGCAAACAATTCTGAATAATTTGCACGTTCAAGCTCATCACACACGGGGTAAAGTACATGTTTCGTTTGTGATGTTAGATATCGCACACAGTTCTGAATAAGGGAATGTGTCCGATGAGACTTTCCGCGCTAGTTTTTTGCTGCACCGAACGAAAATTTTGGGATACCGCGGAAGTATCTACCTCCCTCACCCCCGGTACCAATCAAAACCACATTTCCCCTGTTTCCTTGTCCCTTTACTAGTTCAAACCTTCACTGCTTGCTTGCAGTGCCACCTCCTCGCCGGCGACACTCCTTCCTGTTGCTCGGCCTCGTCCATCTAGTCAGGTAATCGACACCTCCCCAATACCCCCTCCTCCTCCATCCCACATGGCCCGAACACCGGCGCGACACCTTCCACCCAAATCACCGCCCCATCCTCCAAATAATTTTCGCTGAAAGCCATGGTGCACACAGTATATCCACGATCTCAAGAAGCGTTTGGCAACGGAGAAGCAAATTGTGGTTGCACGCGCGAATAAGGTAACGATGGTTGCCATGCGTGCCACCGTTGACGCCTCATGCGCGGACGCCGCCATGCGGTTGGCTCCTATAAACGACAGCTCGTGGTCTTTTCTCGAGGGCACCGCAAGTGTGTTTGATGAAGACTACGAGGTGTTTTCTCAGCGTGCCCGTGCTTACCTCAGATCCGAGCCGACATGTTGGTCTCGGGGCAGGATCAGACCATTCACCACTACGAGGGGTGCACCCATGGTGTGGAGGCCTCGCTCTCTTCCAAGTTGAAGGAGCCCATCGTCATCGATATCTCCGACGATGAGGAATATCTTGTTTTTCTTAGCTTTATCACTAAGGACCTATGTTCAACTACCTACGCCGGTTAAGCATGTTTCATTTACCTGTTGCATGTGCTGCTCCTTCCTTTCATTTAGAAATTCCAGTTAAATGTCCAATGTAATTCTACTTGCAATCTGATCTTCTAGTATGTTCTATTGTGCAATGTGGTGCTTAGATAACTGTTTGGTTCATTTGTTGTGGTGATCATTTAGCTATTTAGTTCAGTTCTGCAATGTGATGTTCGATTGTTGTTGGTACAATTTTGTATTGTTATGCATGTGAGAAATAAATTGAATTTAGATGTACTAAACACATGTGAAACATATACAGTTGCTATATTTCCTAGTTCTTAGCACGCTTGGTTTAGATAACTGGATTTTCCATGTGGCTCAAATTAATCTGTTGGATCTGCAATGTGTTTATTTTTCATTAACATATTTCACTGATAGTATGCCAAATATCACTTATAACCTGATCAATTTCTATCTTAAATATGTTGCAGGGGGAAGCAATGGGAGACACTGAAGTTTACCATCGAGGTTTGCACATCCATGGTCCTTTGGCTAATAGCACATCATTGTGCAATTGCAAGAATCATTCTAATATTAAGGTTTTTAATAATTTATTCTTGCACATGTAGGTCCTGCTGTAAGAGGTTTAGACCCACTGTTCGACCCTTTTTGCACGTGGGGAAATAAGGTGTCCTTGAATATCAGTCAAATCAAGAAACTCAAAAAGATTGTTAAGATAAAGAAACTAGCTACGAAAAACAACAAGATATTTGTCTGCACAATGAAGAAGACTTCAGTCAACTATAGGATGGTACCATCTGATACGTCTCCAACGTATCGATAAATTATGAAGTATTCATGCCATATTTGCCTATGTTTATAATACTTTTATATGGTTTTGATGCACTTTATATGATTTATTTATAACTAACCCGGACTGATGCTATTTTCAGCAGAATTACTGTGGTGTTATTTTTTGTGCATAAGATGAAAGCTCTCGGAATCGTCCGTAACTTTTTTATGATTTTTTCTAGAGAAAATAAGAAATATCGAAGCGAAGAACCACCGGAGGGGAGCCACATGTGGGCCCGATGACCCACCAGTATAGGGGATCAATCGTAGTTTTTTCGATAAGTAAGAGTGTCAAACCCAACGAGGAGCAGAAGGAAATGATAAGAAGTTTTCAGTAAGATATTCTCTGCAAGTGCTCCAAGTAACAGTGATGAATAGTTTTGTGGCAAAGTAATTCGTAACAAGTGACAAGTAGCAATAGTAACAAAGGTGCAGCAAGGTAGCCCAATCCTTTTTGTAGCAATGGACAGGCCTGAAAGTACTCTTATAACACTAGTGCAGAAAAGCCTAGCTATGGCATGGCAAAAAGGGACCTGCTGGCGTGGACACCCGACGCCACCAATATGGCACCACTGTTAGAATTTAGTGGTGGCGTTGGAGTCTATGCCAACACTATTTTAAATACTTGTTGGCGTTGGACAGAGTTGCGCGCCAGCACTGTCATATTTAGCTAATAAAAAAACCAACTTCACAAAAGATACTAAACATTTTAGTAATTTACAATAGATACTAAACATATCAGTAATTCACAAAAGATACTAAACATTTCAGTAATTCACAAAAGATACCAAATTCACAAAAGGAAAGTACCAATTACTTCTCACAATTATGTATATATATCGATCTTCCTCCTCTCTCGATCGACACTACCTAGTTTTTCCTAAGGACTATTTTACGCTCACGAAGCTTATTCCTATTCGTTTGCCCCTCCTTGATGTAATGCGCTTTCTCCGTCTTCAGTTGATTCCTCTTGGCCTTCAAGACTTCTATGTCCTTATTGATCTCAGTTATCTCGAGGTTCAGCGCCGCGATCTGACCTTCGAGACTGAAAATCTTATCGTAGACAATAGCATTGTCATCGATAATTTTGACCTTCTCCTTCATCAGGGAGTCATTCAACTCCTGCAGAGCCTTGATGGTACTCTGACGTGACGCGATAAGCTCGTGACTGAGCACGTCCACGTCACCTGTTGGTTGCACAACGGGTGCTGGTGAAGACGGGCCTCCTATGTATGCCTGGCAAGGGTTTCAAATCATCAACGATAATTATTGGTTAGATACATACATACATACATACATACATACATACATACATATATATATATGTTTGCAATGCTAACGCATGTTTTTGTAACCTTAATTACCTGGTTGGTGCTCACGTCGCATTTATCTTCGGCAAACCCCGACCAGTGATCAAAGGAGCCAACCCAAAGGCTAGAGTCGGCCATGCTATTTGGCTAAAGAATGAAAAGAATGTTTAATGCATAAAGAATGAAATGAAGGAGCCTACCAAAATTAGACTGATCAAGTTAATAAATGGAAATATTGAAACAGGTTGCATACATATTCGACATGAGTCCACAGAATTTAATAAATTACTTAGGCTGTGTTTGATAGCAAGGTGTTAATGAATTGTTCCTAGCTAGTTAATAAGGTGTTAATATTGAAACGCATGTTCCTAGCTAGTTGGATTCACTCTCAATGGTTTGGTTGATCATAGTTGATTAGTTGTGTATGGACACTCGAGCTATCAAATGGTTTTGTGGATAATGTAGTTTATAATACTACAATTTTTGTTAAAGCCAAACACCTCAAATTATTTTCTAGCATTATAGTTTTTTATTTGCATAAAAAAAGAGGAGATAGCAAAATACCAGTGAAGGAGACGCGAATCAGGTGCTCGACGGCGAGGAGGGTCTGCGGGCGATGTCGGGCGTCGGGCGGAGACGGCGTCGGGTCAAGCGGTGTCGGGCGGGGCGGCGACGGGCGTGGCGTCGGTCGGGGTGGCGACGGGCGGCGTCAGGGGCAGCGTCGGGCGGGGCGGCGTCGGGGGCGGCGACAGGGATCGAGAGGAGGACGAGGGAGTTGGGGCTGGAGAGAGTGGGGAGTAGGGCGCGGGGCGGGGGATTATACAGATTAGTGTTGGCGTGGGCCTTATGGGCCTAATGTGCAACGCCGGGGCTAATGTGCAACGCCAGCACTAATCGAATAGCTATGGCATTTGAATTTAGCCAACGCCAACCACAACTGGAATCAGGAGATTTGCCGTCTGCCATGGCAGACGGCAAAGGGCAAAAGGCGGACGGCACAATTTCGGGCCCAACGAACTCCGGCAAAGGGGTTCTTTGCCGTCTGCTTCGGCCCAGCGGACGTCAAAGATTCTTTGCCGTCAGCTTGTAGACGGCAAAGGACCTGATCCACCGTAGCAGTCCTGTACTCGGGTGAATCAGCTGGGGGTGGCGGCGAGGAAGGCGTAGCAGCCTTCCTACCTCTCCCGCGGCCACCACGTGTAACTTTAGGAGCCTTCCTACCTCTCCCCCGACCTCCTCTCCCGGTCGGCAACTTCGCTGACGAAGAAGCGCCCTCGGGTGTCCCAATACTGTCGTACAACGCTCTCCGGAGAGTTTGGGGTGGAATGGAAGTACCCCTCCCACCACGCGCCGACGAAGGATCCTCGGATCGCTCTCGACCTGCGCCCACCATATTTCAACACCTGCCATGACAAAGAGTAAACGAAATTAGTACAACATAAAAAAATTGAATACCGACATGAATAATAATATGTATATATATAATTTGAGTGTATCATCATCATGTATACCTGACATGAACTAATAATAATCTTCATCGTCTATATATGCTCCGGGATCAATAAATGCATCATCATCATCACTATCATTAATAAATGCATCATCATCACTATCGGGAGCAACATGTGGAAGGCCTCCTTTATGTAATCGGTCAAGCATTGAGAGGTCATCCGCAGCAGTAACCTCTTCTTCTTCCGTCTCTTCTTGTTCCGGCTCAGGGGTGAAGTCGGATTCACTGTCGCTGTCTACCTCAATGTTCTGGGGTGAAGTAGAGCGGTTCTTGAAACGTTTTTTGGAAAGACGTGTTTCTTGGAAGAATTCTCCTTCATATGTGTCTGGGTTAATGTGAGGTTCATAATCATCTTCATTGAGGGGAGGTGGTCTAAAATGTGGCGGCACATCATAAACGACATCCCAACCATTCAGATTTGGATCAGTTTGGCAGGCCCACGGTAGATAGAAAACTTGGGTCGCCTGTTGAGCTGTAATATAGACATCGGGAACATCTAAATGGGTGCTTTGTTTGATTTCGACTAGCCCTATATGTTCATGAGTCCTTCTAGTCTCCTTCGGCTGGAACCAATAACATTTGAAGACTACGACGTTTGGTGGGTTTTCACCAAAGAATATAAGTTCATAAATTGCTTCAACTCTTCCATAATACTCGACACCTCCTTCGCCGACAGCGGAGACACAACAATTTGTAGACTTTCGGTCGGCCATAGATAGCTCTTTGCCAAAAGTACGAAAGCGATACCCGTTGATGTCGTATTTGTCAAATGAACGGACCTTATAGTCAAAACCATTAGCGACTTGTCTCAATTCGGAGTCCATAGACTCTGCATTAGCCTACAAGTTTAATACGAAAGGATTGTTGCATTAGCCGCAAACTAGACAAAGAAATGAAATGGTCTAATGGAAATTACCGTTTGTTTGAACCAAGAGATGAAACCGGGATAGCCGCCTCCATGCTTTGCCAGAAGCTCATACTCTTCGATGGAATCCTTTTGGATCACCGCTCCATCCGAGAATTTGGCGACGTATCGACTGTATCACATATCCGGGAATAAGAGCATTTCAAAGGAATTAGAAGTTGCGAAACAATGTACCGAGAACTTACTCGATGTACGGCCGCACTTCTGTTAGGTTGTTGAAGATATACAACGAAATGGTCCGCCATTCTTTGACATCCAACGCTATTGCTTTCGAAGCACCGGCTGGTGCGAGCTTCCCTTTGAATAGGCTGAGGTTGGATAGACCTTTTTCACGGTCGCCATCATTGTACCGAGGCTTCGGATTATGCAAATGACGATTCTTGGCTTCGTAGTGTGCTGTCATGAAGTTTGCCGCCTCCTCAGTAATGAATGCCTCGGCCATCGATGCTTCAATTCTACGTTTATTTTTACATTTTGCTCAAAGCGTCTTCTGCATCCTCTCAGTTGCGAAGCACCAACGATTTTGCACGGGCCCCCCAATCTTGCCTCGGTCGGGAGATGCAAAATCAAATGCTGCATTGGATTAAAGAATCCCGGTGGAAAGATCTTTTCTAACTTGCAGATCAACTCCAGCGTCAACTCTTCCAGTTCGTCTAGCACGTCAGGCGATAGTTCTTTCGCACAAAGAGCACGGAAGAAATAGCTCAACTCTGCCAGTACTAGCCATTCATCCTCAGGGATAAAGCCACGCAACATCACCGGCATTACCCGCTCAAGCCATATGTGCCAATCATGACTCTTGAGACCAAATATTTTCAATTTGTCAAGACTCGCTCCCCTCTTTAGATTCGCTGCATACCCATCGGGGAACATCAACTGCATTTTCACCCACAAGATCATTTCCCTCATAGCTGGCCTTCCAAGATTGAACCATGCCTTTGGCTTCCTCCAGTTCTTCTTTCCTTTCGGTTGTCGCATGTTTTGTAACGGTCTATCACATAGAGCCTCCTGATCGACTCTAGCCTTAGGATTATCCTTCGACTTCCCCTCTATGCCGAACAATGTACAGGCCTCGGCGATATTCTTTTCAGTGTGCATCACGTCGATGTTGTGTGGGCAAAGGAGGTCTTTAAAGTAAGGCAGATCCCACAAGCATATCTTGTGAGTCCAGGCGTGTTTCGAATTATAACCTTGGAAATACCCTGGACGATTTGGATCCGGCTCGAGAGCGTTTATCTGATCCAGGGTCTGTTGGCCTGTCAATGCAGGTGGTGCAGAGTTTTTGACAACTCTACCTTTCATGAAATTCTTCTTGTCTTTTCTGAACTTATGGTGAGGATCCAGGAACTGTCTATGCAAGTCGAAGCAAGAATACTTGCGACCCGCCTGCAGCCAACGGAACTCAAGAGCTGCCTTGCATGTGGGGCACGGGAACCTTCCATGCACACACCAGCCAATGAATAGCGCATACGCCGGCAAGTCATGCGACGAGTACATGTACCACACATGCATTTTGAAGTTTTTTTTGTAGCGGCGTCATATGTCTTGATCCCATTATCCCAAGCTTCTTGCAATTCATCCTTAAGCGGCTGCATGTACACATTCATATTCTTCCCCGGATAGTTGGGCCCTGGAATTATCAACGTCAAGAAAATGTTCTTTCTTTTCATAATCTCTCCGGGGGGAGGGGGAAGATTGAGTGGAATGACAAATACAGGCCAGCAACTGTATTGGGTTGCCATCATACCAAACACATTGAACCCATCCATGCTGATGGCGACTCGAGGATGCCTTGGATCTGCTGCTTTATCCTTATGTAATGCATCGAAGTGCTTCCACGCAAAAGCGTCTGAAGTGTGTCCCAACATCGGATTCCCATCTGCATCTAGTTCGGTTCTTTTGCCCAATTTATGCCACGTCATCTGTCTGGCCGTCTCTTCGACCATGAAAAGACGTTGAAGTCTTGGTATGATTGGCATATACCGAAGAACATTAACTGGGATTTTGGTCTGACTCTTCTCACCCATACCGTTGTCTACCACAACATACCTGGAAGACTTGCAAATGGGACAATAGTTCAAGCCCGCATACTCAAGCCTAAATAAGGCACATCCATTCTCACAGGCATCTATCTTCTCATAGGGCATCTTAAGCGCGCGTAGGATTTTGTCCGACTGGTACAGGTTTGCAGGCAATACATGGCCTTTGGGTAGAAAGCGTCCAAATATTGTCATCATCGCGTCGTAGCATTCTCTGCCCAGGTTGAACTGAGCCTTCAGAGCCATTACTTGCGCGATGGCATCCAGCTGACAAAGCTCAGTGTGCTCGTGGAGAGGACGTTTTGAAGACTCCAACATTTCATAGAAGGCCTTTGCAGATTCCTCCATCTCATCGTTCGAATCCCGAGCATCATCAAAGTCTTGCACCATGTCTTTGATCCCGGTACCATGCTCGTCGGTGCGACGACGAACCACCTCAGCTCTGGCACGTTGGGCAGACTCACCATGAAATCTCCACACCGTATAATCAGTCGTAAAACCCCACTTCTGCAAGTGTTTACCCATTTCATCCCGTGTCCACTTTTTATGGTTGTCGCACCGGACACATGGGCACCAGGTTATTTCCTGGCCATTTGCAAATGCGGCGCTCAGAAACCCCTTGGTTTTTGTTAACCATTCAATGGTCATTTCTTTCTGACTAGGGTGACCGGTGTACATCCAAGCACGATCACTCATCTTGCCTACCTACTAAACACACAAGAAATATATATATATAATTCATCATCTATATTCATTCGTTAATCAAGTTTGTCAGTTTTATTACGTCCATGCAACCTACACGCTAATAGGTAGAGATAGGTCCTAATCCCACCCGAGTATGTGTAGATTGGGTTCGTTTTCCCATGCTCTACTCCGGATCCGACGCAGAATTTTGGCAGCACCTCCCCGCTGTTCTCCTGATACACGTCTCGGCAATAAGCAGAGAGGATGTGTACCCGGAGAACAACAGGGAGGCACTGATGAAATTCCGCATCGGATCCGGAGCAGAGCATACGGGAAAACAAACCCAATCTACACATACTCGGGCTGTCCATGGATAACGTTGGACAATTCGAAAGGATGGCGGTTATAAATATGCAAAGACATGCATATTTATAGATGCCGCCCTTTCGAACGGGAGACGCATACTGGTCACGCATACTGATGATTGAAGACACCTATAGCTAGCAAGTTTCATCGGCACGAAGACCGGAACCGAGCAAATTAAGGGGGACGGGGGAGGAGATGTCATTTGTGCTCACCCACGAACGCAGCAGGGGAGCTCGTCCAACGCACGGGGAGGTCGTCGAACAACTGCACATTGAAATTCACCCGATCAACACAAATATGATGTTTTTTATAACAAAATCAGAAAATATGTGACCTAACTCATAATTTACAAAACTATGACCTCCTCGGCCTCTGGAAGCCCGAAGAGCACCTTTTCGGTCAACAGGAGGCAGAATAGGTGTCGGGGGTCGGGGGTCAGTGGCGTCGGGAGTCAGTGGCGTCGGGGGTCAGTGGCGTCGGCGGTCGGGGGTCGGTGGTCGGTGGTGTCGGGGGTCGGGGGTCAGTGGCGTCGGGGGTCGGGGGTCGATGGCGTCGGGGGTCGGGGGTCGGTGGCGTCGGGGGTCTGGGGTCGGGGGTCGGTGGCGTCGGGGATAGGGGGTTAGTGGCGTCGGGGCTCGGTGGCGTCGGGGGTCGGTGGGGTCGGGGGTCGGGGGTCCATAGCGTCGGGGTTCAGTGGCGTCGGGGTTCAGTGGGGTCAGTGCCGTCGGGGGTCGGTGGCATCGGGGGTCAGTGGCGTCGGGGGTCGGGGGTCTTCTCTTCTTCTTCTTCTTCTTCTTCTTGTTCTTCTTCTTTCCCTTCTTCTTCTTCTTCCTTCTTTTCCTTTTTCCTCTTCTTCTACTTATTCTTATTTTCTTCTTCATTTTTTTCTAACCTAACCTACCACTAACCTAATTGAACTAACCTAATTAACCCAGCCTATTCATCTCTAACAGCAAAAATTAAATGAAAACAAAAAAAATACAGAGAAAGGAAAAAAAAAGCTCACCGGAGGGAGGGAGGTTGCCGGGCGGCGGGGAGGCGGGGCGCCGGGGCGGCGTGTCCGCGGGGCGGCGGCGGGGCGGTGGCGGGGCGGCGGGAGGTGGGGCGGCGGGGCGGTGGTCGCGACGGGCGGGGGCGGTGGTGCGCGGAGGGGGTGGCGGGGAGGGGCCGACGGTGCGGGGAGGAGGCGGTGGGAGGGGGCGGAGGTGCGGGGAGGGGGCGGCGGGAGGGGGCGGCGGCGACGAGGCGGCGGGGAGGAGGCGGCGGCCGGAGGGGGCGGGAGGGGGCGTCGGCGGGGCTCTGCTACGGGGCGGCGACGGCGGGGCCGGGGCGGGAGGGGGCGGCGGCGGCCGGGGCGGGAGGGGGCAACGGGGGGAGAGGGAGAGGGAGTCGAGGGAGGGAGATATCGAGAGAGAGGAGTGGGTGGGGGCTGGGGGCTTACCGTTAGCCAGGCGTCTTCTTTGCCGTCCGCTAGCGGACGGCAAAGACAAGCAGGGCAGACGGCAAAGACAATGATGACGGCATACCTCTTTGCCAGTGGACCAAGGTCCAGTGGGACCTACCTAGCCTCTTTGCCGTCTGCCTTTACGGTCTTTGCCGTCTGCTGGCAGACGGCAAAGGACCAGCAGATGGCAAACATAACCGTTGCCGTCAGCCAGATCTTTGTCGTCTGCTTTATGGCAGCAGACGGCAAAGACCTTCTTTGCCATCCGCCAGCAGACGACAAAGATGTGGCAGACGGCAAATAACTGAATTCCAGTAGTGAACACTATTTGAAAATATTAGTGCTGGCGTTGGTGAGAAATGGCGCACCACGAACAAGAGTTGTGGCTAGCCATTTCTGCACTAGTGTAATAAGCAAGCGCTCCCGAGGACACATGGGATTTTCTGTCTAGTCATGTTCATCATGTTGAGTTGATTCGTGTTCGTTACTTTGATAATTTGATATGTGGGTGGACCGGTGCTAAGGTGTTGTTCTTACTTGAACAAACAACCTACTTATGATTGTCCCCTCTCGCAAGCATCCGCAACTACGAAAGAAGAATTAAGATAAATCTAACCATAGCATGAAACGTGTGGATCCAAATCAGCCCCTTATGAAGTAACGCATAAACTAGGGTTAAGCTTCTATCACTCTTGCAACCGATCATCTACTTGTTATTCCACAATGCCTTCCCTTAGGCCCATAACATGGTGAAGTGTCGTGTAGTCCACGTTCACGCGACACCACTAAGAGAAGCAACAACATAGACATCATCAAAATATCGAACGAATACCAACTTCACATGATTACTTATAACAAGACTTCTCCCATATCCTTAAGAACCAAAGTGACTACTCACACATCATCAACATGTTCATGATCAGAGGTGTAATGATGGAGATCAAGGATCTGAACATAATATCTTCCACCAAGTAAACCAACAAGCATCAACTACAACATGTAATCAACACTACTAGTAACCCACATGTACCAATATGAGGTTTCGAGACAAAGATTGAATACAAGAGATGAACTAGGGTTTGAGATGAGATGGTGTTGGTGAAGATGTTGATGAAGATTGGTTCTCCCACGAAGGAGGAAGAGTTGGTGATGGCGATGGCTTCGATCTCCCCCTCCCAGAGGGAAGTTTCCTCGGTAGAATCTCTCTGCCGAAGATCAAAAGGGCCTCTGCCCAGGTTTCCGCCTCGAGACGGCGGCGCTTCATCCCGAAAGTATCCTTATGATTTTTTCTAGGGTAAAACACACCATATAGGAGAAGAAGGGGGTCAGGAGACCTGCTGGGGACCCATAAGGCAACACGGCGCGCCCACCAGCAAGTGGCCCCCCTTAGGTGTATTGTTGGCCCAATAATTCTTATATATTCCATAAAAAATCTCCGTGAAGTTTCAGGTCATTTGGAGTCCAGTGAATTTTCAGCCATTTTCTTGGTTTTCAGGTCCGGAATTCTAGTTTCCAGTAATTTCCCTCCTTTTGATGTACCTTGCATATTCAGAGAGAAAAGGCATAAGAATCATATCATAATGAGGAATATTGGACAAGAATAACATAAATATCAATAAGAATTCATGATGCAGAATGGATGTATCAACTCCCCCAAGCTTAGACCTCGCTTGTCCTCAAGCGAAAGCCAAACTCGATAATAATGACCACATAATTTGAGAGAGAGGTGTCGATAAAAATGGAATACGAACATGAGAGCATCATGAATATTAACATAGCAGCAAATTTTTCATCATATGACTTCTCATAAACAAGTAACAATCTTTCCACAATTATTGGAGTATGAAGCATAAACTTCATTGACAATCAACAAACTATGTTCCTAGTCATTGAGACAATCATAATTCATCATATTCCAGAGAAGAGTCTTTGTAAGAGCTTTCATTCTAGCAAGTTCACACACTCAACTATCATTTAGTCTTATATGATTGCTGACACTCATTGCATATTTTTGGAGCTAATGTTTTCATTGGGCACATAGAAAGATGGGGGCTTCAAATCATTTACCACCCAACTCATTTACCTCGAGGATAATGTCAACAATAATGAATCATGATCACATACATCCAACTGGATATATATATATATATATATATATATATATATATATATATATATATATATATATATATATATAAATGGTGGGTCTATTTTGACAACGATTCCTTATTCTGACACCACTCCACCCGAACATCCTGCATCCACTCGCGCCCGAAAACCCCACCGAACTACAAAAATGAAAAAAACACCTAGCCCCACCCACCCCGCACCCCACCCCACCAAACCCACCTTCTTCCCTATCAAGCCCCACCACTCATTCCCGACCTCCCGACCGCAACCAGGCCACGACAACCAGGGGCCCTCACTGCCCACTGGATCGCCCCCACCCCCCCGAACCACCGCCGGCGGCATGCCCCACCACGACCTAGCACCGTGCCTAATCTCTCCACCGTCCTCTAGATGGCTCTCGCCACTTCGTACTGGTCGCGCGACGGATCCGAGCTGCGGCCGTCCTCCGCACGGCGGCAGTTCTTCTCCAGCCAAGCCGCCAATGGATCCGGCGAGATCCCGCATGCCCACCCCCAACTCCTCCCAACCTTCGTCCCCAAGTCAATGGCATGCAACGGCGCCGATGTACTGCCCCGGCCCCGCCGCATCCCCTCCCCCGCGACGGATCCGGCCCTGGCGCGCCCTTCCTCCATCCCCGTGTTGGATCCCGTCGACCCTTGACCAACCCGCCTGCTGGAGCTTCATCATGTCAAGGGACATGCGCGACAACGCGACCACTGGCTACCGCCGGCTCGACCACCAGCTACCGGCGGTGACCCGTCCCCACGAGCTCGCCCTCCTCCCCGGCAGTCATCCTCTTCCTGTGGGGGGTCACCGCCCGTCGATCCCCACCAGTGTGAGGTGCTGACCCGATGTGGTGGCCGCCAAGACTTCCCCCCCTCCGGATCCAAGGGCCATGGCCCTCGACCACTGGACCGCGGACGCCGAGTTACTCCGGTGAGATCTCCGACGGCCTGCACTCCACACATGCTCCCGCTGTGTGCAGTTCGCGAAGAGCACGCGTGTAGTTTGTTTGTGCGTGGCGCCGCTCTTTTCTTCATCCTCGAGCGCTCCTCTATGGCACGACGCCCCCTGACGAGCAACTCCCCCATCCGTGGCTTGCCATCGCCGGCTTGCACCTGACCGACGCTGGTGTGGCTCACCGGCGCTAGGTGCTGGCCATATCGGCTCGCGTCGTTGCAGTCCTCTCCCCGCGTCATTGCAGTCCGCACGGTGGGCCTCGACAGCACGTCGCCGACACTGGGTGCTGGCTACATTAGCTCGTTTGGTTGCAGTGCACTCCCCGCGATGGCGAAGATGGTGACAGCGGCAATGCAGCTCGCACCCCCGTGGTTTGCAGTCCCAAGTGACCACCTTGGAGTGACTGGGCAACGGTGGCATCGCCTTGGTACGCTTGCGGTGCCGCCAATGCCCACGCACATGACCAGGTCCTCGCTGGAGCAGTCCACACGGTGGGGGCACGTGGCCATTGTTGACTCCGGAGGTAGTACACTTTGGTACTTTGAGCAGTTGTGCAAAAAGACCAGCAACATGTTTGCGTTGTATTTTTTTGTGTCCTGTTGAGTAAAATCCAGGAACTTATGTGTCAAAGATGAAAACTGATGCAGTACGTTGTAAACCCTCATGTGGTTTACTTTGCAAGAAAAAAAAACATAAAAACACTCACGAGAAGTTTACTTTTCCTTCTAACGCAATTTGTTTTGAAGCAAAATTTCCGATAACCAATGCAGTTAACTTGGCCCTATCATGAATTATTTCTTGAAGTTTGTTCATTTATTGTTTCCTTTTATGTATGAAGTACATTTCAAATGTTGGAGAAAATTTATAAATGCAATTTGTTTCAATTGTCACAGAAAAGAATGTTAATAAAACATGCAGTTCGTTTAAATAAGTTTGGGAGTTCGTTTGGTAAAAAAAAATCACATCTGACAAAGGAAATCATGCAGTTCACTTGCCCGTAGTATGCAGTGTGTTTTCCCGTCTGAAGCAGTGCGTTCTTCTGTCTGATGCAGTTCACGCGTCGATTTTGGTGTCGCGAAAAACAGAGTGTCCGCATTTCGGTAAAATCGAAACTGCTCTTAAACCGTAAGGAATTAGAGAGAGTGTTCTACATGAAAAAGTTGCGCCTCGTCGATATGTTTCCAATGCCGTATCACTCGCATCGTTCCGGCGAGCGGTTTAGAAAAATCACGAAAATACGCTCGCTGCCACTCGTAGGCAGCCAGACCGTTTTCAAAATTCATTTAAAAACGTGAGGAATCTTAACAAATGATCAACATATGAAAGTTGCGCCTATTACACAACTTTCCAACGCCGTATCACACGCCTCGTTCCGACAAACGGTTAGAAAACTGCAGCGAAAACCGTACCAAAAAAATCGAAAAATTTGAAAAACAGAATTCCGTTTTTAGTAAATTTGAAATTACTCTCAAACCGTAAGGAATTAGAGAGAGTGATCTACATGAAAAAGTTGCGGCTCGATGATATCTTTCCAACGCCGTATCGTTTGACTCAGTCCGACAAACGGTTTAGAAAAAACCGCGAAAATACGCTCGCTGCCACTCGTCGGGCGGCCACAGTTTTCTAAACTGCTCTTAAACCGTGGTGAATCGCGAAAAGTGGTCAATATGGAAAAGTTGCGGATTTTCGGTAGCTATCCAACGGTATATTATACGTCTCGTTCCGACAAACGGTTTAGAAACTGGAGCGAAAACGGTGCCGAAATAACGCGTGCAGTTTTTTCTGCTGACATTGCATTGTTCATTTGATAGGGATGCAATGCACCCGCGTTAACCCTGCTGTTCGAAAGTGTTGTCAGAATAGTTATTCTCACATCGATGTCAGAATAGACGGTCTGTGTATATATATACATATATATATACAAATACACATATATATATGTATGTGTATATACATACATACATATATATATATATATATATATATATATATATATATATATATATATATATATATGTATATATAGAGTAATAGTATTCATCATGCAGGGTGCGGAATAAGTTATTCTTCACCCGAGGTAATCTTACGACCGTTTCATAAATAAATTTCATTTTGTATACAAGTATTTACATCCATATTGATTCACTACGTAAAATTTGACATAAAAAATAAAATTGTAGGTCATAACACCAGAAAAATTACATTTTATGTATATTTTTACGTTCGTAATTTTACGTAGCATAAAATATTTTTTATGGCGATTTATTATTTTCTTACGTTCTTTTTTTAGATATGAAGTAAGAAAAAATTATGGGACGTAAAAATACGGTGCATTGATGGTAAAATAGAGGGGGGTGAAGAATAACTATTCCTCACCCAGGGTGACGAATAGCGCGACCCATATATATATATTTATATATATATATATATACATATATATATGTACACACATATATATATATATATATATATATATATATATATATATGTATATATATATGTGTGTGTGTGTGTGGATCGTTCCTCAACACATAATGCTTGCCAACTATAGAATTATCGAGAAGGAAAAAGGTATAATCATTATTGACTCTTGTGTAGCAGTAAATACATGAAAGTAGAAGATATACCCTTCGCAGAGGGAAGTAGATGTTGTCACACATTTTTAAGGTTGGATGTGCAAACTCTTACTCGAAAGGAACATCACTTTAGATTGCCCCTTGTGATAGCAAACTTTATTATGCAATCTGTCGCTTTTATTTCTTAGCCATCACAAGATCGTACAAAGTTTATTTTCCCTTACAATAAAAGATCATACATATTTAAGAGCAATTTTTGTTGCTTCATGCACCGATGACAACTTACTTGAAGGATCTTATTCAATCCATAGGTAGGTATGGTGGACTCTCATGTAGAGAAATGATACGTCTCCGTCGTATCTAAATTTTTTAATTGCTTCATGCCAATAGTATACAACTTTCACATATTTTTGGCAACATTTTATATGATTTATTAGACTAACATATTGATCCAGTGCCCAGTGCCAGTTCCTGTTTGTTGCATGTTTTTTGTTTTGCTGAATATCCATATCAAATGAAGTCCAAACGCGATAAAAATTTACGGAGAATTATTTTGGAATATATGTGATTTTTAGGAGTTGGAATCAACGCAAAAGGAGGTGCACAACCCCCACAGTACACCAGGATGCGCCCCAGGGCCCAGGCACGCGGTGGTGGGTTGTGGTCACCTCGTAAGGCGGTTGCTGCTCTACTTCGGGCGCAAGGAAGCTTATATCCGGAAAAAAATCGTGTTAAATTCTCAGCGCAATCGGAGTTACGGATCTGTAGGAATATAAGAAACGGTTTTCGGCCAGAAAACAGGAACGTGAAACAGAAGAGAACAGAGAGGGAGATCCAATCTCGGAGGGGCTCCTGCCCCTCCACCGTCATGGAGGCCATGGACCAGAGGGGGAACTCTCCTCCCATCTAGGGGGAGGCCAAGTAAGAAGAAGAAGGAGGGGGGCTCTCTCCCCCCTCTCTCCCGGTGTCGCCGGAACGCCGCCGGGGCAATCATCGTGACGGCGATCTACACCAACAACTTCGCCGCCGTCAACACCAACTCTCTCCCCCTCTATGCAGCGGTGTAACACCTCTCTTCCCCGCTGTAATCTCTAGTTAAACATGGTGCTCAACTTCATATATTATTTCCCAATGATATGTGGCTATCCTATGATGTTTGAGTAGATCCGTTTTGTCCTATGGGCTAATTGATGATCGTGGTTGGTATGAGTTGTATGTTTTATTTTGGTGCTGTCCTATGGTGCCCTCCGTGTCGCGCAAACGTGAGGGATCCCCACTGTAGGGTGTTGCAATATGTTCATGATTTGCTTATGGTGGGTGGCGTGAGTGACAGAAGCACAGACCCGAGTAGGTGGGTTGTTGCGTATGGGAGTAAAGAGGACTTGATACTTAATGCTATGGTTGGGTTTTACCTTAATGATCTTTGGTAGTTGCGGATGCTTGCTAGAGTTCCAATCATAAGTGCATATGATCCAAGTACGGAAAGTATGTTAGCTCATGCCTCTCCCTCATATAAAATTGTAATAATGATTACCGGTCTAGTTATCAATTGCCTATGGACAAATAACCTTCTTGTTTGACAAAAGCTTTCTACTAAACAACTAACTTTTATTATCTTGCAATTTACTCGTAGTTTTATTCCCGCAAAGTACTTCTAGTTTTATTCGTGCAAACTATCATATCACCTACAAAATAGTTTCATACTTGTTCTAGGTAAAGCAAACGTTAAAGTGTGCGTAGAGTTGTATCGTTGGTCGATAGAACTTGAGGGAATATTTGTTCTACCTTTAGCTCCTGGTTGGGTTCGACACTCTTATTTATCGAAAAAGGCTACAAACGATCCCCTACACTTGTGGGTTATCAAGAAACTGGGTTTAAGGGGTTATGGATGCACAAGTAGTATCTCTACTTGGTGCGGAATTTTTTTGGCTAGCAAAAGATCTAAAGCAAGAACCACATGTTAAAGGATGCATGACCATATAACTTCTATGTGAATGTAAACAAACATAATCATTACGTTGTCTTCCAAGTCCAATACCAACACTTGATCATTATATAATATTTGGTGGGGGCTCACAATCATAAAAGATGTCCAAGATAGTGTATTTGTATGTGAATCTCCTCTCCTCTATCATAATCTTGCATACATTGTATCAATGACTAATGCTATGTTTTTTTATTCCCAACAATTTTTATCTAACATACTTCTTCTATGTGAAGTCATTACTCCCCATGGGATTAGCATATGATGTTCCTATTTCTTTTATTTCATTGCTATGATTGATGCATGAGGCTAAAGCAAACAAACTCAAACTAATCTTTATTATATAGCTCTCATACTCAATTACAAGGATAGATAGAACTCAAAGGAAAAACTCTAATCAAAGCAAATCTGAAATTTTATTTCTCTAAATCACGACATAGCTAAGGAGCGAACTAAAATAGATGATAATGGCAATAGTGGTGGTGATACGATACCGGGGCACCTCCCCCAAGCTTGGAACAAGCTAAGGGTGGTGCCCATACCCATGTACTCAAGCGTCCTTCTTGGGTGATGGTGGTGTTGATGATGTAATCCTCTTAGCGATGATGCCCCTTAGGATACGGATCTCCTCATTAAGCTTACTAACTTCTTGCTTAAGGTCCAGATTCTCCTTGCGAAGTTTGTTGGTGATGATCATTGCTCCTTCCATCAGAGGAGGGGCTTTGATGGAGGATGCAGCTGTGGTGTCTATCTGCGCACGACGATAAGGGGTAAAACGTGTATTGGAAGGTGTAACCTTGTTTGGTGGACTTGACTTTTTGAATTCCACGTGCATGTCTTCAGGTTGGGGCAGCGACACTTCTTCTTCTTTTTCATCACTTGAAGGTTCAATTCTTTTGAGGTCAGCCTCTACCTCTTCTTCTATTGACCACCCATAAGGATCCACATCCCCATAGACTTGGGGATTGGCAATGAGATCTGAGACATAGCTCTCTCCCTCCGAATCTTGTGATGACATATTGCTCTTAAATCTGTCAGAAAAACAACCCAAAACAAGAACAAAGGAGAAACTTGCCATGCGTTGGTCAAAACATACGTGAGTATATATAATGATTTTTTCTAGGTCAGAATACGTGTTCGGGAAGAAAACAGAGTCCGAGAGGCACACGAGGGCCCCACAAGCTATCAGGGCATGCCCAGGGGGGTGGGCGCGCCCTGTTGCCTTGTGGCTCTCTCGTGGGTCCCCCTGACTCATTTTTATTTTGGTAATTTTTCTAAAATACCAAAACCGACATAACATATTTTTTTGGAATTTTTGGAGTCAGTTTACTTACCATATCACCTACCTGCCCCTTTGCAGCTTTCTGGAGTGTTCCGGAAGGTCTCTCTTATGTGTTCTTCCGGAGTCATAACTTGAATAATATTAGTTTCAACATTGACGGGTGTACCTAAGATATAATGTTTAATTCTTTGCCCATTTACCACTCTCGGATTTTTGCCTTCGAAGTTGTTGATCTTGATAGCACCGGAGCGATAGACCTCGTCCACAACATAAGGTCCTTCCCATTTGGAGAGAAGCATTCCTGCAAAAAGTCTGAAACGAGAATTGTACAAAAGAGCTAGGTCTCCTACATAGAATTCTTGTTTTTGGATTCTCTTGTCATGCCATCTTTTAACCTTTTCTTTAAACAATTTGGCATTTTCATAAGCTCATGTCCTTCATTCATCTAATGAACTAATATCAAATAACCTCTTTTCACCGGCAAGTTTAAAATCATAGTTAAGTTCTTTAATTGCCCAATAAGCCTTGTGTTCTAACTCAAGAGGTAAATGACATGCTTTTCCATAGACCATTTTATATGGAGACATTCCCATAGGGTTCTTATAAGCAGTTCTATAAGCCCATAAAGCATCGTCAAGTTTCTTAGACCAATTCTTTCTTGATCTATTAACAGTCTTTTGCAATATTAGTTTTATTTCTCGATTGCTAAGCTCAACTTGACCGCTTGACTGAGGATGATATGGTGATGCAATCCTATGGTTAACATCGTATTTAGCTAGGAGTTTACGCAAAGCACCATGAATAAAATGTGAACCACCATCAATCATTAAATATCTAGGGACTCCAAACCTCAAGAAGATAACATCTTTAAGCATTTTAATAGAAGTGTTATGATCAACACTACTAGTTGGAATAGCTTCTACCCACTTAGTAACGTAATCAACAACAACTAGAATATGAGTATAGCCATTAGAGGAAGGAGAAGGTCCCATATAATCAAAGCCCCAAACATCAAATGGTTCAATAGCAAGTGAATAATTCATAGGCATTTCCTGACGTCTACTAATGTTATCAATTCATTGACAATCATCACAAGAAAGGACATACTTACGAGCATCTTTGAAAAGAGTAGGCCAATAAAAACCAGATTGTAATACCTTGTGTGCAGTTCTGTCACCAGCATGGTGTCCTCCGTAGGCCCCGGAGTGACACTTTTATAGGATCTGTCCCTGTTCATGCTCAGGTACACAACGTCTAATAACACCATCTACTCCTTCTTTATAAAGATGTGGGTCATCCCAAAAGTAATGTCTCAAGTCATAGAAAAAACTTTTTCTTTTGTTGATATGTGAAGCTAGGTGGTATATATTTTCCAACAATGTAATTAGCATAGTCTGCATACCAAGGAGTACTATGGGAAGCATTTATAATAGCAAGTTGCTCATCAGGATAATTATCATCAATAGGCAGTGGGTTATTAAGAATATTTTCCATCCACAAATTATCTGCTACGGGATTTTTAGCTCCCTTTCTATCAACAATGTGCAGGTCGAACTCTTGAAGCAAAAGCACCCACCTAATCAGCCTAGGATTAGCGTCTTTCTTTTCCATAAGGTATTTAATAGCAACATGATCGGTGTGAATAGTAACTTTGGAATCAACGATATAAGGTCTAAACTTATCACATGCAAAGACAACTGCTAAAAATTCCTTTTCGGTAGTAGTATAATTCTTTTGAGCATTGTCTAGGGTTTTACTAGCATAATGAATAATATTCAACTTCTTGTGTACTCTTTGCCCTAGAACGACACCAACAGCATAATCACTATCATCACACATAATTTCAAATGGTAAGTTCCAATCATGTGGTTGAACAATAGGTGCAGAAATCAAGGCTTTCTTAAGTATTTCAAAGGCTTCTACACAATCATCATCAAAAACAAAAGGAATATATTTTTGAAGAAGATTAGTTAGTGACCTAGAAATCTTCGAGAAATCTTTAATAAAACGCCTATAAAAACCAGCATGACCAAGAAAACTTCTTATACCTTTAATATCTTTAGGAAATGGCATTTTCTCTATTGCATCAACTTTAGCTTTGTCTACCTTAACGCCTCGTTCAGATATCTTGTGCCCAAGTACTATACCTTCATTCACCATAAAGTGGTACTTCTCCCAATTCAAGACAAGATTAGTTTCTTCACATCTCTGCAAAACTCGGTCAAGGTTGCTCAAGCAATCATCGAAAGAAGTACCGTAAACGAAAAAATCATCCATGAAAACCTCAACAATCTTTTCACAAAAATCAGAGAATATAACAGTCATAAATCTGTGAAAGGTTGCAGGTGCAATACATAAGCCAAAATGCATACGTCTATAAGCATATGTTCCAAAAGGGCACGTGACAGTGGTTTTCTCTTGGTCTTCCTTTGACACAGGTATTTGAGAGAAACCAGAATATCCATCAAGAAAACAAAAATGTGTGTGCTTAGATAGCCTTTCTAACATTTGATCGATAAAAGGCAAGGGGTAATGATATTTTCTAGTTGCTTTGTTTAATTTCTTGAAATCAATTACCATCCTATAACCAGTTACGATTCTTTGAGGGATAAGTGCATTAACAACAGTTATACCTCCTTTCTTAGGAACACAATGAACATGACTTACCCATCTACTATCAACAATAGGATAAATTATACCTGCCTCCAGAAGCTTTAGTATTTAAGTTCTTAGCACTTCCTTCATCTTAGGATTTAAGCAGCATTGGTGATCAATGACAAGTTTAGCATCTAGTTCTATATTAATCTTGTGCTGACATAGAGTGGGATTAATGCCCTTAGATCATCAAGAGTATATCCAATAGCAGCCATGTGCTTCTTCAGAGTTTTAAGTAATCTCTTCTCTTCATGCTCTAAAAGGTTAACGCTAATAATAACAAGATATATCTTCTTTTCATCAAGATAATCATATTTCAAAGTATCAGGTAATGTCTTTAACTCAAACATGAGATCTCCCTTGGGTGGAGGAGGATCCCCTAATATATCAACATGCAACTTGTGTTTGAGAATAGGTGTTTGTCTAAGAAGTATGTCATCTATCTCATTTCTTTCATTCATATGCATATCATTCTCATGGTCTAGCAAATATTGTTCTAGTGGATCAGTAAGAGGCATGACAATAGAAGCAAGACCAATTATTTCATCCTTACTAGGTAATTCTTTTTCATAATGTTTTCTCCCGAACTTAGAGAAATTAAATTTATGAGACTCATCACGAAAGCTTACCTTCACTTTCTCAGTAACACAATTAATTTTAGCATTAACAATATTCAAGAAAGTCCTACCAAATGTAATGGGACAAAAACTATCTTGTTGTGAACCAAGTACTAAGAAATCCGTAGGGTACTTTACTTTTCCACACAAGACCTCAACATCTCTAACAATCCCAAGTGGTGCAATGGTGTCTCTGTTTGCAAGTTTAATAGTGACATCAAAAATTTCAATCTCAGAGGGTGCTATGTCATTCATAATTTCTTGGTATAAGGTAAAAGGTATAGCACTAACACTAGCACCAATGTCACATAAGCCATGATAACAATGATCTCCAATTTTAACAGAAACAACGAGCATGCTAGAAACAAGTTTGTTTTTATCTAACTCATCCCGATTGTTTCTAATAGGTTTTGCAATTCTAGTAGCTTCATTACAGAAATAGATAACTTGACCATCAATATTATCATCTAGGAGATATTTCACCATAAAAATATTAGGCTCACCATTTATTTGTTCACATGGTTTAGGTGTTCTAATGTAACTTTTATTAACCATAGTTGTAGCTTTAGCATGTTCCTTAATCCTAACGGGAAAAGGAGGTTTCTCAATGTAAGCGGTAGGCACAACTGGATCAGCATGATAAACAATTTTTCCTCATTAACTTTAACAACTGGATCAGCATGATAAACAATTTTTGATACTTGTGATCTGCGTTTGGTTTTCCGTGAAGAGGAACGGGTTATTGCAGCACAATACGAATGAGTATTTTCCTCAGTTAAGAACCAAGGTTAATCGAACCAATAGGAGTAACGGTCAACCACTGTCTTCAGCGACTGCACACAAAAGAGCAAACACTTGCACCCAGCGCGGGCAAGAGGGTTGTCAATCACCTTGGACTCGTTATTTGCAAGCAAATGAAGTGTGTAGATGATAGTAGATAATTGTAAATTACAAAATAAAATAAAAGCAAATAAATGGCAGCAAGGTATTGACAGCGTTTGTAAATATATAAGTGAATAGACTCGGGGGCCACAGTTTTCCCTAATGGCATCTCTCATGTAGGAAGCATATGGTGGGTAAACAAATTACTGTTGGGCAATTGATAGAAAAGCACATAGTTATGTTCATATTCACGGCAATGATCATGTATATATAGGCATCACGTCCATAAGCAAATAGGTCGACTCCTGCCTGCACCTATTACTATTACTCCACCCATCGACCGCTATCCAGCATGCATCTAGAGTATTAAGTAAAACAGAGTAATGCTTGGAGAACAATGACATGATGTAGACAAAGAGAATTCAATTAATATGAAATAACCCTATTGTTTTATCCTTAGTGGAAACAATACAAAGACGTGTCTTGTCCCTTTCTGTCACTGGGATATAGAGCATCGCCAGATTGAACCCACCACAACACACCCCTCTCACTGAAGAAATATCAATCTAGTTGGCCAACCTATTTCAATAGATCGGAGAGAGTTGCGAAGCTATAATGATCATGCAAATAAGAATCATAATATATTTCAGAGGTGACTCAAATAATTTTCATTAATAATCTGAACATAAACCCACAATTCATCGGATCCCAACAAACGCACCATACAAAAGAATTACATCGGATAGATCAAAGCGAAGATGCGATGATCATTGTATTGAAGATCAAGAGAGAGAGTGAGAAAGATAGACATCTAGGTACTAGCTATCACTACTGGAATCTGGCATTTTGCCGTCTGCCAGCTCTTTGCCGTCTGCCAGCTCATGGCAAAGAGGCTCTTTGCCGTCTGCTTGGGGAAAGCAGACGGCAAAGAACCAGCTCATGGCAAAGAGGCTCTTTGCCATCAGCTGGTTCTTTGCCGTCTGCCAGCTGACGGCAAACAGGTCAAAGGCAGACGACAAAGAGCCAGGTGGGCCCCATGGGGCACGGCGTGGCTAGGTAAACTTCTTTGCCGTCTGCTGGCAGACGGCAAAGAGGGGACAGATGGCAATGTCCCTCCTTTGCCGTCTGCTAGCAGACGGCAAAGAAGTGACGTGGGCGAGCCCTAACGGTCTACCTCTTTGCCGTCTGCTAGCAGACGGCAAAGAGGGGCCACTTAACGGGCGGCCGTCTCCCCCCCTCTCTCTCTCTCCCTCCCGCGCCCTCTCCTCCTTTTGTCGCCGCCGCCAGTCGCCGCCGCCGGCCAGCCCGCCCGTCCCGCCCCCGGAGCCAGCCCCGCTGCCGGCCAGCCCGCCCGTCCCGCCCACCGGACCCAGGCCGCGGCGGCCACCCCGCCGCGCCCCATCGCCGGAGGTCACTGCGCCGCCCCGCCCCGCCGCCGGAACCCTCCCCGCGGCCCCTGCGCCGCCCCGCCCCGCCGCCGGAGCCCTCGGCCTTCCTCCAGCGGCCCCCTCCCCGCGGCCAGCCTCCACCGGCCGACCTCGCCGGAGCAAGGTGAGCTCCATTTTTTTCTGTTATTTCCTGTTTAGTTCTAGGTTTAGTGCTAGGTTTAGGTTTAGTTTTAGGTTTAATGCTAGGTTTAGGTTTAGGTTTAGATAAATAGAAGAGGAAGAAGAAAGATGAAAAAAAAAACAGAAAAAGTAGAAGAAGAGGGAGAAAGGAAAAGAAGAAGAAGAAGAAGAAGGAGAAGGAGAAGAAGAAGAGGAAAAAGGAAAAGAAGGAAGAAGAAGAAGAAGAGGAGAAGAAAAGAAGAAGAAGAAGAAAAAGGAAAAGAAGAGGAGGAGAAGAAAAAAGAAGAAGAAGAAGAAGAAGAAGAAAGAGGAGAGGAGGAGGAGAAGAAGAAGAGGAAGAAGAAGAAGAAGAGGAAGAAAAGGAAGAAGAGGAAGAAGAGGAAGAAGAAGAAAAGGAAAAAAAAGGGAAAAAAGAAGAAGAGGAAGAAGAAGAAAACGACACCCCAACCCCGACCCCGACCCGACACCCCGACAGCCCGACACCACACCCCGACACCACGACACCACGACACCCCTGACACCCCGACACCCCGACCCCGACACGACACCCCGACCCCGACACCACACCCCGACACCACGACACCCCGACAGCCCGACACCACACCCCGACACCATGACACCACGACACCCAGACACGACACCCCTGACACCCTGACACCCCGACCCCGACATGACACCCCGACCCTGACACGACACCCCGACACCACGACACCCCGACACCCCGACACCCCGACAGCCCGACACCACACCCCGACACCACGACACCCAGACACGACACCCCTGACACCCCGACACCCCGACCCCGACACGACACCCCGACCCCGACACGACACCACGACACCCCGACATCCCGACACCACGACACCCCGACACCACGACACCCAGATACGACACCCCCGACACCCCCTACCCCCGACACCTCTTCGGCCTTTCAGAGGCCGACGGGGTCATATATTTGTGAATTATGAGTTAGGTCATATATTTTCCGATTTTGTTATGAAAAACATCATATATATTTGTGTTGATCGGGTGGATTTAAATGTGCAGTTGTTTCGTCGCTGCGAGGGTCTGGTGTTCGACGACCTCCCTGTGCGTTCGACGACCTCCCCGTGCGTTCGACGAGCTCCGCCCCTGCGTTCGTGGGTGAGCACAAATGACATCTCCTCCTCCCCCCTTAATTTGCTCTGTTCCGGTCTTCGTGCCGATGAAACTTGCTAGCTATAGGTGTCTTCAATCATCAGTATGCGTGACCAGTATGCGTCTCCCGTTCGAAAGGGCGGCATCTATAAATATGCATGTCTTTGCATATTTATAACCGCCATCCTTTCGAATTGTCCAACGTTATCCATGGACAGCCCGAGTATGTGTAGATTGGGTTCGTTTTCCCTTATGCTCTGCTCCGGATCCGATGCGGAATTTTGTCAGTGCCTCCCTGTTGTTCTCCGGGTACACATCCTCTCTGCTTATTGCCGAGACGTGTATCAGGAGAACAACGGGGGGGGGGGGGGGGTGCTGCCGAAATTCTGCGTCGGATCCGGAGCAGAGCATGGGAAAACGAACCCAATCTACACATACTCGGGTGGGATTATGACCTATCTCTACCTATTAGCGTGTAGGTTGCATGGACGTAATAAAACCGACAAACTTGATTAACGGATGAATATAGATGATGAATTATATATATATTTTTTGTGTGTTTAGTAGGTAGGCAAGATGAGTGATCGTGCGTGGATGTACACCGGTCACCCTAGTCAGAAAGAAATGACCATTGAATGGTTAACAAAAACCAAGGGGTTTCTGAGCGCCGCATTTGCAAATGGCCAGGAAATAACCTGGTGCGCCTGTGTCCGGTGCGACAACCATAAAAAGTGGACACGGGATGAAATGGGTAAACACTTGCAGAAGTGGGGTTTTACGCCTGATTATACGGTGTGGAGATTTCATGGTGAGTCTGCCCAACGTGTCAGAGCTGAGGTCATTCGTCGTCGCACCAACGAGCATGGTACCGGGATCGAAGACATGGTGCAAGACTTTGATGATGCTCGGGATTCGGACGATGAGATGGAGGAATCTGCAAAGGCCTTCTATGAAATGTTGGAGTCTTCAAAATGTCCTCTCCACGAGCACACCGAGCTTTGTCAGCTGGATGCCATCGCGCAAGTAATGGCTCTAAAGGCTCAGTTCAACCTAGGCAGAGAATGCTATGACGCGATGATGACGATATTTGGACGCTTTCTACCCAAAGGCCATGTATTGCCAGCAAACCTGTACCAGTCGGACAAAATCCTACGTGCGCTTAAGATGCCCTATGAGAAGATAGATGCCTGTGAGAATGGATGTGCCTTATTTAGGCTTGAGTATGCGGGCTTGAACTATTGTCCCATTTGCAAGTCTTCCAGGTATGTTGTGGTAGACAACGGTATGGGTGAGAAGAGTCAGACCAAAATCCCAGTTAATGTTCTTCGGTATATGCCAATCATACCAAGACTTCAACGTCTTTTCATGGTCGAAGAGACGGCCAGACAGATGACGTGGCATAAATTGGGCAAAAGAACCGAACTAGATGCCTATGGGAATCCGATGTTGGGACACACTTCAGACGCTTTTGCGTGGAAGCACTTCGATGCATTACATAAGGACAAAGCGGCAGATCCAAGGCATCCTCGAGTCGCCATCAGCACAGATGGGTTCCAAGTGTTTGGTATGACGGCAACCCAATACAGTTGCTGGCCTGTATTTGTCATTCCACTCAATCTCCCCCCGGAGAGATTATGAAAAGAAAGAACATTTTCTTGACGTAGATAATTCCAGGGCCCAACTATCCGGGGAAGAATATGAATGTGTACATGCAGCCGCTTAAGGATGAATTGCAAGAAGCTTGGGATAATGGGATCAAGACATATGACGCCGCTAAAAAACGAAACTTCAAAATGCATGTGTGGTACATGTACTCGACGCATGACTTGCCGGCGTATGCGCTATTCGTTGGCTGGTGTGTGCATGGAAGGTTCCCGTGCCCCACATGCAAGGCAGCTCTTCAGTTCCGTTGGCTGCAGGCGGGTCGCAAGTATTCTTGCTTCGACTTGCATAGACAGTTCTTGGATCCTGACCATAAGTTCAGAAAAGACAAGAAAAATTTCATGAAAGGTAGAGTTGTCAAAAACTCTGCACCACCTGCATTGACAGGCCAACAGACCCTGGATCAGATAAACGCTCTCGAGCCTGATCCACAGCGTCCAGGATATTTCAAAGGGTATAATTCGGAACACGCCTGGACTCACAAGATATGCTTGTGGGATCTGCCTTACTTTAAAGACCTCCTTTGCCCACACAACATCGATGTGATGCACACTGAAAAGAATATCGCCGAGGCCCTTTTTGGTACATTGTTCGACATCGAGGGGAAGTCGAAGGATAATCCTAAGGCTAGAGTCGATCAGGAGGCTCTATGTGATAGACCGTTACAAAACATGCGACAACCGAAAGGAAAGAAGAACTGGAGGAAGCCAAAGGCATGGTTCAATCTTGGAAGGCCAGCTATGAGGGAAATGATCTTGTGGGTGAAAATGCAGTTGATGTTCCCCGATGGGTATGCAGCGAATCTAAAGAGGGGAGCGAGTATTGACAAATTGAAAATATTTGGTCTCAAGAGTCATGATTGGCACATATGGCTTGAGCGGGTAATGCCGGTGATGTTGCGTGGCTTTATCCCTGAGGATGAATGGCTAGTACTGGCAGAGCTGAGCTATTTCTTCCGTGCTCTTTGTGCGAAAGAACTATCGCCTGACGTGCTAGACGAACTGGAAGAGTTGGCGCCGGAGTTGATCTGCAAGTTAGAAAAGATCTTTCCACCGGGATTCTTTAATCCAATGCAGCATTTGATTTTGCATCTCCCGACCGAGGCAAGATTGGGGGGGCCCGTGCAAAATCGTTGGTGCTTCGCAACTAAGAGGATGCCGAAGACGCTTCGAGCAAAATGTAAAAATAAACGTAGAATTGAAGCATCGATGGCCGAGGCATTCATTACTGAGGAGGCGGCAAACTTCGTGACAGCACACTACAAAGCCAAGAATCGTCATTTGCATAATCCGAAGCCTCGGTACAATGATGGCGACCGTGAAAAAGGTCGATCCAACCTCAGCCTATTCAAAGGGAAGCTCGCACCAGCCGGTGCTTCGAAAGCAATAGCGTTGGATGTTGAAGAATGGCGGACCATTTCGTTGTATATCTTCAACAACCTAATAGAAGTGCGGCCGTACATCGAGTAAGTTCTCGGTACATTGTTTCGCAACTTCTAATTCCTTTGAAATGCTCTTATTCCCGGATATGTGATACAGTCGATACGTCGCCAAATTCTCGGATGGTGAGCCAAAAGGATTCCATCGAAGAGTATGAGCTTCCGGCAAAGCATGGAGCCGGCTATCCCGGTTTCATCTCTTGATTCAAACAAACGGTAATTTCCATTAGACCATTTCATTTCTTCGTCTAGTTTGCGGCTAATGCAACAATCCTTTCGTATTAAACTTGTAGGCTAATGCAGAGTCTATGGACTCCGAATTGAGACAAGTCGCTAATGGTTTTGACTATAAGGTCCGTTCATTTGACAAATACGACATCAACGGGTATCGCTTTCGTACTTTTGGCAAAGAGCTATCTATGGCCGACCGAAAGTCTACAAATTGTTGTGTCTCCGCTGTCGGCGAAGGAGGGGTCGAGTATTATGGAAGAGTTGAAGCAATTTATGAACTTACATTCTTTGGTGAAAACCCACCAAACGTCGTAGTCTTCAAATGTTATTGGTTCCAGCTGAAGGAGACTAGAAGGACTCATGAACATATAGGGCTAGTCGAAATCAAACAAAGCACCCATTTAGATGTTCCCGATGTCTATATTACGGCTCAACAGGCGACCCAAGTTTCCTATCTACCATGGGCCTGCCAAACTGATCCAAATCTGAATGATTGGGATGTCGTTTATGATGTGCCGCCACATTTTAGACCACCTCCCCTCAATGAAGATGATTATGAACCTCACATTAACCCAGACAAATATGAAGGAGAGTTCTTCCAAGAAACACGTGTTTCCAAAAAACGTTTCAAGAACCGCTCTACTTCACCCCAGAACATTGAGGTAGACAGCGACAGTGAATCCGACTTCACCCCTGAGCCGGAACAAGAAGAGACGGAAGAAGAAGAGGTTACTGCTGCGGATGACCTGTCAATGCTTGACCGATTACATAAAGGAGGCCTTCCACATGTTGATGCATTTATTGATGATGCTGATGAGCACGTCATTAATGATAGTGATGATGATTATGCATTTATTGATCCCGGAGCATATATAGACGATGAAGATTAATATTAGTAATGTCAGGTATTCAATTATTATTATGTACATATATATTATTAATTAGTTCATGTTATTACTCACCGTGAAAACAAAATGTGCAGACCGTGTGCCAGAACAACGGTCAGACCCCTCCGCCGATGCCCCAGATTGGTATAGCGCCCACGGTGAGTTTCATTTGAATGGTCATTAGTTACTAGTATTCACATTTGAGTTGCATCATGCTAACGAGACATTGCAAATGATCTTTGGTGCAGCATGCCTCCCGACAAGCATCGACCGATCCTTCTGCGTCTGCCGCAAGCCCGACCGGTCCTTCTCCGTCTCACACTGGCGCAAGCCCGACCGGTCCTTCACCTCCGTGATGATGGTAAGTTTTCCCAAGTGTTTTGCTTAACAAATGCATACTTAGCTTAAGAAATGACCTACTTAGCTCCAAAATGACCTATACTTAGCTTATTTTCCTCGAAAATGACATAATAACCTTACTTAGCTCGAAAATGACATATTTTACCTAGGATAGCTATAAAATGACCTATACTTAGCATTTTTTCCTCCAAAATGACTTGATATGCTTAGTTAGCTAAAAAATGGCATAACTACCTAGGATAGCTCAATAATGATCTATACTTAGCTTAGCTAGTTCATTTATGACATAATTAGCTCACTTAGGTAAAAAATGGCATAATAACCTTGGTTTAGCTCCAAAATGACCTATACTTAGCTTATTTTCCTCGAAAATGACATAATAACCTTACTTAGCTCCAAACTGACATACTTTACCTAGGATAGCTATAAATATGCTTAGTTAGCTCAAAAATGGCATAACTACCTAGGTTAGCTCAAAAATGGCATAACTACCTAGCTTAGCTCTAAAATGACCTACACTTAGCATTTTTACCTAGCTTAGCTAAAAAATGGCATTTTTACCTACCTTAGTTAGAAGAAGAAGAAGATAAAGAAGAGGAGAGGAGAAAAAGAAAGAGAAGAAAAATTCTTCTTCTTCTTCTTATTCTTCTTCTTCTTATTCTTCTTCTTCTTCTTCTTCTTTTTCTTATTCTTCTTCTTCTTCTTTTTCTTCTTCTTCTTCTAGCTAGTCTTCTTCTTCTTCTTCTTCTTCTAACTTTCTTCTTTCCCAATTTGCAGATTTGCTTTAGATGAGGAAGCTTGCATTGATGGAGTCTACTCTTTTCCTTGTGCTTCCTTTTTGTTTTGATTTTGTACGATGAACTTTGTTGTTGGAAACTTGTTGTTGGATATGTTGTTGGAAACTTGTTGTTGGATATGTTGTTGGATATGTGTTGGTATGCTTGTTGAAAGTATTTTCAAATGTGTATATATATATATATCTATGAAATTCTGTGAAATTGAATGAATTTAAGAAAAAACAGAAAAACAGGGGCTATACAGGCTCTTTGCCGTCTGCTGGCAGACGGCAAAGAGCTTTGCCATGAGCCAGCAGACGGCAAAGCTGCCACGTGGCAGCTACCTGTGCAACATGGGGGGCACTGGGCTGGCCTATGTGGCTGCTTTGCCATCTGCTGGCAGACGGCAAAGAACTTTGCATCTTTGCCGTCTGCCAGCAGACGGCATAGCGAGCCACGTGGCAGCTATCTGGGGGGAACCTGGGCTGGCTTATTTGGCCACTGTGCCGTCTGCTAGCAGACGGCAAAGCACGCCGTTAACCCCTTAACGGACCTAAGCTGCCGCGTGTGCCGTCCATGCCCTTTGTCGTCTGCTGGCAGACGGCAAAGACCTTTGCATCTTTGCCGTCTGCCAGCAGACGGCAAAGTGCCCTTTACCGTGGCTTGTTCAGCCGGATGTGGTGCCGTCTGCTGGCTGACGGCAAAGACCTTTGCCGTCCGCAATGCATGCCTTTGCCGTCAGCCATGGCAGACGGCAAAGATCCTGATTCCAGTAGTGTATGGACCCGTAGGTCTGTGGTGAACCACTCACACATCACCATGGGAGCAACAAGGATGATGTAGAGGCCCTCCGTGATCGATCCCCCCTCCGACAGGGCACCGAAATAGGGCTCCAGATGGGATCGCGGCGAAGCAGAGACTTGAGGCGGCGAAAAAAGTGTTTCGGGATGCTCCCTAGGGTTTTTGGAATATATGGGGATTTATAGGCCAGAGAACGGGGTTGGGAGACCCACCAGGGAGGGACAAGCCATCAGGGCGCACCCTATCTGCTTGTGCCTCCCTCGTGCGGCCTCTGGTCTCCTCCCGAAGCTTCCAGGTCTTCTTTTGGTCCAGAAAAAATCATATAAAAGTTTCGGGGTAATTGGACTTCGTTTGGTACTGTAAACCTGAAAAGCCAAAAACATGCAGAAAACAACCACTAGCACTGGGCACTGGGTTAATAGGTTAGTGCTCAAAAAAATATAATTTGATAAATAAATACTCAAAAAGTATCCTAGAATGATAATATTATAGCATGGAACAATAAAAAATTATAGATACGTTGGAGACGTATCAGCATCCCCAAGCTTAATTCCTGCTCGTCCTCGAGTAGGTAAATGATAAAAACAAATTTTTTGATGTGACACGCTACCCAATATATAATCTTTTGCATCTATGCTCATTGAGAAATGATGAATTAACAAACATCAACATAGTAATATTTATTAGCACAAGCAACATAATCATAAATCTTTCAAAATATACGATCCTCAAAGAATGTTTACGCCCATTCATTTTATCATATTAGTAAGGCATGACTCCTTTTCACCACATTAATACAAATGTCAAGTACCATGGTGTCCAAGTCATGCAATTGGATCATACTTTTTCAATGCGCATCAAATTTTTATTCTTCACGCAATACATGAGCGTGAACCATGGACATAGCATAAGGGTGGAATAGAATATGGTGGTAGATATCAAAGGGGTAAAAAGTGGAGAAGAAAGTCTCGCATCAACTAGGCATATCAATGGGCTATGGAGATGCCCATCGATAGACATCGATGCGAGGAGTAGGGATTGCCATGCGACAGATGCACTAGAGCTATAAGTATACGAAAGCTCAACTGAAGCTAAGTGGGTGTGCATCCAACTTGCTTGCTCATGAAGACCTCGGGCATTTGAGGACGCCCGTCATCGGAATATACAAGCCAAGTTTTTAATAATGAAAAATAATTCCCACTAGCATATGAAAATGATGCATCATGAGACTCTCTATATGAACAACAAGGTGCCACTTTGAGGCACAAGTGTGTAAAGGATAGTAGCAAAGTCCCTTCTCTCTTTTTCTCTCATTTTTTAATGGTGGGCTCATTTGGCCTCCCCCATTTTTATTTCCTCACTGGGACAATGCTCTAATAATGATGATCATCACACTTTTATATACTTACAACCCGATATGAAAACTCAATATGAAGAACTATGAAACAATATGACTCAGTATTAATGCCTCTGACAGTGTACCAGGATGTGCAATGATCTAGCATGACATGTATCAAATTGATGAATGGTGGCTTTGCCACAAATACTATGTCAGCTTTATATGATCAAGCAAAGCAATATGACAATGAATGAACTAGTCATATGATGTAACAGTGGAAGTTGCATGGCAATATATCTCAGAATGGCTATGGAAATGCCATAATAGATAGGTATGGTGGCTGTTTTGAGGAAGATATAAGGAGGTTTATTTGTGATAGAGCGTATCATGTCACGGGGTTTGGATGCACCGGCGAAGTTCGCACCGATCCTCGAGGTGAGAATGGGCAATGCACGATACCGAAGAGGCTAGCAAAATATGAGGAGATGAGATTGCGTATGTCCACGGATTCACATTAGTCATAAAGAACTCATATACTTATTGCAAATTTTTATTAGTTTTATCACAAATCAAAGTACTACTCGCATGTCCCGAGGGAGGAGGTTGGGAGGAGTTAACCATCGCGCACCTCCGACCCGGAACAACACAAGGATTTCAACGAGGAATAGAAATGCTCACACATCCCCACCATGCGTTTTTCCAATATTTAGACAAACGGGAAATTAACACCTCTTAATACCGATACTTCTACAAACCGAAAACCACGCATTCACACCCTTTCACATTACCACATCAATATCATTAACCCAAAATTTCTCTTTAATGTGCTACATGATGGTTTTGATTATCACTCATTGAATACCTATTATTTTTGGACTAGTCTTATAACCCATGAAAATTACCATCACTATTTATTAACTCTCAAAAAAATATAAGTAAAGAACGAGAGTGCAATTATTTCTATAAAATCTATACGCCACCGTGCTCAAAAAGATATAAGTGAAGTACTAGAGCAACTGCTAAGCTCAAAAAGATATAAGTGAAGCACATAGAGTATTCTAATAAATTATGATGAAGGTGTGTCTCTATCAAATAGGTGTGTCAAGCAAACTATGATTGTGGCAAACTAAAAATAAAAGCAAACAAAAGCAAAACTCATATCATGTGACGAATAAAAATATAGCTCCAAGTGACATACCGATGGATTGAGACGGAAGAGGGGATGCCTTCCGGGGCATCCCCAAGCTTAGACACTTGAGTATTCCTAGAATATTACCTTGGGGTGCCTTGGGCATCCCCATGCTTAGGCTCTTGCCGCTCCTCATTCCTTTGTCCATCGTGATAGCACCCAAAACTTGAAAACTTCAATCACACAAAACTCAACAAAACTTTGTGAGATCCATTAGTATAAGCAAGATATAAAATACTTTAGGTACTGTTATAAATTGATTATTATTTTATTATTGCATAATAGGTAATGTATTCTAACTTCTCCATGGCTTATAGCCCCCGATACAATCCATAGCATCATCAAAACAAGCAAACTATGCAAGCAAAAACAGAATTTGTTTAAAACAGAACAGTCTATAAATATCTGTAGAGAACCTATACTTTCGTAACTCTAAAAATTCTGAAACATTAGTACAACCTGAAGAATTTTATAGCAATACTGTGTAAAAAATTTAGATCAAAAAGACGTTCTAGTAAAATAAGAGAAATTCTGCACTGGACGTTAAAGTTTCTGTTTTTGCCCCGTATCAATTCTACTTATCTTGTGAGTCATCCCAAAGGCTTTACTTGGCACAAACAGTAATTTAAACATAAAAACACAATCATTACAGAGGTAATAATCATTTTATCACACACACACACAGAAAGTAAAAAGCAAAATTAAAGATAACTATTGGGTTGCCTCCCAACAAGCGCTATCGTTTTATGCCACTAGCTAGACATAATGCATAGTATCAAGTGTTTTCATCTTTGACACTCCATCCATAAGTAGCCCTCATGATAGATTCATAAGGTGGTTTAATTCTCTTCCTAGGGAAGTGTTCCATCCCTTTCTTTAATGGGAATTGGAATCTTATGTTTCCCTCTTTCATGTCAATAATTGCACCTATAGTTCGTAAGAAAGGTCGCCCAAGTATTATTGGACAAGTAGGATTGCATTCAATATCAAGCACAATGAAATATACATGCACATAATTCTTATTTGCAACAATTATAACATTGTTCTACCTAAAGGTTTTTTAATGGTAGAATCCTCAAGATGCAAGTTAAGGGAACAATCTTGAATGTCAGTGAGATCAAGCACATCACAAAGAGATTTTGGTCTTATTGAAACACTAGCACCAAGGTCACACAAAGCATTACATTCATATATATTTATATTTATTTTAATAGTAGGTTCCCACTCATCATGCAATTTTCTAGGAATAGAAACTTCTAGTTCAAGTTTCTCTTATCATCGCGTCTACTATATGATTAGTGAAAGCCTTGTTTTGTTCATAAGCATTGGGTGAGCTAATAATGGTTTGCAACAAGGAAATACATTCTACTAAAGGGCGTCTCTCATAATTAAAATCCTTGTAATTCAAGATAGTGGGATCATTAGTAGATAAGGTTTTAACCTCTCCAAACCCACTTTTTCGGTTTTATCATTAGAATCATCAATCACCAAGCAAACTGGACTCCCTCTAGCTAGAACTGGCTCAACTCTAGTACCTTTATCATCTATATTTAGATAAGTAAACAAAGGAGGAATAGGAGAAATACAAATAATTTTAATATCTTCATCATGATTCCGGTAAAAACTGGGTGGAAGAGCTTTTTCTAAGAATTCCCGCTTAGCTCTCAACTTAGCGGTCCTCTCCTTACTTTCATTAATAGAGGTTTGGATAGATTTAATAGTCTCATTAAAATCATGCTTAGGTAGCAAAACTTTAATCTTAAGAGTTTCTACATCAAGAGCAATTCCATCCAAGTTCTTAGCCAAATAATCAATTTTATGAAACTTTTCCTCTACCATAGTATTGAAAACTTTTTGAGAACTAATGAATTCTTTAATGGTGTTATAAAGATCAGAAGGTAACCTATTGTTATTGGTAGAAGGATTTCCATAAGAATTACCATAAGAGTTACCATAATTATTAGAGGAGTTACAGGGATACGGTCTAGCATTGAAATTTCCTCTATAGGCATTGTTGTTGAAATTGTTTCGCGAGATAAAATTCACATCAATATCATCATCATTTTGTTCAATCAAGGTAGACAAGTAAATATCATTGGGATCAACATGGGAATTTTTAGTAGCAACCATATTGATAAGAGCATCCACTTTTTCACTCAAAGTAGCGATTTCCTCAACAGAGTTTACCTTCTTACCAGTTGGAGCTCTCTTGGTATGCCATTGAGAATAATTTGTCATGATGTTGTCCAGAAGTTTAGTAGCATCTCCTAGTGTCACCTCCATGAAGGTACCACCTGCAGCAGAATCTAGAAGATTTCTAGACACAAAGTTTAGTCAGCATAAAAGTTTTGGATAATCATCCACAAGTTTAAACCATGAGTTGGAAAAAAATTAATCATCAATTTCATCCTCTACCAAGATTGTGCAACATGTTCATGATCATGTTGTTTAAAATTCATAATTTGATTCCTATGGGAGATGATCTTCGCAGGAGGAAAATACTTGGTAATAAAAGCATCTTTACACTTATCCCACGTTCCAATACTATTACGTGGGAAAGATGAAAACCAAGCCTTAGCTTCATCTCGTAGCGAAAACAGAAATAATTTTAGTTTCACAACATCATTATCCATGTCCTTTTTATTTTGCATATCACATAGTTCAACAAAAGTATTAAGATGAGAAGTGGGATCCTCATTAGGACTTCCCAAAAATTGTTCTTTCATCACAAGATTCAGCAATGCAGCATTAATATCAAAAGCCTCCACACTAGTATTCACACATCTTAGTATTTCAGAAGTCACACAACTTAGTAGTATCTTAAGACATGGTGACCGAGCAAGCAAAGTAACAAGCAGGACAAGTAAACTAGACAAGTAACAAGCAAACTAGCAAAGATAAATATTTTTGTATTTTTGATTTTTATGAAGCAAACTAAATAAAAAAAGTAGAACAAGTGAATGATAATTTGTGCGAAGTTACTTGATAGTGGGTTGGTGATACTCCCCGACAACGGCGCCAGAAATCCTTCCTGATACTTGTGATCTGTGTTTGGTTTTCCGTGAAGAGGAACATGTTATTGGAGCACATATGGATAAGTATTACCTCAGTTAAGAACCAAGGTTTATTGAACCAATAGGAGTAATGGTCAACCACCGTCTTCAACGACTGCACACAAAAGAGCAAACACTTGCACCCAACGCGGGCAAGAGCGTTGTCAATCCCCTTGGACTCGTTATTTGCAAGCAAATGAAGTGTGTAGATGATAGTAGATAATTGTAAATTTCAAAATAAAACAAAAGAAAATAAATGGCAGCAAGGTATTGATAGCATTTGTAAATATATAAGTGAATAGACCCTGGGGCCATAATTTTCCCTAATGGCATCTCTCATGTAGGAAGCATATGGTGGGTAAACAAATTACTGTTGGGCAATTGATAGAAAAGCGCATAGTTATGTTCATATTCACGGCAATGATCATGTATATATAGGCATCACGTCCATAAGAAAATAGGCCGACTCCTGCCTGCACCTATTACTATTACTCCACCCATCGACCGCTATCCAACATGCATCTAGAGTATTAAGTAAAACAGAGTAATGCTTGGAGAACAACGACATGATGTAGACAAAGAGAATTCAATTAATATGAACTAACCCCATAATTTTATCCTTAGTGGCAACAATACAAAGACATGTCTTGTCCATTTCTGCCACTGGGAATATAGAGCACCGCCAGATTGAGCCCACTACAACGCACCCTTCTCAATGAAGAAATATCAATCTAGTTGGCCGAACTATTTCAATAGATCCGAGAGATTTACGAAGCTATAATGATCATGCAAATAAGAATCATAATATATTTCAGAGGTGGCTCAAATAATTTTCATGAATAATCTAAACATAAACCCATAATTCATCGGATCCCAACAAACGCACCATACAAAAGAATTGCATCGGATAGATCAAAGCGAAGATGCGATGATCATTGTATTGAAGATCAAGAGAGAGAGATAGCCATCTAGGTACTAGCTATGGACCTGTAGGTCTGTGGTGAACTACTCACACATCACCATGGGAGCAGCAAGGATGATGTAGAGTCCCTCCGTGATCAATCCCTGGTGTCTACTACGCAGCTTTATTCTTGTAGACGTTGTTGGGCCTCCAAGTGCAGAGTTGTGTAGGACAGTAGCAATTTTCCCTCAAGTGGATGACCTAAGGTTTATCAATCCGTGGGAGGTGTAGGATGAAGATGGTCTCTCTCAAACAACCCTACAATCAAATACAAGAAATCTCTTGTGTCCCCAACACACCCACTACAATGGTAAATTGTATAGGAGCACTAGTTCGGTGAAGAGATGGTGGTACAAGTGCAATATGGATAGTAGATATAGGTTTTTGTAATATGAAAATATAAAAACAGCAAGGTATCAAGTGGCAAACGGCGAGCAAAACATTATATAAATGCTTGTAAATAAGGCCTAGGGCTCATACTTTCACTAGTGCAATCTCTCAACAATGCTAACATAATAGAATCATATGATCATCACTCAACGTGAAACAAAGAATCACTCCAAAGTTCATATCTAGAGGAGAACATGAGATGAAATTGTTGTAGGTAGTAAGAACCACCTCAAAGTTACCCTTTTCGATCAATCTGTTGGGCTATTCCTATATGTATCAAAAACAGCCCTAGAGTTCGTACTAAAATAACATCAATGATACATATCAATCAACCCCTAATGTCACCTAGATACTCCAATGTCACCTCAAGTATCCGTGGGTTAATTATTCGACATGCATCAAACAATTTCAGATTTATCATATTCAATCCAACACAAAGAACTTCAAAGAGTACCCCAAGATTTCTATCGGAGAAGGTAGGACAAGAACGTGCAATCAACCCTATGCATAGATCCCCAAGGTCACCGGAATCCGCAAGTTGATGCCATAACATATATCAAGTGAATCAATAGAATACCCCATTGTCACCACGGGTATCCACATGCAAGACATACATCAAGTGATCTCAAATCCAATATTCAATCTGACATAACAAAATCTCAAAGGGAAAGATTCAATTCATCACAACAAGATAGCAAGGGAAGAACACCATATGATCCAACTATATTAACAAAGCCCGTGATACATCAAGATCGTGCCATCTCAAGAACATGAGAGAGGGAGAGATTAAACACATAGCTACTGGTACATACCCTTAGCCCTGAGGTTGAACTACTCCCTCCTCGTCATGGCCTCCGCGGGGATGATGAAGATGGCCATCGGTGATGATTTCCCCCTTCGGCAGGGTACTGGAAAGCCTCCAGATGGGGTTTTCTTCGATACAGAGAGTTGTGGCGGTGGAGCGGTAGTTCTAGGTTAATTTCTGAAGGTTTTTGTATATATAGGAATTTTCAGCGTTGGAATCACGCCAGCCGGAGCCACGTGGGCCCCACAAGCCATCAGGGCACGCCCTGTTGTCTTGTGGCCCACAGGTGGCTCCCCTCCGGTGGTTCTTCACTCCAGTATTTCTTATTTTCTCCAGAAAAAATCATAAAAGTTTCGGGCGATTCCGAGAACTTTCATTTTTTTCTACAAAAACACCACCACGGTAATTCTGCTAAAAATAGCGTCAGTCCGGGTTAGTTCTAAATAAATCATATAAAGTGCATCAAAACCATATAAAAGTATTGTAAACATAGGCAAATATGGCTTGAATACTTCATAAATTATTGATGCATTGGAGACGTATTAATCCCCCCTCCAGGAGGGCACCGAAATAGTGCTCCAGATGGGATCACGGCGGAACAGAGACTTGCGGCGGCAGAAAAAGTGTTTCGGGATGCTCCCTAGGGTTTTTGGAACATATGGGAATTTATAGGCCAGAGAAAGGGGCCGGGAGACCCACCAGGGACGGACAAGCCATCAGGGCGTGCCGACCCCCCTGGGCGCGCACTGTTGGCTTGTGCCTCCCTCGTGCGACCTCCGGTCTCCTCTCGAAGCTTCCAGGTCTTCTTTTGGTCCATAAAAAATCATATAAAAGTTTCGGGGCAATTGGACGTCGTTTGGTATTGTAAACCTGAAAAGCCAAAAACATGCAGAAAACAGCAGCCGGCATTGGGCACTGGGTTAATAGGTTAGTGCTAAAAAATAATATAAATTGGTAAATAAATACCCAAAAAGTATCCTAGAATGATAATATTATAGCATGTAACAATAAAAAATTATAGATACGTTGGAGGGGTATCAGGTTCCTCTAATGGTTTTTCAATAGGTGGATGCTATTTAAACCACTTCTCCTTAGGGAGATCAACATGAGTAGCAAATGATTCACAGAAAGAAGCTACTATCTCGGAGTCAAGACCATATTTAGTGCTACACTCATTGAAACTATCAGTTTGTATAAAAGATTTAACACAATCACTTAAGCTTTATACCTGACTCTTTACCTTTGTTGAATTCCCAATCTTCAGAGTTGCGTTTAATTCTTTCCAGAAGATACCATTTGAATTCAATAGTCCTCTTCATGTAGGAACCAGTAGAAGAAAAATCAAGTAATAATTGATCGTCATGAGAAAACCGGGCATAAATTTTTTGTATAATCATTTCCCTTGAGAGCTCGTGGTTGGGGCAAGTGTGCATCATAGATTTGAGCCTCCCCCAAGCTTGAGCAATGCTTTCTCCTTCACGAGGCGAGCAATTAGATATAAAGTTCCGATCACGACGGACTAGATGCATAGAATAAAACTTCTGATGAAATTCCAGCTTCAAGCGATTCCGGTCCCATGATACAATATCATCCAATAGCCCGTACCACATTAGTGCTTTTCCCTCCAAAGATAAAGGGAAAACTTTCTTCTTAACCTTGTCTCCAGGCTTAAACAATCCACAAATATCATCTACATATATCAAGTGGTAATCAGGATGAGTTGTACCGTGATAAGGATTAGCCAGCAGTTTCTCTAACATACCCGAAGGAATCTCATAATAAATATTTTCAGTAGGTTGAGTGGCAACATTTTCCACTTCTGTTCGAGGCGAAGATGCCCCGAACAAGCCACTCAAAGGGTGACCGTCCATAGTAACAAGCAACCGTAAATTTAAGCACGTATCTCAAATGTTTCCTTACCAAGTTCCACTTACCAGAGGCGCTTCACTCTCCGGAAATGGCACCAGAAAAGAGTGTTGATGACCCAAAAGTATAGGGGATCCATCGTAGTCCTTTTGATAAGTAAGAGTGTCAAACCCAACGAGGAGCAGAAGGAAATGATAAGCAGTTTTCAGTAAGATATTCTCTGCAAGTGCTGCAAGTAACAATGATGAATAGTTTTCGGGCAAAGTAATTCGTAACAAGTGACAAGTAGCAATAATAACAAAGGTGCAGAAAGGTAGCCCAATCCTTTTTGTAGAAAAGGACAGGCCTGAAAGTACTCTTATAATAAGCAAGCGCTCCCGGGGACACATGGGAATTTCTGTCTAGTCAAGTTCATCATGTTGAGTTGATTCGCATTCGTTACTTTGATAATTTGATATGTGGGTGGACCAGTGCTAAGGTGCTGTTCTTACTTGAACAAACAACCTACTTATGATTACCCCCTCTCGCAAGCATCCGCAACTACGGAAGAAGAATTAAGATAAATCTAACCATAGCATGAAACCTGTGGATCCAAATCAGCCCCTTATGAAGTAACGCATAAACTAGGGTTTAAGCTTCTGTCACTCTCGCAACCCACCATCTACTTGTTACTCCACAATGCCTTCCCTTAGGCCCATAACATGGTGAAGTGTCGTGTAGTCGACGTTCATGCGACACCACTAAGAGAAGCAACAACATACACATCATCAAAATATCGAATGAATACCAACTTGACATGATTACTTATAACAAGACTTCTCCCATGTCCTCAGGAACAAAAGTGACTACTCACACATCATCAACATGTTCAAGATCACATGTGTAATAATGGAGATCAAGGATCTGAACATAATATCTTACACCAAGTAAACCAACAAGCATCAACTACAAGATGTAATCAACACTACTAGTAACCCACATGTACCAATCTGAGGTTTTGAGACAAAGATTGAATACAAGAGATGAACTAGGGTTTGAAATGAGATGGTGATGGTGAAGATGTTGATGAAGATTGGTCCTCCCACGAAGGAGGAAGCGTTGGTGATGACGATGGCTTCAATCTCCACCTCCCAGAGGGAAGTTTGCCCGGCAGAATCTCTCCGCCGAAGATCAAAAGGGCCTCTACCCAGGTTTCCGCCTCGAGACGACGGCGCTTCGTCCCAAAAGTATCCTTATGATTTTTTCTAGGGTAAAACACACCATATAGGAGTGTGCGCCAAGGGGGGGTGGGCGCGCCCTGTTGGCTTGTGGCCAGCAGGTGACCCCCTCATGTGTATTTTTGGCCCAATTATTATATATTCCATAAAAAATCTCCGTGAAGTTTCAGGTCATTTGGAGTCCAGTGAATTTTCAGCTATTTTCTTGGTTTTCACGTCCAGAATTTGAGTTTCCAGTGATTTCCCTCCTTTTGATGTAGCTTGCATATTCAAAGAGAAAAGGCATAAGAATTGTATCATAATGAGGAATATTGGACAAGAATAACATAAATATCAATAAGAATTCATGATGCAAAATGAACGTATCAGGGCCACAAGCCAACAGGGCGCGCCCACCCCCTGGGCACACCCTGTTAGCTTGTGGGGCCCACGTGGCTCCGGTCGACGTGATTCCAACGCTGAAAATTCATATAAATCCAGAAACCCCCGAAAGTTAACCTATAACTTCCTCTCCGCCGCCGCAACTCTCTATATCGAAGAAAAACCCATCTGGAGTCTTTCCAGTACCCTGTCGGAGGGGGAAATCATCACCGGTGGCTATCTTTATCATCCCGGCGGAGGCCATGACGAGGAGGGAGTAGTTCACCCTCTGGGCTGAGGGTATGTACTAGTAGCTATGTGTTTGATCTCTTTCTCTCTCTCATGTTCTTGAGATGGCACGATCTTGATGTATCGTGGGCTTTGTTAATATAGTTGGATCATATGGTGTTCTTCCCTTGCTATCTTGTTGTGATGAATTGAATCTTTCCCTTTGAGGTTTTGTTATGTTGGATTGAATATTGGATCTGAGATCACTTGATGTATGTCTTGCATGTGGATACCCGTGGTGACAATGGGGTGTCTATTGTTTCACTTGATATATGTTTTGGTACTCAACTTGCGGATCCCCGTGGTGAAAATGGAGTAATCTATGCATAGGGGTTGATACACATTCTTGTCCTACTTTCTCTGATAGAAATCTTGGGGTACTCTTTGAAGTTTTTTTTGTGTTGGATTGAATATGATGAACTTGAAATTGTTTGATGCATGTCGTATAATTAACCCACGGATACTTGAGGTGACATTGGAGTATCTAGGTGACATTAGGGTTTATTGATGTGTACCATAGGTGTTATTCTAGTACGAACTCTAGGGTTCACTTATAGGAATACCTCAATAGATTGATCGGAAAGAATAGCTTTGAGGTGGTTCTACTACCTACAACAATTTCATCTTATGTTCTCCGCTACTTATGAACTTTGGAGTGATTCTTTGTTGCACATTGAGGGATGATCATATGATTCTATTATGTTAGCATTGTTGAGAGATTGCACTAGTGAAAGTATGAACCCTAGGCCTTATTTCCAAGTATTTATACAACGTTTTGCTCGCTGTTTGTCACTTGCTACCTTGCTGTTTATATATGTTCAGATTACAAAAGCCTATATCAATTATCCATATTGCACTTCTATCACCATCTCTTTGCCGAACTAGTGCACCTATACAATTTGCCATTGCATTGGGTGTGTTGGGGACGCAAGAGATTTCTTGTATTTGATTGCAAGGTTGTTCGAGAGAGACCATCTTCATCCTACACCTCCCACGGATTGATAAACCTTAAGTCATCCACTTGAGGGAAAATTGCTACTGTCCTACAAAACTCTGCGCTTGGAGGCCCAACAGAGTCTACAAGAATAAAGTTGTGTAGTAGACATCAAGCTATTTTCTGGCGCTGTTGCCGGGGAGGTGAGTGCTTGAAGGTATATCTTTAGATCTTGCAATTAAATCTTTTAGTTTCTTGTTTATCACAAGTTTGGTTTATAAAAGAAAGCTACAAATAATGGAGTTTAGGTTGCCTCAATTGCTTCATATTTTTAATGTCTTTCGTGAAAATGATGGTTCGCAAAATTGTGCTCAATTGTTAGAGGAAGAGTTTGTAAAAATGCTTAATGTGAAATCCTTGAATGATGAGCATGATAGCAATATTGTTAGTATGAATTCTCTGAATATCCATGATGCGAATGATATGCAAAGCCACAAGATTGAGGATGCTATGTTTGATGAATATGATATTTTTAGTCCCCCAAGTTTTGATAAGCAAATTATTATGATCATAGCATGCCTCCTATTTCTGATGATTATATTGATGAAAGTGGGTCTGGAAGAGTGTCAACTCTAGGTACTAATTATCCCACTATTTTGGAGGGTGTTCAGTCTTATTGTAATAATGATAAAAGTGGATTTGGAGAGGTCATGACTTTATTTAGTGATGAGTCCACTATTTTGGAAGAGGTTTCAATTGACTATGACAACAAAGTTCCTATCTATGATGATTATGGTGATGACATGTGTGCTATAAAGAGTGATAGTAACCATGAAACTTGTCATCATGATTTTAATATTCAATGTGGTTATGTCAATCAAGTGTCTCATGATAGTTATTTTGTTGAGTTTGCTCCCACTACTATGAATCAGAAGAAAATTGCTTATGTGGAGAGTAATAAATTTTCTATGCTTGAGGATCATTGATACGTCTGCAACGTATCTATAATTTTTGATTGTTCCATGCTATGATATAATTCTAGGATACTTTTTGGGTATTTATTTATGAATTTATATTATTTTTGAGCACTAACCTATTGACCCAGTGCCAAGTGCCACTTCCTGTTTTCTGCGTGTTTTTGGCTTTTCAGGTTTACTGTACCAAACGACGTCCAATCAGCCCGAAACTTTTTTATGATTTTTCTTGACCAAATAAAGACATGGAAGCTTCGGGAGAAGACCGGAGGGGCACAAGGGGCCCAGGACCCATCAGGGCGCGGCAAGGGGGTAGGACGTGCCCTGATAACTCCTGGCCCCCTCGGCCTCCTCCCGACGCCCCTCTCTGGCCTATAAATTCACATATATTCCAAAAACCCCAGGAGAGCTCCCGAAACGCTTTTTCCGCCGCAGCAAGTCTCTGTTATGCTGTGATCCCATCTGGAGGCCTTTTTCGGTACTCTGCCGGAGGAGGAATCCACCACGGAGGCCTTCATCATCATCCTCGCTGCCTCTATGGTGATGTGTGAGTAGTTCACCATAGACCTACAGGTCCGTAGTTAGTACCTAGATGGCTATCTCTCTCTCTTGATCTTCAATACAATGATCATCACATCTTCGCTTTGATCTATCTGATGTAATGCTTTTGTGCGGTGTGTTTGTTAGGATCCGATGAATTGTGGGTTTATGTTCAGATTATTCATGATAAAATATTGGAGTCTTCTCTGAATTCTTTTATGGATTCTTATTGCATGATCATTATAGCTTCGTAAATCTCTCTGATCTACTGATCGGCTTTGGCCAAGTAGATTGATCTTTCTTAAGTGAGAGGGGTGCGTTGTAGTGGGTTCAACCTGACGGGTTTCTATATCCCAGTGACAGAAGGGGACAAGATACGTCTTTGTGTTGTTGCTACTAAGGATAAAACTATGGAGTTCATTCATATTGATTGAGTTTACTTTGTCTACATCATGTCATCTTTCTCCAAGCATTACTCTGTTTTACTTAATACTCTACATGCATGCTGGATAGCGGTCGATGAGTGGAGTAATAGTAATAGGTTCAGGTAGGAGTTGGCCTATTTGTTTATGGACGAGATGCCTATATACACATGATCATTGCCGTGAATATGAACATGATTATTCACTTTTCTATCAATTTCCCAACAGTAATTTGTCTACCCACCGTATGTAACATGAGAGATGCCAATAGAGAACACTACGGCAACCGGGTCTTCTCATTGATAAATTACAAAAAGATTTCAATACCTCGCTGCCTTTATTTACCTTTTATTTTATTTTGCAATTATCCATTACTATCTACTTGTTTCACTTGCTTGCAAATAATGAGTCCAAGGGGATTGACAACCCTCTTGCCCGCGTTGGGTGCTAGTGTTTGCTCTTTTGTGTGCAGTCGCCGAAGATGGTGGTTGCGTGCTACTCCTATTGGTTCGATAAACCTTGGTTCTTAAATAGGGGAAATACTTATCTGTTTGTGCTGCAATTACCCGTTCCTCTTCACGGAAAACCCAACACAAATCATAGACATCGGGAAGGATTTTTGGCACCATTGCCGGGGAGTATCGCCAATCTACTTCGCACAAATTATCATTCACTTGTTCTAATTTTTATTTGCTGTAATATTTTGCTTGTTTAAAAAATCAAAAATTCAAAAATATTTAATTTACTAGTTTGCTAGTTTGCTTGTTTCGTCTCTAGTTTGCTTGTTTTGCTTGTTACTTTGCTTGCTTGGTCACCATGTCTCAAGATACTACTAAGTTGTGTGTCTTCTCTAATGCTAATAGATATGACATTATTAGCACTCCTATACCCCCCCGCCACTAGTGCGGAGGCTTTTGATATTATTGCTGCATTATTGAGTCTTGTGATGAAAAAATAATTTTTGGGAAGTCCTAATGAGGATCCCGCTGCTCATCTTAATACTTTCGTTGAACTATGTGATATGCAAAAGAAAAAGGATATGGATAATGATATTGTGAAATTAAAATTATTTCCTTTTTCACTTCGAGATAAAGCTAAGGCTTGGTTTTCATCTTTACCACGTAATAGTATTGGAACATGGGATAAGTGTAAATATGCTTTCATTACCAAGTATTTTCCTCCTACCAAGATCATATCCCTTAGGAATCATATAATGAATTTTAAACAACATGATCATGAAAATGTTGCACGAGCTTGGGAGAGGATGAAATTGATGATTAAAAATTGTCCAACTCATGGTCTAAACTTGTGGATGATTATCCAAAATTTCGATGCTGGACTAAACTTTGTTTCTAGAAATCTTCTACATTCTGCCGCAGGTGGTACCTTCATGGAGGTGACACTAGGAGAGGCCACTAAACTTTTGGACAACATCATGGCAAACCATTCTCAATGGCATACAGAGAGAGCTCCAACTGGTAAGAAGGTAATCTCCGTCAAAGAAATTGCTTCTTCGAGTGAAAACGTGGATGCTCTCATAAATATGTTCTCTACTAAAAATTCCCATGTTGATCCCAATGATATGCCTTTGTCTACCTTGATTGATCATGATGATTCTATTGATGTGAACTTTATCTCAAGAAACAATTTCAACAATAATGCCTGTAGAGGAAATTGCAATGCTAGACCGTATCCCGGTAACTCCTCTAACAACTATGACAACTCTTTTGGCAATTCCTATGGAAATCCTTCTACCAATAATAATAAGTTATCCTCTGATCTTGAAAACATTATTAAAGAATTCATTAGTTCTCAAAAAGTTATCAACACTATGGTAGAGGAAAAGTTGCATAAAGTTGATGATTTGGCTAAGAACATGGATATAATTGCTCTTGATGTAGAATCTCTTAAAAATAAAGTTTTTCTACCTAAGCATGATTTTAATGAGACTATTAAATCTATCCAAATTAATTAAACTAAGGAGAGGGCCGCTAGATTAAAAGCTAAGCGGGCATTCTTAGAAAAAGCTCTTCTACCCGGTTTTTTCCGGAATCATGATGAAGATCTTAAAATGATTGGTAATTATCCTATTGATTCTTTGCTTAATTCTCTGAATATAAATGATAAAGGGACTGGAGTTAAGCCAACTCTAGCTAAGGAGAGTCCCGTTTGCTTGGTGAGTGATGGTTCTAATGATAAAACTGAAAAAGGTGGGTTTGGAGAGGTTAAAACTTTGACTAGTGATGTGCCCACTATCTTAAATTACAAGGATTTTAATTATGAGAGCTGCTCTTTAGTAGAATGTATTTCCTTGTTGCAAACCATTATTAGCTCACCTAATGCTTATGAACAAAACAAGGCTTTTACTAATCATATAGTTGAAGCAATGATAAAAGCTTATGATGAGAAACTTCAGCTAGCAGTTTCTATTCCTAGAAAATTGCATGATGAGTGGGAACCTACTATTAAAATAAAGATAAATAAATATGAATGTAATGCTTTGTGTGACCTTGGTGCTAGTGTGTCTACAATTCCTAAATCCCTTTGTGATGTGCTTGGTTTCACCAACATTCAAGATTGTTCCCTTAACTTGCATCTTGCGGATTCTACCATTAAAAACCATGTAGGTAGAATAAATTATGTTCTCATTGTTGCAAATAAGAATTATGTGGCTGTATATTTTCTTGTGCTTGATATTGAATGCAATCCTATTTGTCCAATTATACTTGGTAGGCCTTTTCTACGGACTATAGTGCAATTATTGATATGAAAGAGGGAAACATAAGATTCCAATTTCCACTAAAGAAGGGGATGGAACACTTACCTAGGAAAAGAATTAAACCACCTTATTAATCTATCGTGAAAGCTACTTATGGGTGGAGTGTCAAAGATGACAACACTTGATATCATGCACTATGCCTAGCTAGGGGCATAAAACAATAGCGCTTGTTTGGAAGCAACCCAATACTTATCTTTATTTTTGCTTTTTATCTTCTGTTTCAGCATGATAACATAATTATTGACTTTGTAACGATTGTGTTTAATTAGTGTTTGTGCCAAGTAAAGCCTTTGGGATGACTCACAAGATGAGTAGAATCGATGCTGAAACAAAACAGAAACTTTTGACTCCAGTACATGAATTTTAATTTTTTGCTGGAGGGTGATAATGATCTAAATTTTTTACACATTATTTCTATACAAATTCTTCAGGTTTTCCTACTGTTTAAGAATTTTTAGAGTTAAAGAAGTATAGGTTGTCTAGAGATATTTACAGACTGTTCTGTTTTTGCTTGCCTAGTTTGATTGTTTTGATGATGCTATGGATTGTATCGGGGGGTATAAGCCATGGAGAAGTTGGAATATAGTAACTATTATGCAACAATGAAATAGGAATCAATTTATAACAGTACCTAAAGTATTTGATATGTTGCTTATACTAACGGATCTCATGAAGTTTTGTTAAGTTTTGTGTGATTGAAGTTCTCAAGTTTTGGGTGTTATCGCGATGACAAGGAATAAGGAGCAGCCAGAACCTAAGCTTGGGGATGCCCAAGGCACCCCAAGGTAATATTCTAGGAAGACTCAAGCGTCTAAGCTTGGGGATGCCCCGGGAAGGCATCCCCCCTTTCGTTCCGAACCATCGGTATGTCACTTGGAGCTATATTTTTATTCATCACATGATATGAGTTTTGCTTGGAGCATCGTTTGTTTTTGCTTGCTTTTGTTTTAGTTTGCCACAATCATTGTTTTCTGGACACACCTATTTGAGAGAGACACACTTTTACCACGATTTTTTAGAATACTCTTTGTGCTTCACTTATATCATTTGAGCTAGGCAGTTGCTCTAGTACTTCACTTATATCTTTTTTAGCACGGCGGCGTGTAGATTTCATAGAAATAATTGCACTCTTGTTCTTCAATTATATTTGTTTGAGAGTTATAAACAACGATGGTTGTAGAATTAGTCCAAAAATTAATAGGCATTCAATGAGTGATAATCAAAACCTTCATGTATCACGTAAAACAGAAATTTTGAGTTAATGATATTAATGTGGTAATGTGAAATGGTATGAGTACATGGTTGTCGGTTCGAAGGAGCATCAATATTAAGAGGTGTTAACTTTCCGTTTGTCTAAGTATTGGTAAAAGTCATGGTGAGAATGTGTGAGCATTTTTATTCCTCGTCGAAATCCTAGTGTTGTTTTGGGTCGGAGGCGTGCGATGGTTAACTCCTCCCAACCTCCTCCCTAGGGGCATGCGAGTAGTGCTTTGATTCGCGATAAGACTAATAAAACTTTGCAATAAGTATGTGAGTTCTTTATGACTAACGCGAATCCATGGACATACGCAATCTCACCTCCTCATATTTTGCTAGCCTCTTCGGTACCGTGCATCGCCCATTCTCATCTCGAGGATCGGTGCGAACCTAGCCGGTGCATCCAAACCCCGTGACATGATACGTTCTATCACACATAAACCTCCTATTATCTTCCTCAAAACAGCCACCATACATACCTCTTATGGCATTTCCTGTAACGACCCAAACCTGATAAGATTTGATGTCTCTGTGCTTACCGTGCTAGTCCCTGGATCAATAGCTAGCACACACAGTACAAAATGAAATACCAAGAATAATCCACATGTCATAAGTATTACATTGCAGATCTAGAACATAGTTTATTACACACTGCGTAGCTCGAAGGCTAGCTCAAAATAAAACACAACAAAAAGCATAAAAGATAACTATGGAGTCCCAACAACACCACTGGCAAAGCTGAGTGTAGACATCGTAACCCTACATCGTATCACTCACTCGTCGTAGCAAATCCTGCAACATAAAACGTTGCAGCCACAAAGGGTCAATACTTTGAATGTATTGGCAAATCACACCAAAATTGTTATAACAGACCTACCATATCTATATGCAAGGATATGACAAAGGAAAGGCTTATGGTTTTGTTTTGCAAAAAGCTGATTTTATCTTACTTCTACCTACTAATCAAGCATTTAATATTTACTACACTATAGTTGATATATTGTTAAACTGGACCGCCTCCAATTTAACCTGCCTATGAGAGCCTCCGAGGATCATAGGTATAATTAAGCCCACTTCACATTTAATTATTTTGAGATGATAAGATCTTCCAGAGGTCTCAAGTCCAGTTGCTCAAAATTGCCCATAACCGGGGACACGGCTAATCATGATTAGTTTTTACACTCTGCAGAGGTTAGTACGCTTTTCCCACTGGACCCAACCCGAAGATTGAGACAGAGTCTTTTAGAAGCAGTCACCTAGTCCGAAAGGAGACTCGTACCAACTATCCCGCTACATCTGCTGGCACATCCGGGTAAGGTTTCCAGAACTGATCAACTAAGCCACAGGCCATATATCCAGTGGCCGTACATGGAAGCTACTTGATATGAAACATGTCCAACCTTTTTATACCTGGGTGGCATTCCCCACCGTTCCTGAGTCATGTAGAGCCTCCCAGAGGATACATACTTGCCGACTGGTCCCGACAACCATTCCGCCCAGATGATTCATTAATTAAACAATAATATTGCAGAGCCTCGAGGAGGATACAATAAAATGCATGTGGTTACTTTAATCATTACTTAATTTCTCTCACAACTTCCATGTGTCACACAATAACCAATCCACGTCTACCATGGCAAGGCTAAGCAATAACTGCAATATAACGGTACCCAATGGCGACAAGGATTATCAGGATCAGACTAAGCATATGGCTATCCTAACTGGGTTTAGCATATTGGCGCCGTTGCCGGGGAGCAATAGCGTGGGGGTGAATATTCTCGTGTGTGCTTGTTTGCTTTATCACTAAGTAATTTTTATTTTCTGTTATTAGTTGTTTTATATCTTTTGTTATGGATATGGAACACGAAACACCAAAAAAATTAGTGGTACTTGCTACTCATGGAGATGGGGAACCTCCTAAAACCCTCGATGCTAGTTATGTGCAAAGTATTAAATACTACTTTGATAATCCTGAGAAGACCCCATTCAACTTGATAATGGGAGTAATGTTGGATCAACGTGAATACTTTAGAGATTATCGCTTGACTCAAAAAGGGAAATTGTTATGGGATCAAATTCATATGTTGCATTGGTATGCTCGGGAGCTATGCTTGAGATATGATATTACTTGTTGGTCTAGGATGAACGCTCCACACCTTCCCTTTTCATGCAAATTTAATGATAATGAAACCTTAGCTTCTTATGCTAAAGTTATTTATGATTACTATGATGTGGAACGAATAGAAGAATTTGTTGCTTTTAAAGGTGCTTATGAAGTTGCTTCTTTGATGGAAAAGTATGATGATGTTTCTTAAGAATCTGAAAATCTTGCCATACTTAAATATTGCTATGATAATTATGAATACAATGCTAATATTATTGAATTTATTGAAAGAATGACCGCTGCCTTGGAGGAGACTAATACTTTGCAAGAACCTATGGAAGAAGAAATTGCTGAAATTGTGAGCTCATTAGATGAAAAAGATGAGGAGGAGAGCGAAGAACAAAAGGAGGAAGAGTGGATTAGCTACCCGTGCCCACCTTCTAATGAGAGTAACTCTTCAACTCATACATTGTTTAATTACCCTTCGTGCTTACCGAAGGATGAATGCCATGATGATTGGTATGATCCCTTGGATTCTTTTGAAATATCCCTTTTTGATGAACTTGATGCTTGCTATGCTTGTGGCCAAGATGCCAATATGAATTATGCTTATGGAGATGAACTTGCTATAGTTCCTTATGTTAAGAATGAAATTGTTGCTATTGCACCCACTCATGATAGTCCTATTATCCTTTTGAATTCTCCCAACTACACTATATCAGAGAAGTTTGCTCTTATTAAGAATTACATTGATGGGTTGCGTTTTACCACTACGCATGATGATTTTGATGAATATAATATGCATGTGCTTGCTTCTCCTACTTGCAATTATTATGAGAGAGGAACTACATCTCCACCTCTTTATATTTCCAATACTATGAAATTGCAAGAAACTGTTTATACTATGCATTAGCCTTTACTTAATGTGCATGAATTGTTGTTGTATGACATGCCGATGCATAGGAAGAGAGTTAGACTTCATCATCATATGATATATATCACTTTGTGCTCACTACTAAATTACAAATCATTGTTAATTAAAATTGGCTTTGATATACCTTGGGATCCGGGTGGATCCATTACTTGAGCACTTTATGCCTAGCTTAATGGCTTTAAAGAAAGCACTGCCAGGGAGACAACCCGGAAGTTTTAGAGAGTCATTTTATTCTGTTGTGTGCTTTTATAAAGTTTAAAAACAAAAAATATATAGAGGGGAACCTAAAACTTCACAAAAAGAAAGGTGAAAGTGAGAGAGATGATGAGCACCGTTCAAGTGGGGGACGTCCTTGAACTTTTGTTCATGCCCACGGAAACTTTGTGAATCTTGAATCATGGAAACTTCTCCAGCAAAAATAATTATCCCCTTGTAAAAATCCACTGTATTATAAAAAATAATGTGCCAAGATTTGCCTTTAGGATGATTAGATTGCTTGTTGGTATGTGCGGTGTAAAAACAGAAACTTCTGCTGTAGTGTTTGAATTTTCATATTTTACTGGAATGTGGAAAGTTTCTGAAATTTTTACACAGTATTTATATACAATTTTTTTATTTCTTCCTATATTTTCAGAATTTTTGGAGTTACATAAGTATGGTCAACGTTTAGATTACTACAGACTGTCCTGTTTAAGACAGATTCTGTTTTTGATGCACTGTTTTGCTTGTTTTGATGAAACTATCGATTTTATCGGTGGTATAAGGCATGGAAAAGTTATAATACAGCAGGGATAATGCAAATATAAAGTATGAATGGGTTTGCAACAGTACTTAAAGTAGGAATTTGCTTTATTATACTAACGGATCTCAACAGTTTTCTGTTAAGTTTTGTGTGGATGAAGTGTTCGAACATCGAGGAGGTCTCGATATGAGGAGAAGGAGGAGAGGAAAGAGTTCAAGCTTGGGGATGCCCAAGGCACCCCAAGTAAATATCCAAGGATACTCAAGCGTCTAAGCTTGGGGATGACCCGGAAGGCATCCCATCTTTCTTCAACAAGTATCGGTATGTTTTCGTTTTCGTTTCGTTCATGTGATATGTGTAAATCTTGGAGCGTCTTTTGTGTTTAGTTTTCACTTTTATTTTATGCACCATGCTGGTATGAGATAGTCCATGGTTGATTTATATAATGCTCATTGCACTTCACTTATATCTTTTGAGTATGGCTTTATAGAATGCTTCATGTGCTTCACTTATATCATTTGAAGTTTGGATTGCCTGTTTCTCTTCACATAGAAAACCGTTATTTGTAGAATGCTCTTTTGCTTCACTTATATTTATTAGAGCATGGTATTTTTTAGAAAGAATTAAACTCTCTTGCTTCCCTTATATCTATTTAGAGAGTCAACATGAATTGGTCATTTACATGGTTAGTCATAAAATCCTACATAAAACTTAGGGATCACTGAATATGATATGTTTGATTCCTTGCAATAGTTTTGTGATATAGAGATGATAATATGTGGGAGGTACTAGTGGATGATTGTGTTTAGTAAGGTATTGGTGTTAAGGTTTGTGATTCCCGAAGCATGCACGTATAGTCTCCCGTTATGCTAGGAAGTTGGAGCACAATTTATTCTTGATTGTCTATCTTTGTGTGAAGGTCAGGGGCGCGCGATGGTTAACTCCTACCAACCTCCCCCTAGGAGCATGCGTAGTTATACTTTTATTCGAGGGCTAATAAACTTTTGCAATAAGTATGTGAGTGCTTTATGACTAATGTGAGTCCATGGATTATACGCACTCTTACCTTTCCGCAATTTGCTAGCCTCTACGGTACCGTGCATTGCCCTTTCTCACCTCGAGAGTCGGTGCAAACTTCGCCGGTGCATCCAAACCCCATGATATGATACGCTCTATCACACATAAGCCTTATTATATCTTCCTCAAAACAGCCACCATACCTACCTATTATGGCATTTCCATAGCCATTCCGAGATATATTGCCATGCAACTTCCACCGCTTCCGTTTTGATGACTTGAGCATTCATTGTCATATTGCATTACATGATCGTAAGATAGCTAGCATGATGTTTCCATGGCTTGTCCGTTTTTTGATATCTTTGCTACACTAGATCATTGCATTCATATAGAGTCATACTTTGTTCCACTATCGTTGTAATATTGAGTTGTAAGTAAATAGAAGTGTGATGATCATCATTATTCATTATTAGAGCATGTCCCAGTGATGAAAGGATGATGGAAACTATGATTCCCCCACAAGTCGGGATGAGGCTCTGGACAAACAAACAAAAAAGAAAAAAAAAGAAAAAAAGAAAAAAGGGGGGAAAGAAAAAGGGGCATGCTAATTCCACACCCGTGCTTCAAAGTAGCACCATGTTTTTCATATAGAGAGTCTCCTATGTTGTCACTTTCATATACTAGTGGGAATTTTTCATTATAGAGTTAGATGCACACCCACTTGGTTTTCATATTGAGCTTTCATACACTTATAGATCTTAGTGCATCTGTTGCATGGCAATCCCTACTCCTCGCATTGATATCAATTGATGGGCATCTCCATAGCCCGTTGATTAGCCGCTTCAATGTGAGACTATCTTCCTTTTTTGTCTTCTCTATATTAATGTCTACCACCGCATTCTATTTCACCCATAGTGCTATATCCATGGCCTGCGCTCATGTATTGCGTGAGAGTTGAAAATGCTGAAGCGCGTTAAAAAGTATGAACCAATTACTTGGCTGACACCGGGGTAGTACATGATTTATACTTTGTGTTAAGAAGACAGAGCATGACAAGGCTATATGATTTTGTAGGGATAGCGTTCTTTAGCCTTGATATTTTGAAAGACATGATTGTTTGTTGGGATGCCTGAGTATTAATGTCTTTATGTCAAAACTAGACTATTGCTTTGAATCACTTGTGTCTTAATATTCATGCCATGATTAGATATATGATCAAGATTATGCTAGGTAGCATTCCACATCAAAAATTGTCTTTTTTATCATTTACCTACTCGAGGACGAGAAGGAATTAAGCTTGGGGATGCTGATACATCTCCGTCGTATCTATAATTTTTGATTGTTTCATGCCAATATTATACAACTTTCACATATTTTTGGCAACCTTTTATATGATTTATTGGACTAACATATTGATCCAGTGCCCAGTGCCAGTTCCTGTTTATTGCATTTTTTTGTTTCGTAGAATATCCATATCAAACGAAGTCGAAACGCGACAAAAATTTACGGATATTTTTTTTGGAATATTTGTGAATTTTGAGAAGTGGAATCAACACAAAGGGAGGCCCACATCCCCCACGATACATCAGGGTGCGCCCCAGGGGCCCAGACGCGTGGTGGTGTCTTGTGCCCACCTCGTAAGTCGGTTGGAGCTCTCCTTCGGACGCAAGGAAACTAATTTTTGGATAAAAATCCCCTCAAAATTTCAGCCCGATCAGAGTTACGGATCTCCGGGAATATAAGAAATGGTTTCCGGCCAGAAAACAGGAACGCGAAACAGAAGAGAACAAAGAGGGAGATCCAATCTAGGAGGGGCTCCTGCCCTCCGCCGCCATGGAGGCCATGGACCAGAGGGGGAACTCTCCTCCCATCTAGGGGGGAGGCCAAGGAAGAAGAAGGAGGGGGGATATCTCCCCCTCTCTCCCGGTGGCGCCGGAACGCCGCTGGGGCAATCATCGTGACGGCGATCTACACCAACAACTTTGCCGCCGTCAACACCAACTCTCCCCCCTCTATGCAGCGGTGTAACACCTCTCTTCCCCGCTGTAATCTCTACTTAAACATGGTGCTCAACTCCATATATTATTTCCCAATGATATTTGGCTATCCTATGATGTTTGAGTAGATCTCTTTTGTTCTATGGGTTAATTGTGGTATGATGTTATGGATGTGAGTTGTATGTTGATATGGTGCTGTCCTATGATGCCCTCCGTGTCGCGCAAACGTGAGGGATCCCCGCTGTAGGGTGTTGCAATATGTTCATGATTTGCCTATGGTGGATTGCGTGAGTGAAAGAAGCACAAACCCGAGTAGGTGGGTTGTTGCGTATGGGAGTAAAGGGGACTTGATACTTAATGATATGGTTGGGTTTTACCTTAATGAACTTTGGTAGTTGCGGATGCTTGCTAGAGTTCCAATCATAAGTGCATATGATCAAAGTATGGAAAGTGTGTTAGCGTATGCCTCTCCCTCATTGCATATAACAAGTATCTATCGTATTATATTCAATTGCCTAGCACTAATACAGAATGGTCCAAACACGACACATCAATAAGAGACCCTTCGACGAAACTGTTTGTGATCCATCAATCGCAAACGGTATAGTTCAAGCTCCGCCGTCAATGACGAAAACCGTGCGCGATGAAGAACGAGCAAATACAGTCCAAAAAGTAGTTGTGTGTGTGATGCGTTGCATACAGTTTGTTCTTATGAACTGTTTGTGATTATGGAAGATAACAGAAACGGTTAACAAACTATATATGTGTGCGTAGTGCGGCATACAGTTCACTCGGACAAACTGTTTGCGCTGATCCAGCAGAACACAAATGAGTTAGCCTAAGAAGGCGTGTGTGATACCTGGCAAACAGTTCATTCATCAGAATTGTGTGGGAAGACCAATAATAACCCAAACGATTAGTCCTGACAAACGTGTGTGTTGTGGGTACCCAGCAAACAGTTCATCCATTAGACCTGTGTGGGAAGACCAGCAATAACCCAAACGATTCATCCTGACAACCTGTGTGTGTTGTGGACACACGGTTGCTGCTAATAATTGTATGAGATGTGATTTTCTCTATTTGCACAACATCGATATGCTCTGTCTACAGAACACCAACATTATTGTTGCATAACCAACTTGAACATACAGTTACATAAGTGACTACACAACACATGTACATTCCTCAATATAAATTTACAAGAAGTAGACGATCACCAAATCATACTGTTCTTCTGACGACGGTTGTCGACACTGCTCTGCTTGTGGCTATCCCTCGCCGTCTGCAGGAAGGAGGCACTTCCTCATGTCAATGATCCTCCTGTACATCTCGTAGCTGGTGTACGCGTCCTTGGCCGCGTACTTGATGTGTTCTTCATCCAGTTCGTTCACCCAGGCCGTGTGCCAGGCAGTCTTGTCCTTGTGGCACTCAGCCTTCATGTCTGTGTAGTAGGGGTCGATGATGGCCGTGGCGAGGTCAACCAGGGAGTCCTTCTACTTCTTCTTCTCGCCGCCCCAGACCCTGTACTGACCTTGGATGTTGACAAGCTTCTAGCAGGACAAGCCTGAAGTCTTGAGCACCTTTAGATCGTTGGTGGTATACACCATTGCGAACCTATAGTCGGGGCTGTTGACAAACCTGGCGAAACACTCGCAAGGCTTTGTGGCCAGGCAGTAGTGGTAGACGAGCATGTGATGGCGCACGCACAACTCGGCGAAGGCAACCTTCTGATCATGCCCGGCACGACCGCCGGTGTACTCGAGGTCGAAGCCGACCACTTTGTACTTGTCATCCTCAGCAAGCAACTGCTCCAACGTGTTAATGGAGTTCACCACCACGACCGGGTCGTTGGTGTACACCATCGAGAGGTCCGTCTTCCTGATGTGTGTGTCCACTTTGACAATAGTGGCGAACTGCCGCTCGGCGCCGGCAGCCGGCATTGGATCCGCATGGGAAGGTTGAAGCGATGAAGAGATGTGCATCCTCTCTGTATTATTTTCCGTCATGGGTGTGCTCCTTGGGTTGTGTGGCGCGATCGGAACGTGGAAGAGACGAAGGTAGATGGCCACATCAATCGCATGGCAGTTTTTGCAGTGCTTAACTGCATGGTGGCGCCGGGAGCGGCGCAACCGCTTGCATATGGCTCCCCGAACGTGCCTGATCGTTCGCGCGTGGACGCCGGCAGAGCGGGCGCGCACGGACACGAGCACAGCGAGCTGAGGCCGCATCAACCGCCTCATGCGTACATTCATTCGCGACGGTGCGTACAGAACGACCATTTGCTTTGTAATAAAACGCAAACAGTTATTATTATTATTAACCGGCTGCGTACTTGTCATTTCTCCCACCACCATCCCGTCTTGTCACCGCGTTGCCGCACGAGGATTCCAGTGCACGCTTCGGGAGCGCACAACGTTTCTTTTGGGCTTCCCGTTCCCGCGCAGCTGTGCTGGAACGCGCGCAAGCTTCCAGTTCCCGCGCAACCGCGCTGGAACGCGCGCAAGCTTCCAGTTCCCGCGCAGGAACGCGCGCAAGCTTCCCGCCCGGCTCGCCTTGGCCGCCTGCTTTATAAACCCTCACGGCCGCCCTCTCCACATCGCATTCATCCCCTCCCTGCCCGTAGCTTCCCAAGTTTGCTTCTCCCCCAATCGCCAATGCCACCTGTCCATCGTCGTCGCTCCGCCACTCCGCCAGAGGGCAGCTCCAGCTGGGAGGCTGCACCACGTCGGCGGCGTAGTACCCATAAGCGTGAAGTGCGTGTGGCATCCTTGTTGGCTGTGCGCACGGCACCCACCACACGCTCCTCCACATTTGCCCGAAGGCAGCTGCTGCAGACGACCGTCGTCGCCCCCACCCCATCACCGGCCGCCGTTTTCGCCACCCCACCAGCTACCTCCTTGGCCGCCACCACACCAGCGTCCGCCTTGGCAGCCACCCCACGGTCAGCCGCCGGGGCCATCACCCGCTCCGCCACTGCGGCCCGAAGGCGGGAGGAGGAGGCCGCCGCCGAAGCACAGCCACTCGGCTTTTGCGTCAGTGGCCTAGCGCGCTACATCAACTTCCTACATGAGGAGGAGGAGCGCCAGGTCGAGCACGCACTGAGGCTCACCGCCGCCGTGGCCGCAGCAGACGCCGCAGCTATGGCGCGGAATGAGGAGATCTATGCCGAGTCCCGCCGCTTCGAGGATGCGCGTCAGGAGCGGCGGAGGGCAGCGGCGACAGCCGACGAAGTCGACTCCTCCAGCTCGTCGGTAGGCTTCTCCTCCTCTGCCTCTTACTGAACGCGCTCGGCAGAGGAGAAGGCTGCTGGCAGTAGCACGAAGCCCCTCCGGACTAGTATTTAGGGGCTATTTTGTTCAGTTCATCTTACTATAGATATGGTTGAACTGTACCACGTACTTTAAATTAGCTAGTATATATAGTTTAACTAGCTATTTCAGTACGTGGTTGGCAACAAATGGGGAAAAGTTTGTTCGATTCAGCTGCCGAGTTGAACTATTTTGTACAAAGACCAATGCTTGATCTATGAATGAAATCCATGTTTACTGAATTTTAGTTGCAAAATTGCACCGTAATAGTGATTTTGTTCCTGCAAAATTGGACAAATCTCAGTGTTTCCAATTTGACAAATGAAAATTTACCCAATATGGCAGATTCTAATCTTACCTGACTCCTGCTACCAATGCATCGATCGGTGCTTACATGGGGGGCTTAGTGTATTAAATGTCTTAGCAACTCAAGTCCACAATGCATTGTTGCTAAGGTCCCTTCATTTAATGATTTAGCAAATAACTCTTGCTTGCATTGGTGAGTTCCTTCACTTAAGTGTTTTGCCAAGGTTCACGTGCTGGGCATTGTTTCTTCATGTGGTCACCAAACTCATATCTCTCCTTAATTACCTTTCCACATCAGATTTTTTTTGCATACATGGCAACCTCAGCAGTTAGCAACAGTAGAAGTTGTAGCATCGGGAAGGGCACATAGGTCATCATTCACAACCATTTGCGATGAAGCAATGAAAAAATTCCTTCGCACCAGATTTTCCCTTGTCTTAGTAGGGAAGGAACAATTGCCCTCGGTTTGCATACAGGTATTCAGTCTGAAACGTCTTTGACGACTGGCAAAGGACACGCCACCCCGATGAGTGTGCGCAGGACACTGCTCGCACGCCACCCGTCTACTCAAACACCTATCCGCACGCTACCTCCTTGCCAATACACATAGCGACACGTGGCCCACACGTAAATGGTCTATAGAACGTCCACGAATTATAAATAATACACCCGTTTGCGATGGTAACGTGATAGATTTTTGTTCCAAAATGCCTTTGTTGGCTATTGATAATGCTTACTCTTTCTCTCAAAGTGGACACTAAAAATAGCACAACATATTTATGCTTTATATGATGAGGCCCTCCCAACATAGACCTTGTGACTGTAGTTCATGTTTGAATTATGTACATTAAATGCACATAAAACTCAATTAATGTATAAAAAAGCCATGCAAACCGTTAATAATTTAATATGTTTGTAGTACACACCTATTGCTTTATGTTGTTTGTAGGAAAAAATCAAGGAGAGAAGAGGCATTGGATGTCGTTTTTCACCCGGAGATGTGGCATGCATATATATGTTCCCTAACGGAACCACTGGACGTAGCTTATTGTGTGAGAACCTCATGTTTGTAAGAGGCTTGTGACGAAACATGGCCAACTTGGTATTTTTTTTTACCATGGCATATGTGTGCCTTCACATGACACCATTCCAAGTTTCATGAATTTCTGATAGAGTTTTGGATTTACGAGAATTTGGAAACATAGTTTCTCGATATTTGTGGCCGAGCCAACATGCTTAGATGTTTGAAATTCGTTCTCATTTCTTGCATGTGACCTAACACATGCATCCAAGGATGCATATATGATTTTTCAACCCATTTTGCCGCCCCGGACATGCATATATAATGTTCCCTATCGAAACCACAAAGATTCTTGTGAGGAGCTCCGATTTGTAATGGGATTGTGCAAGAACATGTCCAAATTGGACCATTTTTTTTACCACGGCATGTGTGTGCCCTTGTCACGACACCATGTCAAGTTCATGAATTTATGACGTGTTTAGGATTTACGGGAATTTGAAAACCAAGCATCTCAATGTTTGCGGCCGAGCAAACAGCCAATGAGATGTTAGAAATCCATTCCCATTTCTTGCGTGGGACCTAAACATGCATCCAGGGAAAGGCATATATTTTTCCAACCTATTTTTCATGAGTTGGACCTTGTGATTGTAGGTCAAATTTGAATTATGCACATTAAACGACTAGAAAACTCAATTAATGTGTTAAACAGGTCTCACGAACCCTGGAAAAAATCCACAGTTTAGCATGACTGTCAGAAAGTTGCTATATGGTGACTCTAGAAATAAATACAAGGCCAAAAGAGACAACGGATGTTGTTTCGCACATAAAATGTGAAATTTACCTATCAGAACACACGACTTTCTTGTGAGAACCTTCGGTTTGTAAGAGGCTTTGTGCCAAAACTTGTCCAAAATTGGGCAATTTTTTACCACAACAAACACACACAGGGCAATTGATGGCACCATGCCCAAATTTCATGAATTTCTGTTAAGGTTTGCATTTACATGAATTTAAAAACTAAGTTTCCTGATGTTTGCGGTCGAGCCAAGACGATGATGATATGTTTGAAATTCATTCCCATTTATTGTGTGGGACCTAATTAAACATGCAGCCAGGGAAACGTATATGGTTTTTCAACATATTTTCATGAGTTGGACCGTGCAGTGATTGTAGTTCAGATTTGAATTATATATGCACATTGAATGCCTAGAAAACTCAATTAATGTACTTAAAAGGCCAAACGAACTCTGTAAGATTCCATTGTTTCGCACGACACATTCACGTTACTCTATGGAGACTCTAGAAATAAATTCAAGGCGAGAAGCGACATCGGATGTTGTTTCGCACATAAAATTTGAACTGTCCCTACCGGAACCACATGGCTTCTTGTGAGAATCTTCGGTTTGTAAGAGGTTTGTGCCAAAACTTGTCCGGAACTAGGCAGTGTTTTTACCACAACACACATGCACCATGACATCACACCATGACAAGTTTCATGAATTTCTCACGATATTTGGATTTACTAGAATTTGAAAACACGGCTTCTCAAAGTCTATGGCCGAGCCAAAATACCGTGAGGTTTGGAATTCGTTTAATTTCCATTTCTTGCATGGGACCAAAACATGTATCCAGTGACAAATAGTTGATTTTCAACCCATTCAGGTGCACTCTAGCTAGTATGTGCTTAATTAACTACAGTTCAAATTTGAACTATGCACATGAAATGTCTAAAAAACTCTTTAAAAATGTTTTAAAGGGCCTAAACAACCCTGAATTATTCCATATTGAACACACAATCCTATAGTTGCAAGTTCACTACAGATAAATGTTATTGCCATCCAAACACCTTCAATTGCCAATGTAACTTCATTTTTCGTCTCAAAGCAGTTTGAAAATCAAATACATCGCAAACAGTTCTTGATCATGAAACGTGTGTGATGTGGTATCAAAATATCTTGGGCCAATCCTCATATATGGCTTATGCCGAAAGCTTCAGTCCACCAGTGGCACGTCAACCACACAGTCACACTTGTTCCCCAAGACCACTATATTGTTCAAGCATCGCCGGTGAAATATGGGGACGTGGATCCGCATCGTGAGGGCAACTTCGGCGACCCACATCCTTGAGCGCGGCCGCACTCTCTGATAGGGCGGCTGCGGCCGCCGAAAGGGCAGCTGCTGCATCTGAGATGGCGGCAGCAACATCCGCGACCGAGATAGCAAATGGCGAGAAAGGCACAGCAACTGTCCGTTCCTCGGCGGCCGCCGTAGCCCTGATGGTGGCTGCCCACACCTATGCCGATGCCGCCCACGCCCAGCTCATGTCGGTCACCGCACAAATAGCAGCGGCCTTCTCTGACAACGGTCGGCAACCTACGTCCGTAGAGTTGGCAATCGCCGAGAGCGCTCGGGCAGCCGTCCATTTTTTGGCAGCCTCCCTTGCCAAGATGGAGGCTGTCAATGCCCGGACCACGGACGCCCACGCCAAACTTGTGGCGGCCTTTTCCAAAGAGATGGCGGACGCGGATGCGAGATGCTTGTAGAGTATGTCGCGATGGATGCCATGGAGCCCCTTCCCCTGGAGGTCGTCGAGCACGAGCTGGTCATGGAGGATGCGGCGGAGATCGGCGAGCGTCAGGCGGAACATTAGTCGTTGTTTAGAGCGCTGGTCTTTTGTTAGAGTATCGTTTAGGTCAATCAGCTCTGTTTAATTGCTCGATTAAGTAAGTGCGGGCTGTGGTGTTGGCTCTTTTGTGCAGTACCCAAATTAGCAATTGATGTTAAATTATGTGACGACGTGGACGACCACTGTAACCAGGAAAATTCGGACCAAACATTTGCCGCCATATCCCCATTCCATCTTCCAATTGAAAATGAAATTGAAGTTCATCACACACACTTTTATTGGAATGAACCATGTGCAATGTAGTACCCAATCTTACGTCCGAAGATTGGAGACAAACATTTGCACGTCCAAGTTCATCACACACGGGGTATATCACAGGCTTCGTTTGTGATGTGTTGATATCGAGAACTATTCTGAAAAATTTGCATGTTCAAGTTCATCACACATGGTGTATAACACAGGCTTCGTTTGTGATGTTTTGATATCGCACATGGTTCCGAATAAGGGACTGTTTCCGATGGTGCTTTCCACGCCAGTTTTTCGCTGCACCGAATGAAAAATTTGGGCTGCCGCGGAAGTATCTACCTCCCTCGCCGCCCGATACCAATCAAAAGCCACATTTCCCCCTTTTCCTCTACCTTTCCTAGTTCAAACCTTCATTGCTTTCTTGCTGCGCCGCCTCCTCGCCGACGACACTCCTTCCTGCTGCTCGGCCTCGTCCATCTAGTCAGGTAATCGACACCTCCCCAATACCCCCTCACCCCCTCCTCCTCCATCCCACATGGCCCGACCGCCGACGCGACACCTTCCACCCAAATCACCGCCCCATCCTCTAAATAATCGCCGCCGAAAGCCATGGTGCACGTAGTATAGCCAGGATCTCAAAGAGCATTTGGCTGCGGAAAAGCAAATCGCGGCTGCACGTGCAGATGTGGCAGCTATGGCTTCCATGCGTGCCGACCCCCAGATCTTGGAGGAGCACCTCGCCGTCGAGGCCACCGTCGATGCCTTGCGCGCTGACGCCGCCACACGGTTGGCTGCTATAAACGACAACCCGTGGTGTTTTCTCGAGGGCACCGCCGGTGCGTTCGATGAAGACTTCGATGTGTTTTCTCAGCGTGCACGTGCTTACCTCAACTCCAGAGCCGACATGTTGGTGCCGGGGCAGGATCAGGCCACTCACCACTATGAGGGTTGCACCCACGGTGTGGAGGCCTCGCCCTCTTCCAAGTTGAAGGAGCCCATCATCATCGATATCTCCGACGATGGGGAATAGCTTGTTTTTCTTAGCTTTATCACTAAGGACCTATGTTCACCTAGCTATGCCGGTTAAGCACGTTTCGTTTAGCTGTTGCGTGTGCCGCTATTGCCTTTCATTTAGAAATTCTAGTGAAATGTCCAATGTAATGCTACTGCAACCTGAACTTCTAGTATGTTCTATTGTGCAATGTGGTGCTTAGTTAACTGTTTCGTTCATTTGTTGTGGTGATCATTTAACTATTTAATTCAATTCTGAAATGTGATGTACGATTGTTGTTGGTACAATTTTGTATTGTTATGCATGTGACGAATAAATCGAATTTAGATGTACTAAATACATGTGCAACATATAGAATTGCTACATTTCCTAGTTCTTAGCACGCTTGGTTTAGATAACTAGATTTTCAATGTGGCTCGATCTAATCTGTTGGATCCGCAATGTGTTTATTTTCCATTAACATATTTCAGTGATAGTATGCCAAATATCACTTGTAACCTGATCAATATTTGTCTTAAATATGTTGTAGGGGGAAACAATGGGGGACACTGAAGTTTACCATCGAGGTTTGCACATCCATAGTCGTTTGGCTAATAGCACATTATTGTGCAATTGCAGAAACCATTGTAATATGAATGTTTTTATTAATAATTTGTTCTTGCACATGTAGGTCCTGTTGTAAGAGGTTTAGACCCACTGTTCAACCCTTTTTGCATGTGGGGAAATGAGGTGTCCTTGAATATTAGTCAAATCAAGAAACTCAGACAGATTGTTAAGATAAAGAAACTAGCTACGAAAAATAACAAGATGTTTGTCTGCACAATGAAAAATACATCAGTCAACTATAGGATGGTACCATCTTTTTCACCTTGTCCTTTTCCATTTGTGCAATTTCAAATTTTAGAAAAGATACTTATGCGTATGTTTGTTTTCAGTCCTTCTCAAGGCAGTTCATCGATGATTACGTCTCAAACCACCTGTATGATCAAGAGGCGATGAAGGTATTCATACAGCACCCACGGTATAATCTTGAAGTCTTCCTTAAGAGGACGAAGGATGGGTGGGCAATCATCCACAGGCACTGGCCTAAAGTTGCTAGGACCTTCAACATCATTGAAGGCTCAGTATTCGCCTTCCGCTTTAACAGTTTTCTAGATGAGATTCATCTGTCTATTTACCGTCTATGATGATACTTAATTTCGAAAGGTTTTAGATGTTGCATTTGAAACTTTGTCTTGTTGTGCAATTGGGTAGCTAGGCAGTATATGCATATATGTTGTTGTACCCTGATGTAATTCAATTATGAAATCCTGGTTGCCGTACTATGAATAAGAAATATATTCTGTGGTTGATATGAAATGTTAATTTTGATTACTAAATGGATTATAAATAATTGATCAATCAGGCTGATTATTGGGGATCCCATTGCAGACGGTTTCTAAGACAACACCGTGGGCGATGACCTGAACAAACCCACACGGTTTCTAGAAAGTTGGCGTGTTGGATCGTTGAGCAATCACACACGAATTCTGGTCGATAACTGTGTGCTTTAGGACACCCAATCACAAACGTTTTCACATAGCTAGTGTGTGTGTGATGGGCAGCCCAATGCCAAACAGTTTCTTCTAGACACCGTGAGTGATGTTTTGCGTAACGCAAACGACATAATTATAACTATCGTGTGTGACGACCACACCTATCACAAACGATGTGATGCAGAAAATTGTGTGTGATCTGTAATACGAACGGAAACGTACCCTTCGGATTCCCTATGTGGGATTGAAAGCACATTTGCTCCCTTGGTGGTTTTGGTAATTAATAACAACATATATGTCATTGAACTAATGTTTCCACTAAGCATATTTCAGGAAAAGTTCAATGATAGGTTGGCAAAAGGATTGTGGAGAAACCCCTAGATGCAAGGAAATGGATTGGCAAAGCTTCAAGCAAGAGGACTCTACATTTTACTTTGTGAGAAATCACTTTGAGTCCATAGGAAAGCCAATACTATTAAAAGGGGGTAAGGTACTGTTGGTGAACAAGATGCTCCACGTGCACAAGTGATAGTCACCAAAAACACCCACAAACTCTTCCACAAAAGTCTGTCCAAGCCATTCATGAAAATCGGTGCAACCAACAATTCCCACTCGGTCCCACCGATTCCCAAACTCAGACAGACCCATGCCAAACCCTAGCCATTCGGTGCAACCGATTCTGCATCGGTGCCACCGAGTTCAGTTGCCAACTTTCTGTTTAGCTATTTTCATGCCTCGGTACCACCGAGTTTTGCCAGTCGGTCTCACCAAGACTTGGACCAACTTCCTGGTTAGCTATTCACAAGAATCGGTACCACCGAATTTTGTGAATCGGTCTCACCGAGTTTTTGGACCAACTCTCTGGTTAGCCATTGTCAAGAATTGGTACCACCGAGATTTGAGAATCGGCGTCACCGAGTTGTGCAATCTGACCGTTGGTCACCTAATCGGTACCACCGAGAGTTATGTATCGGTCTCACCGAGATTCAAAAGTTACTGCCTTTTGGTCACTTCGGTACCACCGAGTTTTAAACTTCGGTGTCACCGAGTTGGTCACTTTAGGTGTAACGGTTGGATTTTTGGGGATGCCTATATATACCCCTTCACCACCACCTACTCGAAAGAGAAGCACTCAGAACTACTCCATACTTGCCCCATCCTATTTTCTGAGAGAGAGCCACCTACTCATGTGTTGAGATCAAGCTATTCCATTCCTACCATATGAATCTTGATCTCTAGCCTCCCCAAGTTGCTTTCCACCAAATCAATCTCTTCCACCATAGCCAAATCTGTGAGAGAGTGATTGTGTGTTGAGGAGTCTATCATCTTGAAGCACAAGAGCAAGGAGTTCATCGACATTGCCGAGCCTATTACCTTTTGGAGGGTGGTGCCTCCTAGATTGGTTAGGTGTCGCTTGGGAGCCTCCTACTTCGTGTTGTGGAGTTGAACCAAGAAGTTTGTACGGGCAAGGAGATCGCCTACTTCATGAAGATCTACCCATAGTGAGGCTAGTCCTTCGTGGACGGAAGCCGTTATGGAATAGTCAAGTTCCTACTTCGTGGACCCTTATGGGTGGAGCCCTCCGTGGACTCTCACGATCGTTACCCTCCGTGGGTTGAAGACTCCATAAACGTGGGCGTACGATAGCACCACCTATTGGAACCACGGAAAAAATCTTCGTGTCTACAAATTGCGTTTGATATTTCCTCCTACCCTCTACTATATATGCTTGTTGTTACTTTCCGATGCTATACTCTTAGACATGCATGTGTAGGGTGTACTTGACTTGCTATCATTGCTAAAATCTGCCAACACTTAAAATTGGGAAAAGGTAGAACTTTTATTTGGTCAAGTAGTCTAATCACCCCCCTCTAGACATACTTCGATCCTACAAGTGGTATCAGAGCTTTGGTCTCCATTACATTGGTCTCACAACCTAGGAGAGTATGGTGTCTAGTGAGGGAAATTATCACCGTAGAGGTCCGTACTTTGATGGCACAAATTTTGCTAGTTAGAAGCACAAAATGAAAATGCATATTCTTGGTCATAACCCCGCCGTTTGGGTTGTTGTTCATGTTGGCTTGCAAGGTGAATTCTTTGGTGATGGAAAGGAACCGGATCGTGGAGCAACCGCGGATGAATTGAAGATGTTGCAATACAACGCTCAAGCATGTGACATTCTTTTCAACAGCCTATGCCCCGAAGAATTCAACAAAATCAGTCGTCTTGAGAATGCAAAAGAGATTTGGGACACTTTGGTCGATATGCATGAAGGTACCGAATCCATGAGAGAATCCAAGTTAGACGTTCTTCAAAGTCAGCTTGATAAGTTCAAGATGAAGGATGGTGAAGGAGTCGCAGAGATGTACTCTAGGCTAGCTCTCATCACCAATGAGATTGCCGGCTTAGGAAGCGAAGAAATGACCGACAAATTCATCATCAAGAAGATACTTAGAGCTTTGGATGAGAGATACGACACCGTGTGCACATTGATCCAAATGATGCCCAACGACAAAGATCTCAAGCCTACGGAAGTCATTGGAAGGATTGTTGCTCATGAGATGACACTCAAGGACAAAGAAGAGCTTCACAACAAGTCTAGCGGTGCTTACAAAGCCACAAGTGATGCTCCCGCAACTTCAAGCGACAACCTTGTCACCAATGAAGAGATAAGACTCATGGTCAAGAAATTCAACAAGTTCTACAAGAATAGAGGCAAAGAACAAAGCTCCAACTCAAGATATGAAGAGAAGCGTTCGTCAAGTCGTGACCGAAACTGCTACAATTGTGGGAAGCCTGGACACTACTCCAATGAGTGCACGGCTCCCTACAAACGAAGAGAAGAGTCACCAAGAAGATGAAGCCCAAGGAATGAATCACCTCAAAGAGAGAGAAGGAGTAGAGATGATCATTATGAACGAAGACCCTCAAGGAGAAGTAGGGACTCGGAGAAGAAAGACAAGTACACCAAGAGCTACACAAGAAGAAGACATCAAGCTCATGTTGGTGAATGAGTTTCCGGCTCCGAATCCGACAACAACTTCGAGAGAAACTATCACTCCAACTCCGACTATAGTCAAGATGAAGGTGTTGCCGGACTTGCACTAGTGACTACCAATTCCAATGATCTATTTGATTCACCAAATGAAGGGAGTGGAAGTTGCTTCATGGCTAAAAGCCCCAAGGTATCACACGCCGAGTATCTTGATTTCAATAGTGACGAAGATGACTTACTTTGTGATGATGACTTGCTCTTTGATAAAACTAGTGATGTTAGTCAAAATGAACTTGATAATTTTCATGCTAGTCAAGATAAGTCGCTTGATGATGATAAGATGAAAATAGAACAACTAACTAAAGAATTAAACACTCTTAAGTTAGCTCATGAATCTACACTAGAAGATCAGAGAGAGCTTGTAAGGACTCATGAGAAGCTACGCTTCGAGAAGCTCACATTGGAGCAAGAACATGAGTTTCTTAAAGCTATCAATGACGATCTCCGAAAGAAGACTTCATCTTATCTAGCCAAACGATTACTCTTGTCTACATTCATGCCACAAGTTAAACCTAGACAAACTAGTAACAAAGGCAAGAAATGTTCTTCATCTAGCAGCAACAATAAAAATGCTAAATCTAATGATGTTGCTTCGAGTAGTTCTATTGATTCCACTAATGATGATTCTCTTAGCCAAGTTACACTTGAGCAAGAAAAGGATTTATTGAAAGGAATTATAGAGAAAGGTATCTACAAGAGTCTTGCCAGGTGTAAGCAATTTGAGGAGATTGTACGCAAGCACGGAGGATACCGGAAGAACCATGGCATTGGCTACTTCAACGCTAATGGAGTTGAATGGGAAGAAGGTCAATACCCCGAGCCCAAGTTTGTTCCTCAAAGGGAGAAGTATGAACATACTCTTCCCAAGGGAACAAACACTCAAGATGACCTTCCACCACAAGACCACAAGGTCAAGGGCAAGGACAAGCTTCAAGAGGACATTGACTCATATGAAAATGAATCCCAAGCTTTGGTGGAGTGGGTTCCCAAGGCTACTTCAAGATCAACTTCTACAAGTGCCACTTCAACACCAAGGATCCCCATCAAGTTCTTGAGGGGTGACTCCGCCAATGAAATTCACTCACATTCATTATTGGCAAGAACTAGTTGCAATCAACGTCAACATCATGCAATAGTTCAAGGAGTCACACATTCCCTCAAAGGTAAGCAAGGAACAAGGTAATCAACAAATCCATGGACATCATCATGTATGCATTACACTCCATGTCCATAGACATCCCTGTATTTGTCTCTTGTGTGTTGAGACTAACCCATGTAGGTGAGAAGGGTAAGGAAACAACAAGGATGCTCCCAACTCTTGGTGATCTTCATCAACCTTGAGCATCCACCACTATCTCACCAACATGAAGTCTTCATCGACAAAACCCAAGGTTAGTTTATCCCTCCTATGGGGGGATGTCATATCAAGGGGGAGCTTTACTCTAAGACTTGAGTTAAAGCATCTCATAGTATGTGACAACATTAAAATGCTTTTATGTAAAAGTGGTAACCCCACTTGTGCTTGAACGATGAGTATGACCTATGATCAAGTACTCTTACTTGGCTCCTAAGTCAATATACTCATATATAGATGACCCCGTCATCGCCAAAATGCTTGATAGATGCTAGTATGTATGTGCATGTTTGCCATGATTTCATTTGACATCTTATTGAGTGAGCATGTTGGTCTGCATTTATTTATCCATTCGAGGACATCCAATTGTTGCTATTTGGCTTTTGATTTTTTCTTTTGCCAATTGGATGGACAAGAATGCCTAGGACCACTCTCTAGCTATCTATGATTTCTCGTCTCATATTCTATTCTTGCTACATCACAAAATTTGAACAAGTACTTTTCGATCCCTCTGTGTGAGGAGCACTCGGAGTTCCGTATCGACAAAGGACTGACCATTAAAGCCTCCCAAGTGCATCTCGGTGGAACCAATACAAAAATCTCGGTCTCACCGAATGCCTAGGGTTGATCTGGATTTCCATATCGGTAACACCGATTCTTTATTCTTGGTTACACCGAGTTTCCCTGTCAGCTGACAGTTGAGAAACTCGGTGGCACCGATAATTTCGAACCGGTGTCACCGACATCAAAGGGTATATAACCTGGCGGACCCGACTTTTGAAATTCAACCGCAAACGTTCGTTTTCCTCCAACCCTAAGCTGCCGCTCCGGACCCCCTGGTTGTCGTCCTTGCCTCCCCGTGCGTCTCCGCCGTTGGGAATCACCGCCGCCGACGGAATCTTCACCGCCGTCGTCGCCTTAGTGGGTCCTTCACCGAATTAGGGTATGGATCCGGCCCTCCTTGCGCTCCCCGTCCGATTCACGCGCATTGGAGTTATTTTTATCGATAAACCACCAATTGCAATCCTCCAAATCACCTAGAAATCTCAATAGCTTAGCGAACAAAATTTTTTTAGGTCTAGTCGTCCGCAAAATCGAATCTCGGTGATGCCAAGTCAGAAAAATCGGCTCTACCAATTTTGTTTTGTACTGCTGAGGACAGTCTCGGTGAAACCGAGTGGCAATTTTCGGTGTGACCGAAGTTGCTGCCAAGTTTCTGTAAAGAGTTCTGTGTGTCTCGGTGGTACCGAAATGTTTGACTCGGTGACACCGAAATCCCTTTTTGCTGAAGACTATATCTAAGAATTTCTCTGTTCAAACCTTTGAAAAACATCTGCATTTTGTGATGACTCAATCCTTTCCACTATTCTATACTCTAATTCACAGGGTCAGAGATGTCAGATGCTGAAGATAGCCAGAATGATCTCAGAGAGCAAAGTGTTGACATGAGCTCAGGTACTAGTCGTGAAGGGAGCTATGATGATGTTCCAAGCTCTCCTGATCTGCCCAAAGCTGCAACCAGGGCAAGAAGGAAGCTCAACTCAGATGAAGAAGATGAGGATTTCATTCCTGAGCTGTCCAAGAAGGATGATGCTGCCAAGACCACTGCTGCTGCCTCTTCATCCAAGAAGAAGAAGGCTATCAGGAAAGAGTATGCTAGCTCAGGGTCAGCAATAGCACCAGAGAGCTCTAGGGCAACAATGTCTATTGAGCCCTCAAAGAAGTCTATGCCTAAGAAGGCAGGGAGAAGAAGAGAGAAAGAACAAGATTTGTTAAAGCTAAAGTTCTTCCATCTACTCCAAAGTATCTAGATGAGGAAGAAGAGGAGGAAGAGCCAGTTGCAAATGCTCCTCCTAAGAAGAAGAAGAAGCTCATGGCAGATGTTATGCCTAAGGCCACCTCATCCAAGGGCACCAAGACTGCCCCCAAGAAGGCTGTTGCAGATAAACCCAAGAGGTTCTCCAGAGAGATACCAGCTTCCAGCAAGAACAAGACCTCCACTTTCAGGGAAGTTGAGGTTGATGCTATGCCAACTTTGATGAAGCTGAGACCACACCTTCCAGAGCACAATGCCAGCCACTTGGTTGCTGAGGACATGAAGAAGAGGAAGGACTCTGGTTTGAGATAATGGAGAGCCATTGATCCATATTCTCAGAGAAGGAAAACAGATGTGTACTACAGATTTTATACCAAGGAGCAACAAGATTTCTATGAAACAATCTTGCTTGATAAGAGCCTTGCTGTGAGTGACATTAGGTATGTGGATTGGAAGTACATCAAGGAGAATGAGGACTACTTCCCAAGTGTGCAAGACAACTTTCACTGCATTGGTCTGGATGAATTTGTTGGCAAGGAATTCACTGCATGGAACGATGAAATGATCATGCAATTCTACTCTACTGCTCACTTCTATGGAGATGGTAGAATTGTATGGATGACTGAAGGAGCAAGATATGAATCAACTGTTGAGGAATGGGCTACCATCTTAGGTGTCCCACAGGTGGAAGATGGTGACATCAATGTCTACAATGAGTCCAAGGCAAGCCATGATGCCATGAAGAACATGTACAATGAGATCCCTGCTGCACATCTGAAGTCTCACAAGCTTGGATCCATTTACTTCCTCCAGGCTGGCCTACGGACTATCAACACCATCTTGAGGCATACCTTGATGCCTAAGTCTGGAGATGAGAAGATGATTAGAGGATATTCCATCAACATGCTGCTCCATCTAGATCAACATACAAGATTCAGAGTGATGGATTTGATAGTGGAGACTGTGAAGAGGGTTGCTGCTGATCAGAAGCGCTCATGCTGCTATGCACCCTACATCCAGATGCTTATCAACTCCAAGCCGGAGAAGCACATTTTTGCTCTTGACAGACCACATTTGCCACTACTGCCAGATCTAGAAGACAACATTGTGGTGATGAACCCAGATCATCCCACATCGGCTACAACACAGGCACATGCAGAGGCTGCCAGAGACTCCAGTTCTCAGGTGCCAAGATCTAGGAGTGAGCAGATGGATCTCCTACTTAGCTCTGTGCTCAGCATGCAGAAGGACATCAGCGAGATATTGAAGAACCAGGCAAGCCTCTCGAGGATTGTTGACAACAAGTTTCACACTCTCAACAACAAGGTGGATGGGCTGACAAAGACAGTTGATGAGCTCAAGAAGGAAGTGGATGCAGTGCCTAGCCCTCATTCCACTGATGATGATGAGGAGGATCGTGCACCTCTCAGGCCCAGCACCCAGTTCACTACTCAGGCCAGATCAGCTACAGTGCCAGCTCCAGAGTTGCGACCTTCTTCATCAGCACCTGCTACAGCCTCATCAGCCCCTCTAGTTCCTCCAGTTGCTACACCAACACCGTCCATGACGTCTGCCGACATCTTCGCTGATGCCGTTCTCTCGACTCCTTCATCGACCATCGGAGGAGACCAGCCCCAGAAGAACGATTAGATATATACCTTTGAACTTTTTGGTAACTTGTTGCCAAAGGGGGAGAAGATGTATATAGATCTTTAGGCTTCGAGAGAGAGAGCGTTGGTTTTTTTATCGCTTTTCAAAACATTTGATATCTTTTGGTTTGGTTGTGTTAAACTTTGTTGGTTTTTGATCATACACTTGATGTGTATTGCGACTACTTCCTATCATTATGATGCTTATGAGATGGTCATTCACCGTTACTTGATTGTGTTGTGCTATGATATTCATTCTAATTATTCTCGCACACCACCAAGTTGTATGTGACATGAAAGAGTGCCCCATGTACCTAATCGATTGTGCATTTGCATTCAAACGCAAATTCAAAATAATGCACAAATTTAGGGGGAGCTCTTGCTTATCACATACTTCTCAAAGCGACGATTATATTCATTGATTATATCATATGTCGAAGCTTTGATCTATATGTTGTCATCAATTACCAAAAAGGGGGAGATTGAAAGCACATTTGCTCCCTTGGTGGTTTTGGTAATTAATAACAACATATATGTCATTGAACTAATGTTTCCACTAAGCATATTTCAGGAAAAGTTCAATGATAGGTTGGCAAAAGGATTGTGGAGAAACCCCTAGATGCAAGGAAATGGATTGGCAAAGCTTCAAGCAAGAGGACTCTACATTTTACTTTGTGAGAAATCACTTTGAGTCCATAGGAAAGCCAATACTATTAAAAGGGGGTAAGGTACTGTTGGTGAACAAGATGCTCCACGTGCACAAGTGATAGTCACCAAAAACACCCACAAACTCTTCCACAAAAGTCTATCCAAGCCATTCATGAAAATCGGTGCAACCAACAATTCCCACTCGGTCCCACCGATTCCCAAACTCAGACAGACCCATGCCAAACCCTAGCCATTCGGTGCAACCGATTCTGCATCGGTGCCGCCGAGTTCAGTTGCCAACTTTCTGTTTAGCTATTTTCAAGCCTCGGTACCACCGAGTTTTGCCAGTCGGTCTCACCGAGACTTGGACCAACTTCCTGGTTAGCTATTCACAAGAATCGGTACCATCGAGTTTTGTGAATCGGTCTCACCGAGTTTTTGGACCATCTCTCAGGTTAGCCGTTGTCAAGAATTGGTACCACCGAGATTTGAGAATCGGCGTCACTGAGTTGTGCAATCTGACCGTTGGTCACCTAATCGGTACCACCGAGAGTTATGTATCGGTCTCACCGAGATTCAAAAATTACTGCCTTTTGGTCACTTCGGTACCACCGAGTTTTAAACTTCGATGTCACCGAGTTGGTCACTTTAGGTGTAATGGTTAGATTTTTGGGGATGCCTATATATACCCCTTCACCACCACCTACTCGAAAGTGAAGTACTCAGAACTATTCCATACTTGCCCCATCTTATTTTCTGAGAGAGAGCCACCTACTCATGTGTTGAGATCAAACTATTCCATTCCTACCATATGAATCTTGATCTCTAGCCTCCCCAAGTTGCTTTCCACCAAATCAATCTATTACACCATAGCCAAATCTGTGAGAGAGTGATTGTGTGTTGAGGAGTCTATCATCTTGAAGCACAAGAGCAAGGAGTTCATCGACATTGCCGAGCCTATTACCTTTTGGAGGGTGGTGCCTCCTAGATTGGTTAGGTGTCGCTTGGGAGCCTCCTACTTCGTGTTGTGGAGTTGAACCAAGAAGTTTGTACGGGCAAGGAGATCACCTACTTCGTGAAGATCTACCCATAGTGAGGCTAGTCCTTCGTGGACGGAACCGTTATGGAATAGTCAAGGTTGGTACTTCGTGGACCCTTATATGTGGAGCCCTCCGTGGGTTGAAGACTCCATAAACGTGGACGTACGATAGCACCACCTATCGGAACCACGGGAAAAATCTTCGTGTCTACAAATTGCGTTTGATCTTTCCTCCTACCCTCTACTATATATGCTTGTTGTTACTTTCCGCTGCTATACTCTTAGACATGCATGTGTAGGGTGTACTTGACTTGCTATCATTGCTAAAATCTACCAACACTTAAAATTGGGAAAAGGTAGAACTTTTATTTGGTCAAGTAGTCTAATCACCCCCCTCTAGACATACTTTCGATCCTACAGGGATGCTAAGCTCATCTCACACGTCTTCCCCAATATGTCTTTTTGTGATGGTCCTTCCAATCGCAAACGATATGTTTGTGTCCATCGTGTGCGACCAGGTGCAGGCATCGCCAACGGGTTTTGCCTGTCGTGTGGGACATGCACCCCCTATCGCCCACACATGCAAGGCGACGGTTTAAGACTACGTCACGGAAAGGGGTTAAAAACCGTTTGTATAGCACGCGGCTGCACTAGTGTAGGAACAATCTTTCTCTTGCGTTACACAAAAAGCTTTCTACTAAGTTATTTACTTTTATTGTTCTTTTATTAAAACAGCACCTACTTTTATTTCCACGTTCTTTATTATCTTGCAAAGTACTTCTAGTTTTATTCCCGCAAAGTAGTTTCATACTTGTTCTAGGTAAAGCAAGCATTAGCGTGCATAGAGTTGTATCGGTGGTCGATAGAACTTGAGGGAATATTTGTTCTACCTTTAGCTCTTCGTTGGGTTCGACACTCTTGCTTATCAAAAAAGGCTACAAACGATCCCCTACACTTGTGGGTTATCACATATCATACCAACATAACAACTCCTACACATGCATAATATAATAGTGTGATATAGAACTACATGCATAGAAAATAATAGGATGAAGGATGATCAAAGGTGTAACTTGCCTTATTCCTGGTTCTCAAACTCACTCTTGACAATAGTTTGCTTCGCACTCCGGACAATCTACACGTTTCAAACAACACAACAAATCAATCATCACACTCAAATAACACCAAATAAATGTTGGGGAACGTTGCATGGGAAACAAAAAATTTCCTACGCACACACAAGATCTATCCATGGTGATGAGCATGTACGAGAGGGAGAGTAGATCTACATACCCTTGTAGATCGCTAAGCGGGAAGCGTTAAGAAACGCGGTTGATGTAGTCGAACGTCTTCGCGATCCAAATCGCAAGCCGTCCCGCGATCCAATCACGATCCGTCCCGATCTAGCGCCAAACGGACGGCACCTCCGCGTTCAGCACACGTACAACTCGATGACGATCTCCGCCTTCTTGATCCAGCAAGAGGGGGCGGAGAGGTAGATGAGATCTCCAGCAGCATGACGGCGTGGTGGTGGTGATGGTGGAGTTATCCCGGCAGGGCTTCGCCTAAGCACTACCGGAATCTATTTGGTGGAGGAACTAGAGAATAGAGAACTAGCACGTGGCCGTGGGTTTTGGGGCTCTATTCCTCTAGTATATATAGGAGGGAGAGGGAGGAGCAAGCCTCCCTAGGGTTTCCCCTAGGGGTCGGCCGAACCAGGGCAAGGAGGAGTCCAATCCACTTCCTACTAGGAAGTGGATTCATATTAGGAAGGAGTACTATTCCTTCCTATCTCCACCTTTTTTTCCTCTTGGGCATATGGGCCCTTATGGGGTCGGTTCCCCAGCCCATTAGGGGCTGGTGCGCCACCTCTTGGGCCCATGTGCCCCCCCGGGGTGGGTGGGCCCCACCCGGTGGACCCCTGTAACCCATTCGTCACTCCCAGTACACTACCGAAAATGCCCCGAAACTTTTTCGGAACCCAAATACCACTTTCCTATATATAAATCTTTACCTCCGGGCCATTCCGGAGCTCCTCGTGACTTCCGGCATCTCATCCGGGACTCCGAACAACCTTCGGGCACCAACACATATATCTCAATACTACTGAAACATCAACGAACGTTAAGTGTGCAGACCCTGCGGGTTCGAGAACTATGTAGACATGATCGAGACACCTCTACGGTCAATAACCAATAGCGGGACCTGGATGCCCATATTGGTTCCTACATATTCTACGAAGATATTTATCGGTTGAACCTCTATGTCAAGGATTCAGTTAATCCCGTATGCTGTTCCCTTTGTTCTTCGGTATGTTACTTGCCCGAGATTCGATCGTCGGTATCTCTATACCTAGTTCAATCTCGTTACCGGCAAGTCTCTTTACTCGTTCCGTAATACAAGATCCCGTGGCTGACACTTTAGTCACTTTGCTTGCAAGGCTTATTGTGATGTTGTATTACCGAGTGGGCCCTGAGATACCTCTCCGTCACACGGAGTAACAAATCCCAGTCTTGATCCATGCCCACTCAACAGACACCCTCAGAGATATCTGTAGAGCATCTTTATAGTCACCCAGTTACGTTGCGACGTTTGATACACACAAGGTATTCCTCCGGTGTCAGTGAGTTACATGATCTCATGGTTATAGGAACAGATACTTGACATGCAGAAAACTATAGCAATAAACTGACAAGATCATATGCTACGTTCATAGTTTGGGTCTTGTCCATCACATCATTCTCCTAATGATGTGATCCGGTTATCAAATGACATCTCATGTCTATGGCTAGGAAACCTTGACCATCTTTGATCAACGAGCTAGTCTTCTAGAGGCATACTAGGGACACAGTGTTGTCTATGTATCCACACATGCAATTGAGTTTCCAATCAATACAATTATAGCATGGATAATAAACGATTATCATAAACAAGGAAATATAATAATAACCACTTTATTATTGCCTCTAGGGCATATTTCCAACAATAAAACCAACAGCAAGAAATAATTTTTAAAACCCAAACAACAGTAGCATATCAGGAGGTATTTATCATCTACAAGCCACTAGGAAGGCAACACAAAAAGAAACGGTTAAATTGGATGAATGGTTTGAAAGTTATGGCCTCCGGAAGGTGGAATTCAAATTTAAACAAGTTCAAATTTGAATAGTTCAAAAGATTAAAATTTTGGTACTATTGGATAGAGGGGATCATGATGAACAATTTGGCGTTGGTTTCATCAAATTTGGATAAACGGTTTCAAAGATATGGAGTTTTGAAAATCAGGAACAAATCAGCATGGATAATAAACGATTATCTTCACCACGTGGCGCAACATGAGTGGCTGGCACCTGTCCACCGCGAGGCTAATAGGAGATGGTTCGGGGGGGAAAAACAAAGCCTATCTAATCTAGGACGTACACGACAGATCGGATGGCTGTGGTTTGCTCACCGGAGAACAGAGGATGGGCGCCCGCCGGAGTTGGAGAAGAACGGCGATGGCGACTCGGACTTTGATGGCGCGCTCGGAGGAGAAGATCCCGGAGATTTTGTAGAATGTAACGAGGTGCAGGGAGTGACGTATATGCAGTAGGTGACCTCGGACTCGACTAGAGCTTGCTCCTGCGGCAACCGTGACTGGCTGGAGCTGAGGTCGGTGGCGAGAAACCTCGAGAGAGATCCTAGCGCTCGCTTCGGTGACCCCCTGCGCGAGAGAGAAGATGAGGGAGGGAGAGGACTTCAATTCGAACAGAATCGGAGCTAGAGGGAGGGCAGGGGACCTCTGGTGGCGAAGGAATCGACCGCGGCAATAGAGCTTCGACACAGAACTTCGGCGAGATCTGATCGGGCTCCAGGGCACGGGGTCCAAGATTTTTGCGAAAATTGAACGAGGAGGAGGAGGTGAAATACTAATAGGAGGATACCGTGGTCGAGGGGCAGCGGATCGATCGAATCGATCGAGTTTGGATCGGGGACAATCTCCAGGAAGAACACGACAGGAGGAACGGGATGACATGCGGGACCCTGTCGTTAGTGGAAGGGAGGAGGATAGCAAAAAAAATGGCGGGGTGGGTGGTGGCCTTCGGAAATGGGCCGCCGGCCTGGTGCTGCTGTGTGTGTATGGCCCAAAGTGAACAGTAAAGTGGTTAAAACAATTTACTTCTAGCAGAAGTATATTTTGGCTAAAAGAAAATACACTATGACTTCCTAAAAATAACACCAACACACAGTAAAATATAATAGCAGTTCTATCAAACAGTGAACATTTTTTTCCAAGTCAAATAAATGTTTGGAAAATAATTTTATGCAATAGGTGCTAATAAAAAGCACTAAAACCAACTATAAAAATAAATCTGTGTTTGTAAAATCTCAAAATAAATACTGTGAACTCAAGATAATATTCTTAGCATTTTCCAACTATACCTAATAGGGGAGAAGTCATATTATCTCCACTCCAAATATTTTGCCTTGAGTTGGAAAACACTTTGAATACTCAGAAAATTCAAATATGCATTGAAATCATGAATAAAAAGAATGATCCTATTAACATTCCAAATCTAAAAATTTGGGATGTTACATTTCCATAGCCATTCCGAGATATATTGTCATGCAACTTCCATCATCATATCATATGACTAGTTCATTATCTACATATTGCTTTGCATGATCATATAGAGCTGACATAGTATTTATGGCAAAGCCACCAACCATAATTTTTGATATATGTCATGCTAGATCGTTGCACATCCTGGTACACTACCAGAGGCATTCATATTGAGTCATATTGCTTCGTAGTTCTTCATATCGAGTTGTAATACCGAGTTGCAAGTAAATAAAAGTGTGATTATCATCATTATTAGAGCATTGTCCCAGTGAGGAAATAAATAATGGGGGAGGCCAAATGAGCCCACCATATATAAAAAAATGAGAGAAAATGAGAGAAGGGACTTTGCTACTATCCTTTAACACACTTGTGCCTCAAAGTGGGACCATGTTCTTCATATAGAGAGTCTCATGTTTTTAACTTTCATATGCTAGTGGGAATTTTTTTCATTTTTAGAACTTGGCTTGTATATTCCGATGACGGGCGTCCTCAAAAGCCCGAGGTCTTCATGAGCAAGCAAGTTGGATGCACACCCACTTAGCTTCAGTTGAGCTTTCATACACTTATAGCTCTAGTGCATCATGTTGCATGGCAATCCCTACTCCCCGCATTGATATCTATAGATGGGCATCTACATAGCCCGTTGATACGCCAAGTTAATGCAAGACTTTCTTCTCCACTTTTTACCCCTTTGATATCTACCATCATATTCTGTTCCACCCTTATGGTATGTCCATGGTTCACGCTCATCTATTGCGTGAAGAATAAAAAGTTGATGCACTTTGAAAAAGTACAATCCAATTGCGTGACTTGGACACCGTGGTGCTTGACATTTGTACTAATGTGGTGAAGACGGAGCCATGTCTTACTAGTATGACAAAATAAACGGGGGTAAAACATTTTTGAGGATCGTACACTCTGAAAAATTGATGATTGTGTTTCTTGTGCTTATAAATATTACTATGTTGATGTTTATTAATTCATCGTTTCTCAATGAGCATACATGCAAAAGATTACATATTGGGAAGCATGTCACATAAAAAATTCTGTTTTTATCATTTACCTACTCGAGGACGAGCAGGAATTAAGCTTGGGGATTCTGATACGTCTCCAATGTATCTATAATTTTTGATTGTCCCATGCTATAATATTATCATTCCAGGATACTTTTTGGGTATTTATTTACCAATTTATATTATGTTTGAGCACTAACGTATTGACCCACTGCTAAGTGCCAGTTCCTGTTTTCTGCATGTTTTTGGCTTTTCAGGTTTACTATACCAAACGACGTCCAATCGACCTGAAACTTTTTTATGATTTTTTCTGGACCAAATAAAGACCTGGAAGCTTCGAGGAGAAGACCAGAGGCCACACAAGGGGCCCAGGACCCATCAGGGCGCGGCCAGGGGGTAGGCCGCGCCATGATAGCTCCTGGCCTCCTCGGCCGCCTCCCGACGCCCCTCTCTGGCCTATAAATTCACATATATTCCAAAAACCCCAGGAGAGCTCCCGAAACAATTTTTACGCCGCCGCAAGTCTCTGCTCCGCCGTGATCCCATCTGGAGGCCTTTTTCGGTACTCTGCCGTAGGAGGAATCCACCACGGAGGCCTTCATCATCATCCTCGCTGCCTTTATGGTGATGTGTGAGTAGTTCACCACAGACCTACAGGTCCGTAGTTAGTATCTAGATGGCTATCTCTCTCTCTCTTGATCTTCAATACAATGATCATCGCATCTTCGCTTTGATCTATCCGATGTAATGCTTTTGTGCGGTGTGTTTGTTAGGGTCCGATGAATTGTGGGTTTATGTTCAGAATATTCATGATAAAATATTGGAGTCTTCTCTGAATTATTTTATGGATTCTTATTGCATGATCATTATAGATTCGTAAATCTATCTGATCTATTGATCTGCTTTGGCCAAGTAGATTGATCTTTCTTCAGTGAGTGGGGTGCGTTGTAGTGGGTTCAACTTGACGGGTTTCTATATCCCAGTGATAGAAGGAGACAAGATACGTCTTTGTGTTGTTGCTACTAAGGATAAAACGATGGGGTTCATTCATATTGATTGATTTTACTTTGTCTACATCATGTCATCTTTCTCCAAGCATTACTATGTTTTACTTAATACTCTACATGCATGCTGGATAGCGGTCGATGAGTGGAGTAATAGTAATAGGTGCAGGTAGGAGTCCGCCTATTTGTTTATGGACGTGATGCCTATACACATGATCATTGCCGTGAATATGAACATGATTATTCATTTTTCTATCAATTGCCCAACAGTAATTTGTCTACCCACCGTATGTTTCCTACATGAGAGATGCCACTAGAGAACACTACGGCCCCTGGGTCTTCTCACTTATAAATAAAAAAACCTTTCAATACCTCGCTGCCTTTATTTACCTTTTATTCTATTTTGCAATTATCCATTACTATCTACTTGTTTCACTTGCTTGCAAATAACGAGTCCAAGGGGATTGACAACCCTCTTGCCCGCATTGGGTGCAAGTGTTTGCTCTTTTGTGTGCAGTCGCTGAAGACGGTGGTTGCATGCTACTCCTATTGGTTCGATAAACCTTGGTTCTTAACTAGGGGAAATACTTATCCGTTTGTGTTGCAATTACCCGTTCCTCTTCACGGAAAACCCAACGCAGATCACATACATCAATCATGAAAAGAATGCTTTATGTGATAGTTATATTGTTTAATTCCTTCATGACGGTACTGAAAATTATTACGAGGGAGGAACATATGCTTGTAGGAATTGCAAGAATATCAAGTTTCCTCCCTATGTGTTGAAAATCTTGAAGATATGCTTGTTTTGCGTTCCTATGCTAGTTGATTCTTGCTCCCATCAATTGTTTGCTCACAAAATCCCTATGCATAGGAAGAGGGTTAGACTTAAATGTGCTTGTCATATGCTTCATGATGCTCACATTGTGTTTCAATTCTTTACTTTTATGTGAGCATCATAGAAATCATCATGCCTAGCTAAAAAGACTTTAAAGAAAAGCGCTTGTTGGGAGACAACCCAATATTTATACTTTCTATTTTTGTGTGTTCACATGATTAAGCTACTGTAGTAATCATGCTTTGTGTATATTATTTCAATAAAGTGCCAAGTAAAGCCTTTGGGATAGTGTGGATACTTGTTAGTTTGATTATGTGCAAAAACAGAAATTTTTATGTACAGTGCAGAATTTCTCTGATTTTACTGGAGATTCAAAAAATTGTGCAATTTTTACAAAGTTTTGATATGAATTTTTTTTTTGCCTTTTCCTCATTTTTCAAAAAAAATTAGAGATACGGAAATAGGGATTTCATTCAGATCTTCATAGACTGTTCTGTTTTTGATAGATTTTGTTTTGCATGCATAGTTTGTTTGTTTTAGTATTTCCATAGCTTATATTGAGTAATATAAATTATGGGAATGATAGAATACAGTAGGTAATATGTGATAACAGTTATGAATCTTGTCTTGACAGTACCTAAATGAATGTTCTATATTTATTATACTAACCCATCTCACGAAGTTCCGTTAAGTTTTGTGTGATTGAAGTTTTCAAGTTTTGGGTAAGACACCGATATGAGGAGAATAAGGAGTGGTAAGACCCTAAGATTGAGGATGCCCAAATCACCCCCAAGTTAATATCGAAGGAAGACTTGCGCGTCTAAGCTTGGGGATTCCCCAGAAGGTATCCCCTCTTTTGTCTTCAACACTATCGGTATATCTTACTTAGAGCTATATTTTTATTCGTCACATAATATGAGTTTTGCTTGGAGCATCATTTTATTTTGTTAAACTTTAATTGCTGTTATTTATAATCTTGTTTTCCAACAAAAAGTTCTAAGAGTTGCCTTCTAGGATGCTTGAATTGCATGTTTGATGTGTGTTGTGTAAAAACAGAAACTTCTGTTGTAGTGTTTGAATTTTCATATTTTACTGGAATGTGGAAAGTTTCTTATCTTATCATGTCCTAAATATTCAGAATTTTTGAAGTTATATAGGTGCATGTTGTAAATTAATTTCTATAGACTGTCCTGTTTAGATAGATTGATGTCATAGTTTTGTTATCTACTTCTCCTATAGTTTTCATGACTTATATTGGTATATATAAATTGTGGTAATGATAGTATAGAGTATATAATGTTTAAAAATTATTATGCAACTTGTCTTGGCAGTACATAAAGTGTTGATTTATTCTTATGTGCACTAACCTATCTCACGAGTTCTTTTCAAGTTTTGTGTGGATGAAGTTTTTGAGACATAGGTGAAACCGGGACATGAGAGGATTGAATGAGATAAAAAAGCTCAAGCTTGGGGATGCCCAAGGAACCCCAAGACAATATTAAAAGAATTTTCAAGCATCTATTGGGGATGCTATGCATCCCACATCTCTTCATCAACAATTATCGGTTAGCCTATGTTGAGCCTAAGTTTTTATTCGTTCACATGATATGTGCTGTTCTTGGAGTTTTTTTTGTTTGATGTTTGAATAAAATTCTCAGATCGGAAAGTATTTATTGAGAGAGAGTCCTCACATATCCACTTTATTGTTTGACTACTCATTGTTCTTCACTTATATCTTTTGAGAGTAGTTTAATGTTTACTCATGTGCTTCACTTTTATCCTAAGAGTAAATTGTGAATGAATGAAATATCATAAATCTGAAATTATCAATGTGCTATATTCTTAGTAGTAGGTTCACATTTGGTTTAGAAAGTAAAATCTATTGAAGTTCGACAATCACAATATTGGTCATACAAGCAATTCATGAATGATTAGTATAAGAAAGAAAACTTTCACATACAAATATGTTATCTTGGGCATCTTTATGATTGTGAATACCCATTAATTATTTTCAACCTTGATCAAATTGCTGAAGTTGGACAAGGAAGACAACGTAATGGTTATGTTTGGGTATATTTGCATAGAAGTTATATTGTTATGGATCCTCCAGCATGTGGTGCTTGTTTAGAACCTTTTGCTAGCCAAAACTTCGTACTAAGTAGAGATACTACTTGTACATCCAAATCCTTGAGCCAAGTTTCTTCAATGAGAGTCCACCATACCTACCAATATATGTTATTTCACTGCCATTCCAAGTAAATTTTCATGTGCCACCTTTAAAACCTTCAAATAAACATCCGTTTTGTGTGCCTGTACCGCTCATGGAGCGACCGGGGCGGTCAATATCTTCCATGCTAAGCGGGTTATTTTCATGATGAGTGTTTATTCACCTGTCATTGTATGAGAGAGGTTGGTAAAAAGGATTCCCAGTCCCGCATAAAAATAAATAAACAAGAACTCCCCATAGAAAGTTGATTGTTTGGAAGGTATCCGTGGATACGGCTAGCCATGGAATGTGTTTGAATGGTTGAGGGGGAGTAAAATTTCAATTCCGTTTGGGAACCACCAATAATGTGATTAGCGTGGAAGATATTAAAATCTCTTGTCGTAACGTTGACAGGAAAGGCACACCACCCAAACTATATTCATCTCTGTTTTAAACAATGAGCTCTGGCACCTCTGCAAATCCCTGCTTCCCTCTGCAAAGGGACAATCTATTTACTTTTATGTTATTTACTTTTCATGATGATTCAACCTCTTATTCCAACCTTAATCTATTAGTTGGCAAGCACCTTGTGGTGGGGAAAGATCCAAACACATATATCTAGTAAAATATATTTGATCATGATTCATTATTGTTGTCAATTATCTTCATGATAAGTATGTTGGGAGGCGAAACATTAAGCCCCTATCTTTCTCTGTGTTTGATGGATGCTATTTGTTCTGAAAATATGCTTTGAGTATTAGCAATCATAGAAGACTATATGATAATTGAGTATGTGGAGCTCTTACTTAGACCTGATGACGCATTGAAATTGTTTGATGACTAAGAACATATGTTGTTAAGTTTCAAGAGAATGCATTGTCTGAACCATGACATGTGAATTGATTGCTACTCTATCATAATGAGTTTCATAAGAAAATGTTGCTGGTTATGATGCTAGAAAAGTGACTAAAATTCATTGGTCAATTTTATACACTATGTTAGCATTCACACTTCACAAATTATTTCTTTTATCATTTACCTACTCGAGGACGAGTAGGAATTAAGCTAGGGGATGCTGATACATCTCCAACATATCGATAATTTATGAAGTATTCATGCCATATTTGCCTATGTTTACATACTTTTATATGGTTTTGATGCACTTTATATGATTTATTTAGAACTAACCCGGACTGACACTATTTTCAGCAGAATTACCGTGGTGTTGTTTTCACTGCAAAAAATAAAAGTTCTCGAAATCGCCCGAAACTTTTTTATGATTTTTTCTGAAGAAAATAAGAAATACCAAAGCGAAGAACCACCGGAGGGGATCCACCTGTGGGCCACAAGCCAACAGGGCGCCCCCACCCCTGGGCGTGCCCTGTCAGCTTGTGGGGCCACATGGCTCCGGTCGACATGATTCCAACGTTGAAAATTCCTATAAATCCAGAAACCCCCGAAAGTTAACCTAGAACTTCCGCTCTGCTGCCGCAACTCTTCGTATCGAATAAAAATCCATCTGGAGCCTTTCCAGTACCCTGCAGAAGGGGGAAATCATCACCGGTGGCCATATTCATCATCCCGGTGGAGGCCATGATGAGGAGGGAGTAGTTCACCCTCGGGGCTGAGGGTATGTACCAGTAGCTATGTGTTTGATCTCCCTCTCTCTCTCTCTCTCTCTCTCTCTCTCTCTCTCTCTCGTGTTCTTGAGATGGCACGATCTTGATGTATCGCGGGTTTTGTTAATATAGTTGGATCATATGGTGTTCTTCCCTTGCTATCTTGTTGTGATGAATTGAATCTTCCCCTTTGAGGTTTTGTTATGTCGGATTGATCATTGGATTTGAGATCACTTGATGTATGCCTTGCATGTGGATACCCATGGTGAAAATGGGGTGTTCTATTGATTCACTTGATATATGTTTTGGTACTCAACTTGCGGATTCCCGTGGTGAAAATGGGGTAATCTATGCATAGGGGTTGATACATGTTCTTGTCCTACTTTCTCTGATAGAAATCTTGGGGTACTCTTTGAAGTTCTTCATGTTGGATTGAATATGATGAATCTGAAATTGTTTGATGCATGTCGTATAATTAACCTACGGATACTTGAGGTGACATTGGAGTATCTAGGTGACATTAGGGTTGATTGATGTGTATCATAGGTGTTATTCTAGTACGAACTCTAGGGCTGTTTGTGGCACTTATAGGAATAGCTCAATAGATTGATCGGAAAGAATAGCTTTGAGGTGGTTCTACTACCTACAACAATTTCATCTTATGTTCTCCGCTACTTATGAACTTTGGAGTGATTCTTTGTTGCACGTTGAGGGATGATCATATGATTCCATTATGTTAGCATTACTGAGAGATTGCACTAGTGAAAGTATGAACCCTAGGCCTTATTTCCAAGTATTTATACAATGTTTTGCTCGTTGTTTGCCACTTGCTACCTTGCTGTTTTTTGTATTTTTAGATTACAAAAACCTATATCTACTATCCATATTCCACTTGTATCACCATCTCTTCACCGAACTAGTGCACCTATTCAATTTACCATTGTATTGGGTGTGTTGGGGACACAAGAGATTTCTTGTATTTGATTGCAAGGTTGTTCGAGAGAGACCATCTTCATCCTACACCTCCCACGGATTGATAAACCTTAGGTCATCCACTTGAGGGAAAATTGCTACTGTCCTACAAAACTCTGCGCTTGGAGGCCCAACAGAGTCTACAAGAATAAAGTTGTGTAGTAGACATCACCATCTCTTTCACCTTGTCATTTTCCTTTTGCGCCATTTCAAATTTTAGAAAATATATTTATGCATATGTTTGTTTTCAGTCCTTTTCAAGGCAGTTCATCGATGATTACGCCTCAAACCACCTATACGGTCAAGAGGCAAGGAAGGTATTCATACAGCGCCCACGGTATAATCTTGATGTCTTCCTCAAGAGGACGAAGGATGGGCGGGCAATCATCCAGAGGCACTGTCCTAAAGTTGCGAGGACCTTCAACATCATTGAAGGCTCAACATTCGCCTTCCGCTTCAACAGTTTTCTAGACGAGACTCATCGGTCTATTTACCGTATATGATGATACTTTCCAAAGGTTTTAGATGTTGCATTTGAAACTTGTCCTATTGTGCAATTGGGTAGCTAGGTAGTATATGCCTATATGATGTTGTACCCTGATGTAATTCAATTATGAAATCCTGGTTGCCGAAATACGAATAAGAAATATATTATGTGCCTGATATGAAATGTTAATTTGATTAATAAATGGATTATAAATAATAGATAAATTAGGCTAATTATTGGGGTTCCTATTGCAGACGGTTTCTAAGACAACACCGTGGGCGATGACCTCAACAAAACCACACGGTTTCTAAAAGTTGGCGTGTTGGATCAGTGAACAGTCACGCACGACTTCCAGTCGACAACTGTGTGCATTATGCCACCCTATAACAAAAAATTTCACGTAACAAGTGTGTGTGATGGACAGCCTTATGCCGAACAGTTTCTTCTAGTCACCGTGAGTGATGTATTGAATAACACAATTGACAGAATTATAACTATCATGTGTCATGGCTAGCCCTATCACAAACGATGTTATGGAGAAAATTGTGTGTGATGTGCAATACGAATGGAGACGTATCTTTGGGATTCCCTATGTGGGATGCTAAGCACATCTCACACAACTTCTGCAATATGTCTGTTTGTGATGGCCCTCTCAATCGCACACGCTCAATTTATGCCTGGCGTGTGTGACCGGACGGAGGCATCGACGATTTATCTGTGTTGTGTGGGATAGGCCCCCCTATAGCCCACATAGGCAAGGTGACAGTTTAAAACTGCGTCGCGGAAAGGGAGTAAAAACCGTTTGTATATGACTTGGCTAGACTAGTGGTAAATCATCTCTCTTTTTCCAATCAACCCCATCCAAGGCTCCACCTAGCCCCTATGGCCTTGCGACTAAGTTATCTTACGAGGACACATGCTGTGACAACCCCAGGACAGTTGGCACCCACCATGGGGCCCCCGCGCAAGGGAGTCGTCATCTTGGAGGGATCTCTTCTTGAGACGGAGCGACTCGTCACTGGCCGGCTTAGGAAAAGCCAGCATGGAAAGTTCAACTTCATCGACGACGAAGGCTGGGGTCCGGAAGCCGACTCTCTTGAGTCAAGCTGCCGGGTCCCCTTTGGCAAGGTTGACATCTTCGTTGTCTTTGTTGCTAGATCTGAGTAGGAGCCAGATCCGAGCGGCGACTCCGTGACAGGAGGTGCCACAATCGTCCAATCTGACAGCGGATCATCAGTCAGCGACAACAACTATACTGACACCGAATCCATCCTTCCCCTCTTCGAGGATAGGCTTGGAGGGTGCTCTGACCAGGAGGGTTACCCGGTCTCCGACGGGTTAGCGCGACACGCTGCGGTCTACATGGCAGGCAATCAACAGAACCCAACTGCTAGAGGACCCAATCTGATTGAGGACAACCCATCGGGCCAGAACCCGCCATCCAACTCTGGTGCTGGCGCTGGAAGCCTGAGTGCTCAAGGGGTTGCAGAACCGCTCGCGGCGCTCAACAACCTCCTCGTAGAACCAATCACAGCGGAAAATGCAGCAGCACGAACCGCTGAAATCAAAAAGTGTCGTGAACAGTTCGCAAAGGCTCAACAGGATATCACAGCTGAAACTACATGCCTCGTGGAAGTCCAGAAAGCCGTGCTCAAGGAGAGCCGATGCTTGATGGAACAACAAGTTCACCTCAACTTTCGCCATCAGGCAATCACTACTGTCAACCAGAGGAGACAACAGAGCCGTTTCTAGGCTCCATGAGGGGTAACGGAACCTCGTAACATGTTCCTGACACCGCCACCTGTCCAACCTACTACAGATGCTAATCCGGGGGCCAACTTAGGAGCAGCCGGGGCAGCATGCCACCAGTCATAACTCGCCAGCAAGCACCTGAGGATCAGCCCCCACAAATCCAAGAGCAGGTGCAGCAACCAACTGGCATTTCCATACGCCCCCTGGTCACTTCTCCAACCTGGTGGACAACTTATATGCAGCTACGCAGTATTTATCGATGATCTTAATCGAGGGTAATACTCCGTTCGAGATCGAAGCAAGGAAAGCAATTCAACTGTTGCAGACCGCAATCACGAAGAAGGCGAACTACTCCAACAGTCCCAATAGACTGCACTCAACACCGTTCAACGGCCAGAGGGTCTCCAGTCGACAAGGAGAGTCACCCGTTCCAGCAGGGGTGAGCCATGTAGCGCCGCCAGGAGCGACATGTGCAACAGTAACAGCGCCGACAGGCAGCTTCCGGCGCACATGTCACAGTCGACAACGCGTGTGCAACTCGTGTGACTACTACTGGTAACATAAGGGTGGATCATGCTCACCAGGAAGCAGGTAACGCGAGAGTCCCACTCGCCGCTAACATCCCAGTTTCTACTACTCCCGGGTCCCGTTTTGTCAGTAGAACCATTGGTACCCAGTGCCTCACACCAGCCCTGAGGAACGAGCGCATCCCTATAGACTTCAAAGGTCCTCGCAAGGTACCTAATTATACTGCTGATATGGAACCATCAGATTGGATTGAGAGCTACGAGTTAGCCATGGATATCATGGAGGTGAGCAATGGAGTCTGCGCTCGGTATCTCATGATGATGCTCGAAGGACCTTTCCACACATGGTTGAAGAACCTACCCCCAAATTCAATCAACACGTGGCAGGAGTTGAAGGAGCGTTTCATCAAGAACTTGCAGGGGACCTGTAAACGCCCAACCAACATCGTTGACCTTGAGCAGTGTATTCAGAAGGAGGGTGAATCATCTCACCATTGGGCACGCCGTGTCGCGGAAATCATACACTCGTCCGAAAATATCACACCACAGACTTCAGTACTCGTCTTGGAGAAAAACTGCAGGTTTGAGCTCTTGATCCATAAGCTGGGGCGCATTAAACGCACCGTTGCGGACATGTGTGAGCTCATGAACGGGATGACCAAGTACGCCGAGTTGACAAAACCAAAGATCCAGATTCAGCTGATGACAAGTCTGGCAAGGGCAAGAAGAACGTCGGTAAGGGTCAACAAACCAACAATGTGAACCATAACAACGGTAACAAGCGCAAAAACAGTGAAGGAAGCTATGACTTGGTCGCCAATACCAATACGGATTACAAGAACCAGCGCCAGAATAACAACTCCGGTTTTCAGAAACAGTCTCAAGGATTTCGGCCAACAAACTATTAGCAGGCGTTGAAGGGGCAGTGTCCCAAGCACAGCAGGCCCAACCGCCCGTCTACCCACTCCTGGGAAGACTGTTATGTCATGCAGGATTTCAAGAACGCAGTTTTTGGTGGTCCCCCTGGTGGTCACCCAGGTAACCCCGGTGGCAACATGGGGGCTGGGAATCAGGGACATGTCAACCGTGGAGCTGGTCAAGGACAGCAGAACAACAATGGGTCTGCTGGTTTCCAGAGTAGTTCCAAGCAACTAAACAGTGGGCAGTAGCACATCTTCACCACGTCAACCTGCAAGCGTGATCGCAAGCTGTAGCGTCGCGTCGTTAACACAGTTGTTCCCTCTTTTCCTCAGTGGTTGCATTGGTCTGAACTGTTGGGGAACGTTGCATGGGAAACAAAAATTTTCCTACGCACACACAAGATCTATCCATGGTGATGAGCATCTACGAGAGGGAGAGTGAATCTACATACCCTTGTAGATCGCTAAGCGGAAGCGTTAAGAAACGCGGTTGATGTAGTCGAACGTCTCCGCGATCCAAATCGCAAGTCATCCCTCGATCCGATCGCGAACTAGTGCCAAACGGACGGCACCTCCGCGTTCAACACACGTACGGCTTGATGACGCCTTCACCTCCTCGATCCAGCGAGCGATGGTGAAGTAGTAGATGAGTTCCGGCAGCACGACGGCGTGGTGATGATGGTGAGGAACAATCTCTGCAGGGCTTCGCCAAGCACTACGGAGATTATGACGAGAGAACTAGAGGGTTAGGGTTGCCGACACACGGCTTCGGAAATCTTAATGTGTCCCGTGTGCTAGCCCTGCCCCTCTATTTATATGTTGAGCCTTGGGGTCTAAACTTGGAGTAAAAGCCTCCTCCAGGTCGGTTTTGCCCGCACAAGGTCGGTTTGGCCCGCAGGGAAAGAGTCCAACTCGGATCCCTGCAGTACCGCGCACAAGCGGTAGTACCGCTCACGAGCGGTAGTACCGCTTCACACAAGCGGTAGTACCGCTTACGCGGTAGTACTGCCTTACCAGCGGTAGTACCGCTTAAGGCAGCAGCAAAACTTCCTTTTGCACATTCCAATACCTCATGGGCTTTACCACTTTGGCTCATATAAAGTGTTGTTGCACCCGAACACTTCGGTAAACATCCGGAACCCCTTCCGGTGAATTCCGGAACTCTTCCGGAGATCAAAACACTATTATCACATATATCAATCTTTACCTCCGGACTCTTCCGGAGATCCTCGTCATGTCCGGGATCTTATCCGGGACTCCGAACAACCTTCGGTCACCAACAAAATAACTCAACTATACTAATCGTCACCAAACGTTAAGTGTGTAGACCCTGCGGGTTCGAGAACTATGTAGACATGACCGAGACACCTCTACGATCAATAACCAATAGCAGGACCTGGATGCCCATATTGGCTCCTACATATTCTATGAAGATCTTTATCGGTTGAACCTCTATGTCAAGGATTCAGTTAATCCCGTATACTGTTCCCTTTGTTCTTCGGTATGTTACTTGCCCGAGATTCGATCGTCGGTATCTCTATACCTAGTTCAATCTCGTTACTGGCAAGTCTCTTTACTCATTCGTAATACAAGATCTCATGGCTAACACTTTAGTCACATTGCTTGCAAGGCTCATTGTGATGTTGTATTACCGAGTGGGCCCTGAGATACCTCTCCGTCATACGGAGTAACAAATCCCAGTCTTGATCCATGCCAACCCAACAGACACCCTCGGAGATACCTGTAGAGCACCTTTATAGTCACCCAGTTACGTTGCGACGTTTGATACACACAAGGTACTCCTCCGATGTCAGGGAGTTGCATGATCTCATGGTCATAGGAACAGATACTTGACATGCAGAAAACAATAGCAATAAACTGACACGATCATATGCTACGTTTATAGTTTGGGTCTTGTCCATCACATCATTCTCCTAATGATGTGATCCCGTTATCAAATGACATCTCATGTCCATGGCTAGGAAACCTTAACCATCTTTTGATTAACGAGTTAGTCAACTAGAGGCTTACTAGGGACACAGTGTTGTCTATGTACCCACACATGTATTTGAGTTTCCAATCAATACAATTATAGCATGGATAATAAACGATTATCATGAACAAGGAAATATAATAATAACCAATTTATTATTGCCTCTAGGGCATATTTCCAACAGTCTCCCACTTGCACTAGAGTCAATAATCTAGTTCACATCACTATGTGATTTACATTGTAATGAATCGAACACCCATGCAGTGCTGGTGTTGTTCATGTTTAGCCCTTGGAAGAGGTTTAGTCATCGGATCTGCAACATTCAGATCCGTGTGTACTTTGCAAATATTTATGTCGTCCTCCTTGATGTAATCGCGGATGGAATTGAAACGTCGCTTTATGTGTCTGGTCCTCTTGTGAAATCTTGGTTCCTTGGCTAGAGCAATGGCACCAGTATTATCACAAAACAGAGTCATTGGGTTAAGCGCACTAGGCAGTACTCCAAGATCTGTCATGAACTCCTTCATCCAGACACCTTCCTTCGCCGCCTCCGAGGCAGCGATGTACTCCGCTTCGCATGTAGAATCAGCTACCACGCTTTGCTTGGAACTGCACCAGCTAACCGCACCCCCATTAAGAATAAATACGTGTCCGGTTTGTGATTTAGAATCATCCGGATCAGTGTCAAAGCTTGCATCGACGTAACCCTTTACGACGAGCTCTTGATCACCTCCATAAACGAGAAACATGTCCTTAGTCCTTTTCAGGTACTTCGGGATATTCTTGACCGCCGTCCAGTGTTCCATTCCTGGATCACTTTGAAACCTTCCGACCATACTTATGGCAAGGCTGACATCGGGTCTAGTGCACAGCATTGCATACATGATAGAGCCTATGGCTGAAGCATAGGGGATGACACTCATCTTTTCTCTATCTTCTGCAGTCACTGGGCATTGAGTCTTACTCAACTTCACACCTTGCAAAACAGGCAAGAACCCCTTCTTGGACTGATCCATTTTGAACTTCTTCAAAACTTTGTCAAGGTATGTGCTTTGTGAAAGTCCTATTAAGCGTCTCGATCTATCTCTATAGATCTTGATGCCTAATATGAAAGCAGCTTCTCCTAGGTCCTTCATTGAAAAACTCTTCTTCAAATATTCCTTCACGCTTTCCAACATTTCTATATTATTTCCAATCAGTAATATGTCATCCACATATAATATTAGAAAAGCTATAGAGCTCCCACTCACTTTCTTGTAAATACAAACTTCTCTGTAAACTTGTATAAACTCGAACGCTTTGATCACCTCATCAAAGCGAAGATTCCAACTCCGAGATGCTTTCACCAGTCCATAAATGGATCGCTGGAGTTTGCAAACTTTGTCAGCATTCTCTGGATCAACAAAACCTTCTGGATGCATCATATACAACTCTTCCTTAAGGAAACCGTTAAGGAACGCTGTTTTGACATCCATCTGCCAAATTTCATAATCGAAAAAGGCAGCTATTGCTAACATGATTCTGACGGACTTAAGCATCGCTACGGGTGAGAAGGTCTCATCGTAGTCAACTCCTTGAACTTGTGAAAAACCCTTTGCCACAAGTCGAGCTTTATAGACCGTGACATTACCGTCCGCGTCCGTCTTCCTCTTAAAGATCCATTAGTTCTGAATGGCCTTACGCCCTTCAGGTAATACTTCCAAAGTCCACACTTTGTTTTCATACATGGATCCCATCTCGGATTTCATGGCCTCTAACCACTTCTCGGAATCCGGGCCCATCATCGTTTCTCCATAGCTCGTAGGTTCATCGTTGTCCAATAACATGACCTCTAAGACAGGGTTGCCGTACCACTCAGGAGCAGTACGCGTCCTTGTCGACCTACGAGGTTCGATAGCAACTTGATCCAAAGCTTCATGATCATCATCATTAACTTCCTCTTCAGCTGATGTAGGCTCTACAGAAACATCTTTCTGCGCTGCGCTACTCTCAGGTTGAAGTAACGGTTCAACAACCTCATCAAGTTCTATCTTCCTCCCACTCAATTCTTTCGAGAGAAACTCTTTCTCAAGAAATGTTCCGTCTTTAGCGACAAACACTTTGCCTTCGGATCTGAGGTAGAAGGTATACCCAACTGTCTCTTTTGGGTATCCTATGAAGACGCATTTCTCCGCTTTGGGTTCCAGCTTTTCAGGCTGAAGCTTTTTGACATAAGCATCACATCCCCAAACTTTAAGAAACGACAACTTTGGCTTCTTGCCAAACCAAAGTTCATAAGGCGTCGTCTCAACGGATTTCGATGGTGCCCTATTTAAAGTGAATGCAGCTGTCTCTAATGCATAACCCCAAAACGATAGTGGCAAATCGGCAAGAGACATCATAGATCGCACCATATCCAATAAGGTTCGATTACGACGTTCGGACACACCATTACGCTGTGGTGTTCCAGGCGGTGTCAATTGTGAAACAATTCCACACTGTCTTAAGTGACTGCCAAACTCATAACTCAGATATTCTCCTCCTCGATCAGATCGTAGGAATTTAATCTTCTTGTTACGATGATTCTCAACTTCACTCTGAAATTGTTTGAACTTTTCAAATGTTTCAGACTTGTGTTTCATTAAGTAAATATACCCATATCTACTTAAGTCATCAGTGAAGGTGAGAAAGTAACGATAACCACCGCGCGCCTCAATACTCATCGGACCGCACACATCAGTATGTATGATTTCCAATAAGTCACTCGCCCGTTCCATTGTTCCAGAGAACGGCGTTTTAGTCATCTTGCCCATGAGGCATGGCTCACATGTGTCAAGTGATTCAAAATCAAGTGACTCTAAAAGTCCATCAGCATGGAGCTTCCTCATGCGTTTTACGCCAATATGACCTAAACGGCAGTGCCACAAGAAAGTGGTATTATCATTATTAATTCTACATCTTTTGGCATCAATGTTATGAACATGTGTATCATTACTATCGAGATTCAATAAGAATAAACCCCTCACATCGGGTGCATGACCATAAAAGATATTACTCATATAAATAGAACAACCATTATTCTCTGATTTAAATGAGTAACCGTCTCGCAATAAACAAGATCCAGATATAATGTTCATGCTTAACGCAGGCACTAAATAACAATTATTCAGGTTCATCACTAATCCCGATGGTGATCGAAGAGCGAGCGTGCCGACGGCGATCACATCAACCTTGGAACCATTTCCCACGCGCATCGTCACTTCGTCCTTTGCCAGCCTCCGTCTATTCCGCAGTTCCTGTTTTGAGTTGCAAATATGAGTAACCGCACCGGTATCAAATACCCAGGCACTACAACGAGAGTTGGTAAGGTACACATCAATAACATGTATATCATATATACCTTGTTTGTTGTTGGCCGCCTTCTTGTCAGCCAAATACTTGGGGCAGTTCCGCTTCCAGTGTCCAGTTCCCTTGCAATAAAAACACACAGTTTCTGGTTTGGGTCCAGCCTTGGGTTTCTTCACGAGAGGAGCAACTGCTTTGCCACTCTTCTTGGAGTTACCCTTCTTACCCTTGCCATTTTTCTTGAAACTAGTGGTTTTATTGACCATCAACACTTGATGCTCCTTCTGAATTTCAGACTCAGCGGCTTTCAGCATCGCAAACAGCTCGGCGACTGACTTGTTCATCCCATGCATGTTATAGTTCAACACGAAGCTCTTGTAGCTAGGTGGCAATGATTGAAGAACTCTGTGAGTGATAGCCTCTGGCGGAAGGGGCATCCCCAATTCAGCCAGACGGGTGGAGTACCCAGACATTCTGAGTACGTGATCACTGATAGACCCGTTCTCCTCCATCTTGCAAGCATAGAACTTATCGGAGATCTCATATCTCTCGATTCGGGCATTCTTCTGAAAGATAAACTTCAACTCCTGGAACATCTCATATGCTCCATGACGTTCAAAACCTCTTTGAAGTCCCGGTTCTAAGCCATACAATATTGCACATTGAACTATTGAGTAATCTTCAGAACGAGCCTGCCAGGCGTTCACAACGTCTAGAGACTCAACTGGAGCGGGTGGATCACCAAGCGGTGCATCAAGGACATAAGCCTTCTGGGAAGCCGTAAGGATAATCCTTAGATTATGGGCCCAGTCCACAAAGTTACTTCCATCATCTTTCAACTTAGCTTTCTCTAGGAACGCATTAAAATTCAGGGGTGCTACTGCGCGAGCCATGATCTACAACATAAATATAGCAAAGACAACTTAGACTATTGTTCTAGATAATGAGTTTAGTTAATCATATTACTTAAAAACTCCCACTCAAATTGACATCCCTCCGGTCATTCGAGTGTAACATGATCCAAATCCACCAACTCAAGTCCGATCATCACGTGAGTTGAAGTGGTTTCAATGGTGAACATCTTCATGTTGATCATATCTACTATATGACTCATGTTCGACCTTTCGGTCTCTTGTGTTCCGAGGCCATGTCTATACATGCTAGGCTCGTCAAGTTTAACCCAAGTGTTCCACACGTGCAACATGGCTTACACCCGTTGTATGTGAACGTAGAGTCTATCACACCCGATCATCACGGCGTGTCTCGAAACGACGAACTTTCGCAACGGTGCACACTTGGGGAGAACACAATTTTATCTTGAAATTTAAGTGAGGGATCACCTTATAATGCTACCGTCGTCCTAAGCAAAATAAGATGCATAAAAGGATTAACATCACATGCAAATCATAAGTGACATGATATGGCCATGAACTTGTGCTTTTGATCTCCATCTCCAAAGCACCGGCATGATCTCCATCGTCACCGGCATAACACCATGATCTCCATCATCTTGATCTCCATCAACGTGTCGCCATGAGGTTGTCGTGCAGACTGTTCCTTCCACGACTATTGCTAACTCATAGCGATAAAGTAAAGCAAAAACGGCGGAAATAATTAAAGACAACTCTATGGCTCCTGCCAGTTGCCGTACTCATCTACATGCAAGTCGTGATATTCTATACAACACATGATCATCTCATACATCACATATATCTCATCATGTAATTGGCCATATCACATCACAACATACCCTGCAAAAACAAGTTAGACGTCCTCTAATTGTTGTTGCATATTTTACGTGGCTGCTACGAGTTTGCAAGAACCGTTCTTACCTACGCAAAACCACAACGTGGTGTAGTGATTGCTTTTTGATCTTCTAAAAGAACCCTCTTCATTGAAATCGATTCAACTAAAGTGAGAGCGACAGACACCCGCTAGCCATCTTTATGCAACGAAGTTACATGTCAGTTGAAGGAACCTGTCTCGCGTAAGCGTACGCGTAATGTCGGTCCGGGCCGCTTCATCTCACAATACCGCCGAATCAAGTATCAACTAGTAACGGCAAGCAATATGTATACACCCACGCCCACAACTCGTTTGTGTTCTACTCGAGATCTCATCTACGCATAGACCTAGCTCAGATGCCACTGTTGGGGAACGTTGCATGGGAAACAAAAAATTTCCTACGCACACACAAGATCTATCCATGGTGATGAGCATCTACGAGAGGGAGAGTGAATCTACATACCCTTGTAGATCGCTAAGCGGAAGCGTTAAGAAACGCGGTTGATGCAGTCGAACGTCTCCGCGATCCAAATCGCAAGTCGTCCCTCGATCCGATCGCGAACTAGTGCCGAACGGACGGCACCTCCACGTTCAACACACGTACGGCTTGATGACGCCTTCACCTCCTCGATCCAGCGAGCGATGGTGACGTAGTAGATGAGTTCCGGCAGCACGACGGCGTGGTGATGATGGTGAGGAACAATCTCTGCAGGGCTTCGCCAAGCACTACGGAGATTATGACGGGAGAACTAGAGGGTTAGGGTTGCCGACACACGGCTTCGGAAATCTTAATGTGTCCCGTGTGCTAGCCCTGCCCCTCTATTTATATGTTGAGCCTTGGGGTCTAAACTTGGAGTAAAAGCCTCCTCCAGGTCGGTTTTGCCCGCACAAGGTCGGTTTGGCCCGCAGGGAAAGAGTCCAACTCGGATCCCTGCAGTACCGCACACAAGCGGTAGTACCGCTCACGAGCGGTAGTACCGCTTGAGTGGTAGTACCGCTTCACACAAGCGGTAGTACCGCTTACGCGGTAGTACTGCCTTACCAGCGGTAGTACCGCTTAAGGCAGCAGCAAAACTTCCTTTTGCACTTTCCAATACCTCGTGGGCTTTACCCCTTTGGCTCATATAAAGTGTTGCTGCACCCGAACACTTCGGTAAACATCCAGAACCCCTTCCGGTGAATTCCGGAACTCTTCCGGAGATCAAAACACTATTATCACATATATCAATCTTTACCTCCGGACTCTTCTGGAGATCCTCGTCATGTCCGGGATCTTATCCGGGACTCCGAACAACCTTCGGTCACCAACAAAATAACTCAACTATACTAATCGTCACCAAACGTTAAGTGTGTAGACCCTGCGGGTTCAAGAACTATGTAGACATGAACGAGACACCTCTACGATCAATAACCAATAGCGGAACCTGGATGCCCATATTGGCTCCTACATATTCTACGAAGATCTTTATCGGTTGAACCTCTATGTCAAGGATTCAGTTAATCCCGTATACTGTTCCCTTTGTTCTTCGGTATGTTACTTGCCCGAGATTCGATCGTCGGTATCTCTATACCTAGTTCAATCTCGTTACCGACAAGTCTCTTTACTCGTTCCGTAATACAAGATCTCGTGGCTAACACTTTAGTCACATTGCTTGCAAGGCTCATTGTGATGTTGTGTTACCGAGTGGGCCCTGAGATACCTCTCCGTCATACGGAGTAACAAATCCCAGTCTTGATCCATGCCAACCCAACAGACACCCTCGGAGATACCTGTAGAGCACCTTTATAGTCACCCAGTTACGTTGCGACGTTTGATACACACAAGGTACTCCTCCGATGTCAGGGAGTTGCATGATCTCATGGTCATAGGAACAGATACTTGACATGCAGAAAACAATAGCAATAAACTGACACGATCATATGCTACGTTTATAGTTTGGGTCTTGTCCATCACATCATTCTCCTAATGATGTGATCCCGTTATCAAATGACATCTCATGTCCATGGCTAGGAAACCTTAACCATCTTTTGATTAACGAGTTAGTCAACTAGAGGCTTACTAAGGACACAGTGTTGTCTATGTACCCACACATGTATTTGAGTTTCCAATCAATACAATTATAGCATGGATAATAAACGATTATCATGAACAAGGAAATATAATAATAACCAATTTATTATTGCCTCTAGGGCATATTTCCAACATGAACAACCTAGAACTTGGAGCAGGGCTGACCACCCCCCATACGTGGAGAATCCAGGTACTTTGGCTTTGGTCGTAGCTCCACAGGTGGGAGGTTATACATTTATCAAAGTGTTGATGGATGGCGGCAGTAGTATTAACATACCGTATTACAACACTTTCAAGCGGATGAATCTCCTGGACTCTCAGCTACAACCTTCCTCTATAGTCTTTCATGGAATTGTCCCCGACAAGTCTGCCCTACCGGTCGGCAAGATCTATCTGGAGGTGGCTTTTGGCACTGAGAAAAATTTCAGTTCTGAGATCCTGGCCTTTGAGGTAGTCAAGTTCAAGAGCATGTATCATGCTCTCTTTGGTAGGCCGGCTTATGCTCGATTCATGGATCACCCTTGTTACATCTACCTCAAACTCAAGATGCCTGGCCCGAGGGGAACTATTTCTGTTGACGGCAACCACGCCATTGCACGGGAGTGTGAGGAAGATGATGCACTATATGTAGAAACAACTTGTGCTGCGGAAGAATTAAAGCTTTATACTTCATAGTTTGACCCAGAGGATATGACTTCCCTGAAGAAGCCTGCTCCAGATTCTAAATTAAAATTCGAGTCTGCTCAAGATACCAAATTCCGTAAGGACCAAACAAGAGACACCTCTCACAAGCACCTATCCTAGCAGCTCCTGCATTGAAGGAACCCATGATGTTGTACATTGCCGCGAACAATAAAGCAGTCAGTGCAGCAGTGGTGGTGGAACGCAAGGAGGAAGGCAAGGAGTATCCTGTCCAGCGGCATGTCTATTATGTGAGCGAGGTCCTTACGGAATCCAAGCAGTGTTACCCACACTAGCAGAAGCGGGTGTTTGGTGTATTCATGGCTAGTCGGAAGCTTAAGCACTTTTCAAGAGCATCCTTTTATAGTCGTCAGCTCCGCACCTTTGGCGGTTATTATTCACAACAGGGATGCCACTGGACGCATTGCTAAGTGGGCTATCGAGCTGGGTGACTACCATATTAAATATGTGCCTAGGACAACTATCAAGTCACAAGCTTTGGTGGATTTCATCAACGACTGGACTGAGTTGCAGGCACCTCCGGAAAAGCCAGATACTAAGTATTGGACCTTGCATTTTGACGCATCTCATCAGCTGGAGGGCTTTGCATGTGCTCCTCCTTCCTTTCCTTTAGAATGAAATGTCCAATTTAATGCTACAATGCAATCTGATCTTCTAATATGTTTATTGTGCACTGTGGTGATCACTTAACTATTTGGTTCATTTGTTGTGGTGCTCAGTTAACTGTTTGGTTCATTTGTTGTGGTGATTATTTAACCGTTTGGTTCAACTGTGTAATGTGATGTTCGATTGTTGTTGGTACAGTTTTGTATTGTTATGCATGTGAGAAATAAATCGAATTTGGATGTACTAGAACCTTGTAAAACATATACAATTGCTATATTTCTAGTTCTTAGCACACTTGGTATAGATAACTAGCTTTCCAATGTGGCTCTAATTAATCTGTTGGGTCTGCAATGTATTTATTTTTAATTAACATTTTTTACTGATAGTATGCCAAATCTCACTTATAACCTCATCAATATCTATCTTATATATGTTGCAGGGGGCAACAATGGGAGACACTGAAGTTTACCATTGAGGTTTGCACATGCATGATCCTTTGGCTAATAGCACATTATTGTGCAATTGCAATAACCATTCTAACATATAGGTTTTAAATAATTTGGGCTTGCACATGTAGGTCCTGCTGTAAGAGGTTTAGACCCACTGTTCGATCCATTTTGCATGTGGGGAAATGAGGTGTCCATGAATATCATTCAAATCAAGAAACTCAAAGAGATTGCTAAGATAAAGAAACCCACGACGAAAAATAACAAGATATTTGTCTACACAATGAAGAAGACATCAGTCAACTATAGGATGGTACTATCTCTTTCACCTTGTCTTTTTCCCTTTGCTCCATTTCAAAATTTGGAAAATATATTTGTGCATACCTTTGTTTTCAGTCCTTTTCAAGGCAGTTCATTGATGATTACGTGTCAAACCACCTAGATGGTCAAGAGGCGAGGACGGTATTCATACAACACCCGCGGTATAATATTAAAGTCTTCCTCAAGAGGATGAAGGATGGGCGGGCAATCATCTACAAGCACTGGCCTAAACTTGCAAGGACCTTCAAAATTATTGAAGGCTCAATATTCACCTGCCGCTTCAACAGTTTTCTAGACGGGATTCATCTGTCTATATACCGTATATGATGCTACTTTCCAAAGGTTTTAGATGTTGCATGTGAAACTTTGTCCTGTTGTGTAATTGGGTGGCTAGGTAGTATATGCCTATATGATGTTGTACTCTGATGTATTTCCATTATGAAATCCTGGTTGCCGTAATACGAATATGAAATATATTGTGTGCTTTATATTTGATATGAAATGTCAGTTTGATTACTAGATGGATTATAAATAATAGGGCGATTAGGCTGCTTATTGGGTCTTCGTATTGCAGACGATTTCTCAGACACCACCGTGGGCGATCACCTCAATAAACCCACACAGTTTATAGAAAGTTGGCGTGTTGGATGAGTGAACAATCACACACAATTTCTGGCCAACAATTGTGTGCGTTAGGCCACCTTGCACAAATGTTTCCTCATAAAAACTATGTGTGATGGAAGCCCTATGCCAAACAGTTTCTTCTAGGCACCGTGCGTGATGTATTGAATAACGCAAACGAGGAATTATTCTAGCATGTGTGATGGCGGACCCTATCACTGATGATGCTCTGCAAAAAATTATCTGTGATGTACCATACGAATGGAAATGTATCTTTGGGATTCACTGTGTGGGATGCCTAGTGCATCTCACACGACTTCTCCAATATACCTGTTTGCGATGGGCCTCCCAATCGCACACGAGCACTATTTGCCCATCGTGTGTGACCGGAGGAGGCATCGCCGGCGATTTATCTGTATCATATGGGATAGCCTCCCCCGCCCCGATCGCACACACAGGGAAGGTGCCGGTTTAAAACTACGTAGCGAAAAGGGGATAAAAACTGTTTGGATAGGACTCGGCTGCACTAGTGTTACATGATGGAACAGGCACACTTTCAGCAATGTGCAGGCTAAAATAAGGCGGTTGAAGGATGACTTAGAATGCTTAAGTGGGGACCCAACGAGGACTGGTCCTTCACATCCAAAGATAAAGATCCAAGACCATCTGGTCGAACTCTACCATCGGGAGGAGGTCATGTGGCAACAGATGGCACATATCAATTGGCTCGCTGCCGGCGATAAAAACACACACAAATTTCACTTGAGGGTTAAGTGGCCACTTGGTGTCCCCCTCTAGCTCATATTTTTGGCTTTGTGACTTTTTCCTCTAAAAATATTTTTTATTAATTTTTTCATGATTTTTTCGGGCAACTTTATCTCAGCACAAAAATAACACCATGGGGAAGTTATACTAAAAACAGTGATAGTCTGGGTTAACTTTATTTAAATCATGCAAACTATAGGACGAAAACAAAGTAAGTTCTCAGAAAAGTAGAGACAGTTGAGAAGTAACACCTATCCCATACCAACGCGATCGGGTAGGATTGTGTGGCAGAACGTGAACATGGCGGAAAGAGAACGTAAGATTTTAGGAGGACCATCCCATATAATTGATACTGTCCCTAAATTAAGGCGATCTTCACTTGAGGTATTTAACCACATTACACAGCACGCAGATGACTTGTTTGCAATATTTCTGATGTTCATGCTCGCAGCAGGCCCCATCGCCCTTGGCATCACCGATTGTAGTGGATGTCGCCCAATTCCCCAGTCTGGCAGCACCGAGCATGTCCGATTACAGCACAAGCACCCAACTCCCCAAGACACAGTGTCCTAGGACCTAGGATCTGATTCCTCGCACCACAACAACCGTGGATCCTTCCTTGCGGCACTAGTGGCGGCGGCTTGGATGTGCGGTAAGCACCTAACAGTGTGACACCACGTCGGTGCATGCCCCCGACAACAACGGTGGCTGATGTTTGTGTGCTCTCATTCAGATTGCAGCAATGGTGGCTTCCCCATGGGTTGGAGCAATGACGACCTAGTGCACATGGCCTTGCACATGGGGTGGTTGAGAAGGTGAATTGAGGAGGCGAAAGGAGAGGGGAGAGCATAATTATGAAAGGGTCAGGGGGAATACATTGGAGTGGGGAGAAGATTCTGGAGAGACAAAAGATGAACATTGTGCATGGGGTCTTTAGGACTAGCTAGTGTCACGCGCACGAGGCGGTTGATGCATCAACCAAAATCAGTGAGGTGAATTAGATCATTTTCCAAGAAATTATTCGTGTATCACAATAGTAGATTTACACCGAATTAGAGTTATTTTTATGTAATAAGACTTTATTCATCATAAAATATCCAACTCATTTGCAAGAGATGATGAAATAGAGTCCGAGGCATGCGAATACCACACTATCGACTATCTAAGTCTGAAGGATGATTTAGCTAGAGAATCTGATACTTTGTTGGCTTCACGATTAAAGTGCTAGAATGAACAGTCTAGGAAGTATTTTTCTAATTACACACATTCAACAATTAATGCCACATCCTGCCCGGAATAATTCTACTTCATCTAGATAGCTTCCACAACCTGCAAACAATCCATTTCTATGACAATCTTTGAGCAATCAATGTTTGTTGCCAACATGAGACTATTGTGAAGGGCCAATATCTCAACAGACTCGACCGTGCTCACATGCAATATAATCAAATTTCTTCCTGCAACAAAGTTTCCTTTTTCATCTTGCACTATTGCCCCAGAAGCTCCTACAAAGTCTCTGAATGGAAAGATACATCAAAGTTTTCATTTAGATGAACCCGTGGTTTGGTTTCTTCCGAACTAGATCATATTCACGCTTCGCGTGATTTGTCATTGTTGCTCTAGTGTAGTTGGTTGCGGCGAATTTTATTGCCAAAGCAGATCTCTCCGACGATTGAATAGATTCACCATCAACTAGTTGTCTCTGCCACCACACAGTGCATGTCGCAATCACTACTAGCTCCGGCGATGTTTATTCACCAGTAGATTCACTGAGATGAGCAAGATTTTCCATCGTAACCGAACATGATTGGTCGTGCACGATGGCTTGTAGTATCTCTCCATGTAAGCCAATTTCTTTACACGTGGGCACGAAAAAAGGCAATGTTGGATGTCTTTGACTCTTATTAGGCAGACTTGTCACTAACTGTTGGAAATATGCCCTAGAGGCAATAATAAAAGTAGTTATTATTATATTTCCTTGTTCATGATAATTGTTTATTATCCATGCTATAATTGTATTGGTTGGAAACACTGATACATGTGTGGATACATAGACAACACTGTGTCCCTAGTATGTCTCTAGTAGACTAGCTTGTTGATCAAAGATGGTCAAGGTTTCCTAGCCATAGACATGAGATGTCATTTGATAACGGGATCACATCATTAGGAGAATGATGTGATGGACAAGACCCAAACTATAAACGTAGCATATGATCGTGTCAGTTTATTGCTATTGTTTTCTGCATGTCAAGTATCTGTTCCTATGACCATGAGATCATGCAACTCACTGACACCGAAGGAATACCTTGTGTGTATCAAACGTCACAACGTAACTGGGTGACTATAAAGATGCTCTACAGGTATCTCCGAAGGTGTCTGTTGAGGTGGCATGGATCGAGACTGGGATTTGTTACTCCGTATGACGGAGAGGTATCTCAGGGCCCACTCGGTAATACAACATCACATTAAAGCCTTGCAAGCAATGTGACTAAGTGTTAGCCACGGGATCTTGTATTATGGAACGAGTAAAGAGACTTGCCGGTAACGAGATTGAACTAGGTATAGAGATACCGACGATCGAATCTCGGGCAAGTAACATACCGAAGAACAAAGGGAACATCGTACGGGATTAACTGAATCCTTGACATAGAGGTTCAACCGATAAAGATCTTCGTAGAATATGTAGGAACCAATATGGGCATCCAGGTCCCGCTATTGGTTATTGACCGTAGAGGTGTCTCGGTCATGTCTACATAGTTCTCGAACCCGCAGGGTCTACACACTTAACGTTCGGTGATGTTTCGGTAGTATTGAGTTATGTATGGTGATGACCGAAGGTTGTTCGGAGTCCCGGATGAGATCCCGGACATCACGAGGAGCTCCGGAATGGTCCGGAGGTAAATATGGATATATAGGAAGTCCCGTTTTGGTCACCGGAAAAGTTTCGGGTACTTCGGTAGTGTACCGGGTGTGCCGGGAGGGTACCGGGCGACCATCGGGAGGGGCCTCTCGCCCCAAAGGACCTCATGGGCTGTGGAAGGAGGTGAACCAGCCCCTAGTGGGCTGGCCGAACCCTCCCAACAAGGCCCATGCGGCTAGGGGTGGGAAAGTCCAAGTGGAGGAAAGGAAAAACCAAGTGGGGGAGGAATCCTACTCCTAGTAGGATTGGAGTTGGACTCCTCCACCTCCGCACGTCGGCCGATCCTAGGGGAGGATCCCTAGGGCGCCGGCCCCTCCCCTCCCTCCTTTATATACTAGAGGGAGAGAGGGCCATAGCACTTCAACCCAAAAGGCCACGGTGCAGCCCTCTACCCGATATATCGTTTCCTCTAGTTTTCAGCAGTGCTTAGGCGAAGCCCTGCTGGAATAGTTCCACCACCACCGCCGCCGCGCCGTCGCGCTGCCGGAGAACTCATCTACCTCTGCGCTCCCTCTTGCTGGATCAAGAAGGCGGAGATCGTCATCAAGCTGTACGTGTGCTGAACGCGGAGGTGCCGTCCATTCGGTACTAGATCGTGATTGGATCGCGGGACGGCTAGCGATTTGGATCGCGAAGACGTTCGACTACATCAACTGCGTTTCTTAACGCTTCCCGCTTAGAGATCTACAAGGGTATGTATATCCACTCTCCCTCTCGTAGATGCTCATCACCATGGATAGATCTTGCGTGTGCGTAGGAAATTTTTTGTTTCCCATGCAACGTTCCCCAACAGTGGCATCATGAGCTAGGTCTATGTGTAGATGAGATCACGAGTAGAACACAAAGGAGTTTGTGGGCGTTGATATTCAGATTGCTTCCTCCCTTGGTCTTTTCTTGATTCGGCGGTATTGTGGGATGAAGCGACCCGGACCAACATTACTCGTACGCTTACGAGAGACCGGTTCCATCAACTGACATGTAACTTCGTTGCATAAAGATGGCTGGCGGGTGTCAGTTTCTCCCACTTTAGTTGGATCGGATTAGACAAAGGCGGTCCTTGAGAAGGTTGAATAGCAATTTGCGTATCGCCGTTGTGGTTTTTGCGTAGGTAAGAATTGTTCTTGCTACATACCCGTAGCAGCCACGTAAAACTTGCAACAACAATTAGAGGACGTCTAACTTGTTTTTGTTGGGTATGTTGTGATGTGATATGGCCAATTACATGATGAGATATATGTGATGTATGAGATGATCATGTATTGTATAGAATATCATGACTTGCATGTCGATGAGTACGGCAACCAGCAGGAGCCATAGGGTTGTCTTTAATTTATTTTCGTCGTTTTGCTTTACTTTATCGCTATGAGTTAGCAATAGTCGTAGAAGCAACAGTTGGCGCGACAACCTCATGGTGACACGTTGATGGAGATCAAGATGATGGAGATCATGGTGTCATGCCGGTGACGATGGAGATCATGCCGGTGCTTTGGAGATGGAGATCAAAAGCACAAGTTCATGGCCATATCATGTCACTTATGATTTGCATGTGATGTTAATCCTTTTATGCATCTTATTTTGCTTAGGACGACGGTAGCATTATAAGGTGATCCCTCACTTAAATTTCAAGATAAAATTGTGTTCTCCCCGAGCGTGCATCGTTGCGAAAGTTTGTCGTTTCGAGACACCACGTGATGATCGGGTGTGATAGACACTACGTTCACATACAACGGGTGCAAGCTAGTGTTGCACGTGCGGAACACTCGGGTTAAACTTGACGAGCCTAGCATGTACATACATGGCCTCGGAACACAAGAGACCGAAAGGTCGAACATGAGTCATATAGTTGATATGATCAACATGAAGATGTTCACCATTGAAACCACCTCAACTCACGTGATGATCGGACTTGGGTTGGTGAATTTGGATCATGTGACACTCGAATGACCAGAGGGATGTCAATTTGAGTGGGGGTTTGTAAGGAATATGATTAACTAAACTCATTATCTTGAACAATAGTCTAAGTTGTCTTTGCAATATTTATGTTGTAGATCAATGGCTCGCGTTGTAGCACCCCTGAATTTTAATGCGTTCCTAGAGAAAGCTAAGTTGAAAGATGATGCAAGTAACTTTGTGGACTGGGCCTGTAATCTAAGGATTATCCTTACGGCTTCCCAAAAGGCTTATGTCATTGATGCACCGCTTGGTGATCCACCCACTCCAGTAGAGTCTCCAGACGTTGTGAACGCCTGGCAGGCTCGTTCTGATGATTACTCAATGGTTCAATGTGCAATGTTGTATGGCTTAGAACCGGGACTTCAAAGACGTTTTGAACGTCATGGAGCATATGATATGTTCCTAGAGTTGAAGTTTATCTTTCAGAAGAATGCCCGGATCGAGAGGTATGAGACCTCCGATAAGTTCTATGCTTGCAAGATGGAGAACGGGTCTGTCAGTGAACACATACTCAGAATGTCTGGGTATTCCACCCGTCTGGCTGAATTGGGTATGCCCCTTCCGCCAGAGGCGATCACTGACAGAGTTCTTCAATCATTGCCACCTAGATACAAGAGCTTCGTGTTGAACTATAACATGCACGGGATGAACAAGTCAGTCACCGAGCTGTTTGCGATGTTGAAAGTCGCCGAGTCTGAGATTCAGAAGGAGCATCAAGTGTTGATGGTCAATAAAACCACTAGTTTCAAGAAGAATGGCAAGGGTAAGAAGGGTAACTCCAAGAAGAGTGACAAAGCAGTTGCCCCTCCCGTGAAGAAACCCAAAGCTGGACCCAAGCCAGAAACTGAGTGCTTTCATTGCAAGGGAACTGGTCACTGGAAGCGAAACTGCCCCAAGTATTTGGCTGACAAGAAGGCAGCCAACAACAAACAAGGTATATATGATATACATGTTATTGATGTGTACCTTAGCAACTCTCGTTGTAGTGCCTGGGTATTTGATACCGGTGCGGTTGCTCACATTTGTAACTCAAAACAGGAACTGCGGAATAGACGGAGGCTGGCAAAGGACGAAGTGACGATGCGCGTGGGAAATGGTTCCAAGGTTGATGTGATCGCCGTCGGCACGCTCGCTCTTCGATTACCATCGGGATTAGTGATGAACCTGAATAATTGTTATTTAGTACCTGCATTAAGCATGAACATTATATCTGGATCTTGTTTATTGTGAGACGGTTACTCATTTAAATTAGAGAATAATGGTTGTTCTATTTATACGAGTAATATCTTTTATGGTCATGCACCCAATGTGAGGGGTTTATTCTTATTGAATCTCGATAGTGATGATACACATGTTCATAACATTGATGCCAAAAGATGTAGAATTGATAATGATAATACCACTTTCTTGTGGCACTGCCTTTTAGGTCATATTGGTGTAAAACACATGAAGAAGCTCCATGATGATGGACTTTTGGAGTCACTTGATTTTGAATCACTTGACACATGTGAACCATGCCTCATGGGCAAGATGACTAAAACCCCGTTCTCTAGAACAATGGAACGGGCAAGTGACTTGTTGGAAATCATACATAATGATGTGTGCGGTCCGATGAGCATTGAGGCGCGCGGTGGATATTGTTATTTTCTCACCTTCACTGATGATTTAAGTAGATATGGGTATATTTACTTAATGAAACACAAGTCTGAAACGTTTGAAAAGTTCAAGCAATTTCAGAGTGAAGTTGAGAATCATCGTAACAAGAAGATTAAATTCCTACGATCTGATCGAGGAGGAGAATATCTGAGTTATGAGTTTGGCAGTCACTTAAGACAGTGTGGAATTGTTTCACAGTTGACACCGCCTGGAACACCACAGCGTAATGGTGTGTCCGAACGTCGTAATCGAACCTTATTAGATATGGTGCGATCAATGATGTCTCTTGCTGATTTGCCACTATCGTTCTGGGGTTATGCATTAGAGACAGCTAATTTCACTTTAAATAGGGCACCATCGAAATCCGTTGAGACGACGCCATATGAACTGTGGTTTGGCAAGAAGCCAAAGTTGTCGTTTCTTAAAGTTTGGGGATGTGATGCTTATTCCAAAAAGCTTCAGCCTGAAAAGCTGGAACCCAAAGCGGAGAGATGCGTCTTCATAGGATACCCAAAAGAGACAGTTGGGTATACCTTCTATCTCACATCCGAAGGCAAAGTGTTTGTCGCTAAAAACGGAACATTTCTTGAGAAAGAGTTTCTCTCGAAAGAATTGAGTGGGAGGAAGATTGAACTTGATGAGTTTGTTGAACCTTTACTTCAACCAGAGAGTAGCGCAGCACAGAAAGATGTTTCTATAGAGCCTACATCAGTTGAAGAGGAAGTTAATGATGATGATCATGAAGCTTCGGATCAAGTTGCTATCAAACCTCGTAGGTCGACAAGGACGCGTACTGCTCCTGAGTGGTACGACAACCCTGTCTTAGAGGTCATGTTGTTGGACAACGATGAGCCTACGAGCTATGGAGAAGTGATGATGGGCTCGGATTCCGAGAAATGGTTAGAGGCCATGAAATCCGAGATGGGATCCATGTATGAAAACAAAGTATGGGCTTTGGAAGTATTACCTGAAGGGCGAAAGGCCATTCAGAACAAATGGATCTTTAAGAGGAAGACGGACGCGGACGGTAATATCACCGTCTATAAAGCTCGACTTGTGGCAAAGGGTTTTTCACAAGTTCAAGGAGTTGACTACGATGAGACCTTCTCACCCGTAGCGATGCTTAAGTCCGTCAGAATCATGTTAGCAATAGCTGCCTTTTTTGATTATGAAATTTGGCAGATGGATGTCAAAACAGCGTTCCTTAACGGTTTCCTTAAGGAAGAGTTGTATATGATGCAACCAGAAGGTTTTGTCAATCCAGAGAGTGCTGACAAAGTTTGCAAACTCCAGCGATCCATTTATGGACTGGTGCAAGCATCTCGGAGTTGGAATCTTCGCTTTGATGAGGTGATCAAAGCGTTCAGGTTTATACAAGTTTACGGAGAATCTTGTATTTACAAGAAAGTGAGTGGGAGCTCTATAGCGTTTCTAATATTATATGTGGATGACATATTGCTGATTGGAAACAATATAGAAATGTTGGAAAGCGTGAAGGAATATTTGAACAAGAGTTTTTCAATGAAGGACCTAGGAGAAGCTGCTTTCATATTAGGCATCAAGATCTATAGAGATAGATCGAGACGCTTAATAGGACTTTCACAGAGCACATACCTTGACAAAGTTTTGAAGAAGTTTAAAATGGATCAGTCCAAGAAGGGATTCTTGCCTGTATTGCAAGGTGTGAAGTTGAGTAAGACTCAATGCCTAGTGACTACAGAAGATAGAGAAAAGATGAGTGTCGTCCCCTATGCTTCAGCCATAGGCTCTATCATGTATGCAATGCTGTGCAGAAGACCCGATGTCAGCCTTGCCATAAGTATGGCCGGAAGGTTTCAAAGTGATCCAGCAAAGGAACACTGGACGGCGGTCAAGAATATCCTGAAGTACCTGAAAAGGACTAAGGACATGTTTCTCGTTTATGGAGGTGATCAAGAGCTCGTCGTAAAGGGTTACGTCGATGCAAGCTTTGACACTGATCCGAATGACTCTAAGTCTCAAACCGGATACGTATTTATTTTTAATGGGGGTGCGGTAAGCTGGTGAAGTTCCAAGCAGAGCGTAGTAGCTGATTCTACATGCGAAGCGGAGTACATCGCTGCCTCGGAGGCGGCGATGGAAGGTGTCTGGATGAAGGAGTTCATGACAGATCTTGGAGTAGTGCCAAGTGCACTAAACCCAATGACTCTGTTCTGTGACAACACTGGTGCCATTGCTCTAGCCAAGGAACCAAGGTTTCACAAGAGGACCAGACACATAAAGCGACGTTTCAATTCCATCCGCGATTACATCAAGGAGGACGACATAAATATTTGCGAAGTACACACGGATCTGAATGTTGCAGATCCGATGACTAAACCTCTTCCAAGGGCTAAACATGATCATCACCAGAACTGTATGGGTGTTAGATTCATTACAATGTAAATCACATAGGGATGTGAGCTAGATTATTGACTCTAGTGCAAGTGGTAGACTGTTGGAAATATGCCCTAGAGGCAATAATAAAAGTAGTTATTACTATATTTCCTTTCATGATAATCGTTTATTATCCATGCTATAATTGCATTGGTTGGAAACACTGATACATGTGTGGATACATAGACAACACTGTGTCCCTAGTATGTCTCTAGTAGACTAGCTTGTTGATCAAAGATGGTCAAGGTTTCCTAGCCATAGACATGAGATGTCATTTGATAACGGGATCACATCATTAGGAGAATGATGTGATGGACAAGACCCAAACTATAAACGTAGCATATGATCGTGTCAGTTTATTGCTATTGTTTTCTGTATGTCAAGTATCTGTTCCTATGACCATGAGATCATGCAACTCACTGACACCGGAGGAATACCTTGTGTGTATCAAACATCACAACATAACTGGGTGACTATAAAGATGCTCTACAGGTATCTCCGAAGGTGTCTGTTGAGCTGGCATGGATCGAGACTGGGATTTGTTACTCCGTATGACGGAGAGGTATCTCAGGGCCCACTCGGTAATACAACATCACATTAAAGCCTTGCAAGCAATGTGACTAAGTGTTAGCCACGGGATCTTGTATTATGGAACGAGTAAAGAGACTTGCCGGTAACGAGATTGAACTAGGTATAGAGATACCGACGATCGAATCTCGGGCAAGTAACATACCGAAGAACAAAGGGAACAGCGTACGGGATTAACTGAATCCTTGACATAGAGGTTCAACCGATAAAGATCTTCGTAGAATATGTAGGAACCAATATGGGCATCCAGGTCCCGCTATTGGTTATTGACCGTAGAGGTGTCTCGGTCATGTCTACATAGTTCTCGAACCCGCAGGGTCTGCACACTTAACGTTCGGTGATGTTTCGGTAGTATTGAGTTCTGTATGGTGGTGACCGAAGGTTGTTCGGAGTCCCGCATGAGATCCCGGACGTCACGAGGAGCTCCGGAATGGTCCTGAGGTAAAGGTTGATATATAGGAAGTCCCGTTTTGGTCACCGGAAAAGTTTCGGGGTACTTCGGTAGTGTACCGGGAGTGCCGGGAGGGTACCGAGGGACCATCGGGAGGGGCCTCTCGCCCCAAAGGACCTCATGGGCTGTGGGAGGAGGTGAACCAGCCCCTAGTGGGCTGGCCGACCCCCCCCCCCCAACAAGGCCCGTGCGGCTAGGGGTGGGAAAGTCCAAGTGGAGGAAAGGAAAAACCAAGTGGGGGAGGAATCCTACTCCTAGTAGGATTGGAGTTGGACTCCTCCACCTCCCCACTTCGGCCGACCCTAGGGGAGGATCCCTAGGGCGCCGGCCCCTCCCCTCGCTCCTTTATATACTAGAGGGAGAGAGGGCCATAGCACTTCAACCCAAAAGGCCACGGTGCAGCCCTCTCTCCCGATAGATCGTTTCCTCTAGTTTTCAGCAGTGCTTAGGCGAAGCCCTGCTGGAATAGTTCCACCACCGCCGCCGCCGCGCCGTCGCGCTGCCGGAGAACTCATCTACCTCTCCGCTCCCTCTTGCTGGATCAAGAAGGCGGAGATCGTCATCGAGCTGTACATGTGCTGAACGCGGAGGTGCCGTCCATTCGGTACTAGATCGTGATTGGATCGCGGGACGGCTAGCGATTTGGATCGCAAAGACGTTCGACTACATCAATCGCGTTTCTTAACGCTTCTCGCTTAGCAATCTACAAGGGTATGTAGATCCACTCTCCCTCTCGTAGATGCTCATCACCATGGATAGATCTTGCGTGTGCGTAGGAAATTTTTTGTTTCCCATGCAACGTTCCCCAACACTAACTTGTTGGCCAGACATGCCTACCCGCAAGTACACCAAGGCAAGGAAGCATGACATGGAGCACCTTCCAAAGAAAGCGCTTAGCTTTTCCTGGAAGATGAAGATGCCAGAGGGCCTACCATATATGAGTCAAGTTTAATGCTCCATATCCATCTGCACAAGACTGTCGGTGCCTGAATTCGTACTCCCACTCATTTTGGTATGCCAATCGAACTGAGAATGTACCCGGTCTAGTGTATTTCCCTACCACAAAGTCATCAATTTCTTGGACAATTTGAGAGATCTGTTGTATTCGTTCAACATTCACCGAAATAACACGTCAAGTACAATCCCATGCACATATACATGGGCTTATCAGCTCTTCGACACGAGATAGCATGATAGTTCCCTTAGGCGTAACCACTTTATGAGAGACACTGAATGGAAGCCAAGGATCCTATTAGATATTGATTTGAGATCCCGTGCCGACACGCCAAATACAGCCTCTCTAAAATGTTTGAATTCCAGCAAAAAGGCGCTCCCTTGTGTATGACGATCCAGGTTAGGTCCATCCTTCAAGATATTTCCAATTGAGTAATATTTTGAGCTGAAAACACGTGCACACAATAAATCTGGGTTCTATTAGTCGACACCACTGCTTTACTAACCTAATAAGATTGAAAATATGAAGGTCCCTAAACCATGCCCCCTTTCTTCTTCGGAATGCTCATCTTCGAGCACTGAAACCAGTGCCTTTTCTTCTTCTCTTCATTATCGCCCAACCAAAATCCTGAGATGTGATCAATAATTGCATTGCCTATCCTTTTGGCAATTTAAAGACTGACATGGCATTGCTTGCACAATAGCCTTGACAATCGGAAGTTGGAGATAAGATTTGACTACTCCGCCATGGGAGACCCGAGCATAGAGACGTGTCGAAAGCGCAAGGCAGCACTGGCCAGGAGCAGCAGCCCGCTTATCCTGTGGGGCCCACCAAGCCCTCTAGCCGGGGCCACCGTGTGCGCGCCAGGCCACAAGATAAGGGGCCAGGCTCTCTCAGCCGTTCGAACCCCGCAACGTGTCGCCGGCCGGGGTTCTCCCGCCCGCCGTCCCCCCATGCAGACTTGTCTAACTCTCGTCCACAAGACGAAAACCAAACCAGATCAAAACACAGGGCTGCACGCTGCACCCTGCGCTCCAGCTTGTTCACTGCGCGTGATAGAGCCGACGGAGGTGAGTGGGATACAGGATAAGCGTATATATAGCCCGCCTCAGCGGTGGGTGAACTGGACCGATCGACCTCGCGCGCGGCGATGATCAAGGCCGAGCCGGAGCTCCGTGGCCAGCTGCGCGGCGGCGGCGGCGGCATGCAGCAGCGCTGCGACTCGTGCCGGTCGGCGCCGTGCGCGTTCTACTGCCGCGCGGACTCGGCGGCGCTCTGCGCCGCGTGCGACGCGGACGTGCACTCCGCCAACACGCTGGCCAGCCGCCACCGCCGCGTCCCGATGGGCGCGGTGGCCCCGGCCTCCCCTGCCGGAGGCGCCTTCGTCGTCCGACCCGGCGGCGTCAACTCCTCCTGGCCCATCCGCGAGGGCCGGAGGTCCTACTACGACGACCGCGAGGGAGAGGAGGAGGAGGAGGAGGAGGAGGCGACGTCGTGGCTGCTGCTCGATCCGCTCCGTGGCGCGGAGGGGGATGCGTCGGCGTTCGGCGACGCGCTCGTCGCTGACTTCCTTGACCTCGGACGAGCAGGCGAGAAGGACGCGTCGAGCAAGGAGTACCGCGGCCACGGTGTCGAGAGCAACGAGGGCAGCCACGAGCTCGTCGTGCCCGGCGAGCCGGTGGCGCAGCTGCATGAGCGGCAGGGCTTCACGGCGGAGATGGCGTACGATGCACAAAACTCTAACCATGGGTACGGATTTGGCGCAACATTCGAACGCAGCGTGAGTTACTTGCATGAAGCCTATAAAGATCTCCACATAGCTGTTAATAATTTCTAGATGTGCAAAATCTGATTGGACATTCAAATATGCATCTCAATTCCCTTCTAGTGTCACAGTACGTAACCATGGGAAGCTTAAGATCGACTTATTAGAGTGCTTGATCTCTCCATGCATGTGTCCAGCTTATCTTACTTGTCTCTTCTTATTATCTTCAGCTTTCAATGTCATCATCACCGGACAACAGTAGCACCGTCCAGGATGTGAGCAGCTCGTACATGAGGCGCAGCGAGAGCAGCGTCGACCTCTTCTCAGCGTCAGCGCACATGTCGCCGCAGTTCATGAGCATGGCGATGGACAGGGAGGCCAGGGTGCACCGGTACAGGGAGAAGAGGAAGATGAGGCGGTTCGAGAAGACCATCAGGTACGCGTCGCGGAAGGCCTACGCCGAGACCAGGCCACGGATCAAGGGGCGGTTCGCCAAGCGTGCCGACGCCGACCTCGAGGTGGACCAGTACTTCTCCGCAGCCGCGCTGTCCGACTCCAGCTGCGGGGTTGTGCCGACTTTCTAGGACGGCTCGGTGGAGAGACCATGAGCGTTCCACCTTCCATGGTCGATCAACGCCTACATGATGGTTGGCTCTCCTTAATTTGCCAAATATCCAGAAATTTACCCAAAATTTATTGGAGGCATCAAAGCTTCACTTGTAAATATATGGAAAGATGCCAGATAGGTCTTTCTTGTACCTAAAAGCTAATGAACTGACATCACATAACAAGCAAATTCGCATGAACGCTTCGGAGGTCACACGACTAAATTACCCAGGACCGGGCCTCCGGGAAGGAGTAACACCCTGTGCCCTGTTTTTCGATTGTATTCATGATGAAGTACCTCGTGCAAGGGTTACAGTGGGGGATTAAGTATAAGACTACCGAGAGTATGGTTGTCAAGACTAGATGGGAATGGCTATCCTAGCTCCCACATTATATAGATGACGGTGCTAGGGTTTTACAGGAGATTGATCTGATCTAAGTTGCCGCCATCGTGGCTTGCTCAGGAAGATGGTCCTTAGCTACGTGTATGCCCCCCTAGAATCTCCTCCTATGGTTGGGCCCTCACTGCGCCCCTAGCCCCAAGGCATGCCTCCTATCGTGCTCCCTCTAGGAGGCTACCCCCGGTGTATTACCCCGTCACCCACCATGCTCTTTGTTTGCACCTTCCTTGTGTGCTAATCAATCACCTTAATTTACTTACCTTCTGAAACCAATTCCATCTTATTCTTACCAAACTTCTCATCAAATGACGGGCAGAATTTGATAAACATTTATTTACACAATCCGACTAATATGTTCGTAAATCACAAGCTAACATACTAGTGTTAGGTTCTACGGTAGGTGCATCGGCTGCAATATAAAATTTTCCTACACGCAGAACAACCAGGATCATGCTATAGAGATAGATCAAAGATCGTTACCACTAGATGTGCAGTGTCGTGCAGCGGAAGTAGAGTTGGGATAGCGCGTCCAGAGTCGTCTCCTCCTCGTCCAATCTCTCTCGAACAGCCGGTCGACGGATCCCACGTACAGGTTCGCCGAAGCGGCGCAAGTACACCGCCTCTAATGGTATCTGCGTGTGTAGCAGGAACACCATGCGGCGGACTGCTAGGTCCGTGTTGGAAATATGCCCTAGAGGCAATAATAAAAAAATTATTATCATATTTCCTTGTTTATGATAATTGTTTATTATCCATGCTAGAATTGTATTGATCGGAAATTCATATACATGTGTGGATACATAGAAACACCGTGTCCCTACTGAGCCTCTACTAGACTAGCTCGTTGATCAAAGATGGTTAAGGATTCCTAACCATAGACATGAGTTGTCATTTGATAACAGGGTCACGTCATTAGGAGAATGATGTGATGGACATGACCCAACCGTAAGCATGCATAGCATTTGATCGTATCACTAAGTTCATTATTACTGCTTTCTTCATGTCAAGTATCTGTTCCTAAGACCATGAGATCATGCAACTCCCTGACACCGGAGGAATGCCTTGTGTGCACCACATGTCACTTCGTAACTAGTTGATAATAAAGGTGCTCTACAGGTATATCCGAGGGTGTCTGTTGGGTTGGTATGGATCGAGACTGGGATTTGTCACTCCGTTTGACGGAGAGGTATCTCTGGGCCCTCTCGGTAATACAACATCACAAGAAGCTTGCAAGCAATATGAAGGAGGTAGTCACGGGATCTTGTATTACGGAACGAGTAAAGAGACTTGTCGGTAATGAGATTGAACTAGGCATGGAGATACCGATGATTAAATCTCGGGCAAGTAACATACAGGTGGACAAAGGGAACTGCATACGGGATTAACCGAATCCTTGACATCGTGGTTCGACCGATAAAGATCTTCGTGGAATATGTGGGAACCAATATGGGCATCCAGGTCCCGCTATTGGTTATTGACCGGAGAGGTGTTCCGGTCATGTCCACATGATTCTCGAATCCGTAGGGTCCGCACGCTTAACGTTAGGTAATATAGTATTATTGGGTTATAAATGTTGGTGACCGAATGTTGTTAGGAGCTCCGGATGAGATCCCGTACGTCACGAGGAGCTCCGGAATGGTCCGGAGGTAAAGATTTATATATGGGAAGTCTTATTTTGTCTACCGGAAAAGTTTAGGGTTTTTCCGGTATTGTACCGGGAAGCTTCTAAAAGGTTCCAGAAACTTCTGGAGGAGTCCGAAAGTCCACCAAGGGTTCCACCACGTCCCAAGGGTTTGCATGGGCTGAGGGGAGGCACCCTGGCCTTATTGGACCAGGCGCACAAGCCCCTCAAGGCCCATGTGATTTGGGAGAGGAGGAAAGTCCACCTGTGTATTTAAAGGGAGGGAATTGGACTAGGAGTCCAACTCCTCCCCCTTGGCGGCGCCCTAGGGTTTGGAGGGGTTGTTCCCCACGCCCCTCCACCTATATATATATATATATATATATATATATAGAGAGAGAGAGAGAGAGGGGAGGGGGCGCCCCAAGAGGACACACCAAGACCTTGGCACCTCCCTCTCTCCCTAGATCGTTTTCTCCTCCGTTCACAATTCCGGTAGCACTTGGCGAAGCCCTGCTGGCACTGCTCCACCACCACCTCCAGCACGTCGTCGTGCTGGTTGAGAACCCATCTACTACTCCGCCCTCGCTCGCTGGATCGAGGAGGCGGAGCCGTCATCGAGCCGCACGTGTGCTGAACGCGGAGGTGTCGTCCGTTCGGCGCTAGATCGGGACAGATCGCGATTGGATCGTGAAGACGTACGACTACATCAACTGCGTTATATACGTTTCCGCTTAGCGATCACCAAGGGTATGTAGATACACTCCCCCTATCGTAGCTATGCATCTCCATGGATAGATCTTGCGTGTGCGTAGGAAATTTTTTGTTTCCCATGCAACGTTCCCCAACAGTGGCATCAAGAGCTAGGTCTATGCGTAGATGATATGCATGAGTAGAACACAAAGTGTTTGTGGGCGTTGATGTTCAGATTGCTTACCTCCTTAGTCTTTTTTTGATTCGGCGGTATTGTGGAATGAAGCGGCTCGGACCAACCTTACTTGTCCTCACACAAGAGACCGGTTCCACCGACTGATATGCAACTTGTTTGCATAAAGGTGGCTGGAGGGTGTCTGCCTTCCCCACTTTAGTTGAATCGGATTCGACAGAGGCGGTCCTTGTAAAAGGTTAAAATGCAACTTGAATATCACCGTTGTGGCTTTTCGTAGGTAAGAACGGTTCTTGCTAGTTGCCCATAGCAGCCACGTAAAACTTGCAACAACAAAGTAGAGGAAGCCTAACTTATTTTTGCAGGGCATGTTGTGATGTGATATGGCCAAGACGTGATTTGATATATGTGATGATCATGTTTTGTAATAGTTATCACGACTTGCATGTCGATGAGTACGGCAACCGGCAGGAGCCATAGGGTTGTCTTTAATTTATTTTGTGCCATTTGCTTTACTTTATCGCTATGAGTTAGCAATAGTTGTAGAAGCAATAGTTGGCGCAACAACCACATGACGACACGATGATGGAGATCATGGTGTCATGCCGGTGACGATGGAGATCAAGCCGGTGCTTTGGAGATGGAGATCAAAAGCACAAGATGATGATGGCGATATCATGTCACTTATATGATTTGCATGTGATGTTTATCCTTTTATGCATCTTATTTTGCTTAGGACGACGGTAGCATTATAAGATGATCCCTCTCTAAATTTGAAGATAAAATTGTGTTCTCCCCAAGTATGCACCATTGCGAAAGTTCGTCGTTTCGAAGCACCTCGTGATGATCGGGTGTGATAAACTCTTCGTTCGCATACAACGTGTGTAAGCCAGTTTTACACATGCGAAATACTTGGGTTAAACTTGACGAGCCTAGCATGTACAGACATGGCCTCGGAACACAAGAGACCGAAAGGTCGAACATGAGTCATATAGTAGATATGATCAACATGGATATGTTCACCGTTGAAACCAACTCATCTCACGTGATGATCGGACTTGGGTTGGTGGATTTCGATCATGTCACACTTAGACAACCTGAGGGATGTTGATTTGAGTGGGATTTCATTAGTAATTTGATTTACTGAACCAATTATCATGAACATAGTCTAAATGTCTTTGCAAATAAGGTTGTAGACCAATGGCTCGCGCAGTAGCTCCCCTGTAAATTTTAATACGTTCCTAGAGAAAGGCTAAGTTGAAAGATAGTGTAAGCAATTGTGCGGACTGGGTCCGTAATCTAAGGAGTGTCCTCACTGCTGCACAGAAGGCTTATGTCCTTGATGCACCGCTCGGTGTGCCAACCCCTCTAGCGTCGTCTGTGGATGTTGTAAACGTCTGGCAGACAAGTTCAGATAACTACTCGATAGTTTAGTGCGCCATGCTTTACGGCTTAGAATCGGGGCTCCAAAGACGTTTTGAACGCCATGGAGCATATGAGATGTTCCAAGAGCTGAAATTGGTATTTCAGGCTCATGCCCGTGTTAAGAGGTATGAGACCTCTGACAAGTTCTTTGCCTACAAGATGGAGGAGAATAACTCAGTTAGTGAGCATTTGCTCAGAATGTCTAGGTGCTACAATCGCTTGAATCAAGTGGGAGTTAATCTTCCCGATAAGATAGTGATTGACAGGGTTCTCCAGTCACTGTCACCAAGCTACTAGAGCTTTGTGATGAACTATAACATGCAAGGGATGGAGAAGATGATCACTGAGCTATTCGCGGTGATTAAAGCCATGGAGGTAGAAATCAAGAAGGAGCATCAAGTGTTGAAGGTTAACAAGACCACTAGTTTCAAGAAGGGAAACTTCAAGAATGGCAAGCAAGTTGCTGCTCCAGTGAAGAAACCTAAGGTTGAACCCAAACCCGAGACTAAGTGCTTCTGTTGTGAGGGGAACGGACACTAGTAGCGAAACTACCCCCAAATACTTGGTAGATAAGAAGGCTGGCAACGTCAACAAAAGTATATTTGATATACATGTTATTGATGTGTACCTTACTAGTACTCGTATTAGCGCATGGGTATTAGATACCGGTTCAGTTGCTAATATTGGTAACTCAAAACAAAAGCTACGGAATAAACAGAGACTAGCTAAGGGCGAGGTGACGATGTGTGTTGGAAGTGTTTCCAAAGTTGATGTGATCACCATCGCACGCTCCCTCTACCTTCGGGATTAGTATTGAAACCTAAATAAATGTTATTTGGTGTCTGCGTTGAGCATGAACATGATTAGATCGTGTTTATTGCAATACGGTTATTCATTTAAGTCAGAGAATAATGGTTGTTCTGTTTACATGAATAATACCTTCTATGGTCATGCACCCAATGTGAATGGTTTATTGAATCTCGATCGTAGTGATACACATGTTCATAATATTGATGCCAAAAGATGCAAAGTAATAATGATAGTACCACATACTTGTGGCATTGTCGCTAAACTTCATATTGGTGTAAAGCACATGAAGAAACTCCATGATGATGGGTCTTTGGACTCACTCGATTTTGAATCGCTTGAGACATGCGGACCATGCCTCATGGGCAAGATGACTAAGACCCCGTTTTCCGGTACGATGGAGCGGGCAAGTGACTTATTGGAAATTATACATACTGATGTATGAGGTCCAATGAATGTTGAAGCGCACGGTGGATATTGTTATTTTCTTACCTTGACGGATGACTTGAGTAGATATTGGGATATTTACTTAATGAAATACAAGTATGAAACTTTTGAATAGTTCAAGCAAATTTCAGAGTGAAGTTGAAGGTTATCGTGACAATAGGATAAAATGTTTGCGATGTGATCGTGGAGGTGAAAATTCGAGTTACGAGTTTGGTATGCATTTAAGACTGTGTGGGTTTAGGGTTGTGGAGTTACGAGTTACGAGTTTGGTATGCATCACGGCTCACGCCACATGGAACACCACAATGTAATGGTGTGTCCGAGCGTCGTAATCGTACTCTATTCGATATGGTGTGAACTATGATGTCTCTTACTGATCTGCCACTATCGTTTTGGGGTTATGCATTAGAGACAGCTGCATTCATTTTAAATAGGGCGCCATCTAAATCCGTTGAGACGACACTGTATGAAATATGGTTTGGCAAGAAACCTAAGCTGTTGTTTCTTGAGGTTTGGGGCTGCGACGCTTATGTGAAAAAGGCTTCAACCTAATATGCTCGAACCCAAAGCGGAGAAGTGTGTCTTCATAGGATACCCTAAGGAAACAATTGGGTACACCTTTGATGACCCACAAGTATAGGGGATCAATCATAGTCCTTTCGATAAGTAAGAATGTCGAACCCAACGAGGAGCCGAAGGAAATGACAAGCGGTTTTCAGCAAGGTATTCTCTGCAAATGTTGTAAGTAGCAGTGATAGATAATTTTGTAGCAAGGTAATTCATAACAAGTGATAAGTAACAATAGTAACAAGTGTGCAGCAAGATAACCCAATCCTTTTTATAGAAAAGGATAGGCCGGAAAGTACTCCTATATAAAGCAAGCACTCCCGAGGACACATGGGAATTACTGTCTAGTCATGTTCATCGTGTTGAGTTGATTCGCATTCGTTACTTTGATAATTTGATATGTGGGTGGACCGGTGCTAAGGTGTTGTTCTTACTTGAACAAGCAACCCACTTGTGATTACCCCCTCTCGCAAGCATCCGCAACTACGAAAGAAAAATTAAGATAAATCTAACCATAGCATGAAACGTGTGGATCCAAATCAGTCCCTTACGAAGCAACGCATAAACTGGGGTTTAAGCTTCTGTCACTCTAGCAAACCATCATCTATTTGTTACTCAACAATGCCTTCCCTTAGGCCCATAACATGGTGAAGTGTCGTCTAGTCGACGTTCACATGACACCACTAAGAGAAGTAACAACATACACATCATCAAAATATCGAACGAATGTGAAAGCACAATTTCTCCCTAGGTGGTTTTGGTAATTAATAATAACATATATTTCATTGGACTAATGTTTCCACCAAGTATATTTTAGGAAAGTTCAATGAATGGATTGGCAAAAGGATTGTGAGGAGATCCCCTAGATGCAAGGAATATATATTGGCAACAAGCTTGAAGACTCTACATTTTACATTTTGTGAGAAATCACTTTTGAATCCATAGGAAAGCCAATACTATTAATAGGGGGTGAGCTTTCTATGGCGATCTGGTTGCTCAAGTGCTTAGAGATTAGCCACCAAAAATACACATGAAATTCTCCCACACAAATCTGTGTCTAAACCCTACCACTAAAATCGGTGCCACCAACTTTTCAGAATCGGCCCCACCGAGTTTTACCCTAGACAGATCCTAACCAAAAACCCTAAGTCTCAGTGCCACCAACTTTCCACTTAGGTGCAACCAAAACCAGTTACCAACTCTCTGGTATGCTATTTTCAAGAATCGGAATTTCCGAGTTTTGAAAATCGGTCTCACCGAGATTTGGAATCTGCCTAGGTCACCCATATCGATACCACCGAGATTTATATATCGGTCTCACCGAAAAGTCAAAAGTTGCCACATTTTGCACTAGTCGGTGCAACCGAGTTTTTACTCCGGTTTCACCGAGTTGGGAAATAATGTTGTAACGGTTGGATTTTTGGAGATGCCTATATATACCCCTCCACCTCCTCTCACTCGCAGAGGAAGCACTCAGAACATACCTACACTTGCCCCATCCATTTTTCTGAGAGATAACCACCTACTCATGTGTTGACATCAAGACCTGCCACTGCAACCATATGAATCTTGATTTCTAGCCTCTCCAAGTTGCTTTCCACCCAATCAACCTCTTCTACCAAGCCAAATCTATGAGAGAGTGATTGTGTGTTGAGGAGACTATCTTTTGAAGCACAAGAGCAAGGAGTTCATCATTGTTACCACATCTATTACCTTTTGGAGGGTGGTGCCTCCTAGATTGGTTAGGTGTCGCTTGGGAGCCTCCTTCTTCATGTTGTGGAGTTGAACCAAGAACTTTGTACGAGCAACGAGATCACCTACTTTGTGAAGATCTACCCATAGTGAGGCTAGTCCTTCGTGGACGGAAGCCGTGATGGAATAGACGAGGTTGCTACTTTGTGGACCCTAACGGGTGGAGCCCTTCGTGGACTCTCGCGACCGCTACCCTCCATGGGTTGAAGTCTCCATCAGCGTGGACGTACGATAGCACCACCTATCGGAACCATGGGAAAATCATCGTGTCATCAATTGTGTTTGATCTTCCTCTCCCTACCTTTACTTTCCGCTGCTATACTCTTAGACTTGCATGTGTAGGGTGTACTTGACTTGCTACAATTGCTAAAACTTGCCAACACTTAAAATTGGGAAAAGGCTAGATTTTTAATTGGTCAAGTAGTCTAATCACCCCCCTCTAGACATAAGTCGGATCCTACAAGTTCTATCAGAGCTTTGGTCTCCATTGCATTGGTTTCACAACCTAGGAGAGTATGGCATCTAGTGAGGGAAGTTATCATCGTAGAGGACCATATTTTGATGATACAAACTTTGCTAGTTGGAAGCATAAAATGAAAATGCATATTCTTGGTCATAACCCCGCCGTATGGGCTGTTGTTCGTGTTGGATTGCAAGGTGAATATTTCGGTGATGGAAAATAACCGGATCATGAAGCAACCGCGAAAGAATTGAAGATGTTGCAATACAACGCTCAAGCATGCGACATTCTATTCAACTACTTATGCCCCGAAGAGTTCAACAAGATAAGCCGTCTTGAGAATGCAAAGGAAATTTGGGATAACTTGGTTGATATGCATGAAGGTACCGAATCCGTCAGGGAATCTAAGTTGGATGTGCTACAAAGTCAACTTGACAAGTTCAAGATGACGGATGGTGAAGGAGTCGCGGAAATGTACTCTGGGCTTGCTCTCATCACAAATGAGATTGCCGGCTTAGGAAGTGAAGAGATGACCGACAAATTCATCATCAAGAAGATCCTTAGAGCCTTGGACGGAAAGTACAACACCGTATTGTCACTCAAGGACAAAGAAGAACTTCACACCAAGTCAAGCGGTGCATACAAAGCCACTATTGACACTCCCGCTACTTCAAGTGACAACCTTGTTACCAATGAAGAGATAAGCCTCATGGTCAAGAAATTCAATAAGTTCTACGAGAGTAGAGGCAAAGAGAGAAGCTCCAATTCAAGATATGAAGAGAAGCGTTCCTCTAGTCGTGACCGGAATTGTTACAATTGTGGAAGGCCTGGACGCTACTCCAATGAGTGCATGGCCCCGCACAAAAGAAGAGAAGAGTCACCTAGAAAATGAAGATCAAGAGATGAATCACCTGATAGAGAGAGAAGGAGTAGAGAAGATCGCTATGAATGAAGACCCTCCTGGAGAAGCAAGGACTCGGAGAAGAAAGACAAGTGCACCAAGAGCTACACAAGAAGAAGACATCAAGCTCATGTTGGTGAATGGGTTTGATACGTCTCCAATGTATCTATAATTTTTTATTGTTCCATGCTATTATATTATCTGTTTTGGATGTTTTATATGCATTAATATGCTATTTTATATTATTTTTGGGACTAACCTATTAATCTAGAGCCTAGTGCCAGTTTCTGTTTTTTTCCTTGTTTATGAGTATTGTAGATAAGGAATATTAAACGGAGTCCAAACGGAATAAAATCTTCGGGATGATTTTTCTTGGACCAGAAGAAACCTACCAGACTTGGAGATGAAGGCAGGAGACCTGCCGGGAGGCGACAAGCCACCAGGGCACGCCCTAGGGGGGGGCGCCCCCCTGGCTTGTGGCCCCCCAGCAGGCCTCCTAACCCTATTCTTCGGCCTATAAATTCCCAAATATTCCCCCAATACCAAAAAGAGCCACGCAAATACTTTTCCGCCGCCGGAAGCCTCTCTTCCCGTGAGATCCAATCTTGGAGCCTTTTCCGGTAATCTGCCGGAGGGGGATTCGATCACAGAGGGCATCTACATCAACTCCATTGCCCCTCCGATGATGCGTGAGTAGTTTACCACAAACCTTCGGGTCCATAGCTAGTAGCTAGATGACTTCTTCTCTCTCTCTTTGTTCTTCAATACCATGTTCTTCATGATCTTCATGGAGATCTATCCGATGTAATACTCTTTTGCGGTGTGTTTGTCGAGATCCGATGAATTGTGTGTTTATGATCAGCTTATTTATGAATATTATTTGAATCTTCTCTGAATTCTTATATGCATGATTTCATATCTTTGCAAGTATCTTCAAGTTATTGGTTTGGTTTGGCCAACTAGATTGGTAATTCTTGCAATGGGAGAAGTGCTTAGTTTTGGGTTCAATCTTGCGGTGTCCTCACCCAGTGACAAAGTAGGGGTAGCGAGGCACGTATTTGTATTGTTGCCATCGAGGATAAAAAGATGGGGTTTTCATCATATTGCTTGACTTTATCCCTCTACCTCATGTCATCTTACCTAATGCGTTACTCTGTTCTTCATGAACTTAATACTCTAGATGCAGGCAAGAGTCGGTTGATGTGTGGAGTAATAGTAGTAGATGCAGAATCGTTTCGGTCTACTTGACACGGGCGTGATGCCTATATGCATAATCATTGCCTTGGATATCGTCATAACTATGCGCTTTTCTATCAATTGCTCGACAGTAATTTGTTCACCCACCGTATTATTTTCCTTCATGAGAGAAGCCTCTAGTGAAACCTATGGCCCCCGGGTCTATTTTCCATATTATATTTTCAGATCTATAAACCAAAAATACCAAAAATACTTTGCTGCATTCTTTTTACTTTTGTTTTACTTTTCGTTTTAGCCATCTTTTATATCTATCTCTATCAGATCTCATCCTTGCAAATAACCGTGAAGGGATTGACAACCCCTTTTAGCGTTGGGTGCAAGAGTTTGATTGTTTGTGTAGGTGCGAAGATTGGGGACTTGCTTGTATCTCCTACTGGATTGATACCTTGGTTCTCAACAACTGAGGGAAATACTTATCTACTTTGCTGCATCACCCTTTCCTCTTCAAGGGAAAACCAACGCAAGCTCAAGAAATAGCAAGAAGGATTTCTGGCACCGTTGCCGGGGAGATCTACATCAAGCCTACCAAGTACCCATCACAAACTCATCTCTTGCATTTACATTATTTGCCATTTGCCTCTTGTTTTCCTGTCCCCCACTTCTAAAACGATTTTTAGAAAAAACCAAAAAGATTTGCCTTTTTATTCGCCCTTCTTCCATTCGTCTTTTCGTTTGCTTTTTGTTTGCTTGTGTGTTAGATTGTTTGCTCGTTTTCATGGCTCAACCCACAAGTTTTGATCCTTATCTTAGGAAGTTGGAAGATATTGAGAATAATGCTAAGGGTTTCATGTCGCTCCAATTTGACCATAATAGTTTCTTTAGGAACGAGCTTAAAGAAAAAAGTCTATGCTGGAATACATGAATAAAGAACTTGATGATATGACTAAGGAATTTTATGGTTTGAAATCTCAGTTTGCTCACCTTGAAAACTTAGTAGGCCAAATTTCTGATAAACAAGCTACCTTAGTCAATAAAATGGCCGCGAAGCCAGAATCTTTAAATAATGATGAAGATCTTAAAGTGATTGATGTGACTCCTATCGAATCTTTGTTTTCTAATATAAATCTTGATAAAGATGGGACTGGAGATAAGTCAACTTTAGTTAAAAGGCGTCCCAATGATTCGGAGTTTATAGATCTTAATGCTAAGATTCATAAAAGTGGGATTGAAGAGGTCAAAACTTTAAATAGCAATGAACCCACTCTTTTGGATTTCAAGGACTTTAATTATGATAGTTGTTCTTTGATTGATTGTATTTACTTGTTGCAATCCATGTTGAATTCTCCGCAGGCTTATAATCAAAATAAAGCTTTTACTAAACATATCGTGGATGCTATGATGAAATCTTTTGAAGAAAAGCTTGAGTTGGAAGTTTATATACCTAGGAAGCTTTATGATGAGTGGGAACCTACTATTAAGATTAAAATTAAAGATTATGAGTGCCTTGCTTTGTGTGATTTGGGTGCTAGCGTTTCCACGATTCTGAAAACTTTATGTGATGTGCTAAGTTTCCATGAATTTGATGATTGCTCTTTAAATTTGCATCTAGCGGACTCCACCATTAAGAAACCTATGGGAAGGATTAATGATGTTATTATTATTGCAAATAGGAATTATGTGCCCATAGATTTCATTGTTCTTGATATAGATTGCAATCCTACATGTCCTATTATTCTTCGTAGACCTTTCCTTAGAACGATCGGTGCAATTATTGATATGAAGGAAGGAAATATTAGATTCCAATTTCCATTAAGGAAAGGCATGTAACACTTTCCTAGAAAGAAAATAAAATTACCTTATGAATCTATTATGAGAGCTACTTATGGATTGCATACCAAAGATGACAATACTTAGATCTATTGCGTTATGCCTAGCTAGGGGCGTTAAACAATAGCGCTTGTTGGGAGGCAACCCAATTTTATTTTTATGCTTTTGTTTTTGCTTCTGTTTTTGAGTGCTTTACACATTATTACCTCTGTAGTAATTGTGTTTTCTTGTTTTAATTAGTGTTTGAGCCAAGTAAGACCTTTGGGATGGTCTACGGTGATTGTGATTTGATTTTGCTGAAAAACAGAAACTTTTGCTCTCAGTCCAGGAATTTTGTAAATTCACTAGAACGTGCTTTTGATCTGAAATTTTTAAAAAAGATTGATATACAAATTTCCCTGATTTTCCTAATTTTTCAGAATTTTTGGAGTTACAGAAGTATTCGAAGTCTATAGATTGCTACAGACTGTTCTGTTTTAGACAGATTCTGTTTTCTTTGTGCTGTTTGCTTATTTTGATGTATCTATGGGTTGTATCGGGGGGTATGAACCATGGAGAAGTTGGAATACAGTATATATTACACCAATATAAATAAATAATGAGTTCACAACAGTACCTAAAGTGGTGATTTATTTTTCTTATACTAACGGATCTCATGAGTTTTCTGTTGAGTTTTGTGTTGTGAAGTTTTCAAGTTTTGGGTAAAGATTTGATGGACTATGGAATAAGGAGTGGCAAGAGCCTAAGATTGGGGATGCCCAAGGCACCCCAAGCCATATTGAAGGATACCAAAGAGCCTAAGCTTGGGGGTGCCCCGGAAGGCATCCCCTCTTTCGTCTTCAATCCATCGGTAAATTTTCTTGAGGCTATATTTTTATTCACCGCATAATATGTGTTTTGCTTGGAGCGTCTTGTATGATATGAGTCTTTGCCTTTTAGTTTGCCACAATCATCCTTGATGCACACATCTTTTGAGGGGGACACGCATTAATCGTGAATTTGTTAGAATACTCTATGTGCTTCACTTATATCTTTTGAGCTAGGCAATGTTGCTCTAGTGCTTCACTTATATCTTTTTAGAGCACGGTGGTGTTTTATTTTATAGAAATAATTGAACTCTCGTACCTCACTTATATTATTTTGAGAGTCTTTAAACAGCATGGTAATTGGTTTAGGTTATGAATTTAGTCCTAATATAATGGGCATCCAAGAGTGATATAATAAAAATTTCATATAAAGTGCATTGAATACTATGAGAAGTTTGATTCCTTGCATATAGTTTTGAGATATAAAGATGGTGATATGAGAGTCATGCTAGTGAGTAATTATGAATTGGTAGAAATACTTGTGTTAAAGTTTGTGATTCCCGTAGCATGCACGTATGGTGAACCGTTATGTAACGAAGTCGGAGCATGATTTGTTTAATGATTGTCAACCTTTGTGTGAGGGTCGGGAGCGCGCGATGGTTAACTCCTACCAACCTCTCCCCTAGGAGCATGCGTCTAATACTTTGCTTCGATAACTAATAGACTTTTGCAATAAGTATGTGAGTTCTTTATGACTAATGTTGAGTCCATGGATTATACGCACTCTCACCCTTCCACCTTTGCTAGCCTCTCTGGTACCGCGCAACTTTCGCCGGTGCATTAAACCCACCTTCCTCAAAACAGCCACCATATACTTTCCTCAAAACAGTCACCATACCTACCTATTATGGCATTTCCATAGCCATTCCGAGATATATTGCCATGCAACTTCCACCGTTCCGTTTTCCATGACATGCACCATCATTTTCATATTGCTTTGCATGATCGTAAGATAGCTAGCATGATGTTTTCATGGCTTGTCCGTTTTTTGATGTCATTTGCTAGGCTAGATCGTTGCACATCCCGGTACACCACCGGAAGCATTCATATAGAGTCATATTTTGTTCTAGGTATCGAGTTGTAATTCTTGAGTTGTAAGTAAATAAAAGTGTGATGATCTTCATTATTAGAGCATTGTCCCGCGAGAGAAAAGGATGATGGAAGCTATGATTCCCTCACAAGTTGGGATGAGTCTCCGGACTTTAGAAATAATAAAAGAGGCCAATGAAGCCCAAATAAAAAAAAGAGGCCAAAGATGCCCACCAAAAAAAATGAGAGAAAGAGAGAAGGGACAATGCTACTATCTTTTTCCACACTTGTGCTTCAAAGTAGCACCATGATCTTCATGATAGAGAGTCTCCTATTTTGTCACTTTCATATAACTAGTGGAATTTTTCATCATTATGCACAACCACTTAGTTTCTTTTTGAGCTTTCATACACTTATAGCTCTAGTGCATCCGTTGCATGGCAATCCCTACTCACTCACATTGATATCTATTGATGGGCATCTCCATAGCCCGTTGATACGCCTAGTTGATGTGAGACTATCTTCTCCTTTTTCCTTACAACCTCCACCATATTCTATTCCACCTATAGTACTATATCCATGGCTCACGCTCATCTATTGCGTGAGAGTTGAAAAGGTTTGAGAACATAAAAGGTGTGAAACAATTGCTTGACTTGTCATCGGGGTTGTGCATGATTTAGATACTTTGTGTGGGGAAGATGGAGCATAGCCAGACCATATGATTTTATAGGGATAACTTTCTGAGGCCATGTTATTTCGAAAGGACACAATTGCCTTGTTAGTATGCTTGAAGTATTATTGTTTTTATGTCAATATTTAACTTTTGTTTTGAATCTTCCGGATCTGAATATTCATGCCACAATAAAGAATATTACATGGATAAATATGTTAGGTAGCATTCCACATCAAAAATTCTGTTTTTATCATTTACCTACTCAAGGACGAGCAGGAATTAAGCTTGGGGATGCTTGATACGTCTCCAACGTATCTATAATTTTTGATTGTTCCATGCTATTATATTATCTGTTTTGGATGTTTTATATGCATTAATATGCTATTTTATATTATTTTTGGGACTAACCTATTAATCTAGAGCCTAGTGCCTGTTTCTGTTTTTTCCTTGTTTTTGAGTACTGTAGATAAGGAATATTAAACGGAGTCCAAACGGAATAAAATCTTTGGGGTGATTTTTCTTGGACCAGAAGAAACCTACCAGACTTGGAGATGAAGGCAGGAGACCTGCCGGGACGCGACAAGCCACCGGGGCGCGCCCTAGGGGGGGCGCACGCCCCTGGCTTGTGGCCCCCCAGCAGGCCTCCTAGCCCTATTCTTCAGCCTATAAATTCCCAAATATTCCCCCAACACCAAAAAGAGCCACGCAAATACTTTTCCGCCGCCGGAAGCCTCTGTTCCCGTGAGATCCAATCTTGGAGCCTTTTCCGGTAATCTGCCGGAGGGGGATTTGATCACGGAGGGCATCTACATCAACTCCATTGCCCCTCCGATGATGCGTGAGTAGTTTACCATAGACCTTCGGGTCCATAGCTAGTAGCTAGATGGCTTCTTCTCTCTCTCTGTTCTTCAATACCATGTTCTTCATGATCTTCATGGAGATCTATCCGATGTAATACTCTTTTGCGGTGTGTTTGTCGAGATCCGATGAATTGTGGGTTTATGATCAGCTTATCTATGAATATTATTTTAATCTTCTCTGAATTCTTATATGCATGATTTCATATCTTCGCAAGTCTCTTCGAGTTATTGGTTTGGTTTGGCCAACTAGATTGGTAATTCTTGCAATGGGAGAAGTGCTTAGTTTTGGGTTCAATCTTGCGATGTCCTCACCCAGTGACAAAGTAGGGGTAGCGAGGCACGTATTTGTATTGTTGCCATCGAGGATAAAAAGATGGGGTTTTCATCATATTGCTTGACTTTATCCCTCTACCTCATGTCATCTTACCTAATGCGTTACTCTGTTCTTCATGAACTTAATACTCTAGATGCAGGCAGGAGTCGGTCGATGTGTGGAGTAATAGTTGTAGATGCAGAATCGTTTCGGTCTATATGCATAATCATTGCCTTGGATATCGTCATAACTATGCGCTTTTCTATCAATTGCTCGACAGTAATTTGTTCACCCACCGTATTATTTTCCTTCATGAGAGAAGCCTCTAGTGAAACCTATGGTCCCCGGGTCTATTTTCCATATTATATTTTCAGATCTATAAACCAAAAATACCAAAAATACTTTGATGCATTCTTTTTAATTTTGTTTTACTTTTCATTTTAGCAATCTTTTATATCTATCTCTATCAGATCTCATCCTTGCAAATAACCGTGAAGGGATTGACAACCCCTTTTAGCGTTGGGTGCAAGAGTTTGATTGTTTGTGTAGGTGCGAAGATTGGGGACTTGCTTGTATCTCCTACTGGATTGATACCTTGGTTCTCAACAATTGAGGGAAATACTTATCTACGTTGCTGCATCACCCTTTCCTCTTCAAGGGAAAACCAACGCAAGCTCAAGAAGTAACAGGGTTTCCGGCTCCGATTCCGACAACCAATCCTAGAGAAGCTACCACTCCAACTCCGACTACAGTCAAGATGAAGGTGTTGCCGGTCTAGCACTCATAGCCTCCAACTCCTATGACATATTTGATTCACCAAATGAAGGAAGTAAAAGTTTTTTCATGGCTAAAGGCCCCAAGGTATCACACCCCGAATACATTGACTTCAATAGTGATGAGGATGATTTATTAGGAGATGATGACTTTCTCTTTGATAAAACTAGTGATGTTAGTCAAAATGAACTTGATAATAATCATGCTAGTCAAGATAAGTCGTGTGATGATGATAAGAAGGAGATTGAGCGTCTAACTTAAGAACTAAACACTCTTAAGTTAGCTCATGAATCTACTCAAGAAGATCATAGAGAGATCTTAAGAACTCATGAGAATCTCGCTCCGAGAAGCTAAATTTAGAGCAAGAGCATGAGTTTCTTAAAGCTATCAATGACGATCTTCGAAAGAAGAGTTCTTCTTATCTTGCCACATGACTACTCTTTTCCACATTCTTTCCACAAGTTAAATCTAAGCAAACTAGTAACAAAGGCAAGAAAGGTTCTTCATCTAGTGGCAACAACACTAATGCAAAATCCAATGATGTTGCTTCTATTAGTTCTATTAATTCCACTAATGATTCTCTTAGCCAAGTTACACTTGAGCAAGAAAACGATTTATTGAAAGGGATTATAGAGAAATGTCTCTACAAGAGTCTTGCCAGATGTAAGCAATTTGAGGAGATTGTACGCAAGCATGGAGGATACCGGAAGAATCATGGAATTGGCTACTTCAACACCAATGGAGTTGAATGGGAAGAAGGTCAATACCCCGAGTCAAAGTTTGTTCCTCAAAGGGAAAAGTATGATCACACTATCCCCAAGGGATCAAAAGATCAAGATGACCTTCCACCACAAGACCACAAGCTCGAGGGCAAGGACAAGCTTCAAGAGGAGATTGACACATTTGAAGATGAATCCCAAGCAATGGTCAAGTGGGTTCCCAAGGCTACTACAAGCTCAACTTCAACAAGTGCTACTTGATATGTCTCCAATGTATCTATAATTTTTGATTGTTCCATGCTCACATATTATCATTCTAGGATACTTTTTGAGTAATAATTTACCAATTTATATTATTTTTTAGCACTAACCTATTGACCCGGTGCCCAGTGCCAGTTCCTGTTTTCTGCATGTTTTTTACTTTCCAGGTTTACAGTACCAAACGAAGTCCAATTGCCCTGAAATATTTTTATGATTTTTTCTGGACCAAAAGAAGACCTGGAAGCTTCGGGAGAAGACCAGAGGCCGCATGAGGGAGGCACAAGCCAACAGGGCGCGCCCAGGGGGGTGTCCGCACCCTGATTGCTTGTCCCTCCCTGGTGGATCTCCTGACCCCGTTCTCTAGCCTAAAAATTCACATATATTCCAAAAACCATAAAGGGCATCCCGAAACTCTTTTTTCGCCGCCGCAAGTCTCTGTTCCGACGAGATCCCATCTGGAGCTCTGTTCCGGCTCCCTGCCGGAGGGGGGATCGATCACGGAGGGCCTATTCATCAACCTTGCTGCCCTCATGATGATGTCTGAGTAGTTCACCAAAGACTTACGGGTCCTTAGTTAGTACCTAGATGACTCTCTCTCTCTCTCTCTTGATCTTCAATACAATAATCATCGCATCTTCGCTTTGACAATCCGATGTAATTCTTTTGTACGGTGCATTTGTTGGGATCCGATGAATTGTGGGTTTATGTTCAGATTATTCATGAAAAGTATTTGAGTCACCTCTGATATATATTATCATTCTTAAGTGCATGATCATTATAACTTCGTGATTCTCTCCGATCTATTGAAATACTTTGGCCAACTAGATTGATATTTCTTCAGTGAGAGGGGTGCCTTGTAGTGGGTTCAATCTGGCGGTGCTCTATATCCCAGTGACAGAAGGGGACAAGGCACGTATTTGTATTGTTGCCACTAACGATAAAACAAGGGGGTTAGTTCATATTAATTGAATTCACTTTGTCTACATCATGTCAATGTTCTCTAAGCATTACTCTGTTTTACTTAATACTTTAGATGCATGCTGGATAGCGGTCGATGGGTGGAGTAATAATAATAGGTGCAGGCAGGAGTCGGCCTATTTTCTTATGGATGTGATGCCTATATACACAAGATCATTGTCGTGAATATCGCATACCTATGATTTCCCAACAGTAATTTGTTTACCCATCGTATGCTTACTTTCATGAGAGATGCTGCTAGGGGAAACTATGGCCCCCGGGTCTATTCACCTATATATTTATAAACACTACAATACCATGCTGCCATTTATTTGTTTTTATTTTATTTTTCAATTTACAATTATCTACTATTATGTACACACTTCACTTGCTTGCAAATAACGAAATCAAGGGGATTGACAACCCTCTTGTCCGCGTTGGGTGCAACTTGTTTGCTCTTTTGTGTGCAGCCGCTGAAGACGGTTGTGGATTGATATTCCTATTGGTTCAATAAACCTTGGTTTCATAACTGAGGGAAATACTTACCCGTAGGGTGCTGCAATTACCCGTTCCTCTCTACGGAAAACCCAACACGGATCACAAGTATCAGGAAGGATTTCTGGCGCCGTTGTCGGGGAATATAATCACCAACTATCAAGTAAACTCACACAAATTATAATTCACTTGTTCTTATTTGTATCTGTTGTTATATTTAGTTTGCTTCATAAAAAACAAAAATACGAAATATTTATATTTTCTTGTTACTAATTTACTTCCTTGCTTACTAGTTTGCTTGTTTTGCTTGCTTGAAAGTTGTAATCATGTCTGAATTGGAGAAAGTTATTGTTGAGAGTGATAGCAAAGATAGTGCTAGTGACTCGGAGAAGGAGAGACCAAAATTTATTGATGCTACTCATGATCCTCCTAAAAATCAAATTCCTAAGAGTAATACTCACACGGTTCTAAAGTTTAAAATCTATGATGTGGGTAGTGGGAACGTTATTGGAAAACATGTTATACAAGATTTTCTTGACTGCTCGGGAGCTATTCCTTTTACTAAAGGAACCATACTTGATGAGACAAATTGTTATGTGGATGCTATTACCATGCTATTATTGAAGCTAGAGATAAAGTTTGTGCACCTCCATCCTATGCTTCAAAAGATATTTTTGGGACTTCCGAGTATACGTAATGCTAAGATTAAGAAATTTGTCACCATTATCCTCATGAATGAATTTGATTATATAGTTTGGGAACCAAGAGATATATTTTCTTTTTATAGAGTAAAATCTGAAGCTCCCCCTATAGAAGTGATCCTACATAATAAAGATGCTTTGCGTATGTTGGAATCTAGTAATTGCCAAGGTTTTAGTGAGAATATGAGGAGGAATGTTCCTCCCGAAGAATTAACGTGAGCTTTATTCCTGCACACTTGTGATAAATTTGAATGGATTGCTAAATGAATTAATGAAGGCTTTAGTGAAGATTGGAATGAAAACACTATTAGGGAACCAATCAATGATGAAATTCATGTCTTATACGAAGATCCCTATGATGATGGTGATGTTAGTGATGATATTATAAACCCTTTTGAACACTTGAGCCCTTTAACTAAATTTGAGAAGGGTGATTTTTTAAGTAAGATTCTGGAAGAGCTGGTTTTTAAGGACATGAAGGGATCCAATACTTGAAACTATGCATTATGCCTAGCTAGGGGCATAAAACGATAGCGCTTGTTGGGAGGCAACCCAATAGTTATCTTTATTTTTGATTTTTACTTTTTGTTTGTGTGTGATAACTTGATTATTCCCTCTATAATTATTGTGTTTTTATCTTTTAATTAATGTTTGTGCCAAGTAAAGCCTTTGGGGCGACTCACAAGATGAGTAGAATTGATACGGTGCAAAAACAGAAACTTTAACGTCCAGTGCAGAATTTCTCCGATTTTACTGGAACTTCTTTTTGATCTGAAGTTTTACAAAGTATTTCTATAAAAATCTTGAGGTTTTCCTAATTTTACAGAATTTTTAGAGTTACAGAAGTATAGGTTCTTTACAGATCTTTACAGACTGTTCTGTTTTAGACATATTCTGTTTTTGCTTGCATAGTTTGCTTGTTTTGATGATGCTATGGATTGTATCGGGGGGTATAAGCCATGGAGAAGTTATAATACAGTACCTATTATTCAATAATGAAATATGAATCAATTTATAACAGTACCTAAAGTATGTGATACGTTGCTTATACTAACGGATCTCACGAAGTTTTGTTGAGTTCTGTGTGATTGAAGGTTTCATGTTTTGGGTGTTATCACGATGGACGAAGGAATAAGGAGTGGCAAGAGTCTAATCTTCGGGATTCCCAAGGCACCCCAAGGTAATATTCTAGGAAGTCTCAAGCGTCTAAGCTTGGGGATGCCCCGGAAGGCATCCCCTCTTTCGTCTCAATCCATCGGTATGTCACTTGGAGCTATATTTTTATTCGTCACAAGATATGAGTTTTGCTTGGAGCGTCATTTGCTTTTGTTTGCTTTTATTTTTAGTTTACCACAATCATCATTTGCTAGACACACCTATCTGAGAGAGACACACCTTCATCATAATTTATTAGAATACTCTATGTGCTTCACTTATATCTTTTGAACTTAGCAGTTGTGCTAGTACTTCACTTATATATTTTTGAGCACGATGGCGTATAGATTTTATAGAAATAATTGCACTCTCATTCTTCACTTATATTTGTTTGAGAGTTAATAAATAGTGATGGAAATTTGCATGGGTCATAAGACTAGTCTAAAAATAATAGGTATTCAATGAGTGATAATCAAAACCATCATGTAGCACATAAAAGAGAAATTGTGGGTTAATGATATTGATGTGGTAATACGAAAAAGGTGTGAGTGCATCATTGTTGATTTGTAGAAGTATTGGTATTAAGAGGTATTAATTTCCCATTTGTATAAATATTAAAAAGGCATGGTGAGGATGTGTGAGCATTTCTATTCCTCATTGAAATCCTAGTGTTGTTTCGGGTCGGAGGCGCGCGATGGTTAACTCCTCCCAACCTCCTCCCTCGGGGCATGCGAGTAGTACTTTGATTTGTGATAAAGTAATAAAACTTTGCAATAAGTATATGAGTTCTTCATGACTAATGTGAAACCATGGACATGCGCAATCTCACCACCTCATATTTTGCTAGCCTCTTCGGTAACGTGCATTGCCCGTTCTCACCTCGAGGACCAGTGCAATTTCGCCGGTGCATCCAAACCCCGTGACATGATACGCTCTGTCACACATAAGACTCATTATATCTTCCTCAACACAGCCACCATACCAACCTATTATGGCATTTCCATAGCCATTCTGAGATATATTGCCATGCAAATTCCACCGTCACATCATATGACTAATTAGTTCATCATCATATTGCTTTGCATGATCATATAGAGCTGACATAGTATTTGTGGCAAAGCCACCGTTCATCATATTTTTTATACATGTCACGCTAGATCATTGCATATCCTGGTACATTGCCAGAGGCATTCGTATCGAGTCATATTTTTTCATAGTTCTTCATATCAAGTTTTCATATTGAGTTGTAAGTAAATAAAAGTGTGATGATCATCATTATTAGAGCATTGTCCCAGTGAGGAAATAAAAATGGTGGAGGCCAAATGAGCCCACCATAAATAAAAAAATGATGAGAGAAAAAGATAGAAGGGACTTTTGTACTACCTTTTACCACACTTGTGCCTCAAAGTGGCACCTTGTTCTTCATATAGAGAGTCGCATGTTATGTCATTTTCATATGCTAGTGGGAATCACTTTTTCATTATTATAAACTTGGCTTGCATATTCCGATGACGGGCTTCCTCAAATGCCCGAGGTATTCATACGCAAGCAAGTTGGATGCACGCCCCACTTAGCTTCATTTGAGCTTTCATACACTTATAGCTCTAGTGCATCATTTGCATGGCAATCTCTACTCCTTGCATTGACATCTATCAATGGGCATCTCCATAGCCCATTGATACGCCTACTTGATGTGAGATTATCTTCTCCTCTTTTACCCCTTTGATACCTGCCACCATACTCTATTCCACCCTTATGCTATGTCCAATGGTTCACGCTCATGTATTGCGTGAAGAATAAAAAGTTGATGCACTTTGAAAAAGTACGATCCAATTGCCTGACTTGGACACCGTGGTGCTTGACATTTGTATTAATGTGGTGAAGACGGAGGCATGCCTTGCTAATACTATAAGATGAATGGGGGTAAACATTCTTTTAGGATCGTATACTTTGAAAGATTGATGATTTTGTTGCTTGTGCCTATAAATATTACTATGTTAATGTTTGTTAATTCATTGTTTCTCAATAGGCATACATGCAAAAGATTAAATATTGGGTACCATGTCACATCAAAAAATTTGTTTTTATCATTTACCAGTCGAGGACGAGCAGGAATTAAGCTTGGGGATGCTGATACGTCTCCGACGTATCTATAATTTTTGATTGTTCCATGCTGAGATATTATCATTCTAGGATACTTTTTCAGTAATAATTTACCAATTTATATTATTTGTGAGCACTAACCTATTGACCCAGTGCCCAGTGCCAGTTTCTGTTTTCTGCGTGTTTTTTACTTTCCAGGTTTACAGTACCAAACGAAGTCCAATTGTCCCGAAACTTTTTTATGATTTTTTCTGGACCAAAAGAAGACCTGGAAGCTTTGGGAGAAGACCGGATGCCGCATGAGGGAGGCACAAGCCAACAGGGCGCGCCCAGAGGGGGTGGTCGTGCCCTGATGTCTTGTCCCTCCCTTGTGGACCTCCTGACCCCGTTCTCTGGCCTACAAATTCACATATATTCCAAAAACCCTAAAGGGCATCCCGAAACTCTTTTACCGCTGCCGCAAGTCTCTGTTCCGACGGGATCCCATCTGGAGCTCCGTTCCGGTACCCTGCCAGAGGGGTGATCGATCACGGAGGGGCTCTTCATCAACCATGCGACCCTCATGATGATGTGTGAGTAGTTCACCACATACCTACGGGTCCGTAGTTAGTACCTAGATGACTCCCTCTCTCTCTTTTGATCTTTAATACAATGATCATCGCATCTTCGCTTTAATCTATCCGATGTAATTCTTTTGTATGGTGCGTTTGTTGGGATCCGATGAATTGTGGGTTTATGTTTCGATTATTCATGAAAAGTATTTGAGTCACCGCTGATATATATTATTATTCTTAAGTGCATGATGGTTAGAGCTTCATAATTCTCTCCGATCTATTGAAATAGTTTGGCCAACTAGATTGATATTTCTTCAGTGAGAGGGGTGCGTTGTAGTGAGTTCAATCTGGCGGTTCTCTATATCCCAGTGACAGAAGGGGACAAAACACGTCTTTGTATTTTTTTCCACGAAGGATAAAACGATGTGGTTAGTTCATATTAATTGAATTCTTTTTGTCTACATCATGTCAATGTTCTCCAAGCATTACTCTGTTTTACTTAATACTCTAGATGCATACTGGATAGCGGTCGATGGGTGAAGTAATAGTAATAGGTGTAGGCAGGATTCGGCCTATTTGCCTATGGATGTGATGCCTATATACACATGATCATTGCCGTGAATATCGCATAACTATGCGCTTTTCTATCAATTGCCCAACAGTAATTTGTTTACCCACCGTATGCTTACTTACATGAGAGATGCCGCTAGGGAAAACTATGGCCCCCGGGTCTATTCACCTATATATTTATAAACGCCACAATACCTTGCTGCCATTTATTTGTTTTACAATTATCTACTATTATCTACACACTTCACTTCCTTGCTAATAACGAGATCAAGGGGGTTGACAACCCTCTTGCCCGCGTTGGGTGCAAGCTGTTTGCTCTTTTGTGTGCAGCCACTGAAGACGGTTGTGGATTGATATTCCTATTGGTTCGATAAACCTTGGTTTCATAACGGAGGGAAATACTTACCCGTATTGTGTTGCAATTACCCGATCCTCTTCACGGAAACTCAACGCAGATCACAAGTATCACTACTTCAACTCCAAGGATCCCCATCAAGTTGATGTGGGTCCCAAAGAAAAAGAACTAGAGAAGTTGTTGAGGGGTGACTCCGCCAACAAATTCACTCACTTTCATCATTGGCAAGAATCATTGCAATCAACTCCAACCTTATGCAATGGTGCAAGGAGTCACAAACCCCTCATAGGTGAGCAAGGGACAAGGTAATTAAAGAATCAATGGACATCATCTAAATGTGCTTCACTCCATGTCCATAGATATCCTTGTATTTGTACCTTGTGTGGGACTAACCCATGTAGGTGAGAAGAGTAAGAAAACAACAAGGATTGCTCCCAAGTCAAGATGATCTTCATCAACTATGAGCTTTCACTACTACAACACCTACATGAAGTCTTCAATGACCAAACCCAAGGTTAGTTTATCCCTCTAAGGGGGGATGTCACATCAAGGGGGAGCTTTACTCTAAGACTTGAGTCGAAGCATCTCTTAAGATGTGAACACATTAAATGCTTTATGTAAAAGTGGTAACCCCACTTGTGCTTAAACGATGAGTATGACCTATGATCAAGTATTCTTACTTGGCTCCTAAGTCAATATACTCATATATAGATGACTCCATCATCTCCAAAGTGCTTGGTAGATACTAGAGTGGTTTTGCATGTTTGCCATATTTCATTTGACATCTTAATGTGTGAGCATGTTGGTATGCATATGTTTAATCATTCAAGGATATCCAATTGTTGTTATTTGGCTTTCATTTTTCTTTGGCCAATTGGATATACAAGAATGCCTAAGTACGAATTCAAGGTCTACTTGGAGAACGGCACTCTCCCAGCAAATGATGCTGAAGTGGAGCACGTGGCCCACCAGTCTGCATCCTATTGCCTCCAAGACAGTAATATCTACAGAAGACGCCCCAACGGCACGGCGTTGCGGAGCATCTCCGAAGAACAAGGTCGCGAGCTGCTCGCTGACATACATGGTGGAGACTATGGCCATCATTCCTCATCACGCGCCCTTGTTCGCAAGGTGTTCCGCAGCGGCTTCTACTGGCCCACAGCACTTAAAGACGCCACCGAGCTCGTATGATCCTGTGAAGCCTGTCAATTCCACGCCATGCAGACCCATCAGCCAGCACAAGGACTCTAGACTATCCCCCTCATGTGGCCCATTGCGGTCTGGGGGCTGGATATCCTGGATCCCTTCCCTCGCACAGCTGGAGGCAACCGCTACCTCTACGTCGTCATCGATAAGTTCACCAAGTGGGCAGAAGTGGAGCATGTACACTCCATCCCAGCGCAATTTACTGTCATGTTCATCAAGGGCTTGGTGTGTCGCTTCGGCGTCCCCAACCGCATCATCACCGACAACGGTTCACAATTCACGAGCGGCCTCTTCAGGTCCTACAGTGACAACCTCGGCATGCAGATCTGCTACGCCTCTGTGGCTCACCCGCAAAGGAACGACCAGGCCAAGCATGCTAACGTTGAGGTCCTCAAAGGCCTCAAGACAAGAAGCTTTGGCAAGAAGCTCGTGATACGTCTCCAACGTATCTATAATTTTTGATTGTTTCATGCTGATATATTATCATTCTAGGATACATTTGGGTCTTTATTTACCAATTTATAATATTTTTTAGCACTAACCTATTGACCCAGTGCCTAGTGTCAGTTGTTGTTTTCTGCATGTTTTTGCCTTTTCAGGTTTACTGTACCAAACGAAGTCCATTTGCCACGAAACTTTTTGATGATTTTTTCTGGACTATATGAAGACCTAGAAGCTTCGGAAGGAAACCAGGAGGCGCACGAGGGCCCCACCACACATCAAGGCGCACCCTAGGGCGGGGCGCGCCCTGATATGTGGTGGCCCCCTCGGGCACCTCCCGACGTCCCTCTTCGGCCTATAAATTCCCTAATATCCTAAAAACTAAGGTGGCAGTACCGAAACCCTTTTCCTGCCACCGCAAGTCTCTGTTCCATCGCGAGGCCATTTGGAGCTCCGTTCCGGCACCCTGCCGGAGGGGGGATCGACCACAGAGGGCCTCTTCATCAACCTTGCTGCCCTCATGATGATGTGTGAGTAGTTCACCACAGACCTACGGTTCCATAGCTAGTACCTAGATGGCAATCTCTCTCTTATGATCTTCAATACAATGGTCATCGCATCTTCGCTTTGATCTATCAGATGTAATCCTATTGTGCGGTGTGTTTGTTGGGATCCGATGAATTGTGGGTTTATGTTCATATTATTCATGAAAAGTATTTGAGATGCCTCTGATTATATTATCTCTTAAGTGATGATCATTATAGCTTCGTAATGCTCTCCGATCTATTGATATGCTTTGGCCAAGTAGATTGATATTTCATCGGTGGGAGTGGTGCGTTGTGGTAGGTTCAACCTGGTGAGTTTCTATATCCCAGTGACAAAGTAGGGGATAAGATGCATCTTTGTGTTGTTGCTACTAAGGATAAAATGATGGGGTTCATTCATATTGTTTGAGTTTACTTTGTCTACATCATGTCATCGTTCTCCAAGCATTACTCTGTTTTACTTAATACTCTAGATGCATGCTGGATAGCGGTCGATGAGTGGAGTAATAGTAATAGGTGCAGGTAGGAGTCGGCCTATTTGCTTATGGACGTGATGCCTATATATACATGATAATTTCCGTGAATATCGCATAACTATCCGCTTTTCTGTCAATTGCCCAACAGTAATTTGTTACCCACCGTATGCTGCCTACATGAGAGATGCCGCTAGGGAAAACTATGGCCACCGGGTCTATTCACTTATATATTTACAAACGCTACAATTACCTTGCTGCCTTTATTTACTTTTTATTTTTTTGCAATTTATATTTATCAACAATTATCTACACAACTCATTTGCTTGCAAATAACGAGATCAATGGGATTGACAACCCTCTTGCCCACGTTGGGTGCAAGTTGTTTGTTCATTTGTGTGCAGCCGCTGAAGACGGTTGAGGATTGATATTCATATTGGTTCGATAAACCTTGGTTTCATAACTGAGGGAAATACTTATCCGCTTTGTGCTGAAATTTACCTGTTCCTCTTCACAGAAAACCCAACGCGGATCACAAGTTTCAGGAAGGATTTGTGGCGCCGTTGCCGGGGAATATCATCATCGACTACCAAGTAACTTCACACAAATTTTTATTCACTTGTTCTTCTTTTTATTTACTGTTATATTTATCTTGTCTTGTAAAATTCAAAAATACAAAAGTGTTTATCATTTGCTTGTCACTAGTTAGTTCTTCGTCATGGCTAGTTCTTCTTCCGCTCGCTTTACTCCCATTGATGATTTAGTAAATTTCAAACAAAGGGGAGGAGAAAGCTTAAAAGATGCATGGTATAGGATTTGCTTTGCTCAAAATAAAGCAACTAAAAATTTATCCACTACTACCTTGCTTCACAATTTTTATGTTGGTGTGACCACTTGGTATGGGTTTGTACTTGACACCATCACCGGTGGGAATTTCTTAATGTGTCGCACCTTGGATGCCTACACCGCAATTGAAAATCTTGTAGGGACACCACCTATTATTTTTAATGAAACAAATTTGACCTTGGAACATGTTATGCAAAGGCTTGATGCTATTGAAAAGAATATGGTCACAAACAAACCAATTGAGAAGTTGGATAAAAAACTTCATAATAATATCACTCAACATGGGTCACGAGTAGGAATGACTTTGAAAACCTTAAAGGAAAAAGACACTACTATTGATGAGAGGATAGAACAAGGTTTGAATAGAATTGATAAAATGGAAGAGGTCGTTGAAAAAGTAGGTTCCGCCTTCACACCTTCTAAATCTAATGCTAGTACCTCTCACAACAAAAACCCCATGTTCATATACATTCCCAAGAACATTAGTACACCTCCTACCAAAAGGAACGAGCATCTAAAGATGATTAGTGTTCATCCCAACTTTATAAATTTGATAAAGGATCCTATTGCCAAGTCTCCTATTTCCCCTATTATCCATGGTTGTGTTATTAAGGAGCTCGATGTCAAAGATGACAATACTTGAAACTATGCATTATGCCTAGCTAGGGGCATAAAACAATAGCGCTTGTTGGGAGGCAACCCAATAGTTATCTTAAATTTTTGCTTTAAACTTTCTGTTTATTTTTAATAGCATGATTATTTCCTCTGTAATGATTATGTTTTTGTGTTTAAATTAGTGTTTGTGCCAAGTAAAGCCTTTGGGATGACTCACAAGATGAGTAGAATCGATGCTGAAACAAAATAGAAACTTTTGACTCCAGTACAGGAATTTTCATTTTTTACTGGAGCGTGATAATGATCTGAAATTTTTACAAAGTGTTTATATATAAATTTTGGAGGTTTTCCTAATGTTTCAGAATTTTTAGAGTTACATAAGTATAGGCTCTCTACAGATTGCTACAGACTGTTCTGTTTTAAATAGATTCTGTTTCGCTTGCATAGTTGCTTATTTTGATTATGCTATGGATTGTATCGGGGGGTATAAGCCATGGAGACGTTATAATACAGTACCTATTATGCATTTATGAAATTTCAATCAATTTAAAACAGTACTTAAAGTATGCAATATGTTTCTTATACTAACGGATCTCACGAGGTTTTTGTTGAGTTTTGTGTGATTGAAGTTTTTCAAGTTTTGGGTGTTATCTTGATGGACAAAGGAATAAGGAGTAGCAAGAGACTAAGCTTGGGGATGCCCAAGGAACCCCAAGGTAATATTTTAAGGGAGACTCAAGCGTCTAAGCTTGGGGATGCCCCGGAAGGCATCCCCTCTTTCGTCTCAAATCCATCGGTATGTCACTTGAAGCTATATTTTTATTCGTCACATAATATGAGTTTTGCTTGGAGAATCGTTTGCTTTTGTTTGCTTTTACTTTCAGTTTTCCACAATCATTGTTTTCTGGACACACCTATTTAAGAGAGACACACCTTCATCACAATTTGTTAGAATACTCTATGTGCTTCACTTATATCTTTTGAGCTTAGCAGTTGATCTAGTACTTCACTTATATCTTTTTGAGCATGGTGGCGTGTAGATTTTATAGAAATAATTTCACTCTCGTTCTTCACTTATATTTGTTTGAGACTTAATAAATAGTGATGGTAATTTGCATGGTCCGTAAGACTAGTCCAAAAATATTAGGTATTGAATGAGTGATAATCAAAACCATCATGTAGCACATATAAAGAAATTGTGGGTCAATGATATTGATGTAGTAATATGAAATAGGTGTGTGTTCATAATTCTTAAACCATAGAAGTGTTGATATTAAGAAAGGTTGACCTTTTTGTTCATCTAAAAATTAAAGAGGCATGGTGATGATGTGTGAGCATTTCTATTCCTGGTTGAAATCCTAGTGTTGTTTCGGGTCGAAAGCACGCGATGGTTAACTCCTACCAACCTCTTCCCTCGGAGCATGCGATTAATACTTTGATTTATGATAAACTAATAAAACTTTGCAATAAGTATATGAGTTCTTTATGACTAATGTGAAACCATGGACATACGCAATCTCACCTTTTTCATAATTTGCTAGCCTCTTCGGTACCGTGCATAGCCCGTTCTCACCTCGAGGATCGGTGCAACTTTCGCCGGTGCATCCAAACCCCGTGACATGATATGCTCTGTTGAACATAAGCCTTATTATATCTTCCTCAAAACATCCACCATACCTACCTATCATGGCATTTCCATAGCCATTCCGAGATATATTGCCATGCAAATTCCATCGTCACTTCACATGACTAGTTCGTTCATTGTCATATTGCTTTGCATGATTATATAGAGCTGACATAGTATTTGTCGCAAAGCCACTTTCATAATGTTTTTGATACATGTCACGCTAGATCATTACACATCCTGGTACACTGCCAGAGGCATTCATACAGAGTCATATCTTCATATCAGTTCTCCATGTTGAGTTGTAAGTAAATAAAACTGTGATGATCATCATTATTAGAGCATTGTCCCAGTGAGGAAAGAATGATGGAGACGATGATTCTCCCATAAGTCGAGATGACAATCTGGATGAACATAAAGATGGGAGAGGCCAAATGAGCCCACCATCCATTCAAAAAAAAGAGAGAGAGAAAATGAGAGAAGGGACTTTGCTACTATCCTTTACCACACTTGTGGCTTAAAGTGGCACCATGTTCCTCATGTAGAGAGTCTCATGATATATCACTTTCATATGCTAGTGGGAATTACCTATTCATTATTACAAACTTGGCTTGTGTATTCCTTTGACGGGCTTCCTCAAATGCTCGAGGTCTTCATGAGCAAGCAAGTTGGATGCACACCCCACTTAGCTTCATTTGAGCTTTCATACACTTATAGATCTAGTGCATCATTTGCATGGCAATCCCTACTCCTTGCATTGACATCTATCGATGGGCATCTCCATAGCCCGTTGGTATGCCTAGTTGATGTGAGACTATCTTCTCCACTTCCTACCCCTTTGATATCTACCACCATATTCTATTCCACTTAAATGCTATGTCCAATGGCTCACGCTCATGTATTGCGTGAAGAATAAAAGGTTGATGCATATTGAAAAAGTACGAACCAATTGCCTGAGTTGGACACCATGGTGCTTAACATTTGTATTAATGTGGTGAAGATGGAGCCATGCCTTACTAATACAATAAGATGAATGGGGGGTAAACATTTCTTAAGGATCGTATACTTTTAAGAATTAACAATTATGTTTCTTACATTTAAATTATTGCTATGTTAATATTTGTTGATTCATCTTTTCTCAATGAGCATACATGCAAAAGATTACATAGTGGATAGCATTTCACATCAAAAATTATGTTTTTATCATTTACCTACTCGAGGACGAGCAGGAATTAAGCTTGGGGGTGATTGGTATGTCTCCAATGTATCTATAATTTTTTATTGATCCATGCTGATATATTATCATTCTTGGATACTTTTTGGGTCTTTATTTACCAATTTCTTATATTTTTGAGCACTAACCTATTAACCCAGTGCCCAGTGCCAGTTGCTGTTTTCTGCGTGTTTTTGCCTTTTCAGGTTTACTGTACCAAACAAAGTCCAGTGACCTAGAAGCTTCGGAAGGAAGCCAGGACGCGCACGAGGGCCCCACCACACATCAGGGCGTGCCCTGGGGGCGCGCCCTGATATGTGGTGGCCCCCTCGGGCACCTCCCGATGTCTCTCTTCGGCCTATAAATTCTCTAATATCCTAAAAACCCTGGAGGCAGTCCCGAAACCCTTTTTCCGCCGCTGCAAGTCTCTGTTCCGTCGCGAGGCCATCTGGAGCTCCGTTCCGGCACCCTGCCGGAGGGGGGATCGACCACGGAGGGCCTCTTCATCAACCTTGCTGCCCTCATGACGATGTGTGAGTAGTTCACCATAGACCTACGGGTCCATAGCTAGTACCTAGATGGAAATCTCTCTCTCTCTCTTATGATCTTCAATACAATGGTCATCGCATATTCGCTTTGATCTATCCGATGTAATCCTATTGTGCGGTGTGTTTTTTGGGATCCGATGAATTGTGGGTTTATGTTCAGATTATTCATGAAAAGTATTTGAGATGCCTATGAGTTATATTATCTCTTATGTGCATGATCATTATAGCTTCGTAATGCTCTCCGATCTATTGATATGCGTTGGCCAAGTAGATTGATATCTCATCGGTGGGAATGGTGCGTTGTGGTAGGTTCAACCTGGCGAGTTTCTATATCCCAATGACAAAGTAGGGGACAAGATGCGTCTTTGTGTTGTTGATACTAAGGATAAAACGATGGGGTTCATTCATATTGTTTGAGTTTACTTTGTCTACATCATGTCATCGTTCTCCAAGCACTACTCTGTTTTACTTAATACTCTAGATGCATGCTGGATAGCGGTCAATGAGTGGAGCAATAGTAATAGGTGCAGGCAGGAGTCGACCTATTTGCTTATGGACGTGATGCCTATATATACATGATCATTGCTGTGAACATCGCATAACTATCCGCTTTTCTGTCAATTGCCCAACAGTAATTTGTTACCCACCGTATGCTGCCTACATGAGAGATGCCGCTAGGGAAAACTATGGCCCCGGGTCTATTCACTTATATATTTACAAACGCTACAATTACCTTGCTGCCTTTAATTACTTTTTATTTGTTTTGCAATTTATACTTATCAACAATTATCTACACAACTCATTTGCTTGCAAATAACGAGATCAAGGGGATTGACAACCCTCTTGCCCGCGTTGGGTGCAAGTTGTTTGTTCATTTGTGTGCAGCCACTAAAGACGGTTGAGGATTGATATTCCTATTGGTTAGATAAACCCTGGTTTCATAACTGAGGGAAAGAATTATCCGCTTTGTGTTGCAATTACCCGTTCCTCTTCACGGAAAACCCAACACAGATCACAAGTATCAGCTCGCAGCCTGCGGTAAAGGTTGGCTCGACGAACTCCCGTTCATGCTATGGTCGATACGCACAACAGCGACCAAGCCTACCGGTGAAACTCCCTTCTTCCTAGTGTATGGTACGGAAGCGGTCCTTCCTACTGAGCTCAAGCATGGGTCCCCGCGGGTCTTGGCCTTCAACGAGAACAACCAAGACGACCTGCGAGAAGTTGATATCCTCCTCCTCAAGGAAGCACTGTAGGATCACTAGAAGTGTGTCTAGAGGGGGGGTGAATAGACTACTAGCAGGAATTTAAAACCTAACCTTTTCCCAAGTTAATTGGTTGGCAGATTTTAACAATTATAGCAAGTCCAGCACACCCTACACATGCATGTCAACAAGTATGGCAGCGGAAAGTAAAGACATTGCACATGAAGTAAAGAGTTGAGATAGGAAGATCAAACACATGAGGGACGTGAAGATTTTTCCCGTGGTTCCGATTGGTGGTGCTATCGTACGTTCACGTTTATGGAGTCTTCAACCCACGGAGGGTAACGGTCGCGAGAGTCCACGGAGGGCTCCACCCATAAGGGTCCACGAAGTAGCAACCTTGACTATTCCATAACGGCTTTCGTCCACGAAGGACTAGCCTCACTATGGGTAGATCTTCACGAAGTAGGCGATCTCCTTGCCCGTACAAACTTCTTGGTTCAACTCCACAACACGAAGTAGGAGGCTCCCAAGCGACACCTAACCAATCTAGGAGGCACCACCCTCCAAAAGGTAATAGGCTCGGCAATGTCGATGAACTCCTTGCTCTTGTGCTTCAAGATGATAGACTCCTCAACACACAATCACTCTCTCATAGATTTGGCTATGGTGGAAGAGATTGATTTGGTGGAAAGCAACTTGGGGAGGCTAGAGATCAAGATTCATATGGATGGAGTGGAATAGCTTGATCTCAACACATGAGTAGGTGGCTCTCTCTCAGAAAATGTGATGGGGCAAGTATGGAATAGTTCTGAGTGCTTCTCTTCCGAGTGGGTGGTGGTGAAGGGGTATATATAGGCATCCCCAAAAATCCAACCGTTACACCTAAAGTGACCAACTCGGTAACACCGATGTGTGAATCTCGGTGGTATCGAAGTGACCAAAAGGCAGTAACTTTTGAATCTTGGTGTGACCGATATATAATTCTTGGTGGTACCAATTAGGTAACCAACGGTCAGATTGCGCAACTCGGTGACGCCGATTTTCATATCTCGGTGGTACCGATTCTTGACCATGGCTTACCAGAGAGTTGGTCCAGAAACTCGGTGGCGCCGATTCACAATTCTCGGTGGTACCGATTCTTGTGAATGGCTATCCAGAGAGTTGGTCCAAAACTCGGTGAGACCGACTGGCAAAACTCGGTGGTACCGAAGACTGGAAATAGCTAAACAGAAAGTTGGAAACTGAACTCGGTGGCACCGATGCAGAATCGGTTGCACCTACTGGCTAGGGTTTGGCATGGGTCTGTCTGAGTTTGGAAATCGGTGGGACCGAGTGGGAATTGTTGGTTGCACTGATTTTGGATATTTGGCTTTGGACAGATTTTTGTGGAAGAGCTTGTGGGTGTTTTTGGTGACTATCACTTGTGCACGTGGAGCATCTTGTTCACCAACAGTACCTTACCCCCTTTTAATAGTATTGGCTTTCCTATGGACTCAAAGTGATTTCTCACAAAGTAAAATGTAGAGTCTTCTTGCTTGAAGCTTTGCCAATCCATTTCCTTGCATCTTGGGGTATCTCCACAATCCTTTTGCCAACCCATCTCTGTGGACTTCATCTGAAATACACTAGGTAAAAGTATTAGTCCAAGAGATAATGTATGTTGTCATGAATTATCAAAACCACCAAGGGAGCATATTGTGCTTTCAATCTCCCCCTTTTTGGTAATTGATGACAACATACAATCAAAGCTTCAAATAGAGATATGCATGGATATAATGAAGACTTTGAGAGACACATGACTTAGACTTGCTCCCCCTAAATGTGTGCAATCCCTTTAAAGGATAGTTGCTTTGGAATGCATGGACACACATATAGTAGAAGGGATATAATGAGTCATGTGTATCTTGGCTATATGCATCAAAATATATGAATGAGGTGTATCCTTGTTCAAGACTTCACTCTTGCAAACAATATGTGCAAGAAGCAAGAGATCATCTTGATCAAAGATATGATGCATATACTTACCTTGAGTTCTTAAGCATTCTTGTAGTAGAAACACACTTGAGAAAACAATGTTAGGGAACACAAGAGTATTCTACTAATCAAAAGGCAATAGAACTCAAAAGTACCAAGATATGGAGAACATATAGAAGATTGTATTCCTTAAGATTGATATGTCTCCAAGATCATTTAGATATTTCTCCCCTAGATATGAAAATAGTAGATCATCCTCTCCCCATGAATCTTAGCATGTAGATCTTGGGATTGGATAGGTTGAGAAAGGTCTAACATGAGTAGTCAAATGAAATAACATCCTTTCTTCCAAACATATTTTTCTCCCCCTACTTTGGTATTCTCACCTTGTCTATATAAGTATAAACTTTGCATATTCTCCCCCTTGATTATATCTCCCCCTTTGCATAAGCATGTATCTCCCTCTTTAGCTTTGAAGCTTTGGTATTTCTCCCCCTTTGGCATTAATTTCCTAAAAGGTCTTACATAGGGTCAGATACAGGGATCATTTATTAAGTAGGGATCCTTGAGAACAGGGGTCATAGAATGTAGGGTTCATAGAAATGAAAATTATAGATTAAAAACGGAGGGAATCATTGAAAATAATTTCTCTCCCTTTGGCTAAACTGAGAGCTTGTAAGACTTCTCCTCCTTTGAGTTAGGGATCCTTGAATAAAGTTTCTCCCCTCCCACTTTTTTTAAAATGAAGGGTTCATCGAAGAATTGAAAATATCACAATAAGATCACTAAGGAAACAAAGATTCACTAACATGAACACAGACTGGAGAAGATATCAAATCGGTGGCTCCGAGATAAACAAGTCGGTGGTACCGAGATGTTGTTTTGCAGCTCATCTGCTAATTCGGTAGGACCGAGTTATTTGTCTCGGCGGCTCCGAGGCTAAAACAGAAACTTGGCAATGTTTGAGAAACTTGCAAATAAATTTAGAAAACTTGTAACAAAGTGTCAAGATGATTTTCAAAGGAAATGCAAAAGACTTTACAAAAAGATATCTACTAGAGAAAATTTGAGTGGTTCCAAGAAATCTTGCAAATAGAGAATGAACCAAACTAGATTCTTAACTAGATGATGGGCGGTGACTAGGTCACCTATATTAGAGTATATTGACTTAGGAGCCAAGCAAGAATACTTGATCATAGGCCATACTCATCTTTAAGCTCAAAATGGGGTTACCATCTTTCGATTAAACATTTTAATGTCTTCATATCACTTGAGTTGCTTTAGCTCATGACTTGGAGTAAAGCTTTTTCAAGGATATGAGTACATACCTTTGAGTGATGTTGATGACGTGGCTTGTAGGTGAACTTGTTGAGGATGCTCGATGTTGATGAAGATCATCTTGAGTTGGGAGCAATCCTTCTCGTTTTAGTACACTTGTCACCTACATAGGTTAGTCATGCAAGGAAGAACAATAAATATCCATTTGACATGATACCAATTGAGAATTAGCAATTATGATCACATCAAATATATGTCAAGGATATGATTTTATTGTCTTCTTCCTTCCATCATCAAGAGAGGTTGTGGATACTTGGTCATGACAAGATTGCTTATGATTGGAGTTGATGGCAATCTTGTGGAATGAAGTTCTTCCAAGTACCTACAAAAGGTTAGTTGCAATACAAGGGAGCATAGAATTCCATGGTATAAGATAACATGTTAAGAGTATTATGGAAGTATCAAGTAAGCTCATGCCCTTGCATGCAACCGAGTGAGTCTAGCTCAAGTTTGAAGCATCAATGATGTTCAACTCACTCCTCAAGTGACAAAACACTTTCTCATCAAGTGGCTTAGTAAAGATATCGGCCAATTGCTTGTTAGTGCGAACATGCTTAAGATCAATATCTCCTTTGGCAACATGATCACGAATGAAATGATGTCTAACTTGAATATGTTTAGTTCGAGAATGTTGCACAGGATTATGACCAATTTTAATAGCACTTTCATTGTCACAAAGTAATGGAACATTTTTAACATGGATTCCATAATCCTTAAGCGTTTGTGTCATCCATAGTAATTGAGCGCAACACGATCCGGCAGCAATATACTCAGCTTCGGCAGTAGATAGAGATACCGAGTTTTGTTTCTTGGAGGACCAAGACATAAGAGATCTACCCAAAAATTGACAAGTACCCGAGGTGGATTTTCTATCAACCTTGTCACCGGCATAGTCCAAATCGGAATAGCCAATAATGTTAAAGGAAGATCCCTTGGGATACCAAATGCCAAAGTTTGGTCTTTGTATCCAATATCTCACAATACGTTTCACGGCCAAAAGATGACACTCTTTAGGTGCAGCTTGATATCTAGCACACATGCAAACACTAAGCATAATATCGGGACGGGAGGCACATAGATATAGCAATGAACCAATCATAGATCGATAAACCTTTTGATCAACCGGTTCGTCCTCCTTGGTAAGATCAACATGTCCACTAGTAGGCATAGGAGTTTTCATACCTTTGCACTCTTGCATGTTGAACTTCTTGATCAAGTCCTTGGTATACTTGGTTTGAGAGATGAAAGTTGCTTCTGTAGTTTGCTTGATTTGCAAACCAAGAAAGAATTTCAGCTCACACATCATGGACATCTCATACTTCTCGGACATCAACCTTCCAAATCTTTCACTAAATTGTGGGTTAGTAGATCCAAAGATAATATCATCCACATAGATTTGGCACACAAATAATTAACCATTAATTCACCATTAACCCTTTTCAATGAGAAACTTCGTTAAGCATTTATACCAAGCACGTGGAGCTTGCTTAAGACCATAAAGAGCTTTACGAAGCTTCTAAACATGATTAGGTTTCTTGGGGTTCACAAAACCAGGGGGTTGTTTAACATAGACCTCTTCTTCAATATCACCATTTAAAAAGGCACTTTTAATGTCCATTTGATAAAGCGTGATATCATGGTGATTAGCATAAGCAAGAAGAATGCGAATAGCTTCAAGTCTAGCGACGGGGGCATAGGTCTCACCGTAGTCCATACCTTCGACTTGCGTATATCCTTGGGCTACGAGACGTGCCTTGTTGCGTACGACTTGACCGTCTTCATCTTGCTTGTTCCGAAACACCCATTTGGTTCCTATGATGTTGTGCTCGTCCTTGGGCTTCTCCACGAGTGTCCACACTTCGTTCCTCTCGAAGTTGTGAAGCTCTTCATGCATTGCGTTCACCCAATCCGGGTCTTCAAGAGCTTGTTCTACCTTCAAGGGTTTAATGCTAGAGATGAAAGAATAATGCTCACAAAAATTAGCTAAGCGAGTTTTAGAGCGAGTGATTCTCCCGGTTTGTATGTCACCAAAGATTTGGTTTAGAGGATGGTTCTTGGTCACTCTTGCTCGAACTCGGGGTAGCTTAGGCTTGTTGGACGGTGGAGCTTCTTCATCGTCATCATCTCCTTCATCTTCGTTCTTGTTGAAGGTGTCGTTCCCTTGAGGTGGTGGTGAAGGAGGTTGTGGTGGATCTTCATGATGTACTTCCTCCTCTTCATCATCTTGTTGTGTACCGCTCATGGATGCTGATACGTCTCCATCGTATCTACTTTTCCAAACTCTTTTGCCCTTGTTTTGGACTCTAATTTGCATGATTTGAATGGAACTAACCCGGACTGACGCTGTTTTCAGCAGAATTGCCTTGGTGTTATTTTTGTACAGAAATAAAAGTTCTCGGATTGACCTGAAAATTTACGGAGAATATTTTTGGAATTAATAAAAAATACTGGCGAAAGAATCAACCGGAGGGGGTCCACCACCTGGTCACAAGCCAGGGGGGCGCGCCCCCCTGTCTTGTGGGCCGCCTGGAGCTCCTCCGACCTCAACTCCAACTCTATATATTCCTATTCGGGGAGAAAAAAATCAAGGAGAAGAGTTCATCACGTTTTACGATACGGAGCCGCCGCCACCTCCTGTTCTTCCTCGGGAGGGCAGATCTAGGGTCCGTTTTAGGCTCCGGAGAGGGGAAATCGACGCCGTCGTAATCACCAACCATCCTTCATCACCAATTTCATGATGCTCTCTGCCGTTCGTGAGTAATATCATCGTAGGCTTGCTGGACGGTGATGGGTTGGATGAGATTTACCATGTAATCGAGTTAGTTTTGTTAGGGTTTGATCCCTAGTATCCACTATGTTCTGAGATTGATGTTGTTATGACTTTGCTATGCTTAATGCTTGTCACTAGGGCCCGAGTGCCATGATTTCAGATCTGAACCTATTATGTTTTCATGAATATATATGTGTTCTTGATCCTATCTTGCAAGTTGTAGACACCTATTACGAGTTATGATCCGCATCCCCCAGGGTGACAATAACTAGGATTCTTTGCGGTGATTACCGTAGTTTGAGGAGTTCATGTATTCACTAAGTGCTAAAGCTTTGGTCCGGTTCTCTATTAAAAGGAGGCCTTAATATCCCTTAGTTTCCATTAGGACCCCGCTGCCACGGGAGGGTAGGACAAAATATGTCATGCAAGTTCTTTTCCATAAGCACGTATGACTATATATGGAATACATGCCTACATTACATTGATGAATTGGAGCTAGTTCTGTGTCACCCTATGTTATAACCGGTGCATGATGAATGCCATCCGATATAATTATCCATCACTGATCCATTGCCTACGAGCTTTCAATATTGATCTTTGCTAAGTTACTTTTCCGTTGCTACTGTTACAATCACTACAAAACCGCTACTGTCACTTTGCCATTGTTATCGTTACTTCCATACCACTTTGCTACTGAATACTTTGCTGCAGATACTAAGTCTTTCAGGTGTGGTTGAATTGACAACTCAGCTGCTAATACTCAAGAATATTCTTTGGCTCCCCTTGTGTCGAATCAATAAATTTGGGTTGAATACTCTACCCTCGAAAACTGTTGCGATCCCCTATACTTGTGGGTTATCAGATGCCTCCATGTCATGTTGAGGTTCACCTTGACATGAAGTAGGGGCTTCCACTTGAGTTGACGAAGTACTTTCCTTCACCTCCATGGGACGAATCTTGCTGATGGACAAGTCTTGAATAGCTTCCGAAGGGTCCTTATCTCCTACATCATTTGGCAATTGTTCGACTTGCGAACCATTAGATTCATCAAACTTCACATCTACCGTCTCTTCAACTTTTCGAGTGAAGTTGTTGTAGACACGGTAAGTGTGAGAGTTCGATCCGTAACCAAGTAGGAATCCTTCATGAGATTTAGGAGCAAATTTAGTACGGCGATGCTTATCAAGAATGTAGCACTTTGAGCCGAATACCCGAAAGTATCCAACTTGGGGTTTGTTACCGGTGAGTAGATCGTATGCCGTTTTACCGAGAAGCTTGTGCAAGTAGAGTCGGTTTGTGGCATGACATGCTGTTTCCACGGCTTCTGCCCAAAAGTGTCTTGGCGTCTTGTATTCGTCAAGCATCGTTCTTGCCATCTCAATAAGAGTTCGGTTCTTCCTCTCAACAACTCTATTTTGTTGAGGCTTGTATGTAGCCGAGAACTCATGTGAAACACCTTCTTCATCAAGAAAGGTATCCACATGGGTGTTCTTGAACTCCGATCCGTTATCGCTCCGAACCTTCTTGATCTTCACTTCAAACTGATTTTGCGCTTTGCGAGCGAAGTTCTTGAAGATCTTTTGTACCTGCGACTTAACATCAAGAAAGAATACCCACATAAATCTGGAAAAATCATCAACTATAACTAGACCATAGGAATTTCCACCGAGACTTTTGTAAACATTGGGAGCAAAAAGATCCATGTGAAGTAACTCGAGTGGTCTCCTAGTAGTCATGATATTCTTTACGGGATGACTTCCACCTACTTGCTTTCCAGCTTGACAAGCACTACAAAGTCTATCTTTGTCAAAGATAACATCTTTAACACCAAGTATATGATCACCTTTGATAAGCTTGTCTAGATTACGCATGCCAACATGTCCTAGTCTTCTATGTCAAAGCCAACCTTTAGAAGATTTTGCAATAAGACAAGTACGAGGTTTGGATCTCTTAGTGAAATCGATAATGTATAGATCACCTCTACGGAAACCGGTAAAGACCATTTTATGATTATCTTGACGAAACACTTGGCAATCTACTTTCGTGAATAGCACATTAAAACCAAAGTCGGCAACTCTAGATACGGAAAGAAGATTGTAGCCAAGGGATTCAACAAGCATGACGTTTTGAATAGAGATATCATGGGATATGGCCACCTTACCAAGACCAAGTACCTTACCCTTGGAGTTGTCTCCAAACGTTACGTACCTTCGCGGTCCATGGTTTGGTGTGATCTCTTCAAACATTTCTCTATCTCCGGTCATATGATCGGTGCATCCGCTATCGAGAATCCACTCTTTTCCTCCGGACATGTAATCTTTGAAGTTTGCCATAAGACTTAGATTCTTCATGATCTTCTCATGCTCGATGTCGAACAACTCATCTTCATCATAGTAGCCATGTTCCACATTGTCATCATCAAGTGGGAAATCCTAGTCACAAAGACCAAGAGATTCATTAAGGTTGTGATCATGACAATGTTCAAATTTATGAATTCGAATGGCTTCTACAATGATGTTGTTGATAGTTATGGCATCTCCTTTAGCACGCATGAGGTCTCTAAGCTCAAATAGATAGTCATCAAACTTGGGATCACTAGGTGTCATTTTGTGAAAGGCAATAGTTTTATGAAGAATTTCATCAAGACTACTCAATGAATAACTTGGATATCGTTTCTCCAAGTCGTTCCACAAAGTATAAGCACATTCAAAATTCTTCATTTGATTAAGCACAATTCTAGGCAATCCTCTAACGATAAGATTGACAGTTCTAAGATTGCATAGCATATCAATTTCCTCTTCGTGTGTGGGATGTAGAGGATCAATGGGAGGTACATAGGGGCTCTTAATATACTTGCTCAATTGAAATTCATTAAACAACTCAAGCATCATATGTTTCCATTGACTATAGTACTCCCCATCAAGAATAGGCACTCTACAACTCAAACTTCCTATACTAGACACATCCATCTTCCTCCACGGTGATGAAATCGAAGCAATGGAGACCAATGCTCTGATACCACTTGTAGGATCACTAGAAGTGTGTATAGAGGGGGGTGAATAGACTACTAGCAGGAATTTAAAACCTAACCTTTTCCCAAGTTAATTGGTTGGCAGATTTTAACAATAATAGCAAGTCTAGCACACCCTCCACATGCATGTCAACAAGTATGGCAGCGGAAAGTAAAGACATTGCACATGAAGTAAAGAGTTGAGATAGGAAGATCAAACGCATGAGGGACACGAAGATTTTTCCCGTGGTTCCGATAGGTGGTTCTATCGTACGTCCACGTTTATGGAGTCTTCAACCCATGGAGGGTAACGGTCGCGAGAGTCCACGGAGGGCTCCACCCATAAGGGTCCACGAAGTAGCAACCATGACTATTCCATAACGGCTTCCATCCACGAAGGACTAGCCTCACTATGGGTAGATCTTCACGAAGTAGGCGATCTCCTTGCCCGTACAAACTTCTTGGTTCAACTCCACAACACGAAGTAGGAGGCTCCCAAGAGACACCTAACCAATCTAGGAGGCACCACCCTCCAAAAGGTAATAGGCTCGGCAATGTCGATGAACTCCTTGCTCTTGTGCTTCAAGATGATAGACTCCTCAACACACAATCACTCTCTCACAGATTTGGCTATGGTGGAAGAGATTGATTTGGTGGAAAGCAACTTGGGGAGGCTAGAGATCAAGATTCATATGGATGGAGTGGAATAGCTTGATCTCAACACATGAGTAGGTGGCTCTCTCTCAGAAAATGTGATGGGGCAAGTATGTAATAGTTCTGAGTGCTTCTCTTCCGAGTGGGTGGTGGTGAAGGGGTATATATAGGCATCCCCAAAAATCCAACCGTTACACCTAAAGTGACCAACTCGGTGACACCGATGTGTGAATCTCGGTGGTATCGAAGTGACCAAAAGGTAGTAACTTTTGAATCTCGGTGAGACCGATATATAATTCTCGGTGGTACCGATTAGGTAACCAACGGTCAGATTGCGCAACTCGATGACGCCGATTTTCATATCTCGGTGGTACCGATTCTTGACCATGGCTTACCAGAGAGTTGGTCCAGAAACTCGGTGGCGCCAATTCACAATTCTCGGTGGTACCGATTCTTGTGAATGGCTATCCAGAGAGTTGGTCCAAAACTCGGTGAGACCGACTGGCAAAACTCGGTGGTACCGAAGACTGGAAATAGCTAAATAGAAAGTTGGCAACTGAACTCGGTGGCACCGATGCAGAATCGGTTGCACCGACTGGCTAGGGTTTGGCATGGGTCTGTCTGAGTTTGGAAATCGGCGTGACCGAGTGGGAATTGTTAGTTGCATCGATTTTGGATATTTGGTTTTGGACAGATTTTTGTGGAAGAGCTTGTGGGTGTTTTTGGTGACTATCACTTGTGCACGTGGAGCATCTTGTTCACCAACAGTACCTTACCCCCTTTTAATAGTATTGGCTTATCTATGGACTCAAAGTGATTTCTCACAAAGTAAAATGTAGAGTCCTCTTGCTTGAAGCTTTGCCAATCCATTTCCTTGCATCTTGGGGTATCTCCACAATCCTTTTGCCAACCCATCTCTGTGGACTTCATCTGAAATACACTAGGTAAAAGTATTAGTCCAAGAGACAATGTATGTTGTCATGAATTATCAAAACCACCAAGGGAGCATATTGTGCTTTCAACCACGTCGACAAGACGCCCTCCGAGCAGCCTGATATCAGCAAGCATTGCGTCCTTACTACAGCCGCAACATACGCCCTCGCACCCTTGAAGCTGGCGATCTTGTCCTACGAAGGATCCTCTCTAGAGAAGGACTCCAGAAGCTCTCACCCGTGTGGGAAGGAACGTACAGAGTCGTCCACGTTTCCCGGCCTGGCGCAGCACGGCTGGAGATGGAGGAGGGTGTTCCGGTACAAAACACATGGAACAACCAACATCTCCGCAAGTTCTATCCGTGATCTCGTGGAGTACAAAATGACTGGGGGTTGTACACTCTCCGGGAATCTCTCTTCATGCGTTGCCATGAAGCCGCAAGAGCTCCCCGCCCACACTCCAGTGGGGCCCCATGCTTAGTCATGGCGGACTTTTTGACCTAAGGACGCGCTTCCGGGCCGCATCACATCCTCAAGCTGACCTGTGTCCAACACGGCAGCACTTTTGGTCGTATGGGGAGGGTGAGCCTCCTGGCCACACTGCATCCTCGCGCTGACCTGTGTCCAGCACGGCAGCAAACTCCTTTTTGGTTGTGTAATGAACTCCGTCAAGCAGCAGTAAAGTGTTATTTCCTAAGATTTATCTGGATTTTCATGTGCATTTGAGGAGCCTTCTTGTTGCAGGAGCTCAGCGCGCTCATGATCTCTCTCCTGCGTATCATGCGAGCGGGGGCTAGACATGGTGCATGTGCTTGGGTCAGTCCCAACAGCGCCACTAGAACTCTGGCTTGCGAGCCTGCTCCCATGCATGTCACCTCACCAAGGTCCTTGGTACTTTTATCTCCTCGTGTGACACCCATGAGCGACCTCACGTGCGCGCAGAGCTCTACTGCCCGATGTCTACTACACAACTTTATTCTTGTAGACTTGTGTTGGGCCTCCAAGCACAGAGTTTTGTAGGACAGTAGCAATTTTCCCTCAAGTGGATGACCTAAGGTTTATCAATCCGTGGGAGGTGTAGGATGAAGATGGTCTCTCTCAAACAACCCTGCAATCAAATACAAGAAATCTTTTGTGTCCCCAACACATCCAATACAATGGAAAATTGTATAGGTGCACTAGTTTAGCGAACAAATGGTGATACGAGTGTAGTGTGGATAGTAGAAATAGGTTTTTCTAATCTAAATAAATAAAAAGAGCGAGGTAGCAAGTAGTAAACAGCGAGCAAAACGATATGTTAATGATTGGAAATAAGGCCTGGGTGTTGGAAATATGCCCTAGAGGCAATAATAAAGTGTTTATTATCATATTTCCTTGTTCATGATAATCGTTTATTATCCATGCTAGAATTGTATTCATCGGAAACTCAGATACATGTGCGGATACATAGACAACACCGTGTCCCTAGTGAGCCTTTACTAGACTAGCTCGTTGATCAAAGATGGTTAAGGTATCCTGACCATAGACATGAGTTGTCATTTGATAACGGGATCACATCATTAGGAGAATGATGTGATGGACAAGACCCAAACCGTAAGCATAGCATTTGATCGTATCACTAAGTTTATTGCTACTGCTTTCTTCATGTCAAGTATATGTTCCTAAGAGCATGAGATCATGCAACTCCCTTACACCAGAGGAATGCCTTGTGTGTATCAAACGTCACTTCGTAACTGGGTGATCATAAAGATGCTCTACAGGTATCTCCAAGGGTGTCTGTGGGGTTGGCATGGATCGAGACTGGGATTTGTCACTCCGTATGACGGAGAGGTATCTTTGGGCCCTCTCGGTAATGCAACATCACAATAAGCTTGCAAGCAATGTGACTAAGGAGTTAGCACGGGATCTTGTATTACAGAACGAGTAAAGAGACTTGTCGGTAACGAGATTGAACGAGGTATGGAGATACCGACGATCAAATCTTGGGCAAGTAAACTACCGATGGACAAAGGGAACTGCATACGGGATTGATTGAATCCTTGACATTGTGGTTTGACCGATGAAGTTCTTCATGGAATATGTAGGAACCAATATGAGCATCCAGGCCCCGCTATTGGTTATTGACCGGAGAAGTGTCTCGGTCATGTCTACATGATTCTCGAACCCGTAGAGTCGCACTCTTAACGTTCGGTAGCGCTAGGGTAATGTTGAGATATTAATAGTGAAAATTCCAAAAGATGTTCGGAGTCCCGGATGGGATCCGTGACATCACGAGGAGCTCCGGAATGGTTCGGAGGTAAAGATTTATATATGGAAAGTCATATTCAGGGTTCCGTAAAAGTTCAGGAATTTTTCAGTAGAGTACCGGAAAGGTTCTAGAAGGTTCCGGGGGCTCCACCGTGGGTCCCAATGACCCGGGAAGGGCCCACATGTACTGAGCGGTGGGGATACAGCCAACATGGGCTGGCTGCACCATTCCCCAAGGCACAGGTCGTTTAGATCTAGAGATAAGATCTTATCTCCAAATTTAAAGGGTTGAATCTAGAGATAAGATGTTATCTTCATGTTTAAAGGGTTTTCTACCTTGTGGCCAGCCCTAGGAGGGTTTTGGACGCCCTCCCCTGCCCTCTAGCCTATATATAGATGGGGGAGGTGCACAAGAGACCGGTTCCACCGACTGACATGCAACTTGTTTGCATAAAGGTGGCTGGCGGGTGTCTGTCTCTCCCAGTTTAGGTTAATCGGATTCGATAGAGGCGGTCCTTGTAGAATGTTAAAAGGCAACTTGAATATAACTGTTGTGGCTTTACGTAGGTTAGAACGGTTCTTACTAGTTTCCCATAGCAGCCACGTAAAAACTTGCAACAACAAAGTAAAGGACGTCTAACTTGTTTTTGCAGGGTATGTTGTGATGTGATATGGCCAACACTTGATCTGATATATGTGATGTATAAGATGATCATGTTTTGTATAGTTATCACGACTTGCATGTCGATGAGTACGGCAACCGGCAGGAGCCATAGGGTTGTCTTTAATTTATTTGTGTCATTTGCTTTACTTTATCGCTATGAGTTAGCAATAGTTGTAGAAGCAATAATTGGCGTGGCAACCACATGACGACACAATCATGGAGATCATGGTGTCATGCCGGTGACGATGGAGATCATGCCGGTGCTTTGGACATGGAGATCAAAAGCACAAGATGATGATGGCCATATCATGTCACTTATATGATTTGAATGTGATGTTTATCTTTTTATGCATCTTATTTTGCTTAGGACGATGATAGCATTATAAGATGATCCCTCACTAAATTTCAAGATAAAATTATGTTCTCCCCAAGTATGCACCATTGCGAAAGTTCGTCGTTTGGAAGCACCTCGTGATGATCGGGTGTGATAGACTCTTCGTTCGCATACAACGGGTGTAAGCCAGTTTTCCACATGCGAAATACTTGGGTTAAACTTGACGAGCCTAGCATGTACAGACATGGCCTAGGAACACAAGAGACCGAAAGGTCGAACGTGAGTCATATAGCAAATATGATCAACATGGAGATGTTCACCATTGAAACCACCTCATCTCATGTGATGATCGGACTTGGGTTGGTGGATTTGAATCATGTCACACTTAAACAACCTGAGGGATGTTGATTTGAGTGGGAGTTCTTTAGTAAGATGACTAACTGACTCATTATCATGAACATAGTCTAAAGTGTCTTTGCAAATTATGTTGTAGATGAATGGCCCGCGCAGTAGCTCCCCTGAATTTTAATGCGTTCCTAGAGAAAGCTAAGTTGAAAGATGATGGAAGTAACTATGTGGACTGGGTCCGTAATCTGAGGATTATCCTCACGGCTTCGCAAAAGGCTTATGTCCTTGATGCACCGCTCGGTGACCCACCCCCTCCAGTGTCGTCGGCAGATGTTGTGAACATCTGGCAGGCGCATGCTGATGACTACTCAATAGTTCAGTGCGCCATGTTGTACGCCTTATAATCGGGACTTCAAAAGCATTTTGAACGCAATGGAGCATATGAGATATTCCAGGAGTTGAAGTTAGTATTTCAAGCAAATGCCCAGATTGAGAGGTATGAGACCTTAGATAAATTCTTCGCCTGTAAGATGGAGGAGAATAGTTCTGTCAGTGAACACATACTCAGAATGTCTGGATACTACCATTGCTTGAATCAGTTGGGAGTTGAACTTCCGCCTGAGACAGTCACTGACAGAATTCTCCAATCACTGGCACCTAGCTATGAGGGCTTTGTGATGAACTATAATATGCAAGGGATGAGCTATTCGCGATGCTGAAAGTCATGGAAGTAGAAATCAAAAAGGAGCATCAAGTGTTGATGGTGAATAAAACCACTAGTTTCAAGAAAGGCAAGGGAAAGAAGGGAAACTTCAAGAAGAGTGGCACGCAAGTTGCCGCTCCCATGAGGAACCCAAGGTTGGACCCAAGCCTGAGACTGGGTGCTTCTACTGCAACGGGACTGGCCACTAGAAGCAGAATTGCCCCAAGTACCTGGCTCATAAGAAGGCTGGCAACGTCAACAAAGGTATATTTGATATACATGTTATTGACGTGTACCTTACCAGCTCTCGTAGTAGTGCCTAGGTATTTTATACCGGTTCGGTTGCTCATATTGGTAACTCGAAACAGGAACTACGAAATAAACAGAGGCTGGCAAAGGACGAGGTGACGATGCGCGTCGGAAATGGTTCCAAGGTTGATGTGATCGCCGTCGGCTCTCTCGCTTTTTTATTACCATCGGGATTAGTTTTAAACCAAAATAATTTTTATTTGGTGCATGCGTTGAGCATGAACATTATATCTGGACCTTGTTTATTGTGAGACGGTTATTCATTTAAATCAGAGAATAATGGTTGTTCTATTTATATGAGTAATATCTTTTATGGTCATGCACCCAATGAGAATGGTTTATTCTTGTTGAATCTCGATCGTAGTGATACACATGTTCATAACATTGATGCCAAAAGATGTAAAGTTAATAATGATAGTACCACTTTCTTGTGGCACTGCCGCTTAGGCCATATTGGTGTAAAGCGCATGAAGAAACTCCATGCTGATGGACTTTTGGAATCACTCGATTTTGAATCGCTTGATACATGCGAACCATGCCTCATGGGCAAGATGACAAAAAACCCGTTCTCCGGAACAATGGAGCGGGCAAGTGACTTGTTGGAAATCATACATATTGATGTGTGCGGTCCAATGAGTGTTAAGGCGTGCGGTGGATATCGTTATTTTCTTACCTTCACTGATGATTTGAGTAGATATGGGTATATTTACTTAATGAAACACAAGTCTGAAACGTTTGAAAAGTTCAAGCAATTTCAGAGTGAAGTAGAGAATCATCGTATCAAGAAGATAAAGTTTCTACGATCTGATCGTGGTGGAGAATATCTGAATTATGAGTTTGGCATGCATTTAAGACAGTATGGAATTGTTTCACAGCTCACGCCACCCGGAACACCACAGCGTAATGGTGTGTCCGAGCGTCGTAATCGTACTCTATTAGATATGGTGTGATCTATGATGTCTCTTACTGATCTGCCACTATCGTTTTGGGGTTATGCATTAGAGACAGCCGCATTCACTTTAAATAGGGCACCATCTAAATCCGTTGAGACGATACCGTATGAATTATCGTTTGGCAAGAAACCTAAGTTGTCGTTTCTTAAAGTTTGGGGTTGCGACGCTTATGTGAAAAGGCTTCAGCTTGATAAGCTTGAACCCAAAGCGAAAAAGTGCGTCTTCATAGGATACCCTAAGGAAACAATTGGGTACACCTTCTATCTCAGATCCGAAGGCAAATTCTTTGTTGCCAAGAATGGATCCTTTCTAGAGAAGGAGTTTCTCTCAAAAGAATTGAGTGGGGGGAAGGTAGAACTTGATGAGGTTGTTGAACCATCACTTCAGTTGGAGAGTAGCACGACGCAGAAAGATGTTTCTGCGGCGCCTATGCCAAGTGAAGAGGAAGCTAATGATGATGATCATGAAACTTCAGATCAAGTCACTATCGAGCCTTGTAGGTCGACAAGGACTCGTACTGCCCCTGAGTGGTATGGCAATCTTGTCTTGGAGGTCATGTTGTTAGACAACAGTGAACGTACGAGCTATGAAGAAGCGATGGTCGGCCCGGATTCTGACAAATGGCTAGAGGCCATGAAATCCAAGATAGGATCCATGTATGAGAACAAAGTGTGGACTTTGGAGGACTTACCATATGATTGTAAGGGAATACAAAACAAATGGATCTTTAAGAAAAAGATGGACGCGGACGATAATGTCACCGGCTATAAAGCAAGACTTGTTGCAAAAGGGTTTTCACAAGTTCAAGGAGTTGACTACGATGAGACTTTCTCTCCCGTAGCGATGCTTAAGTCCGACGGGATTATGTTAGCAATAGCTGCATTTTTCGATATGAAATTTGGCAGATGGATGTCAAAACAGCGTTCCTTAATGGTTTCCTTAAGGAAGAGTTGTATATGATGCAACAAGAAGGTTTTGTCGATCATGAAAATGCTCACAAAGTGTGCAAGCTCCAGAAATCCATCTATGGACTGGTGCAAGCATCTCGGAGTTGGAAACTTCGCTTTGATGAGGTGATCAACGCGTTTGGGTTCATACAAGTTTATGGAGAAGCTTGTATTTACAAGAAAGTGAGTGGGAGCTCTATAGCGTTTCTAATATTATATGTGGATGACATATTGTTGATTGGAAACAATATAGAACTTTTGGAAAGCGTGAAGATATATTTGAACAAGAGTTTTTCAATGAAAGAACTCGGAGAAGCTGCTTACACATTAGGCGTCAAGATCTATAGAGATAGATCAAGACGCTTAATAGGACTTCCACGAAGCACATACCTTGATAAGGTTTTGAAGAACTTCAAAATGGAACAGTCCAAGAAAGGGTTCTTTCCTGTCTTACAAGGTGTGAAGTTGAGTAAGACTCAATGCCCGGCAAGTGCAGAAGATAGAGAAAAGATGAGTGTCATCCCCTATGCCTCAGCCATAGGCTCTATCATGTATGCAATATGTGCACAAGAGCGGATGTGAACCTTGCCATAAGTATGGACGGAAGGTTTCAAAGTGATCCAGGAGTGGAATACTGGACAACGGTCAAAAATATCCTTAAGTACCTGAAGAGGACTAAGGAGATGTTTCTCGTTTATGGAGGTGATCAAGAGCTCATCGTAAAGTGTTACGCCGATGCGGCTTTGAAAACGATCCGGATGACTCTAAGTCTCAAACCGGATACGTATTTATTCTGAATGATGGAGCAGTCAGTTGGTGCAGTTCCAAGCAAATCATGGTAGCAGATTCTACATGTGAAGCGGAGTATATAGTTGCTTCAGAAGCAGCGAAGGAAGGTGTCTGGATGAAGTAGTTCATGACAGATCTTGGAGTTGTGCCCAGTGCACTGGATCCAATGGCTCTCTTTTCTGAAAACACTGGTGCTATTGCTCTAGCCAAGGAGCCCTTTGCGGTTTGGGGGCTGGATATCCTGGGTCCCTTCCCTCGCACAGCTCGAGGCTACTGCTATCTCTACATCGCCATTGACAAGTTCACCAAGTGGGCAGAAGTGGAGCCTGTACACTCCATCCCAGCACAATTTACTGTCATGTTAATCAAGGGCTTGGTGTGTCGCTCCGGCGTCCCCAACCGCATCATCACCGACAACGGTTCACAATTCACGAGCGGCCTCTTCAGGTCCTACTGCGATAACCTTGGCACGCAGATCTGCTATGCCTCCGTTGCTCACCGGCGAAGCAACGGCCAGGCCGAGCATGCTAACACTGAGGTCCTCAAAGGCCTCAAGACAAAAAGCTTCAGCAAGAAGCTCGCAGCCTGCGGCAAAGGCTGGCTCGACGAACTCCCGTCCATGCTATGGTCCATACGCACAACAGTGACCAAGCCTACCGGTGCAACTCCCTTCTTCCTAGTCTATGGGACGAAAGCGGTCCTTCCTACTGAGCTCAAGCATGGGTCCCCGCGGGTCATGGCCTTCAACGAGAACAACCAACATGACATGCGGGAAGCTGATATGCTCCTCCTCAAGGAAGCACATCGACAGGACGCCCTCCGAGCAGACCGATATCAGCAGGCATTGCGTCCCTACCACAGTCGCAACATACGCCCTTGCACCCTTGAAGCTGGCGATCTTTTCCTACAAAGGATCCTCTCTAGAGAAGGACTCCACAAGCTCTCGCCCGTGTGGGAAGGACCGTACAGGGTCATCCACGTTTCCCGGCTGGAGACGGAGGAGGGTTTTCCGGTACAAAATACATGGAACAACCAACATCTCCGCAAGTTCTATCCGTGATCTCATGGATTACAAAACGACTGGGGGTGTACACTCTCCGGGGGTCTTTCTTCATGCGTTGCCACGAAGCCGCAAGAGCTCCCCGCCCACGCTCCAAAGGGGCCCCATGCTTAGTCATGGCGGACTTTTTGACCTAAGGACGCGCTTTCGGGCCGCATCACATCCTCAAGCTGACCCGTGTCCAACACGGCAGCACTTCTGGTCGTATGGGGAGGGCGAGCCTCCTACCGCACCGCATCCTCCTGTTGACCTGTGTATCATGCGAGCGGGGGCTGGACATCGTGCATGTGCTTGGGTCGGTCCCAGCAACGCCACTAAACCCAAGTGACTGAACTCTGGCTCGCGGGCCTGCTCCCGTGCACGTCACCTCACCAAGTTCCTTTGTACTTTTATCTCCTTGTGTGACACCGATGAGCAACCTCACGTGCGCGCATAGCTCTACTGCCCGATGTCTACTACACAACTTTATTCTTGTAGACTTGTGTTGGGCCTCCATGCACAGAGTTTTGTAGGACAGTAGCAATTTTACCTCAAGTGGATGACCTAAGGTTTATCAATCCGTGGGAGGTGTAGGATGAAGATGGTCTCTCTCAAACAACCTTGCAATCAAATACAAGAAATCTTTTGTGTCCCCAACACACCCAATACAATGGGAAATTGTATAGATGCACTAGTTCAGCAAACAGATGGTGATACAAGTGTAGTATGGATAGTAGAAATAGGTTTTTGTAATCTGAATAAATAAAAACAGTGAGGTAGCAAGTAGTAAACAGCGAGCAAAACGATATATTAATGATTGGAAATAAGGCCTAGGGTGTTGGAAATATGCCCTAGAGGCAATAATAAAGTGCTTATTATCATATTTCCTTGTTCATGATAATCTTTTATTATCCATGCTAGAATTGTATTGATCGGAAACTCAGATACACGTGTGGATACATAGACAACACCGTGTCCCTAGTGAGCCTCTACTAGACTAGCTTGTTGATCAAAGATGGTTAAGGTTTCCTGACCATAGACATGAGTTGTCATTTGATAATGGGATCACATCATTAGGAGAATGATGTGATGGACAAGACCCAAACCGTAAGCATAGCATTTGATCGTATCACTAAGTTTATTGCTACTGCTTTCTTCATGTCAAGTATATGTTCCTAAGACCATGAGATCATGCAGCTCCCTTACAACGGAGGAATGCCTTGTGTGTATCAAACGTCACTTTGTAACTGGGTGATCATAAAGATGCTCTACAGGTATCTCCGAGGGTGTCTGTGGGGTTGGCATGGAGACTGGGATTTGTCATTCCGTATGACGGAGAGGTATCTCTGGGCCCTCTCGATAATGCAACATCACAAGAAGCTTGCAAGAAATGTGACTAAGGAGTTAGTCACAGGATCTTGTATTACATAACGAGTAAAGAGACTTGCCGGTAACGAGATTGAACTAGGTATGGAGATACCGACGATCGAATCTCTGGCAAGTAAAATACCGATGGACAAAGGGAACTGTATACGGGATTGATTAAATCCTTGACATCGTGGTTCGACCGATGAAGATCTTCATGGAATATGTAGGAACCAATATGGGCATCCAGGTCCCGCTATTGGTTATTGACCGGAGAAGTGTCTCGGTCATGTCTACATGATTCTCAAACCCGTAGGGTAGCATGCTTAACGTTCGGTAGCGCTAGCGTAATGTTGAGATATTAATAGTGGAAATTTCGAAAGTTGTTTGGAGTCCCGGATGGGATCAGGGACATCATGAGGAGCTCCAGAATGGTCCGGAGGTAAGGATTTATATATGGGAAGTCATATTCAGGGTTCCGGAAAAGTTCGGGAATTTTTCGATAGAGTATCGGGAAGGTTCTAGAAGGTTCTGGGGGTTCCAACGTGGGGACCAACGACCCAGGAAGGGCCCACATGGACCGAGGTGTGGGTCTACAACCCACATGGTATGGCTGCATCATTCCCCAAGGCACATGTCGTTTAAATCTAGAGATAAGATCTTATCTCTAAATTTAAAGGGTTGAATCTAGAGATAAGATGTTATCTTCATGTTTAAAGGATTTTCTCCCTTGTGGCCGGCCCTAGGAGGGTTTTGGATGCCCTCCCCTACCCTCTAGCCTATATATAGATGGGGTATGTGCATTGGGGCTACCAACCCTTCACCCTTGGCCATTGGCTCTCCCAACTCCTCCCATGTTTCTCCGGTACGCGCTTGGCGAAGCCCTGCCGGAATTCCGCTTCCACCACCACCACCACGCCATCATGTTGGTTCAGATCTCATCTACCTATTCTCCCTCTCTTGCTGGATCAATAAGGAGGATACGTCACCGAGACGAACGTGTGCTAAACTCGGAGGTGTTGCACGTGCGGTGCTTGGATCGGATTGGATCGCGATGCGAGTACGACTACGCCAACCACGATCTCTAGATCGTTAACGCTTTCGGTCTACAAGGGTATGAGGACACCTCTCCCTCTCATTGCTAGCATCTCCATAGAATAGATCTTGGGTGTTTCGTAGGAAAGTTTTTGTTTCCCATGCAATGTTCCCCAACATAGGGTTCATACTCGCACTAGTGCAATCTCTCAACAGTGCCAACATAATTGAATCATATAACCATCCCTCAACGTGCGACAAAGAATCACTCCAAAGTTCCTATCTAGTAGAGAACATAAGATGAAATTGTTGTAGGTAGCAAAACCACTTCAAAGTTATCCCTTCCGGTCAATCTATTGAGCCATCCCTATAAGTGTCACAAACAGCCCTCGAGCTCGTACTAGAATAACACCTATGATATGCACCAATCAGCCCAAATGTCACCTACACTATCCGTGGGTTAATTATTCGATGTGCATCAAACAATTTCAGATTCATCATATTCAATCCAACACAAAGAACTTCAAAGAGTACCCCAAGATTTCTATGGGAGAAAGTAGGACAAGAACATGTATCAACCCATATGCATAGATTACCCCAATGTCCCCGCGGGAATACGCAAGTTTATTACCAAAACATATATCAAGTGAATCAATAGAACACCCCATTGTCACCACGGGTATCCACATGCCAGACATATATCAAGTGTTCTCAAATCCAAAGTATTCAATCCAACATAACGAGATCTCAAAGGGAAAGACTCAATTCATCACATCAAGATAGAGTGGGAAGAACACCATATGATCCAACTATATTAACAAAGCTCGTGGTACATCAAGATCATGTGTATAAAGAACACGAGAGAGAGAGAGAGAGAGAGAGAGAGAGAGAGAGTGAGAGATCAAACACATAGCTACTGGTACATACCCTCAGCCCCGGGGCTGAACTACTCCCTCCTCGTCATGGAGACCACCGGGATGATGAAGATGGCCTCTGGTGATGATTTCCCCCTTCGGCAGGGTACCATAAATGGCTTCAGATGGGATTTCTTTGATACAGAGAGTTGCGGCGGCGAAGCATAAGTTCTAGGTTAACTTTCGGAGGTTTCTGAATGTATAAGAATTTTTGGCATTTGAATCACGCAGAGAGGAGCCATAGGGGGGCCACAAGGCAGGTCGGCGCGGCAACCCCCCTGGGCGCGCCCACCTGCCTTGTGGGGCCCCTGTGGGTCTTCTAGTACTCCCTCAAAGTTTCCAGAAAAAATCTTTAAAAAGTTTCGTTCAATTCCGAGAACTTTCATTTTCTGCACAAAAACATCAACACGGTAATTCTGCTGAAAACAACGTCAGTCCAGGTTGGTTCCAATTAAATCATATAAAGTGCATCAAAACCATATAAAAATATTGTAAACATGGGTAAATATGGCATAAAGACTTCATAAATTATTGATACGCTCGAGACGTATCAGCATCCCCAAGCTTAATTCATACTCGTCCTCGAGTAGGTAAATGATAAAAGAAATAATTTATGAAGTGTGAATGCTAACATAGTGCATAAGTTTAATCATTGATAACTTCAATCACTTTTCCTAGCATCATAAATAGTAACTCTTTCTCATAAAACTCATCATGATAAAGTAGCAATCAATTCACATGTCATGGTTCAAATAATGCATTATCTTGAAACTTAACAACCTTTGTTCTTAGTCATCAAACAATTATAGTTCTACAAAGTTTAAGTAAGATCTCCACATACTCAATTATCATATAGTCTTCTATGATTGCTAGTACTCAAAGCATATTTTTAGAACCAACAGCATTCATCGAACACAGAAAAGCAGGGGCTTAATGTTTTGCCTCCCAACACACTTATCATAAAGATAATTGTCAACAATAATAACACATGATCAAATATATTTGACTGGATATATGTGTTTGGATCTTTCTCCACCACATGATGCTTGCCAACTAGAGATTGAGGTTGGAATAAGAAGTTGACTCAACATGAAAAGTAAATAACATGAAAGTAAATAGCATAAAAGTAAATAGAATGTCCCTTTGCAGAGGGAAGCAGGGATTTGCAGAGGTGTCAGAGCTCATTGCTTAAAATAGAGATGAATATATTTTGGGTGGTGTGCCTTTCCCGTCAACGTCACGAGAAGGGATTTCAATATCTTCCATGCTAAACACATTAATGGCGGTTCCCAAATGGAATTGAAACTTTACTCTCCCTCCACCATTCAAACACATTCCATGGCTGACCGAATCCACATCGCCCTACAAACAATTAACTTTCTAGGGGGAGTTTTTGTTTATTTATTTTTGTATTATGCAGGGGTAGGCATGGAAGATATTGACCGCCCCGTCGCTCCATGAGCGGTACGGGCACACAAAACAGATATTTATTTGAAGGTTTTAGAGGTGGCACATTCAAATTTACTTGGAATGGCGGTGAAATACCATATATAGGTAGGTATGGTGGACTCTCATGAAAGAAACTTGGCTCAGGGATTTTGGATGCACAAGTAGTATCTCTACTTAGTACGAAGTTTTGGCGAGCAAAAGGTTCTAAACAAGCACCACATGTTGGAGGATTCATAACAATATACGTTCTATGCAAATATACCCAAACATAACTCATTATGTTGTCTTCCTTGTCCAACTTCAACTAATTTTGATCAAGGTTGAAAATAATTAACGGGTATTCACAATCATAAAAGATGTCCAAGATAATATATTTATATGTGAAAGTTCTCTTCCTTATAGTAATCATTCATGAATTGCTTGTATGACCAATATATGATTGTGAAACTTCAAAAGATTTAACTTTCTAAACCAAATGTGAAACTACTACTAAGCATAAAGCAAATTTCAGATTTATGATATTTAATTCATGTCAACAATTCACTCATAGGATATAAGTGAAGCACAAGAGTGAATGATAAACTACTCCAAAAGATATAAGTGAAGAACAATGAGTAGTTAAACAATTAAGTAACTATATGAGGACTCTCTCTCAATAAAGATTTTCAGATCTGAGTATTTTATTCATGCCGCAAACAAAACAAAAATACACTTCAAGAGTAGCACATATCATGTGAACAAATAAAAACATAGGCTCAAGATAGGCTAACCGATATTTGTTGACGAAGAGAGGTGGCATGTGTACCATCCCCAAGCTTAGATGCTTGAGATTTCTTCTAACATTGACTTGGGGAGCCTTGGGCATCCCCAAGCTTGAGCTTTTGTGTCTTGTTAATTTCTCTCATATCCCGGTTTCACCTAAGTCTCAAAATCTTCATCCACACAAAACTTGAAATGAACTCGTGAGATAAGTTGGTGCACATAAGAATAAATCGACACTTTATGTACTGCCAAGGCAAGTTGCATAATAATTTTCAAACGTTGTCTACTTCTTACTATCATTTCCACAATTTACATCTATCATTATAAGCTATGGAAACTATAGGATAAGTAGATAACAAAAGTATCACAGCAATCTGTCTAAATAGGACAGTCTGTAGACATTAATTCAAAAGGTGTACCTCTGTAACCAAAACAATCCTGAAAATTTAGGACATGATAAACAATTTATATGACAGTACTGTATAAAAATTTCAGAAAAAACTATCCACGTTCCAGTAAAATATGAAAATTCAAACACTACTGCAAAAGTTTCTATTTTTACATAGCAGATATCAAACATGCAATTGAGACATCTTAAGGGAATTCTTGGAACCTTTTATTGAAAAACATGATTATAAATAACATCTAACAGAGAACAGAAAAATAAAATGATGCTCCAAGCAAATTATGTGATGAATAAAAATATAGCTCCAAGTAAGATATACCGATAGTGTTGAAGACGAACGAGGGGATGCCTTCCGGGGCATCCCCAAGCTTAGATGCTTGAGTCTTAATTGAATATTACAATGGGGGTGCCTTGGGAATCCCCAAGCTTAGGGTCTTGCCACTCCTTATTCTCCTCATATCGGTATCTCTCCCGAAACTTGAAAACTTCAATCACACAAAACTCAACGAAACTTCATGACATGGGTTAGTATAATAAATATGGACCATTCACTTAGGTACTGTCAAGACAAGATTCATAAATTTTATCACATAATACCTCTTGTATTCTACCATTCACATAAGTTATATCACTCAATATAAGCTATGGGAACACTAAAACAAGCAAACTATGCATGCAAAACAGAATCTGTCTAGAACAGAACAGTTTGTAGAGATCTGCATAAAAACCATACTTAATTGAATCTAAAATCTCTAAAAAATTAGGAAAATGCAGAGAATTTGCATAGAAATACTGTGTAAAAAAATTAGAATATTTTGACGCTCCAGTAAAATCATAGAAATTATGTACTTGAGGCAAAAGTTCCTGTTTTTGCACAGAATCAAATCAGCAAGTATCCACATTATCCCAAAGGCTTTACTTGGCGCATTATTGAAATAAAAGACACAAAGCATGATTACTACAGTAGCTTAATCATGTGAACACACAACAACATAAAGGATAAATATTGGGTTGTCTCCCAACAAGCGCTTTTTCTTTAAAGCCTTTTAGCTAGGCATGATGATTTCAATGATGCTCACATCGGAATAGTAAATGAAACATGCAAAAGAGCATCATGAATCACATGACAAGCACATTTAAGTCTAACCCACTTCCTATGTATAGGGATTTTGTGAGCAAACAGTTTATGGTAGCAAGAATCAGCTTGCATAGGAACGCAAAACAAGCATAACTTCAACATTTTGAACACATAGAGAGGAAACTTGATAGTAGCACATGAAGGAATTCAATAATATAACTATCACATAAAGCATTCCTTTCATGATCCACAAGCATAGAAAATTTATTACTCTCCACATAAGCAAATTTCTTCTCATTCATAATAGTGGAAGCAAACTCAATAAAATAACTATCATGAGATACTTGATTGACATAACCAAATTGAACATTAAAATCATGATGACAAATTTCATGGTTATCATTACTCTGTATAGCATACATGTCATCACCATAATCATCATAGATAGCAACTTGGTTGTCATAATCAATTTAAACCTCTGCCGAAATAGTGGATTCATCACTAAATAATGTCATGACCTCTCCAAATCCACTTTTATCAATATTGTAATAAGATTCAACACCCTCCAAAATAGTGAGATCATTAGTGCCTATAGTTGACACTCTTCCAGACCCACTTTCATCAATATAATCATCATAAACTAGATCATGGATGGCGCGCGTTGTTGCGCCCATCTATTTGAATGTAAAATGATAAGAATTTATGTAAATATATGAACATGAAAGCTAAGTTTACATATTGGTAGTGATCAAATAGGATATTTTACAATAAAATAAAAATGTTGAGAAACTCTGAATGTTTCAAATACACGATGTGCAACCCATGGTACATTTTTTTAAAACTATTGCTATAGAATACAAAGAATCAACATGCTGTGGTGACACCATTCAAATCATCGCTGAGTATAGCAGTACCAAAATAGAAATGAAACAAAGGGAGCAGTTAACTAAAATGTTCTATATGCGAAAAGACAATCAAATATCTCCCATTCATATTTGAAGTTGCTGCAAGAATAAATTTACACAGCTAGTAACAATTCAGAATAATAGACAAATGTTCAAAAATTGGTAAGAGAATTGATTACATGCATAAATATAATTTGAAATGAGCATCTACACTGCGGTAGAGGGCGGTAGACGGTAGTGTAGGAATAGCTTTGCTTAATGGGTTTTCAACATAACATCCTTGTAAACATATAAACATGTAAAAACTTAGTTTAGACATTAGACCCAAATATGAGGTCTTGACGTTAAGTTTAAAAGGGCGCCCTGGTCTAGTATTGGCTGCTAGCTTTTCTTTCTTCGTCTTCGCCCTCCTCCTCATACATGCATCTTGCTCTCGGACTTGGACCAATGTCTCGTGTGCCGAGATCACATCAATCACACGTATTGGCTGCTAGTGCTATTATGTTTGTTTATAATCTTTGTATGTATGGAGGGATGTTGGTGCAGTGGTTTAATTGGAGTAAAAAACCTTGTAGGAAAGAGAAGCTCATGAGAAAGTTGGATACCTTTGCACTCCCTGACGACCACAATGGATGAAGTACAACGAGAATTCTACAAGTCTTATAATCCGCCTTAGCATATCAGAAAGCTACACATCTTTAGCTCACCTATCTCAGATGATTCTTTGTGATCTTTCATTCTTCCCATCCAAATCTACCAAAGGGGATGCATAGTGTAACAAATATACTAACATATGGAAATGGTGGATCCTTATAAGTTTGTTTTACTCACAAATTGTTGTTCATCTGCCTAAATTGACTCGTAAACATTAAGCTGTCAAGAATAACAAGAAGGCAAACCTTGAGAAAGAGAGTAAAGTTCAATAAACTGCTATACTGAATTGGATATATTTTCTGGAAGAGTGTGGCAACCCTTTGCAGCTACTCCTGTTGTTTTGCAGCAATAACATCAGGCCAGCTGTTCATATCTATTAGCTCTTTCATATGGGGTGCCCTTTCCATGACATCGTCCATGCCTTTTTAAAAATGATATTGCAGATTACAGCGGGTTACTTAAAAAAAGAAAAGGAAATCATACAGCAGCGAAGTGAATGCAAGTACACAAATGTGAACTGCTAATATGTAAATGCTTTACATTTAGGGTACACCGAAAGCTGAATTCTAAAATCGAAGATGCTTATTTCTGTAAGTATGGCAAATATCTAGAAACTATAAGCCTTTCTACAAAATTAATCTACAAATCTTAAAGCAAATGTATTGAGCAAACTGCCTTTATTTAGACCAAGAAATTCATCTGATAGTTACCATCACGTACTATACTTTCTAGAGCAAACTGCATTTATTTAGACCAAGAAATTCATCTGATAGTTAACATCACGTATTATACTTTCTATATCCAATTCTTCTTGTGGCAACGTACTTGCAGAAAGAAGCATGGCCAGGATGAGACGACTTGGACGGCAGCATGCCAGGGACATCGGTTCAACTGTCCAGCTGTCGTGCAGAGTTGAAAAGTCACGGTGGCTGCTGGCACGCGTGGTGGAGGTAGCAGAAGAGGTGCCACCGTTTGATGTCAAGGTCGGGGAAGCAGGACGCTTGCGCGACGAGGAGGAAGAAAGCAGGCCTTCACTGTGTTCTAGGCTTCTAGCTCAACTCGCCCTCCCAATGTCTGTGAACCATTGCAAGGATATCTTGAATTTAGAACTTGGTTCGGCTAAAAAAATAAATGAAAATATAATAACGTTATACTCCATCCATCTATATACACCTTTCAAAATTATATTCCTTAAATCTCAATTTAGAATACATAACATGTAAAACTGTTCATTTGATCCTATTAGAAATTCTTGAAGAATGGTAACTACTACCGAAATTAAGTTAGTATATGAGGGATCGAGCTAAATGACTTCTGATCGTGGAAAAGCGGGTCGCAATCTTACTTGATAAATTCATGGGGTGTGCATATTTTGACTTCCTAAAGAACAAGACAAATTACCATTATGCAGCAACATATATTGAACACTGCATTCTCTGGTTCTTTTGTGATCATGTACTTAAATATGAGATGAACACATTACACATAATTAGTACACAATGTTTCAACCACTGTATACAGATAAGAAAGGGAGGTTGTCAGTGCCCTGACGAAAATCTAGTCATTGCAGGAATGCTAAAGGCACGCTATGTACTTGTTAATCTCGGGCTCACCTGTTATGGCCACTGTTCCCATCAATGATATGTTTGGGAGATAAAGACTGATTACTTGTGCATAAACATAAATCATGATCAAGGAGACCTATAGGAGTCAATGGTTTCCCTGATGGGGTTGTTGACGCTGGCCACCCTATTCAGAGGTCATGTTGTTCTTGAGACAGATAACACAGTTCTGGCAGAATTATTTAAACCTGGTATTCCCAACCGGTCTCCTCTGTTCCCAATCATTGTGGACACCAAGGACCATTTAAATCTGTACCAATCTTTCGCTGTTGACGTTGTGAAGTGGGAAGCAAATTCAGTGTCCTACGATCTTGCTGGGTGAGGTAGAGTGCACGGAGATGAGACGATCTCGAAAACAGACCACAACAACCATAAACAAACAGAGAGGAACAGTTTGACAGTCATGATAAGCCACAAAGGAGATGCAAGAAGGGGCAGAGAAGGAGGGTTGGGTGTACCTAGCCTAGGTCGGAGTGCCACTGGAGGGGGTCGACGACGCCGAGGATGTAGTCGACCATGGAGTTCCCGTCGGGGCGGCGTTGATACGCGCAGCAGAATTCCACCGGCATATTTTTTCCATCTGCTGTGTTGCTGTCTCCAGACCACCGCCATCTACTGACTTGCCGTGTGCAGGTCGTGGCCCTCAGCTGCGTCGGCACCAAAAGAATAGGAGATCGACGGAGAAGGTGAGGGTGGTGCCGTGTTGGTGGTGGCGGCGGAGGCGTGACTAGGTTTCACGACAGACCAGCATCGCTGCTGCCCTGTTCAACAGATCGAACTGGGTTGTGCATTTTAGTGGGCTTTGTGTGGCGACCAGGCCCAGTTAACCAGAGTGCACCGAATTTTCCACCGGAATAGCTGCCCTTAGGACAGCAGCCCACTTAGGAACCGACAAGTTAAAATCAGACGGCCAGGACGACCCCAACTCTAGATCTGACGGTCGAAATCTTTAAATGCGTGAGAGAGATGGGATTAAGTGCGGTTATACTGTCCTAAATAGGATGCATGCTATCATCATAATAACTTTGATCATCAAAACTTGGGGAACTAAACATATCATCTTCATCAAACATAGCATCCCCAAGCTTATGGCTTTGCATATCATTAGCATCATGGATATTCATAGAAAGCATACTAACAACATTGCAATCATCGTCATCATTCAAAGGACTCCCATTCAACATTTTATTAAATTCTTCCTCTAACAATTGAACACAATTATCGGAATCCTTATTTTCAAGAAAGATATTATAAAGACGAAGCATTTGAGGCAACCTAAACTCCATTTTTTGAAGTTTTGTTCTATAAACCAAACTAGTGATAAAACAAGAAACTAAAAGATTCAATTGCAATATCTAAAGATATACCTTCAAGCACTCACCTCCCCGGCAACGGCGCTAGAAAAGAGGTTGATGTCTACTACACAACTTTATTCTTGTAGACTCATGTTGGGCCTCCAAGCGTAGAGTTTTGTAGGACAGTACCAATTTTCCCTCGAGTGGATGGCCTAAGGTTTATCAATCCAAGGGAGGTGTAGGATGAAGATGGTCTCTCTCAAACAACCCTGCAATCAAATACAAGAAATATCTTGTGTCCCCAACACACCCAATATAATGGCAAATTGTATAGGTGCACTAGTTCGGCGAAAATATGGTGATACAAGTGTGGTATGGATAGTAGAAATAGGTTTTTGTAATCTGAGTATATAAAAACAGCAAGGTAGCAAGTAGTAAACAGCGAGCAAAATGATATATTAATGAATGGAAATAAGGCATAGGGTTCATACTTTCACTAGTGCAATCTCTCAATAATGCTAACATGATTGAATCATATAACTCAACGTGCGAAAAAGAATCACTCCGAAGTTCCTATCTAGCGGAGAACATAAGATGAAATTGTTGTAGGTAGCAAAACCACCTCAAAGTTATCCTTTCCGATCAATCTATTGAGCCATCCCTATAAGTGTCACAAACAGCCCTAGAGTTTGTACTAGAATAACAGCTATGATACGCATCAATCAACCCTAATGTCACCTAGATACTCCAATGTCCCCTCAAGTATCCATGGGTTAATTATTCAACATGCATCAAACAATTTCAGATTCATCATATTCAATCCAACACAAAGAACTTCAAAGAGTACCCAAAGATTTCTATCGAAGAAAATAGGACAAGAACGTGTATCAACCCATATGCATAGATTACCCCAATGTCACCGCAGGAATCCGCAAGTTGAGTACCAAAACATATATCAAGTGAATCAACAGAACACCCCATTGTCACCACGGGTATCCACATGCAATACATATATTAAGTGTTCTCAAATCCAAAGTATTCAATCCAACATAACGAGATCTCAAAGGGAAAGACTCAATTCATCACATCAAGATATAGAGGGGAGAACACCATATGATCCAACTATATTAATGAAGCTCGTGGTACATTAAGATCATGTCGTATGAAGAACACGAGAGAGAGGGAGAGAGAGAGAGAGAGAGAGAGGGACATCAAACACATAGATACTGGTACATGATGTCTACTACGCAACTTTATTCTTGTAGACCTTGTTGGGCCTCCAAGCGCAGAGTTTTGTAGGACAGTAGCAATTTTCCCTCAAGTGGATGACCTAAGGTTTATCAATCCGTGGGAGGTGTAGGATGAAGAAGGTCTCTCTCAAACAACCCTGCAATCAAATACAAGAAATCTCTTGTGTCCCCAACACACCCAATACAATGGCAAATTGTATAGGTGCACTAGTTCAGCGAAGAGATGGTGATACAAGTGCAATATGGATGGTAGATACAGGTTTTTGTAATCTGAAAATATAAAAACAGCAAGGTAACAAATATTTAACAGCGAGCAAAACGTTGTATAAATGCTTGGAAACAAGGCCTAGGGTCCGTACTTTCGCTAGTGCAATCTCTCAACAATGCTAATATAATTGGATCACATGACCATCCCTCAACGTGCAACGAAGAATCACTTCAAAGTTCTTATCTAGCGGAGAACATAAGAAGAAATTGTTTGTAGGGTACGAAACCACCTTAAAGTTATCATTTCCGATCGATCTATTCAAGAGTCCGTACTAAGATAACATCAAGTTATCCTTTCCGTTCGATCTATCTTAGAGTTCATACTAGAATAACACCATATGATACCCATCAACCAACTCTAATGTCACCTAGATACTCCAATGTCACCACAAGTATCCATGAGTTAATTATACGATACGCATCAAACAATTTCAGATTCATAATACTCAATCCAACACAAAGAACCTCAAAGAGTGCCCCAAGATTTCTATCGGAGAAAGTAGGACAAGAACGTGTATCAACCCCTATGCATAGATTACCCCAATGTCACAGCAGGAATCCGCAAGTTGAGTACCAAAACATATATCAAGTGAATCAATAGAACACCCCATTGTCACCACGGGTATCCACATGCAAGACATATATCAAGTGTTCTCAAATCCAATATTCAATCCAACATAACGATATCTCAAAGGGAAAGATTCAATTCATCACAACATGATAGTAAGGGAATAACATCATATGATCCGACTATATTAACAAAGCCCGTGATACATCAAGATCGTGACATCTCAAGAACACGAGAGAGAGAGAGAGATTGAACACATAGCTACTGGTACATACCCTCAGCCCCGAGAGTGGACTACTCCCTCCTCGTCATGGTCTCCGCCGGGATGATGAAGATGGCCACCGGAGATGGATTCCCCTCTCCGACAGGGTACTGGAACGTCTCTAGATTGGTTTTTCATCAATACAGAGAGTTGCGACGGCGGAGCGGAAAGTCTAGGGCTATTTCTGATGGTTTCTATATTTATAGTATTTTTGGGCGTCAGTTTCACGCCAAGATGGGCCACGAGGAGGGCACGATACACCAGGGCGCGCCTGGGCCCTCTGGCGCGCCCTGGTGGGTTGTTCCCACCTCATGGCTCTTCTCCGGTGGTTCTTCACTCCAATATTGCTTATTTGGTCCCAAAAAAATCACCAAAAAGTTTTGGGCGATTCCGAGAACATTCATTTTGTGCACAAAAACAACACCACGGTAATTCTGCTGAAAACAGCGTCAGTCCGGGTTAGTTCTAAATAAATCATATAAAGTGCATCAAAACCATATAAAAGTATTGTAAACATAGGTGAATATGGCATGAATACTTCATAAATTATCGATACGTTGGAGACGTATCAGTACATACCCTCAGCCCCGGGGATGAACTACTCCCTCCTCGTCATGGAGACAGCCGGGATGATGAAGATGGCCTCGAGTGATGATTTCCCCATCCGTCAGGGTACCAGAAAGGACTTCGGATGAGATTTCTTCGATATAGAGAGTTGCAGCGGCGGAGCGGAAGTTCTAGGTTAACTTTCGAAAGTTTCTGAATATATAGGAATTTTTGGCGTTTGAATCTCACGAAGAGGAGCCACAGGGGGCCCACAAGGTAGGTCGGCGTAGCCATCCCCCTGGGCGTGCCCACTTGCCTTGTGGGGCCCCTGTGGGTCTTCTGGTACTCCCTCAAAGCTTCCCGGGTCCCTTTCCTTCTAGAAAAAATCGTCAAAATGATTCTTTCAATTCCGAGAACTTTCATTTTCTGCACAAAAACAACACCATGGCAATTCTGCTGAAAACAACGTCAGTCCGGGTTAGTTCCAATTAAATCAAATAAAGTGCATCAAAACCATATAAAAATATTGTAAACATGGGTAAATATGGTATGAATACTTCATAAATTATCGATACGTTGGAGACGTATCACTGCCTGTGAAATTACTATTGTGAAATTTGTTGGTATACCACTGTTATTAATACAGGACACAGGAAGCTTCACGAGCGCCTACCCACAAAGCAGCCTACAGCATATGAACCGTCTCCCCAAGGAACCTATGGCAAGCCTCACGAGTGCTGCCTCATGAGGTGTCCTACTATGCTCACATCCACCAAGTGTCGACGGGGGCCCTCATGAGCCCACGGTTCACAAGGCGCACCTCGCAAGCTGCGACAAGCTCAGACTTGTGCCCTGCGAAAGCTAAGTTCCAATGCTTCAGCACTTCTTTCAAGTCTATTGAGTTGTTACCCCTTGTGATTTCATTGAGTGCCCAAGTTTTCTCCTTGGCACGAGCCGCCCGCACGTTAAAGGGGGGCTTCCTAAGCATCACTCGTCAGGAGACCTTACCACCTCGCGAAGCCTTACACCCTCTGGCCTTGTTGGGCAACGCGTCCTAGCATACCAGCGAAGGTCGTAAAATGCTTGGGGGCTAGGTCCTAACGACGTAGGGCAAAAATGGCAATTCAATAAGGAAAGAAAAACAAGCCTCGTGCAAAGATGAAGGATAGTAGCAAAAATTAAAAGTTAAAGAGTACGGTACAAAAGCAACATGTCTTTATGCCCCCATGGGGCCACAAACTTTCGACCACAAGATAGAATGAGGAAAAGAGGAGAAGAGCTCAAGTGGAGATAGAGCGGCCATCGTCACCGCCACCTGTCTCTTCAGGGCCGCTACTCTCGGAGCTTTCGGGGGCGTGCACGAAGTTCTCCACCATGGCATCCACGTAGTCCCGCACCCCCCCCCCTCTTGAGCTCGTCGTGGAGATCCGCGGGGACATGCTCCATCACCTACGCGAAGTTGAAGTCGGGGTTGGTGAACAAGAGGTTGCCGAAGACCTACGTCAGCGCTTGCTCCAGGAGATCGCGGGCCTCCTAATCGATGACGGTGTCGTGCCTCATGGTCCCCTTCTTCAGCACTGACGTGGCTTGAGACTGCGTCGGTATTTCCCCAAAGAGGAAGGGTTGATGCAGCACAGCGACGGTAAGTATTTCCCTCAGTTATGAAACCAAAGTTATCGAACCAGTAGGAGGATCACCACCACCCAAAAGCAGCACCTGCATACAAACAACAAATACTTGCAACCCGACGCGAAAGAGAGGTTGTCAATCTCTCAACGATAAAAAGATAGATTAGGTAGTGATAGATAGGAGGGATAGACCTCTCAAGAACAGAAAATAAAAAGGGCAAATAAAATATGCAGCAATATGTTTTTGGGTTTTGGGTTTTGTAGATCTGAAAACAAAGATGCAAAAAGATAGATCTGAAAGCAATATGTTGGGAAAGTTGACCCGGGGGCCGTAGGGTTCACTAGTGGCTTCTCTCATGAGTATAGCGCACGGTGGGTGAACAAATTACTGTTGGGCAATTGATAGAAAATCGAATAGTCATGACGATATCCAAGGCGATGATCATTATATAGGCATCACGTCCAAGATAGGTAGACCGACTCCTGCCTGCATCTACCTCTATTACTCCACACATCGACCGCTATCCAGCATGCATCTAGTGTATTAAGTTCATGGAAAAACAGAGGAATGCAATAAGAACGATGACATGATGTAGACAAGATCTATTCATGTAGGAATAGACCCCATCTTGTTATCCTTAATAGCAACGATACATGCGTGTCTTGCTGCCCCTTCTGTCACTGGGAAAGAACACCGCAAGATCGAACCCATCACAAAGCACCTCTTCCCATGGCAAGAAAAATCGATCTAGTCGGCCTAACTAAACCAAACATTCGGAGAAGAAATATGAGCCTATAAGTAATCATGCATATAAGAGATCAAAGAAGACTCAAATAATATTCATGGATAGAAACTGATCATGAACTCAAAATTCATCGGATCCCAACAAACACACCGCAAAAGTTTACATCAAATAGATCTCCAAGAGACCATTGTATTGAGAATCATAAGAGAGAGAGAAGAAGCCATCTAGCTACTACCTACGGACCCATAGGTCTATGGTGGACTACTCATGCATCATCGGAGAGGCACCTATGAGGAAGATGAACCCCTCCGTGATGGTGTTTAGATTGGATCTCGAGGTTCTGGAACTTGAGGGGCTGGAATTGTGTTTCGTCAACTCCCCTAGGGTTTTCCGAATATTTGGGAATTTATAGGCATCAGAGGCGGTGGAGAGGGGCCCCAAGGAGGGCACAACCCATCAGGGCGCGCCTGGGGCCCCCTGGCGCGCCCTGGTGGGTTGTGCTCTCCACAGTCCACCTTCCTGGCTCTTTTTTGGCCCACTGGGTGTCTTCTGGTCCAGAAAAAATCTCCAAAAAGTTTCGTCGTGATTGGACTCCGTTTGGTACTGATATTCTGCGAAGTAAAAAAACAAGCAAAAACAGCAACTGGCACTTTGGCACTATGTCAATAGGTTAGTCCCAAAAAATGATATAAAGTTGTTATAAAATGATTGTAAAACATCCAAGAATGATAATATAACAGCATGAAACAAGCAAAAATTATAGATACGTTGGAGACGTATCAAGCACCTCCACCATCTTGGTGAAGAAGTCCAGGTAACCCACATTAGCTTCCGCGATGGGGAAGTCAGGGACCTCGTCGATAAAGTGGGACAGGGCGCCGCGGGCATGCTTGGCGAGGGCGCGGAAGACCTTGACGCGCTTGGCCTGCAGCATACGCACTTGGGCACCGTCGTCCCTGGCCTGCTGGACGAGGACGGAAACTCCGCCCACTTGGGTTCGGAGCGACTGCAGCTCCCCCTTGACATCCTCCTTCGCCTTGAGCGCAAGGTGGAAGTTGGCCTCCACCTCCTGGAGCTGCCCCTTGAGCTTCTCCACCTCGTCCTGGAGCTCCTCCCGCTTTAGCTTGAAGCGGTCCTCCTACTGCTTCAGCTTGTCGATGTTGCTCTTCTGGAGCGTCTCACGCTCCCTCTTGATCTTCGCGTCATCGTCCGCATTGATCTTCTTCTCTTTCTCCTCCAGCTGGAGGTTGGCCTTGGCGCGGTTGGCCTCGTAGGCGGACTGGGCGTCCGCTACTTTGCGCTCCAGAGTCGTCAGGCGCTCGCGTTCAGCGTCCTGTTCGGAGGTGGTCCGGGCGAGCTCCCGCTCCCGGATCCCCACATCACCCACCTGGACAGCGAGGGCTTCCTCGTGCCTGGCAAGCTCGTCCTCTCGGGAGGCCAACTGCCCCTCACGGGCTACAGCCACGTTCTCCTACGTCCGGAGATCCGGCTCCCGCAGGGCGATTAGCTCCAGGACGGCCCGCTCCTGCTCCTCCACCGCCTCACGCCGTAGATTGGCCTCGTCGGCCTCCCGCACGGCTTTGGTCTAGAGCTTGGTGGCATCGCGGGCAGTCTTCTCGCGTTTTTCCCGCGCAGCGTCCTCCTGACGGCGGCCGAGCTTGATGGCAACATCAAGGTTGCACCACCCATCTGCCAGCCACAGGCGCTCGCTGATGAGCCAAGCGTCCTAAGTCTGGAGGTCCGCCTAGAGAGCATCCAGGGCAGCCCGAGCGCCTTGGAGAGAGCCGCGCACCAGCATGGCGTTGTTGCTCATGAGCTAGAGGGCACAGCTGGGTTGCGGCTCCACGCCGCCCTCCGAGATCATGGCCCGCGAAGGCCCCGAGCTGGGCTCCTCCGTAGGCCCTTTGCCTTTGTCCTTGGCAAGGGTCGCCTCCCCTCCACGGTCTGGGGGGCCCGCGTCACTTCCTCCTCAGTCTGCCGCGGCGATGAGCGCGGCAGGCTCATGGTGGCGGCCTCAGGGGCCCGGCTTTCGGGCGAGGCCTGGGGGCCGCCGTAGGCCCCTCCTCGGCTTGGGTCTCCCCAGGCGACGTGGGCTCATGGAGGATGGGCTCTTCAACCGCCTCCATCTCTGTGGCGCCACCTACGACAGGCGCCTCCGGAGGCACCTCCACTCCTCCAAAGGGGCGGTCCAGAGGCTGGCTCTCTCCAGCCGGAGGAGCCGAGTCTTCGGGCGGCACACGAGTTGTCTCCCACTCCTCCGCCACCTCGGCACGCCCCACCTCAGCCCTGGGCTGGTGGGTGATCTCTTCATGCCCCACGGGGCTTGTGGGGGACACGCGGGTCCGACCGGCCCGTGCCGTCAGCAGCGAGGTCGCGGGCATCGTGGCCCTTTGCTTCTTGGGCGGGGGCTCCCTGCAAGATCATCAAGTCAACCCCCGTGCCTCAAGGGATAGAGGTATAAATTAAGGGAAAGATCAGGTCAGGTTGCAGAAACTTACGTGGCCTTGGCGATCCAGAACCTCTTCTTGAGCTTGGGTCGGGGGCGGTTGCTACTGCCACTCCCGTGGGCTCAAGGGAGCCCCCTTCAGCGGGCTGGTCCTGCGGCCCGCTGGAACTTGCTCCCGCTGGCCCAGAGCGGTGCGCCTCCTCTTCATGAGGCTCTGCGGCCTCACGGGCCTCCGTCCTGCAAGGCTCATCGGACGCCTCGTCTGTGTCATCTTCACCTCCCGCGCCCGCAGGCCGGGAGGGCATGACCATGAAGCGTGTGTTGTCGTCGTTGTTGGCGCTGAGCAGCAGCTTGCGGCGAATCATCCACTACGCTCGCTCACTGGGCTCCACACCAGCGCTTGTGGAGGGCCCAGCGTCCTCATGATCGCCTGAGCCAGGGACCACCATGAGGGAATTCTCGCGTGGTCCCTCGAAGCCTTTGGGAACTTGTCCCCACTCGTCAAACCGCGGCATCTGCGCCGCGATGTCGTTCCCATTGCCGAGGCAGTATAGCGGGTACCCCTCCTTAGGCATCGTCGACACGTCATCGGTGAAGAGGATCCGCATGATCCCATCCACCACCTCCTCCCTGAGGCAGTCCTGGCATGGTCGAGTCTTGTCCTTCGCCCAGCGTACTCCCACGCGGGGTGCGAGCACTTCTGGAGGGGGGGCAATCCGGTGGCACACATACTCTTTTGCCACCATCGGCCCCGTGACGCGGGCCGCCTTCATGGCTGTAATCCTGTCGAGGAGCGACCGCAGCTCGCGGCCGGAGAGCTTGGTGTGCTCCCAGGTGGAACTCTTCTTGGCGAGCGCAGTTGGGATCGCGAGGAGAGGGCTACACGCACCTGCGTCCAGGTTGACCCAACATGCCTGAAAGCCTTCAACCTTCTTGAAGACCTTCATGTTGATGAAGCGCTCCATCATCCCGTCCACGATGCGGAACGAGACGCACTCGGAGCGATGATTCGCGGCCGTCAGCCGTAGGCTATAGAACGACCGGAAAAGCTCCACGGAGGGCATCACCCCCAAGAAGGCCTCGCAGAAGTAGGCGAAGATGGCGAGGGTGAGGACGGAATTGGGCTGGAGGTGGAGCACCTGGATCTGGTAATGCTCCAGGATGGCGTGGAAGAAATTAGAGAAAGGGGAGCAAACCCCCGAAGATGGTGTGGAAAAAGAAGGGGAACACGGTGGCCGGCAAGGAGCGGGGCAACTTCGAGCCCGCCCAGATCTTGGTGGCCTTGTGCTCGTTTAAGTCGTTGGTCGTCAAGGGTACGACCTTGTCCAGCCCCTCTTTGTTGACGATGGTGGACGGTAGCAGGGCGGGCTACAGATCCACCTCAAGGACCTCACTACTTCTCTTGGGAGCCATGGCGGTGGGGCGAGATCGGAAGCGAAAAGAGGAAGAAGCAGGGGTGGTTCGCACAAGGCAAGGGAGCAGCGCGCAGAGGAGGCGAGTGGAGCAGAGGAAGGCAATGAGTACAACCCACCGCGCGGGTAGCCTTTTATCAGCTCGTGCGGTTACCGAGGCGTCGTGGGAGAAGTGGGGGTGTCCATTCCATCGTGCTGCCATGCCTCCTTGCCTGGGCCTCTGGCAGTCCACTAAGGCCCCGCGTCGTTTCGCCTTGTGCCGTTTCAGTTCTCAACGGGCGGAACGGGCGCGCCAGGCCCGAGGGCTACTGTCGGTCCAGTGGGAACCAGGGTACCACAGCCCATCTGCCCTCGGCCAAGGAGCGACACCTGACGAAACGCCCACTAGGTGGCCCACTTCAGATCTCCACAGGCGAAGCACCTCGCGAGGCTCGGACCTCATGAGGTCCCCTCCCGGCGAGGCGGAACTCTTCGAGTCAAGTATCCCCAGCATCAAGCAGCCTCATGAGGTGAACTCCCGCGAGGCCCTCTGCCTGGAAGGGCCATGTGGTGCCAGTCGTGCGGCTGTGCGCCCACCACGTGGGTGATGTCCTCGTGCAGGGATGAACAGTAGGACAGTGCCAGCAGGCGAGGACAGAGAGATTTCCTTTCTGGTGATTAAAGGGCAGGACCAGCTGCCTCCTCCAAAGTGGCTTCCCAAACTTATCATTTTGGTGCAAGACGACCAAGGTGACACTGGTCGCTAGGGCGGAGGTCATCATCGAGCCCACCAGAGCGTCATGGACGGCGCCTTTGTAGACGAAGACCAACTTTTGTCAGGATAGACTGAGCGCTTGTCCTCCTTTGAATTGCCGTCCTGTGGCTACCCTTTCCCGTCGATATTTTTGGGGAAGAGGACCAAGGCAAGGATAAGAGGGGCAATGTTGCTACCTTAGAGAGGGATCCGGAGAAAAAAGCCTTTGAGCCTGAGTCATTCACTTGTACGGTCATCTTTCACCTTGGAACGCCAGAGCAAATCCACAAAGCAGGAGTAGGGTTTTACACCTCACGGTGGCCCGAACCTGGGTAAATCTGTGTGTTTGTCTTATGCTCTGCGTGCGTAACCTCGTCATAGCTGTGGTTGGGTTGCAGATTGTGAAGCGCTCCTCAGTGTTCGAACCAGGGTTCTTGGAGGGTTTCCCTTAGGCCCAAAACAAATCTCCGACAGAAATTGCTGATGTTTTGCTGTAACTGGATGAATGTAGATGTGTAGGTAAATCCTAGTTCTTTTACTGCACATGAATCACTATGGATCTATAAATAATACTTGAATGAATGTTGACGTACAAGAAATCTTTTCTGTCATTTCAGTGACATGGATAACACAAGACGATTCAGAGTACTGGTGTACTCAATTTCATGTATTGATGTTATCTTTGTATATTTGTACTTCCACTGATGCCAAATATGTACTGGTGGTATTCAGAGAAAACTGAAATTCATGAGATAACATTCCGACAGCTAGAAGTGACAAGCCATGTATGTACTTGTTATGTGGTGGCCTAGCCCAGGAAGATGGCCCAAGGCCTCCCGACGCAACCGCCAGCTAGACAGGGCCTGGCGAGCCCAGCAAGGTGTCCAGCGTGGAGAAGCAACTGGGTCTTCTTCTAATTCTTTCTTTTGTATCTGAATCTTGTATCTGTTACCAAGGAAGAACCCTATAAGGGGCATAACACTTGGTATCAGTAGTCGTCAATCCTCCTCGGTTCCAGCTCGATCTGTTAGTCTGATCGCGGTAGGTGGTGGCTTGTTCCGCCGCCGTAAATCCAATCCTTCGGCAGGAACACCAGATTCGGGAGTCGATCTAGCGCCCAAGCAAAGGGCGCCCACCGTCGTGGAGGCGCAACTCTTGGTGGCGATGGGATCCGTCGAGCAGCACAACGCGGAGACCAGCACCAAGCTCGATGACATTGCCGAGCAACTCAAGAGCATCACGGCGTGGATGAAGATGATGTACGAGATGACGCGCACCCTCACCACCTCGGCGTCGCTGCTACAACTCCACACTGAGGACGCGTCCACCCGTCTGCGCGCGCTGGAAGCACCTTCCCCATGTCCCATGGTACCTCCGGGTCCGGTCTCCTCCTTGGTGCCACCTCCTACGGTGGAGGTGCGCACAACGGGCGCGAATTGGCCCCAAGGGCACAGCGGGCACCAGCTTGCACGGGGGCCAGTTTTTGGGGATCCTCCATTCCCTCAACTGCCTCCGGCTCATGGTACGTTTCCCCACACCGTCCCAGCGTCGATTTCGAGTTTGTTCATGGCGACCGCCGTCCTTCGCAGTCGATCCGACCCGCCTTCGGTAGTACACCGAAGATGCATTTTCCCAAGTTCGATGGGGACGACTATCAAGTTTGGGTCGATAATTATGAGTTATATTTTGACATTTATGGGGTCTCTGGTCACATGAAAGTGAAGTTTGCGTCCCTGAATGTGATAGGCAATTCTGCGATGTGGCTAAAAATGGCACAAAAGTGCAAACAATTCCAGAATTGGGAAGAATTGCGTACATCCGTAGCTGAGAAATGGGGCAAGGATAAACACAAGTTTTATATGCGTCAGTTGTTGTTGAGTCAAATAGGGTCTGTAGAAGAGTACACCACCAAATTTGACACCCCTAGGCATCAAACTATTCTAGCCGGTCCCAATACTCATGAGGTCCTCTTCATTGAGCGTTACATTGCTGGGTTGCGTCCTGATATTCGTTATGTCGTTGTTTTACACCGTCCTGGGGATGTGGATATTGCTAGTTGTTTGTCTTTGTTGTAGGAACTGGAGTTGGAGCATGACAAATCAGTGGCAAATGCCAAATCAGGCAATCGATCATACCACAAGACATCTTTCTTAAGAGAGAAACACAAGTCACCAGCAGTTTCAGAGAATTCGCGCAAGTGGTCTAAAAGTTGGAAGCCCTGCGTGCATACCGCAAGTCAAAGAACTTGTGCTTCACTTGTGGGGATCCATGGGCGCAAGGGCACAAATGTCCAGATAAGGTGCCAATTCATGTTATGGAGGAGCTCTTGGAAGTCCTACAACTAGATGATCCACCTGATCCTCAGCACATGTCGGACTCTAGCTGTGATGAAGAGGTAATGCTTGTGGGGGGTGACGCTGGATCGGTTCCACAAGTCAGACGGCACACAATACGTTTGCATGGGTTGATCGGTGGCAAAGAGGTGTTGATTCTGGTGGACTCTGGTGCTAATTGTTCCTTTGTCACCCTCATGGATGAGCTACAGCTCCAAGCTTAGGACACACGGACGGACTCATGTGTGGTTGCAGGGGAGGCACACTGACTAGTTCTCAGATGATTAAGAAAACGGCATGGTTAACCCAATGCCACACCTTCTGCCATGACATGAAAGTTCTCTCTCTGGGTTGCTATGATATCATTCTCGGAGCAGATTGGCTGGAGCAGTACAGGCCCATGTGGGTGCACTGGCATAAAAAGTGGATGAAGTTCACTCACGAAGGTCGTCGGATATTGTTGAAAGGCATCCAAGAACCGTACCAAGCTCCCAAACTAGTGTCTGCTCGCAAACTGAAAGGACGGTTACGCAGGGGGCAATCCAGCAGGCAATGCAGATCTACTACAAACACCCAGAGAAGGATCTCTGTGTAGTTGCAACAGAAGCTTCTGATGCAGTGTAGTCTCCGTTTTGCAGGAATACAATGATGTGTTCACTGAACCATCGACTCTGCTGCCTCGACGCCTTGAGGACCACAAAATTCCATTGATCCCAGGGGCCCAACCTGTCAGTGTGTCCTTATCGCTACACTCTGCAATAGAAGGATGAAATACAGAAACAAGTTAAGGAAATGCTACGAAAAGGGATCATCGGGCCCGGTTCTAGTCCATTCGCGTCACCAGTGTTGTTGGTCCGTAAGAAAGATGGATCATGGTGCTTTTGCGTTGACTATCGCCAGCTGAATAGCATCACAGTGAAGAACAAGCAACCGATGCCGATCGTGGAAAAGTTGCTTGATGAATTGGCCGGGGCAACATGGTTTACCAAATTGGACTTGTTGGCGGGCTATCATCGGATAAGAATTGCTGAAGGAGATGAATTCAAAACGGCATTTTGAACTCACCACGGGCTGTATGAATTTTTAGTGGTGCCGTTTGGGTTGACCGGCGCACCGGCAACATTCCAGGGTGTGATAAACATGGCGGTGGGACCCGTCTTCAGAAAAGGAGTTGTGGTGCTCTTGGACGACATTCTAGTGTTTAACACGACGTTGGAAGAGCACATCAGCCAGCTCCGTGCTGTTTTGCAGCTACTCCGCGACAACAACATGGTGCTGAAGAGGTCTAAATGTGAATTTACTAAAAGTAAGGTGGAGTACCTTGGCCATATGATCAGTGCAGAGGGGGTGTCAACAGACTCAACAAAAGTGGAAGCTGTTCAAAAATGGCCTGTTCCCAGATCTCCGGGAATTTTTGGGGCTCACGAGGTATTACCGGCGTTTCATCCAGCACTATGGGGTGATCAGCCGACCTCTCGCTGAATTGCTCAAAAAGGGAGTTATGTTTCAATGGACTCCGTTCACTAACAAGGCATTCCAACTGCTTAAAACAGCAATGATACAAGCACCGGTTTTGGTTGTCCCTGATTTCAATCAAACCTTTGTCTTGGAAATAGATGCCTACAAGGACGAAGTGGGTGCAGTCCTGGTGCAACAAGGGCACCCCGTATCTTATCTCAGCAAAGCTCTCCCTCACAAGAACAAGGCTCTAAACACTTATGAGAAGGAATGTCTCGCAATCCTGATGGCGGTGGACAAGTGGAGACCCTACTTACAACATCATCACTTTGTCATTCACACGGATCAACAGGCACTCCTGCACTTGACAGAGCAATGTTTGAGTACCGGGCTTCAGCAAAAAGCATTTTTCAAGCTTATGGGACTCAACTATACAATCCGGTATAAAAGGGGATCACAAATATTGCAGCACATGCACTGTCGCACCATGAGCACGACGCTCCCTTACTGGCCATATCGGCTGCCATTCCTTCATGGTTGGAGACACTGGTGGCCAGTTATTTCGAGGACCCGGCTGATCAAAAATTGTTGCAGGAGTTGTCTCTCACCACACCCAACGATCGAGAGTACTCACTAGATAATGGAGTTATCCGTTACAAGAATCGCGTTTGGGTGGGCCACAATCTTCTGGCTCAACAACACATTCTGCAATCCCTGCATGCCAGCGCGCTAGGGGGCACTCCGGGGTATTGGCCAGGTATCAACGAGTGAAGAAACTATTTGTGTGGCCAAAATTGAAACAGACTATTACTACCTTTGTGCAAAGTTGTGACACATGCCAGCGGGCTACGACGGAACATTGCCGCAAGCCCGACCTTCTCCAGCCACATGAGATTCCTCCTCACCCTTGGAACATGATCAGTTGGGATTTCATTGAAGGTCTGCCATCTTCACAGGGCTATCAAGTCATCCTCGTGGTCATTGAAAGTTTACAAAGTTCGCACATTTTCTGCCCCTAAAACACCCATACATGATGCTGCAAGTTGCTCAAGTATTCTTCGACCAAGTCTACAGACTTCATGGTATGCCTACCCGCATCATCTCCGACCATGACCCAGTGTTCACCAGTTTGTTTTGGCAAGAACTATTCAGACTGTCTGACACGATCATGAATACGAGTTTGGCCCGACACCCAGAGACAGACGGCCAGACTAAACGATTGAACCAATGCTTGGATGCCTTTCTTCGCTGCTCCACGCATGACGCGCCAGCCAAGTGGGCAAAATGGCTCTTGCTGGCAAAACATTGGTATAATACCACATATCATACTGTAGTCGGTATCACTCCGTTCAAAGCCTTGTACGGGTATCAACCTCGTTCGTTTGGCATCACTACACCAGCCACCAGTGGTGATCTACAGGAGCTGATCAATGAGCGTGCCTCTATGACTGAGTTTCTCCGACAGAACTTGCAACATGCTCAGCATCGCATGAAGACACAGGCTGATAAAAGCCGAAGAGAGCGCTCCTTCAAGGTGGGCGGCCAGGTTTTCCTCAAAGTCCAACCATACTTGCAAAATTCCCTTGCTGCTCGCCGCAATTAGAAGCTGGCTCTGAAGTACTACGGACCGTATACTGTGCTGAGCCGTGTTGGGGCAGTTGCATACAAATTGGATCTATCAGCTAGCTCCAGGATTCACAATGTGATACATGTCTCACAGCTGAAGAAGCAAGTACCTCCCAAGGTCACGGTCGAGTCAGATATTAGTGTGGCGACTCCACGGTCACTATGCCTTCTTCAGCCAACGACAGTGGTGAAGACTAGACTTATTTAGCGCGGCAACAAGCTCAAACCTCGCCTCAAGGTACATTGGTCAGACCGCTCTGCAGATCATGATTCGTGGGAAGAGGTGTTTCTGCTACATCGTCGGTTCCCTGCTCGCCACAAGGGGTGGGGAATGTTATGTGGTGGCCTGGCCTAGGAAGATGGCCCAAGGCCCCTTGACGCAACCGCCAGCTAGACAAGGCCTGGCGAGCCCAGCAAGGTGTCCAGCGTGGAGAAGCAATGAGGAGAGGAGAAGATAAGTAGGTGGAGAACAGAGGAGAGAGGCGTCAATGTATAGAACACTTTCCCCTTTGCACTAGCTTCATCCAATTCTTCCTTTTGTATCTGAATCATGTATCTGTAATCAGGGAAGAACCCTAGCAGGGGCATAAACGTAATGGTGGTTAACATCCTCAGTCTTGCTAAATAATTTCAACATCACTTCTATGCAATAAACTGGAGCAAACAACATGCCGTGAGAAACAAGATTCTTGCACTATGAAATGAAATTCCACCATGGCCATTTTGATGAATATTCACACATAAATATTTCGAAGAACTACAATATTCAGTAATACACTTGCATTGCATTATGTGTAAACTTTCATCCAACATACACCCTTGCACTGAATTATGTGTAAACTTTCATCCAACATACACTTGCTTGTATTCAAAAAAATTTGTCTTGCACAAATTCTCGGATAACATCATTGGACTACCGTTCAGTCTAAATAAAGAGAATGAACAATGCTTTCACGTTGAGCAATAACACCTCACAAGATCAAAATTGCAATCCAAAATTTCATCTCTGCATGACAAGCTCGCACAACAAATCTGCTAAATTTTGTTGGAAGGGGCACACTAGAATCAAGCTTTGAAGGAGCAACGGCCCATTCTGCCACCGGTGGAAATCCTTCAGTTATGTGTACGCCTACATCGGCGTCGTTGGTAACCCCGCCGGTTATCGTCGGATACCTCTGTAGCATCCACCCAGCGGTAGCGCCATGGGGGACGGCTCCGCCGTCTGTCGTGGCGATGGGGAACGGCCCGGCTCCGACGTAGGTCCTCGCGGTAGGGGAGGTCCCGTCGTTGGCCGTCGCGGCGGGGGACGGCAGCAGTGCCATGGTCCTCGCAGTTGGGGGAGGCGAGATCGAAGACTTCGGTTGGGGCGAAATTGTGGGAAGGATTTCCTACCCCGCGAGTAAGACAGGGGTTATTTGAAAAATAGCCATAAGTGGCTGGTTAGCAAACCCACCTCTCATATGTGCCATCGGTTAAAGATCTAACGGATCGGGTCGCGAGTTTCCAGATTTTCATCGAATCAGTGTTTTCACTAGATACTTTGCCCTCTACTAATCTACCATTATAGCTAGTGGTGCCCTTAACAACCACCCATTTTCCATTTGGACGTTGCCCACACAAGTTTAGCAAATTCAAATCAAATAGCTTTGTCTCAAAAATTATGCTACTACAAAATATATATGAAATTCTTAAATTCAAATGTAGTTAAATTTCATAAGATGTCATTGTGTTTAAAATTATCACATTAGACAACAACAACTACGAAGCCTTTAGTCCCAAAGAAATTGGGATGGGCTAGAACTGAGACCCATAAGAATCTCCAAACAACTCATGATTGAATCTCCAAACAACTCATGATTCTGGCACATGTATAGAAAACTTCCACGCACCCCTATCCATGACTAATTCTCTAATGATACTCAAACCATCTCAGACGATGTTAGACAAACTTCTCTTCAATCGATGCTACCCCAACTCTATCTTGTTTATCATCATTCTGAATCTGGGCATTCCTTGTGTGGCCACACATCCATCTTAACATGCGCATCTCGGTCACACCTAATTGTTGAACATATCGCCTTTTAGACGACCATCGGTCAGCACCATACAACATTGCAGGCCGAATCACCGTCCTATAGAACCTTCCTTTTAGTTTTTGTGACGCTCTCTTGTCACAGAGAACACCCGAAGCTTGACGCCACTTTCGGCTTTGATTCGATGGTCCACCTTCCTCGATATCCCCATCCTTCTACAGCATTGACCCCAAATATCGAAAGGTATCCTTCTGAGGCACCATCTAGCCATCAAGTCTAACATCCTCCTCCTCGGGTCTAGTAGTACTGAAATCGTACCTCATGTACTCGGTTTTAGTTCTATTAAATTTAAACATTTCAATTCCAAGGTTTGTCTCCATAGCTCTAACTTTCTATTACCCTCATGTTTGACTATCATCGATTAGCACCACATCATCCGCAAAGAGCATACACCAAGGGATATCTCCTTATATATCCCTTGTGACCTCATCCATCATCAAAGCAAAAAAGATAAGGGCTCAAAGTTGACCCTTAGTGCAATCCTATTTTAATCGGATATCGGAAAGTCATCAGTGTCGCTATCACTTGTTCGAACACCAATATTATCGTACATGTTATTGATAAGAGTAATACTTTGTTGAGACTTTGTGTTTTTCTAAGGTCCACCACATGGCGTTATGTGGTATCTTATCGTAGGCCTTCTCCAAGTCAATGAACACCATATGCAGATCCTTCTAGTATCTCTCCATAAGTTGTTGTACTAAGAAAATGGCTTCCATGATCGACCTCTCGTGCATGAAACCAAACTGATTTGTTGTCATGCTTGTCATTCTTCTTAATCGGTGCTCAATGACTCTCTCCCATAGCTTCATTGTATGGCTCATGAGCTTAATTCCATGGTTATTACAACTCTGAACATCCCCCTTGTTCTTGAAGATTAGTAGTAATATATTTTGTCTCTCATTTTTCTAGTATTTTGTTTGCCCGAAAAATGAGGTTGAAAAGCTAAGTTAGCCATACTATCGCTATGTCTTCAAGGCCTCTCGGCACCTCAATGAGGATATAATCAGGGTCCATCGCCTTGCCTCCTTTCATCCTTTTTAAAGCTTCTTTGACCTCAGACTCCTGGATTGGCCACACAAAACGCATGTTGGTATCATCAAAGGAGTCATCCAGTTCAATGGTAAAGCTCTCATTCTCCCCATTGAACAGCTTGTCAAAGTACGCCTGCCATCTATGTTTAATCTTCTCGTCCTTCGCTAGGAGCTGGTATGCTCCGTCTTGATGCATTTGACTTCGTCAGACATCCCTCCTCTTACTCACTCGGATCTTGGCCATCTTATAGATGTCCCTTTCATTTTCCTTCGTGCCTAATCACTAGCAGAGGTCCTCATACGCCCGACTCCTTGACACAACTCATTTTGTGGCCTTCTTTGCCACCTTATATTTCTCTATGTTGCATGCACTCCTATCTAGGTAAAAAAGTTTGAAACAATCTTTCTTCTTCTTAATAGCCTTCTAAAGATCATCGTTCCACCCCAAACTCCTTTGAGACCACCTTACGAATGCAAGTCGTCATCTTCATCCACATATTGTCTGCATCGCCTCCTGCCTCTCAAGGGCCATCCTCAGTGACCCTCTCCTTGAACACTTGAGTTGCCTCCCCCTTGAGTTTCCACCACTTCGTTCTAGCGACTTTGACACGCTTATCCAGATGGACACGAATCTAAAAGCGAAAGTCAATCGCCACAAGCTTATGTTGAGGGGCATCTCTCTCCATGTAACACCTTAGACCAACTCCAGCCGGGCGATCCATTTTGTCTGTGTGTGTCCGTTTGGGTCACCGCGGACAAAAAACTAGACCCAACGCGGCGACCCAAACGAACGCGCGTCTGTTTTTTTTTTCGCCCGCGACCCATTCCAGGCCCAAATTTGGGCCGCGACGGTGTTGGCGCGGACACACGCCTCGCCCTCGTGCTCCTTCCCCTAGCCCGCCCATCGGTGGCACAGTCTCGCCTTTTTTATCCCCTTCCCCCACCCGTCGCCCGCAAGTGCACAAACGCTAGGCTGACGTCCATTTTTCCCGGCCACCTTGCTCTCCAGTCCCCCTCCCTCCTTCACCCAGCAGCACATCCACCGGCGGGGTGCCTCCTTCGTCCCGGTGCAGGAGGCCTAGTGGTAGATCTGCGGCGGCGGCGAGATTTGGCGCATCCTGCCGGCGGGATTTGCCGAATCCCGCCGCCGGCGACTGCGCTTACCATGGATTGGCCGGGTAGCGGTCCACCCAGGTTGGGCAATGCCTAGGTGCCGCATGAAGGTGCTCAATCCACCTCTAGCCGCTTGGATCTGTCATGTCGTCGGTTCGCCGGCAAAGCCACGACCGGCCGTCGCCCTGGTTCGGCGCTGGCCCAAAGGCTTGCCGGCTCACCACTGACGTTCATAAAGTGCGACGACTTGCCGTGTTCGTCAAGCGCAAAAATGACGGGGTACATGGTTTTCGTTCGGCCTTTTGCTCTTTGATTTGATGCAATTTCGGTAGCTTATTTGCTCAATTTTGTGTGTAGGAGGGATGCAACTTTTGATATTGGGAAGAAGAATACATCGATCTATTGATCGCACGAAATTTGCTAGATGTTCGTGCACTTCTAGCTAGAATTGAAGCTATAGAGACTAAAGAAGTGACCAAAGTGGAAGCACCGTCTAATTTTTTAGAATCGAAGAAGGGAGACATTGTTAAGCTCAAGAATTCGCAGATCAACAATGAAGACATAGAGAAGATATTAGTCTAACTAGTAGGAGCAGTTATGAAAGTTGAACATCTTTTAAAATGTCTAATTGTAGTTCTTATTTTCTTTGGTCTTGTACTCATAGCGAAGATTTGGTAAAAAAAAATATGTATCAAAATGCCTTTGATGAAATAAAAATAACATAATAATGCCAAACCAAAATATGTGTGAATGATTAAAAATGGATGCCGGCCAGACACGAGGACGAGATTTGGGTCCGAGCGTTGGGCACACGGCCGACCCATTTGCAAAAAGGGACAGACACGCCGACCCAAACAAAAAAAACGGACAAAACGCACGTTCGTTTGGGTCGCCCAGTTGAAGTTGCTCTTACAATTTGGGTCACCCAGTTGAAGTTGCTCTTACAATCTAGGCAAGCACACTTGTCTTCTCTTCTCTTACAAGCCAGTTGATTCTCTCTTTAAAATTATCATATTATCATATCAATATTTTGAAATGGCTGTGTAATATATGTAGGTTGCTCAACACAACTTGTGCAATCTCGCTCAAATAAGATTTAAGGAATCAGGAGAAACCATGAGAATGATGATATCATTTTTATTGACCCCTGAATCTCACTTTGGCACAAAAAATACATACATCTACAGACATAATGTACTCAGGAACAGCCAGTTCTTAAATCGGTGAAGCCTGCTACAGAAAATAACATCTTTTTTCCTTTCATACAATGACTATTAAGGAACATGTCACCTTTAATGAATCAAGCAGATGTTCTATCAACTTACATATGAATTCCTTTCTTTTTTTCTGTTGACGCAGTTCCATTTACTTTTCAAGTTGAGTGCTTCGCAATGAGTTTATCAACGTGGATGATAATGTCATCGATATGGGGACGAACTGCAGGATGTGGCTGCAGCATCCAGGTTACAAACTGGCGGAGAGTATCGGGATAGGACGAACCCGTCTCAGTAGGCCACTTCACCTGTGCACTTTTAGTGACTGTTACTAAGCTTTCACCAGCAGATTCATCAAGCTCATAATCAAATGGTGATTTCCCGTACCTATAATAAATAAGAACATGGTCAGATGATCAGCAGCTTGCACTACATAACCTAAGAAGTAAACGCTCTTATATTTATTTACAGAGGGGGTACTAGATACAACATGCCAAAGCAATACAGCCATGATGAGCTATTTGTCTTAATCCAGTTCCAGACAAAATTTTTAAAAAAAAAAGGATTCTGCAATAAGATGATCGGTGGACAGATCCACAAAACAATACTAGGTAACTAGCTACAAGCCCTTTTACCATTATAGGTAATTGAACAGGTCTTAGATGTTACAACCATTTTTTGAAAATAACTCATGGATACTCCAAGTTGTGGAGAATTTTGAGACATAAGCTTTACCGTTATTCTTGCAATATCAATAGAGCAAACAATAGTCTTCGGAATCAACTGGCAGAACCTGGGTAACTACTGCCCTGAAGATGGCTGTATGGCACAGCGTAGGGAATTGGGGAGTAAAAAAAAGTTTTGAGGGAGGAATGAGAGATGACAGATTGATTCATGCATTGCCTGATTCACAATTGATATATATATACGGTGGACCTTATATAGGACGCACCACGCCTTTTAAGCAATGATTCAAAGCATACCAATCCCATCTTCAACTCCAATCTTATTTATTTCCTATTTAAATAACTTCCTAATTTACATAATATTCCATATTTATTTGGGCACTGCCTAATGATATATCCGTGCACATAACACCAATGGTAAGAAGAAAAGAGTTTGTCTTGCCCGATTTAATAAACATTCTGACCAGCCCTGGTTATATACACAGTATACGTGAAAACAGTGTATGCTATGGATGAAATTTGACCAGCGCCAGTGTATTTAATATTTCATTACCACTCCCAGTATTATTGCTAAATTAATTTGCACAAATCTAGTATTTTTTAGGGATTTGCATCAGTTTGTATTAGAGTATTACCATCAGGTTGATGTTGTAGCTAGCAAGGTGGGTAAAGCAAGAAATATTATGACTACTTAATAGTAATGTACTATTACACTTTACAAGCATATTTAACTACTTATTAATTGAGTAAGCATGTAACGACAGGAGAACATCTTAATTTACCCTCCATGGGGGCTGCATTCTAAGTTTCTAACTGATCATCATAATACAATAAAGAGGTATAATCAGGTATAATTAGCCAAATAACGATAGTTTGCCCCCCCCCCCCCCCCCGGTGAGTCAGGAGGCGACGCGACCCCCCCTCGCTCGCCCCTCCCTCCACCTTCCCCTCCTCTTGCCGCCGCCGGCGCCCCCGCCGGGCAAAGCGCGGGCGGATCCGGGGGCGGCGGGACATTTCACCCTGGCGCCTTTCCCTCTTGAGCGTGGGGGCTCGACAAGGCTGACGGAGCGGAGCTTCTCCGAGCCTAGGGTTTCGTGACGGCGACCCCGGATCCAAAGGGGCGGGCCTCTGGACCTAGCGTGGCGAGCACACGAGCGACGCGTCGCGACCCTGTGGGGGCACGGCTGCGACTGCTTGGTTGTGCCCTGACGGATCCTGGCGGCGAAGGCTGCGGGGCGGCGGCCATGGTTGACGGCGTCATGGTGCGGGTGGCAGATCCTTGTGACGCGCCACTAGCCCTGCTCTACGCATCCCCCTGTGGTGGCTGGCCTGGATTGGCAGCCGCCCGACGGTTGTTGCACTGCGTTGGCCGGTGCTCCCCTACTTCGACGGCGATGATACGTGGCTTCCCTGACAGTTCCTGGTGGTCCTCTCCGGCGATCTGCTTCCCTGTCTCCTGTTTGCCCTTGCTTCGGTGGTCTTTGGGGGTCTGTGGTCTTGGGCCGGGGCAAAATCCCTGCGCGGCAACGGCCTGCGCTGACAACGGCGACACCTAAGGGTGTCGTTACCTCCATGGAGGCGCTGTCAAGGCCCTGACTGGCCCCTCTCCTCGAGCATCGGGGGAAACCCTTAGTCCAGTTCGCTGGACAAGGCAGCGGCGACGTCTCAGCGTCATGCCCATCTTCAAGGCGCTGCTTGGGTTGCACTTGGAGTCCCCGATGCGGCAGCTGGAGATGATGGCCTCCCCGGTCTTTCCGGTGAGGCTTGCTGGCGATGTGTTGCTGTGATGTGGGCTGCAGAATAGGGCGTGGGCATCTAGGGCGCAATGTACGCCGGCGCCGGCGTGTCCAAGACGATGGCTTCGCTAGTCCCGTCCGGGTCCTGCCATCCACCTGCCGATTCCCTAGGCACAAGGGTGGAAGGTACGTTGACCCAGGCAGTCCTGGAGATGTGGTCTTCTTTGGAGGCACCTGGCAACGTGGCCTTGACGCTCAGAGTCTAGCTTCCTCGCCATTCATGGTTTGAGGCTGGACAAGGCGAGACCTTTCGTCATTGTTGTCTGTAGGTGGTGGCACCTCCTCACCTGCTCATTTAGCAAGGACGGTGGTGTGTGTGCGTGTGTCCCTCTGCTGGGAGGTTGTACCTGTACCTCTATTCTCTTTTGTTCAATGAAATGAAACGCAAGTCTTTTGCGTTTTCTCAAACAAAAAAAAAGGTATAATCAGGTACTCCCTCCGATCCATAATAAGTGTCGCAGTTTTGAACTAAGGTCGAACTAAACTTCGTTCAAAACTGTGACACTTATTTTGGATCCGAGGGAGTAGTCGGTAGTCACCAAGATATCTGAGCGCATATTTTAACACAATACAATATAAAAAAGGTTTCAAACACACGGCAGGATTTCTACGTAACTACATCAGTATTTAACAAAGATGTTGTTCAATTACTACCTCCGTTCCAAAATAAGTGAAGTTCCGGGTTTGTCCTAAGTCAAATTTGGCTAAGTTTGACCAAGTCTATAGAAAAATATATTAGCATCTAAAACACCAAATTAGTGTCATGAGATTCTTTATGAAATATACTTTAATATTATGTGTATTTGGTGTTGTAGATCTTAGTACATCTTTCTACAGAGTTGGTCAAACTTTTAAGTTTGACTTAGGACAAACCTAGAACTTCAATTATTTTGGAACGAAGGGAGTACCCCTTAAAAACTATTGCAAACAACATAAATGAAGTAACCCTTAATTTGATACGAGTATTTTTAGGCATGGGCACCAACTATCAGTCACAAAAATAATTAACATCAAATGGTGAGGCCATGCGTCAGTTCATAAAGTTTCTGCATGAGAGAGCTTACATCATAGCATAAAGGGTGCATCCCAAAGACCATACATCTGTCCGCTCATCAATATCAGCATGGGGTGGACACTCCCATAATTCAGGTGCCCGGAAATGTGCAGAGCAGTGCTCTGAAGCCCATTCCTACATTAAATCAATTGCCAATAAAAATAAGAAGTCCAGCACTCATCATATTTACAGAAAGAAATCATAAAATAACCCATATTAGCTACTAAATGATTTTCCATACGTGTTGCCAAACTACAGAAATGTGAACAAAAGTTGACCTTTCTATCAATTATACTAGATTGCCTTACCATCAGCACTGGCTCAACAAACTGTTAAGCTGAACTACATCAATCATTTCAGTTGCCATCTATAAGTGTAAAAGTACCTGCAGCTGCAAAGCTTCTGCTTGTGATCTAATAGCTCTTCTTGCTGGGCGAGCACTTTCAAAGTCCATCAAGATAGCAAGATGAGGCTGTTCCTTCCTCTGAGTTATGAGGACATTGTCTGGTTTAACTCCATTGTGAGCATATGGTGGCTCAAAACTGTGCATATGCTTCAGTCCCGCACATAGCTGCAGGCAACACAAATCACATAATTAACAGCAGCAGAAATGTTGGAAGGGGGTAAAACAGTATTATAAGCTACAGTTGTTACAAGCATAAGTAAGTCAATTTTGCTACCAGCAGCAGAAATGTTGAAAGGGGGTAAAAGAGTATTATAACCTACAGTTACAAGCATACGTAAATCAATTTTGCTAACATCACAGATCAACCTTAGTGATGGGGTACAGTCCACTTTTGCTATATACTAAATTTAGTAATAGGACAAAGGAATATTGAATTGATGGAGAACATAAAAAATGATATCACGGAAGATCAAACAAATACAATTCATGATCAAGAACAAGATTAAAATTTGGGTCTCAATTTTGATATAAATAAAAACTTGTGGTCTGAAGTAATAGAAAAAATGTGAAAATAAGAGTAGAAGATTATGAGCCATTTCAGTCATGCCTAATTGTTCCATCATGGTATGTCGAACTACCATTGCACCCCTATTGTAGTCGTATTGTACACGAGACAGCAGTAAGTATAAGTATTTACCTGGCGAAATATCTGGAGAATGGTGATTGTTGGAAGGTATTCCTTCTTTTCTTGCATGGATTTAGTAACATCCTGCAAGGTTCCATCTAAGTGAACTGGGAATAACAGGTAAGCCTCATGGTTCTGCGACCCATCTTGCACACCCTACATACATAAAAGAGCAGATCTGTTGGTAACAGCACAAATACTTAAAAGTAGCTGTATTGTGGTACCAATTAAAGCTGCTAAATCTCCATCAGCAGATAGTCAACCATCTGGTTTTTTTTTGTTACCAAACTTAGCTATCAAATACTCCCTCCGTCCGGAAATACTTGTCATAGGAATGGATGTATCTAGATGTATTTTAGTTCTAGATACATCTATTTTTATACATTTGTGCAACAAGTAATTCCGGATGGAGGGAGTACTTACTTAAAACATAAGTAAACATCACTACCACATGCTCTTACATAGAGCTGGAAGATGGAAGATATAGTACTACTATCATGATTTCAATGAGGGCATGATATCTATTTGTATCCAACTTACCTTGACTGCAATAATGGCATTTTCAAGAAGTGGAAGTAAATTTGGATGGCTGAACTGAGAGGACACTCGGATCTCCTGCCGAACTAGCTCCAAGTGTTGGTCGCTCTGAATAAGAACTTTCTTCAAAGCATATGTCCCGTCAGCTGAAAAGAAAATCCACGAGAATGAGATGATAACAAGAAATACGTGCAACAGATAATAACTGGAAAGCCAAACACAATACAACAATAATAACTGAAAAACCAAACACAATACAACAACCAGAGCATGATGGTCCTTAAAAGATAAAGAGTCAAAAGTTATCAATAGATCAGTATTCATCAAGTAATCATATCACTGAAATGCCGTGCTATTCATCTTGCACCCTTTAGTAGAATACTAGTCTGTTTTCTACCAATACCGTAAATCTTAGGAAGCAGTTTGATAGCTTCTACTCCCTCCGACCCATAATGTAAGACGCTTTTTGACACTACACTAGTGTCAAAAAGCGTCTTACATTATGAGACGGAGGGAGTAGCTTTGAAGGGCGATATTTGGTTGACCATATGCAACTCACAGGATGCTCAAGAGGTTGACACGATTGGACCTACACCAAATTTAATGGAGTGGTTAGTTCAGCATGCAGCAGCAATTGGTCTTAAAATGCACTTTCCAATATGATTCTCCAAAATACGACAAGGCATAAATTGTGCCAATAGAATAGACCGGATCAACAATTGAAAATGATTGTAACCACGGAAATTTCAACTAGGACACGGATATGCCTGTCGCTCTAAATGAAGATCATTCGCTAGATCTATCACCGCGTGGTTTGGTCCATTTAGAATTTTGGATGAGGACAAAATGTGTATACACAAGCAGACAATGTGGGAAGTAATCCGGTTAAGCAGGAGCGAAAAACTACGCCAAGTGCTGACGTGATTCAGGAGACACCCATAATCTGAAGCAGGATTTTAACGAAATGAGAAAGTTGCCGTGCCAATCTCCGTTCGTGAAGATGGCGCATCTGGATTGACCCAGCCAACGAAGAATGAGAGGCATTTGGCCGCACGCCACAGGCCGGATTCAAAAAAGTTCATGCGTGATCTAACCGACAACACCCTCAGATCTGAGTCCGGGGCTGACGGGAGCTAGACAAGGTACACAGACCTGAGATGTGGGAGGGGTCGACGCCCTTCTTCTTGGTGAGCCCCGCGGCGCCGGGTCCCACTCCGGCGGTGCCGTCGGAGGCCGCGGCGGCGGCGACGACCTCCTTGACGAGGAAGACGGAGGAGCCCGCGGGGCCGGCGTCGCCGAGCCTGCGTAGCACGCGGAAGCGGTAGTCGTTGACCCAGATGTCGCCGCCGCCGCCGCCGACGGTGTCGTACAGCGCGTTCAGCCCGGAGAAGGAGCACCCCATGGCGGACGCAACGTCTCCCCCTCAGGCGAGCGAGCGAGCGCTTCCGGTCCGGGAGGAGGACCAGTTTACAATGTGCGCTCGCACAACACGCGGCGCCCGCGCGTGTTTTGAGTTTACGGGCTCGTCCGGGGCCGGGGCGTTGGCACGTCGTGGATCTGGTGGTGTTGGCGTCTTCGCAAGCAGATCTCGCCTAAAAAGTAGGCCGCTGCCGCTATTTTAATCCGTCGAGGTCAGCGGGTCGTGCCACCCTGCGGCAGGCAGATCCGGGATACAGAGCTGTAAATTTGGTTCCCAACGTAGAAGAAGAACGAGGAGACACATAACACCGAAGATCCGCCGGATTGTCATTCCAGATTTGCTCAAGTTTCGTGTTGCTGAAATTTTCACAAATTGCAGTTCCGGTTTTGCTGAAGTTTCATCTTGATGAAAATTTCAAAAAATACAGTCGATTGTTTAATCGTCGGATTTACTCATGATTCATGCTCATCGACTCGCCGGTGAACGAAGGTGATGATAAAGGTGAGTTTGGACAGATCCGGAGACCGCGAATACGCGGAGAAGTGGCGATGGCAATGGCAACACAAAGGAGACGGAAATTTAATGTTAGCGGTTGGGGGTTAGGATGTCTCTTCAATGAAGGCTATACATATTCGAAGTATAAATTATGGTTGAAGATTAGTGATACGGCCCGATTAATGCTAGAGTATCAAGTGTAAAGACCGCCCTCCTGTTGAGGTTGCAACAAAGAAACATGTCGACTATGAGTACTTGTCAAATTTGCGGAGCTCAGAACTCATGGCTACACTCGCTAGTTCGGTGCACGGACGCACGTTGTGTGTAGTCACTAGCCGAAGATGATTTGCTTCACTATGTTTAGTCGGCTGCAGAACCCATAGCCAGAAACTGGCTCTTTGCCATGTTTGAGGTATTATCACATGCCCGGCTAACACCCGTGTAGTTTCACTTTGGGCTATATGGTCTGTTAGAAGAAAGTTTGTTCACGAGGGAGAGCAACATAGCCCTGTGGGAACACATTTGTGTCGGTACCATGATCGTTGGGTTAACAGCTCCAACTGCGCACGGGCCACAGTAGCCTCCTTGTCGGGGCAAGTAGCGGGCGAGGTACTCTGGCAATACAAAATGGCATGCAAATCTTCATCAAGACACTGACTACAACATCCAGAAGGAGCCCAGGCTCCGTGGTGGTATGCAGATCTTCGTCAAGACAAGTCACATCCTTCTCCAGATTGGCATCCAAGTCGTGGAAGGAAGACGCGAGGCACCCGACAACGAACTGGGGCAGCCGACGCCCGAGAATGACTACAACACCCGACAACGCTTCCCCCTGGCTTGCCTTTGGCAAGCGTACACAGTAAGCCACCGCAACCAACGCGTGGCGCACTAGTTCTGCCCAGGCAGGCCTGCTGCGACCCGCGGTGGGTGTGCAGCCAAGCTAGGGGATTCACAATGGTGCAATGGATTATTCACCACACTGGTTGGCAATGTGATGGAGACCTGGGCTAGCACGCGTTGTGCTAACATCAGGTTGGTGTTGTAAGCGGTGTGAGAAGACGTGTGTCCATTCCCGGAGGCCAGAAGGAGATGACACGTAGCCCAGCATTCGATGCGCTCACCTAACTTATCAGAGTGAGGTATTGACTTCGTAGCTACTGAGGTACCCCTTTCACTATAAAAGAAGGTTCGTGCTACTGTAAAAAGGGTTGGATACTTGCTAGTTTACAGTTGGTAGCTTGAAAGCGACATTTTCCCTTCCCGGAAAAGGTTTGTAGCTAGTAGTCCACCACATAAACAAAGAGCACAAAGGCGGCAGTAGGGTATTACGCAACCATGCGGCCCGAACCTGTGTAGATCGAGCGCGCTTTACGTTTCCTGTCGTTAGTGTCGATCCACACTTTGTGCCCCACACTACGAATCGGCAAAGGAACACATTCGGTCCTTGGTGTCTCGCGTGTATTCTGCACACGTGTGACGACATTTTGCGCACAAGGTAGGGGCGCTCGTGTTGATCTACATCGACATCTTCATCGGCGTCATCTTTGACGCCTTTTTCGTTGTGCCTTCATCGACATCGTCATCAACCTCCGATTGAAAAATGGCGCCAAAGCGCTCAAAGACTGCTAAAGGTAAGGTGCGAGCCACTGCTCCACCCTGTCCTACAGAGGACAGAAATCCAGTCATTAACTGCAACAAGGGTAGTGGAGCACTAGATAATATGTGAGACAAGATAATAATAGATAACTTGGGATAGCATGTCTCACACCATGCATAACGAAAGTTTCCACACACCAAATTCTCAAACCAAGGTCTCAAAACGACAATGAAAGCAAATGGTTCAATGAAAGCAAAGCAACAAACACACCCTGGCAAATCCGGTCCTACTAGAACTCTCTCCTCCTTTGGCATCAAGACACCAAAAGGGAAAAGAGCGATGCTAACGCCCATGGCTCAGTCCTCCTCCTCCTCCTCAGAGTCCTCAGTGGCCTCCGGATCGTCGTCGCCAGATTCCTCCTCATCATCCATGGGGTCATCATCATCAGCGTCATCAGCCGAAGCATCCTCATCAGTCCAAGTGTTGTGCTCGTGGTTCCACTTCTCCTCGGGAGTAATGCTCTTCTCAGATCCACTTGCAGCCTGAAGGTTGAGAGCCCTCGTCATCTGAATCTGTCTGCGTCTGACCATCTTCTTGTTGACATGGGCTTCATAGAGCTTCTTCTGAATGCGAGACTGCATGTAGAAGGTCTTCTCGACCTTATCGATGAGCTTGGTGACCCATGAGGGCTTGGCCCCGGCCTCGAGATCAAAGTCACTATCGCTGGAAATGGCATAAACATCCTCAGGGTGATCAGCAGGAATGCGGGGTTCAGGATGCTTCTTCCTCTTGAACTGCTTGACCTCGTGCTCAGTGAGGTTATCTAGTGAAGTAAGGGCCTCTCCTGGTCGGTGGGTCTCCCAAACGGACTTCAGAGACCACATAACAAATGGAGCATAGATAGGCACCTTCTTGTGAATGACCATGGAATACATCTCCTCCCATAACCACTTGGACGCATCAAACCTCACACCTGAGCCCACCTTGGACTTCATAGCCACCAGCAAATCCACCAAGTATCCATGAATCTCATCCTGATTCACAACCTTGGGCAGAAGCACATTGCGGAACACCCGGTGCATGATGTCATACACCTTCTGAAGATCCTTGGATCCACCAACTACACCACGACCACGAATATATAAAGGAGCAAGCTTCTCCTTGGCCATGGACACAACACGGTCATGGGGACGGATGCCACCATTGCCGGTAAGGCCGGTATCCTCATATCCGAGCGCATTGCAAAAAGCGCGTCACGAAACCTGAAAGAGCTCATCCCAGCACATGAACGTCAGAGTACGAGCGTCGTCTGTGCCAAAATGGACAGTGGCATACAACCGATGAATGAGCTGGACATCGAAATCATAGTTGATAGTCATAAGCTTGATGAGGTCAAACTCCTCGCAAAGCTCCAAAGCCTCTCCAAAGTACTCAGGGATCTCTTCTAGTGCTCAATGTCCACAGTCCATTACTTGGTGTAGCGATTCTTATTGTGCTCAAAAACTTCATGAACAATCCTCATCTGCATCTCATTCCGGAATCGAGTGGTCCACCGAGGTGCGATTGGAACTTAATAAGGATTCCTAGCACGGAAAGTCTCCCAATCCTTCTGAGGCCACTTGTTCATTGGTTTAGCATTGTGTTGCTTGATCGTTGTGGACTTGTCACGGCGAGTGGTCTTGGATATGGCATAACCACTTCTTGTTCGTCGTTAGACTCAGCAGGACGCTTGCACCGGCGGACCCTTTTCTTGGTCTTTGAACGAGGAGCGGAGCGAGAGCCTGAGCCACCGACATCCATCGGAAGAGATCGGAAGGGAGGAGGCCTCCGCGGAGCGGATCCGGGGAAGGACCGGAGTGCTACTTGTAAACTGCATTGGGTTTTTCCCCGAAGAGGAGAGGAGATGCAACACAGTAGAGATAAGTATTTCCCTTAGTGAGAAACAAGGTTATCGAACCAATAGAAGAATCACGCAAACTCTCGTCGTCAGCACCTACACACACAGAATCAAACACTTGCACCGAACGCGGGCAAGAGGGTTGTCAAGCCCCTTGAACTCGTTACTTGCAAGGATTAAATATTGATAGATAGATAATATAAATATAAAAATAAAATAACAGAAAATAAAATGGCAGCAATATTTTTAGGGCTTTAGTAATATAATTTGTGTACACCCGGGGGCCATAGTTTTCACTAGACGCTTCTCTCTCGAAGATAGCATATGGTGGGTAAACAAATTACTGTTGGGCAATTGATAGAATAACGCATAGTTATGACATCTTATTCAAGGCAATGATCATGTATATAGGCATCATGTCCATAAACAAGTAGACCAACTCCTGCCTACATCTACTAATATTACTCCACCCATCGACCGCTATCCATCATACATCTAGAGTATTAAGTATGGAACAGAGTAATGCTTGGAGCAAGATGACATGATGTAGACAAAGTAAACTCAATCAATATGAATAAACCCCATCGTTTTATCCTTAATGAAAGCAATACAATTCGTGTCATGTCCATTTCTGTCACCGGGATTGAGCACCGCCAGATTAAACCCATCACAACGCACCACTCCCACTGAAGATAAATCAATCTAGTTGGCCAAACCAAATCGATAATTTTTTATTGTTCCATGCTATTATATTATCATTCTAGGATACTTTTTAAGCATTTGGTTGTTGTTATATTTTAATTTGAGCACTAACCTATTAACCCAGTGCCCAGTGCCAATTGTTGTTTTCTGCATGTTTTGGGCCTTTCAGGAATACTGTACCAAACGAAGTCCAAATACCTCGAAACTTTTTGATGATTTTTTCTGGACAAAAATAAGACTTGGAAGCTTCAGAGGGAGATCGGAGGCCACACGGGGTGGCGCCAAGCCAACAGGGCGCTCCCAGAGGGGTGGCTGCGCCCTGATGGCTTGGGGCCACCTCCCACAGCCTCTTGACCTGATATCTGCTCTATAAATTTACATATATTGGGAAAATCCTAGAGAGCCTCCCAAAACACTTTTCCGTCATCCCAAACCTCTGTTCCGGCGTGTGCCCATCTGGAGCCCTGTTTCGGTGCCCTGTCGGAGGGGGGTGAGGGCCTCTACATCAACCTTGTTGCTCCCATGGCGATGTGTGAGTAGTTCACCACAGACCTACGGGTCCATAGTTAGTACCTAGATGGCTATCTCTCTCTATGTTCTTCAATGCAAATATCACCGCGATTTCCGCGGTGATCTATCCCATGTAATCTTCTTTGCGGTGTGTTTGTTGGGATCCGATGAATTGTGGGTTTATGTTTAGATTATTCATGAATAATATTTGAGTCTTCTCTGAATTCTTATTTGCATGATTGTTATAGCTTCGTATTTCTCTCCGATCTATCGGTTTGGTTTGGCCAACTAGATTGATTTATCTTAAGTGGGAGTGGTGCGTTGTAATGGGTTCAATCTTGCGGTGCTCGCTCCCAGTGACAGAAAGGGACATAACACATATTGTATTGCTGCCATTAAGGGTAAAACTATGGGTTTTATTCATATTGATTGGATTTACTTTGCCTACATCATGTCATCTTGCCCCAAGCATTACTCTGTTTTTACTTAATACTCTAGACGCATGCTGGATAGTGGTCGATGGGTGGAGTAATAGTAGTAGATGCAGGCAGGAGTTGGTCTACTTGCTTATGGACGTGATGCCTGTATACATGATCATTGTCGTGAATAAATGTTATATAACTATGTGCTTTTCTATCAATTTCCCAACAGTCATTTGTCTACCCACCGTATGTTTTCTTCGAGAGAGAAGCCTCTAGCGAAAACTATGGCCCCCGGGTCTTCACAAATATTATTACAAAAACTCCTAAAATATCGCTGTCATTTTTTACTTTCTTTTTATTTTCAATTTATATCTATTTATCTATCTATCACTACTTATCGCTTGCAAGTAACGAGTTCAAGGGGATTGACAACCTTCTTGCCCGCGTTGGGTGCAAGTGTGTGCTCTTTTGTGTGTAGGCGCTGAAGACGGGAATTTGTGTGGTTCTCCTATTGGTTTGATAACCTTGGTTCTCACTGAGGGAAATACTTATCTCTACCATGATGCATCTCCCCTCCTCTTCGGGGAAAAACCCAATGCAGTTTACTAGTAGCATAGATCAGAGAGAAATACGAAGCTATAACAATCATGCATAAAAGAATTCAAAAAAGTCTCAATTAATATTCATGAATAATATGATCATAAACCCACAATTCATCGGATCCCAACAAACAGACCGCAAAAGAGGATTACATCGGATAGATCACCGCGGGAATCGCGATGAACTTTGTATTAAAGATCAAACAGAGAGAGAAAGCCATCTAGGTACTAGCTATGGACCCATAGGTCTATGGTGAACTACTCACACAACATCATGGAGGCAACACGGTTGATGTAGAGGCCCTCCGTGATTAACCCCCCCCTCCGACAGGGCACCAGAACAGAGCTCCAGATGGGCTCACGACGGCACAAAGACTTGCGACGGCAGAAAAAGTATTTCGGGTGGCTCTTGTCGGTTTTTCCGATTTTAGAGAATTTGTAGAGGCGGAGTTAGGTCAAACGGAGCCATGAGGTGGTCCCAAGGTAACAAGGTGTGCCCTGTTGCCTTGGCGCTGCCTCGTGCGGCGTCTGGACTTCCTCCGAAGCTTCTAGGTCTTATTTTTGTCCAGAAAAAATTGTCAAAAAGGTTCGTAGCGTTTGGACTTCGTTTGGTACCGGTTTCCTAAAAAGTCAAAAAACACGCAGAAAACAGCAACTAGCACTAGGCACTGTGTTAATAGGTTAGTTCCAAAAAATGATATAAAACAACATATAAATGCACATAAAGTATCCTAGAAAGATAATATAATAGCATGGAACAATAAAAAATTATAGATATGTTGGAGACGTATCAGCATCCCCAAGCTTAATTCATGCTTGTCCTCGAGTAGGTAAATGATAAAATAGAATTTTTGATGCAACATGCTACCCAACATGTAATCTCTTTCATGTATGATCTTTGAGAAACGATGAACTAATAAACAGCAACATAATAATATCCATAAACATAAATAACATAATCATTATCCTTAAAGAACGTTACTCCCCACTCATTGTATCATATTAGCATGGCATGACTCCATCTTTACCACATAAGTACAAATCATGAGCACCACAGTGTCAAATCAGGCAATTGGATCGTACTTCTAATGCGCTTCAGCATTATCAACCTCACGCAATACATGAGCGTGAACCATGGACATAACATATGGGTGGAGTAGAGTATGGTGGTAGAGATCAAAAGGAGTCAAAGTGGAAAGAAAGTCTCGCATCAACTAGGCGGACCAACGGGCTATGGAGATGCCCATCAATCAATATCAATGCGAGGAGTAGGGATTGCCATGCGATGGATGCACTAGAGCTATAAGTGTATGAAAGCTCAATGGAAGCTAAGTGGGTGTGCATCCAACTTGCTTGCTCATGAAGACCTCGGGCATTTGAGGAAGCCCGTCATCGGAATATACAACCCAAGTTTTATAATGAAAAATTCCCACTAGTATATGACAACTCATGAGACTCTCTATATGAAGAACATGGTGCTCCCTCTAGGCACAAGTGTGGAAAAAGAAGAAGTAGTACTGCCCTTTCTCTCTTTCTCTCTCATTTATTTATTTATTATTATTTTCTTTCTTTTTTCTTTTTTTCTTTTTTTTTCTTTTTTTCGTCCGAAGTCTCATCCCGACTTGTGGGGGAATCATAGTCTCCATCATCCTTTCCTCACTGGGACAGTGCTCTAGTAATGACGATCATCACACTTTTATTTACTTACAACTCGATATAACAACTCAATGACGATATAAAAGAAATGACTCTATATGAATGCCTCTAGCAGTGTACCAGGATGTGCAATGATCTAGCGTAACATATAAATAATGGTGAACGGTGGCCTTGCCACAAATACTATGTCAGCTACATGATCATGCAAAGCATTAAGATGATGAACACACAAGTCATGTGATGTAACGATGGAAGTTGCATGGTAATATATCTCGTAATGGCTATGGAAATGCCATAATAGGTAGGTATGGTGGTTGTTTTGAGGAAGATATAAGGAGGCTTATGTGTGATAGATCATATCATATCACATGGTTTGGATGCACCGGCGAAGGTTGCACCGATCCTCAAGGTGAGAATGGGCAATGCACGGTACCAAAGAGGCTAGCAAATTACGGAAATGTGAGTGGTCGTACATCCATGGATTCACATTAGTCAAAAAGAACTCATATACTTATTGCAAAGCCTTATTAGCTCTCTCGAAGCAAAGTACTACTGCATGCCCCTAGGGAGCAGGTTGGTAGGAGTTAACCATCACGCGCTCCCGACTCGAACAACACTAGGATTTCAACGAGGAATACGAATGCTCACACATCATCACCACGCCATAACCAATCTAGATGAACGACAATTAACAAGCTTTAATTATCGATATTTCTACTAACAAACAATCATGTACTCATGCCCTTCCATATTACTACATCAATATCATTAACTCATAGGTCTCTTGTATGGCGAGCTACATGAAAGTTTTTATAGTATCCCCCTCGAATACCTATCCTTTTGGGACTAGTCTTATAACCCATGCAAATTACCATTACTATTTATTAGACTCTCAAACAGATATAAGTGAAGCATGGGAGTACAGTTATTTCTATAAAATAACAAATCATGAGTGAACATATAAGTGAAGCACTAGAGCAACTGCCTAGCTCAAAAGATATAAGTGAAGCACATAGAGTATTCTAACAAATCATGATGAACATATGTCTCTCTCAAATAGGTGTGTCCAGCAAACAATGATTGTGGCAAACTAAAAATAAAGCAAACTATAATACACGATGCTCCAAGCAAAACACATATCATGTGATGAATAAAAATAGCTCCAAGTAACATACCGATGGAATGGAGACGAAAGAGGGGATGCCTTCCGTGGTATCCCCAAGCTTAGACGCTTGAGTCTTCCTATAATATTACCTTGGTGTGCCTTGGGCATCCCCAAGCTTAGGTTCTTGCCGCTTCTTATTCCTTCATCCATCGTGGTCTCACCCAAAACTTGAAAACTTCAGCACACAAAACTCACGAGAAACCTCGTGAGATCCGTTAATATAATAGGTAAATCGTAAACTTTAGATACTGTTATAAATTGATTCATATTTAATTATTGCATAAGGTACTGTATTCTAACTTATCCATGAATTATACCCCCCCAATATAATCCATAGCATCATCAAAACAAGCAAACTATGCAAGCAAAAACAGGACAATCTGTAATAATCTGCACTAAACCATACTTCTGTAACTCCTAAAATTCTGACAAATTAGTACAACCTAGGAAATTTGTATAACAATACCGTGTAACAATGTCAGGAATTTATCATGCTCCGATAAAAAACCAAAATCAAGTACTGGGCGCAACAGAATCTGTTTTTGCATCATATCAGTTCTACTAATCCAAATCAATCCCAAAGGCCTTACTTGGCACAAACGCTAATTAAAACATGAAAACACAATCGTTATAGTAGCAATAATCATGTAAACACACTAAAACAAAAAGTAAAACAAAAAAATTAAGATAACTATTGGGTTGCCTCCCAACAAGCGCTATTGTTTTATGCCCCTAGCTAGGCATAATGCATAATATCGAGTGTTGTCATCCTTAGTTGCAACGGATCTAATCCCTTTAACTATTTTGCTCTCTTTTCCATTATCAATGATATGAACAAATTAGTCAAGTTTGGCGTTGAGAATTTTCATTTCAGCTTTCAAAACGCAAAGAGCATCGATCTTTTGTTCCAAAGTATCCAATCTCCTATTTTGTGACACTGCATTGCCATTAATTTTAGTAGAAAAATGAAATAACCCTCCAAAGTTGGATTCCATACTAGCTTTAGTTCCTTTTATTAGCTCAGTTGACGGTAGCTCTCTAGTGTGGAAGGTTCAATGGTTTCTACCTTCGGTTGTCCAAATATACTTTTCATCTTTTCATAGGTGTCAAAAGCGTTTCCAAGGAAATCTTTTTCAAACATATAATCCAAGACACGTCTATGAGAAAGAGATAGACCCAGATAAAAAATTCTAAGGAGTAATTTAATGTGACTCTTGGGATTAGCTCTCATTTGTATCTCTAATATTCTATCTGAAGCTTCTTTCAGAGACTCATCACACAGTTGTTTAAAATTTTAAAATCCTGAACCTTCTCCTTGGTAAGGGGGAAAAGGCATATCGTGAGGAGAACTAGCCATAATAACAAGCAAGCAAGTAAACAAGATAGAAATATTTTTGTGTTTTTTTATATTTTTAGGAAAGCAAATATAAAGGCAATAAAGAGTAGAACAAGTGAATGACAATTTGTGAGAAAGAACTTGATAAGAATCTGATGATGTCTCAACGGCGCCAGAAATTCTTCCTACTACTTGTGATAAGTATTTCCCCCAGTGAGAACCAAGGTTATCGAACCAATAGGAGAATCACGCAAACTCTCATCGTCAACACCTACACACACAGAATCAAACACTTGCACCCAACACGGGCAAGAGGGTTGTCAAGCCCCTTGAACTCGTTACTTGCAAGGATCAAATACTGATATATAGATAATGCAAATATAAAATAAATAATAGAAAATAAATGGCAGCAATAAACCACTATTATTACTCCACTCATCGACTGCTATCTAGCATTCATCTAGAGTATTAAGTATGAAACAGAGTAATGCTTGGAGCAAGATGGCATGATGTAGACAAAGTAAAGTCAATAAATATGAATAAACCCCATCGTTTTATCCTCAATGGCGGGCTGGCAGCAATACAATACGTCTCATGTCCCTTTCTGTCACTGGGATTGAGCACTACAAGATTAAACCCATCACAACGCACCACTCCCACTGAAAATAAATCAATCTAGTTGGCCAAACCAAATGGATAGATCAGAGAGAAATATGAAGCTATAACAATCATGCATAAAAGAATTCAGAAAATGCTCAATTAATATTCATGAATAATCTGATCATAAACCCATAATTCATCGGATCCCAACAAACACACCGCAAAAGAAGATTGCATCAGATAGATCACCGTGGGAATCGCGGTGAACTTCGTATTGAAGATCAAACAGATAGAGATTTTGGGGTGTATTTCTAGATGACCAAAACTCATCTTTGAAGCACAAGTAACATTAGTTTGAGTCAATTGGTATGGCACCACGAAGATTTTAGCCTTGGGCCCATGACCAAAACTCATCTTTGAAGCACAAGTACCATAAAAAATGGCTAATGTGAAAGATTGTTTTTATTTATGCATAATGGGGGAGGAAGAGTTCATTAAGAGAACAACACTCCCCCTATGTCCATGCCTACATCTAAACAGGACAAAATGATGAGTGCGGTGGGGTGTGCAATACTTCAAGCCACCACTACTGCAGGATGCTACTAACGTGACACTACAATCAGAGACCCTTCGACGAAACTGTGTGCGATGCATGAATCACAAACGGTATAGTTCAAGATCCATCGCCAATGACATGAACTGTGTGCGATGGAGGATCCATCAAATACGATTCAGAAATTTTTTGCGTGTGCGATCTACGGCAGACAATTTGTTCTTATGAACCGTTTGTGATTAGCGAAGATAACACAAACGGTTACACAGATCCAGACGTGTACGATAGAGGGCACACAATTCATTAACATAAACTGTGTGCGATGATATAGAAGAACACAAACGATTCGGCACAACAAGATGTGTGCGATATAGGGTACACAGTTCACTACCATAAACTGTGTGCAATGATATAGCATAACACAAACGATTCGGCATAACAAGATGTGTGCGATATAGGGCACACAATTCACTACTATAAACTGTGTGCGATGACATAGCAGAACACAAACGGTTCGGTATAACAAGATGTGTGCGATAGAGGGCAAACATGTGAGTAATCAGAATCATGTGCGAATACAAGAAATAACACAAACGATTGGTGTTAATAACCTGTGTGTGTTGTGGGGAAACGGTTGCTGGTATACAATTTCTCAGCGATTGATGAAATCATCACCGACGGGTTTCGTAGTTTTGTCCATGTGTACTGTGATTTGCTCTGTCTGCACAATATCTATGCTGCCTACAGGTCACTCGGGTGAACTATTTGCGATGAGCCAAAATAACACAAACGGTTGCACAGATATAGATGTGTGCGACAGACAGCATACCGTGCGCTCGGATGAAATGTGCGAGCCAAAATAACACAAACAATTAGTCGTAACAAGATGTGTGTGATGCTGATGCCCAGCAAACAGGTCAGTAATCTAAATTGTGTGGAAAGACGGAAAATAACACAAACAGATAATAACACAGAAGATTCCTGGTAATAAGCACCTGATTCAGAAAGTGATAGCACAAATTATCGTTCGCACTACTACATGTAATCGACTAAACAACATAATAGCGACATTACACATCAGCAAGGTTCAGAAAACAACAAAATGAAAATAGCTACTCGTTGGCGTTGTTGCGGGGCTGGCCTGTTGGTTCGCCAATGTCGAAATATTGTCTACACTCATGCAACATCCTCTCTATGGAAGAAGGATCCACTTTCGGGTTGGCAATGACCATGTTCTTGAACGCTTCATAGGCCCGGACTTTCCTCTGCTCCTGCTCCATCATAGTAGCTCCGGTCCCGTGGAAAATCCCGTCCACGGCCGAAGGCGTGCGTACGACCATCCGACGACGGAGATATTCAAAGCGGTCGTAAACACGAAAGCCAAGAGCTGCTTGTTGTGCTAGAGCTGTAGCAGACTCTAAGGAGGCTGCTGCACTTACCGAGGCCAAATCCATGCAAGCCGCCAAGGCAACGGCGAACTGATCGGCGCATGATGCCCTTTTGAAGGCCACAGCCGAGCGTTCCGCGTACAGAAGCGCGCTTGCCCGCAACCGATCTGATGTAACCTTCAGATTTTCCGCTCTTGCCGCGAAGGCCCCCGGACGCTCAGCAGCGCGTACCGCCCAGGTCTCCAGAGCCTCAGCAGCGCGTACTGCCACCGCCGCCGCGGGCTCCTCCGCGCATAAGATATGCCTCAACCGCGCACTCCTCCGCCGCGGGCTCCTCCGCGCGGATGACATGTGTAATGTTGAAGATTTTGTGGAGGCGAGGATAGTGGGGGAGAAGAAGGCCAAATTTGGGGGGTGCGAGAGGGGAAAGATACGGTGGAGAGCGAAGAGTGGTGATATTTATTTATGACCCTATACACGATTGTAGACAGTTGCTATATGTGTTCCGTGTGCGATTATGTGTGCATCGCAAATAACTCAAAAACTGTGAAAATGCTTCCCACGCAAGAGCAAGCGCCAGCCACAACGGTAAATTATCAAATCCCCAACCCCCTTTGCAGTAGCTAGCTATAAATAACCACAGCGATGGCCGGCTGCGGCGAGTCAATGATCCCCTGGCTAGTTGCCACACACACCATCAAACCCCCAATGGCCGACGACAGGATGGAGTTGGGCGACGGCGGAATCGAGTCTGCCGGCGCGATGGTCGGCTTGAGGATTGACGACCATGCCACTACCTCTCCCGACTGTGGTAAGAGGAGACAGGAATCACGACATGAGCAAGGCAAGAGGTTAGCCAGGGTCATCTTGAAAGGAGCTAGGGATCGCCAGCGGGCGATACTGCGGGCTCGGCGCAGAGTGCGTCGGATGGTGCGGGCGGCGAAGCAGGAACCGCGACGCCGCAAGGACAACCGCGTTAGTGGCCGCCGCACGAGGCGCGGGCTTATGTCCCAGATGGAGGAGGACGCAGCTTCGGACACCGGGGGAGGGCTTGCGGCCGTTGCTGCAGCATTGGCGATGGCCAGGGTCTTGTCGGCCGCCGGGACGATGTACCTACTGGCGGACGCCGCAGTCCTGGTGAGAGCCGCGTCTGAGGCAGTAGCGGCGATCACCAATGTCGAGGCCGACCCTTCCTCGGTCGATCAAGGTGTAGGTCATCGACTTGGCGACCTCATGTCCTCCTGAGCCCAGGAACGACACGATATCGATGGAAGCGTGTTGGGTCGGCGTTAGGGTCAGTAGCACTTTTGTGCGCGCGAAGTTCATATGTATTATATTGATGTAAAATTGCGAGCTAATGTTTTATAAATTACTCCGCCAACTATGCACTGTACCAATTTGAGCATGTAAATGCTCGATTGAATTGCTCATGCCTGATTTGTGCTTGCACGATGGACACTACGGTGGCGTTCGTCGGCGGCAGCCGGCTGCGACAGGCGTCGTCGAGCTCGAAAATTTGGGCGGGCCGAGGCCGAGAACGAGCAACTATACAACGATGCGAATGAGGACGAAGAGGGGGTAGAGGGTCCGCAGAGGAAACGGTTCGTAAACAAGAACCATGTGTGATTAATGCCATTAAAGTTTGTGTTCGTAGCTTAATTTAGTGCATGTACGAACCAAAACCCCAACTACAGTATACGGGTGTGACGGGAGAAGTGTGGATTGCCGTTCATTCGTGGTGCATCCTACGGTGCGCATGCGCGATCTGTGTGGCTGGGGTTCTGGCCCATCAGAACACAGCGTAGAATGGGGTGAACGCACACGGCATTCTCAAAGTAACTTTTTGCCCAAACAAATCACAAATTTTCAAGGGAAACCCATATTTCCTTGGTCATTTCTCCATTTTTATTGTTCTACTATCAACATACCCACTAGAATGCACCGTGTCCAAATTTCACATTCTTTTAGGCTCGTTTACCATATTTAGTATTTTTTGTGTACTTTTCTAGGCATTTACTGCTTATAATTCAAGTTCGAACGTTTTGTACATGAAAAGGTGTTCAAAAAATGTTACCTCGTGTGGTGCCCAGGCATGACCTCAATATGATGAGGTAAATATATGAGGAGGTATGGAAAATGTCTTGATATATGAGGAGGTATACCAGACCATCACCTATGGAGTTTCATGGTTCGGGGTGCGAAATCGCCATGTTTTGAAGGGAACCCATATTCCCTTTGTCCTTTGAACTTGATTTATTTTCTACGATCACCATACCCACTAGAATGCACCGCGTCCAAATTTCACATTTTTTTCAGGCTGGTTAATCGTATTTAGTCTTTTTTGTGTACTTTCTAGGCCTTTTGTGCTTATAATTCAAAGCTCGAATGTTCTGTACATGAAAAGGTGTTTAAAAAGGACTTGAAAATTCGCAATTGTGCCGTTCAATAACTTTTCATGTATTTTACAGGAAATTAATAAAATTTTAAAGGATATGTGTGGGAAGAGGCAACCACAGATGTGTCGTTTATTTGTTTTGTAACTCTAGAAAAATGGAAAACTTGCCTGAAAAACATGTTACCTCGTGTGGTGCCTAGGCATGACCTCAATATGATGCCGTAAATATTTGAGGAGGTATGGATAGTGTTGTGATACACACTCTTCATATACAAGACCATCCCCTATGGAATTTCATGGTTCGGGGAGCGAAATCGCCATGTTTTGAAGGGGAACCCATATTCCCTTAGTCCTTTCAACTTGAATTATTTTCTACAATCGTCATACCCACTAGAATGCACCCTGTCCGAAATTTGACATTTTTTCACGCTGGTTTACCGTATTTAGTCCTTTTTGTGTACTTTCTAGGCCTTTTGTGCTTATAATTCAAAGTTCGAACGTTCTGTACGTGAAAAGGTGTTCGAAAAGGACTAAAAAATACGTAACTGTGTCGTTGAATAACTTTTGCATGTATTTTACAGGAAATTAATAGAATTTTAAAGGATATGTGTGGGAAGAGGCAACCACAGATGTGTCATTTATTTGTTTTATAACTCTAGAAAAATGGAAAATATGCTTGAAAAACATGTTACCTCGTGTGGTGCCTAGGCATGACCTCAATATGATGCGGTAAATATTTGAGGAGGTATGAATAATGTCATGATACAAACACTTCATATACCGGACCATCACCTATGGAGTTTCATGGTTCCGGGAGTGAAGTCGCCATGTTTTGAAGGGGAACCCATATTCCCTTGGTCCTTAAAACTTGATTTATTTTCTACGATCATCACATCCACTAGAATGCACCCTGTCCGAAATTTGACATTTTTTCAGGCTGGTTTACCGTATTTAGTCCTTTTTGTGTATTTTCCGGGCCTTTTGTGCTGATAATTCAAAGTTCGAACGTTCTGTACGTGAAAAGGTGTTCGAAAAGGACTAAAAAAATTGTAATTGTGTCGTTGAATAACCTTTCATGTATTTTACAGGAAATTAATAGAATTTTAAAGGATATGCGTGGGAAGAGGCAACCACAGATGTGTCGTTTATTTGTTTTATAACTCTAGAAAATGGAAAACATGCCTGAAAAACATGTTACCTCGTGTGGTGCCTAGGCATGACCCCAATATGATGCGGTAAATATTTGAGGAGGTATGGATAATGTCGTGATAGAAACTCTTCATATACCGGACCATCACCTATGGAGTTTCATGGTTCGGCAGCGAAGTCGCCATGTTTTGAAGGGGAACCCATATTCCCTTGGTCCTTCCAACTTGATTTATTTTCTACGATCATCACACCCACTGAATGCAGCCTGTCCAAAATTTGACATTATTTTAGGCTGGTTTACCGTATTTAGTCCTTTTTGTGTATTTTCCGGGCCTTTTGTGCTTATAATTCAAAGTTCGAACGTTTTGTACGTGAAAAGGTGTTCGAAAAGGACTAAAAAATACGTAACTGTGCTGTTGAATAACTTTTGCATGTATTTTACAGGAAATTAATATAATTTTAAAGGATATGCGTGGGAAGAGGCAACCACAGATGTGTCGTTTATTTGTTTTATAACTCTAGAAAAATGGAAAACATGCCTGAAAAACATGTTACCTCGTGTGGTGCCTAGGCATGACCTCAATATGATGCGGTAAATATTTGAGGAGGTATGGATAATGTCGTGATACAAACTCTTCATATACCGGACCATCACCTATGGAGTTTCATGGTTCAGGGAGCGAAGTCGCCATGTTTTGAAGGGGAACCCATATTCCCTTTGTCCTTCCAACTTGATTTATTTTCTACGATCATCACACCCACTGGAATGCACCCTGTCCGAAATTTGACATTTTTTCAGGCTGGTTTACCGTATTTAGTCCTTTTTTGTGCATTTTCCGGGCCTTTTGTGCTTATAATTCAAAGTTTGAATGTTATGTACGTGAAAAGGTGTTCGAAAAGGACTGAAAAATTCGTAACTGTTTCGTTGAATAACCTTTCATGTATTTTATAGGAAATTAATAGAATTTTAAAGGATATGCGTGGGAAGAGGCAATCACAGATGTGTCGTTTATTTGTTATAATTCTAGAAAAATGGAAAACATGCCTGAAAAACATGTTACCTCGTGTGGTGCCTAGGCATGACCACAATATGATGCGGTAAATATGTGAGGAGGTATGGATAATGTCGTGATACAAACTCTTCATATACTGGACCATCACCTATGTAGTTTCATGGTTCGGGGAGCGAATTCGCCATGTTTTGAAGGGGAACCCATATTCCCTTGGTCCTTCCAACTTGATTTATTTTCTACGATCATCACACCCACTAGAATGCACCCTATCCAAAATTTGACATTTTTTCATGCTAGTTTACCGTATTTAGTCCTTTTTGTGTATTTTCCGGGCCTTTTGTGCTTATAATACAGCTTTAAAGGCAAACGTTTCCTTACAACAAACCGTTTGCGAAACGTCCGATGGCACAAGAGAGAGAGAATACTTGAATTTTTCCGACGCGGGATCACCAATTTTCTCTTTTCTCGCACACGGATATTTGATGCGCTTCGTTTGCGTTGCGTGTTCCCCCCGTAAGGTTCGAGTTTCGCTGCCAAAATTTCAATAGGCACGCGATTTCAGAAGTTATTCCTCCCACCCCACCACCCATCACATTCCCCCCTATCCCCCCCTCTAACTGCAGCCCAAACCGCCACCGCCGCCGCAACCAAATCTACGTTCTGCCCCAGCCTCGCTCGTCGATCTAGTGAGGTAACCTCCGATCTCCATCACCGCCCCGGCCCGATTGCTCAGATGGAGCCTGCGAACCACCCTTATGCCTCCGCATCCCCACCCCCTATCGTCGAGCATCCCCGCGTAAGACCAACCAAATATCACGCGGAGGTCGAGGAGCTGATCATGGCGGTCGATGGCGCGGTGAACGCTATGCGTGCCGCCCCGGAGGAACACCTTGCCGCCAAGGCCACCAACTTGGTGCGGGCTCTGGCCAAGATGAAATGCCCCAACAACTACCCCTCGGGACTTACCAAGTATGAACTGTCCAGTTCATTTTTACGAATACCAGTATAGCAATGTTTAACCGTGTCAATTTCAGTTTGAACGGTGCACGTTTAAATTGCCATGTTAGGTTGTCTGTACTCTGTACTTAACACGTCCGTTGTTCATTTCAATTATGTGCACTGTGTTGTTCAAGTATGAACTGTCCAGTTCAATTTCACCAATACCAGTTACAAAATTACAATGCCTATGCTAGGTTGCTGTTAAGCTTGCTGTAGTGAATAGTTATATCCATTCATTACGTTGTCCATTCGGTACCGTGCTACTCTTCACAAAGAAGATATTTTTGGTGGATGTTAACCCTGTTGTAATTGACATGCCTTTCCATGTACTTATGCAGTGTCAAAATGCATGATGATGTTGTTTACCGTCGAGGTTAGTCGCATCCCAATATCTTATAGTATTTTACATCATTTGTTCAGTTGCAGTTTAGCTTCTAACATTTACTTGTTGCTTGTAGGTACATATGTTAGCGGTACTGATCCACGCTGCGACCAGCAGGAACACCTAGCCACCGACTTTGTGCGGGCTATGGCTGAGTTGAAGTACCCCAGCAACTACCCCTCGGGATTTACCAAGTATGAACTGGCTCTTGATGTTTAACCGTGTCAATTTATGTTTCATTGGTACACGTTTTAATGACTATGTTAGGTTGTCTGTACTCTGAAGTTAACACATCCAGTTTAATTTCACCAATACCTGTCCCTTTGTTACCGTGCTACTCCTCACAATGAAAATATCACCGGAGATACTGTCGTTTAATTAACATTTGCTATTTTTGGTGAATGTTAACCCTGTTATATTTAACACACCTTTCTATGTGTTTATGTAGGGCTACGATGCGTGATGTTGTTGCTTACCATCGAGGTTAGTCACATGCCATTTTCTTATAATATTTTACGTCATTTGTGCAATTGCAGCTTAGGTTCTAACATTTATTTGTTGCTTGCAGGTACATATGTCAGCGGTACTGATTCACGCTTCGATCCCCTTTGTATATGGGGCAATGAGATAAACATGAACAAGCATCAAGTAAGGAAACTAAGAAAAATTGTTAGGCAGAAGAGACATCTGATTGGAATTAAACTCTTTATTTATACTTTATCCAAGACATCAGTGAACTTTAGGATGGTAAGTAATCTATTGCCTTTTTTTCCAGCCCAGAACAAGGTACTCTATTAGACATGAATACCTGAAAGTTGCCTCTTTTCAGTGGTTTCCGAAGGAATTTACTCAAGATTACCTAGCAAACTACCTGACCGATGTGGAGGCAACGAAGGTTATAGTATATAATTCATGCTACCATGATAATGGTCTAGAAGTCTTCCTAAAGACGGTGAAGGATGGACGGGCGATCATCACAAGGGGTTGGACAAAAGTTATGCGCACCTTTGGCATGGAGGAGAGCACATTATGGGTATTTCGCTTCTTCAACACCATCGATAGCCAAAAGCATTTACAATTCTCTCTTCACCTTTACCGCCTCTAGTAATATATATTGTGGTCCATCATATTTAATCTTCTACCGAACTATGTAACCATGGAACATGTACTGAGCTTTTGATTTATGCATTGGCTGTTGAACCATTGTAATTAGGGTATGTATTGATGGATGTGAAATCCACATTTCATAATTAAAAAATTGAAATTTCCAATTCTAATAATAAATTACTGAAAATAAGCTATTAGGTAATAAATTACAGTGCACACAGTTAGAACGATTAAACCGTGTGCGATGGTATCATATGTCACACACAATTGTTTGAAGAATAGCGTGTGTGATTATCAGCTTTACAACACACGGTCACATATTTTGCGCATGTGGGATGCACGCACTATCACACACGCGTTTGCACGTCATAACCATGTGCGCTTGCCATCAATAGCACTGTAAGTGCATCTAGTGCCACCCTTGTTTGGTTTTGGAGTATTGAAGACAAATGTGTTGGTGAGAGTTCACAGGATAACACAGACAGAAGTCCCTGGAGATTCGGTTTAATCGTCGAAGACGACCCCTAAAAATGTCCGAAGACATTGATGATGGCCGAAGCCATTGGTGGTATGCGAAGATAATCGCCTGAAGATAATGAAACGCGAAGACAAAGTCTTTTGGTAGTTTTGTTTCTTCTTTCCCGAGTCATAGGAACCACCGTACTGTTAAGTGGGGTCGATGTGATCGAAGTCAGATGCTGACGTGATGCTCAACCCAAACCTATGTCTTCGAGCGAAGACAATGAGAGAAAATCTCTTCCAGAGTTGGTTGAGTCAGCTTTACTTGTAGCCCAAGTAAAGCTGCCGCGTGTGTTTGAAATCCGACCGCTGTGACACGTCTCGGTTGGCCATTGACCCAAGGTCATTTTGGTCATATCAGGTCGGGTTGCCCGCTGGCTATAAATAGCCCACCCCCTCGACCATTAGAAGGTTGGCTGCTCAGAGAGAGATACGGCTGTTGTCGTTTTGGAGCAACCCCCCTTGAAGACATTGAGAGAGAAACATCCTGTGAGGATAAACCTAAACACCCAGAGCTAGAGTGTTTGAGCATCACCGAAGTCGTTCTGTTTTGAGAGAGCTAAAGACTTATTACACTTGAAGAATGTGATCTTCTAGACAGTTAGGCGTCTGGGTCTAGAGCATCCAAGAATCATTGTGGATTGCGGGGTGACCAAGTTTGTACGGGTTTCGGAAGTCTCCCCTGAAGACTTACCTGAGTGATTGGGCATTGTCTAAGTGACTTCGGCTCAAGGGGAATAAGGTGAAGACGAGGTCTTCTGAGTTCAATCTCAGCCTCCCTAACCAGACGTACAGTTGTCATAGCAACTGGAACTTTTCCAACAAATACTGTGTCTTCATCAAGCTTCTGGTTCTATCCTTCACTCTTTTACATTCTGTTCTGAACCGTGAAGACATTGCTTGAATACTACTGCTTGAAGACATACTCTGAAGTCATTCATATCTGCTGTTTATCTTCACACTGTCTAAGTTTGTCTTCGGCTCATCTTAGTGTGTACGATGATAATGCTCAACTTACTTGTATGTCTTCATTGTATTGCATGCCTTGCTTAGATCCTTGATATCTATCCCTACCTGATCCTGTTCCGCTTCCACATATTTCGAATACATTCATTGTTTCGAAGCCTTTCATAAAAATCGCCTATTCACCCCCCCTCTAGTCGATAACTAGTACTTTCAATTGGTATCAGAGCAAGGTACTTCCTTGTTCTGTGTTTCGGTTTAACCACCTGGAGTTTTAGCTATGTCGACTGCAGTGATTATCAAGGTCTCCGCTGTGTGCCCTGTCTTCGATGGCACCGACTACCCCTACTGGAAGAACAAGATGTGCATGCATCTCGAAGCCATTGACAACGATCTATGGTAGGCATTCATGAGGTTGGCGAAGGTGTTACTCCTGCTGATGTGAAGAGGTTCGCACAACTGGACTCCACCGCCAAGAACATTATCTGTGGTCAACTGACCAAAGGACAGTATGGCCGTGTGAGTGCACTGAACACCGCAAAGCAAATCTGGGAATGGCTATCCAAAGTGAATTAAGGTGTCTCATCTCAAAGAGACTCTCGTGTTGATGTGCTTCGCAACCTGGTCAACCGCTTCAAGAGACTCGACAACGAAAATGTCCAGCTCACGTTTGATCGACTCACCGACATCTCAAATGAGCTGAATGCACTTGGCGCCACTGATATCACCAAACATGAAGTCGTGAAGAAGCTACTCAGATTACTCGACAATTCCTTTGATACTCTCGCACTCATGATCCAAGAGTGCCCTGACTTCAAGAGTTTGGATCCTGCTGATATCCCCGAAAGGTTGAACACACATGAATTCCAACAAGCTGAGAAGAGGGATATCTACGGTCCTAGTTACAGCCGCTCTCGTGCCCTGAAGGCCAAGGCTGTGTCCTCGTTTGAAGACGGCTCTGACGACAGTTCTGATGGTGCTGAAGACTTTGGAAAAGAACTTGCTCTGCTTGTCAGGAAATTTAGGAAGTTTGCCAAGTCAAGATGCGATGCACAGTCTTCAAAGCGTGATTCCAAGAGGTCTACTGAAATGTCTTCAAGGGACAGCAAGAAGCAAACCTGTCACAAGTGCAAGAAAGTTGGCCACTTCATTGCTGATTGTCCTCGCTGGGAAAAGGAATCCAAGAAGAAGAGCAAGGACTATGACTCAGATGACAAGAAGAAGAAGAAGAAGAAGAAGAAGAAGTATGCAAAGTCGTCATCACACAAGAAGAGTTCATCTGGCAAGGCACATGCTTTTATCGGAAAGGAGATGGATTCACAGTCTGAATCTGGTTCTGAGGCTGAGGAAGCATCTGAGGAGGAATCTGACGCTGAAGTAGCTGGACTAGCAATGGCTTCGGCATATCTCTCCACTTCTGTCTTCGAACCCAAAGAAAATGGCTCTTTCTTCAACACCGAAGCCAGTGATGATGATGCTACTCCTGCCTACTGCTTCATAGCGAAAGCCTCCAAGGTATCTTCAAAACCCTCACGTCATGCCTCTGAATCCGAAGCTGAATCCGATGATGACATGAAATCTAGCTATGCTAAACTTGTAAAAATTGCCACCAAGCAACAAAGTGCCATGGAGAAAATACAAACTACTCTAGAGAAAAGCGATGACCTGTTACACGAAGAAATGAGTCTGAACGAGACTATGGCTGAAGACATGCGTAGTCTTCGTTCAAGGTTTGAGGATCTCCAAAGTCATCATGATGCCCTCTCAACTGAACATGAGAAGCTTTCTCTCGAATATCTTCAGAAAAAGATTGATCTTGAGAAGTTGAGAGAAGCTCATGATGACCTACAGAAGGAAAACGACTCACTCCTAGCAGAACAGATCAGTACCGCTCAGGATAAATTTGATGCTCCATGCTTAAAATGCCTTGCTTGTGAAGCTAATGATTCAACTGCTGAATGTTCAAATGCTTCTGAAAATGCATTATCTTCAACTGTATCTGTGGTGACTAACCCCTCATCTGAGGAAACCACTGCCATCACTGACGACAATGACAGGTTGAAGACATTGCTTGAAACTGGCATGTAGAAGAGTCTTAAGGGACATCAGATTCTTTGTGATGTTCTAAAGAAGACAATCTTGAACAAAAACCCCAGGAAAGAGGGTTTGGGTTTCGAAAGAAACATCAATGTTGATGGTTCTTACTGGACGCATGAGCAGTATCCCAAAACCACATGGGTTGCTGCAAATGGACCTTCAGTGGATCCATCCACATTGTCTGGCTTTAACTGTGCTAACCCTGTCATCATTGACGAGTCATTTGACTCCAATTATAAGCTGTTCAAATCTATGAATGGTGAAGTGTTTGCCAAGTATATTTTAACTAATTGCAGGAATGGTTCACCGATGAAGAAGATCTGGGTTCCCAAATGTCTTCTCGAAAAGCTTCCTGTGAATGTCATGACATCACCGAGGGAGAAGACAAACCCCAGACCAAAGTCTTCATATGGACCAATATCTTCATATGATTATTCTAACACGTATGTTTTGCAGGGAAGAACTGAAAGGGCTCATGAATATGTGCACTATGGCATGAACCGTTATGTTCATCTCACTAAGAATTACTCCGCATATTCATTTGAGTACTCTAACCCCCCTATGAAATATCCCATTAGGGCATCTTTGCCTAAATTCTCTGATGCTGCCCTACGTCTCATTGCTTCTAAGCCACCCCTTCGCATGTGGGTGGTTAAGAAGAACTAATTTCTTCATGCGGCATCGGGTCTCCAGATGGGATGAAGCCTATCTCGAAGATAATCTCTGGAGACTCGGAAATGATCTTGTTTGGACGCAAGACAACTAATGCGAATGGGTTACCATTCATATCGTCCAATATCTTCATACCATTGTGCACTGCAATATCTTCATCAATGCATGTTACAGTTGCATGCCTTGGTGAACTAGACTAATTCTCAATGCAGGAAAACAAATCCAATGCCACTGAATGGATTATGGATAGTGGATGCACCAGTCATATGACTGGTGATCGAAGCCTATTGATGGAGCAAACTCTTCGACCTCCAACAAAAGACCACATTGTCTTTGCAAACAAGAGCAGCAGCAAAGTATTGGGTCTAGGTAGAGTTGCGATCTCAAGGGATCGACACATGGAAAATGTCATGCTTGTCGAATCCCTTGGTTACAACTTAATGTCTGTCTCATTGCTCTGTGACTTAGATATGCTTGTCATATTTGGCAAATTTCGATGTGTTGTGCTAATGGCCTCTGACAAAACCAAAGTCTTCGAAGGTTTTCAAAGAGGTGAATTGTATATGGTAGACATCTCTGCAGGACCACATGTTGCCTCATGTCTTCTAGCAAAGGCTTCGGAATGCTGATTATGGCACAGAAGGCTAGGACATGCTGGGATGAGGAACTTACACACCCTCGCAAAGAAGAAGCTTATCATTGGCGTTGAAGGTGTCAAGTTCAAGAAGGACCACCTCTGTGGTGCATGTGAAGCTGGGAAGATGACCAGGGCCAAACATCCCTCGAAGACAATCATGACGACCACACGTCCCTTCGAGCTGCTACATATGGACTTATTTGGCCCTACTCACTATTCCACCTTCTCTACCACTGCAAATCTATATCGCTTCATAATTCTTGATGACTATTCTCGATTCACTTGGGTGCATATCATACCCTATAAAACAGAAGTGCAGGATGTCTTCAGGCGCTTCGCAAATAGGTGTATGAACAACTACAACATCAAGATCAAGCACATCAGGAGTGAAAATGGCACTGAATTCAAGAACACATGCTTGGATACCTATCTTGATACTCTTGGCATCACTCATGAGTTATTTGCTCCATACACTCCTCAGCAGAATGGCGTCGTGGAGCACAAGAACAGGACTCCTATTGAGATGGCTCGCACCATGCTTGACGAATACAAGACACCACGGAAGCTATGGCCTGAAGCCATTGATACTGCATGCCACATCATCAACAGAGTATATCTTCACAAGTTCTTCAAGAAAACATCATATGAGCTTCTCACCAGTAAGAAACCAAATGTAAGTTACTTCAAAGTCTTCGGTGCAAGATGCTGGATAAGGGATCCACACCACACTTCAAAATTTGCACCGAAAGCACATGAGGGTTTCATGCTTGGTTATGGAAAGGATTCGCACACCTACAGAGTCTTCAACACTTTCCACAACAAAGTTGTTGAAACTGTAGATGTGCGATTCGATGAAACTAATGGCTCGCAAAGAGAGCACCTACCTCCTGTGCTAGATGAACCACCTCCTGACGAAGCTATCAGATTGATGGGAACTGGAGAAATTATGCCTGAAGAGCCAGAGGTTGAAGAAGTCATCATTCCTCCATCTACCCAACGCGAAGACAATGCTGAAACTGAAGACATTGCTGCTGACGAAGACAGTGCTCAGCAGCAAGAACAAAGTCTTCGCCCTGCTCCTCCACGCGTGGCTAATGAAGTCCAAATTGAGAGAATGATAGACATCATAAATGCACCAGGTCCACTCACTCGCTCAAGAGCAACTCAATTGGCTAACTTTTGTGGGCATTTTGCTTTTGTATCTATCTTAGAGCCCACCAAAGTAGATGAAGCTTTCAAGGAATCAGAATGGATTCAAGCCATGCAAGAAGAGCTTCACCAGTTCGAGCTCAACAATGTGTGGGAGCTCGTGAAGCGCCCTGATCCAAGGAAGCACAACATCATTGGCACGAAGTGGATCTTTCGCAACAAGAAAGATGAGTCTGGCAAGTCGTCAGAAACAAGGCTCGACTTGTGGCCCAAGGTTACACACAGGTCGAGGGTATTGATTTCGGTGAAACATTTGCTCCTGTTGCTAGACTCGAAGCCATTCGTATAATGCTTGCTTATGCTAACCATCATGACATATGCTTATTTCAAATGGATGTCAAAAGTGCATTCCTCAATGGTAAGATTGAGGAAGAAGTATATGTTGCTCAACCACCAGGGTTTGACGACCTAAAGCATCCTGACAAAGTCTACAAGCTCAACAAGGCACTATATGGCCTCAAGCAAGCACCAAGAGCTTGGCATGACACACTCAAGGAGTTCCTCAAGAAGAAAGGCTTCAAACCTGGTTCACTCGATCCCACTCTCTTTACTAAATCCTATGATGGTGAATTGTTTGTATGTCAAATTTATGTGGATGACATTATCTTTGGCTGCACTAACAATCGTTACAGTGATGATTTTGCCTTTATGATGCAAGAGAAATATCAAATGTCGATGATGGGAGAACTGAAATTCTTCCTAGGGCATCAGATTCGACAACAACCCAATGGCATCTTTATATCTCAGGAGAAGTACCTTAAGGACTGCCTTAAGAAATTTGGCATGAATGAAGCCAAACGTTACAAGACACCAATGCCAACCAATGGTCACCTCTGCATTGACGAAAATGGTAAATATTTCGATCAAAAGGTATATCACTCCATGATTGGCTCTTTATTGTACCTATGTGCATCTAGGCCAGATATAATGCTTAGCGTTTGCATGTGCGCCTGATTTCAAGCGGCACCAAAGGAGTCGCATCACCTAGCGGTGAAGCGAATACTTAGATATCTGGCTCACACCCCAAAATTAGGATTATGGTATCCAAAGGTTTCGAAGTTTGGGCTCATTGGCTACTCAGATTCAGATTTTGCTGGCGACAGAGTTGACCGCAAGTCCACATCTGGCACTTGTCACTTTCTGGGACGATCACTCGTATGTTGGTCTTCAAAGAAGCAGAACTGTGTATCACTCTCCACTGCCGAAGCCGAATACATTGCTGCTGGCGCTTGCTGCACTCAGCTTCTCTGGATGAAGCAGACTCTCAAGGACTACAGCATCAACCTGAAGCATGTACCTCTCTACTGCGATAATGAGAGTGCAATCAAGATCTCCTACAACCCAGTACAACATTTGAAGACGAAGCATATTCAGATTCGACATCATTTTCTTTGGGATCACGTGATGAAAGGCGACATCAACATCAAGCATGCTGACACTGGAGATCAATTGGCGGATATCTTCACGAAGCCTTTGGATGAGAAGAGATTTTGCAAGTTGCGGTGTGAGCTAAATATCTTAGAATCCTCAAATGTCCTTTGAATGGGAATACATCCTAACGCTTATGCATGATTGATGACTTTGATGCACAACACACGAAGTAACGTATGTTTTCAATCTCATGAAGACTTACACTCTAAGTGTGAATATATTAACGAAGAATATGACTACAGAGTGCCACGATAATTGTGCGCCGTGTCTGAGTCAAACATTCTTATACGGTGGGTAACGCCACCACCAAATTCGAAGACATTGTTTTTATCTTCGCATTTCTCTATGTCTTTGAAAATTGTGTTTGTCTTCGAATTGATTTAAACTTGCATATCACTTAAAGACTGAATATATTTAGTATGCTTCTTGGAGTTTGTCCTCTACAACATTGGGCCTATAGCTATACCTTCGAATTTACCTAGGCCAATGTGATCGGACCCACTATTCTTGTCTGTTCTAATCTCGTCTTACTCTATTCAACTTCAGTCATATGCATTCTACTTGACACGTGTTGATTGTCTTCACTGTGTCCTTGTCAGTCGAAGATTAATCTAACCGACCGTTTAAAATTCCATTTTTTTTGTCGTTACCACAACAAACTTCCCGCACCGTCGCTTCCGGTCGTGTTGTGGACTGCCAGTCGTGTTGCATGCACGCCACGTGTCTCACTAGAGCCGAAGAGTCCGGGGCATAAACGTCCAAACTGTTCGGATGTCTCCACCCTTATAAATACAAGTGCCCCAGATCAATAATTACCTTCCACTTCCTCCGCCACCTCCAAGCTCCAAACCCTAGCGCCGTCACTGGATTTCATCGCCGCCGGAGAAGGAGCGCTTTGCTGCCGTGACTCCTCCGTCGACGTACTCACGCCGGCCGCGACCATCTTCGTTCGCCGCCGCCGTAGGTGTCTGCCGCCACCAAGCTAGGGTGTGGCAGATCAAACTACTCGGCCTCTCCGCCTCGCCGACTAGTTCATTGTGTTCTTCACCGTGGTAATAAAAACTGAATTTTTACCACACGTTTGATCTTTGCAAATTACCAAATATCTTTGAGATCTATTTTTCACCCTTATTCCAATAGATCTCACACTCATACCTCTATTTGCTAAATTCTTTTGCTTATGTTGCAAATCTGGGTTGATTTCTCACTTGTGCGAATTCTCGAACTTGCACAAATCTGAAACCACCCTATCTGTGTGCAAAAGTGAAAGTCTTCGGTGAAAGAGGTCAATGTTTTCATACCACGATATCTAGTTTTAAAAACTTATGAGAATGCATATGACCTCTTCCACTCCCTCGCATCTCTAACTCTTTCACATGTACATGTCCGCCGTAGAATCGCTTGGATCTCATAGTCTCAATTCGTTTGCAGACTACTTGCAGATTCATTTGCACTCACCAGGGGCAAGCTCTCACCTGGATCTGTCCTCGAAGCCCTTTCACACCTCGAAGCCTTTGAAGATAATGGCCAGAGATGGTACTCCCAAGAAGGGTGGAAAGCAGAGACGCACTGACACAGCAAAGGATCTACCTCCAGATCTATATGAGCACTACAAGTCTGACTCCGAGGAAACCTATCATCAGCGAAAGACTCGAATCCAATGGATTCGAAGATATTGGAGTGTGGAGTGGTTCAACTACCGCTTTGTAACTGAAGGCTCCCAAGGCTATTGGGACAACATCTCAGGCTTCAAGGTCACCATCTGTTGATTCTGAAAATACAGAAGATGAGTCTCGCCTCGTTAGGCGAATGAAAAGAAAAGATGTTGCTTCCAGAGGTCTGAAGCTATCTGTCTCACTGATGGATGCTGCAAATATGGTCAAGCTCTCCGATGATGAGTTTGATGATGAAGCGTTGGCAAGACTGATCCAGCAAAAGGAAGAGGAAGCTAAACATCTTGAAGACTTACCCCTCTTCGACCCAGCAATACTCGAGCACTTCATTGACGAGTGGTTTGCTGATCCATCCCTCACCATCGACGCCCTACAGCTACCCATTGGGCTCAGCGTAACCTTCCAAGGGCTCGTGAATGAGGAGCTCTCTGTGGCACGAAAGGCCGTTCAACTCAAGGCGAAGATCAGCCATGAGAAAGCACTCTTCAAGGCCAACGTACACAAGCTCAAGGCTGAACAGATCCAAGGCTATCAGCTTATGATGAAAGACCTCAAGGCAGTGTTTGAGAAGAGATGTGAAGCTGTCAAAGGCGCTCTTGTGCGTCTCAAGAAAAAGGCCAACACCATGATTCAAGCTCACAATGAAATGCTGAAGCGCAAGGCTCTTGGCCAACCTGCTCTTGACCCACGGATCGTTGAAAGATCTCGACAGGCTTCCATGTCTTCGGACCATGTCGCTCCATCAAGGTCTGAACCACGAGGCATTGAGTTTCCAGCTGGCTTCTCTGGCTCTCGAGCACCTCCACCTTCCTCTGCTGTCACCAGCAAGAAGACAAAGAAAGCCGAAGCTGAAGCCAAGAAGCGCAAGGCTGCTGCCTCTGATGCCCAACCACCGAAGAGGCAGAAGACAAAGAAGCTGATACCCTCTGTGTCCGCTCAAGTACCTCGCCCCCACCTGCTACATCATCCACCCCTGCCACTCAACAGGAGCCACTGCAAGTGACGCCTATCTCCATGGCCCCTCCTGCCTCTGAGAACCAAGAAAGGCAAGTGATATTACACGAGTCTACTGCTACAAAGACTACTGTTGCCGAAGACATTCTAGCTCCTGAAGAATTCGCAACTGAAGACATTGCTCCTGAAGCTCATGCTGACAAAGCCAATGTAGAAGGAGAAAACCCCATGCTGAACACGGATGCTCCTGTGATCCAAACGCCAACACATGATGACAATGAGTATGTTGACATCGGCACTCCTCTGAGGCCCACAGTGCCAAAGAACATACCAAGTACTCCACCATCTGCATTTTCCACTCCTGTGCCCAGAACACCTGAGTCCCCATTTGTGGCCATAGAAGTTGAACCTACTGAGCATGCGTCGCCTCTCAAAAGGCTTCGCCGTGGACCTAGACAGGACATATCTTCAATGCAGAGCATCCCTGAAGACGAGGTCCGTGTGCCTCCCACTGCACCAGTTGATGGAGTCCTCGGAATCAGAGACATTGCTCATAACGTGCCAGAGAACGAAGCCCCCGCCTCTGAAGACAATGCTGCTGATAACATTGTGGGCGAAGTCAATGCCCCATCCCCTGATGGTCCTCCAGTTCCTGCGACGCCTTCCTCCGACTACAATGGTGACAACATTGTCCTGGCTCGCAACAGAGAAGGGCAAATGGTTCCCACCAAATGGCCCAGGCTGGTCGCTCCACCAAGGATGGGTCCGCAATATGAATATCACCTTCAAAGGCGCCCCAATGTTCTGAACCCTATGCCAAGGCTCCCTATGCTCCGCCAACAAGAGCGTGCTCGTCCTCATATCTTTGGCGTCAAATCCTTCCGACTCAACAACACCTTCTTCGACTCCGACTGCAATCCATATGCTCGTTCGAAGACTCGGTCTGATAGGTTCTGGAGCATCCCTCAAAGGGAATACTACACATGTGTGCTCTATGGTCAAAATCGAATCTTCCCACACAAACAACTCAGTCTTGAAGCCATGAAGGGACTGCCATGTTTTGACCAAGCCATTGACTATCTTCAGGATGTTGGACTCCTCGCTTTTGTCACCGATCATGAAGACTGGAATGAGGAGCTCATTCTTCAGTTCTACGCCACTCTCCACATCTCTGGCTTCGGTCGAGACCTGAAGACATGGAAGATGCACTTCATGATTCGAGATGAATACGTCACTGTCGATGCTGTGGAATTCTTTCCAGCAACACCTATTGCATCCTCTGATGAAGCCATACAAAGTATCTTCCAACTGGCCGAGCCAAATATGACTGATATGCTTACTATGATGAAACCTTTGGCCCCTGAAGCAGATCTGCCAACCTCATTCTTCGTTGAAGATCTTCAGTATCCGCCGAAGACTATCTACCATACTCTTCGCCACACCATTTGGCCAATCAAGGGGCATTCATCTTCGTGTAAGCTGGAAGGGGATCTGAAGACATTGGTCTACAACATCGTGTGTGGCATATGGTTTGATCTTCAAGATCCCTTCCTGCTCAATCTGGCTGCTAATGGCATCACCTTGTTTGAACCCAAGATCTATGCACCATGAATCATGCGTTTCATCAAGTACAGATCCAACACAAGGTTCTTGCCCTCAGCTCGCAATCATGGCATATATCTACCAGATGTCGAAGTCATTCACACTAACATCTACCCTTCAAAGAGCAAGAATTCCCTCATGCAAGGCACCAGTGGCACAGTTGATGACGAAGGACTTCACATTCCATCTGATGCATCCCGTGCAAGGCTCATCGGCTCTATTCGACAACCTCAACCAAGTGTCACAGCCACTGAAGCCACTGCCAGCACCTTGCCTCTCCAAGAAAGGACCAGGACAGAACGTGCCATGACAGATAGAGAGCTTCTTATCTCTCTCATCCAGAAACAAGATCGTCATCATGAGTGTACTCGAAGACAAATGGCTTCTTTGGTTCAAGACATCAACAGGATCCGCAATCTCACAACCAAGAATGCTTTTGTTGCTCATGAGACAAGCCGCCGTGCCTGGAGGACATTGACCATGCTCGCACCTGAGGATGAACTTCGTGAAGATGGCTACAGGCAACACTTCCATTTCAGTGCTCCGCCACCTCGCACAGAGAAGTGGCGTCAGACGCCTTCTCTCGAAGACAGTGACTTCTCCTCCGAAGCCCCATCTGTCAATGTGCGTCTTGCCAATGATGAAACTGAAGACATCACCTCTCCTTCAATCGCACATCGCGTCGCTGCACCAAGCTCTCCTGCACCAACCTCCGCCGACCCTACCGCACCATCGTCTTCAACTCCTGCTGGGGACGCGTAGTGCTCAATGTCTTCGCCCTTTTTGGTCATTTGATGACAAAGGGGGAGAAACATTGGCTGATAGTCTTCAAACGGGTCTACTAATATGGGTTGGGTGCTGCTTTCTTGTTAAGTTTGCAGCTCTCGTTTCTGAACATTTACTATTTGGGTTGTAAAACTTAAGTCCTGATGGACGTCTGCACACTTTATGTTTATCGTACCTTTGGCGCTACTTCAAGTTTTATCATAGGCACCCGAAGCCATACTACAGACGCCCATTTTTTATTATGCATTTCATTATCTTCGAAATATCATTTAAATGCATATTTATTGGATTACAAGATATAGGGGGAGATCTCCACAAACTATAACCTGCCATGTCCTTCTGCATTCCAAGCAAAATCTTCATAAGCACATCATCAGGGGGAGCTCTCTATATCTTGCAATCATAATCTTCAAGTCTTTATCTTCACATATATTATTCCCGTTGAAAACTTCAACCAGTTTGTCATCAATCACCAAAAAGGGGGAGATTGTAAGTGCATCTAGTGCCACCCTTGTTTGGTTTTGGAGTATTGAAGACAAACGTGGTTGAGGGACTAATGTGTTTGTGAGAGTTCATAGGATAACACAGACAGAAGTCCCTGGAGATTCGGTTTAACCATTGAAGACGACCCCTAAAAATGTCCGAAGACATTGATGATGTCCGAAGACATTGATGATGTCCGAAGCCATTGGTGGTATGTGAAGATAATCGCCTGAAGATAATGAAACGCGAAGACGAAGTCTTTTGGTAGTTTTGTTTCTTCTTTCCTGAGTCATAGGAACCACCATACTGTTAAGTGGGGTCGATGTGATCGAAGTCAGATGCTGACGTGATGCTCAACCCAAACCTATGTCTTCGAGCGAAGACAATGAGAGAAAATCTCTTCCAGAGTTGGTTGAGTCACCTTTACTTGTAGCCCAAGTAAAGCTGCAGCGTGTGTTTGAAATCCGACCGTTGTGACACGTGTCGGTTGGCCATTGACCCAGGGTCATTTTGGTCATATCAGGTCGGGTTGCCCGCTGGCTATAAATAGCCCACCCCCTCCACCATTAGAAGGTTGGCTGCTCAGAGAGAGATATAGCTGTTGTCGTTTTGGAGCAACCCACCTCGAAGACATTGAGAGAGAAACATCGTGCGAGGATAAACCTAAAGACCCAGAGCTAGAGTGTTTGAGCATCACCAAAGTCGTTCTGTTCTGAGAGAGCTGAAGACTTATTACACTTGAAGACTGTGATCTTCCAGACGGTTAGGCGTCTGGGTCTAGAGCATCCAAGAGTCATTGTGGATTGCCGGGTGACCAAGTTTGTACGGGTTTTAGAAGTCTCCCCTGAAGACTTACGTGAGTGATTGGGCGTTGTCTAAGTGACTTCGGCTCAAAGGGAATAAGCTGAAGACGAGGTCTTGTGAGTTCAATCTCAGCCTCGCTAACCAGACGTACAATTGTCACAGCAATTGGAACTGGTCCAACAAATCCCGTGTCTTCATCAAGCTTCTGGTTCTATCCTTCACTCTTTTACATTCTGTTCTGAACCTTGAAGACATTGCTTGAATACTACTGCTTGAAGACATACTCTGAAGTCATTCATATCTGCTGTTTATCTTCACACTGTCTAAGTTTGTCTTCGACTCATCTTAGTGTGTACGATGATAATGCTCAACTTACTTGTATGTCTTCATTGTATTGCATGCCTTACTTAGATCCTTGATATCTATCCCTACCTGATCCTGTTCCGCTTCTGCATATTTCGAATACATTCATTGTTTCGAAGCCTTTCATAAAAATCGCCTATTCACTCCCCCTCTAGTCGATAACTAGCACTTTCAAGCACAAATGGTTCCAAACCTGCGTGCGTGTGTAATGTAGGACGATAAGAAGACGGTTGACATACGTTTCACGTGTGCGATCGGAATAACTATCGCACACGAATATATCTGTGCCATCGCCTCGGATGTGTGCTTGATCAGAAACATAACATCAAAGTGTGGCGTGTGGGATAGGCTATGAGTTCACAAATGTTTACGTTAGGTGAATCGTCAGCGGGCGCTCGCACCATCGCAGACGATGTTTCAGTGTCGTGTGGCAAGACCCCCCCCCCTATGGCCCACACATGCAAGGCGACGGTTCGGAACTATGTCGCGGAAAGGAGTTAAAAACCGTTTGTATAGCACGAAATGGTACCAGTGCACATTGCTCAAATCAATGATATTTAGCTCATGCCATAACCCGCGAAATCTTGCTTCATCCAAAGGCTTTGTGAAAATATCTGCTAGTTGCTCATGAGTGTTGACATATATAAGATCAATTTCCCCACGCTTGATATGCTCCCGGATGAAATGATGACGAATCTCAATGTGCTTCGTCTTGCTATGTTGCACCGGGTTGAAGGAGATACTGATTGCACTTTCATTGTCACAGAAAAGAGGCACTTTGTCAGAAGTGACACCGTAATCCTTTAAAGTTTACCTCATCCAAAGTAATTGTGCACAACAACTTGCGGCGGCTACATACTCGGCCTCGGTGGTAGAGAGAGAAACACAATTTTGTTTGTTTGAAGATCAACTCACCAAAGAGCGGACAAGGAATTGGCACCCTCCGGAGGTTGACTTCCTATCCACAAGGTCTCCCACCCAATTCGAGTCCGTATATCCCATGAGTTCAAAGCAAACACCTTTGGGGTACCATAGACCAAAGTTTGGGGTATGAGCCAAATATCGAAATATTCGCTTGACCGCCACAAAGTGGCTTTCCTTAGGTGCGGCTTGAAATCATGCACAAATTCTCACACTCAACATAATATCCGACCTAGATGCACAAAGATAAAGAAGTGATCCAATCATGGAACGATATACCTTTTGATCCACCGCTTTACCATTAGGGTCAATGTCAAGTTGGCACTTGAGTTGCATAGGAGTTTTGGCCGGCTTGACATCATCCAACTTGAATCCCTTGAGAATGTCTTCAGTGTATTTTACTTGGTTGATGAAGGTTCCTTCTCTACGTTGCTTGACTTCGAAACCAAGGAAGAACTTCAACTGTCCCATCATAGACATCTCAAACTTCTCGGTCATGAGTGCGGCAAACTCATCATTGAAAGATTTATTAGGAGAACCAAAGATAATATCATCAACATATAGTTGGAACATGAACAAATTCCCTTTAACCCTCTTCGTGAAAAGAGTGGGATTGATTTTCCCAATTTCAAACCCACGATCTTGCAACAACTCGGTAAGGTGCTCATACCACGCACGTGGGGCTTGTTTAATGCCATAGAGTGCCTTATCGAGCTTGTATACGTGATTGGGGAACTTGGGATCCTCGAACCCCAGGGGTTGTTTGACATATACCAACTCATTAAGAGGACCGTTAAGAAAAGCACTCTTCACATCCATTTGTTGTAACTTGAAATTATGATGTGAAGCATATGCAAGCAACAACCGAATAGATTCAAGACAAGCAACGGGGCAAAGGTTTCACCGTAGTTGATACCCTCGACTTGGGAGTAGCCTTGAGCCACCAATCTTGCCTTATTTTGAATGACAACACCGCTCGCATATTGCTTGTTCTTGAAGATCCATTTGGTTCCAATGACATTATGATTCTCCTTTGGCCTTGGAACCAATTGCCACACCTTATTGTGCTCGAGTTGTTGAGTTCATCATGCATGGCTTCAATCCAATACGTGTCCTCGAGCGCCTCTTGTACCTTTAGGGCTTCAATACAAGAAACAAAAGCGTGATGCTCACAAAAGTTTGTTAATTGTGTACGAGTGGTTACCCCTTTAGTAAAACTTCCATAGACATTTTTCAAAACATGTTGATGGCTTTGTAGGGTGGAGGATATCTTGGTGGCGCGATGCTCAAAAATCTCCTCCATAGAAGGTTGAGGAGCACCATCTTCATCATCTTGAGTGTCATTTTGAGCTTGCTCGGAGTCATGAACATGATCTTGAGCAGCACTTGGTGAATCACCATCATCATGAGGTTGATCTTGCCCTTGATCTCGTTCGTTTGGTTGAGGGCCTTCACTTTGTTCTTTGGAAGCATGTGGGTCTACTGTTGGTGAGGGTTCCACTTGCGTAGAACAATGTCCTTCTCCTTCGGCCCACAAGGGGTTCCTCAACGGGTATGAAGTGTCCCACACCCATTCTTCTTATCGCTTGGGGAGGAATTTCATCACCTACATCACATAGACCCCTTTGCTCCACTTGGGAGCCATTATTTTCATCAAACTCGACGTTACACGTCTCCTCAATGAGTCCCGTGGACTTGTTGAGAACACGGTAAGCATGAGAGTTTGTAGCATAACCAACAAATATGCCCTCTTGAGCTCTAATTTCAAATTTACACAAACGAGCTCCTTTCTTGAGAATGAAACACTTACAACCGAACACCCGGAAGTACTTGATGTTGGGCTTGTTACCGGTAAGTATATTATACAGAGTCTTGTTCAAGCCTTTGCAGAGGTAGAGCCGATTGGATGCATGGCATGCGGTGTTGATGGTTCCGGCCCAAAAGTTGTATGGAGGTTTGAATTCCGCCATCATGGTCCTTGTCGCGTCCATCAACGTCCGGTTCTTCCTTTCTGCTACACTATTTTGTTGAGGGGTATATAGTGCAGAGTATTGGTGCTTGATCCACTCATCACTAAGTGATGACCCACAAGTATAGGGGATTAATCGTAGTCCTTTTGATAAGTAAGAGTGTCGAACCCAACGAGGAGCAGAAGGAAATGATAAGCGGTTTTCAGCAAGGTATTCTCTGCAAGTGCTGTAAGTAACGATGGTAGATAGTTTTGTAGCAAGATAAATCGTAACAAGTGACAAGTAACAATAGTAGAAAAGGTGCAGCAAGATAGCCCAATCCTTTTTATAGCAAAGGATAGGCCCGAAAGTACTCTTATATTAAGCAAGCGCTCTCGAGGACACATGGGAATTATGTCTAGTCATGTTCATCATGTTGAGTTGATTCGCGTTCGCTACTTTGATAATTTGATATGTGGGTGGACCGGTGCTAAGGTGATGTTCTTACTTGAACTAACAACCTACTTATGGTTACCCCCTCTCGCAAGCATCCACAACTACGAAAGAAGAATTAAGATAAATCTAACCGTAGCATGAAACATGTGGATCCAAATCATCCCCTTATGAAGCAACGCATAAACTGGGCTTTAAGCTTCTGTCACTCTAGCAACCCATCATCTACTTGTTACTCCACAATGACTTCCCTTAGGCCCATAGCATGGTGAATTGTCTTGTAGTCAACGTTCACATGACACCACTAAGAGAAGTAACAACATACATATCATCAAAATATCGAACGAATACCAACTTCACATGATTACTTATAACAAGACTTCTCCCATGTCCTCATGAACAATAGTAACTACTCACACCTCATCAACATGTTCAAGATTAGAGGTGCAATAATAATAATTAAGGATCTGAACATAAGTTCGTCCACCAAGTAATCCAACAAGCATCAACTACAAGATGTAATCAACACAACTAGTAACCCACAGGTACCAATCTGAGGTTTTGGGACAAAGATTGAGTACAAGAGAAGAACTAGGGTTGGAGATGAGATGGTGCTGGTGAAGATGTTGATGAGGATTGGTCCTCCCATGAAGGAGGAAGCGTTGGTGATGACGATGGCTTCGATCTCCCCCTCCCAGAGAGGAATTTCCCCAGCAGAATCTGACTTCCGGAGTGCAAAGGGTCTCTACCCAGGTTTCCACCTTGAGACAGTGGCGCTTCGTCCCGAAAGGATTGCTTATGATTTTTTAGGGTAAAACACACCATATAGGAGAAGAGGGGCATCGGGAGGCCAGCCAGGGCCCCACCACACATCAGGGCGCGGCTTGGGGGGAGGGGCGCCCTGTTGGCTTGTACCTAGCTGGTGGCCCCCCTCTGGTATATTTTTGGCCCATAAATTCACATATATTACATAAAAAATCCTCGTGAAGTTTCAGATCATTTGGAGTCTCGTGATTTTTCCGCCTTTTTCTCGGTTTTCCGGTCCAGAATTCTAGTTTCCAGATAATTCCCTCTTTGTGATGTACCTTGCATATTCAGAGAGAAAGGGCATAAGAATTGTATGATAATAGGGAATAATGGACAAGAATAACATAAATATGAATAATAAATCATGATGCAAAATGGACGTATCACTAAGAAACTCATCCATGGTGTACGTCTTGAACTCGGAGCCCTTGTCACTTCTAATCATCAATATCTTTGCCTCATGTTGGCATTGAGCTTCATTTGCAAAGTTGATGACGGTTTGTTGGGTCTCACTCTTCCTCTTGAAGAAGTATACCAATGTATATTGATACGTCTCCAACGTATCTATAATTTTTGATTGTTTCATGCTATTATATTATCATTCTAGGATACTTTTTAGGCAATTACGTGTTGTTTTATATTATTTTTGAGCACTAACCTATTAACCCAGTGCCAAATGCCAGTTGTTGTTTTCTACGTGTTTTTGGCTTTTCAGGAATACTGTACCAAACGAGTCCAAATACCACAAAACTTTTGATGATTTTTTCTAGACCAAAATAAGACCTGAAAGCTTCAGAGGAAGACCGAAGGGCACACGAGGTGCCCCCAAGCCATCAGGGCACGCCCAGGGGTGGCCACGCCCTGATAGCTTGGGGCCACCTCCCCGGCCCTCTGACATCGTTCTCTGGCCTATAAATTCTCTAATATCTGGAAAACCCTAGAGAGCCTCCCCAAACACTTTTTCCGCTGCCGCAAGTCTTTGTTCTGCCGTGTGCCCATCTGGAGCCTTGTTCCGGTGCCCTGCCGGAGGGGGGATCAATCACGGAGGGCCTCTACATCAACCTTGTTGCTCCCATGGTGATGTGTGAGTAGTTCACCGTAGACCTACGGGTCCGTAGTTAGTACCTAGATGGCTATTTCTCTCTCTATGTTCTTCATTGCCAAGATCACGCGATTCCCACGGCTATCTATCTTATGTAATCAATCTTTGCATTGTGTTTGTTGGGATCTGGTGAATTGTGGGTTTATGTTTAGATTATTCATGAAAAGATATTGAATACTTGCTGGTATTTTATTTGCATGATTGTTATAGCATCGTAATGCTCTCCTATCTATCGGTTTGGTTTGGCCAACTAGATTGATTTATCTTCAAGTGGGAGTGGTGCGTTGTAGTGGGTTCAATCTTGTGGTGCTCAATCCCAGTGATAGAAAGGGACATGACATGTATTGTATTGCTGCCACTGAGGGTAAAATGATGGGGTTTATTCATATTGATTGGATTTACTTTGTCTACATCATGTCATCATCCTCCAAGCATTACTCCGTTTTTACTTAATATTCTAGATGCATGCTGCATAGCCGTCGATGGGTGGAGTAATAGTAGTAGATGCAGGAAGGAGTCGGTCTACTTGTTTATCGACAAGATGCCTATATACATGATCATTGTCGTGAATAAATATTGCATAACTATGCGCTTTTCTATCAATTGCCCAACGGTAATTTGTTTACCCACCGTATGCCTTCTTCGAGAGAGAAGCCTCTGGCGAACATTATGGCCCCCGGGTCTCCTCACAATTATATTTACAAAAACTCTAAATACCTTGCTGCCATTATTTACTTTCTTTTTATTTACTATTTATATTTATCAAATTATCTATCTATCACTACTTATCGCTTGCAAGTAACGAGTTCAACGGGATTGACAACCCTCTTGCCCGCGTTGGGTGCAAGTGTTTGCTCTTTTGTACGTAGGCGCTGAAGACAAGAATTGGCGTGGTTCTCCTATTGGTTCAATAACCTTGGTTATCACTCAGGGAAATACTTACCTTTGTTTTGCTGCATCATCCCCTCCTCTTCGGGGAAAATCCCAACGCAGTTTACAAGTATCAGGAAGGATTTCTGGCGCCGTTGCCGGGGATCATCATCAAATTCCTATCAAGTACCTATTCACAATTTATCATTCACTTGTTGTACCTTTTATTTGTCATTATATTTTGCTTGCTATAAAAATAAAAAATACGAAAATATTTATCTTTGCTAGTTTTCTTATTTATCTAGTTTACTTGTTTGCTTGCTTGAAGTTGCTATCATGTCTGATTTCATCATGGAGAAGGATGATGAAATTAAAAACCCCAAAGAGGAAACTCCTCCACAACGAGATGTAAAAGTTTTTGTTGTGTGGAAGGGGAATATTATAGGGAAAAACATTATCCAAGAATTCTTTAACTATACGGGTGCTTTGGCTTGCAAGGATACTCCAATCTTTAAAAGAACCAAAAGATACGCCGATGCTATTTCTGCTCTTGTTCTTAAGCTTGAAAGAAGATTTATGCGTACTCACACTACTTTACAAAGGCTTTTCTATGAGTTGCCGGTCATAAAAGACCCTAGAGCTAAGAACATGGCCACTCTTATCCTCACGCATGAATTTGATTATATAGTACAAGAGGCTCGGGATATCTTTGATCATTATAATATGAGTTGTGAACATCGTGTGATAGACGAAATTTATATAGTGAGGACTATATGATGAGGTATGTGTTTCGAGACAACCATACTTTTGATGAAAACATAAGTAAAGAAGTTCCTCCTATTCATATTATCCAACAAGTTTTCAATGTCATCAATAAACAATATTCTTGGATAGTAAGAGAGAATACAAAAGGCTTTAAGTAAAGTAGCATTGAGAATGCCAATATATTACTTGATGATGTGTTTCCCACTGTCTTTGAAAATCTTCCTCCCCAAGATGAGAACACTAAGTATGATATCACTTGATACTATGCACTATGCCTAGCTAGGGGCATAAAACAGTGAAGCTTGTTGGGAGGCAACCAAATAGTTATATTTAATTTTGGTTTTTACTTTCTGTCATGGTGTAATGACATGATTGTTTCTACTGTAATGATTGTGTTTTTATGTTTAAACTAGTGTTTGTGCCAAGTAAAGCCTTTGGGATGACTTGCATGATAAATAAAATTGATACGGTGCAAACAGAAACTTTTGCGTCCAGTGCATAATTTCTCCGATTTTACTGGAACGTCTTTTTATTCTGAATTTCTTACACAATATTGGTATACAAATTCCCTAGATTGTCCTAATTTTTTAGAATTTTTGGAGTTACAAAAGTATGGCGATTGTATAAACCATGGAGAATTTAGAATACAGTACCTTATGCAATAATAAAATATTAATCAATTTGTAACAGTACCTAAAGTTTTTGATTTACCTATCATACTAACGGAGCTCACGAGGTTTCTGTTGAGTTTTGTGTGGTAAAGTTTTGAAGTTTTGGGTGTTATCACGATGGATGAAGGAATAAGGAGCGGCAAAGAGCCTAAGATTGGGGATGCCCAAGGCACCTCAAGTCAAATTCTAGGAAGACTCAAGTGTCTAAGCTTGGGGATGCCCCGGAAGGCATCCCCTCTTTCGTCTCAATCCATCGGTATGTCACTTGGAGCTACATTTTTATTCATCACATGATATAAGTTTTGCTTGGAGTGTCTTGTGTTTTAGTTTGCTTTTGTTTTAGTTTTCCACAATCATTGTTTGTTGTACACACCTACTTGAGAGAGACATACGATCACCATAATTTGTTAGAATACTCTATGTGCTTCACTTATATCTTTTGAGCTAAGCAGTTTCTCTAGTGCTTCACTTATATCTTTTAGAGCACGGTGGCGTATAGATTTTATAGAAATAATTGCACACTCATTCTTCACATAAATTTGTTTGAGAGTCTAATATATAGTGACGATAATTTGCATGGGTTATAAGACTAGTCCAAAAATAATAGGTATTCAAGGAGTGCATAATCAAAACCTTCACGTAGCACATAAAAGAGAAATTGTGGGTTAATAATATTGACGTGGTAATATGAAGGGCGTGAGTGCATGGTTGTTGGTTAGTAAAAATATCAATAGTTAAAGGGTGTTAATTTGATGTTCATCTAAATATTGGTTATGGCATGGTGATGATGTGTGATACGTCTCCAATGTATCGATAATTTATGAAGTATTCATGCCATATTTGCCTATGTTTACAATACTTCTATATGGTTTTGATGCACTTTATATGATTTATTTAGAACTAACCCGGACTGACACTGTTTCCAGCAGAACTACCGTGGTGTTGTTTTTGTGCAGAAAATAAAAGTTCTCGGAATCGCCCGAAACTTTTTTAAGTTTTTTTCTGGGGAAAATAAGAAATACCAGAGCGAAGAACCACCAAAGGGGAGCCACCTGTGGGCCACGAGGCAACATGGTGAAGCCACCCCCTGGCCGCGCCATGTTAGCTCGTGGGGCTCACGTGGCTCCGGCTGGCATGATTCCAACGCTGAAAAATCCTATGTATACCAAAACCCTCAGAAATAAACAGAGAACTTCCGCTCCGCTGCCGTAACTCTGTGTATCGAAGAAAAACCCATCTGGAGCCTTTCCAGTACCCTGCTGGAGAGGGGAGATCATCACCGATGGCCATCTTCATCATCCCGGCGGAGGCCATGACGAGGAGGGAGTAGTTCACCCTCGGGGCTGAGGGTATGTACCAGTAGCTATGTGTTTAATCTCTTTCTCTCTCTCTCTCGTGTTCTTGAGATGGCACGATTTTGATGTATCATGGGCTTTGTTAATATAGTTGGATCATATGGTGTTCTTCCCTTGCTATCTTGTTGTGATGAATTAAATCTTTCCCTTTGAGATCTTGTTATATTGGATTGAATATTTTGGGTTTTTGAACAATTGATGTATGTCTTGCATGTGGATACCCATAGTGACAAAGGGGTATTCTATTGATTCACTTGATATATCTTATGGCATCAACTTGCGGATTCCGGTGACCTTGGGGATCTTTGCATAGCGGTTTATTGCACGTTTTTATACTATGTTCTCTGATAGAAATCTTGGGGTACTCTTTGAAGTTCTTTGTGTTGGATTGAATACGATGAATCTGAAATTGTTTGATGCATGTCGAATAATTAACCCACGGATACCTGTGGTGACACTGGAGTATCTAGGTGACATTTGGGTTGATTGATATGTATCATAGGTGTTATTTTGGTACGAACTCTAGGGCTGTTTGTGACACCTATAGGAATAGCCCAATAGATTGAGAGGAAGGATAACTTTGAGGTGGTTCTACTACCTACAATAATTTCATCTTATGATCTCCGCTAGATATGAACTTTGGAGTGATTCTTTGTTGCACGTTGAGGATGATCATATGATCCTATTATGTTAGCATTGTTGAGAGATTGCATTAGTGAAAGTATGAATCCTAGGCCTTATTTCCAAGCGTTTATATAATGTTTTGCTCGCTGTTTACTATTTGTTACCTTGCTGTTTTTATAATTTCATATTATAAAAACCTATTTCTACCATCTATATTGCACTTGTATCACCTTCTCTTTGCCGAACTAGTGCACCTATACAATTTACCATTGTATTGGGTGTGTTGGGGACACAAGAGATTTCTTGTATTTGATTGCAGGGTTGTTTGAGAGAGACCATCTTCATCCTACACCTCCCACAGATTGATAAACCTTAGGTCATCCACTTGAGGGAAAATTGCTACTGTCCTACAAAACTCTGCGCTTGGAGGCCCAACACGAGTCTACAAGAATAAAGTTGTGTAGTTGACATCAATGTGTGAGCATTCTTATTCCTCGTTGAAATCCTAGTGCTGTTTAGGTTGGGGGCGCGCGATGGTTAACTCCTACCAACCTCCTCCCTAGGGGCATGCGAGTAGTACTTTGCTTCGAGAGAGATAAAAAGCTTTGCAATAAGTATGTGAGTTCTTTATGACTAATGTGAATCCATGGATGTAAGCACACTCACCTTTTCATATATGCTAGCCTCTTCGGTACCGTGCATTGCCCATTCTCACCTCGAGGATTGGTGCAGCTTTCGCCAGTGCATCCAAACCCCGCGACATGATACGTCGTGTTGCACATAAGCCTCCTTATATCTTCCTCAAAACAGCCACCATACCTACCTATCATGGCATTTCCATATCCATTCCGATATATATTGCCATGCAACTTCCACCGTTACATCATATGACTTGTACACTCATTGGCATATTGCTTTGCATGATCATGTAGCTGACATAGTATTTGTGGCAAAGCCACCATTCATCATTGTTTACATGTTACGCTAGATCATTGCACATCCTGGTACACTGCCAGAGGCATTCATATAGAGTCATATTGTTTAGTAGTTTTTCATATCGAGTTGTAAGTAAATAAAAGTGTGATGATTATGATTATTAGAGAAGTGTCTCAGTGAGGAAAGGATGATGGATACAATGATTCCCCCACAAGTCGGGGTGAGATTCCGGACAGAAAAAAAAGGGGGAGAAAAAAAGAGAAAAAGAAGATAAAGAAAAAAAAAGAAAAAAAGAAATAAATGAGAGATAAAGAGAGAAGGGACAGTGCTACTACCTCTTTTTCCACACTTGTGCTTAGAGAGAGCACCATGTTTTTCATATAGAGATTCTCATGTTTTGTCATTTTCATATACTAGTGGGAATTTTTCATTATAGAACTTGTCTTGGATATTCCAATGACGGGCTTCCTCAAATGCCCGAGGTCTTCAAGAGCAAGCAAATTGGATGGACACCCACTTAGTTTCATTTGAGCTTTCATACACTTATAGCTCTAGTGCATTCGTTGCATGGCAATCCCTACTCCTCGCATTGATATCAATTGATGGGCATCTTCATAGCCCGTAGATCCGCCTAGTTGATGCGAGACTTTCTTCTCCAGTTTTACCCCTTTGAAACCTACCACCATATTCTATTCCACCTATATGCTAAGTCCATGGTTCACGCTCATGTATTGAGTGAGGTATAAAATGTTGAAGCGCGTGAAAAAGTACGATCCAATTGCTTGGCTTAACACCGTGGTGCTTGACATTTGTATTTATGTGGTGAAGACGGAGCCATGCCATGCTAATATGATAAAATGAATGGGGGTAAACATTCTTTAATGATCGTATTTTTTGAAAGTTGATGATTGTGTCGTTTATGCTTACTGATATTACTATGTTAATGTTTGTTGATTCATCGTTTCTCAATGATCATACCTGAAAAGGTTACATGTTGGGTAGCATGTCACATCAAAAAAATCCGTTTTTATCTTTCACCTACTCGAGGACGAGCAGGAATTAAGCTTGGGGATGCTGATACGTCTCCAACGTATCTATAATTTTTGATTGTTCCATGCTATTATATTATCATTCTAGGATATTTTCTAGGAAATTACTTGTTGTTTTATATTATTTTGAGCACTAACCGATTAACCCAGTGCCAAGTGCCAGTTGCTGTTTTCTACGTGTTTTTGGTTTTTCAGGAATATTGTACCAAACGAAGTCCAAATACCCCGAAACTTTTGATGATTTTTTCTAGACCAAAATAAGACCTAGAAGCTTCGGGGGAAGACCGGAGGGCACATGAGGTTCCCCCAAGCCATCAGGGCGCGCCAGGGGGGGGGGTGGCCATGCCTTGATAGCTTGGGGCCACCTCCTCGGCCCTCTGGCATTGTTCTCTGGCCTATAAATTCTCTAATATCTGGAAAACTCTAGGGAGCCTCCCGAAACACTTTTTCTGCTGCCGCAAGTCTCTGTTCCGCCGTGTGCCCATCTGGAGCCCTGTTCCGGTGACCTGTCGGAGGGGGGGTCGATCACGGAGGGCCTCTACATCAACCTTGTTGCTCCCATGGTGATGTGTGAGTAGTTCACCGCAGACCTATGGGTATGTAGTTAGTACCTAGATGGCTATCTCTCTCTCTATGTTCTTCATTGCCAAGATCACCGCGATTCCTGCGGTGATCTATCTTATGTAATCAATCTTTGCGGTGTGTTTGTTGGGATCCGATGAATTGTGGGTTTATGTTCAGATTATTCATGAAAAGATATTGTATACTTGCTGGTATTTTATTTGCATGATTGTTATAGCATCGTAATGCTCTCCGATCTATCGGTTTGGTTTGGCCAACTAGATTGATTTATCTTCAAGTGGGAGTGGTGCGTTGTAGTGGGTTCAATCTTGTGGTGCTCAATCCCAGTGACAGAAAGGGACATGCCACATATTGTATTGTTGCCACTAAGGGTAAAAGGATGGGGTTTATTCATAGGGTTTTCTATTCCTGTGCCCCTGGTTCCTTAGTTGTACTCATTCATCCACACGCTCTTAACTTTTGCTCACTTTTCCCCACTCTCTTGTCCGAAACCCTCAGAAATGGTCACAGCGGAGGATGCTGTCGGGTCAATGGTTTGACCGTTAACTGCTGACGAGTGGGGCCGTGCTGGACTGTGTCGCCCATTGGACCTGACAAGTGGGGCCGCGTTGGACCTGACAAGTGTGGCCGCATTGGACGGTGGCGCTGGTTGGACCGTTGGGCCGTGGTTTCGTTGGACTGTTGGGCCGTTGCATGAAATGCCTGCAAGCATGCGCCGATGTGCGCCGCCACGATACAGAAGCCTGCTATGCATGCCACGTGATCCAGCTAGCCTGCCTGCATGCGCCGATGCGCGCCGCCACGATGCGCCACTAACGCAGCCTTCCTGCATGTGAGCCGCCACAGACGCAGTGACGGTCGCTGCCGTTGGTTCCTCTCTTCTCGCACGCGTCTCCTCGATTCAGCCTTTTTGATCCACTCGCATCGATTCAGTGTGGCGATTAAACACGGTTGGGCATACCGATCGACGCGCCTCGTTTGAACGTGGCAACACGGCCGGTGACCTTATTTAAACCACCCACCCTTCGACCTATTCTTGACACATCCATTTGCGCCGCCCCCTTTGATACGTCTCCAACGTATCTATAATTTTTGCTTGTTCCATGCTGTTATATTATCATTCTTGGATGTTTTACAATCATTTTATAGCAACTTTATATCATTTTTTGGGACTAACCTATTGACATAGTGCCTAAGTGCGAGTTGCTGTTTTTGCTTGTTTTTTACTTCGCAGAAAATCAATACCAAACGGAGTCCAATCGCGACGAAACTTTTTGGAGATTTTTTCTAGACCAGAAGACACCCAGTGGGCCAAAGAAGTGCCAGAGAGGTTGGCCGTGGAGACCACAACCCACCAGGGCGTGCCAGGGGGGCCCGGCGTGCCCTGATGGGTTGTGCCCTCCTCGGGGCCCCTCTCCACCGCCTCCGATGCCTATAAATTCCCAAATATTCGGAAACCCCCAAAAATAACCCTAGACTCTCCGTTCCGCCGCCGCAACTCTCTGTATCGACGAAAAACCAATCTGGAGACGTTCCAGTACCCTGCCGGAGAGGGGAATCCATCTCCGGTGGCCATCTTCATCATCCCGACGGAGGCCATGACGAGGAGGGAGTAGTCCACCCTCGGGGCTGAGGGTATGTACCAGTAGCTATGTGTTCAATCTCTCTCTCTCTCTCTCTCTCTCGTGTTCTTGAGATGTCATGATCTTGATGTATCACGGGCTTTGTTAATATAGTCGGATCATATGATGTTATTCCCTTGCTATCATGTTGTGATGAATTGAATCTTTCCCTTTGAGATATCGTTATGTTGGATTGAATATTGGATTTGAGAACACTTGATATATGTCTTGCATATGGATACCCGTGGTGACAATGGGGTGTTCTATTGATTCACTTGATATATGTTTTGGTACTCAACTTGCGGATTCCCGCGGTGACATTGGGGTAATCTATGCATAGGGGTTGATACACGTTCTTGTCATACTTTCTCCGATAGAAATTTTGGGGTACTCTTTGAGGTTCTTTGTGTTGGATTGAGTATTATGAATCTGAAATTGTTTGATGCGTATCGTATAATTAACTCATGGATACTTGTGGTGACATTGGAGTATCTAGGTGACATTAGAGTTGGTTGATGCGTATCATATGGTGTTATTCTAGTACGAACTCTTAGATAGATCGAACGGAAAGGATAACTTGATGTTATCTTAGTACGAACTCTTGGATAGATCGATCGGAAAGAATAACTTTAAGGTAGTTTCGTACCCTACAAACAATTTCTTCTTATGTTCTCCGCTAGATAAGAACTTTGGAGTGATTCTTCGTTGCACGTTGATGGATGGTTATGTGATCCAATTATATTAGCATTGTTGAGAGATTGCACTAGCGAAAGTATAGACCCTAGGCCTTGTTTCCAAGCATTTATACAACGTTTTGCTCGCTGTTTACTATTTGTTACCTTACTGTTTTTATATTTCCAGATTACAAAAACCTATATCTACCATCTATATTGCACTTATATCACCATCTCTTCGCCGAACTAGTGCACCTATACAATTTGCCATTGTATTTGGTGTGTTGGGGACACAAGAGATTTCTTGTATTTGATTGCAGGGTTGCTTGAGAGAGACCATCTTCATCCTACACCTCCCACGGATTGATAAACCTTAGGTCATCCACTTGAGGGAAAATTGCTACTGTCCTACAAAACTCTGCGCTTGGAGGCCCAACAAAGTCTACAAGAATAAAGTTGCGTAGTAGACATCAAGCTCTTTTCTAGCGCCGTTGCTGGAAAGGTGAGTGCTTGAAGGTATATCTTTAAATCTTGCAATTAAATCTTTTAGTTTCTTGTTTTATCACTAGTTTGGTTTTATAAAAGAAAACTACAAAAAAATAGAGTTTAGGTTGCATCATTTGTTTCGTCTTTATAATGTCTTTCGTGAAAATAAGGATTCCAAAAATTGTGCTCAATTGGTAGAGGAAGAAATTATGAAAATACGCAATGAGAATTCCTTTAATGATGAGCATGATTGCAATGTTGGTAGTATGAATTCTATGAATATCCAAAATACTAATGATGACTGCACTAGTCATGATAAAAATGTTTCTTATAAGCATGTCAATTTTTGTGGAGTGCATAAAGTTTGTGAAGACGTGCCTTATAGGGATGATAGATTTTGTAAGAAGCATAAATATGATAGACAATTTTTTGCTCAAAGTGATAGATGAATTTGCTACAAAATTATGTTCTCTTTGTCCTATTACTTGTGAACTTTGCAATGAAGTTGTTCATCTTAATTTCCAATGCAAACTTTTTCATGATCAAATCATGGCCAAATATTGTAATGACTTGATCACCCTTAAACTTTATGATGAGCTTTCTCTATTTTTGGGGAGTGAAGAATTGACACATAAAAATAGTTGGTTTGAAGTATTCATTCTCATGGACGACATTGAAACTAATCTAAAAAGTATCTATATGTTTTGCATTGTAAATTGCAATGAGAATGCTTATATTGCAACTATAGAAAGATGGGAAAACCAATAGAATATAAAAGGAATACTAATGAAAGGGTAAAGAATTCCAGTTTCCCTCCTATTGTCTCTCATGATATAATAGGTGATGAGAAGGAGCTCCCTATTCAACCAATCTCATCAATAAGAAGCTCGAAAAAATTAATTAAACCCACACATGATGTGGTGAAGAAGAAGAAAAGAAGAAAGAGTAGAGGTAAAAAGGTATCTCTCCCAAATGATGTTGCTCCTATTATTCTTATGGCTCACGAGGATGAATCAAAAATAATTGTGGAAGATGATACACTTGATGATGATTTTGTTATGCCTATTGCTTGTTGTGATGACTATGATTGGGAAGAAAATGATACTTCTTATAATCTTGAAAATCTTTTTGGCACCAACTTGGTAAATTATAATGATAATAATTGTTATAATATTGGTGCCATTCATACTATTAATGATTAGAGTGATTATGCTTATGATATGCCAAGCCACAAACTTGGGGATGCTATGCTTAATGAAGATGATCTTTTTAGTTCCCCTACTTTGAATGATCAAATTTGTTATGATGATTGCATGCCTCCTATTTATGATGATTGTGATATTTATGAAAGTGGATTTGGAAGAGTGTCAACTTTAGATAATTATTATCCCACTATTTTGGAGGGTGTTGAATTTTATTATAATGATAAATGTGAATTTGGAGAGGTCATGACTTTATTTAGTAATGATTCCACTATTTCGGAAGAGGTTTCACTTGACTATGATGAGAACAAAGTTGCTACTTATGATGATTATTGTGATGATACTTATGTTATAAAAAGTAGTGATAATTATTGTCATAATTTTGAATACCTTTTACTGAACATTACTCTTTTAATGTGGAAACAATTTATAGTATTCGAGTTTCATTTGATGCTCCCACTATTATGAATGAGAACAAATTTGCTTATGTGGAGAGTAATAAAAATTCTATGCTTGTGCATCATGAAAAAAATGCTTTATATGATAGTTATATTGTGAAATTCCTTCATAATTGTTGGAAATAACCACGACGTGTGTGGTATGTGTCCGGTTTGTACACAGGACAATCATCGTATAGTAGTAGGATTAGGATTCATAGCTATGTAGGTTATCTTATCTATGTCCTGACTATTATATATAGGTAGCTATCCCCTTGTAAGTTGTACCAGATTTGAAGCAATAAAGGATCAGGAACGACACGTTCAGCCATCAAACAAGCTATTCTCGTGTGCGTGCGTGTGTTCCGGCCGGCTGGCTGTTGTGTACGTACAGGAGGCGTTGCACAGATCAATTAGCTAGAGTAGGCTAGTTCGTCCTGTGTTGCTTGTGGAGGCTTTGCGTGTGGATCGATCGGGTGTGGATCGGCTATAAGGAGACTAGCTTTTACACCGAAGTGGATCGATCAGAAACAGCTTCGCTTCGTTGTCGTTCGTCGTTGGTCATCGTGTGTCGTCGGAAAGTATTCGACGTATCGCAGCGTCGAGGTCGAGCCTGTGCCAACAATTGGTATCTAGAGCAAGGTTGATCTTCTAGTAATGGGAGATCATGTCGGGCGACGAGGAGAACAAGCAGCTGGCGACGTACTCCGATGCGGCTAAAGTATTTGCTGCTCCGGCGAGTTCATCGTATCCACGGTTTGATCGCGAAAACTTCGGGGTATGGAAGGCCCTGATGGAGTGCGGTCTCCGCACCAACGAGTTGTGGGACGCAGTCGATCCAGGAGGCGATGCTTTCAAGAAGGAGGGACCTGAGCATCGGAAGGATCGGCAGGCGGCGTCGGCGATTTATTCGGTGATGCCGATGGATGTCCTCCAACACCTGATCGCCAAAGAAACGGCGAAAGAGGCGTGGGATACCTTGAAGCTCATGTTCGAGGGACACACCCGCGTCAAGCAAGCCAATCTCCAAACTCTCTTAAGGAACTATGAGACTTTGGTCATGGGCGACAATGAGTTCGTGGACGCGTTCGCTTCACGGGTAGCTACTCTCGTCAATCGGATCCGTGCACTTGGAGAAAACCTGACGGAGGACTCGGTTGTCCGTCGGTTCTTGCGCGCGGCTCCTCCCCGGTACCTGCAAATTGTCACGGCGATCAAGCAGTGCGTCGATCTCGCGACCCTCTCCATTGATGATCTCGTCGGACGCTACAAGGCTCACGACGAGAGTATGCGGTACAGTCTCGGGGACGGGAGGAACGATGAGCATGTCATGCTCACGCGGGCTCAGTGGCAGGCACTGGACTCATGGAGAGAAGGTGAGGGCTCTAGCAGTTACACTCGCCAAGATCATGCGCCAAACGAACAAAGTCCGAAGAACGCCAGCGATGGCGCTCCGAAGAAGAAGAAGAAGTTCGACAAGCGCAAGATCAAGTGTCACAATTGTGGCATCATGGGGCACTTCAAATCGGCGTGCAAGAATCCCTCGAAGGAGAAGGCGCTCATGGCCCAGCAAGGAGATGAAGATGACATGATGTTGATGTGTGAACTCGTGGACGAGGAGGATCCAGTTCTTCAAGTGTCGGCTAAAGAAATTGTCGTGCTCTACGAAGAAAAAGTTTGCTCTCAAGATAATGGTTCGGAAACTCGTGTCGATGCTACGGATACGGGGGGTGATTGTTGGAAATAAACACGTCGCCGTGTCCGGGATGGATACGCAACAATCATCCGAGTAGGCTTAGGAATAGCTAGTTTGTACTAGTATAAATATAGCAGTAACCTATGCCATGTAACCAGACCAATCGAGATCAAAGCAATAAAATTACGAAGGCTCGACACGAGCCTTTTGGCCATCTCGCAGTGTTGTCTCGCGGACTACAGAGCTGATCGATCGTCCGGTGGCTAGTGCAAAGCTAGCTAGCTAGAGTACTCCAGAGAATTGATCCAGCTGCCTGCCTAGGTGCTTGCTTCTCTACGTACGTGTGCAACTCGCTGGGCTACGTAGCTAGTTGTGCTAGCTTCGATCGATCGGGACAGATCGAGCCAGCTTGTGGCAGGAACCAAGACAGTCAGCGAGCTTCTCTCGTCGGTCGTCGCCGTCGTCGGAAAGTACTCGGTGTCGGGACTGGGCCAATAACAGACGAACGTGGTGTCTCGTCATGTTGGCCGAAAGTACTGGCCGCAGGCATTCGAGCTCAAGGCATCACGGTGAATCGAGGCGTCTACCACCTAGCAGCCAGCGATGACGCAGAAACAATCACACAAGTGCAACTATTGTTAATGCTGGTGCAATGGCAGGTACGAATGCTACTCGGACGTACGTTGCGTCAGAAGACCATGAAGAGAGACGGACTGATATCGTGTCGCCGCGCAGACCAGATGCGATGGGAAGTTGTGTACCCTGTGCGGATGCGGGGGTGATTCCGAAACTTACATTAATGCTACGGGTGTAAGTGCCAACTTTGCTGGAGCGAAGGAAGCGCTCATCGCGTGCGCTCGGCCGTGGAGAAGCGGCCTTGTTACAGATATAAGGGGTGATTCCAAAACTCGTGTCGAAGCTACTTATGCGAGAAGTAATTCTAAAATTTGTGTCGATGCTATGGACACGAATGTCACTTCGGCGTACGTGACGCCTGAAGTCCACGAATCGAAGTATGTTGATATAAAAGTGGACACGCGCATAGCAGCCGTGCCACACTGCCCAGTAACAGACGAGCGTGGCTTGTACATGTCGGACGGGCTATGGAAAAGCAACGCGGCAGCAGGGGTTGCCTCACCATGGTTTGACCCAAAAGAGCACGTTGCATGTGCACGTGTTGTGTGCCCAGGCAAGGGACGCAGCACACCCATGGCCATTGGAAGCACGCAGGAAGGACCAGATGGCCATGCTACAAAAGGAGCTTTGCCTAGACCAGCAGGCAGCTTGGGATGCAGCTCCGTAACGGAAGCACACGGGCCTGGAAGTTTTTCTACCCCGGGGGAAGGCCATGAGGAGAATGATGCCTTGCATGGAGGCGTACTGACCAGTCCAGGAGGGACCGTATGGGCAGTTTTGCCGCGCACGGCCATTGCAATGCGAAGAGACAGGAACGACAAGGTAACGCCAGTGCCTGTGGAGGAAGGAAGGACATCACCACCTACACCCGTATTGTTACATCCGGTGTTACACTCATATCCGGAGGATGCTCTTCGGACCATTGACCCGGTAAAGATCAAAGGGAGTGGGCAAAGGTTTCTAGCAATTGCCGAGGAACCGGTAGAATTCAAAGGCGCAAATACGAAGGAGTGTTGGCGTCATGCTATGGAAGAAAAGTTGGGGTCGATCTACGACAACAATGCATGGGAGCTTGTGGATCTTCCCAACAATAAAAAAGCCATGGATGTCAAGTGAGAATTTAAGACCAAGGAAGATGCCGAAGGGAATTGTGTGAAACACAAAGCAAGGCTAGTGGCCAGAGGATACGTGCAAGAGGAAGGTGTGGACTTCGAAGAAGTGTTTTCTCCCATTGCAAGGATGGAATCGGTGAGATTACTCATCGCTCTCACGGCTCAAGAATCATGGAAAATACATCACATGGATGTAAAATCCACGTTTTTGAATGGTGAGATAGAAGGAGATGTGTATGTGAATCAACCACCGAGCTTCATCAAAGAGGGAGAAGAACACAAGGTATTGAAGCTACACAAAGTCTTGTATGGGCTACGGCAAGACCTTCGGACGTGGAACATCAAACTTGATCAAACGTTGATTTCTCTTGGATTTGAGAAAGCCCCACTCGAACATGCAATGTACAAGAGAGGTGAAGAAAGGGATCGTCTACTAGTTGGCATCTACGATGACGATCTATTGATAACTGGAGCAGATGAAGAGGTGATTGCAAAGTTCAAGCTAGAAATGAAGGAATTTTTCAAGATGGATGATCTAGGGATATTGAGTTACTACCTCGGGACTGAGGTACGACAAGACCCGGAAAGGATCACGCCATGCCAGGAGGCATACACAAGGAAGGTACTTGAAAGGTGTGGCAAGAAAGATTGCAATCCAATTGATGCTTCAATGGAACCTCGTCTTGAGCTGAGCAAGAAGGAGATGGTCAAACTACTTGGCTACAGTGGTAGTGACAAGGAAGAAATTGTCGACGACCGTAAGGGTACCTCGGACGTGACATATTTCCTTGGTGTAAGGGTAATAAGCTGGCTATCACGAAAGCAGAAAGTGGTGACATCGACTTCAAGTGAAGCAGAGTGTCAAGGTGTGTGGCTAAGGAGGCTACACGGTGATCTCATGGATCGACATCCGAAACGAGTGGTGCTCAATGTTGACAGTGAGTCTATAATTTTTCTACATGAGAATCCAGTGCGGTATGGCAGGAGCAGGCACATTGATACGATGTATCATTACATAAAGGATTGTGTGGTGGAAGGTAAGGTAGATGTCAACTACAGGTGCACCGATGATCAACTGGCGGACATGCTATCCAAGGCTTTGGATCGACAGAAGTTCTTGGAAATGCGGAGAAGAGTCGGCGTCGATGCAGTGACATGACGACGTCGTGTTTAGGGGGGTGATTGTTGGAAATAACCACGACGTGTGTGGTCTGTGTCCGGTTTGTACACATGACAATCATCGTATAGTAGTAGGATTAGGATTCGTAGCCGTGTAGGTTATCTTATCTATGTCCTGACTATTATATATAGGTAGCTATCCCCTTGTAAGCTGTACCAGATTTGAAGCAATAAAGGATCAGGAACGACACGTTCCTGTAGCCATCAAACAAGCTATTCTCGTGTGCGTGCGTGTGTTCCGGCCAGCTGGCTATTGTGTACGTACAGGAGGCGTTGCACAGATCAATTAGCTAGAGTAGGCTAGTTCGTCCTGTGTTGCTTGTGGAGGCTTTACGTGTGGATCGATCGGGTGTGTATCGGCTAGAAGGAGACTAGCTTTTACACCGAAGTGGATCGATCAGAAACAGCTTCGCTTCGTTGTCGTTCGTCGTCGGTCATCGTGTGTCGTCGGAAAGTATTCGACGTATCGCAGCGTCGAGGTCGGGCCTATGCCAACAATGATGCTACTGAAAATTATTATGAGGGAGGAACATATGCTTGTAGGAATTGCAATAATATCAAGTTTTCTCTCTATGTGTTCAAAGTTTTGAAGTTATGCTTGTTTTGCTTTCCTATGCTAGTTGATTCTTGTTCCCAAAAATTGTTTGCTCACAAAATCCCTATGCATAGGAAGTGGGTTATACTTAAATGTGCTTGTCATGAGATTAATGATGCTCTCTTACATGTTTCAAATACCATTCCTATGTGAGCATCATTGAAATCATCATGCCTAGCTAAAAGATTTTAAAGAAAAGCGCTTGTTGGGAGACAACCCAACACTTTTCCTTTCTGTTTTTGTGTGTTAAAATGATTAAGATACTGTAGTAATCATGTTTTGTGCCTTTTATTTCAATAATGTGCCAAGTAAAGCCTTTGGGATAGTATGGGTACTTGTTGATTTGATGTTGTGCAAAAACAGAAACTTTTGCCTCCAGTAAAGAATTTCTCTGATTTCACTGGAGCGTCAAAAAATTCTGAATTTTTTACACAGTCTTGATATACAAATTCTTCAGGTTGTACTAATTTTTCAGAATTTTTAGAGAGAGGGAAGCATGGTTACACTACATATCTTCACAGACTGTTCTGTTTTTAACAGATTCTGTTTTGAATACATAGTTTGTTTGTTTTAGTGTTTCCATAGCTTATATTTAGTGGTATAAATTATGAGAATATAGAATACAATAGGTATCATGTGGGAACAATTATGAATCTTGTCTTGACAGTACCTAAGTGAATGATTTATCTTTATTACACTAACCCTTCTCATGAAGTTCCGTTAAGTTTTGTGTGATTGAAGTTTTCAAGTTTTGGGTGAGACACCGATATGAGGAGAATAAGGAGTGATAAGAACCTAAGCTTGGGGATGCCCAAGGCACCCCTAAGGTAATATCCAAGTAAGACTCAAGCGCCTAAGCTTGGGGATGCCCCGTAAGGCATCCCGTCTTTCGTCTTCAACATTATCGGTATATCTTACTTAGAGCTATATTTTTATTCGTCACATAATATGTGCTTTACTTGGATCGTCATTATATTTTGTTATTTTCTGTTAGGTGTTGTTTATAATCTTGTCTTTCAATAAAAAGTTCCAAAAATTGCGTTAGGATGCTTGAATTGCATGTTTGATGTGTGCTGTGTAAAAACAGAAACTTTTGCTGTAGTGTTTGAATTTTCATATTTTACTGGAACGTGGAAAGTTTCTGAAATTTTTACACAGTGTTGTAATATAAATAGCATGTCCTAAATTTTAATAATTTTTTTGAGTTACAGAAGTACACTGGTTTAATAGATTGCTACAGACTGTTCTGTTTGGACAGATTGCTGTCATTGTTTTGTTATCTACTTATCCTATAGTTTCCATAGCCTATATTGGTAGATATAAATTGTGGAAACGATAGTAAACAGTAGATGATGTTTGAAAATTATTGTGCAACTTGCCTAGGCAGTACATTAAGTGTTGATTTGTTTTTATGTGTACTAACCTATCTCACGAGTTCTTTTCGAGTTTTGTGTGGATGAAGTTTTTGAGAATAGGTGAAACCGGGATATGAGAGGATTGAACGAGATACAAAAGCTCAAGCTTGGGGATGCCCAAGGCACCCCAAGTAAATATTTCAAGAAGTCTCAAGCATCTAAGCTTGGGGATGCTACGCATCCCACCTCTCTTCGTCAACTATCGGTTAGCCTATGTTGAGCCTAAATCTTTATTCGTTCACATGATGCGTGCTATTCTTGGAGTTCTATTTTTGTTTAGTTTGCCGTTTGAATAAAATACTTAGATCTGAAAATCTTTATTGAGAGAGAGTCCTCATATAGCTACTTAATTGTTTGACTACTCATTGATCTTCGCTTATATCTTTTGAGAGTAGCTTGTCATTTGCTCTAGTGCTTCACTTATATCTTTTTGAGCACGGTGTGCTTGGAAATTTCTGAAGAAATCCTCTCATGCTTCACTTATACCTTTTTGACAGATGAAATCTTTATGCTCATGTGCTTCACTTAGATTTGTTTGAGCTTGTCAAAAAGCAATGGCAATATATGAAACTAGTCCCAAAGTGATAGATATCCAAGGAGTATATAATAAAAACTTTCATGAAGATCATTGGGAAAATTAAACTTGATTCCACGTAATAGTTTTGAAACATGATGATAGTAATATGTGAGTCATGTTAGTGAGTAATTATGCTTTAGTAGGAATATTGGTGTTAAGGTTTGTAATTCCCTATGCATGCACGAAAGTCAATAGTTATGCAATGAAGTTACATCCTACTTATGGTGCATTATTCGGTGTTAGTTATGCTCTATGCTCACTTATGTGAATTTTCATTTCTTGGTTTGGTTGCTTCTCAATCTATTTGCTAGCCTCAATTTATACTAAGTAGAAATACTACTTGTGCATCCAAAATCCTTAAACCAAGTTTTGCCTTATGAGTCCACCATACCTACCTATATGCGGTATTTCCATGCCGTTCTAAGCAAATTTGTATGTGCCATCTCTAAATTTTCAAAATAAATTTTCTCTTTTGTGTGCTCGTACCGCTCATGAAACGGTGGGGAGTATCCAATATTTTTCCATGCTAGATGTGTTATTCTCAAGATGAGTGTTTATTCACTTGTCATTGCACGAGAGTGCGGCAGTAATAGGGATGCCCATTCCCGAAATGAAAAAAATAATATTTACTTTATGTTGTCAAATAATAAATTCCTTGGAAAGTGTTGGTATGGAAGGCAACCGTGGATACGGCCCGCCATGGAAAGTGAAAGTTTGGTGGAAAAATGAATAAATTTATTTTCTGTTTGGGAACCGCCTATGATATATCTAGCATGAAAAGTATTGTGAGCTACTTTGTCGTTTTCGTTGACAGGAAAAGCATGCCACCCAAATTTTTTTCTCTCTCAATTTAAAACTTTGAGCTCTGGCACCTCTACAAATCCCTACTTCCCTCTGCGAAGGGTCTATCTATTTACTTTATGCAATTTTTATTTTTACTTTGAGTCTCCATCTTTTCTTATAAAGCACCAACTAGGGGGCACTATGATCGTACTTGAGCATTGGGCATAGCTAATATTTGAGTGTGTTTCATGAGTGGATCAATGATTGGGCAAGATGGGCAAGGGATAACTTTCTTTAGTGTTAATATTTTGAAAGACATGGTTGCTTATTGACATGCTTGAGTATTGAAGTCATTATGTTAAAACTAGACTATTGCTTTGAATCATTACAAGTCCAAATGTCCATGCTATACAAAAGAAAAAAAATATGAGATGAACATGTTAGGCAGCATTCCACATCAAAAATTCTGTTTTTATCATTTACCTACTCGAGGATGAGTAGGAATTAAGCTTGGGGATGCTGATACGTCTCCAACGTATCTATAATTTTTGCTTGTTCCATGCTGTTATATTATTATTCTTGGATGTTTTACAATCATTTTATAGCAAATTTATATCATTTTTTGGGACTAACCTATTGACATAGTGCCCAAGTGCCAGTTGCTGTTTTTGCTTGTTTTTTACTTCGTAGAAAATCAATACAAACGGAGTCCAATCGCGACGAAACTTTTTGGAGATTTTTTTCTGGACTAGAAGACACCCAGTGGGCCAAAGAAGTGCCGGAGAGGTGGGCCGTGGAGACCACAACCCACCAGGGCGCGCCAGGGGGGCCTCGGCGCGCCTGATGGGTTCTGCCCTCCTCGGGGCCCCTCTCCACCGCCTCCGATGCCTATAAATTCCCAAATATTCGGAAACCCCCAAAAATAACCCTAGACTCTCCGTTCCACCACCACAACTCTCTGTATTGACGAAAAACCAATCTCGAGACGTTCCAGTACCCTGCCGGAGAGGGGAATCCATCTCCGGTGGCCATCTTCATTATCCCGACGGAGGCCATGACAAGGAGGGAGTAGTCCACCCTCGGGGCTGAGGGTATGTACCAGTAGCTATGTGTTCAATCTCTCTCTCTCTCGTGTTCTTGAGATGTCACGATCTTGATGTATCACGGGCTTTGTTAATATAGTCAGATCATATGATGTTATTCCCTTGCTATCATGTTGTGATGAATTGAATCTTTCCCTTTGAGATATCGTTATGTTGGATTGAATATTGGATTTGAGAACACTTGATATATGTCTTGCATATGGATACCCGTGGTGACAATGGGGTGTTCTATTGATTCACTTGATATATGTTTTGGTACTCAACTTGCGGATTCCTGCGGTGACATTGGGGTAATCTATGCATAGGGGTTGATAAACGTTCTTGTCCTACTTTCTCCGATAGAAATCTTGGGGTACTCTTTGAGGTTCTTTGTGTTGGATTGAGTATTATGAATCTGAAATTGTTTGATGTGTATCGTATAATTAACTCATGGATACTTGTGGTGACATTGGAGTATCTAGGTGACATTAGAGTTGGTTGATGCGTATCATATGGTGTTATTCTAGTACGAACTCTTAGATAGATCGAACGGAAAGGATAACTTGATGTTATCTTAGTACGAACTCTTGGATAGATCGATCGGAAAGAATAACTTTAAGGTGGTTTCGTACCCTACAAACAATTTCTTCTTATGTTCTCCGCTAGATAAGAACTTTGGAGTGATTCTTCGTTGCACGTTGATGGATGGTTATGTGATCCAATTATATTAGCATTGTTGAGAGATTGCACTAGCGAAACTACGAACCCTAGGCCTTGTTTCCAAGCATTTATACAACGTTTTGCTCGCTGTTTACTATTTGTTACCTTGCTGTTTTTATATTTTCAGATTACAAAAACCTATATCTACCATCTATATTGCACTTGTATCATCATCTCTTCGCCGAACTAGTGCACCTATACAATTTGCCATTGTATTGGGTGTGTTGGGGACACAAGAGATTTCTTGTATTTGATTGCAGGGTTGCTTGAGAGAGACCATCTTCATCCTACACCTCCCACGGATTGATAAACCTTAGGTCATCCACTTGAGGGAAAATTGCTACTGTCCTATAAAACTCTGCGCTTGGAGGCCCAACAAAGTCTACAAGAATAAAGTTGCGTAGTAGACATCACCCTTCTTTTCTTCACCCAAATCCAGAGCACTCTCGAAGCGAGGCGAGGATGCAGTACTCCGGCCCCACCTTCCAGCTGCCACCGACCGTGCCGGAGATGCGGTACCCCGCTGAAGTCGTCGTGGAGACCACGCTTCGCGTGTGGGTGATCTCACGCTGGAGGGGTACTAGGGAGTTGGCCGAGTGGTTCCTCCGTGCGGGCTTCGCCCACATCCTGGCGGGCTCGCCGGTGATGTTCCGACTGGAGGAACTGCGTCCAAACTCCAGGTCTCCGCCGACAGGGCTCATCGCCAAGTTCACCAACAGATTTGATGCGTACTACCTGCTCGGCAAGGTGTTTTGGTGTGGGAGCGAGTTCATCGCATTCACCACCTACAACATCTTCACGGACGTCGATAGCATCTTCCCCACCCGCAACGGCATGCACAACCTCCCCTACTACCTCGACGGGAATGGCAGGGAGGAGGAGCAGTGAAGAGGAGGCGCAGTGGAGATCCTCTTCTACAAGTGAAGATGGCGGTGATGGCTATGCCCGGTCTCGAGAAGCTTGTCTCGCCCTAGGGTGTTAGGGCTTTTTATATATTTCTATGTTATGTCGTTGGTTGTACGGTGAACCTTTTATCTCTGTCGTGTTATATCGTGTTTTATGTAAGAACTATGTTATGCTTGCTACCCTATTTGTTATGTCGTTGGTTGTACCCTTATTTATATATCTATGTTATGCTTTCTACCTTTATTTGTTACTTTGTCTAGAAAGATGTCACTCCCTCCATCCATTTTTACAGGGGTCTTTTTACAGGGCCTAAGTTTTGAATCTCTCATACCAAGGCAATATCCCAAAACTTGATGCAAATTAGGCAGCCAACCCAATTGCACGATGATGTTAAAAAGGAAACTAAAGCTAGAAAAATGAGACATGTTGATGTTGAAAATAAGAAGGAAAAGAAGCTAATTTTTTTGAATTATTGGTGGCCATTTTGATGTTGAAAAGAAGAAGGAAAAGAAGCTATATTTTATGAACAAAAAGAAGCTAATTTTCGAATAGTTTGTGGCCATTTTGCATGATGAAACTAATTTTTGAAGGGTAGCCCATTTTTTACTTGTTGGTGGCCATATTTCATGAAATAAAAAGCTAATTGTTGACTTGTTGGTAGCAATATCAATTGTCGTGTAATTTCAAATGATGTAACCTATTTTTGTAATCAACGTGCACTTAATCTTTGTAGGTGCAATCAAATTAATAAAGCAAAAAAAAAAAAACAGATCCAGCGCGTGCACTATTTTGTAGGCCTCTTTTATCTTTGTGGGCCTGGCAGTCAACGCCTTGCGAAGGCCCAACCAGGACTTGGTTTCATTTTGGGCAGACAAGTGGGCGAGCAGAACCAACCTCTCGCGGATCGCCCAACGATCCAACGATGCGGAGCCGTCCATGTGATCCAACGGCGCGGAGCCTGCACGCAGCCTGTCCTCGGAATTTCTTCTAGAAGACCATATTTGAGGGATGTCGCTTGGCGCTAGGGTATGATTGGACGGCTGCAATTCGACGCTAGGGTTTGGAGAGATGCTGCGGGGTTTTGAGCCGGTCAGCGGGGTTATCTTAGGTTTGACCAACTTTCAAATGACCTTAACTAATTCAAAAAAAAAAAAAAATAGGAAACCTTCGCGGTTCGTTGTTTTATAAGACATAGTTACTATAAAAATAATATAAACTTGGTTTAGGGACTTTTTTATGAAAAATCATTTTTTGAGGCGAGCTATCATTTCCAAGTTCAAATGAGCAGAAATAATTCAAAAAAATCAAAAAAATGGATGACCTGCGCACAATGCCGTTGTATGTGACATGATTATGAAAAAAAATAAACTTGGTTTATGGACATTTCCATGAAAACTCATTCACAGAAATGAGCTATCACGTACTAGGTTGTATAGAGTTCGAGAAGAGAGCGATGTTGGGTTTAGGTTTACGAATTTTTAAAAAAAATTAAAAAATCATCAAAGCTTCATTTTAGTGTGAATAAGAAGGATCTGAACTTATTTTTTCATTTTTGAAATTTAAACTATTTTTATAATGGTTTCTATTAAAATGGTCTGTTTACCCTAACTTCGGAGCTCATCACCATGCCATATTTCTCATGACTACGCAAATAGATCGGATTGATCATCTAACTTGTGTAATAATTCTCCACCTCCCAGCATCGGACGACCTAGATGACCCAGATTCTCAACCTGACGACCAGAATCTTCAAATGCATGAGAGGGCTGGGTTTAGGTGCAGTTATACTATCCTAAATAAATGGCCTACTACTAACCACCTTCTCCACCTCCCAGCAGCCAGGTCCAACCACGACCCGCCGCTGCCCAAAATACACATACGTGTAATGTACATACTCATTACAGAACCATCCACATTAATCTCTCAACCCCCAGAAATAACTGGGTGGGCCCCATTCCCCTGATTTTCACCCAACCAAAAGATTCCACCTAAGTCATCTGTGAATCCTACTGATGCATTCGTACGTGTAGTATTATTGCTCACCGCTGCCTGTCCATATTCCTTGACAGGGAGTTCAAAGAAGGAAACACATATGCATAACAACATACTGTTGAGCACTTGTTAATTACGACATGCAGGCATGGAAAATTGATTTGCTTTCATCCTACACAATATTTTCTCTTGCTGTTTTTCACCCATTTACAGTCTGTATTTGCACGTGGTCTATAGTAAATCTGAAATGTATTGGAATGCACTGATACAAAAATAAAGATGGGCGACACAAACAATTCTATATTTTGGTCTGCAACTTCATATGCCATCTAGGTATAATAGATCGTTTTCATGACACTTAAATTTGAAAATAGAAAACGTTAATTAAACATTAATGCCGGCCACACAGGCCGGCGATAGTTCACAAGTCAGCCATGCATTAACTAAAAACATCTATCTATTATATATAAAAAAGTATTTGACGGGTTAACCGTAAAAATAGAATTATACTAGAAATTACCACAAAAATTAGAAACATCTGACCGTTAATTCAATAGACTAAAAATCTACAGCCATTAGATAATAAAAAATTACCCACCTTTGCCATTACAATGCAAAAAAACGTTTCATCTATCTTTTTCCTTTTTTTTCTACGCCACTTGAACATCGCACGACCCATGACGTCTCACCCGTCAACGTACGTACGTGCACATTGATGCCTTTCTTATGCATGCATGTATTCGTTGTAATAAAATGACGTACTTTGCCCTTGGTATATGCATGCATGCATGCATGTACTCAACGGGATAAAAAGCTTGGATGCATGTGTCATGTTCCCAGTTGATGAGTAGCCCTCAAGGTCAAAACCGGCCGGAGGTGACGCTGCCTGCTGAGAAAGATAAAAGCGTATTGCTTCGGAATATTCCTTGACTGTGCGGCTTCCTCCTGCTCACAAATCCCAGAAAATAGAAACATCTGATATTTAATCCAGTAGATAAAAAGATCCAATTTGAAGATGAATAAATATCCAGGTATGCCACTGAAAAAAGAAAATAGAAGCATCTGATCTTTAATTCAGTAGATAAAAGATCCAATTTGAAGATGAATAAAATACTAAGGTGTGCCAGTGAAAAACTGACCCACTCTAACCCCAAATCTATTTTGTACTCCATCTGTCCTATAATATAATAACTTTTTGCGAGCTAACATAGTTTGCAAAAAGTTCTTATATTGTGGGACGGGGGGAGTATACATCATAAAATACACGAGCTATTTTTCTTATTTGTTATGTTCCTTCTGAATTCCATGTCTGCGGTAGCCGCCGGCCACCTCTAGCAGCAGGTCGCGTAGGTGGCCGATAGGATCCAACCTCTAGATGTAAATTGTTGGGGTGAAGGAAGATGGAAAATTTCATGCACACACACAATCAAGAGGCTGGAGATACTGTGTTACGCATGTATATTTATCTTGATTGGTCTGTCGAGTCTTTTGGCAGACCGAGAACACATCATCTAATATCTAGGTATTTCACCTTTTACCTTCTTTTAATAAGTTACATTTGCCAACTTGGAGCCTTTTTCCATTCTAGCTTGGATGATACAGATCGACAAAAGATGGATTTCTATGGATATGGGAGGAAAATATTTTAGTACAACAAGTAGCACAAGGGATCGTCAAGCCAAGTCTTAAAATAAAAACAAAATTGTAGCAGGCAACTGCAAGAACATTGGGAAAATTTTGATCAAAAAAGTAATGTACATCTGTTACAGCTACCTGCCAAAACACATAAAGGAAAGTCAGCAATTCAGTGTGTTCACGTGATGAGCTAGAAGAGTTGGAAGAATGTAATTTCTCTAATTACAATAGATAAACTGTTCATTTTAATGCATTGGAGCGCGCGTCAACACTATGTTTCACAAACTCATGTCATTCACCATTGCATATTCGTATTATATATGCAGTTCCACAGTTGGCATTAAAGATTACCTTTTTTCTCAGCTAACATCGGTTGTTGATGTACTGTGATTTGGCCCTCTGCACCATAGTACTTGGTCCGAGTAGTAAAACGAATTTGATATCGAAGAAATAATTTTAGCACAACCTATCCAGTTTTTATGCCACAAGTTATGGATTCTAGCATTCGTTTTTTTGGTTGTTGCAACGAATTGGTTCAGTAATAATTTTACGTGTACCTAAAGAGATTATGTAGTCATCCCACAAAATCGAGATTATTCAGTCAGTTTTTAGCCATGATAAATACGTTATATGAACGTAAAATCCAAATGTCATTGTGGTCGACATATTATACAACTGTAAGAGTTATCCTTTGAGGAACATTCTTCTCTGAGCATTCCCAAAAATGTGCCAGATTCATTAAAAAAGCAAAAAACAATTGATGTCTATGATTCAATTTGTATGACAGTTTATATAAGATCAACCATATTTTCACTAGCTTTACCTATTGAGTGTTTTTCAATTATCCTATTATAGAACTTCGGGGTCATATGTAATAGATCCACTGCTTTCCATCTTATTTTAGATATTATTCTAATGCAATTTCAGGATTCTTAAGTACAAGTATAACCTTTTTACTAGGTATTCCAAACTTCTTGACAACTCCTACAATGTCATTGATGCATATGTGTTGAATATAAAATTGATCTAAATAAATTTAGTTACCTATATATATTATCCGGCTAAACATACAATGTCCACATTACAAGCATTTATATTTAATTTAACAGCCAAGTACGGCTAGCGAACTCAGCAATTTCGTGTTCTACTATGTAGGACCTAGCAATTTATTCAGGTGTTCTCTAAGTGAAATATCATTAATAGCCTTATTGATTTTTTTTGAGAGATATTGCACTTGCATGGGCACCAAAGTCCTAGGAAAATCAGTGCATCAGGGAAAATATTAAAATAGAAGGTCTAGCCCTCATAAATACGCAAGAGAATCCCACAATATCTAGAACAAACACATAATACTATATTATATTTAATATTACTAAGTGGACGCTTAGCAAAGCATATTACCGGCGGATCTTCCCAAGTGTTCCTAAACGTATCATGTTTGACGTATCTTCATGATAATACTTGAATGCATCACTTTCAGTGGTTATCGTAATTATACCTACACGTATCATAATTGGTCATACCTAAAGAAACCTAAAATGACAAATTATCATAATTATACGCAATGATCACGATCAAATAGCTCATCGTAGTTACATATAAACTTTTACATTCACATGCATCGATGGATAAGTGCGTAAATGAGCATTGATTAGTCAAACTAAATGATTGAGAACCTGTTGGCCATTTGTTTTTTGAACTGATGTTAATAAAAGATTAATCCAGTTGTGTATGTAAGCAAGAACTAAATATGAGGAAACAAGGTAGGCACAATCAGTATCGTCATGCACAAAATGGCAAACACGCATAGAGGTGCAGATCTACACTAAAAAGGATAGGGCACCTGATCTTGCAATTGTTGGTACTCTTATGACTCAATGTATAACAGTGTATGAATCAATATCATTAATTTATTGTAAATTATAGTTTATCAGTGTTTTTATATTTTATTATCAACACAATTATATACTCATATACACCTATAATAATATATAAATGTTTAAGATAGCATGCATTATTTAAATAAGATAAATAAGCAGTACATATTTTTGGCACATTAAAAGATGATGCACCCGCAAACAATTCCTGGCAGGACTTCAAATAGTCGTTGGGTTGGCCATACTCAATATTTGTTGTCTTTCGCTGAATATATGACAAACATCATTTCCCACTAATTCACCACAATTGAATTGAAAAATGTATGTGAATCTAAATAAAGCAACACCAAAATAAAGGTTATATTGTGTGGCATTGAACTAACTAATCTGAAATTATGGCATTATTACATTTTTTATATAGAACATAAAATTTTGATTCTATATATTTTCCAGAATAAATTGTTACTATCATGGACAGTAATCGACTTGATCTTTGCTCCTCATTATATATGTTGTTAAAGCATCCGTACAATTTATAAATACATTTATATATCAATAAATCCCCAAATTTACCAAAGATAAAACTATGTTCGCATAATTTTATATTTTATAATGTCATCAGATGTAATTCCAAATTTTATTTAGACTAATCAAATAATATATTGTCATCAATCAAACTTTATAAATTTCTAGCCCGCACATCGAGCGGGCCACTTTGCTAGTTAAAACTAACATGAAAACGAGAAGGCGCGCTGCCCTAGGCATCGTCCTCGTCGTCGTCGGGGCCGGTGAGGTCGACGAGCGTCGGCGCCGGGCCAACCCAGGGGAACGCCGTCTCCCAGGCGGTGGCGACGTCGTCTGCCGGTGGCTGCACCGCCGCTCCCTGGGCTTCGGCACGATGCTCCTCCTCCTCCGCCTCGGCCTCACGCTCTAACTGCTCCAGCCGCCGGCCCTCGCGATGCTCCTCCTCCAGGTGCTGTTGCCGCCATTGCTCCAGGTAGATATGCTCCTGCTTCGGCGTCGCCATCATCCAGATGGGTGGGGCGCTCACCCACTCGCGCACCACCCCGTTCCAGATGTACTGCTGGGGCTTGAGGGCGGTCGGTGCCGGCTCGAGCTTGGCGGGGGATGGCGGGGCCAGCGGCGGCACGACGCAGTCGCCGACAGCGGAGAGCGCAATGTCCTCCGCCATCCACGCCTGGTAAGCCGCCTCCTCCTCCTCCTCCTCCTTGCGCCGCTCTTCCTCCTCGCTTTCACGGATGGCAGCTGCCACCGCCTCCTAGTAGGCGGCCTCCGCCTCCTGGTCCTCATCGTGCGCGACAAGGGGCGGCGGGGTGCTAGCCCGCATGTCGCGGACGCCACGCCGGTGTTGCTCCTCGTGTTCAAACGCAAACCAGACCTCCCAATCGGGAGAGTCTGCAGCGTAGGCCGGGTTGAGCCACTGCTCATGCATGAGTTGCTGCTGCCGGCGCCTCACTTCCTCCGCATGCGCCCACGCCGACCGTGGCACTGGGATCCTCTCCGGATCCAAGTGCCAGTCATGTGGCAGGATCACGTCGGGGTAGGGGAGAGGGATGCGGTGCTCCCAGTGCAACCTCGCCTGGTGCATTGGGACGCTAATGCACTGCCGAGGCGGACAAGAAGACGACGGCGGGGGTAGTGCGCGCCAAGGTACGGCGGGGGTCCTTGCCCTTCTTCTTGCCGGAGCTCGAGCCAGCCCCTGAGAAGATGCCCATGGTGGCTACAGGCTAGGGTTTGTCGCCAGCGGGCTAGGGTTTGTAGATCCTACCGGGGGTGGATGGGGCATGCTTGGCTTTGGAAGTGGAAGCTACTGTGGACTGGATGGTCCACGGGTTTCCACTTAAAGAAGGACGACGACCCGAACATGGGTGGCTGACGACCGGGGCCCGCCGTGCGTGCGCATTTACTTTGGGCGGTGGGGGTAGTTGGGAGGCCGCCACGCGCCCCCGAGGCGAACGAGGAGAAAGCGCGTGCACGTCCGTTCGGTATCCGTGTGGCCGCAAACCTGGTGCAGATTTGCGCGCACCAGGTTTGCGCCGGAAATGGGGCGGGCCGGACGTCAAACAGACATATTTTGCGGCTGGGGTCGCGCGTTGGGCCGGCCCATTTGTCCGTTTTACCCCAAACGGACGTGGGCGAACGATTTGGGGTCTAGCATTGGAGTTTCCCTTACAACGCGGCCCCACTCATCGGAGTTAACGGTCAAACCATTGACCCGACGGCATCCTCCGATGTGATCATTTCTGAGGATTTCGGACAAGGGAGTGGGGAAAAGTGAGCAAAAGTTAAGAGCGTGGGGATGAATGAGTACAGCTAAGGAACCATGGGCACAGATGTAAAAAACCCTTATTCATATTGATTGGATTTACTTTGTCTACATTATTGCATCATCCTCCAAGCATTACTCCGTTTTTACTTAATACTCTAGATGCATGTTGCATAGCGGTCGATGGGTGGAGTAGTAGTAGTAGATGCAGGCAGGAGTCGGTCTACTTGTTTATGGATGCGATGCCTATATACATGATCATTGTCGTGAATAAATATTGCATAACTATGTGCTTTTCTATCAATTGCCCAACAGTAATTTGTTTACCCATTGTATGCCTTCTTCGAGAGAGAAGCCTCTAGCGAACACTATGGCCCCCGAGTCTCCTCACAATTATATTTACAAAAACTCTAAATACCTTGCTGCCATTATTTACTTTCTTTTTATTTACTATTTATATTTATCAAATTATCTATCTATCACTACTTATCGCTTGCAAGTAACGAGTTCAAGGGGATTGACAACCCTCTTGCCCACGTTGGGTGCAAATGTTTGCTCTTTTGTGCGTAGGCACTGAAGACGGGAATTTGCGTGGTTCTCCTATTTGTTTGATAACCTTGGTTCTCACTGAGGGAAATACTTACCTTTGCTTTGCTGCATCATCCACTCCTCTTTGGGGAAAATCCCAACGCAGTTTACAGGTATCATATATCTGGAGTAATCATCCACAATCACCAAGCAATATTTTCTTCCTCCATGACTATCAAAAGATGGGGGACCAAAGAGATCCATGTGAAGGAGCTCCATGGGCCTCTTCGAGTAAATAGTGGTCGTGGAGCGGTGAGGCTTCTCATGCAACTTTCCTTTGATACAAGCACTGCAAGCACGATCTTTGGCAAAACTAACATTTGTTAGTCCACGAACATGGTCCCCATCTGTCGGGGCACGGATGCTCACGATCACCTATGGGACCAGAGGCCCCTTGTGGTTCGGCAAGGGGGGTCACGTTGCACGGAGAGCGGAGAGCATGAGACGGCGTGACGATCAGGACACAAGCATTTTACCCAGGTTCGGGCCGCTGCTAAGCGTAAAACCCTACTCCTGCTTTTTTGGTGGATTGATTGGAGGAACACTAGTGGTGCCTCGCGCTCTACCCCGGCAAGGGTTGCCATTGGGGGAAGAGCTGCTAGGTGAGTACAAATGTTCGGGGGTCCGAATCCTGAGCTAGGTAGCCTTGGGCCTCCTTTTATAGTGCAAGGGGTTACCACAATGGCAAAATAGTCATTATCTATCGATTAGATAGCTTAGCAAAGCTATCATACCTAACTCTGGCATTTAGGACAAAATACCATCATTGCTAGTCTAGGTGGCGCTCGGGGGCGCATTCCCGGCAAGCTTACACCACCGCTCTAGCTAACCGTTGCACCCTGCCTCGACACGTCAAAGGACGGGTGTCAAGGAGGGGTAATCTTCCTTCCAGCGTGTAGCCACGTGCTTAGCAAGAGCCACTTAGCCACTTGGGGGCTCGACACCGCATTGACAAGTGACTGGCCTTGTAATGCGGTGGAGCAGTGGCCGAACAGCTCGCGCCTGCCGGGAGATGGCTTGCCGGGTCTTCATGAAGAGGCGTGCGCACGCCCTGGACCCCCGGCAAGCGCCGGGGATGTGCCTGGCGCGCTGCAGTCCGGGCTTGGGCTGCCGCGTTGAGCTTGTTGAAGTCTTGTCTTGATTGTTGCCGGGTTGGCCTTGGTGTGTGGAGGGTTTTTACCGTCGTCGCCTGTGCACAAGTCAGGGGCACTGGGTACCCCTGTCCCAGTGCACCGACACCATCGTGGAGACTTTGCAAATATCTCATATTGACATGGGATAGCCGGCGATGCTCAAGCCATCCCACATCAACTTTAGCCATTAGACATGTTACGGTCTTATTGGGCTTCTCCAAAAAGGTGACCACATAGAGACCATTCTCAACATATCCAACATAGGCCACTTTAAGAGTATTGCTCCACAAAAGGGACATGATATTAAGATCAAAGAAAGTAGAAAAACGCATGAGTCCTGTCCCAGTGCACCGACAGGAGCCCCCGGGTCTGGCCCACACATGCTCGCCAAGTGCGTTGGGTCAGGCCCATGTTTCATGCACATGCGCGCAATGTCCCACCACCTCAGGCCGTTTCCGCCAAGCGCGCCGCATGCATAGCGGGGAGTTAGCGATGGGCGCGCGTGACTTAAAGCCCTGGTCGTGGCAGAAACTGCAGCGCCATGGATTGCTGGAGACGGGCGGTTACTTGTTCGCCCATGATCATGGGCGATGGAATTGATGGAGACGGGCGACGACCCTTGGAGCGGAGGAGAGACAGCCCCCGCGTCCTCCCCTATAAATTGGGGGTCGCGAGGGGCGATGCTCATCCATCCTTTCTTCCTCCTCAAGTTCGAATCCACAGAGCTCGCCCTTCTGCTTCCTTGTCTTGAGCCGCGCTTGCTGCTAGCATGCCCAGGGGACGAGGGCGTCCTCTGGCCTCTGCCTCAACGGCGAGGGGTTCCCGTCGGGATCATGCCACCGCTTCAGCCGCGGAGGCGGGGGGTGGTTCGAGTGCGCGTGGTGGAGGAGTCGGAAGGGGCCGAAGTCGACGCGGGGCCCACAGCCGGGGAAGACGGAGTGCTGCTTCTCTTCCTCCTCCGCCATCAGACCCTCCCCTTGAGGAGGCCCATGCCGAGGGAACGGCACTGGAGTTCGTCATCAAGCTGCGTGGTCCTCCCCGAAGCCGCCTGCGCCTTCCTCACCCTTTTGCCAGGGTGATGGAGGTTGACAAGCCGCACACCTTGTGGTTGCGGGCGCATGGTTGCTGCAATGGTGCTGTGCAAGTGGACGTCGAGTACCCGGAGCGTCGCGTCATGCTTCTCAGGCGCGGGTGGAAAACCTTCGCTCGTGCCCACAACCTCATGGGTGGGCACGTCCTCCGCTTCAAGTTGATGGAGGCCGACCTGCTCTCCGTCAAGATTTATGGGCGTTCGGGCGCTCGTCTTGGCTACTACGAGGAGAGCTTGAGTGATGTCGAAAGCTCCTCCTCGAGCGATAGCGACGAGGAGGACAGTGTCGGTGAAGACGACGACGACGAGTCCCAGGCCGTCAAGTCGGAGTACGACGACCTGGGCTCCAGCTGATCGTCGGCCGCACCATCACCGTCATCGCGCTCCTCCTCCTCCCCCCGGCAGAGCGATTTACCGGGGGTCCTCGACTCGGGCGCCGCTTCTTCTTCTCAGCTGGACCCCGGCAGGCTCGTGGACTTCGGCTTCGTCTTCCTTTCTGGTAGGCCTGCCATCCGCGCAATGCTGGTCCTGACGGGGTCAGGCTAGGCTTCTGCTGGGGTCCTCCCTTTGCTCTTTTTCTCTTGTAATCTACCCCTAGGGGAGAAAGTCAAATAAAGAGTTATTAAAAAAGGGGTGCCCTCTTATGTAATCTTTATCCCACTTGTATCGGAAATGAATGAGAAAAAAGTGCCATTTTCTTCCTGCAAGTACTATCCTTCTCTTTCCCTGTTTATGCTATTTTGGGATGTTTGGTCCTTGCTACACGGAACCACTTGCTGGATCACAACTTAACCACGAGGGCCAAGGGGAAACGAGCCCCCGGCAACAGGTTGGCGTTGTTCCCCGGCAGAGCTCCTTGCCGGTGTCGGTGCAACTCCCCATAGTTGTTGAACAAAAAACAGGGGGGCGGCTCGTCCCGGCAAGGGTTTTCACCACGTGGAGGACTCCACTACCCACAGCGAAGGAGATACTACGGATTTCCTTAGGCATCGGAAAAACATTGAACTTGGGATGTGTAATTGTACTTATCTTTTCCAATTTGTATCTCCCTTGAGGGCTTGATGGGCCGTCGTCTTCGTTCTTTCGCTTCTCTTCCTTGTCTTCCCGACGGTCCGTCGTGTAGGGAGAGAAAAGTAACAAAGATTACAGGTTCATCAAGTACTCTAGCAAATCTTATATCTTAAAAGCAATAACACTGCAATCAAGAAAATGCGTAATGAGCAGATGCAGTGCCTAGTTTTATTATTGTCACACAGGGTGTCACAGCCCTAGTTTCACTTTGCTTGTTAATGCATTCATGCATGCATATTTATTTTCTTATGAAAAAGAAATGAGGAATGATCAAGCCTCACCATTCAAAATTTTGTCAAATAAGCAATATAAAAATTGCTTCAAATAAACCCAATAAAATGTCTCTCGTTTTCTAATAAAATATTGGATTGAGCTAAAAATGTCAACCAATATTTTTGGATCACAGAAACATTTTATCTTGGGCATTTGAATTAATTCAAACCCTATTTGCAATAGATATATATTTTCTATATGGAAAATATATGTCCAATAATTCTGAGAATTATTATGTGGCATTGGATAATTCCATTTAGTCCACATATATATTTTCAGCATTTACTAAAATGGTTTCCTATTTTTGTTGGAGCCAACACAAATGTCAGAAATAAATAACAGAAAGAAATTAGAAAAAAACAGAGCAAAACCTTACCTGGCCCAGCACTTGGAGCCCATCTGGCCCAAGTGCCAGTCATTTTCCACCTCTCGCCAGTAGGCAGAGGGGAAGGTGTGCACGGTGCTGCGCCTGCCGGCACGCAGCTGCCTGCCTGGCCAGCCCCTTGCCACCGCGACAACGGGGATGAGCTCCCCCGCGCCGTCTGGATTCTTCTCCCCCTCTCATTCCTCTGCTCCTCTCCTCTGCTCTTTCCCCCGCCATGGCTGAGCTCTGCTCGAGCTCACCGTCGCCTCCCGCGTAGCTAGCGCCTCCCCCTTGACCGTCATCGTGCATCCAAGCTCCGCTGCAACCCCTCGACCTCTCCGTGGAGCCAAGCGTCGCCGGGAGCACCGCAACGCCGAGAACATCATCTTCTTCAACCTCAGGACCGGCGGGCGTTGCCGTCGAATTCATCGCCGCCGGCGCCTCCCCGACCCATCTAAGCAGCGCCTCGAGATCCCCGTGAGCACCTAGCCCTTTTCCCCCTTGTCCCACCGCCGATTGCGTCCTCTAGACCGTAGGGCCGCTATGGCCGGAGACCACAGCCGCCTAGCTCATCGCCGGCCCCAATTCCGACGACCCCAAGCCCCCTGGCCAGCCCCACTCGACGCGGTCGAGCACAAGCTACCTCCCGGCCCTCTTAGCGCGCCAAACCGCCGCCCGTAGCGCTGTCCGTCGAGCCTCCGCCGCGTCGGATGGTCGCCGGCGGTCTCACTCCGGCGGGTGCTGACGTGGACCGGCCATTAGTGCCTAATTACCCTGCTAACCACCCCCATACACTGACAGCGAGCTCCACAACGGGTCAAACCCCCAGTCAGCGCGAGGATTAACCCTGTGCCTATGACATGTGGGTCCCGCGTGTCAGGTTTGACCTGGACCGGGTCCGCTGACTAGCTGACGTCATGATGACGACATGCTGACGTAATTAATGATTTTTTGGAATAAAGATCATTCAGGAAATTCTAGAAAATACCTAAAACTTCTAAAATTCATAGAAAATAATCTGTAGCTCAGATTGAAATAATTTATATATGAAAAATTATCAGAAAAATCCAATGAATCTGATGGTGGCATTTTCATGCATGTTAGAGCAAGCCAAATAGGCAAACTTGTACATTTTGTTCCAAACACAATAGGCCACTTCACATATGGAGTTGATTTTGAACCTTGGGTTCAAACCTTCTTCATTTAACCTGTTGATATAGATGCATTAGCTCAAACTAGCAACATATTGCCATGCCATTATCATGCATCATTGTGAAGCATCTGCCGTGCTTAATTTATACCTTGTTTGTCCTTGTCGATAGACCTGCGAGACGTAGTTATCGACGACATCAAAGAACAACTGTATTCTTCCGATAAACAGGCAAGCAACCCCCCCCCCCTTGAGCATATTCGATACAATCCCACTCTCTCGCTCTTGCTCTCATTTCAATGTATTAGGACAATGCGATTCAACTGCTACTTGTGTTCCGGTAGTTGAACCCACTCCTTTGCATGACCTGTCATTGTCACAGTAAATAGCTAAACCAAGCAACCTAGCATACCTGGTAGATGCTTGAGCCATGTTCTGCTATAACCCTGTCATGCTTGCTATGCTTAGAGTTGTGTCAGGTCAGATTCATCTGGGTGACGAACCGGAGTGAAATAATTGTGTCCTGGTGATGAGGGTTAATTGTTGAACCTGTTTTGGTAAAGGTAGCGATGAGAGGCCATGTAGGAGCACATGGTGGGTTGTCTCATTGAGACCGCTCATAGGAACTGAGTTCCGTGTTTGTGTTCCAAGACTAGCTACTACCGCACATTGGGTTCCGGTAACTCGACCCCTCTCGGCCTATTAACCTACTCTGTCCTCAGTCCAGGAGTCGCAGTAGTTCGAAACATTGATAGGTGTGGCACGGCCTGCGAAGTGGATGAACGGCCCAGTCGGGACCGGCTTGGGGCCCTGCTCATAATGTTTGAGGCCATGTTGGAAACCTCGACCGGACTTCCATTATGGGTTCCAACTCAGATAGGCGACTGCCTTGGGCGTGAGTCGTTGTAAGTTAACGTCAGTGGCCGACTCCCTCGCCTGGCTTCCTCTTGAAGGTTGCCGAGGTGCCTTTTAACGTGCACATGGCGGTAAGTGGCGGGAGCATGTGTGACGAAGTACACCCCTACAGGGTAAACTATCTATTCGAATAGCCGCGTCCGCGGATATGGACTACTTGGAGACTTGCATTGTTCATAGATGACTTAAACAGATACTTTAAAATACTCCAGATAAGTGTGAGTGCTATGGATGGCTTCTCGTAGGAAGACGAGAGAGAATCCGTAGTAGTGTATTGCTATGGCGAATATGTGGACTCGTGTGTGCTCTCTCGTAGGGAGATGAGAGAGTAGTGATACATTGGATACTTTATCATATTCTAGTCTAGCCAAAGGTCAAAGCTGGCATTCTGCAGTAAACCCCACAATCCCGTTCATTGATACATGATGCATAAGTAGATAGTTCTGATGTAAGACTTACTGAGTACCTTCATACTCACTGTTGCTTATTTACGTTTTTGCAGAGATAGACATTGTTCACTTTATGTTCTTCCTAACGTTGACATCGACGGATTAGCTTAGTAACCCAGACAGGAGTCTGGCTCCTTTGGTAGGGTCGTCGTAGCTTTTCAGGCTCTTCCAGCCGCTTTTATTAGATGTGTGTACTCAGACATGTAACTTCTGCTTGTTGTTTGTATGCTCTGAATGTTGGGTCATGTGACCCACCCTGCTTGTAACATTATACTATGTTGGCTCTTCGGAGCCATCTAAATAAATGTTATGTTGTAGAGTTTTGTTGTGATGCCATGTTGTATCTACACATATCGTGCATATTGCGTGTATGTTTGAAATGCATTGGTATGTGTGGGATTTGACACCTAGTTGTGTGCCTTTAGTAGCCCGCTTTACGGGGAAATGCCTCTTTGTGCTTCCACCGAGCCTTGGTAGCTTGCTACTGCTCCGGACACATTGATTGACCGGCGTGTATCCTTCTTTGCTGCTGTGTCTGTCCCTATGGGGAAATGTCTCGCAGTGTAATGGAGTCCCTGTAGCCTGCTATGACTCGTCTACGTACCGTTGATGACAGATATGTCTCATGACGTAATGGAGTCCATGTAGCTTGCTACGACTCGTCTACACACGCTGACGACCGACACCTGCATTGTTGGGTTACGTATGCCTGTCCCTGTACGGTTGGGCCACTTGGGTCTATGACTAGTTATGTCGACCCGGGTTCTTTGACGTGTGAATGCTAGCAACATGTTCATATCCGTGAGCCAAAAGGCGCAAACGGTCCCGGCCAAGGTAAGGTGGCAGTCGTTGGTTACCATGCGTGAGGCCGCAAAGTGGTGTGACATATTACAGGCTGGATTCATATGGCTTAGGATCGGGGTCCCGACAGCGTTGGTATCAGAGCTGAACTGTCTGTAGGTTTACGAAGCCAAACTGGTCGATGTTAAGTCTAGTAATGCTTTAGTTCTATAAGGGAATTGATTGTGGAAGGGAACGTAAGGCTCTTTTTACTCCTTTCCTCAAGTTACTCTAATCTGAGTCACCCTCTTCCTTTCTACGGGGATTAAGGACTAGTCTTCTTACCTATTTGTTAGGATTACGAGTTACTGGACCACAGACTTATAGAATGGTTGTTGTGTCAAGTAATGTCCCATCAGAGTTGTGAGAAGTGATGCCAATGTTCTCACTGTGCCTTGAACCATGATGTTGAGTTGTTATGCTGCCCAAATCTCATGCAAGTTGCCTCATATTTCATGCCCGTACAACCGTTATGCTATCCGAGTTCTTCTAGGTTTAGGTATGTTCCGATGTTCTTCCTTGTTTCTGAACCCTGGTTGTTTCCTTCAGGATGTCGCCAGAAACCCGGAGATTTGCTAGTCGTGGCCAGAATCATGGAGATGGTAGGGATGAAGAAGATCCTCCCAACCCGCCTCTGTTGGCAGAGGTTATGCTAGAAATCGAGAGGAACAAGCGTGCCACCAACCGTCTGTTGGAGCACATCGAGCAGAATACAGCCCATCAGCGCAATGAGCTAGTATCCATCAGAGACTTCATCAAGTTGAAACCACCCACCTTCCATCATTCCATTGAGCCACTGGATGCAGATGATTGGCTCCGGAGTATCAACAACAAGTTGCGTTTTGCAAACGTGGCTGAAGGAGACAAGGTCACCTATGCTGCATATCACCTTGAAGGTTCCGCCAGCCTATGGTGGGAAAACTTCGAGGCCATCCGACCTGCAGGCCAAGCTACTTCATGGAAGGAATTCTGTGAGGCTTTCCGTGGGCATCATATTCCCCAGGCCCTGATAGATCGTAAGCAAGAGGAGTTCTGCAATCGGACCCAAGGCAAGATGGATGTGGATGCCTATAGTCGTGAGTTTGGACGCCTCACGTGTTATGCCCCAGAAAAAGTATCCACAGATGCCAAGAAGCAAGCAAGGTTCAGGAAAGGCCTTAGCCCGAAGCTTCGTCATGATCTCAGTCTGCATGAGTTCATCAGCTTCCAGGTTCTTGTGAACAAAGCAATCCAAGCAGAGACAAGCCGGAAGACCTATGAGGAATCCCGCAAGCACACCCATGCTATTGGGTCATCTTCAGCTGCTATATCCCAGAAGCGTAGGATATGGATCCCGAACGCCGCACTTCCTGCTGGATATGCACCGAGGCCATCCTATCTGGTGCCTCGCCTGCCGATGACATGTGCTCCCCAGAAGAACCTCGTCAAGCAAGTGATCAACTCAAATCCACGTCCCACTTATGGATCATGCTTCAAGTGCGGTCAGCCAAGACATTACTCAAGAGATTGTCCCCTGCGTGGTTATGTTCCACCCTCTTCATCAAGTGGTGCTATTCGTTGCAAGCCACCAACCAAGAAGCCTGATGTGAGGTCAGTTGTTTATACTCATGGATGTGTGCACCATGTAACTGCAGAAGAAGCTCAAGATGATGCTGACGTCGTGCTTAAGACGCTTCTTGTCAATTCTCATCCAACTTCAGTTCTGTTTGACTCGGGAGCATCCCACTCCTTCATCTCTGAACGTTATGCCTCCTTGCATAACATTGCTTTCGAAGTTATGCCCTCTCCATTAGTAATTCAAACTCCAGGTTCCGAATGGCAAACTAATGCAGTAAGCCATGGGAACCAAATCCTTGTTGATGGTTTAGTATTTCTTGCCTCTCTGATAGCCCTCAAAACTTCAGACATCAATATCATTTTGGGGATGGACTGGATGACAGCTCATCATGCCAAAATAGATTGTTTCACTAGGTCTGTTCAGCTTACCCATCCTTCTGGCCAGATAGTCAATATCCAAACCCATATTCCAGAAGGCCGGATATATTCTCTCAATGCCAATCCTCTTCCAGACCTTGAAAACATCCCGGTAGTCCGTGACTTCCCGGATGTCTTTCCAGAGGAACTGCCAGGTGTTCCACCTGATAGAGAAGTAGAGTTTGTCATAGACCTTGTTCCAGGAACCACTCCAATTGCTAGGAGACCATATAAGATGTCACCCCAAGAGTTAGCTGAGCTTAAAATCCAACTCGATGAATCTTTGAAGAAAGGTTTCATCCGTCCTAGTTCTTCTCCATGGGCTTGTCCTGTCCTCTTCGTCAAGAAGAAGGATGGTATGGATCGGATGGTTGTCGATTATCGACCGGTTAATCTGGTCACGATAAAGAACAAATATCCGCTCCCCAGGATCAACGATCTGTATGACCAGCTCGCTGGATCCGCAATCTTTTCCAAAATGGATTTGAGATTAGGTTATCATCAAATCAAAATCAGGAACGGGGACATTCCTAAGACGGCTTTTGTCACTCGTTATGGCCAATACGAGTACACCGTCATGTCCTTCGGTCTAACCAATGCCCCAACCACCTTCTCCCGCTTAATGAATTCGATCTTCATGGAGTATTTGGACAAATTTGTCGTGGTTTACCTCGATGATATCCTCATATACTCGAAGAACGAAGAAGAACAAGTTGAGCATCTTAGGCTGGTATTGATGAAACTTCGAGAGCACCGCCTTTACGCCAAATTCTCTAAGTGCGAATTTTGGTTGCCAGAAGTGACCTATCTAGGTCACGTAATCTTTGCGAAAGGTATTGCTGTCAATCCCGTGAGAGTTCAAGCTTTCCTTGATTGGACTCAACCTGAATCGGTGAAGCAAGTTAGGAGTTTCCTTGGCTTAGCGAGCTACTGTTGCCACTTTGTTGAGAACTTCTCCAAAGTTGCCAAACCTCTAACTGAACTCCTCAAGAAAGATAAGAAGTTCGAGTCGACTCCAAAGTGTGAGGAAAGTTTTCATGAGTTGAAAAGACGACTGACTACTGCCCCGGTACTTGTACCCCCGGATTTCACAAGGGACTTTGTTATCTACTGTGATGCATCGCAACAAGGTCTAGGTTGCATTCTTATGCAAGATCGTCATGTGATTGCCTACGCATCTCGACAGTTGCATCCACATGAGGAGAATTATCCAACACACGATCTGGAACATGCCGTAGTAGTCCATGCACTTGTCACTTGGCGACATTACCTTCTGGGTAATCGTTGCGAAATATACACTGATCACCAGAGTCTTAAATATATATTCACCCAACCGGATTTGAATCTCAGGCAAAGACGGTGGATTGAGTTGATTACGAACTACGACTTAGGAATATCTTACACCCCAGGCAAAGCCAATGTCATGGCTGATGCACTAAGTCGTAAATCCTATTGTAAAAACCTCATGTTGCTACAAGGTCAACCACTTCTCCACGAGGAATTTCGTAAGTTAAATCTTCACATTGTTCCTCGAGGATTCCTTTCTACCTTGGTGGTGAAACCGACTCTTCAGGATCAGATCGTAGAAGCCCAGAAGCATGATACGGGAATTTCCCGAATCAAGAGCAACCTCGCTAGAGGAGTTGCTGGACGCTTCTCGGTAGATGATCAAGGTGTTGTATTCTTTGATGACCGCTTGGTGGTTCCCAAGAAGCAACAACTTCGAGAGTTGATCCTTAAAGAAGCTCATGAATCTCCTCTCACGATTCATCCCGGTAGTACCAAAATGTTTCAGGACCTACGCCAGAGGTTCTGGTGGTTCCGGATGAAGAGAGAAATTGCTCAGTTCATTGCTCACTGTGATGTTTGTCGTCGCGTTAAGGCAGAGCATCAAAGGCCTGCTGGCACCCTTCAGCCCTTGGCTATTCTCGAGTGGAAATGGGACAAGGTCGGTATGGATTTCATCACCGGCTTTCCAAAGACTAAGAAAGGGAATGATGCCATCTTCGTGGTCATCGATCGCCTTTCGAAAGTTGCTCATTTCCTTCTAGTTCGAGAAAGTATAACTGCTAGTCAGCTAGCAGACCTATATATTTCTCGAATAGTTTCTCTTCATGGTGTTCCTCTAGAGATCAATTCAGACCGTGGAAGTCTTTTCACTTTTTGATTCTTGGGAAAGTTTCCAGAATGCTATGGGAACCCATCTCTCCTTTAGCACCGCTTATCATCCTCAGTCAAGTGGTCAAGTCGAAAGAGTCAATCAAATTCTCGAAGATATGCTCAGAGCCTGTGTTATCTCATTCGGAATGAACTGGGAGAAATGTCTTCCATTCGCCAAGTTTGCTTATAACAACAGTTTCCAGTCTAGTCTGGGCAAAGCCCCTTTCGAAGTGTTGTATGGACGAAGATGTCGAACGCCATTAAACTGGTCAGAAACCGGTGAAAGACAATTCTTTGGACCGGATATGATCCAGGATGCAGAAGAGCAAGTTCGCATCATTCGTGAGAATCTAAAAACTGCCCAATCTCGTCAAAAGAGTCAATATGACCGTCGTCATAAGGACGTAAGTTATGAAGTTGACGAGAAGGCTTACCTTCGGGTTACCCCTCTCAAGGGTACCCATCGCTTCGGTATCAAAGGCAAATTGGATCCTCGTTACATTGGTCCTTTTCGCATTCTCGCCAAATGAGGAGAGGTTGCCTACCAGTTGGAACTACCTCCGCAACTTTCCAAAGTTCATGATGTGTTCCACGTTTCTCAACTCAGGCGTTGCTTCAAGGATTCTGTCCGCGAAGTAGACCACAAAACGCTTGATCTTGAAGATGATCTCTCATATCGTGAATACCCTGTTCGTATTCTCGATGAAGCCGAGCGCATCACTCGACTTCGCAGCATCAAGTTTCTAAAGGTTCAGTGGTCACACCATTCCGAGGATGAACCAACCTGGGAGCGCGAAGATCGTCTTCGGCTTGAGTACCCTGCACTCTTCCCGACTACTCCTGAATCTCGGGACAAGATTCTTGTTTAGTGGGAGTGAGTTGTCACATCCCTAGTTTCACTTTGCTTGTTAATGCATTCATGCATGCATATTTATTTTCTTATGAAAAAGAAATGAGGAATGATCAAGCCTCACCATTCAATTTTTTGTCAAATAAGCAATATAAAAATTGCTTCAAATAAACCCAATAAAATGTCTCTCGTTTTCTAATAAAATATTGGATTGAGCTAAAAATGTCAACCAATATTTTTGGATCACAAAAACATTTTATCTTGGGCATTTGAATTAATTCAAACCCTATTTGCAAAAGATGTATATTTTCCATATGGAAAATATATGTCCAATAATTCTGAGAATTATTATGTGGCATTGGATAATTCCATTTAGTCCACATATATATTTTCAGCATTTACTAAAATGGTTTCCTATTTTTGTTGGAGCCAACACAAATGTCAGAAAAAATAACAGAAAGAAATTAGAAAAAAAACAGAGCAAAACCTTACCTGGCCCAGCACTTGGAGCCCATCTGGCCCAAGTGCCAGTCATCTTCCACCTCTCGCCAGTAGGCAGAGGGGAAGGTGTGCACGGTGCTGCGCCTGCCGGCACGCAGCTGCCTGCCTAGCCAGCCCCTTGCCACCGCGACAACGGGGATGAGCTCCCCCGCGCCGTCTGGATTCTTCTCCCCTCTCATTCCTCTACTCCTCTCCTCTGCTCTTTCCCCCGCCATGGCCGAGCTCTGCTCAAGCTCACCGTCGCCTCCCGCATAGCTAGCGTCTCCCCCTTGACCGTCGTCGCGCATCCAAGCTCCGCTGCAACCCCTCGACCTCTCCGTGGAGCCAAGCATCGCCGGGAGCACCGCAATGCCGAGAACATCGTCTTCTTCAACCTCGGGACCGGCGGGCATTGCCGTCGAATTCATCGCCGCCGGCGCCTCCCCGACCCATCTGAGCAGCACATCGAGATCCCCGTAAGCACCTAGCCCTTTTCCTCCTTGTCCCACCGCCGATTGCGTCCTCTAGGCCGTAGGGCTGCTATGGCCGGAGACCACAGCCGCCTATCTCATCGCCGGCCCCAATTCCGGTGACCCTGAGCCCCCTGGCCAGCCCCACTCGACGCGGTCGAGCACAAGTTACCTCCCGGCCCTCTCAGCGTGCCAAACCGCCGCCCGTAGCGCTGTCCGGCGAGCCTCCGCCGCGTCGGAAGGTCGCCGGCGGTCTCACTCCGGCGGGTGCTGATGTGGACCGGCCATTAGTGCCTAATTACCCTGCTAACCACCCCCCAGACACTGACAGCGGGCCCCACAATGGGTCAAACCCCCAGTCAGCGCGAGGATTAACCCTGTGCCTATGACATGTGGGTCCCGCTTGTAATTAATGATTTTCTGGAATAAAGATAATTCAAGAAATTCTAGAAAATACCTAAAACTTCTAAAATTCATAGAAAATAATCTGTAGCTCAGATTGAAATAATTTATATATGAAAAATTATCAGAAAAATCCAATGAATCTGATGGTGGCATTTTCATGCATGTTAGAGCAAGCTAAATAGGCAAACTTGGACATTTTGTTCCAAACACAATAGGCCACTTCACATATGGAGTTGATTTTGAACCTTGGGTTCAAACCTTCTTCATTTAACCTGTTGATATAGATGCATTAGCTCAAACTAGCAACATATTGCCATGCCATTATCATGCATAATTGTGAAGCATATGTCGTGCTTAATTTATACCTTGTTTGTCCTTGTCGATAGACGTGCAAGACGTAGTTATCGACGACATCAAAGAACAACTGTGTTCTTCCGATAAACAGGCAAGCAACCCCCCTTGAGCATATTCGATACAATCCCACTCTCTCGCTCTTGCTCTCATTTCAATGCATTAGGACAATGCGATTCAACTGCTACTTGTGTTCCGGTAGTTGAACCCACTCCTTTGCATGACCTGTCATTGTCACAGTAAATAGCTAAACCAAGCAACCTAGCATACCTGGTAGATGCTTGAGCCATGTTGTGCTATAACCCCGTTATGCTTGCTATGCTTAGAGTTGTGTCAGGTTTGATTCATCTAGGTGATGAACTGGAGTGAAATAATTGTGTCCTGATGATGAGGGTTAATTATTGAACCTGTTTGGGTAAAGGTAGCGATGAGAGGCCATGGAGGAGTACATGGTGGGTTGTCTCATTGAGACCGCTCATAGGAACTGAGTTCCGTGTTTGTGTTCCAAGACTAGCTACTACCGCACATGGGGTTCTGGTAACTCGACCCCTCTCGGCCTATTAACCTACTCTGTCCTGAGTCCAGGAGTCACAGTAGTTCGAAACGTTGATAGGTGTGGCACGGCCTACGAAGTGGATGAACGGCCCAGTCGGGACCGGCTTGGGGCCCTGCTCACAATGTTTGAGTCCATGTTGGAAACCTCGGCCGGACTTCCATTATGGGTTCCAACTCAGATAGGCGATTGCCTTGGGCGTGAGTCGTTGTAAGTTAACGTCTGTGGCCGACTCCCTCGCCTGGCTTCCGCTTGAAGGTTGCCGAGGTGCCTTTTAACGTGCACATGGCGGTAAGTGGCGAGAGCATGTGTGACGAAGTACACCCCTGCAGGGTAAACTATCTATTCGAATAGCCGCGTCCGCGGATATGGACTACTTGGTGACTTGCATTGTTCATAGATAACTTAAACGGATACTTTAAAATACTCCAGATAAGTGTGAGTGCTATGGATGGCTTCTCGTAGGAAGACGAGAGAGAATCCGTAGTGGTGTATTGATATGGCGAATATGTGGACTCGTGTGTGCTCTCTCTTAGGGAGACGAGAGAGTAGTGGTACGTTGGATACTTTATCATATTCCAGTCTAGCCAAAGGTCAAAGCTGGCATTCTGCAGTAAAACCCACAACCCCGTTCATTGATACATGATGCATAAGTAGATAGTTCTGATGTAAGACTTGCTGAGTACCTTCGTACTCACTGTTGCTTATTTACGTTTTTGCAAGATAGACGTTCTTCACTTTATGTTCTTCCTGACGTTGACATCGACGGATTAGCTTAGTAACCCAGACAGGAGTCTGGCTCCTTTGGTAGGGTCGTTGTAGCTTTTCAGGCTCTTCCAGCCGCTTTTATTAGATGTCTGTACTCAGACATGTAACTTCCGCTTGTTGTTTGTATGCTCTGAATGTTGGGTCATGTGACCCACCCTACTTGTAACATTATACTATGTTGGCTCTTCGAAGCCATCTAAATAAATGTTATGTTGTAGAGTTTTGTTGTGATGCCATGTTGTATCTACACATATCGTGCATATTGCGTGTATGTTTGAAATGCATTGGTATGTGTGGGATTCGACACCTAGTTGTGTGCCTTTAGTAGCCTGCTTTACGGGGAAATGCCTCTTTGTGCTTCCACCGAGCCTTGGTAGCTTGCTACTGCTCCAGACACATTGATTGACTGGCGTGTATCCTTCTTTGCTGCTGTGTCTGTCCCTACGGGGAAATGTCTCGCAGTGTATTGGAGTCCCTGTAGCCTGCTATGACTCGTCTACGTACCATTGATGATAGATATGTCTCACGATGTAATGGAGTCCAGGTACCTTGCTACGATTCGTCTACACACGCTGACGACCGACACCTGCATTGTTGGGTTACGTATGCCTGTCCCTGTACGGTTGTGCCACTTGGTTCTATGACTAGTCATGTCGACCCGGGTTCTTTGATGTGTGAATGCTAGCGACATGTTCATATCCGTGAGCCAAAAGGTGCAAACGGTCCCGGCCAAGGTAAGGTGGCAGCCGTGGGTTACCGTGCGTGAGGCCGCAAAGTGGTGTGACATGTTACAAGCTGGATTCATATGGCTTAGGATCGGGGTCCCGACACAGGGTCTGCGCCTGGCTTTGTATAAAGGGTTACATGCAACATCGGCAATGCTTGTACAAAAGGTGGCTGACGGGGGCTGCGCCCGGCAGCCGCGCCTTACGGGTAGAACTTACGAAGATGCTCAATATTCCATGAGTTAAGCACCTTGGTGCCATCTTCGGTCTCCAGACGGACAGCGCCAGGTCTGGTGACTCGTGCTACCCGGTAAGGGCCTTCCCACTTCGGCGTCAACTTGTTGGTACCCTTGGCGGACTGAACACGCCGAAGGACAAGGTCGCATTCCTCAAGGCTCCGGGCGTGAACCCTGCGGCTATGGTAGCGGCGCAGAGCTTGCTGGTAGCGTGCAGCACGCACAGCAGCCCGCAGACGGTCTTCCTCGAGGAGCATGGCATCGTCATGCCGCAGCTGCTGTTGCTCTACTTCATCGTAGGCAAGCACTCGAGGTGACCCGTATATGAGTTCAGTGGGGAGCACTGCTTCCGCCCCGTACACTAGGGAGAAGGGCGTCGGGCCAGTAGCTCGATTTGGTGTCGTTCTGAGTGACCAAAGAACCACCGACAGCTCATCTATCCAGCGCTTGCCGCTCTTCCGCAGTCTATCAAAAGTTCTTGTCTTGAGTCCTCGCAGCACTTCAGCATTCATCCTCTCGATTTGCCCGTTGCTCCTAGGATGGGCAACAGAGGTGAAGGAGACCTTGCTTCCAAGGCTATGGATATATTGCATGAAGGCGCGTCTCGTGAACTGGGTGCCGTTGTCAGTGATCACCCTGTTGGGTACTCCAAAGCGGCACACCAGTCCTTTCATGAACTTGATAGCTTATTGTGCGGTCACCTTCCTCACTGGTTCCACCTCAGGCCACTTTGTGAACTTGTCGATTGCCACGAACAAGAACTCAAAGCCCCCGACAGCGCGGGGGAAAGGGCCGAGGATATCGAGCCCCAAACCGAGAATGGCCAGGATAAGGGAATTGTTTGCAGAGCTTGTGCTGGTTGATGGATGTTCTTGGAGTGAAACTGGCAGGCTTCACACTTGGTGACTAGCTCAGTGGCGTCTTGGAGGGCAGTGGGCCAATAGAAACCCTGCCAGAAAGCTTTACTGGCAAGGGCTCTTGATCCTATGTGAGAGCCACATACTCCTCCGTGAATCTCCGCCAACAGTTTTAGTCCGTCCTCCCGACAGATGCACCTCAATTTCACACCGTTTGGTCGTCTTCTGTACAAGGTGTCATCGACAAACAAGTACATACTTGACTGACGGGCTACTCTTTCGGCTTCCTCTTGCCCTTCGGGGAGTTCTCCTGTTTGAAGGAAGCGAACTATAGGCCGTGCCCAGGTTGGAGCATGTGGCTCGACAACAAGGACTAGAGGCGCCTCCTCGTACGCGGGAGCGCTTGCCTCAACCGCGAGGACCCGGGGTCCTGCGGGAGGGAGCTGCTCATCAACCGTGACGGGATCTTTTCCGGCAGCATTTCTACCGGCGGCTCCGGGGAGCTCTGCCGGGAAATGCTTGTCGAAGTTCAGCTTCCTTCTCTTCCTGGACATCGCTGACGGGGACACCGATGGTTGGGCGAGGCGGAGAACAAAAGTCCCTGGTTCCACAGGAAGCTTCTGCGCAGCGCACTTCGATAGATGGTCAGCAATGCTGTTTTCCGCTCGTGGCACATGCTTTGTTTGCAGTCCATCGAAGTGCTCCTCCAATTTCCTCACCTCTTCCATGTAGGCTTCCATCAGCAGGCTCTGGTAATCCTTGTTGACTTGCTTTACCACAAGCTGAGAGTCTCCTCGGACCACCAGTCTCTTGATCCCCAACTCTACCGCAATTCTGAGTCCAGCAAGGAGCCCCTCGTATTCAGCGGTATTGTTGGTAGCTTCCTCCTGGGGAAAGTGCATTTTAACAACATACTTGAGGTGTTCTCCGGTGGGGGCAATGAGGAGCACACCTGCTCCGACACCCTGAAGTGAAAAGGCACCATCAAAGTACATGATCCAGTCTCTGGGCGCTTGTCGGCATACGACACCTATGGGATCGCGTGGATCCCTTTACGGTTTGGCAGGGAAAAAGGCTTGCACAAAGAGCAGATCCAGTGATCAACGCGAGGGATTTTTACCCAGGTTCGGGCCGCTGAGAAGCGTAAAACCCTACTCCTGCTTTAGTGGTATTGGATGTGTTTAAGCCCAAGCTTCAGGAGCGCTTGCGATGAACAGTACATTCGAGCAGCAGCTACGCATGCAGAATGGGCCAGAAGCCCTCCTCCCTATAGCTACGCCTTGGGCCTCCTTTTATACGTCGAAGGGGTCACCAACAGTGGCGAAGTACAAGAGGTGTAAAGTTGCTACAGCGTTATCATACCTAATACTGACGACTTAGGACAAACACATTAAATGCTCCGTTGAGGTGTCCCTTAGCTTCTTGGGGACGGGAAAAGAGCCTGTCCTATCAGCACCGCTTAACCCCATCCGCCGTTAGCGCCCTGACACGCACCCAGGAGGACAAACCCTAAACGACAGGCTGGTCGCTGTGCTGGAGCGGTGACAGGGTGGCGAGGTCTTGCCGGGCGTGAATCTTGCCGGGTCTTCGCTAGCCATCCCGGCAAGCATCTTGCCAGGATTCCAGCCTTCGGTCTTCTGTGTTCTGATCATCGGCTTGAATGCTTTCTTGATAGTCTGGTGCTTGTTCCCAGTTGTCCCCTGGCAAGCATCTTGTCGGGAGTCCAACATCGGGTCTTCTCGGTGACTTGCCTGGAGGTCTCCTCCCAGGAAGGTTCGATTCCCGGAAATTCTGTCCTGATCTTGCCGGCCTTTGAGCTTGCCGGTGATGCGTAGACCTGTTCCCGGCAAGTAAACCTTGCCGGAAATTTGGGTCCTAGATGTGTCCCATAAGTGGATTTCTTCTCTGCCATGCCCTTCCTGCCTGGAGGCTGCAACTTGTCGGTGCGTGTCCAGGGGTAATGAACACCCCTTGTTCACTACACCGACAGCGCTTCTTTGCCGGGGAGGATCGTCTCTGGAACTTCTTCATCGGGTGTGGGCGTCCATTCTGTGATAAACTCCGCCAAGGTCCTACTTTGAATGGTGGAAGTGCTCTCATACTTTAATCCGAAACTTGACAACTATAGTGCCCATTCAACTATCTTGCGAGTGGCCTCAGGGTTCCTCAGTATGCGTTGCAACGGGAAACGGGTAACGACCGTGATCTCACGGGCTTGGAAGTAGTGGCGCAGCTTCCTCGAGGCCATGATGAGGCTGAAGATCAGCTTTTGTACTCCAGAGTACCTCGATCTAGCTCCCTGTAATAAGGAATTGATGAAGTACAGGGGTCGCTGCACCATCTTCTTCTTCGCCACCTCTTTGGATCTGTTGTCGTGCATTGGCTGAGGTCCCCCTTGATCCGTGTTGAGTCCTGCCATGGATATTTCTGTATCGTCCCCGGTAGCACTAGCAACGATCGCTGAATCCTCATCCGCTTCCCGCTGTGCCACCAGCGCTGCCCTAACCACTTGATTCGTCGCTGCCAAATATAGCAGCAACGGATCTTGTGGTTTAGGAGCGACCAAGGTGGGAGCAGAGGAGAGGTAGGTCTTTAGGTCTTGCAGTGCTTCTTCTGCTTCCGGGGTCTATTTCACCGGGCCAGCCTTCTTCAAGATCTTGAAGAATGGCAAAGCGCGTTCGGCGGACTTGGAGATGAATCTACTCAGCGCGGCAACACATCCGGTCAAACGCCTGATAACCTTGACGGTTTTGGGTGCCTGTATCTGCTCGATCGCCCTGATCTTGTCGGGGTTAGCTTCTATCCCTCGCTGAGACACAAAGAACCCAAGTAGCTTGCCGGATGGGACACCAAACACACACTTATTAGGGTTGAGCTTCAAGTTGATCTTGCGTAGGTTTGCGAAAGTTTCCTCCAGATCCTGTATGAGAGTTGCTTCGTCTCTAGTCTTGACTACAATGTCATCCATGTAAGCTTCCACGTTTCTGTGCAGTTGGGGCTCGAAACCAATCTGAACCGCCCTGGCAAAGGTTGAACCAGCACTCTTTAATCCAAAGGGCATACGCACAAAACAGTATGTGCCACAAGGAGTTATGAATGAAGTTTTCTCCTCATCTTCTTTGGCCATGAATATCTGATGGTATCCGGAGTAGGCATCCAGAAAGGAGAGCAAATCACATCCGGAGGTGGAATCTACAATCTGGTCTATGCGTGGCAAGGGGAAAGGGTCCTTCGGGCAAGCCTTGTTCAAGTCAGTGAAGTCTATGCAAAGCCTCCATTTCCCATTCGCCTTGCGTACCACCACCGGGTTTGCTAGCCAAGTCGGATGCAGTACTCCTCTGACCAAACCAGCTGCTTCAAGCTTCTTGATTTCCTCGGCAATGAACTGTTGCCGCTCCAAGGCTTGCTTCCTAACCTTTTGTTTGACGGGTCGGGCATGAGGGCAGACAGCAAGGTGGTGCTCAATTACCTCCCTGGGAACACCGGGGATGTCAGATGGTTGCCAGGCAAACACATCGACATTCGCCCGCAGGAAGGCAATGAGCGCGCTTTCCTATTTGTCAGTAAGGGTAGCACTGATGGTGAAGGTACCACCAATGCCATCCTCCCTTGCCGGGACTTTCTTTGTCTCAGGATAGGTGATCTTGGTGTTTTTGTTTGTGGAACCCTCCGACAGGTCATCATCGGGTGCAGCGCACTCCGGAGAGGCGCGCTTCCCGGAGTCCTTGCCAGTGCTCCTGCTAGCCTTCTTCGATCTATTCGACTTTTTGGCGGGAGCTGTGGCGTCTGTGGTCTCAGCTGCTACCGCGTCGCGGTACATCTTGTCTACGCAGATAACTGCATTCTTCTTGTCAGAGGGGATGGAAATGATCCCAATGGTCCCTGGCGTCTTCAAGGTGTTGTAAGCATAGTGAGATGCTGCCATGAATTTTGCCAAGGCTGGGCGACCGAGGATTCCGTTGTAAGGCAAAGGGATCTCAGCCACATCGAATACTATCCTCTCTGTCCGGAAATTCAGCTCTTCGCCGAACGTTACCGGCAAAGTGATCTTTCCCTTGGGCCGGCTCCTGCTGGGGTTGACTCCCTGAAAGGTGCCCAAAGCCTCGAGCTCATCATCATGTATCTATAGTTTCTCAGCCACCCTAGGGGAGATCAAGTTCAATCCGGCCCCACCGTCAACTAACATCTTAGACACCTTGAGGTTGCGGATTGTCAGGGAAACCAACAACGGCAAACATCCGACCATAGTGGTATGGTCAGGATGGTCCTCTTCGTCAAAGATGATAGGCATGCGGGACCATTTGAGCGGCTTTCTGGATTCTGCAGGTGGCTCCACGACATTGACCTCTCGCGCCCACTGTTTGAGTTGGCGGTGAGAGGAGTGCAAGGAAGCACCCCCATCAATGCACATGACTTCGGTCGCTTTCTGGAACTCCCTGTCACTGGAATCCTCATCGTCATCCCCATCCTCACTCATGTCATCTGTTTCCCTCTTCTCACGGCCTCTGGCGGGTTTTTCCTTTTGCTGTGGGGTTTTGCCGCGACGGCCTCCTCTGCCGCCACGTCCCTTCCCGGCAGCACCGTCTTGACCTTCTTCTTTGTCACGCTTCTCATATTCGGCCCTCTGTTTCTCAACAAGTTGCTCAACCCGCCGACATTCTTGGAGATCGTGGCCTTTTGTGCGGTGAATTTTGCAGTATGGACCGTCGGACTTCCCGGTCTTCTCAGCGCCAGCAACCTCCCGGCAATCAGCACACGCGGCAGCTCCCTTGCCGGGGGTTTCGGCTTTCTCCTTCTTGCCGGCACTGAGTTCTCCGGAGCTCTCAACGGCCATTACCGCCTTTCCCTTGCGTTTCTTGTTACGCTTCCCGTTTCTTCCCTTCGGGTCAGGGGTGTCGTCGTTGTCCTCAGAGTCGACTTCGACGCTCGCCTCCTCTCCGGGGAGTCGCCTTCCTTCTTTAGCCCGAGCACATTTATCCACCAAGTTATAGAGCTCATTGACAGTCTTGGGGAGCTTGACATTCATCTTGGCTCGCATCCTCCTGTTGCGCACATTCGAATGGAACGCGGCGATGACAGCCGCGGGATGAATTTCTGGGATGTTGCGTTGTACTCGGCTAAATCTCTGGATGTATTTCCTCAAAGTCTCTCCCTCCTTCTGCGGGAGGACTTGGATATCACTGGGCTGGCCCGGTTCCTGGTGACCACCTATGAAGGCGCCAACGAACTCGTTGCACAGATCGGCCCATGATGAAATGGAATTCTCTGGCAGGTGCATCAGCCATGATCTCACGTTTGGCTTAAGTGCCAATGGGAAATAGTTGGCGAGCACCTTTTCATCTCTTCCTCCTGCGGCTTGGACAGCTATTGTGTATATGCCCAGGAACTCTGCCGGGTTTAGCTTCCCGTCGTATTTCTCCGGTAGCTCAGGCTTGAATGCTCGGGTCGATGTCCAGCGGACCCGTCGCAGCTCGCTAGTGAAGGCGGGGCAACCGACCTCATAAGGAAGTTACCCGCCAGCACTTTGCGCGGGGTTGCTGGCGTCTAGACCGTTGCGCTTGTCGGGTTGACGGTGAGCCTCCCGGTGCCGCTCGATGGTGATACGCGCGTCTTCTTTCCACCGGTCTTCAAGGACGCGTCATTGATCCCGGCGGTCGTGTGGGCCAGACGAGACCATGGATGCCTCGTCGACGTGCGAAGCTTGCCGCGGCTGCCTCTGGACCTGTGGTCGTGGAGGGGACTACATCGTTGGTGTGGCCCCCTCGACGCGCTCGTCGGCCAGGGTTGCTGCTGCTCGCGTACGTCGCGATGGCTCCACATGCTGGGTCTTGTTAGCTTCAACGAAGGAAATCAAGCTCTGGATGGTGGCTCTCCATTCATCCATCTTATCGGCCGCCGGCATAAAGTTGAGCAGCATCTGGACTCGCGCCATGGCGAAAGAGGCGGACCGCGACGTTGCTCGGCTCTTGGTAGGACCAAAAGAAGTGTTGCCGTGTTCTCGACGCCGTGCAATGCTCGCCGGAGCCGTCTGTTGTGCATGAGACCGAGCCTGTGGGTTTGCGGTCCCGCTCGGCGCTCCATCTTGTTCCACGCGGGGTGCGCGACCAGCACCCCTGCCAGCGGTGGGAGCCACCGTAGGGTCATGGCTTGCGCCGGACCGGGCGCCCCCGCGATGGTCGCGGCCATCTGAGCGGTGGGGAAGTGAAGGACGGCCATTCCCTTCACCCATAGCATCAGGGCTCGGCTCGCCAAGTTGTTGCTGTAGTTGCTCCTCTCCAGCGCCTTCTGCTCTACCTCTGATCGTGGGGGAATGGACGGGGGCGCCACCTGCGCCGGCGGCGTCACCCACGATGTCCGCCTCACTCGCGACCGCTGCGGCGTCGATGGCGCCCGCGGTCGCGTGAGAGGGAGCCTTCGAAGTCGAGGGATGTGTGGCTGCACCGGATTTCTTCTTGGGAGCCATTGCTGGAGAAGATGATGAAGAAGATCGACGCACCGATCACAATCTCGGGTCCGCACCAATGCAGTCCTCCTACCAAGCGCGCCAAAGATGTCGGGGCACGGATGCTCACGATCACCTATGGGACCAGAGGCCCCTTGTGGTTCGGCAAGGGGGGTCACGTTGCACGGAGAGCGGAGAGCATGAGACGGCGTGACGATCAGGACACAAGCATTTTACCCAGGTTCGGGCCGCTGCTAAGCGTAAAACCCTACTCCTGCTTTTTTGGTGGATTGATTGGAGGAACACTAGTGGTGCCTCGCGCTCTACCCCGGCAAGGGTTGCCATTGGGGGAAGAGCTGCTAGGTGAGTACAAATGTTCGGGGGTCCGAATCCTGAGCTAGGTAGCCTTGGGCCTCCTTTTATAGTGCAAGGGGTTACCACAATGGCAAAATAGTCATTATCTATCGATTAGATAGCTTAGCAAAGCTATCATACCTAACTCTGGCATTTAGGACAAAATACCATCATTGCTAGTCTAGGTGGCGCTCGGGGGCGCATTCCCGGCAAGCTTACACCACCGCTCTAGCTAACCGTTGCACCCTGCCTCGACACGTCAAAGGACGGGTGTCAAGGAGGGGTAATCTTCCTTCCAGCGTGTAGCCACGTGCTTAGCAAGAGCCACTTAGCCACTTGGGGGCTCGACACCGCATTGACAAGTGACTGGCCTTGTAATGCGGTGGAGCAGTGGCCGAACAGCTCGCGCCTGCCGGGAGATGGCTTGCCGGGTCTTCATGAAGAGGCGTGCGCACGCCCTGGACCCCCGGCAAGCGCCGGGGATGTGCCTGGCGCGCTGCAGTCCGGGCTTGGGCTGCCGCGTTGAGCTTGTTGAAGTCTTGTCTTGATTGTTGCCGGGTTGGCCTTGGTGTGTGGAGGGTTTTTACCGTCGTCGCCTGTGCACAAGTCAGGGGCACTGGGTACCCCTGTCCCAGTGCACCGACACCATCGTGGAGACTTTGCAAATATCTCATATTGACATGGGATAGCCGGCGATGCTCAAGCCATCCCACATCAACTTTAGCCATTAGATATGTTACGGTCTTATTGGGCTTCTCCAAAAAGGTGACCACATAGAGACCATTCTCAACATATCCAACATAGGCCACTTTAAGAGTATTGCTCCACAAAAGGGACATGATATTAAGATCAAAGAAAGTAGAAAAATGCATGAGTCCTGTCCCAGTGCACCGACAGGAGCCCCCGGGTCTGGCCCACACATGCTCGCCAAGTGCGTTGGGTCAGGCCCATGTTTCATGCACATGCGCGCAATGTCCCACCACCTCAGGCCGTTTCCGCCAAGCGCGCCGCATGCATAGCGGGGAGTTAGCGATGGGCGCGCGTGACTTAAAGCCCTGGTCGTGGCAGAAACTGCAGCGCCATGGATTGCTGGAGACGGGCGGTTACTTGTTCGCCCATGATCGTGGGCGATGGAATTGATGGAGACGGGCGACGACCCTTGGAGCGGAGGAGAGACAGCCCCCGCAACCTCCCCTATAAATTGGGGGTCGCGAGGGGCGATGCTCATCTATCCTTTCTTCCTCCTCAAGTTCGAATCCACAGAGCTCGCCCTTCTGCTTCCTTGTCTTGAGCCGCGCTTGCTGCTAGCATGCCCAGGGGACGAGGGCGTCCTCTGGCCTCTGCCTCAACGGCGAGGGGTTCCCGTCGGGATCATGCCACCGCTTCAGCCGCGGAGGCGGGGGGTGGTTCGAGTGCGCGTGGTGGAGGAGTCGGAAGGGGCCGAAGTCGACGCGGGGCCCACAGCCGGGGAAGACGGAGTGCTGCTTCTCTTCCTCCTCCGCCATCAGACCCTCCCCTTGAGGAGGCCCATGCCGAGGGAACGGCACTGGAGTTCGTCATCAAGCTGCGTGGTCCTCCCCGAAGCCGCCTGCGCCTTCCTCACCCTTTTGCCAGGGTGATGGAGGTTGACAAGCCGCACACCTTGTGGTTGCGGGCGCATGGTTGCTGCAATGGTGCTGTGAAAGTGGACGTCGAGTACCCGGAGCGTCGCGTCATGCTTCTCAGGCGCGGGTGGAAAACCTTCGCTCGTGCCCACAACCTCATGGGTGGGCACGTCCTCCGCTTCAAGTTGATGGAGGCCGACCTGCTCTCCGTCAAGATTTATGGGCGTTCGGGCGCTCGTCTTGGCTACTACGAGGAGAGCTTGAGTGATGTCGAAAGCTCCTCCTCGAGCGATAGCGACGAGGAGGACAGTGTCGGTGAAGACGACGATGACGAGTCCCAGGCCGTCAAGTCGGAGTACGACGACCTGGGCTCCAGCTGATTGTCGGCCGCACCATCACCGTCATCGCGCTCCTCCTCCTCCCCCCGGCAGAGCGATTTACCGGGGGTCCTCGACTCGGGCGCCGCTTCTTCTTCTCAGCTGGACCCCGGCAGGCTCGTGGACTTCGGCTTCGTCTTCCTTTTTGGTAGGCCTGCCATCCGCGCAATGCTGGTCCTGACGGGGTCAGGCTAGGCTTCTGCTGGGGTCCTCCCTTTGCTCTTTTTCTCTTGTAATCTACCCCTAGGGGAGAAAGTCAAATAAAGAGTTATTAAAAAAGGGGTGCCCTCTTATGTAATCTTTATCCCACTTGTATCGGAAATGAATGAGAAAAAAGTGCCATTTTCTTCCTGCAAGTACTATCCTTCTCTTTCCCTGTTTATGCTATTTTGGGATGTTTGGTCCTTGCTACACGGAACCACTTGCTGGATCACAACTTAACCACGAGGGCCAAGGGGAAACGAGCCCCCGGCAACAGGTTGGCGTTGTTCCCCGGCAGAGCTCCTTGCCGGTGTCGGTGCAACTCCCCATAGTTGTTGAACAAAAAACAGGGGGGCGGCTCGTCCCGGCAAGGGTTTTCACCACGTGGAGGACTCCACTACCCACAGCGAAGGAGATACTACGGATTTCCTTAGGCATCGGAAAAACATTGAACTTGGGATGTGTAATTGTACTTATCTTTTCCAATTTGTATCTCCCTTGAGGGCTTGATGGGCCGTCGTCTTCGTTCTTTCGCTTCTCTTCCTTGTCTTCCCGACGGTCCGTCGTGTAGGGAGAGAAAAGTAACAAAGATTACAGGTTCATCAAGTACTCTAGCAAATCTTATATCTTAAAAGCAATAACACTGCAATCAAGAAAATGCGTAATGAGCAGATGCAGTGCCTAGTTTTATTATTGTCACACAGGGTGTCACAGCCCTAGTTTCACTTTGCTTGTTAATGCATTCATGCATGCATATTTATTTTCTTATGAAAAAGAAATGAGGAATGATCAAGCCTCACCATTCAAATTTTTGTCAAATAAGCAATATAAAAATTGCTTCAAATAAACCCAATAAAATGTCTCTCGTTTTCTAATAAAATATTGGATTGAGCTAAAAATGTCAACCAATATTTTTGGATCACAGAAACATTTTATCTTGGGCATTTGAATTAATTCAAACCCTATTTGCAATAGATATATATTTTCTATATGGAAAATATATGTCCAATAATTCTGAGAATTATTATGTGGCATTGGATAATTCCATTTAGTCCACATATATATTTTCAGCATTTACTAAAACGGTTTCCTATTTTTGTTGGAGCCAACACAAATGTCAGAAATAAATAACAGAAAGAAATTAGAAAAAAACAGAGCAAAACCTTACCTGGCCCAGCACTTGGAGCCCATCTGGCCCAAGTGCCAGTCATTTTCCACCTCTCGCCAGTAGGCAGAGGGGAAGGTGTGCACGGTGCTGCGCCTGCCGGCACGCAGCTGCCTGCCTGGCCAGCCCCTTGCCACCGCGACAACGGGGATGAGCTCCCCCGCGCCGTCTGGATTCTTCTCCCCCTCTCATTCCTCTGCTCCTCTCCTCTGCTCTTTCCCCCGCCATGGCTGAGCTCTGCTCGAGCTCACCGTCGCCTCCCGCGTAGCTAGCGCCTCCCCCTTGACCGTCATCGTGCATCCAAGCTCCGCTGCAACCCCTCGACCTCTCCGTGGAGCCAAGCGTCGCCGGGAGCACCGCAACGCCGAGAACATCATCTTCTTCAACCTCAGGACCGGCGGGCGTTGCCGTCGAATTCATCGCCGCCGGCGCCTCCCCGACCCATCTAAGCAGCGCCTCGAGATCCCCGTGAGCACCTAGCCCTTTTCCCCCTTGTCCCACCGCCGATTGCGTCCTCTAGACCGTAGGGCCGCTATGGCCGGAGACCATAGCCGCCTAGCTCATCGCCGGCCCCAATTCCGACGACCCCGAGCCCCCTGGCCAGCCCCACTCGACGCGGTCGAGCACAAGCTACCTCCCGGCCCTCTTAGCGCGCCAAACCGCCGCCCGTAGCGCTGTCCGTCGAGCCTCCGCCGCGTCGGATGTTCGCCGGCGGTCTCACTCCGGCGGGTGCTGACGTGGACCGGCCATTAGTGCCTAATTACCCTGCTAACCACCCCCATACACTGACAGCGAGCTCCACAACGGGTCAAACCCCCAGTCAGCGCGAGGATTAACCCTGTGCCTATGACATGTGGGTCCCGCGTGTCAGGTTTGACCTGGACCGGGTCCGCTGACTAGCTGACGTCATGATGACGACATGCTGACGTAATTAATGATTTTTTGGAATAAAGATCATTCAGGAAATTCTAGAAAATACCTAAAACTTCTAAAATTCATAGAAAATAATCTGTAGCTCAGATTGAAATAATTTATATATGAAAAATTATCAGAAAAATCCAATGAATCTGATGGTGGCATTTTCATGCATGTTAGAGCAAGCCAAATAGGCAAACTTGTACATTTTGTTCCAAACACAATAGGCCACTTCACATTTTGAGACGGCGCGACGATCAGGACACAAGCATTTTACCCAGGTTCGGGCCACTGCTAAGCGTAAAACCCTACTCCTGCTTTTTTGGTGGATTGATTGGAGGAACACTAGTGGTGCCTCGCACTCTACCCAGGCAAGGGTTGCCGTCGGGGGAAGAGCTGCTAGGTGAGTACAAATGTTCGGGGGTCCGAATCCTAAGCTAGGTAGCCTTGGGCCTCCTTTTGTAGTGCGAGGGGTTACCACAATGGCAAAATAGTCATTATCTATCGATTAGATAGCTTAGCAGACCTATCATACCTAAGTCTGGCATTTAGGACAAAATACCATCATTGCTAGTCTAGGTGGCGCTCGGGAGCGCATTCCCGGCAAGCTTACACCACTGCTCTAGCTAACCGTTGCACCCTGCCTCGACACGTCAAAGGACGGGTGTCAAGGAGGGGTAATCTTCCTTCCAGCGTGTAGCCACGTGCTTAGCGAGAGCCACTTAGCCACTTGGGGGCTCGACACCGCATTGACAAGTGACTGGCCTTGTAATGCGGTGGAGCGGTGGCCGAACAGCTCGTGCCTGCCGGGAGATGGCTTGCCGGGTCTTCATGAAGAGGCGTGCGCACGCCCTGGACCCCCGGCAAGCGCCTGGGACGCGCCTGGTGCCCTGCAATCCGGGCTTGGGCTACCGCGTTGAGCTTGTTGAAGTCTTGTCTTGATTGTTGCCGGGTTGGCCTTGGTGTGTGGAGGGTTTTTACCGTCGTCGCCTGTGCACAAGTCAGGGGCACTGGGTACCCCTGTCCCAGTGCATCGACACCATCAAGGAGACTTTGCAAATATCTCATATTGACATGGGATAGCCGGCGATGCTCAAGCCATCCCACATCAACTTTAGCCATTAGACATGTTACGGTCTTATTGAGCTTCTCCAAAAAGGTGACCACATAGAGACCGTTCTCAACATATCCAACATAGGCCACTTTAAGAGTATTGCTCCACAAAAGGGACACGATATTAAGATCAAAGAAAGTAGAAAAACGCATGATTGCTAATTGACAAACGGAAAGTAAATTATGTTCAAGGGTCTCAACAAGCATGACTTTCTCAATGGTTAAATCCGGAGAGATCACCACCTTGCCAAGACCCAATACCTTTGATGTTGACGAATCACCAAATTGGACTTGAGTGGCCATGGATGAGTTAGTTTGAACATCCACCAACAAGTCCTTGCTTCCGGTCATATGATTTGTTGCTCCACTATTGAGAAACCATGAACCTCCTCCGGAAGCAAACTCTTACATAAGATCAATGCTTGGTTTTAGGTACCCATTCTTGAATGTGTCCTTTGAGGTTAGTAACAAGGGTTTTAGGAATCCAAATAGACCACTCAATGTATTCATAAGCAGAACCAACAAATTTGGCATAAACATGCCCATCACTAGCACGACATAAGACATAAGAAGGGTTAAAGTCGTTGGCTTTGTTAGGATAAGTGGTGTTGCCCCTCTTGGTATCACCACCAATCACCTTGTTCTTCTTCTCCTTAGGAACACCCTCTCCCTATTTGACAAATGTTTCTTTGAGAGGGAGAGGTTGCTATGTCTTGCCTCTCTTCTTAGATTTATTCTTCTTCGACTTGGGTACAAACCCAAGTCCCTCTTTAGACACAACTTCCTTTTTCTAGCTCAAAAGGTCATTGAGATTCTTCTCGCCTTGTATGCAAGTCACAAGGCCCTTCTCAGGTCGCTCTTTCAACTTGGCATTTTCGTCCACAAGGTGTACATGCTCACAACAAGGGTTAGACGCATTAACATTATCAATTAACACAAAAGGAGGACAAGTGGCTATCTCCTTAGTTAGTTTTGCTTGGAGTTGATCATGAGAAGTCTTGAGACTAGCGTGAGCACTTTTCAAGGCCTTATGAGCCTTGTCAAGCAACCCCAACTCCTCATTGAGTTTCTCATGGCCAACCCCAAGTTCAACCTTCTCGGTTAAGCACATGAGCGGGAACTTGGGCATGGTCAAGATCTTTCTTAAGTCTAGCAACGTCAAAGTTGTGTGACTTCTCAAGAGCCAAACGAATTGCTTGCTCTTCTTATAAAGCATGGGAAAGATCCGCAATCTCATTGTCATAATCACGGCTATGCCCTTCCATCTTGGTGATGGTATCTTCATGAGACTCAATGACATCATTGGCCTCAACCAATTGTTCCAAGAGAGCAATGGAATGCTTATTGGTCTCACCTTTGAGCCTACCCATGAACTTGTCAAAGGCATTCTCATCCACCTTTCCCTCCTCTTGTTCATCCATACAATTTGTCAAAGAAGGAGTAGTGGAGATGGTAGTTTTACTGTTGGAGGTTACCTTGTTGGTGGATTTGGTCATTAGGCACTTAGCAGTGGGGAAGTTGTCCTCGTTGGGGGAGTCAAAAAGTGTCACCATGGTTGGGGAAGAGATCGCAATGGCCACAGAGGCCGTTGCCATTCCTTCAACACTTGTGTCATGATACGTCTCCAACGTATCTATAATTTTTGCTTGTTCCATGCTGTTATATTATCATTCTTGGATGTTTTACAATCATTTTATTACAACTTTAATATCATTTTTTGGGACTAACCTATTGACATAGTGCCAAAGTGCCAGTTGTTGTTTTTGCTTGTTTTTTTACTTCGCAGGAAATCAGTACCATACAGAGATGAAACACTGCGGGGATTTTTGTGGATTTTTTACGGACCAGAAGAAACCAGATGGGCCAAACAACACCAGAAGAGGGGCCCCAGGGTGGCCAACACCCACCAGGGCGCGCCAGAGGCCCCCTGGTGCGGCCTGGTGGGTGCTGGGCACCTCGGGCACCCGCTCAACCGACTATCATGCCTATAAATTCCCTGGAAATCCAAAAACCCTAGGGGAGTCGACAAAACACAATTCCAGCCGCCGCAAGTTCCAAAACCGCGAGATCCAATCTAAACACCATCACGGAAAGGTTCATCTTCCTCATAGGTGCCTCTCCGATGATGCGTGAGTAGTCCACCATAGACCTACAGGTCCGTAGGCAGTAGCTAAATGGCTTCTTCTCTCTCTCTTATGATTCTCAATACAATGGTCTCTTGGAGATCTATTTGATGTAAACTTTTGTGGTGTGTTTGTTGGGATCCGATGAATTTTGAGTTCATGATCAGTTTCTATCCATGAATATTATTTGAGTATTCTTTGATCTCTTATATGCATGATTACTTATAGCCTCGTATTTCTTCTTCGAATCTTTGGTTTAGTTAGGGCGACTAGATCGATTTTTCTTGCCATGGGAAGAGGTGCTTTGTGATGGGTTCGATCTTGCGGTGTTCTTTCCCAGTGACAGAAGGGGCAGCAAGACACGCATGTATCGTTGCTATTAAGGATAACAAGATGGGGTCTATTCCTACATGAATAGATCTTGTCTACATCATGTCATCGTTCTTATTGCATTACTCCATTTTTCCATGAACTTAATACACTAGATGCATGCTGGATAGCGGTCGATGTGTGGAGTAATAGAGGTAGATGCAGGCAGGAGTCGGTCTATCTATCTTGGACGTGATGCCTATATAATGATCATCGCCTTGGATATCGTCATGACTATTCGATTTTCTATCAATTGCCCAACAGTAATTTGTTCACCCACCGTGCGCTATACTCATGAGAGAAGCCACTAGTGAACCCTACGGCCCCCGGGTCTACTTTTCCTATCATATTGCTTTCCGATCTATGTTTTTTTGCACTCTTTGTTTTCAGATCTACAAAACCGAAAACCCAAAAATATATTGCTGCATATTTACTCTTTTTATTTGTGTTCTTGAGAGATCTATCTCTCCTATCTATCACTACCTAATCTATCTTATTACCGTAGAGAGATTGACAACCTCTCTTTCGCGTCGGGTTGCAAGTATTTGTTGTTTGTGTGCAGGTGTTGCTTATTGGGTGGTGGTGATCCTCCTACTGGTTCGATAACCTTGGTTTCATAACTGAGGGAAATACTTACCGTCGCTGTGCTGCATCATCCCTTCCTCTTTGGGGAAATACCGACGTAGTCCAAGCCACGTCAAAGGAATTTCTGGCGCCGTTGCTGGGGAGGAAGCGGTCTCTTCTATGTGCCTATCGTAGGTGCCGAGGGGACTCCACCATCATCTACCAGGTTCCTAATCACAAATCTCATCTCCTTGCAATTACATTATTTGCCATTTGCCTCTCGTTTTCCTCTCCCCCACTTCACCAATTTGCCGTTTTATTCGCCCTCTTTTTCGTTTGCCCTCTTTCTTGCCAGATCTCTTCCTTGCTTGCAATCTTGTTTGCGTAGTCACGATGACTCAAGAGAACACCAAGTTGTGTGATTTTTCCAATACTAATAATAATGATTTTATTAGTACGCCTATTGCTCCTCCCGCCACTAGTGCGGAGTCTTGTGATATTAATGCCGCTTTGTTGAATCTTGTCATGAAAGATCAATTTGCCGGTAATCCTAATGAGGATGCCGCGTCCCATCTAAACACTTTCGTTGAATTGTGTGATATGCAAAAGAAAAAAGATGTGTACAATGATATTGTCAAGTTGAAACTATTTCCTTTTTCCTTGCGGGATCGTGCAAAAATTTGGTTTTCATCTTTGCTTCGCAATAGTATCGATTCTTGGAATAAGTGCAAGGATGCTTTTATCACTAAGTATTTTCCTTCCGCAAAAATTATTTCCCTTAGGATGCAAATCATGAATTTTAAGAAACTTGAGCATGAACATGTTGCCCAATCTTGGGAAAGAATGAAGTTGATGATAAGAAATTGTCCTACACATGGTTTGAATCTTTGGATGATCATACAAATTTTTTATGCGGGATTGAATTTTATCTATAGAAATCTTTTAGATTCCGCCGCGGGTGGTACTTTTATGGAGATTACTTTGGGCGAAGCTACTAAATTGCTAGATAATATCATGGCTAATTATTCTCAATGGCATACCGAAAGAGCACCTTCTAGTAAAAATGTTAATTCGGTAGAGGAAATTAGTACTTTGAGTGATAAAGTTGATGCTTTGATGAAATTGGTTGCTAGTAAAAATGCTCCTATTGATCTTAATGATGTGCCTTTGTCTACTTTGATTGAGCAAAATAGTGAATCCGTAGATGTGAATTTTGTCTCGCGCAAGAATTTCAATAACAATGCTTATAGAGGTAATTTTAATCCTAGGCCTTTTCCTGGAAATTCCTCCAATAATTATGGTAATTCCTATGGTAATTCCTATGGTAATTCTTCTTATAATAATAATAGGAACACCTCTGATCTTGAGAGTGATATTAAAGAATTTATCAATGCGCAAAAGGCTTTCAATACTACGATAGAAGAAAAGTTGAATAAGATTGATGATATGTCTAGAAGCATTGATAGAATTTCTCATGATGTTGAAAATCTCAAGTTGAAAGCTTTTCTGCCTAAGATTTATGAATCTATTAAAGCTTTATATGTCTCCATGGATGAAAGTAAGAAAAGAACCACTATGCTTATAGCAAAAAGAGAAATCTTAGAAAAATCGTCTTCTAGTGATTGTCGCTATAAAAGTGATGAAGATCTTAAAGTGATTGGTGTTTCTTCTATTGATTCCTTGTTTAGTAATGTTAAAATTGATAATAAAGGGACTGAAGTAGAGTCAACTTTATCTAGAAGGTGTCCCAATAATTTGGAGGGTGAAAATCTTGATGAATTTTTTGCTAAAAGTTGGTTTGAAGAGGTCAAAACTTTAACTACATATGTGCCCACTATCTTGGATTGCAAAGATTTTAATTATGAAATCTGCTCCTTGATTGAATGCATTTATTTGTTGTAATCTATGTTCAATTCACCCCATCCTTATGAGCAAAATAAAGCTTTTACTAAACATATCGTTGATGCCATGATGAAATCTTTTGAAGAAAAGTGGGAGTTGGAGATTTCTATTCCTAGAAAATTACATGATGAGTGGGAACCCACCATTAAGGTCAATATTAAAAATTATTAATGCTTTGCTTTGTGTGATTTGGGTGCTAGTGTTTCCACGATTCTGAAATCTCTATGTGATGTGCTTGGTCTTACTAACATGGAAGAATGTTCTCTTAATTTGCACTTGGCGGATTTTACTATTAAAAAGCCTTTGGGAAGAATTAATGATGTTATTATTCTTGCAAATAGTAATTATGTGCCCATTGATTTTATAGTGCTTGATATCGATTGCAATCCGTCTTGTCCCATTATACTTGGTAGACCGTTTTTACGCACTATAGGTGCCGTGATTGATATGAAACAAGGCAATATTCGTTTTCAATTTCCCTTGAGAAAGGGTATGGAACACCTCCCTAGAACAAGAATTAAGCCACCATATGAATCAATCATGAGGGCATCCTATGGATCCAAAACCAAAGATGACAATACTTGAATCTATCCAATATGCCTAGCTAGGGGCGTAAAACGATAGCGCTTGTTGGGAGGCAACCCAATGAATAAATAAATTTTTGCTTTTTCCTTTCTGTTTTTGAGTGTTGACACAATTATGCCTCTGTTATGATTGTGTTTTTATGATTTATTTAGTGTTTGTGCCAAGTAGAACCGTTAGGATGGTTCATAGGATGAGTAGAAGTGATGCTGAATCTGAAACAGAAACTTTGCGTCCAGTATATGAATTTTCATTGTTTTTCTGGAACGTGATCTTGAGATGAAATTTTAACACAGTGTTGCTATAAAAATTCCTTACCTTGTCCTAATTTTTCAGAATTTTTAGAGTTACAAAAGTATGGGTATGGTACAGATTACTACAGACTGTTCTGTTTGAGACAGATTCTGTTTTTGTTGCATTGTGTGCTTGTTTTGATGAATCTATTGGTTATATTGAAGGGTATGAGCCATGGTAAATTTAAAATACAGTAGGTATAATGCAATTATGAAATTTGAATGGGTTTAAAACAGTACCTAAAGTAGTGATTTGCTTTCTTATACTAACGGATCTCACGAAGATTTTGTTGAGTTTTGTGTGATTGAAGTTTTCAAGTTTTGGGTGAGATCACGATGGATGCAGGAATAAGGAGTAGCAAGAACCTAAGCTTGGGGATGCTACTGCACCCCCAAGATATATCCAAAGAGTAACAAGCAACTAAGCTTGGGGATGCCCCCGAGTGGCATCCCCTCTTTCTTCTAACAACCATCGGTATTTTAGTTGGAGCTATATTTTTATTCGTCACATATCATGTGTTTTGCTTGGAGCGTCTTGTATATTTGCTTGCTTTGTTTGTTAGTTTTTCCTTTGTATCCTTGCTGTACACACCTATTTGAGAAAGCCAAAATCATGCTATGATTTGTTAGAATTGCTCTATGTGCTTCACTTAAACTTTTTGAGCTATAAAATTGCTCTAGTGCTTCACTTATATCTTTTTGAGCACTGTGTGCTTGGAAACTTTTGTAGAAATACTCTCATGCTTCACTTAGATTAATTTGAGAGTTAGTAAATTTTTGAAGAAATCCTCTCATGCTTCACTTATACCTTTTTGAGAGATGAAATCTTTATGCTCATGTGCTTCACTTAAATTTGCTTGAGCTTGCCAAAAAACAATGGCAATATATGAAACTAGTCCCAAAGTGATAGATATCCAAGGAGGATATAATAAAAACTTTCATGAAGATCATTGAACAAATTAAACTTGATTCCTTGTAATAGTTTTGAAACATGATGATAGTAATATATGAGTCATGTTGGTGAGTAATTATGCTTAGTAGGAATATTGGTGTTAAGGTTTGTGATTCCCTATGCATGCACGAAAGTCAATAGTTATGCAATGAAGTTACATCCTACTTGTGGTGCATTATTCGGTGTTAGTTATGTTCAATGCTCACTTATGTGATTTTTCGTTTCTTGGTTTGGTTGCTTCCCAATCTATTTGCTAGCCTTCATTTGTACTAAGTAGAAATACTACTTGTGCATCCAAAATCCTTAAACCAAGTTTTGCCTTATGAGTCCACCATACCTACCTATATGCGCATTTCCATGCCGCTCCAAGCAAATTTGTATGTGCCATCTCTAAATTTTCAAAATAAATTTTCTCTTTTGTGTGCCCGTACCGCTCATGAAACGGTAGGGAATGTCCAATATTTTTCCATGCTAGATGTGTTATTCTCAAGATGAGTGTTTATTCACTTGTCATTGCATGAGAGTGCGGCGGTAATAGGGATGCCCATTCCCGAAATGAAAAAGAAAAAAATATTTACTTTATGTTGTCAAATAATAAATTCCTTGGAAAGTGTTGGTATGGAAGGCAACTGTGGATACGGCCCGCCATGGAAAGCGAAAGTTTGGTGGAAAAAGGAATAAACTTTATTTTCTGTTTGGGAACCGCCTATGATATATCTAGGATGGAAAGTATTGTGAGCTACTTTGTCGTTTTCATTGACAGGAAAAGCATGCCACCCAAAATATTTTTTTCTCTCTCAATTTAAAACTTTGAGCTCTGGCACCTCTACAAATCCCTACTTCCCTCCGCGAAGGGCCTATCTATTTACTTTATGCAATTTTTTGCTTTTGCTTTGAGTCTCCATCTTCTCTTATAAGCACCAACTAAGGGGCACTATGATCGTACTTGAGCATTGGGCATAGCTAATATTTGAGTGTGTTTCATGAATGGATCAATGATTGAGCATGATGGGCTAGGGATAACTTTCTTTAGTGTTGATATTTTGAAAGACATGGTTGCTTGTTGATATGCTTGAGTATTGAAATCATTATGTTAAAACTAGACTATTGCTTTGAATCATTTACAAGTCCAAATGTCCATGCTATACAAAGAAGAAAAGAATACGATGAACATGTTAGGCAGCATTCCACATCAAAAATTCTGTTTTTATCATTTACCTACTCGAGGACGAGTTGGAATTAAGCTTGGGGATGCTGATACATATCCAACGTATCTATAATTTTTGCTTGTTCCATGCTGTTATATTATCATTCTTGGATGTTTTACAATCATTTTATTACAACTTTATATCATTTTTTGGGACTAACCTATTGACATAGTGCCAAAGTGCCAGTTGCTGTTTTTGCTTGTTTTTTACTTCGCAGGAAATCAGTACCATACAGAGATGAAACGCTGCGGGGATTTTTGTGGATTTTTTACGGACCAGAAGAAACCAGATGGGCCAAACAACACCAGAAGAGGGGGCCCAGGGTGGCCAACACCCACCAGGGTGCGCTAGAGGCCCCCTGGCGCGGCCTGGTGGGTGCTGGGCACCTCGGGCACCCCCTCAACCAACTATCGTGCCTATAAATTCCCTAGAAATCCAAAAACCCTAGGAGAGTCGACAAAACATAATTCCAGCCGCCGCAAGTTCCAGAACCGCGAGATCCAATCTAAACACCATCACGGAGGGGTTCGTCTTCCTCATAGGTGCCTCTCCGATGATGCGTGAGTAGTCCACCATAGACCTACGGGTCCGTAGGAAGTAGCTAGATGGCTTCTTCTCTCTCTCTTATGATTCTCAATACAATGGTCTCTTGGAGATCTATTTGATGTAAACTTTTGCGGTGTGTTTGTTGGGATCCGATGAATTTTGAGTTCATGATCAGTTTCTATCCATGAATATTATTTGAGTATTCTTTGATCTCTTATATGCATGATTACTTATAGCCTCGTATTTCTTCTTCGAATCTTTGGTTTAGTTAGGCCGACTAGATCGATTTTTCTTGCCATGGGAAGAGGTTCTTTGTGATAGGTTCGATCTTGCGGTGTTCTTTCCCAGTGACAGAAGGGGCAGCAAGACACGCATGTATCGTTGCTATTAAGGATAACAAGATGGGGTCTATTCCTACATGAATAGATCTTGTCTACATCATGTCATCGTTCTTATTGCATTACTCCATTTTTCCATGAACTTAATACACTAGATGCATGCTAGATAGCGGTCGATGTGTGGAGTAATAGAGGTAGATGTAGGCAGGAGTCGGTCTATCTATCTTGGACGTGATGCCTATATAATGATCATCGCCTTGGATATCGTCATGACTATTCGATTTTCTATCAATTGCCCAACAGTAATTTGTTCACCCACCGTGCGCTATACTCATGAGAGAAGCCACTAGTGAACCCTACGGCCCCCGGGTCTACTTTTCCTATCATATTGCTTTCCGATCTACGTTTTTTTGCACTCTTTGTTTTCAGATCTACAAAACCAAAAACCCAAAAATATATTGTTGCATATTTTCTCTTTTTATTTGTGTTCTTGAGAGATCTATCTCTCCTATCTATCACTACCTAATCTATCTTATTACCGTAGAGAGATTGACAACCTCTCTTTCGCGTCGGGTTGCAAGTATTTGTTGTTTGTGTGCAGGTGCTGCTTATTGGGTGGTGGTGATCCTCCTACTGGTTCGATAACCTTGGTTTAATAACTAAGAGAAATACTTACCGTCGCTGTGCCGCATCATCCCTTCCTCTTTGGGGAAATACCGACGCAGTCCAAGCCACGTCATGCCATCATCATCGTCATCGGAGTTGCACTCTTCTTGCACCATCAACCCCTTTTGAGGCACCCTCTTCGTGAAGTTGTTCTTGATAGGGAAGGACTTGGACTTGTCCTCAAGAATGAGCTTGCCACCATAGTCTTCGCGCTTCTCGTAGGGGCAATATACAACAAAGTGACTTACATTTCCGCAATTGTAGCACGTTCTCACTCGTTGCTTGCCCTTGGAGCCAGAGTTGTTCTTGGAGAACTTGGGGTTGGAGTTCCTCTTGTTGCCCCAAAATTTCCTTGATGCAAGAGCCATGTGCTCGTGGTAAGCATATTTGGTGTCCTGAGGCAACACTCTTCTTCTTCTTCTTCTTCTTCCTCTTCCTCTTCCGAGATTGCCTTGACCCTCAAAGCAAGGTTGGGATTCTTTGACTATTGAAAATGAGCTAAAGCGTTATCGGAGATCTTGCTCAAGATGTTCATAGCAAGAACTCATCCAACACTTCGCTTGAGGACAAGGCATGGAAGTCCGGTGTTTGATGGATCACGGAAGACATGCCTTTGTTGAATGGCATGATGGCCTTGAGGAACTTGCGCTTGACCCAAGTGTCACCCGTGTCCTTGCTCCCATGGTCTCGGAGAGAAACGACAAGGGTGGTCAATCTGCAGTAGAGCTCCCGTGGGTCTTCGTCTTCATTCGTCACAAACTCATCGGCTTAATCAAGAACCACCTCAAAGTTGCATCGTTGAATGCTTTAGCTTCGTTTGTAGAGTGAGTTGATGTGTGCCCATGCATCATTGGCAATGGTGAAGGGGCACAAATGGGAAAGCTCTTCAGGTGGCATGGAGGTTTGAAGAATGAACAAAGCGGATGCATTAAGTTGATTGTCCACTTCTTCTCTTGGAGTCATGTTGTTGGGATCATGAGGGTGAAAGCCTTGCTAGATCACCCTCCACAATTGTGTTGAGCTGTGATTCAAATGAGACTTGATACAAAAAACCTAATTAGGAAAGTTAGTCAAATCAAGTTTGGGTGGGGGCCATTATAGTTAATATGAGGTGAAGGAACCGGTCCACCATAGGATAGTGGAGGGGCAACCGTGACATTGGTTCCCGATCCATTCTTTCCTTGAGAGGCATTAGGGATAGCGTCACTAGCCAATTCCTTGGTGGAGTCAACAACTGTCTCCGAAGAAAATGGGTTAACCATATCCTTTGGATCGGTGGGGAGGGGGGGTTAAAACTCTCAAGGAATATATTTAGCGTGTCCTTGACCTCGTCCACCACAGATGATTTAAGAGAGGCCATAGCCTATTCAAATCATCACGGGTGACCACGGTCTCGGACCCAACCGCGGAGTTATCTCCACCCCGAACCACTCTGTCAACCATACTCTTTAGGTGGTTAAGCCTTTAAAGAGATGTAGCTCTGATACCAATTGAAAGGATCGACATGGTTGACTAGAGGAGGGGATAAATAGGCAACTACTAATTTTTAAGTCTTTTTAACAAATTAGGGTTAGCAACAAAAAGGTTGTCTAGATATGCAACTAGGTGAACAACCTATATGATGCTAACAACCACAAATTAGCAAGCAAGCAATAGATACAACACAATAATAACTTGCACAAAGTAAAGGTAAGATGTAACCACAAGAGGAGTCGATGGAGACGAGGATGTGTTACCAAAGTTCCTTCCCTTTTAGGGGAAGTACATCTCCGTTGGAGCGGTCTGGATGCACAATGCTCCCCAAGAAGCCACTAGGGCCACCGTATTCTCCTCACGCCCTCTCACAATGCAAGATGCCATGATTCCACTAGTGGTGCCCTTGAAGGTGGCAATCAGACCTTTACAAACAAGGTTGTGGCTCTCTCCACAACTTAATTGGAGGCTCCCAACACCACCCCGGAGCTTCACGATAATGGATTGTGGCTCCGAAGTGACCTCTTCCGTCTAGGATGCTCAAACACGCAAGAGTAACAAAATCCTCACAAGAAAGTATGGGGGAATTGAGGGAGTCCGGGACTAAGGGGTCCTCGAGCTGCTGGCCTGCTTCCCACAGACTGGACAGGTGGGCCGCCTTGAGCCCAATACATGGAGGCCGAACTATTAGTCAACCTCGTGTTCGGGAAGGAAGGCTTCAGTGTCTTGGGGTGTCCTCCAAGACAAGATGACAAGATCGACGAGTTTATCCCTTGATGGTAACCGACTATGTGTAACCCTAGGTACCCCTGGTGTCTATATAAACCAGAGGGTTTAGCTCGTAGAGGCAAGAACCATTACTCGGACTCATCTAGGGTTTAGTTCATCTGATCTCGTGGTAGATCGACTCTATAATCGTCATACACCCATCAATAAAATCAAAGCAGGACGTAGAGTTTTACCTCTTCGAGAGGGCCCAAACCTGGGTAAACATCGTCTCCCTGTTACCTGTTCCCCATCGACCCAAGATCCACAGCCCTGGACCCCCAACTCAAGATCTGCCCGTTTTGACACCGACATTGGTGCTTTCATTGAGAGTTCCGCTGTTGGATCGCCGACAGGATCGATGGCTCGCTTGGTCATCAGCGACAACATCCTCATCAGGGATATCTTCGTCCCCAACCAACCCTTGGTATCCCGCAGTATCGATCTACGTGATGACACGGCCAGCCATCCCGACCAGGTCGGTAGCTTCGTCCCTGGGCAAAAGATCAGGTTCGGTGGCCTGGAGTACACCACCGACGCCCGGGGCAACCTGTCCCTAGCCGGGCTCACGGCCTCATCCGACGAGCCCGGAAACCCGGAAGCTTTAACTTCGGATCTCCTCCCCCTCTCTGTCTCTGGATCAACCCTCGCCCCGGACCTTGCTTCGAGCTCGGATCCGACCACAACGTCCGGAGGACGGGGCTCACCCCGGCCAAATATGCACCCTACTTTGGCGTGCCGGAGATCGACTTCGGAGGACCCCATGAGAGCAGCCCGGCCGGCCTCTCACTCTTAAGCAAGACGTTGGCCCGGATCCAAAGGATGAATAATACACATGGCCCGCCCCCGCCCTATACTCGGATGGGCTTTGAGGCTGGCCACCGGGAATTTTGCGTCCCACACACCACCCACTTGGTAGCCACTGTCGAGGACTTAACCGATATGTTGGACTACGCCTCTGAGGAGGCTGATGACATCGATGAAGATGTCGACAACATCCCTACTTCCACTGGACGGTGGACAACTACCTCCACCTACGATGTCTATATTTTAGACACCCCCAATACCACGGGGAAGGACGGTGAAGGCTCCCCCAGCGAGAACGACGATAACCGCGGTGAGGTGCCTCCCAAGCGTCAGCGCTAGCGCAAACGATCCAGGGGGCGCAAAGGAATGGAAAGCAATACGGTCACCGGAGAAGGTGATACCCCGGATAACATGCAAAATATAGACGACCCCGTCGCCCCTGAGCAACAGCTAGATGTCGTACAGTGACACGAGGATCGGTATAACTCCGAAGACCTCAACGACTCCGAAGATAGCAACTATCTTCCTTCCTCGGAAGATGAGGTCAGTCTCGGGACCGAAGATTTCATCGTCCCCGAAGACCCGCTGGATCAAGAACGGTTCAAGCGGCAGCTGATAGCTATCGCCCGGAGCCTGAAGAAGAAGCAACAACAAATAAAAGCCGAACAAGACACCCTCAACGACAGGTGGACAAAAGTCCTAGCAGCCGAAGAAGGGTTCGGCAATGACTGGCCGGATCAAAATAAAAGCTACCCGCAACGACGCCTGCTGCCACAATTTGATAACGAGGCCCCTGAGCCCGCACCCCCCAAGCGTACTCGGGACAACCAGCCAGACTACCCCCCTCGAGGAAGGGACAGAACGACTGGAAGGGCTGAAGATAGACCTACCCTCCCTCGTAGGAGAGGAACAGAGCCAATATATCCTGAGGACCCATACGACCTATGACATGGCCTGGACACTAGAGTAGGCCATACAAGATCCATCTATGGATCCAGAGGGCACAACCCCATTAGACGGGATGATTACCAAGATTGGCTCGACCGAAACAATAGAGTTCGGGAGGAACATCGTGTTCGGATGGCATCCAACCTCCGGAACAACGTAGTCCGAGTTTGGGGCGCCGCTCACCCATTGTGCTTCATAGACGAGGTGATGCGGCACCAGTTCCCCGAAGGGTTCAAACCAGTAAATATCGAACAATACGACGGGACAACAGACCTGACGGTGTGGATCGAAGATTTCCTTCTCCACATTCATATGGCTCAGGGAGACGATCTACACGCCATAAAATATTTGCCCTTAAAGCTTAAGGGACCAGCGCGACACTGGTTAAACAGCCTCCCCGAAAACTCCATCGGGAGCTGGGAAGAGCTCGAGGATGCTTTCTGAGCTAACTTCCAAGGCACTTATGTCCGGCCTCCGGACTCCGATGACTTAAGCCACGTCGTTCAACGGCCCAACGTGTCGGCCAGACAATTCTGGAACCGGTTCTTGACTAAGAAGAACCAAATCGTTGACTGTCCAGACACCGAGGCAATAGCCTCTTTCAGGCACAACATTCGGGATGAATGGCTAGCTCGACAGCTCGGCCAGGAGAGGCCGAGGACAATGTCGGCCCTAACCTCACTCATGACCCGCTTTTGCGTGGGCGAGGACAGCTGGCTCACTCGCCGAGACAGCAATCCCGGAGACCTCGGAACCTCTGAAGCCCAGGATGGAAACGAGAAACCACGGCGCAATAGGAACAAGCGCCAACACAATGGCGGTGATACTGAAGACACGGTCATTAATGCTGGATTCAGCAACTCCAAATCAGGAAATCAGAAGAACCCCACCAAAGGGAATAGGGATGGACCTAATCAGTTAGACAAGATCTTGGACAGGCCATGCCAGATCCACAACACTTTAGATAAGCCCACCAACCACACCAACTGTAATATTTGGGTGTTCAAACAGGCCGACAAACTAGCAGCCGAGGACCAAGGCAAGGGCCCCCGTAGTGAGTGTCGGGACCCCGATCCTAAGCCATAAGAATCTAGCATGTAACATTTCACATCACTTTGCAGCCTCACGCACGGTTATCTCCACGGCTGCCACCTTACCTGGACCGGGACCGTTTGTGCCTTTTGGCTCACGAATGTGAATATGTCGCTAGCATTCAAATGTCTAAGAACCCGGGTCGACATGACTAGTCGTAGAACCCAAGTGGCACATCCGTATAGGTACATGCATACATAACCCAACAATGCAGGTGTCGGTCATCAGCGTGTGTAGATGAGTCATAGCAAGCTACAAGGACTCCATTACGCCGTGAGACATTTCTGTCGTCAACTGTGCGTAGACGAGTCGTAGCAGGCTACATGGACTCCATTACACTGCGAGACATTTCCCCGAAGGGACAGACACAACAGCAAAAGGATACACGGCGGTCAATCAATGTGTCCGGAGCAGTAGCAAGCTACCAAGGCTCAGTGGAAGCACAAAGAGGCATTTCCCCATAAAGAGTACTACTAGAGGCACACAACTAGGTGTCGAATCCCATACATACCATTGCACGTCACACGTACGCACGACATGCCTGATATGCATAGATACAACTATGGCATCACAACATAACCATACAACAACACAACATTTATTATGTAAGGCTCATACCAATGCTGTCGGGACCCCGATCCTAAGCCATAAGAATCTAGAATGTAACACTTCACATCACTTTGCGGCCTCACGCACGGTTATCTCCACGGCTGCCACCTTACCTGGGCTGGGACCGTTTGCGTCTTTTGGCTCACGAATGAGAATATGTCGCTAGCATTCAAATGTCTAAGAACCCGGGTCGACATGACTAGTCGTAGAACCCAAGTGGCACATCCATATAGGGACAGGCATACATAACCCAACAATGCAAGTGTCGGTCATCAACGTGTGTAGACGAGTCATAGCAAGCTACAAGGACTCCATTACGCCGTGAGACATTTCTGTCGTCAACTGCGCGTATACGAGTCACAGCTGGCTACATGGACTCCATTACACTGCGAGACATTTCCCCGAAGGGACAGACACATTAGCAAAGAAGGATACACGCCGGTCAGTCAATGTGTCTGGAGCAGTAGCAAGCTACCAAGGCTCAGTGGAAGCACAAAGAGGCATTTCCGCATAAAGAGTACTACTAGAGGCACACAACTAGGTGTCGAATCCCATAAATACCGTTGCACATCACACGTACGCACGACATGCCCGATATGCATAGATACAACTATGGCATCACAACATAACCATACAACAACACAACATTTATTTAGAAGGCTCAGAAGAGCCTTACATAATATGTAAATACAAGTAGGGGTCACATGACCCGACACTCAAGTCATACAAGCAAAGTCATACAAGCCATGCGGAAGCTTAAAGCTGTCTGAGTACACACAAATGAAAGGTAAAAAGGCATAAAGCCTGACTATCTATAGCCCAACCCAGGGCATCAGATCGTAGCTGGGATACGAGCTACTCGGCGTCGTCGACGTCTAGGTAGAACCCACCAGATGGGTCCTGGTTCTCATCCGCAACAGTTATTAAGCAAACATGAGTACAAACGTACTCAGCAAGTCTTTAAATCAGACCTAGTCTATTCATGCTCATGTATCAACAAGGGGAGTAGTGGGGTTTATGCAGCAAGCCAGCTTTGACTCTTGGCTAACCTGTACTACGACTACTAGTTCTTTGAACAAGTTTTGAGATAGCGCACACGAGTCCACCAACACCACATCAATACTCAACCATGGATCGGCTCCCGTCACCTACGAGAGTGCCATCCACGGTACTCACATGTGTCTTGATACTTTTATGAGTAGCCATTAAATCGTCTATGACCAGCATAAGTTTCCAAGTTGTCCATATCCGAGGACGCGGCTATTCGAACAGATTCATACCCTGCAGGGGTGTACTTCTTCACACACGCTCTCGCCACTTATCGCTGAGTGCACATAAAAACAGGCACCTCGGCAACCTTCAAGCGGAAGCCCAGCGAGGGAGTCGACCACGACCGTCAATCACACAAGACCCTAGTCCAGGCTATCGCCTATTTGAGACTGAACCCGCACGGAAGTCCGGCCGAAGTTTCCGCTACGACCCCAAATGATGTGCGCAGGGTTCCCAAGCCCACCATCCGGATGACCCTTGGTACACCGTGCCACTGCCTACCGCGTCGTAGCCCACCCCTAGGGTCAGCACTACGCATGGCCTCCAGCATAGCTATAAACACCAGAAACTACTTGCAACTCCTGGACTGAGGACTAGGCGGTTGATAAGTCGAGAGAGCTTGGAGTGCCCGGAGCTCAATGTGTGGTAGTAACTAGTCTTGGATCACAAACACGGAACTCAGTTCCTAAGAACGGTCCCGATGAGACAACCCGCTATGTACTCCTACATAGCCTCTCATAGCTACCATTACCAAATCAGGTTCATCATTTAGTTCATGACATTAGAACAACAATGTTTCACTCCGGTTCATCACCCAGATGAATCACACCTGACACAACTCTAAGCATAGCAAGCATAGCAGGTAAAGCACATCAAGGCTCAAGCATCTACCAGGTATGCTAGGTTGCCTGGTTTAGCTATTTACTGTGACAATGACAGGTCCTGCAGAGGAATGGGTTCAACTACCGAAACAGGTAACAGTTGAATCGTATAGTCCTAATGCAATAAACGAGAGCAGGAGAGAGAGAGTGGGATGTTATCGGAATGATCAATGAGGTTGCTTGCCTTGCAGGTTGGCGGAGAGGTACTCTCCTTCAGGGGAATACTCGTGGGTATCGAATGGAGCAGAGCCTACCGCAACAGATATAAGGAACAATCAATACACGGCAAGTGCAACAATATGATGCATTATCATGACATGGCAGCATGATATGAATGAGCTAATGCACCTAGCATCAAGTTTAAATGAAGCTAATTTGAAACTAGGTTCAAATTCAACTCCAGGTGTTATGTCACCTATTGCACCTTATGCAAAATGTCAATGTTCTCCTATTTAGGTTGCTCTATCATGCATGATAATAACACCAATGGATTCTTTGGATTTTTCTGATAATTTTTCATATATAAATTATTTCAATCTGAGCTACAGATTAATTTCTATGAATTTTAGAAGTTTTATCCATTTTCTAGAATTATTATAAATCAGAAAATCATTATTGCGTCAGCATGACGTCAGCAGGTCAGCTGGGCGTTGCAAGGTCAAACCTGACCAGTGGGGTCCACTGGTCAGTGACACAGGCACTAACAGGATTTAAATTAACTTCTAATTACTAATTAATAGTGTTGGGCCCACTTTTAGTGGGTGATTAGGTTAATTAACTTATTTAATTAAATTAGTTCTAATCCAGATTTGACCAGGGGCTAGGCCGCACCTGTCGGTGACCCAGGGGGTCAACCCTGTGGTCAAAAGGGGTCGCGCTCGCTGGCGTTGAGCCGCCGGCGGCACCAGACACGGCAGAGGGGGTCGGAAACCCACCTCCGGCGACCAAAGCAACGGCGGAGAGCACCTACGAGACGAGCACGCGTGCACGCATCCATCGGAACACACCCCAGGGGCTGGGGTGGCCCGAATCATTGCCGACGACGACCTTGGCGGACGCCGAAACTCGGGCTCCGATCTAGTCGACGCCACGGCTAGCTAGGGAAGGAGACGGAGGCTCTTACGCGTTCCTGGAGTCCTCCTGCTCACGACTCTATGCTCAAGTTCGAGCTTCTAAGGCCGTGGCTATGGCAGCACCATCGCCGGCGGCGAGGAGCTCTCGGGCTCAGGCGGGTCGGCGGCTACGGCGACCAAATGGCTGCGGGAAGAAGGGTGATGGATCCAGGGGCTCACGGTAGGTGCGAAGACGTCGGGAGCGGGCTCGGGGGCGGCTTGTAGACAGCGAATCGAGGAGGAAGAAGAGCTCGAGGGCGTCGCTCCAGGGGCTCAGGCGATGCGTGGCTCGGCGGGGAGGCTGCTTGCGACGAGGCGGAGCTCGTGGAATAGCCGGAGGGGCGAGGGAGTGGCTGAGGGCGCGGCACTACGGCGGCGAGCACGAGCAGGGCTTGGCCATGGCGACAGAGTGAGGGGAGAGGGGCAGGGGCGAATGGGGAGAGGGACGGCAGCGGGGAGCTTATCCCCGACTCCTCGCTGGCCTGGGGACGCAGCCAGGCAGGGAGCTGCGTGGCTCATGGCCGGCGAGCCGTGGCTTCCTTCTCCTCTGCCTACTGGCAGAGGAAGAAGACAACAGGGGAGGAGCTGGTGGTGGGCTGGGCCACCATTGGACCAGGTAAGTGGCCCAGGTGAGCTTCTCTTTTCTATTTTTATCCTGTTTTCTATTTTCTGCTTTCTGCTTTAATTTGTTTGGGCACAAATCCCTAGCACAAAATTACTAAAGTATTTTATAGAATATAGTTTGAATATTTCCAACTTCCAAAAAATGTTTCAGCATTTTTGAATCCACAAAATATTTATAATGCTTTTATTGATTATTTTCAGAAGCTTTGTTGGATTAAATAAAATGCCAAATGTGTTGTAATAATAAAATGCACCTCTGAAATATTGTTGCCAATATTTATCAGACATGGTGCGCATTTTTGATGGGCATTTTGGATTCATTGAAAAACACAAGTATATGAATTGGTTTGATTTTGAGTGAGGGGCTAGGGTTTCTGTTAATCCCCATTTCAACTTAATGAAATTTAACATGATGCAACACACATGCTAGCACAAAGCAAGGGTAAACTAGGGATGTGATAGTGAGGACGACGACGAGTCCCACGGTCCGAACAACGGAGGACAGAAGAAATTCCCTCCTGAGGTAAAAACCGTGAACATGATCTATGTCATGCACATACCGAAGGAGGAAGCGCGCTCTCCGGGAGGTCTACATCGTCGAGCCCGTAGCTCCAAAATTTAACCCATGGTCAGCATGTCCGATCACTTTCCATCGGAGGGACCATCCGACCAGTATCCGTCATGGAGGATCGGAGGCCCTGGTTCTTAATCCCATCATCGATGTGTACCATCTGACTAGAGTCCTCATGGATGGAGGCAGTAGCCTCAGTCTGATTTATTCAGACACGGTAAAAAAGATGGGTATCAATCCGTCAAGAATCAAACCCAACAATACCACCTTTAATGGGGTCATCCCAAATGTAGAAGCCCGTTGCTCGGGCACCATAACGCTGGAAGTAGTGTTCGGTTCGCCCGACAACTTTCGCAGCAAAGACTTGATCTTCGACATCGTCCCTTTCTGCATCGGTTACCATGCCCTCCTCGGTCGTACAATGTTCGCTCGCTTCAATGCCGTTCCCCACTACGCATACATGAAGCTCAAGATGCCCGGACCCAAGGGCATCATCACGGTCAATGGCAACACGGAGCGCTCCCTCCGAACTGAGGAACACACAGCGGCCCTATCAGCCGAAATACAGGTCGTTAAGGAGGTGCCGAACTCCCAGCCCGTCGTCAAGAGAAAGGCGAGAAAGCGAGCCCCGGCTCTGTTTCAACTACCAGAGCCTTCCCACCGCCAAGATAAATAGGAACACGCCCCCACAGCAAGGCCCCGCTGGCCATAAGGTACGTACCCCGTAGGCACAATTTCGCGCTTAAAATACCATGGGCAGCTGTGGGGCCTCGCCAAGTGTTCGGCTAGACCGAGCTATGGTCAAATTCGTCTTTGAGCGACCAACACATACCACTACGGACCGATCAAGCATCAAGCTAACATGCAATGGCGACCTCTCAAGACCAAAGGTCCGCTCGTCGATTACCACCTCCTCTCATGGAGATCCACAACAAAGGCGCACACGTGCGGTAGGGCGCAGTAGGGATGTAAAACCACTCATAAAGAACCCTGTATCAACCTTTCCTCTGTAAAAGTTTATTTTATAATAAAGTATCCACAACAATTGCTTCAGCAGTACGGATTGTACGGTTCGACATCACGAGTGCATTGGAAAGTTAAAACCATTTTCGTCGGTGTTACCGCGATCATTTGTGTTGCATAGTCTTTTCTCCCCTCTCCGCTCTTCGATGCCGAAGCAACCTTGTTCGGAACAAATTTTATATGCAGCCGATTAATATACAGGGGGCTTGGCCACTGCAATCGCCCCAAAGCATAATCCCAACACCTTTTTTTATGTGTCCGGAAGTCTCGGATATTGGGTTATATGCATCGGTCCCGAATTATGTCTTGGGTCAATAGTTGGGTTGCCCGGCTCCTATGTTCGCCCTCTTATGTTCCGCACGTTCGGCTAGGAGGGTAAAGGGAAAACCACTGCGATTGTACTTCTAGCTCATCCGGTTAAGTACCTCAGTGGAGAAAGCCGAAAACTGACTGTCATAATAAGCGAGGACCGGTATGCGATCCGATGACAAGTGTCAAACTAAAAAACGTTGAAGGTTACGCCATGTCACACAAGGGGTTTGTGATCGCACAAATCAAGTGGTTATTGATGAGGTCACCTACCCTTGGTAGGGTCATGGACCTTACATCTGGAGGACACCTGGGGTCCTACAAGTTCATGAAAGTCTTCGGACTACTTTGGCATTCGGACGTACGTACCTGATAACCCACAAGTATAGGGGATCGCAACCGTTTTCGAGGGTAGAGTATTCAACCCAAATTTATAGATTCGACACAAGGGGAGCCAAAGAATATTTGAGAGTATTAGCAGTTGAGTTGTCAATTCAATCACACCTCGAGATTAAATATCTACAACAGAGTGATCAGTACCACAGTAGTATGATAGTTTGATAGCAGTAGCAACAGTAGAAGTGACAGTAACAGCGATAGCAATAGTTTGGTAGCAAGTGTAACAGTAGCAGTAGCAATAGTAACTCAGCAAGAACAATATGTGGAAAACTCGTAGGCACTTGATCGGTGAACTCGTTGGATGATATTCATCATATAACAGTCATAACCTAGGGCGACACAGAACTAGCTCCAGTTCATATATATAATGTAGGCATGTATTCCGTAAATAGTCATACGTGCTTATGGAAAAGAACTTGCATGACATCTTTTGTCCTACCCTCCCATGGCAGCGGGGTCCATAAGGAAACTAAGGGATATTAAGGCCTCCTTTTAATAGAGAACCGGAACAAAAAATTAACACATAGTGAATACATGAACTCTTCAAACTACGGTCATCACTGGAAAGTATCCCGGCTATTGTCACTCCGGGGTTTACGGATCATAACACGTAATGGGTGCGTATGACTAGCAAGATCGGATCAAGAACATAGATATAATGGTGATAACATAAACGGTTCAGATCTGAAATCATGGCACTCGGGCCCTGATACGTCTTCGTCGTATCTATAATTTTTGATTGTTTCATGCCAATATTCTACAACTTTCATATACTTTTGGCAACTTTTTATACTATTTTTGGGACTAACATATTGATCCAATGCCTAGTGCCAGTTCATGCTTGTTGCATGTTTTTTGTTTCGCAGAAAATCCATATCAAACGAAGTCCAAACGGGGTAAAAACTTACGGAGATTTTTTTTGGAATATATGTGAATTTTGGGAAGTGGAATCAACAGAAGGCGGTGCCCGAGGGCCCCCCAAGCCATAGGGGCGCGCCCTGGGGGGTAGGGCGCACCAGGGTGTCTTGTGGTCACCCCGTAAGGCGGTTGGTGCCCTTCTTTCGCCGCAGGAAAGCTCATATCCGGGTAAAAATCGTGTTAAAATTTCAGCCCAATCGGAGTTACAGATCTCCGGGAATTTAAGAAACGGTGAAAGGCCAGAATCTGGGAAGGCAGAAACAGAAGGAAACAGAGAGAGAGATCCAATCTCGGAGGGGCTCCCGCCCCTCCGCTGCCATGGAGGCCATGGACTAGAGGGGAAACCCTTCTCCCATCTAGGGAGAAGGACAAGGAAGAATAAGAAGGAGGGGGGCTCTCTCCACCTCTCTCCCGGTGGCGCCGGAACGCCGCCGGGGCCATCATCGTGACGGCGATCTACACCAACAACTTCGCCGCCGTCATCACCAACTCTCTCCCCCTCTATGCAGCGGTTCAACACCTCTTCTCCCCGCTGTAATCTCTACTTAAACATGGTGCTCAACGCTATATATTATTTCCCAATGATGTATGGCTATCCTATGATGTTTGAGTAGATCCGTTTTGTCCTATGGGTTGATTGATGATCATGATTGGTTTGAGTTGCATGTTTTATTATTGGTGCTGTCCTATGGTGCTCTCCGTGTCGCGCAAGCGTGAGGGATCCCCGCTGTAGGGTTTGCAATATGTTCATGATTCGCTTATGGTGGGTGGCGTGAGTGACAGAAGCACAGACCCGAGTAAGTAGGCTGTCTGCGTATGGGAATAAAGAGGACTTGATACCTTATAATGCTATGGTTGGGTTTTACCTTAATGATCTTTAGTAGTTGCGGATGCTTGCTAGAGTTCCAATCATAAGTGCATATGATCCAAGTAGAGAAAGTATGTTAGCTTATGCCTCTCCCTCATATAAAATTGCAATAATGATTACCGGTCTAGTTATCGATTGCCTAGGGACAAATAACTTTCTTCTGACAAAAAGCTCTCTACTAAGACTAACTTAGTTGTTTCTTTATCTAAGCAGCCCCTAGTTTTTATTTACGTGCTCTTTATTATCTTGCAAACCTATCCTATCACACCTACAAAGTACTTCTAGTTTCATACTTGTTCTAGGTAAAGCGAACGTTAAGCGTGCGTAGAGTTGTATCGGTGGTCGATAGAACTTGAGGGAATATTTGTTCTACCTTTAGCTCCTCGTTGGGTTCGACACTCTTACTTATCGAGAAAGGCTACAATTGATCCCATATACTTGGGGGTTATCAAGACCTTTTTCTGGCGCCGTTTCCGGGGAGCAATAGCGTGGGGTGAATATTCTCGTGTGTGCTTGTTTGCTTTATCACTAAGTAATTTTTATTTTTCTGTTATTAACTTGTTTTATATCTTTAGATATGGGTAGGAAATGCAAAATACCAAAAAAATTAGATGTACTTGCTGCTCCAAAAGTTGATGAACCACTAGTGTTCCGTACCACCGAAGAATATTACTTGGGTCATCTTCGATCCACTTGTGCTCGTGCTGAAAACCCAACTAGCTTAGTTGAGGGAAAATCATTAAATGAGCATGCTCATTATGTGTGACACCGCATATCTCAAAAAGGGAAACTCTTGTGGCATCAAAATAATACTTTGTGTTGCTATGCTTGGAATCTATGTGAAATTTATGACTTTACTTGTTGCTCTAAAGAAGCTAAAAAACACCTTCCCTACCAATGTGTGTTTAATGATAATGAAATATTATCCTCTTATGTCAAGGAGGCCTATTGCTATAATGATGTTGAACAAATTGAATAATTTGTTGCTTTTAAGGGTGCCTATGAAATTGCTTCTTTCATTGAAAAGTATGATGCTACTCTCTACAAATCTGAAAATTTTGTCATACTTAAATATTGCTGTGAAAACTATGCTTCTAATGCTTATATTAAAGAATTTATTGAAAGAATGACCGCTGCCTTGGAAGAGACTAATATTTTGTAGGAACCTATGGAAGAGGAAGTTGCTGAAATTGTGAACTCATTAGATGAAAAAGATGAGGAGGAGAGCGAAGAACAAAAGGAGGAAGAGCGGATTAGCTACCCGTGCCCACCTTCTAATGAGAGTAACTCTTCAACTCATACATTGTTTAATTACCCTTCGCTCATACCGAAGGATGAATGCTATGATGATTGCCATGATCCCTTGGATTTGTTTGAAATATCCCTTTTTGATGAACTTGATGCTTGCTATGCTTGTGGCCACGATGCCAATATGAATTATGCTTATGGAGATGAACTTGCTATAGTTCCTTATGTTAAGAATGAAATTGTTGCTATTGCACCCACGCATGATAGTCCTATTATCTTTTTGAATTCTCCCAACTACACTATATCGGAGAAGTTTGCGCTTATTAAGGATTATATTGATGGGTTGTGTTTTACCATTACACATGATGATTTTGATGAGTATAATATGCATGTGCTTGCTGCTCCTACTTGCAATTATTATGAGAGAGGAACTACATCTCCACCTCTCTATGTTTCCAATATGATAAAATTGCAAGAAACTGCTTATGCTATGTATTGGCCTTTACTTGATGTGCATGAATTGTTCTTTTATGATATGCCAATGCATAGGAAGAGAGTTAGACTTCGTTGTTGCATGATATATGTTAATTTGTGCTCACTACTAAATTACAATTCATTGTTAATTAAAATTGGCTTTGATATACCTTGGGATCCGGGTGGATCAATTACTTGAGCACTTTATGCCTAGCTTAATGGCTTTAAAGAAAGCGATGCCAGGGAGACAACCCGGAAATTTTAGAGAGTCATTTTATTCTGTTGTGTGCTTTTATATAGTTTAAAAACAAAAAAATAAAGAGGGGAACCTAAAACTTTTTCAAAAAGAAAAGTGAAAGTGAGAGAGACGAGCATTGTTAAAATGGGAGCATGCCTTGAACTTTGTTCATGCCCATGGAAACCTTGTGAATCTTAATTACAGAAACTTTTCAACAAAAATAATTATCCCCTTGTATAAATCCATTGTATTATAAAAATAATGTGCCAAGATTTGCCTTTAGGATGATTAGATTGCTTGTTTGGTGTGTGCAGTGAAAAAACAGAAACTTTGGCTGTAGTGCGTGAATTTACATTTTTTAATGGAGTGTCAAAGGTTTCTGAAATTTTTACAAAGTACTGCTATGCAAATGTTTTATTTTTTCCTAATTTTTCAGAATTTTTAGAGTTACAGAAGTATAGTGAATGTTCATATTGCTTCAGACTGTTCTGTTTAAGACAGATTATGTTTTTGATCCATTGTTTTGCTTGTTTTGATGAAACTACCAATTGTATCGGTGGTATAAGCCATAAAGAAGTTATAATACAGTAGCTACAATGCAAAAATAAAATGTGAATGGGTTTGCAACAGTACTTAAAGTGGTAATTTCCTTTATTATACTAACGGATCTCACGAGGGTTTTGTTAAGTTTTGTGTGATTGAAGTTTTCAAGTTTTCGGTGAGATCACGATGGATGAAAGAATAAGGAGTGGAAAGGGACTAAGCTTGGGGATGCCCGAGGCACCCCAAGGTAATATTCAAGGACTCCCAAGAAACTAAGCTTGGGGATGCCCCGGAAGGCATCCCCTCTTTCTTCTAACAACCATCGGTAATGTTACTTGGAGCTATTTTTTTATTCGTCACATGATATGCGTAAATCTTGGAGCGTCGTGTGCTTTTTATTTTTCTTTTAATAATGCACCATGCTGGTATGAGAAAGTCCTTGGTTGATTTATAGAAGGCTCTTTGCACCTCACTTATATCTTTTGAGTATGGCTTTATAGAATGCTTCATGTGCTTCACTTATATAATTTGAAGTTTGGATTACCTGTTTCTCTACACATAGAAAACCGCCATTTGTAGAATGCTCTTTTGCTTCAATTATATTTGTTAGAGCGTGGGCATATCTTTTGTAGAAAGAATTAAACTCTCATGCTTCACTTATATCTATTTAGAGAGTTAACAGGAGTTGGTCATTCACATGGTTAGTCATAAAATCCTACATAAAACTTGTAGATCACTGAATATGATATGTTTGATTCCTTGCAATAGTTTTGCGATATAAAGATGGTGATACTAGAGTCATGCTAGTGAGTAATTGTGGATTGGTAGAAATACTTGTGTTAAAGTCTGTGATTCCCGTAGCATGCACGTATGGTGAACCGTTATGTGATGAAGTCGGAGCATGATTTATTTATTGATTGTCATCCTTTGTGTGGAGGTCGGGGTTGCGCGATGGTTAACTCCTACCAACCCTTCCCCTAGGAGCATGCGTGTAGTACCTTGTTTCGATGACTAATAAATTTTTGCAATAAGTATGTGAGTTCTTTATGACTAATGTTGAGTCCATGGATTATACGCACTCTCACCCTTCCACCATTGCTAGCCTCTCTAGTACCGCGCAACTCTCGCCGGTGCATTACACCCACCATATACCTTCCTCAAAACAGCCACCATACCTATCTATTATGGCATTTCCATAGCCATTCCGAGATATATTGCCATGCAACTTCCACCGTTCCGTTTATTATGACACGCACCATCATTGTCATATTGCTTTGCATGATCGTAAGATAGCTAGCATGATGTTTTCATGGCTTGTCCATTTTTTGATGTCATTGCTACGCTAGATCATTGCACATCCCGGTACACCGCCGGAGGCATTCATATAGAGTCATATTTTGTTCTAGTATCGAGTTGTAAGTAAATAAAAATGTGATGATCATCATTATTAGAGCATTGTCCCATGCGAGGAAAGGATGATGGAAGCTATGATTCCCTCACAAGTTGGGATGAGTCTCCGGACTTTACAAAAAAATAAAAGAGGCCAAAGAAGCCCAAATAAAAAAAGAGGCCAAAGAAGCCCACCAAAAAAACAAACAAAAAAAACAAAAAAAAAAATGAGAGAAAAGAGAGAAGGGGCAATGCTACTATTCCTTTTTCCACACTTGTGCTTCAAAGTAGCACCATGATCTTCATGATAGAGAGTCTCCTATATTGTCACTTTCATATACTAGTGGGAATTTTTCATTATAAAACTTGGCTTGTATATTCCAATGATGGGCTTCCTCAAATTGCCCTAGGTCTTCGTGAGCAGGCAAGTTGGATGCACACCCACTTAGTTTTCAGTTTGAGCTTTCATACACATATAGCTCTAGTGCATCCGTTGCATGGCAATCCCTACTCACTTGCATCGATATCGATTGATGGGCATATCCATAGCCCATTAATTTGCCTAGTTGATGTGAGACTATCTCCTTCTTTTTGTCTTCTCCACAATCTCCACCATATTCTATTCCACCTATAGTGCTATATCCATGGCTCACGCTCATGTATTGCGTGAAAGTTGAAAAAGTTTGAGAATACTAAAGTATTAAACAATTGCTTGGCTAAAACCGGGGTTGTGCATGATTTAATACTTTGTGTGATGAAGATGGAGCATAGCCAGACTATATGATTTTGTAGGGATAACTTTCTTTTAGCCATGATATTTTGAGAAGACATGATTGCTTTATTAGTATGCTTGAAGTATTATTGTCCTAATGTCAAATGATAGACTATTGCTTTGAATCACTCGTGTCTCATTATTCATACCATGATTAGATTATATGATCAAGATTATGCTAGGTAGCATTCCACATCAAAAATTATCTTTTTTATCATTTACCTACTTGAGGACGAGCAGGAATTAAGCTTGGGGATGCTGATACGTCTCCGTCGTATCTATAATTTTTGATTGTTTCATGCCAATATTCTACAACTTTCATATACTTTTGGCAACTTTTTATACTATTTTTGGGACTAACATATTGATCTAGTGCCCAGTGCCAGTTCCTGTTTGTTGCATGTTTTTTGTTTCGCAGAAAATCCATATCAAACGAAGTCCAAACGGGATAAAACCTTACGGAGATTTTTTTGGAATATATGTGAATTTTGGGAAGTGGAATCAACAGAAGGCGGTGCCCGAGGGGCCCACAAGCCATAGGGGCGAGCCCTGGGGGGTAGGGTGCGCCAGGGTGGCTTGTGGTCACCCCGTAAGGAGGTTGGTGCCCTTCTTTCGTCGCAAGAAAGATAATATCCGGATAAAAATCTTGTTAAAATTTCAGCCCAATCAGAGTTACGGATCTCCAGGAATTTAAGAAACGGTGAAAGGCCAGAATCTGGGAAGGCAGAAACAGAAGGAAACATAGAGAGAGATCCAATCTCGGAGGGGCTCCCGCCCCTCCGCCGCCATGGAGGCCGTGGACCAGAGGGGAAACCCTTCTCCCATCTAGGGGGAAGGACAAGGAAGAAGAAGAAGGAGGGGGGCTCTCTCCCCCTCTCTCCCGGTGGCGCCGGAACGCCGCCGGAGCCATCATCGTGACGGCGATCTACACCAACAACTTCGCCGCCGTCATCACCAACTCTCTCCCCCTCTATGCAGCGGTTCAACACCTCTTCTCCCCGCTGTAATCTCTACTTAAACATGGTGCTCAACGCTATATATTATTTCCCAATGATGTATGGCTATCCTATGATGTTTGAGTAGATCCGTTTTGTCCTATGGGTTGATTGATGATCATGATTAGTTTGAGTTGCATGTTTTATTATTGGTGCTGTCCTATGGTGCTCTCCGTGTCGCGCAAGCGTGAGGGATCCCCGCTATAGGGTTTGCAATATGTTCATGATTCGCTTATGGTGGGTGGCGTGAGTGACAGAAGCACGGACCCGAGTAAGTAGGTTTTTGCGTATGGGAATAAAGAGGACTTGATACCTTATAATGCTATGGTTGGGTTTTACCTTAATGATCTTTAGTAGTTGCAGATGCTTGCTAGAGTTCCAATCATAAGTGCATATGATCCAAGTAGAGAAAGTATGTTAGCTTATGCCTCTCCCTCATATAAAATTGCAATAATGATTACCGGTCTAGTTATCGATTGCCTAGGGACAAATAAATTTCTTGTGACAAAAAGCTCTCTACTAAGACTAACTTAGTTGTTTGTTTATCTAAGCAGCCCCTAGTTTTTATTTACGTGCTCTTTATTATCTTGCATACCTATCCTATCACACCTACAAAGTACTTCTAGTTTCATACTTGTTCTAGGTAAAGCTAACGTTAAGCGTGCGTAGAGTTGTATCGGTGGTCGATAGAACTTGAGGGAATATTTGTTCTACCTTTAGCTCCTCATTGGGTTCGACACTCTGACTTATCGAGAAAGGCTACAATTGATCCCCTATACTTGTGGGTTATCAGGCCCTAGTGACAAGCATTAAGCATGGCAAAGTCATAGCAACATCAATCTCAGAACATAGTGCATACTAGGGATCAAGCCCTAACAAAACTAACTCGATTACATGATGAATCTCATCCAACTCCTCACCGACCAGCAAGCCTACGAAGATATTACTCACTCCCATTGGCGAGCATCATGGAATTAGCGATGGAGAAGGATTGATGATGACGAAGACCGAAGATTCCCCTCTTGGGAGCCCCAAACGGGCTCCAGATCTGGCCTCCCGATGAACAACAGGAGGTGGCGGCGGCTCCATATCGTAAAACTTGAGGAAACTTCCTCTCTGAATTTTCTCTCCGAAAATAGGATTTTATAGCGTTGGAATTAGGGTCAGTGGGGCCCCGAGGTGGGCACAACCCACCAGGGCGCGCCTTGAGGGGGTGTCGCTCTCGTGCCCAGCCAGGGCTCCCCCTCCGGTGGTTCTTGACTCCAGTATTTTTTATTTATTGTAAAATAAGTCTCCAAAAAGTTTCCTCTAGTTCCGAGAACTTTTATTTCTGCACAAAAACAACACCATGGTAGTTCTGCTGAAAACAGCGTCAGTCCGGGTTAGTTTCATTCAAATCATGCAAATTGGAGTCCAAAACAAAAGCAAAAGCGTGAGGAAAAGTAGATACGTTGGAGGCGTATCAACTCCCCCAAGCTTAACCCATTGCTTGTCCTCAAGCAATTTTGTTTTCTATTCTTCTTAGTCAAATAAAATAAAATGCCATGTTTATCCTGTTTTCTGTTTCCTCCGTGCAATAAAATAAAAAGAATGACCCAAAAATAAAAGTTCTCAGAATGTCCTGAAAATTTGATACGTTTTTTCTGAAAATTTCTGAATTTCTAGTGCAAATAACATCAGAGGGGGGGGGGGTGCACCTGGTGCCCACAAGACACCAGGGCGCACCAGCAACCCCAGGCGTGCCCTAGTGGGTTGTGGCCCCCACGTGGGTCCCCTCACTTATCCCTTTATCCCATGTCATCCCTACCTCCAGAAAAATCACCATTGCTCTCACTCCCGTGTTCTTGCTCACAAACCCGCAGATTTCGATCTCTTTGCTCGAAGCTCCGTTTCCAAAACTGTTTTGGGGGATTGCTACTTGGTATGTGACTCCTCCATTGATCCAATTAGTTTTTGATTTAGTGGGTTATTTTTAGAATAATTATCTACTCTTGGTGCTGCTGTAGATGAGCTTGCATTTTGAATTCATAGAGTTCTAAGTAGTTTGAATGCTTGATATGGCCTCTATGCATCCTTAGGAGTAATTGATATCAATCTTACGGAGTTTTGTTGATAAAAATTTTGTAGACTAAATTTTTCAGAATTTGTATTATAGGAATAAGATGGATTTCGTTAGGAAGTTTTCCTCCAAGAAAAATGCCAAAGGAGTCATTGGGGAATCATCGGACAATGACCTCCACACTCCGAGAACGGTACAGGTGCGGCCGTGCGAATGGCCGCATGATGCCTTCCTGGAGGAGGCCGGGTTCCATCAAGAGTTTTCCCAATTCATTGCAAATGCTGGGATGACCAGGTTCCTCGCAGCTAAGTGTGACCAACATCACATCCTTACGAATTCCTTTGTGCAAAGTTTTCATTTTCTGAGTAGGAATAACCCTCCTGAGGTGCAGTTTGAGCTATACGTTGAAACTCACAAGATACCGCTCACTGACTTTTGTGACATATGCTTGATCCCTTCTGATGGGGAATTAAGAGAACATAGACCAGGGGAGTTTGAGGACTTTCTCCTTACTTTAACACTGGGTGAAGATAGAGGCATGTCAAAAGCCACTGCTACCAGTTTGCAGTTTCCTTCTGTGCACTACTTTACTTTATTCATCGCGAAGTGTTTAACCGCTAGGGAGAAGGTTGGCGCACTCAGTGCTCCCGACTTCGCCATTTTACGCCGTGCATTGCACAATGATCACACCTTTTGCATGGGGGCTATTATTGCATGTCGCTTACACCTTAAAATGACTAAGGGAAAGATACATGGTGGTATTTATGCTACTCGCTTAGCGAGTGATGACCCACAAGTATAGGGGATTAATCGTAGTCCTTTCGATAAGTAAGAGTGTCGAACCCAATGAGGAGCAGAAGGAAATGACAAGCGGTTTTCACCAAGGTAATTTCTGCAAGCACTGAAATTGTAGGTAACAGATAGTTTGATAGCAAGATAATTGGTAACGAGCAAGTAACGGTAACGGTAAATAAGGTGCAGCAAGGTAGCCCAATCCTTTTGTGGCAAAGGACAGGCCGGAACAATCTCTAGTAATAAGCAAAGTGTTCTTGAGGGTACACGGGAATTTCATCTAGTCACTTTTATCACGTTGGTTTGATTCGTGTTCGCTACTTTGATAATTTGATATGTGGGTGGACCGGTGCTTGGGTGTTGTTCTTACTTGAACAACCTCCCACTTATGATTAACCCCCTCGCAAGCATCCACAACTACGAGAAAAGTATTAAGATAAAATCTAACCATAGCATTAAACGTTTGGATCCAAATCAACCCCTTACGAAGCAGCGCATAAACTAGGGTTTAAGCTTCTGTCACTCTAGCAACCCATCATCCAATAACCACTCCACAATGCATTCCCTTAGGCCCATGAATGGTGAAGTGTCATGTAGTCAACGTTCACATGACACCACTAAGGGAATCACAACATACATATCATCAAAATATCGAACACATATCAAATTCACATGATTACTTGCAACATGACTTCTCCCGTGACCTCAAGAACAAAGGTAACTACTCACAAATAATAATCATGCTCAAGATCAGAGGGGTATTGAATAGCATAATGGATCTGAACATATAATCTTCCACCAAAAAAACATATAGTAATCAACTACGCAAGGTAATCAACACTACTAGTCACCCACATGTACCAATCTGAGGTTCCGGTACAAAGATTGAACACAAGAGATGAACTAGGGTTGGAGAGCAGATGGTGCTGTTGAAGATGTTGATGAAGATTGGCCTCCCAAAGATGAGAGGGGTGTTGGTGATGACGATAGCTTGATTTCCCCCTTCGGGAGGGAAGTTCCCCCGGCGGAATCGCTCCGCCGGAGGGCAAAAGTGCTCCTGCCCAAGTTCCGCCTCGAGGCGGCGGCGCTTCGGCCCGAAAGTCCTCCTCTTATTTTTTCTAGGTTAAAAGTGAATTTATACCAGAAGATGGGCACCGGAGGTGGGCCGAGGAGGGCACAACCCACCAGGGCGCGCCCAGGGGGGCTGACGCGCCCTGGTGTCTTGTGCCCACCAGGGTGGGCCCCTCCGGTAGTTTTTTTGCTGCAGTAATTTTTATTTATTCCAAAAATAATCTCCGTAAAATTTCAGCTTCATTGGAGTTGTGCAGAATAGGCATCTCTGATGTGCTTTTCTGGGGTCCAGAATTCCAGCTGCCGGTATTCTCCCTCTTTATGTACACCTTGCATATTATGAGAGAAAAGGCATTAGAATCACTCCCTAAAGCATTATTATTCAACAAAACATAATAAATAATAGTAGGAAATCATGATGAAAAATGGACGTATCAACTCCCCCAAGCTTATACCTCGCTTGTCCTCCAGCGAAAACCGATATTGAAAAGCATGTCCACATGGTTTGAGAGAGAGGAGTCGATAAAAACAAAATACGGACATAGTAGCTGTCGGATTTCGGGCTCCGCAAAACCCTAAGGAGTTCGAACCCAGGGGCGTGTGCGAAGATTCCCCAACAGCTTCACCCCCTCCAAGCTCACAACACGATAACCCCGCACGAAGGCGAGCAAGAAGATGGCACACGAGAGTTTACCCAGGTTCGGGCCGCTGCGAAGCGTAAAACCCTACTCCTGCTTTTGGTGGATTGCCTCACGAGGAGGTTTGTGGATGAACTAGTATAGTGGTGAGTTGCGTCGCAAGTGCGTTGGTTCTCCCCCCTTCCACTGAGCAGCCTAGCCTCCATTTATAGCGGCCCGGGTCCTCTTCCCTTATCGCAATGGCGACAAGGGATCCCACAACGGCCAAATTCAAAGGGGGACAGGAGGTACACCCTATCCTGACGAAAGGTGGTCTTTGCGTGCAAAGTAGTCGGTGGTGATGCAGAAGTGGGCTCGGTGATGACGTCTGTTCTACGGTGTTTGGGGTCTTGGTCTTGTTGCACCAGAAGGGAAACCTTTGGGGGCACTTTGGAAACCTGCGCTCGTCCTTGTCTCCTTTGCACCGAAGAGGAAACTGTCCCCTCTGGCGCGCTGACGCTCGTCTGACCTGACTGGTGTCAACCTTGACCTCCTGAGGCCTAGCGTGCATAGAGATCTCCGCCGCTCGGAAGGAGGCTTGGGGAGGCCTAACCCCCTGCGGGTCTTGGCGCTGTTTCCCTCGCGAGCTCGGGGTCTCGCGAGGGCCTTGTGTTGCGCGAGGCCGCGCTGGGCCGTACTCGGTCGTCAAGGTGGGCCATGCCCTGGGCCGCAGGCAGGCAAGTCTGGGTACCCCGGTATCCAGAACGCCGACAGTAGCCCCCGGGCCCGAGGCGCGCTCGAGCTAGCTTCGGGGTGAATCCACGGAGGATGGCCCGAAGCGCCGTGGGCCCCAATCGCCTACGGGCCCGACTTGACGCGTGGCGCACCATGAGACGTGGGCGTCTCGGCTCCCTGAAGACGTCGGGAACCGCCCTGAGTCGGGCTGACGCGAGGCCTGCGCACCTCCTTGGCCATCATTGCTCTTCTTTGAATGCTCCTGACCCCTTGCATCCTCCCCCGCCTCGGGCCACGCGGATGTGATCCGACGGGGGCAGGGGGAGCGACTTGAGGCAGGATAGCACTCCGGTCGAGTCTGGCACGCGCCGCTCGAGGTGCCTGGCGACTCCACTTCCCACGACGCCCCGCGCGCAGCGGTTGCGCATATAAACCCGCCCCGCTCGGGGGGCCTTGCCAACTTGACGCGCCCTCTCACTTCTCTTCCTTCCAAGTTATCTTCCTTGTCCTCCTCCTTCTCTTTGCTCCTCCATGGCGTCCGGTGGAAGCGCGGCAGGCACGGGGGAGCGCTCGGAGCCCCCGGCTCCACCGGCGGCCCCCGGAGGCAGTGGCGGGGGACCCTCAAGGCCGGTCCAAGCCCGCCGGCGCTGGGCCATTATTGACGAGTAAGTGCCTCATCATCCGCTTTCTTCTCTTGTAATCGCATCTGCCGCGCCGGTCTTCATCGTTCCTTCCTCCCAGGGCGCCCGCGCCCAAGAGGCGCAGGCTTGACGAGCTTCAGGAGGAGGCGGATGCGCTGAGGGTTCAGCTGGCGAACGCCGAGGCCGCCCTCCAGGCCGCGCTTAGGGGTGAGGCAGAGGCTCAGGCGGAGCTGGAGTCGCTCCAGACCCAGGTCAAAGGGGCCGTCGATGCCATGCAGGCCGCCCAGGATGAGGCGGCCCATGCGAAGATGCTGGAGGCGCAGCGCGCCAAGCAGTATCTGGACATCGCCCACCGCGCGGTCGGCGCGGTGAGCCGATTCGTCGGGGAAGCCCCCGCGTTGCCGTGCGCGCACGGTGACGGGGGCTACCTCAACTTCTTCGGCAAGGTGGTGGAGGTGCTGGAGACTGGAGTCTCCCGGGTGGACGAGGACAATGTGCCCAGCGGGCGCGACCTCCTGGACCTCGCACTGACACGCGTCTTCTGCAACCTTCGCCGCTTCGCCCCGGAGCTCGATCTCCTCCGCGCCATGGAGCCGGTGCCCGAGGAGCTCCAGAGGCCCCTCAGGGACGAGGTGCGCCCGCACGTGGAGTCCTTGGTGGAGCGGTTCGTCCTGGAGCCTCTCTCCGACGAGGGTGATGACTCCGGCGCCGCGGCGGGTGACAGTCCGGATGGCGGTAGCGGCTCCTCCGCATAGGCTTCCCTTGTTTTCTCTTCCTGGTCTTGTCATGTTAAGCAACATTCGGCCCCTGAGGGCGTTAACTTTTGTGTTTTACCTTTGCCTTCCTCCTTCCCTTCCTCTTTTTAGCTGTCGATTGCCTGTTTTGTATGGTGTGGTCTTGCCTCCTCCTCGAGGCCTTGTGTTGTGGCCGACGCGGCTCAGCGCCCCCTGAGGGGGAGCGTGCCGCCTCCGAGGCCAGGATCTTAGCGACGTTGCCGCGAGTGACCGGATTCCTTCCCTCGCGCTGCCCTTCCTTGCTCCTGGGACCGCAAGAATCCTGGTGGGAATATGCAGCGGGCCGTAGTACCTGCGTCATCATGTTAGCGCACACTCCCATTGCCCGGTATTTGGGCTATCATCTGATCAAAAGGTCCTTGCTCCCTTAGGTGGGTATACTTAGCTCATCGGGTCGTGGCGAGCTTGAGCATCGCGAGGCGTAGCTGGGGCGTCCAGAGAGGTCGAGGTTCCCACCAGGGGGGCCTCTTCAGTGTGTGCAGAATGGTTCGGGAGCCCTTACGGCGCTCTGCGTCGACGGGGCCCGACCCCGAGCAGACCTCAACCACCGTTGGGGCATCCGGATCACCAGGACGAGACCAAAGGGGCGAGGCCTCGGCCGCCATTGGGCGTCCGGATCACCAGGAAGAGACCAAGGGGCGCGGAGCTACGTGGTCGGTGAGGTTCCCGAGGCGCGTTGCTCGGGATCCCCCCTTGACGCTCAAGCGGCGCTCCGCGTCGGTAGGGCCCGATCCCGAGCAGACCTCGACCGCCGTTGGGGCGTCTGGATCACCGGACGAGACCAAAGAGGCGAGGCCTCGCCCACCATTGGGGCGTCCGGATCACCAGGACGAGACCAAGGGGCGCGGAGCTACGCGATCGGTGAGGCTCCTGAGGCGCGTTGCTCAGGAGTCCCCCTTGACGCTCAAGTGACTTCCTTACCTTCCCGCGGGCTGCCGCACTGGGAGGCGCTTGGGCCTCCCGAGGTTCCGTGATGCCATGCCGGGCCGCGGCCGAAGCACCCGAGCGGGAGTCGACCGCTTAAGCAATGAGTGCCCCCGAGGGGGACAGGTCCTTGCCGGCCTGCTCCGAAAAGCCACGAGGAGAGGCCAAAGTGTGTGGGCCCCGGCCAGGTACCGATTCAGAGAAAAGAGATTTTAAGACTGGAAAAAGAAATCGCGAAGAGAAAAATTCCCGCCCCTTTTTCAAATAGAGTTGCGAAATCTTCAAACTTCATGTCAAAGAGTGGCAATACGAACACAAAAAGAAGCAAGCAACAGCTGCGTCCGGCACCTAGGCTAGTCTTCACCTGCGTCTTCCCCCAGCGCGGAGCGTAGGGCATCCACGTTGTGTGGGCATAGTCATTGGAGGACAGTGTTGTCCGCCAGCGCGGAGCATGGGGCTTCCACTTGGGCGTGGGAGGGAACCCCTCCGCGTCCTCTGGGGGCTACGGGCGTATACAACCCACTCATTATTACGTGAGAGTGTCACGGCCGAAGATAGCTGGGCAAGCCCCCAGGCGCACGGCCCAGGTGCTCCCAACTCGGTTAAGAGCCATCCCACGCATTACTGCGCGGTTGCGCGCCTTTAGAGCCCAAACCTGAGTGCATTGCTCCCCACGTAGCCGCGGGATTGCGCTCCCGCAGCCCAAACATGAGCGCAGTGCACCCAGCGCGGCTGCAGAGGTGTTGTGTTGGTGAAGCCGCCTCGTGAGGCATCATGGCGCCGGCCGGACCTCGGCTTGCGGGCCTCATGAGGCCCTCCCCTCCGGAGGGCCGTGACGGCGCTCCCGTTGCCGCGGGTGGCCCGCGCTGCTCGTACCTTGCCGATCCTCCCAGGCGGTCGCTCCTGGGGTCCTGGGCTCAGCTGTGCGCTGCTTGCTCGTGGGGGCGGCGACTACGTCGCGCCCCTGCGCTTCCCAGAACGCCCCCCCTCTCCCCTGCTTGCGTAAACCTGGACTGGTGCTCCCTCCGTGGAAGCCCCCATGCCTGGCTTGGGGAGAGCGTCCGGGACATCTCCCTATTCCGGGAGGGTGCTGGCACCTGCAGAGGGCGCCTGATCCTCCGCGCCCTCCGCAGGTATGACGTAGCTCGGAACGTATGCCTCCGTATAGAGGCTTTGGCCCCCTCCCGAGTCGTCTCCGCGCGCACCGAGGGCAGTCTCTCCGGGTGGCGCGATGACACCATCCTGGGCGCGCGGGCCACAGACCCTCCTGCGGCGGGCCTCCGCCCGAAGTTGCCTACCTCTGCCGCCACCGTGGGGTGGGCCGCGCGTGTCTTGGCATGAGTTGCCTCCTTGGTTATCCATCGCGCCTCCATTACGGTTACCTGCCTGGCCGGAGGCCTGAGCCGCCTGCTCCCTGCGCCAGTTGGTGCGCTCCCGCCGGGACGAGCCAGGCTGCTGATGATCCATTTGGGTATGGGTGCGCACGTCGAGGTGCGCACGGGGCGCCCCAGCACCTCCTTCGAAGGCACTACTGGCGGGACCGGGCGGCGCTCCGAAGCCGGTCACCGGGATCCGGAGAAGGAGAAGTACGACGTGTGGCGGGCCCCGCTCGGGCTCGCCCAGGAGTGGAGCGGGCGCTCCGTCCGCAGATGGGGCGACGGGCACGGCGAGCGAGCCCCCGGCGCCCAGCGCCGGTGGTCGCAAAGGAAGGTGGGGGACCCAGGCCCTCCTTGCGACGGCGACCAACTCGGCGATGTGGCCGGCCCAGGCGTCGAAGCCCGCGTGCGTAGGGCGGTGGCGAAGCATCTCACCTGCCATCAGGAGCGAGTCACTCTAGCAACCCATCATCTAATAACTAATCCACAATGCATTCCCTTAGGCCCATGAATGGTGAAGTGTCATGTAGTCGACGTTCACATGACACCACTAAGGGAATCACAACATACATATCATCAAAATATCGAACACATATCAAATTCACATGATTACTTGCAACATGACTTCTCCCGTGACCTCAAAAACAAAGGTAACTACTCACAAATAATAATCATGCTCAAGATCAGAGGGGTATTGAATAGCATAATGGATCTGAACATATAATATTCCACCAAAAAAACATATAGTAATCAACTACGCAAGGTAATCAACACTACTAGTCACCCACATGTACCAATCTGAGGTTCCGGTACAAAGATTGAACACAAGAGATGAACTAGGGTTTGAGAGCAGATGGTGCTATTAAAGATGTTGATGAAGATTGGCCTCCCAAAGATGAGAGGGGTGTTGGTGATGACGATAGCTTCGATTTCCCCCTTCGGGAGGGAAGTTCCCCTAGCGGAATCGCTCCGCCAGAGGGCAAAAGTGCTCCTGCCCAAGTTCCGCCTCGAGGCGGCGGCGCTTCGGCCCGAAAGTCCTCCTCTTATTTTTTCTAGGTTAAAAGTGAATTTATACCAGAAGATGGGCACCGGAGGTGGGCCGAGGAGGGCACAACCCACCAGGGCGCGCCCAGGGGGGCTGACGCGCCCTGGTGTCTTGTGCCCACCAGGGTGGGCCCCTCCGGTAGTTTTTTTGCTGCAGTAATTTTTATTTATTCCAAAAATAATCTCCATAAAATTTCAGCTTCATTGGAGTTGTGCAGAATAGGCATCTCTGATGTGCTTTTCTGGGGTCCAGAATTCCAGCTGCCGGTATTCTCCCTCTTTATGTACACCTTGCATATTATGAGAGAAAAGGCATTAGAATCACTCCCTAAAGCATTATTATTCAACAAAACATAATAAATAACAGTAGGAAATCATGATGAAAAATGGACGTATCAACTCCCCCAAGCTTATACCTCGCTTGTCCTCCAGCGAAAACCGATATTGAAAAGCATGTCCACATGGTTTGAGAGAGAGGAGTCGATAAAAACAAAATACGGAGATAGTAGCTGTCGGATTTCGGGCTCCGCAAAACCCTAAGGAGTTCGAACCCAGGGGCGTGTGCGAAGATTCCCCACCAGCTTCATCCCCTCCAAGCTCACAACACAATAACCCCGCACGAAGGCGAGGAAGAAGATGGCACACGAGAGTTTACCCAGGTTCGGACCGCTGCGAAGCGTAAAACCCTACTCCTGCTTTTGGTGGATTGCCTCATGAGGAGGTTTGTGGATGAACTAGTATAGTGGTGAGTTGCGTCGCAAGTGCGTTGGTTCTCCCCCCTTCCACTGAGCAGCCTAGCCTCCATTTATAGCGGCCCGGGTCCTCTTCCCTTATCGCAATGGCGGGAAGGGATCCCACAACGGCCAAATTCAAAGGGGGACAGGAGGTACACCCTATCCTGACGAAAGGTGGTCTTCGCCTGCAAAGTAGTCGGTGGTGATGCAGAGGTGGGCTCGGTGATGACGTCTGTTCTGCGGTGTTTAGGGTCTTGGTCTTGTTGCACCAGAAGGGAAACCTTTGGGGGGCGCTTTGGGAACCTGCGCTCGTCCTTGTCTCCTTTGCACCGAAGAGGAAACTGTCCCCTCTGGCGTGCTGACGCTCGTCTGACCTGACTGGTGTCATCCTTGACCTCCTGAGGCCTAGCGTGCATAGAGATCTCCGCCGCTCGGAAGGAGGCTTGGGGAGGCCTAACCCCCTACGGGTCTTGGCGCTGTTTCCCTCGCAAGCTCGGGGTCTCGCGAGGGCCTTGTGTTGAGCGAGGCCGCGCTGGGCCGTACTCGGTCGTCGAGGTGGGCCACGCCCTGGGCCGCAGGCAGGCAAGTTTGGGTACCCTGGTATCCAGAACGCCGACAGTAGCATCATGCTTATTATCATAACAGCGACAAACTATATCATAAAACTTATTCATACACTTTTATCATGTAACTTATCATGAACAAGTAAAAATTCATCACAACATAGAAGTATGAAGCATAAACCTTATTGAAAACCAACAAACTGTGTTCTCAGTCAACTTTGCAACTACAATTCATCATATTTTCAGGAAGGGTCTCATGTCGGAGCCTTTTGGCAAGTCCACATACTCAACCATCATTTAGTCTTCTATGATTGCTAACACTCACGTCATACCCATAAACAAAAAGTTTCAGCCAGACACATAGGAAGATAGGGGCTTGTAGTTTCGCCTCCTAACGTATTCACCTCAAGGGTGATGTCAACAATAATAACTCATGCCCACTCATATCCAACTGGATATATGTGCCTAGATCTTTCCTCACCACATGATGCTTGCAAAAAGAAAAAGAAAAAAGGAATAGGGAAGAATACTTTGACTCTTGATTAAAGTAAATACATAAAAGTAAAAGATAATCCCTTCGTAGAGGGAAGCAGAGGTTGTCATGCGCTTTTTGGTTTGTATGCACAATCCCTTAATGTAAAAGAACGTCACGCTATATTGCCCCCTATGATAGCAACCTTTATTATGCAGTCCGTCACTTTTATTACTTTGCCATCATAAGTTCGTATAGCGCTCAATTTTCTCTTACACTAATTGATCAAAACACTTTTAGAAGCAATTTTTATTGCCTTATTGCATCGATGACAACTTACTTGAAGGATCTTACTCGATCCATAGGTAGGTATGGTCGACTCTCAAAGAATGAGTTTGGTTTTGGGTTTTTGGATGCACAAGTAATATCTCTACTTAGTGCGGGATTTTTGGCTAGCAAAGATATTGAGCAAGCACCACATGTTAAAGGATCTATGACAATATAACTTCTATGTGGATATGAACAAACATAAATCATTACATTGTCTTCCTTGTCCAACGTCAACCATTTTGACATATAATATTTAATGGGGGCTCACAATCATAAAAGATGTCCAAGATAGTGTATTTGCATGTGAATCTTCTCTTCCCTTATTAATTCTTTCATGAATTGCATCATTGACCAATGCTATGTTTGTCAATCTCCAATAAATTTTACTACATATACTTTTCCTTATGTGATGTCATTACTCACCATAAGATTAGCATATGATTCTTTTCATTTATTTCTTTTTCCTTTTATTTGATTGCAACAAGAAAGTAGAGAGGCAAAAACTCAAACTAAACTATATTATATAACTCTCACTCGATTACATAGATAGATAGATAGGACACGAAACTAACACACGAAAATAGATCATGCTAAACTTTTTTTCAACTAAAGCAAAGGGAAACTAAAGATCGAACTAAAATAGGTAAAGGTGAATAAAAGTGATGGTGATACGATACCGGGGCACCTCCCCCAAGCTTGGCTCAAGCCAAGGGGAGTGCCCATACCCGTGTGCTCAAGTCTCCTTCGGTGGTGGTGATGAAGAAGGTGGTGCTGATGATGCAGCCTTCTTCTTCAACTTATATTTAAGCATAAAATTTTCCTCCCTTAGATCGTCATTCTCCAACTCGAGATTTAATATCTTTTTGCATAATGCAGCCTTGCTCTCCTGCAGAAAATGAGATGGGATAAATTGGACCTCAAGTTTGTAGCTTCTAGGGAGGCTTGACTTCTTGAATTCCACATGCATATCTCCGGGTTGAGGCAATGGATCATCCTCTTCCTCAGAGCTACCATCCTTTGTTTCCTCCATGGTGTCGGTGTACTAAAGATCGGGTCCTTTGGTACCCCGTACTTGTGCACGGACAATCGTAGCCATACCTGCGGCAAGACCTGCCGGAAGACGGCTGGAGACAGATGCAAGATATCAAGAAGGCGTTTAAGCTGAAGATCAGAAGACCGAAGGCTGGGCGTCCGGCAAGATCTTGCCGGGCTAGCCCGTCGAGCCCCGGCGAGATCAGCCCCCGGCAAGATCAGCACCCGGCAAGATCCCACCGCTTCAGCATAGTGCCGCCGCTCCAGCGCAGCGACCAGCCTGTCGTTTAGGGCTTGTCCTCCTGGTTGCGTGTCGCGACGCTGGCCGCAGAAGGGGTTAAGTGGTGCTGATGGGACGAGTCCTTTTTCCCATCCCCAAGAAAGGCAGGGACACCTGTTCAGAGCATTGAATGCGTCTTGTCCTAAGACGTTTGTCCTAAGGCGTCAGTAGTAATCATGAGATACTGGTAATCATGAGATACTGTAGATACTTTACACCTCTTGTACTTCGCCACTGTTGGAGACCCCTTGGACATATAAAAGGAGGCCCAAGGCGTAGCTACAGGGGAGGAGGAGATCCCGATCTAGACTCGACCCATTCTGTATGCGTAGCTGCCACTGTAGCTCCCAGAACTGGGCCAAGAACATCCACAGTAATACCACCAAGCAGGAGTAGGGTTTTACGCTTCCGAGCGGCCCGAACCTGGGTAAATCCCCTCGCGTTGATCGTTAGTTCCGCTCTTTGTGTTGTCCTTTCTCCCTTGCCGAACCGTAAAGGGATCCTTCGGTCCCATAGGTGTCGTTTCCCCCGACACATGGCATCATCTTCCTCCTCATCTAAGGTCCACAGATAGGGGTAAATTTCCCTAAAGATCTTTGGGTCTGCAACATAGTGATCCCCCTCTGAATCTTGACACGACATATTTTCAGATCTGCCAGGAAAACAACACGAAACAAAAACAGAGGATTTTTCTGCGATGCGGTTGTCAAAACAGTCGGGGGTATATATAGAGAATTTTTATTCTTGGAAAACAAGCATATGGAAGGAAAACGGAGTCGGGAAGGTGTCCGAGGTGGGCACAACCCACCAGGGTGCGCCCAGTGGTGCCTAGCGCGCCCTGGTGTATCGTGCTTGCCTCGATCACCTTCCGGTTTATTTCTTTATTTCCAAAATTTTCTAATATTCCAAAACTGACAAAAAATATTTTTGCGGATTTTTCGAAGTCCGTTTACTTACCGTATCACGTACCTCCTATTTTTCAGAATTCTGGAGTGTTCCGGAAGGTTTCTTTTATGTGGTCCTCCGGTGTCATGGTTTGGATAACATTGCTTTCAACGTTAATAGGCGTACCTGAGATATAATGCTTAATTCTTTGTCCATTGACCACCTTCGGGTTAGTACCTTCGGTGTTATTAATCTTGATAGCTCCAGAACGATAAACCTCTTCGATAACATAAGGTCCTTCCCATTTGGAGAGAAGCTTACCTGCAAAAAAACTTAAACGAGAGTTGAACAAAAGAACATAGTCTCCTATTTTGAATTCCCGCTTTTGGATTCTTTTGTCATGCCATCTTTTTACTTTTTCTATGAATAGTTTGGCATTTTTATAGGCTTGGGTTCTCCATTCATCTAATGAGCTAATATCAAATTGCCTCTTCTCACCGGCAAGTTTGAAATCATAGTTGAGTTCTTTAATTGCCCAAAATGCTTTATGTTCTAATTCTGGAGGCAAATGACAAGCTTTACCAGATACCATTTTGTATGGAGACATACCCATAGGATTTTTATAAGCTTTTCTATAGACCCAAAGTGCATCATCTAATTTATTAGACCAATTCTTACGAGACCTATTGACAGTTTTTTGTAATATCAATTTTATTTCTCTATTGCTAAGTTCAACTTGACCACTAGATTGAGGATGATAGGGTGATGCAATTTTATGGTTAACATCATATTTAGCAAGCATCTTACGGAAAGCACCATGAATAAAGTGTGAACCACCATCAGTCATTAAATATCTAGGGACTCCAAACCTTGGGAAGATTACCACTTTAAGCATTTTAATGGAGGTGTGGTGATCAACACTACTAGTTGGAATAGCTTCTACCCACTTAGTGACATAATCAACAACAACCAAAATATGAGTGTACCCATTAAAGGAAGGAAAAGGTCCCATATAATCAAAACCCCAAACATCAAATGGTCCAACAACAAGTGAATAATTTATAGGCATTTCCTAACGCTTACCGATATTACCAATTCTTTGACATTCATCACAAGACAAGACAAACTTACGAGCATCCTTGAAGAGAGTAGGCCAATAAAAGCCAGATTGCAATACCTTGTGAGCAGTTCTATCTCCCGCATGATGTCCTCCATAAGCTTCAGAATGACATTTCCGTAGGATTTGTTCCTGTTCATGATCAGGTACACAACGTCTAATAATACCATCCACTCCTTTATAAAGATGTGGGTCATCCCAAAAGTAATGTCTCAAGTCATAGAAGAATTTTTTTCTTTTGTTGGTATGTGAAGCTAGGTGGTATATATTTAGCGACAATGTAATTAGCATAATCAGCATACCAAGGGGTGTTTTGAGAAACATTTATTGCAGCTAAATGTTCGTCAGGGAAACTATCATCAATAGGTATGGGTCATCAAGAATATTTTCTAACCTAGACAAGTTATCAGCTACGGGGTTCTCAGCTCCTTTCCTATCAACGATGTGTAAATCAAATTCTTTATCACTTTCAGTTTGTCAACTGAATTGCTTGAGGACAAGCAATGGGTTAAGCTTGGGGGAGTTGATACGTCTCCAACGTATCTACTTTTCCTCACGCTTTTGCTTTTGTTTTGGACTCCAATTTGCATGATTTGAATGAAACTAACCCGGACTGACGTTGTTTTCAGCAGAACTACCATGGTGTTGTTTTTGTGCAGAAATAAAAGTTCTCGGAACTAGAGGAAACTTTTTGGAGACTTATTTTACAATAAATAAAAAATACAGGAGTCAAGAACCACCGGAGGGGGAGCCCTGGCTGGGCACGAGAGCGCCACCCCCTCAAAGCGCGCCCTGGTGGGTTGTGCCCACCTCGGGGCCCCACTGACCCTAATTCCAACGCTATAAAATCCTATTTTCGGAGAGAAAATTCAGAGAGGAAGTTTCCTCACGTTTTACGATACGGAGCCGCCGCCACCTCCAGTTGTTCATCGGGAGGCCAGATCTGGAGCCCGTTTGGGGCTCCCAAGAGGGGAATCTTCGGTCTTCGTCATCATCAACCCTTCTCCATCGCTAATTCCATGATGCTCGCCACCGGGAGTGAGTAATCTCTTCGTAGGCTTGCTGGTCGGTGAGGAGTTGGATGAGATTCATCATGTAAACGAGTTAGTTTTGTTAGGGCTTGATCCCTAGTATGCACTATGTTCTGAGATTGATGTTGCTATGACTTTGCCATGCTTAATGCTTGTCACTAGGGCCTGATAACCCACAAGTATAGGGGGTCAATTGTAGCCTTTCTCGATAAGTAAGAGTGTCGAACCCAACGAGGAGCTAAAGGTAGAACAGATATTCCCTCAAGTTCTATCGACCACCGATACAACTCTACGCACGCGGCCATTCGCACGGCCGCACCTCTACCATTCTCGGAGTGTGGAGGTCATTGTCCGATGATTCCCCAATGACTCCTTTGGCATTTTTCTTGGAGGAAAACTTCCTAAAGAAATCCATCTTATTCCTATAATACAAATTCTAAAAAATTTAGTCTACAAAATTTTTATCAACAAAACTCCGTAAGATTGATAGCAATTACTCCTGAGGAAGCATAGAGGCCATATCAAGCATTCAAACTACTTAGAACTCTATGAATTCAAAATGCAAGCTCATCTACAACAGCACCAAGAGTAGATAATTATTCTAAAAATAACCTACTAAATCAAAAACTAATTGGATCAATGGAGGAGTCACATACCAAGTAGCAATCCCCCAAAACAGTTTCGGAAAGGGAGCTTCGAGCAAAGAGATCGAAATCTGCGGGTTTGTGAGCAAGAACACGGGAGTGAGAGCAATGGTGATTTTTCTGGAGGTAGGGATGACATGGGATAAAGGGATAAGTGAGGGGACCCACGTGGGGGCCACAACCCACCAGGGCACGCCTGGGGTTGCTGGTGCGCCCTGGTGTCTTGTGGGCACCAGGTGCACCCCCCCCCGCTAATGTTATTTGCACTTGAAATTCAGAAATTTTTAGGAAAAAAAACGTATCAAATTTTCAGGACATTCTGAGAACTTTTATTTTTGGGTCATTCTTTTTATTTTATTGCACGGAGGAAACAGAAAACAGGATAAACATGGCATTTTATTTTATTTGACTAAGAAGGATAAACAAAGAGTTGTGCCTACTAGATTCATCAACTTCATACCTCTCAAAAATGATCCATTAATAAGGTTGATCAAGTCTTATTAACAACCACTTCCGATTAGCATGAAACCAAAGAACTTTCGTAAAACACTAAGTTACCTCAATGGGGATATGCATATTCCCAACAATAAGTATGTCATATTTCTTTTTGGCAGTAGGTAGAGGTAGTTGAAAACTTCCAATAGTGATTGTCGGAGATTCTTCAATAACATTTATACCATTCACTTGGAATTGTTTCTTCGGAAAGTGCATTGTATGCTCATTACCATTGATATGAAAAGTGACTTTGCTTTTATTGCAATCAATAACAGCCCCTGCAATATTCAAAAAGGGTCTACCAAGGATAATCGACATGTTGTCGTCCTCGGGCATCTCAAGAATAACAAAGTCCGTTAAGATAGTAACATTAGCAACAACAACGGGCACATCCTCACAAATACCGATAGGTATGGCAGTTGATTTGTCAGCCATTTGCAATGATATTTCAGTAGGTGTGAGTTTATTCAAATCAAGTCTTTTATACAAGGAGAAAGGCATAACACTAACACCAGCTCCCAAATCACACAAAGCAGTTTTAACATAATTTCTTTTAATGGAGCAAGGTATAGTTCGTATTCTAGGATCTCCAAGTTTTTTAGGTACTCCATCCTTAAAAGAATAATTAGCAAGCATGGTGGATATTTCAGCTTCAGGTATCTTTCTTTTATTGGTGATGATGTCTTTCATGTATTTTTCATAAGGGGCCATCTTTAGGATATCAGTTAAGCGGGTACACAAAAAGACTGGCCTAATCATTTCAGCAAGGCATTCAAATTCTTTATCATCCTTTTTCTTAGATGGTCTAGGTGGAAAAGGCATGGGTTTCTGAACCCATGGCTCTCTTTCTTTACCATGTTTTCTAGCCACCAAGTCTCTTTTATCATATCGTTTATTTTTAGGTTGTGGGTTATCAAGATCAAGAGCAGGCTCTATTTCAACATCATTATATGGTTCTTTATCATTGTTTGGTTGAGTATCTTCATGAACATCATCATTATTATTTTCATTACCATTAGGTGAACGTTCATTACCAGATTGAGTTTCAGCATCAGAAATAGAGACATCATTATCATCAGGAGGTTTTTGTATCTCAGGATCACTAGAGGTAGGCAAAGTCCTATCATTTTTCTTTTTCTTTTTCTTTTTAGAAGGACTAGGTGCATCAGCATTAATTCTTTGAGAGTCTTGTTCAATTCTTTTATGATGACCTTCAGGATAGAGTGGTTCTTGGGTCATTCTACCTCCCCTAGTTACTACTCTAGCAGCAACATCATTCATATTACTATTCATTTCATCAAGCAATTCTTTTTGAGACTTAGCAACTTGTTCTAACTGGGTTTGAACCATAGAGGCATGTTTTCTACACCTCTAACATCATTACTAATTTTAAATAGCAAGTCACTCAAGCGAGCAATCATATCAGAGTTATATTTCAATTGTTTCGGAACATTTGCATTGAAGTGATCTTGTTTCATAATGTAGTTGTCAAACTCATATAAGCATTGACTAGGATGTTTATTGTAAGGGATATCACTTTCATCAAACTTTAATAAAGAATTTACCTCTACCACCTATGGAGGTGGTGGTGTGTCAAGTCCATGTATTTCTTCAATAGGTGGTAAATTCTTAACATCCTCAGCTTTAATTCCCTTTTCCTTCATACATTTCTTTGCCTCTTGCATATCTTCAGGATTGAGAAATAAGATACCCCTCTTCTTAGGAGTGGGTTTAGGTGGTGGTTCAGGAAGTGTCCAATCATCATAATTCTTCAATATATTATTCAATAGTTCCTCAGCTTGTTCAACAGTTTGTTCCCTGAAAACACAACTAACACAACTATCTAGGAAGTCCCTAGAAGCATCAGTTAGTCCATTATAGAAGATATCAAGTATTTCATTTTTCTTGAGAGGATGATCAGGCAAAGCATTAAGCAATTGGAGAAGCCGCCCCCAAGCTTGTGGGAGACTCTCTTCTTCAATTTGCACAAAGTTAAATATTTCCTGTAAGGCAGCTTGTTTCTTATGAGCAGGAAAATATTTTTGAGAGAAGTAGTAAATCATATCCTGGGGACTACGCACACAACCAGGAGCATGAGTATTGTACCATATCTTAGCATCACCCTTTAATGAGAATGAACATAATTTGAGAATATAGTAGTAGCGAATCTTCTCATCATGGGCAAAGAGGGTGGCTATATCATTCAGCTTAGTAAGATGTGCCACTACAGTTTCAGTTTCATAGCCATGGAAAGGATCAGATTCAACCAAAGTAATTATCTCTGGGTCAACAGAGAATTCATAATCCTTATCAGTAACAAAGATATGTGAAGTAGCAAACTTAGGATCACATTTCATTCTAGCATTCAAAGTCTTTTCCTTATAGTTGCGTAGTAATTTCTTAAGATCATTTCTATCCTTACAAGAAAGGATTTCTCTAGTTATCTCCTCATCCATAACATAACCTCCAGGTATCTTAGGCATTTCAAATCTAGGAGAACTAGGCCTAATAGGTGTTTCATAGTCATAAGTTTCAAAGGCTTCATCAGTTTCAGCAATCTCACCAGTTTCAATAATTTCATTCTATTTATCTCTAGCAATTTGTTCATCATGAAATTCTCCTAGTGGCACATTATCATCAAGCATGGTACTAGCATCATCATCATAAGCATCATTCATAGCATAAGTAGCATCATCAATAACTTGCGACATATCAGGATTAATAGCATGTGGTGGTGTTGCAAACTTACTCATAACAGAAGATGAATCAAGTGCAGAGCTAGATGGCAGTTCCTTACCTCCCCTTATCTTAGAGGCAAAAATCTTGGTTTTTGGATTCTTCATAGTGATCAATTAATATAAATCCCAAGTGACTCAACAAATATAGCTATGCTCCCCGGCAACGGCGCTAGAAAAAGGTCTTGATAACCCACAAGTATACGGGATCACAACAGTTTTCGAGGGTAGAGTATTCGACCCAAATTTATAGATTCGACACAAGGGGAGCCAAAGAATATTTGAGAGTATTAGCAGTTGAGTTGTCAATTCAACCATACCTGGAAATTAAAGATCTGCAGCAGAGTGATCAGTATCACAGTAGTATGATAGTTTGATAGCAGTAGCAACAGTAGCAGCGATAGAAATAGTTTTGTAGCAAGTGTAATAGTAGCAGTAGCAATAGTAACTCAACAAGAACAATATGTGGAAAACTCGTAGGCACTGGATCGGTGAATTCGTTGGATGATATTCATCGTATAACAGTCATAACCTAGGGCGACACAGAACTAGCTCCAGTTCATAAATATAATGTAGGCATGTCTTCCGTAAATAGTCATACGTGCTTACGGAAAAGAACTTGCATGACATCTTTTGTCCTACCCTCCCGTGACAGCGGGGTCCATAAGGAAACTAAGGGATATTAAGGCCTCCTTTTAATAGAGAACCAGAACAAAGCATTAACACATAGTGAATACATGAACTCCTCAAACTACGGTCATCACCGGAAAGTATCCCGATTATTGTCACTCCGGGGTTTACAGATCATAACACGTAATAGGTGTGTATGACTAGCAAGATCGGATCAAGAACATAGACATAATGGTGATAACATAACGGTTCAGTTCTGAAATCATGGCACTCGGGCCCTAGTGACAAGCATTAAGCATGGCAAAGTCATAGCGACATCAATCTCAGAACATAGTGGATACTAGGGATCAAGCCCTAACAAAACTAACTCGATTACATGATGAATCTCATCCAACTCCTCACCAACCAGCAAGCCTACGAAGAGATTACTCACTCCCGGTGGAGAGCATCATGGAATTGGCGATGGAGTAGGGTTGATGATGATGAAGACCGAAGATTCCCCTCTCCGGAGCCCCAAACGGGCTCCAGATCTGGCCTCCGGATGAAGAACAGGAGGTGGTGGTGGATTCGTATCGTAAAACGCGATGAAACTTCATCTCTCATTTTTCTCTTCGAAAATAGGATTTTATAGCGTTGGAATTAGGGTCAGTGGGGCCCCGAGGTGGGCACAACCCACCGGGGCGCGCCTGGATGGGGTGGCGCTCTTGTGCCCTGCCAGGGCTCCCCCTCCGGTAGTTCTTGACTCCAGTATTTTTATTTATTGTAAAATAAATCTCCAAAAAGTTTCGTCCAGTTCTGATAACTTTTATTTCTGCACAAAAACAACACCATGGTAGTTCTGCTAAAAACAGCATCAGTCTAGGTTAGTTTCATTCAAATCATGCAAATTAGAGTCCAAAACAAAAGCAAAAGCGTGAGGAAAAGTAGATACGTTGGAGAAGTATCAGTACCAGATCCACTCGGATCCACGAAGTCACTCGGACGTCATCAACCAGTCGGCCCGGCTTAAGCACTCGGACATGAAGAAGCAGAGGCGATGTGGGAACTCCAACGTTCGAGGGACTTAATTAGTATAAAGAGCTATGGATACTACGTTACCTGTAACACCTCTAGTTAACACAGACGTTACCAGTAACTCCACCAGTTACCATCATTAAATGCCCTAGTAATGGCGCTCGGCTGGAGGTGGCACACTCTATATAAGCCGCCCCCCGGCGCCAGAGCGAGGGTTACGAACTCCGTCTATTCAGATACTCCCTCCGTTCCTTTATACAAGGTGTATTTGTTTTTTGATAATTTTCCATAATGTAAGGTGCATTTCTTTTAGTTCCTCATAATTCCCTTGTTAGTCCTCCGAAAAAATGGAAAGTATCTCTTTTCTGATTGTCTGTATCTCTCCTTATAGCAAAAGAAGGAAACTATCTCTTTGTCAATCGCATGTATCTCAGACTTTTCTGGACTAATTGACTCACTTTACACTAACCAACAAATTTTTCAAGGGTAATTTAGTCTTAACATGTCTATAATTATGTGCCTTGGTCACCGTGCCGGAAACAATACACCTTACATAAAGGAACGGAGGGAGTATAAGCAAACACTAAGCCTCGGGGCTCGAGACGTAGGGTCTTTACCTCTTCCGAGTGGGGCCTGAACTCGTACATCCTAGTGTTACACTTGCGTCATAGCTAGGCTTCGCCCTTACTCTTACTTACCCCCTGTACTACTGTCAGTATTACACCCACGACAGTTGGCACCTACCTTGGGGCAGCACGTCTAGCCAACTCCGACGCAAGTGGAGATCCAGTTTTTCCCATCATCATGTTGGCACTCGGTAGTGAGATCCTTTTCGGCAGCTTCCGCTTCGTCGCTGACGGTTCAGCTTGGTTGCACGAGGCACCACTGGACCCGGACGCGTTCCTCGCCCATGGGGCGACGCACTTCAGTGCGGCGGCGCACGGCGTCCTCCTGCGACAGCCGTCGGATCCTTTTGGTTCCATGTAGACTTGTCCGACCTCAAGCCACCGCAAGCGCTCCAGGCGTTCACGGCTACAGCGGTGGCTCAAGCATGTCATGGTGCGTCAGACTGCCTCTGAGCAGGTGGCCGTACTAGACTCCAGAGAACCCACCGTCAGCTTGTCTCCCTCGACGGGTGATGAGTTGTCTGATGAGTCCGAGTGCGAAAGCAGCGAGAACGCTGCCGAGATATTGATGGCCCATACCACCAACCACGGGCCTCCTGGGTACTCTACGGGAGGCTCTCGTGGTCGTGACGGTGGCCACGACGACGGTCACACCGACGCCTATTTTCCCCAGCCTCTCAGTCGGGAGCAGCGGGAAGAGAGGAGGAGGCGGGATGACGAAGTCCTACTCATCCCCATCACGGGAACTTCCCCAGAGAACATAGCTCTGGAGGCTACACGCCAAGCCACCTTGGCTGAGCACGAGCGTCTCGAGCGACTCCAGCGGTCACTCGACGACCGCGCAGACAGGGAGCAGCCCAGCTCCAGTTACAGTCGGTGGCGGTTATTTCCGGGTGACAGGCCGCCCAAGATCCCGATGATGCGCACACCGATGGAGAACTTGGCCACAGCCACTCGGATAGCTGAATCTATTCAGCCATCCAGTTCTGCGGCTGGAGAGGACATTCGGCAGATCCAGACTCTGCTGAAGACCGCCCTGAAGCAAAATTCAGAGGTGTCTCAGTTGCACCAGCGCATCTACAGCAAGTCCGCTCGGCTGACACGATTTAGTTTGCGCACAGCCCGTATGCTCATGGGAAGCGTCGATATTCTCCTCCTCCTCTGAGAGGTCAGCATGGAGGACATTGGCATGATGACCGCGACGTCAGTCGGACTCCCCCTCCGAGGGGTGATTCGTTTGGCAAGCGGCCCTATGACGGCGGGCGACCTCGACGAGAGGACCGCAATCGGAGCCCCGCTCGGCCCAGGGGTTACGAGGAAGGTGGCCGGCGGCCTCCACTGCTCAACGGCAGATCTATCATAACGCAGGACGTGGTGGACAAGAACCGATTGGTCAAAGACCGAGTGAGCGGATGGGGGACGTCAGGTCTCGAGTGTTTCAGCAGGTATATCCGAGAGGCCGAGATCCCCTCCAACTACAGGTTGGCAACGGGGATCGGAAAGTTTAATAGCGAGTCCAAGCCAAAAACGTGGCTCGAGGATTACCGAGTGGCCGTTCAGATTGGAGGCGGCAACGATTTCGTGGCGATGAAGCATCTTCCTCTCATGCTGGAGGGATTTGCACGAGCCTTGTTGAACTAGTTGCCTTCCAGCAACATCTACTGCTGGGAAGACCTGGCGCAGGTGTTCATCAAGACATTTGAGGGCACGTACAAGCGTCCGGGTGGATTGACAGAGTTGCAACACTCCAGAAGAACAATGAAACTCTCTGGGAGTACATTCAGTGATGGACTACGCAGCATAATACGGTCGAGAACGTTACCGAGCATCAGACCGTCTGTGCTTTCAAGGCAGACACTCGGTATCGAGAGCTCATCCTGAAGTTTGGTCGATCGGGAGATCTGTCTCACAGTCGGGCCATGGAAATTGCTAACAAGTACGCCAATGGCGAGGAAGAACACCGCCTCCGAAGCGGCAAAGGACGAGCCGGCGATACCGCTCAGTCGGGAGGAAACTCACGCAAAAAGCAGAAACGTAAAGCCGATCCTCCGGGACAGGCAGAAGTTGCTGCAGTTCCAGGCCAAGGGAAGCCCAAGCCGAAGAAAAATAAGAAGAAGTATTGGGCCAATAAGAAGAAGCCCGAATACAAAATGGAAGTATTGGATCAACCCTGTGTTGTCCATATAAAGAAAGATGAAGAGGGCAACGTCATCTACCTCAAGCACACCACTCGGGAGTGCCGAATGCTCAAACAAGAGATGGTTAGAGAGACCTTGGCCGAGAAGGACGACGATGAGGAAGGTGAGGATGCTCCCGAGTATCCGAGCGTCGACAAAGTCCTAAACGTGATCTTTGCTGACGTCGAAAGCAAGAGTCGGTTGAAGGTTGTCAATCGGGAGGTGAACATGCCAGTTCCGACTGCTGTCAAGCACCTCAACTGGTCGAACAATCCCGTCACCTTCGACCAGTCGGATCACCCAGCCCACATAGCCACCCCTGGGAGGGAGGCGCTGGTTGTCGATCCGGCCGTGAATGGAGTCCGACTGCGCAAAGTCCTCATGGACGGGGGCAGTGGGCTCAACATAATCTACGCGGACACGCTCAGAGCAATGGACATCTCGATGTCCCGACTGAGCAAGAGTAACATGCATTTCCATGGGGTCATCCCCGGAAAGAAAGTCGAGTCACTCGGCCAGATCGCTCTGGACGTCGTGTTCGGAGAGGAAAGGAATTTCCGAAAGGAATGCTTGACGTTCGAAGTGGTGGACTTTCGGAGCGCTTATCACGCCATCCTGGGTAGGCCTGCCTACGACTGTTTCATGGCCCGTCCATGTTACATGTATCTTAAACTTAAGATGCCAAGGCCGAGAGGAGTCATCACGGTGACCGGTGACCGAGGAGTCGTCGAGGAGTGCCTCCAGCAGGGCTCCAAGATTGCCAATGAACAAGTACTTGCGGTGGAGCTCGACGGGTACAAGAAAGCGTAGACACGGCAGATCTGCTCAAGTCTAAGTGGCCGGCAACGGAATCAGCTTTCCAGTCGGCCGGTGAGACCAAGCAGGTTCACATTCACCCAAACGACGCGAGTGCTGCTCCAACCGACATCTCGACCACACTCGGTGAAAAATAGGAAGCCGAGCTCATCCAGTTCCTCCGTTAGAGCTGGGATATCTTCGCATGGAAACCGTTTGACATGCCAGGGGTTCCCAGGGAGCTGGCTGAGCACCGACTCCGAGTCGATCCAAACATCAAGCCGCTCAAGGAGCACTTGCGTTGATCATCCGTCGAGAAGCGCAAGGCAATCGATGAAGAGATCTCTCGGCTCCTAGCTGCTGAGTTCATTCGTGAAGTCTACCATTCCGAGTGGCTGGCCAACCCTGTGTTGGTGCCCAAGAAGGACAAGTCCCTCCGGATGTGCATCGACTTCAAGCACCTCAATCGGGCCTGCCCGAAAGATCATTTTCCCCTTCCCCGCATAGATCAGATAGTAGATTCTACTGCTAGATGTGAATGCCTGTCGTTCCTGGATGCGTACTCCGGGTACCAGCAGATCCGAATGTATGGACCAGATGAAATAAAAACAGCTTTCATCACCCCATTCGGGTGTTTCTGCTATATCACTATGCCATTCGGCCTCAAGAATGCCAGGGCAACCTTTATGCGCATGATACAAAAGTGTCTGCAAAAGCAAATCAGTCGAAACGTGGAGGCTTATATGGACGACATCGTGGTCAAGTCCAGGAAAGGTTCCGACCTCCTGACTGACCTCGCCAAAACCTTCAAGAACCTACGACGTTTTCAAATAAAACTTAATCCTGCAAAGTGTACATTCGGAGTGCCATCGGGTAAGCTACTCGGTTTTCTCGTTTCCGAACGGGGAATCAATGCTAATCCTGACAAAATTGGAGCCATCGTCCGAATGAAGAAACCAGTCCGTCTGCATGACGTGCAAAAGCACACGGGGTGCCTTGCAGCCCTGAGCAGATTCATCTCCCATCTCGGTGAGAAGGCGTTACCTCTTTACCGATTGATGAAGAAGTCTGATAGCTTTGAATGGACTCCTGAAGCGCAAGCCACACTCGACCAACTCAAGGCCTTGCTTTCCACCCAGCCGGTGTTAGCTGCCCCGAGCAGCCGAGAGCCTTTGCTCTTGTACATCACGGCTACCAGCCAAGTGGTCAGCACTGTCCTCACTTTGGAGCTCGAGGAATCGGGAAAAGCATTCAAAGTGCAAAGGCTCGTCTATTACATTTCAGAAGTCTTGACTCCTTCCAAACAAAGGTATCCACACTACCAGAAGCTGGTTTATGGCATTTACCTCACTGTCAAGAAGGTAGCTCATTACTTCCAAGAGCACTCGGTCATAGTTATCAGCGATGCCCCCCTATCGAAAATCCTGTATAACAGAGATGCTATAGGCCGAGTGGCAAAATGGGCGATTGAACTCCTCCCGTTGGAGATCAAGTTTGAAGCCAAGAAGGGGATCAAGTCTCAAGCACTTGTGGATTTCTTGGCCGAGTGGATAGAGCAGGAACAGCCAGCCCCAAATATCCCCGAACACTGGACCATGTTTTTTGATGGTTCCAAGATGCTCCAAGGATCCGGTGCCGGAGTGGTTTTCGTTTCCCCCAGGGGAGACCGACTGAGCTACATCCTTCAAATTCATTTCGATTCGTCCAACAACGAGGCCGAGTACAAAGCCCTCCTATATGGGCTCCGAATAGCTATCTCGCTCGGTATCCGGCGCTTGATGATATTCGGTGACTCGGACCTCCTGGTCAATCAGGTAATGAAGGAATGGGTTATCCGGAGTCTGGCTATGACTGGGTACTGTAATGCAGTCCGGAAATTGGAAAGGAACTTCGAAGGCTTGGAACTTCATCACATACCCCGAGTAAAGAACCAGGCGGCCGACGATCTGGCCAAGATCGGTTCCACTCGGCGGGTCGTAGCGAAAGTAATATTTCTTGAGCATTTATATTTTCCTTCAGTCAAAGAAGATCCTTTTACTGAAGAGACCCCATAAGCAGTCGGACCTTCTAACCCAACTGTAGTCGACATTCCTGCTGTAGTGGATCTCGTCCAAGAGATGTTGGTGATCACTCCCAAGTGGACCCAACCTTACTTGGTGATGAGGATGCCTACCCTGGGTAGGGTCATAGGCCTGACATCTGGGGCCCACCAATGGCCCTCCAATGTCTTCAAAGCCCCTGGGCAGAGACTCAATCGGATAAATATAGTCGTTCACTCGGATGCCTCATTTCACTCGGACTACTCGACGCCATTCGGACAAGCGGAAGCTCAGACGACCAGGAAGACAGAGCGTCAGTGGAATTCGAGTAGTCACACATTATGAGTTAATTCGCCGTTATCAGTAACGGCAGGTTAATCAGCCGTTCTTGTAACGTAGTATTCATTGCATTTAATGCCTAATCATGGCGCTCAGCCGGTGGTGGCGCACTCTATACAAGCCACCCCCGGGTGCCGTGGCAAGGGTTCCGACCCCCTGTAATCCTATACCACCATAAGCAAACACAACAGCCTTCGGGCACCGAGACGTAGGGCTGTTATCACTTCTGAGTGAGGCCTGAACTCGTACAAACCGAGTGCACACTTGAGCCGTAGCTAGACGACGCCCCTTCATTCGTACCCCCTAGAACTATTGTCAGGATCATTCCCACGACAGTTGGCGCCCACCGTGGGGCTGCGCATCTAGCGAATTCCGGCGCAGGTGGAATTTCCATTTTCTCGTTCATCATGAACGCTTTCGGCGGCGAGATCCTCTTCGGGTCCCTCAGCTTCGCCATCGACGATTCGGCATGGCTGCAGGAGGCACCGCTAGACGCTGAGGCACGGCCCGTCCACGGCGCAGTGCACTTTAGTGCGACGACGTTCGGAGTTCTCCTCCGGCAACCGTCTACACCCTATCGACCGACTTCTCCGACTCGTCTTGCGGCTTCTCGTCGGCGCTCCGGGCGCTCTTGGCTGCAGCGCTGGATCAAGCACGCTGTGGCGGCCCAGGCCGCAGGACAGCAAGTGGCTGCACTCGAAGCTGACGAGTCAGTCCACCGCCTTTTCTCTTCTTCGGATGATGACTCCTCCGATGCTGCCGGTTTCGAGAGCAGCGGCGAAGTGGCGGAGGTATTGATGGCCGGCCCGGCCTGAGACGCTGCCCCTCTGGAGCATTCGGCGGGAGACACCCGCGATCGGGACGGCGACCGCCGCAACGCCAGCACCGACGGCTACGTTCCCCGACCCCTCACTCGGGAGCAGCGGGAGGTAATCAGGCGCAGGAATGACCAGGTCCTTCAGATGCCCATTGCGGGGAACACCCCTGAAGAGATAGCCCTGGAGGCCGCTCGCCAAGCCACTCTGGCTGAGTGCGAGCGTCTCGAGCGGCTACAGCATTCACTTGACGAACGCGCGGCAAGGGAACTTCCCAGTTCCAGCCGTAGCCACCGCCAGTTGACATTCACGAAGGATTGTCCATACACCATCCCGGTGATGCGCACACCTTTGATGAATCTGGCCGCGGCCACTCGGATCGCAGATTCGATCCAGCCGTCCAATTCGGCGGCAGGCGAGGGCATTCGGCAGATCCAGGCTTTGCTGAAGACCGCCCTGCAGCAAAACTTAGAGGTATCACAATCTCATCAGCGCATTCACAATGAATCTAGTCGGGCAGATACTGTACAATCAGCTCACAGTCCGCTTGTGCCGAGGAAGGATCCGTGAACTCCTCCTCATCCAAGAGGACCGTATGGAGGACGCGGGCGCGACGACCGCAATTTCAGTGGGAAACCCCCTCTGAGGGGCGGTCTGCGTGGCCAACGTCCATATGGCGGAGGCTACCCGCTCGGGAGAAACCGCGAGCGGAGCCCTGTTCGACACAGAGGCTACGATGCCCGATCCGATATCACTCGGCGAGTGGTCGATTGGAACAGATATGATAGAGACCGAGCGAGTGGCTGGGGAGTTACCGGCCTTGGGTGTTTCAGCAGATACATCCGAGAGGCAGAAATACCCCCCAATTACCGACTGGCAGCCGGAATTGGAACGTTTAATGGCGAATCCAAGCCAGAAACTTGGCTCGAAGATTATCGAATCGCTGTCCAGATCGGCGGCGGCGACGATTTTGTTGCCATGAAGCACCTTCCGCTCATGTTGGAAGGGTCTGCGCGGGCGTGGCTAAATCAGTTGCCTGCCAACTGCATTTACTGTTGGGAAGACTTAGCCCGAGTGTTCGTCAAAACATTCAAAGGCACTTACAAGTGCCCGGGTGGACTGACCGAACTCCAGCACTGCGTTCAAAAGATCAATGAAACTCTCCGAGAGTACATTCAGCGCTGGACCACGTTGCATAACACCGTGGAAAATGTCACCGAGCATCAGGCCATGTGCGCCTTCAAGGCAGGCACTTGGTATCAGGAGTTAGTCTTGAAGTTCGGCCGGTCTGGGGATCTTTCCCTTAGTCAGGCCATGGAGATTGCAAACAAGTACTCCAATGGCGAAGAAGAAGACCGCCTCCGTAGCGGCAAAGCGAGAGCCGGCAACGCCCCTCAATTGGGAGGCAACGCCGGAAAAAATCAGAACCGGAAGGCTGACGCCTCCGGCAAAGCAGAGGTCGCAGCCGTCCAAGGGCAAGGGCAAGGCAAGCCGAAGCCCAAGAAAAAGAAGAAAGAATGGATTCCCAAGAAGAAGTCCGAGTACAAATCCGACATTCTCGACCAGCCGTGCCAAATTCATACCAAGACGGATGAAGAAGGCAATGTTGTGATCCCGAAGCATACCACTCGGGAATGTCGCCTACTCAAGCAGGAGATGGGCGCTGAGCCCTCGAGTGAGAAGGTCGATGTCGAGGATGAGGGAGATACTTTCGAGTATCCGAAAGTCGGCAAGGTTCTCAACGTGATTTTCGCCGACGTGGAAAGCAAGAGGCAGTTGAAAATTATCAATCGGGAGGTCAATATGGCAGTTCCGACTGCTACCAAGTACCTCAACTGGACGAAGACGCCTGTCACCTTCGACCAGTCCGATCATCCGCCCCACATTGCCACCCCTGGGAGGCAGGCGCTGGTCATGGACCCAGCGGTAGGTGGCGTCCGACTGTGCAAGGTCCTAATGGACGGAGGCAGCGGGCTTAATATCATATATGCTGACACGCTCAAGGCTATGGGCGTCCCGATGTCCCGATTGAGCAAGAGCAACATGCATTTCCACGGGATCGCCCCCAGGAAGAAGGCAGAGTCACTCGGCCAGATCGCTCTGGACATAGTATTCGGAGGCGAGAAGAACTTCCGAAAGGAAAGATTAACCTTTGAGGTGGTGGACTTCCGCAGTGCTTACCACACCATCCTGGGTAGGCCTGCCTACACACGTTTCATGGCCAGACCATGTTACGTGTATCTCAAGCTCAAGATGCCAAGACCTAAGGGTGTGATTACAGTCACTAGCGACCGGAAGATCGCCGAAGAGTGCCTTCAGCAGGGTACAAAGATCGCCAATGAACAAGTGCTTGCAGTCGAGCTTGAAGGGTACAAGAAAGAAGTAGATACTGCTGATCTGCTCAGATCAAAGTGGTCAGCTTCAAAATCAGCCTTCCAGTCGGCTGGCGAGACTAAGCAAATCCATGTTCATCCGAGTGACCCAAGTGCCGCCCCGACGAACATCTCCACTTCACTCGGAGACAAATAGGAAGCCGAGCTCATCCAGTTCCTCCGTGAGAACTGGGATATCTTCGCATGGAAGCCGTCTGACATGCCTGGTGTTCCCAGGGAACTGGCTAAGCACCGACTCCGAACCGATCCCAAGGCCAAGCCAGTCAAGGAGTACTTGCGCCGATCCTCCGTCGAGAAGCGAAAGGCGATTGGTCAAGAGATAGCTCGGCTCCTCGCCGCCGAGTTCATTCGCGAGATTTACCACTCCGAGTGGCTCGCGAATGTTGTCTTGGTACCAAAGAAGGACAAGTCACTCCGTATGTGTATTGACTTCAAACATCTCAATCGGGCCTGCCCGAAGGATCATTTTCCTTTACCTCGGATAGATCAGATAGTGGACTCTACAGCCGGATGCGAACGTCTGTCGTTCCTGGATGTGTACTCCGGGTACCACCAGATCCGAATGTACGGCCCTGATGAAATAAAAACAGCCTTCATCACCCCATTCGGGTGTTTCTGTTGCATCACAATGCCATTCGGTCTGAAAAATGCTGGCGCTACTTTCCAACGCATGATACAGAAATGCTTGCGAGAGCAGATTAGTCAGAACATGGAGGCATATATGGATGACATCGTGGTCAAGTCAAGGAAAGGTTCTGACCTCCTGACTGACCTCGCCGAGACCTTAGCAAACATGCGACACTTTGGAATAAAGCTGAATCCAGCGAAGTGCACATTCGGAGTGCCCGCCGGAAAGTTACTCGGTTTCCTTGTTTCCGAACGAGGGATCGACGCAAATCCAGATAAGATTGGTGCTCTAATCCGAATGAAACAACCTGAACGCCTGCACGACGTGCAAAGGTTGACCGGTTGCCTTGCGGCTCTGAGCCGATTCATCTCAAGACTCTGTGAGAAGGCATTGCCGCTCTACCGACTGATGAAGAAGCCTGACAAATTCGAGTGGACACCCGAAGCACAAGCCGCATTCGAGGAACTCAAGGCATTGCTTTCCACCCAGCCGATGTTAGCTGCATCGGGCAGCCAGGAACCTCTACTCATGTACATCGCGGCCACTAGCCAGGTGGTGAGCACTGTCCTTGTTGTAGAGCGCGAGGAGCCGGGAAAAACATTCAAAGTGCAAAGGCCTATATACTATATCTCAGAAGTCTTGACCCCTTCCAAGCAAAGGTACCCACATTACCAAAAGCTTGTCTATGGCATTTACCTAACGGTAAATAAGGTGGTTCACTACTTTCAAGATCACTCGGTCATAGTCGTCAGCAACGCTCCCCTATCGGAGATTCTGCAAAACAGAGACGCTACTGGCCGAGTGGCGAAATGGGCGATTGAACTCCTGCCGCTGGAAATAAAATTTGAAGCCAAGAAAGCAATCAAGTCTCAGGCTTTGGTGGATTTTATGGCCGAATGGATGGAACAAGAGCAACCGACCCCGAGTGTCTCCGAACATTGGACCATGTTCTTTGATGGATCTAAGATGCTCAATGGCTCGGGAGCTGGAGTCGTCCTTGTCTCTCCCAGAGGAGATAAGTTGAATTACGTCCTCCAGATCCATTTTGATTCGTCAAACAATGAGGCCGAATATGAGGCCCTCCTGTATGGCCTCCGTATGGCCATCTCACTTGGCATTCGTCGTTTGATGGTCTACGGTGATTCGGACCTCGTTGTCAATCAAGTGATGAAGGAATGGGACATTCGGAGCCCAGCTATGACCGGCTACTGCAACGCAGTCAAAAAGCTGGAGAAGAACTTTGAAGGATTGGAGCTGCATCGCGTTCCTCGTGCGAAGAACCAGGCAGCAGACGACTTAGCAAAGATTGGTTCCACTCGGCGGGCAGTCCCCAAGGACATATTCCTCGAACATCTACACGCTCCAACAATCGTAGAAGATCCTTTCACAGAGGAGCCCCCGCAAGCAGTTGGTCCATCTGATCCGACTGAGGTTGAAGTTCCAACTATAGTGGATCTGGTCCACGAAATGCTGGTAATCACTCCCGAGTGGACTCAACCCTATTTGGCGTACCTGCTCAGACAAGAACTCCCCGAAGACGAAGAAGAAGCCCGTCGGATCGTCCATCGATCCAAGTCATTTGAAGTTATGGGAGACCAGTTGTACAAGAAAAGCACCACAGGAGTCATCCAAAAATGCATCTCCCCAGAGGAAGGGCTGCAAATCTTACATGAAATCCACTCGGGAACCTGCGGCCACCATGCGTCCTCTCGGACTTTGGTTGCTAAGGCTTTCCGAGCAGGTTTTTATTGGCCCCGTGCCAATGAAGCAGCAAGGGACCTGGTGGACCTGTGTGTTGGGTGTCAGTTCTACAAGAATAAGTCCCACAAACCAGCGTCCGCGCTCAAGACGATCCCGATCACTTGGCCATTCGCAGTATGGGGCCTCGATGGTCGGTCCCTTGCGGACTGGGTCGAGTGGATTCACACATCTGTTCGTGGCGGTTGACAAGTTCACCAAATGGGTCGAAGCGAAGCCCATCAAGAGTTTGGATGCAGGTACTGCCGTAGTTTCATTCGGCGGATCATCTTCAGATTCGGCGTACCACATGATATTATCATGGATAATGGGAAGAACTTCGACTCGAAAGAGTTCCGTGAATTCTGTTTCTCTCAAGGCACTCGGGTTAATTACGCCTCAGTGGCTCACCCGCAGTCGAATGGGCAGGCAGAGTGCGCAAACGGAATGATTCTGTAAGGTCTGAAGCCCCGATTGATGAGAGACCTGAAGTATGTCGCTGGAGCTTGGGTTGAAGAATTGCCTTCTGTCTTATGGGGCATTCGGACAACCCCAAACCGCTTTACGAAGCGCATGCCATTCTTCATGGTGTACGGATAAGAGGCTGTGTTGCCGAGTGATCTTCAGCACAATTCCCCCCGAGTGGAACTATATGATGAAGCTGAAGCCGAAGCCGCCCGGCAAGACGGCCTCGACCTTTTAGAGGAAGAGAGAGAGCTGGCCCTCATCAGATCGACGCTCTATCAGCAAGATCTGAGGCGTTACCATGATAGACACGTCCAGGGCCGAGCTTTTCAGGAAGGAGACCTTGTCCTCTGACTAGATCAGAAGAAACCCCACAAGCTAGCGCCTCCGTGGCAGGGGCCGTATGCAATCTCCAAAGTCTTGCACAATGGAGCCTACCGGCTTTACAACATAGAAGATGGAGTAGAAGAGCCCCGGACTTGGAACGCAGACCTGCTTTGCAAGTTCTACACCTAGAACATAACTACTTTAGTTTGTCATTCCAGAAATGAATCCGAGTGATCTCGATGAACAAAGTTTAGTACCTTTATATGTTGTCGAAATTTAACTCTTGTCACTCTAGTGAATCAGTGTCCTATGTCACCCCCAGTGGGTGTAAAACGCTTAGCTGCGATTCCGCATCGCCTAAGTTAAAAATGTCTGGAGTGGGACATCCTTCTCACTCGGACGACAAGATGGACATGACCATCATTGTTCGCAAGAACTAATCCGAGTGCAGGTCTTACCTACACTCAGGGGCTTAGTCGCGGCCCCGCATCGCCTAAGTTAAAAATGTCTAGAGTGGGATATCTTTCTCACTCGGACGACAAGATGGACAGGACCATCAATGTTCGCAAGAACTAATCCGAGTGTAGGTCTTACCTACACTCGGGGGCTTAGTCGCGGTCCCGCATCGCCTAAGTTAAAAATGTCTAGAGTGGGATATCCTTCTCACTCGGACGACAAGATGGACGGGACCATCATTGTTCGCAAGAACTAATCCGGGTGCAGGTCTCACCTACACTCGGGGGCTTAGTCGTCGTCCCGCATCGCCTAAGTTAAAAATGTCTAGAGTGGGATATCTTTCTCACTCGGACGACAAGATGGACAGGACCATCAATGTTCGCAAGAACTAATCCGAGTGCAGGTCTTACCTACACTCGGGGGCTTAGTCGCGGTCCCGCATCGCCTAAGTTAAAAATGTCTAGAGTGGGATATCCTTCTCACTCGGACGACAAGATGGACAGGACCATCATTGTTCGCAAGAACTAATCCGGGTGCAGGTCTCACCTACACTCGGGGGCTTAGCCGCGGTCTCGCATCGCCTAAGTTAAAAATGTCTAGAGTGGGACATCCTTCTCACTCGGACGACAAGATGGACAGGACCATCATTGTTCGCAAGAACTAATCCGAGTGCAGGTCTTACCTACACTCGGGGGCTTAGTCGCGGTCCCGCATCGCCTAAGTTAAAAATGTCTAGAGTGGGATATCCTTCTCACTCGGACGACAAGATGGACGGGACCATCATTGTTCGCAAGAACTAATCCGGGTGCAGGTCTCACCTACACTCGGGGGCTTAGTCGTCGTCCCGCATCGCCTAAGTTAAAAATGTCTAGAGTGGGATATCTTTCTCACTCGGACAACAAGATGGACAGGACCATCAATGTTCGCAAGAACTAATCCGAGTGCAGGTCTTACCTACACTCGGGGGCTTAGTCGCGGTCCCGCATCGCCTAAGTTAAAAATGTCTAGAGTGGGATATCCTTCTCACTCGGACGACAAGATGGACAGGACCATCATTGTTCGCAAGAACTAATCCGGGTGCAGGTCTCACCTACACTCGGGGGCTTAGCCGCGGTCTCGCATCGCCTAAGTTAAAAATGTCTAGAGTGGGACATCCTTCTCACTCGGACGACAAGATGGACAGGACCATCATTGTTCGCAAGAACTAATCCGAGTGCAGGTCTTACCTACACTCGGGGGCTTAGTCGCGGTCCCGCATCGCCTAAGTTAAAAATGTCTAGAGTGGGATATCCTTCTCACTCGGACGACAAGATGGACAGGACCATCATTGTTCGCAAGAACTAATCCGAGTGCAGGTCTCACCTACACTCGGGGGCTTAGCCGCGGTCTCGCATCGCCTAAGTTAAAAATGTCTAGAGTGGGACATCCTTCTCACTCGGACGACAAGATGGACAAGACCATCATTGTTCTAACGAACAATCCCGAGTGCAGGTCACGCCCATACTCGGGGACTTAGCTGCGACTCCACGTCGCCTAAGCACAAACATTCAGAAAGCAAAGGTTGAACAAAACCAAGGCAAATAAAAACTGTATCCCGAGGCAATAAGAGTAAGTCTTGACGACAGGAGCCTCAAGCTCATTCAAAGTTTTACGGTTACAACTACCACTCGGCATTCCAAGGAAAAAGCTTAAAGAGTTTAAACCTGACGATCACTCAGGCTGAGGCATTGCTTCTATGAAGGTGTCCAGGTCGATGTTGTCCGCTATCCGAGTGGCAGCCTCCATGAACATCTCCATGAAGTCATCGATCTTGGCGTGCTTCCTGTTAGCTACCTCAAGAGACTTCAACTTCTTCTCGTCCACCCCTTTGGAGTGGATACGGACTAACGAGAGGGCGATGTCAGCACCAGCCCGAGCTGCAGATTTCTTCCAGTCCTTCACTCGGCTCGGCACCGCCTTCACTCGGGCAAGCATGGTCTCCAGGTCCTTTGAAGGCTCATCGTCAGAAAAAACATCGTGATCGATTGTGGAGATGGCGGCGCTAAGCTCCCTGATATACAGGGCCACTTGCTCGACACGCTCTTCCAAGCGGAGCACGCCCATGGTAGCGCTGTCCTTAAGCAGACCTTGAGATGGATCCAGCTCCTTCTCAATTTTGTTTGTCTCCTCCGCCACATCGTCACAAAATGCTGGATTCGGCCAAATGAAGAAAGAAGTCAGAGACAGATAAAATTCATTCGGTTTAATCGAGCTCCATGAGAATCACTTGGGAAAGTTACCTTTGAGCTTTTCATTGGCTTCACCACTGAATTCCTCAACATACTCCTCCAGCTCTGCTTTCCTGGCAGTGATGTGCTTCAGTTTGGTCTCCCACTCGGCGTGTGACCTCTTCAGCTCTACAAGTTCTTACTTGGACTTCTGCACAGTGGCTTCCAAAGCTTTCTTCTCCTCCTCCAACTTTCTGATTGTCTTCAGTTTCTCCTCGGCCTCTTTGGCCTTTCGGCTGGCTTCCTTCTGAGCGGCCGCCAGATCGACGTCCTTCTTCTCAAGAGCGTTCTTCACAATTTCTAAAGAAATAGAATTCTTCAGCCTCTGGACAAGTTTACGATTTTGTCCACGAAGATCTGATGAAGCATATTCAGTCGGATGGGGAAGGAGAGAAGTTACTGTTACAGTCGGACAGGAAGGACTTACCTTCGATTGACTTCTTCTCCTGCTCCAGTTGAGTATTTTTGGCCTTCTCGGCCTCCAGGTTGAGACGCAGCTCCTGTACCTCCTTCTGCAGAACATTATACTGGTTTCCGAGTTCGCAAACAGCCTGTCCACAGGAAACAAAAGACAAACATTGATCAGACCTTGATTCAGACTCTAAGACTCCCGCCGACTGCATCAGTCGATGGCAGCCACGGGGACTACACCCAGTGGGTGCGCTCAGCGCGCCCCCACTGGAAAATAAAGACAAGGCTCTATTTGAGCTCGTCAATGTATTGAACTCCGCGTTCACTCGGTTTTCTAGACTCCTGCCGACTGCATCAGTCGACGGCAGCCTCAGGGACTACACCCAGTGGGTGCGCTCAGCGCGCCCCCACTGGAAACCGAAACACCCAGTGGGTGTGCCCAGACGCAAACCCACTCGGGATCAAAACAAAAATCACACGGATCAAAATTTCCGACTGAGGAAGGCACTTACAAGAGTACTTACTCGGACATTCTTCTGCAATGCTTCACTCGTGTCATAAGCTGTCTTCAGCCGCTCTCTCATCACCCCAGTTGGATCAATGCTTCTTTGGTCGCCCCCACCTGATCCTCCGGGACATGGTGTAACGTGAAGATAATGGTAGCAGGAGGAATGGGTGAAAGGGATACAGTTTCAGCCCCGAGTGCGGCTCCGGCCCCCGAGCTGGTCCCCTGCGCCGACGCTAAAACACTGGCAGGCGGCAGCTCCTGCATCACGACGTCCGCGTCAACAGACGACTTCGGCAGTTCAACCCTGTCGCCCACGTCAAGGTCTATCACTTCACGCGGAGCTGCAAGCGTTCAGAAGAACAGTCAGAAACAAGCAGAAAGAAAAATTGAAATGTGCGTTCGAGTGAATCACAAGTTTACCCTTTGAGGACGCAACATCAACGTCAGCCTTTTCCTTCTCTAGAGATTGAGGGTCAGGCGAGGCAGTCGAAGTATCAGCACTGCAATGAAAACACTCGGAATATCAAAACACTCGGATTGAGCCATGACAATAAATGTTGAAGTGAAGATACTTACGCTGAGGCTACAGGAATGCTCATCTTGATCTTGGGGACAAACACGGCCTTCCGAGGCTTGGAGGTGGTGATCTTGGCTTGTTTAGACACCTTTTCGGGTGACAAGGCAGGTTCTCCATGCCCACGCTTCGAGCTGCGAGTCGGGAGAGCAGTTCCGCTCGGCTTGGTAGCACTCGAAGCTTTGGGACCGCCGCCACGGACCCCCGGGTCTTGGCGCGCCTTGGAACGGCTCTCGGGAACCCGTTCCTCAGAATGAGAAGACTCCGCTTCATCTCCATCGTCCGAGTCATCTTCGTCGTCACCACTTTCGCCACTTCCTTCACCGCCCCCCGCTTCTGCAGACTCGTTCGGCTGATCGTTGTCACTTGCCACGTTAATCGGTCCTCGGTTGACGATTGGCACTGGACTGTTCATCCCTGTGAAGGCCTGACGAGTGGAAGACAGATTGGCCAGAAGAACAAGTTAGTCGGATCAGTTGCATTAAATGCGTAAATATCACTCGGACTATGGCACCTCGAAGATTACCTCATTCGACGGATTCTCAGAGGAGAGCGGAGGCACCTGCCTGCTCCCTCTGGGATTGTCACGTGCAGAAGAGATCACCTTGATCCTAGCTTCCACTGAGTCAGCCTTAAGTTCCTCCGGATGAGTCCGGGTGGTGTCATCCAGACCTGTGTATGCCCACATGGGGTGAACCCTGGCTTGCAACGGTTGGACCCTCCTCTGGAGAAAGACCTCTAGCAAATCGAGGCCGTTGACACCTTTCTGCACTAAAGCCACCAGGGCTATTACCAGGATATCTACCTCCGTTTTCTCCTCTTTGGACACGGTCAGTCGGGAAACTGCCTGAATGCATTCCGACGTGTATGGAGGAAGACCCAGCTGATCATCCCCGACCGGAACATCTTGGCAGTAAAACCATGTTTCCTGCCACCCCTTCACCGAGTCTGGGAACGAAATTTTCGGGAAACAACCTTTTCCCCGCAGTTGAATCCCAAGACCCCCACACAATTGGGCTACGTTCGTCTTATCCTTTGATTGACTGGGCTTTTTCACAGTCATCATTCGGTAGGTGATAAGGTGTTTGAATAAACCCCAATGGGGATGACAACCCAGGAAATTTTCGCAAAGGGATATGAACGCAGGTAGGTAAACGATGGCATTGGGAGGAAGGTGGTGGAGTTGAGCTCCGAAAAAGTTCAGAAATCTACAGAAAAATGGATGAGCCGGAAGGGAGAAACCTCGCTCGAGGTGAGTCACCAAGAGCACACGTTCGTTGCCCTGTGGTGAAGGCTCCTCCTCACCCTCTTCCGGCAACCTCCAAGCCCCCGTGGCAACGAGCCCTTGGCTCTCCAGCTCGAGCATGCGAGCTTCGGTGACCCACGACTGCATCCACTCGCCCTGGGTCCATCCCGTTGGAGAGCCCGCGCTCGAGGATGATCCCCGTGAGCTCTTCTTTTCCCGCTCGGCCTTGTCCGTCACCGCCTTCGTCATCTCCGGCAGCTCTGGACCCGATCTACGGTGGAGGTGGGATGGAAGTGTATCGCTCGGGCGGCGGAGAGGACGGAGGCGGAGGAGGGAAATGAGATCTATCTCTCCGCAAACAGTACTCGCGCCCCTTATAACCCAGAGCACGAGTGCAATCTCGGGCCGTCAATCCGCTAACGGAGCGAGATCCGCAGATCTGCTTAGCGGGGCCCTAAGGACGCGTGGCGGAAATCCCGGCGCGATAATCGAGGCGTCGTGGCCTCCGCCCCTGATTTCCGCGACATGACCGTTCGATCATGCCGCACGCGCGCTTCTCGCGGTTCAGGACGCGTGGGAACTTCCTCGAATTTCAATCGGAATGAACTCCGCATTTCGAAGAACCTATCGATCTGTTCCAAATGGACCAGGCGATCGACTCTCGATTGGTCAATCACTCGGATGGAACGACAAATCATTCGGATCATTTCTTCCGAGAAAGATCCTGAATCTTTCCAGCAGAAGGACATATACAAGTTGAACCATTCCATCAGAAAACGTTGATCCTGAATCCATCGTGGTTTGAAGTCAAGTGAGGAACGCTCAGGCCGTTTCTGGACACTTCCAGGTGTCAATCACTTAACAATGAAAACCTCATGGATTCGGGGGCTACGGATGAGGATGCCTACCCTGGGTAGGGTCATAGGCCTGACATCTGGGGCCCACCAATGGCCCTCCAATGTCTTCAAAGCCCCTGGGCAGAGACTCGATCGGATAAATATAGTCGTTCACTCGGATGCCTCATTTCACTCGGACTACTCGACGCCATTCGGACAAGCGGAAGCTCAGACGACCAGGAAGACAGAGCGTCAGTGGAATTCGAGTAGTCACACATTATGAGTTAATTCACCGTTATCAGTAACGGCAGGTTAATCAGCCATTCCTGTAACGTAGTATTCATTGACATTTAATGCCTAATCATGGCACTCAGCCGGTGGTGGCGCACTCTATATAAGACACCCCCGGGTGCCGTGGCAAGGGTTCCGACCCCCTGTAATCCTATACCACCATAAGCAAACACAACAGCCTCCGGGCACCGAGATGTAGGGCTGTTATCACTTCCGAGTGAGGCCTGAACTCGTACAAACCGAGTGCACACTTGAGCCGTAGCTAGACGACGCCCCTTCATTCGTACCCCCTAGAACTATTGTTAGGATCATTCCCACGACAGTTGGCATACTTGCTCCGGCAAGAGCTCCCTGAAGACGAAGAGGAGGCCCGGCAGATCGTCCGACGATCCAAGTCCTTTGAGGTGATGGGAGAGCAGTTGTACAAGAAAAGCACTACGGGCGTAACTCAGAAATGCATTTCCCCAGAGGAAGGGCTGCAGATCCTGCATGATATTCACTCGGGAACCTGTGGCCATCATGCGTCCTCTCGGACGTTGGTCGCGAAGGCATTCTGTGTAGATTTTTATTGGCCCCGAGCCAACGAGGCAGCGAAGGACTTGGTCGACCTTTGTGTCGGATGTCAGTTTTATAAGAATCAGACGCACAAGCCTGCATTCGCACTGAAGACCATTCCACTCACCTGGCCGTTTGCTGTGTGGGACCTCGACATGGTCGGTCCCCTGCATACCGGGTCGAGTGGGTTTACCGACCTGCTGGTGGCTGGGGATAAGTTCACCAAGTGGGTCGAAGCGAAGCCCATCAAAAGCTTGGATGCATCTACCGTTGTCGGTTTCATTCGGCAGATTATCTTCAGATTTGGAGTTCCCCATGATATCATCACTGATAACGGGAAGAATTTCGATTCGGATGAGTTCCGTGAGTTCTGCTATTCTCAAGGTACTCGGGTTAACTATGCCTCCATGGCTCACCCGCAGTCGAACGGACAAGCGGAACGAGCAAATGGGATGATTCTTCAAGGATTGAAACCCCGATTGATGAGAGATCTGGACACCGCTGCTGGAGCTTGGGTTGAAGAACTACCGTTTGTCTTATGGGGCATTCGGACAACCCCGAACTGTTCGACTAAGCGCACTCCTTTCTTCATGGTATACGGATCCGAAGCCGTTCTGCCGAGTGATGTACGCCACAATGCTCCCCGAGTGGAACTTTACAACGAAAACGAAGCAGAAGTAGCATGTCAAGATGGTCTGGACCTCTTGGAAGAGGAGATAGAGTTAGCCCTGGTCAGATCGACACTTTATCAGCAAGACCTGAGGCGCTACTACGACAAACAAGTCAGAGGGCGCGCTTTTCAGGAAGGTGACCTCGTTCTCTGAATGGACCAGCAGAAGCCACACAAGTTGGTGCCTCCGTGGCAAGGACCATACGCTATCTCCAAAGTCATGAACAACGGAGCCTATCGGTTGTATAATTTCAACACCGACGTGTAAGAACCCCGAGCATGGAACGCGGATCTGCCCCGCAAGTTCTACACTTAATCTAGAAAACACTCTGTCATTCCTGTAATGAGTTACCGAGTGGATTTGATGAATAAAAGTTCTTACTTTTCCTACTCCTTGTCAAAACCTTTTCACTTTCGTTCTTTTTCCTCACCCCCAGTGGGTGCATGGATAGGCTTAGCTGCGGTCGTCTAATCGCCTAAGTTAAAAACTACTCCGAGTGAGGACATCATCCACACTCGGGGGCTTAGCTACGAACCTGACTTCGCCTAAGTTAAAAACTACTCCAAGTGAGGACATCATCCACACTCGGGGCCTTAGCTGCGAACTTGCCTTCGCCTAAGTTAAAAACTACTCCGAGTGCGGACATCCTCCACACCCGGGGGCTTAGCTGCGATCCAGTAATCCCCTAAGTTAGAAAACTACACCAAGTGAGGACATCATCCACACTCGGGGGCTTAGCTGCGAACCTGACTTCGCCTAAGTTAAAAACTACTCCGAGTGCGGACATCCTCCACACTCGGGGGCTTAGCTGCGATCCAGTAATCGCCTAAGTTAGAAAACTACTCCGAGTGAGGACATCATCCACACTCGGGGGCTTAGCTGCGAACCTGACTTCACCTAAGTTAAAAACTACTCCGAGTGAGGACATCATCCACACTCGGGGGCTTAGCTGCGAACCTGACTTCGCCTAAGTTAAAAACTACTCTAAGTGCGGACATCCTCCACACTCGAGGGCTTAGCTGTGATCCAATAATCGCCTAAGTTAGAAAACTACTCCGAGTGCGGACATCCTCCACACTTGGGGGCTTAGTTGCGAACCTGATTTCGCCTAAGTTAAAAACTACTCTGAGTGAGGACATCATCCACACTCGGGGGCTTAGCTGCGAACCTGATTTTGCCTAAGTTAAAAACTACTCCGAGTGAGGACATCATCCACACTCGGGGGCTTAGCTGCGAACCTGATTTCGCCTAAGTTAAAAACTACTCCGAGTGAGTACATCATCCACACTCGGGGGCTTAGCTGCGAACCTGGTTTCGCCTAAGTTAAAAACTACTCCGAGTGAGGACATCATCCACACTCGGGGGCTTAGCTGCGAACCTAATTTCGCCTAAGTTAAAAACTACTCGGAGTGAGTACATCATCCACACTCGGGGGCTTAGCTGTGAACCTGATTTCGCCTAAGTTAAAAACTACCCTGAGTGAGGACATCATCCACACTTGGGGCCTTAGTTGCGAACCTGATTTCGCCTAAGTTAAAAACTACTCTGAGTGAGGAAATCATCCACACTCGGGGGCTTAGCTGCGAACCTGATTTTGCCTAAGTTAAAAACTACTCTGAGTGAGGACATCGTCCACACTCGGGGGCTTAGCTGCGAACCTGGCTTCGCCTAAGTTAAAAACTACTCCGAGTGCGGACATCCTCCACACTCGGGGGCTTAGCTGTGATCCAGTAATCGCCTAAGTTAGAAAACTACTCCGAGTGCTGACATCCTCCACACTCGGGGGCTTAGTTGCGATCCAGTAATCGCCTAAGTTAGAAAACTACTCCGAGTGAGGACATCGTCCACACTCGAAGGCTTAGCTGCGAACCTGACTTCGCCTAAGTTAGAAATTACTCCGAGTAGGGACATCTTCCACACTCAGGGACTTAGCCGCGAACCAGATTTTGCCTAAGTTAAAAACTACTCCGAGTGAGGACGTCATCCACACTCGGGGGCTTAGCCGCGATCATGTAATCGCCTAAGTTAAAAAACCATTCCGAGTGAGGACATCATCCACACTCGGAGGCTTAGCTGCGACCCTGTAATCGCCTAACTTAGAAACTACTCCGAGTGAAGACAACGTCTACACTCGGGTACTTAGCTACGATCCAAAGATCATCTAAGTAAAAGTTCGATCCGAGTGATAACCGAGCCAAGAGCTCAAACAATTAAATAAAGGCATCCAAACGGCGTGCGGTTCAAAGAAAAAGTGCAGATAGCTGTGGCCGCCAAGTCACGGCGAATGTACGGTTACAGAAACCTCTCGGCATACCGAGGCTAATGTTACTTAAAGTTTTTTACCTGAGGATCACTCGGCTGCGGTCGGAGATGCTGCATCTGTGAAAGTGTCGAGATCGATGAAGTCTCGATCCGAGTGGCTCCTGGCAAGAACGTCTCCATGAAGTCCTCAATCTTGGCATTCTCAACCTTGAGCGACTTTAGCTTCTCCTCATCCACGCCTCTGCAATGGACACGGACAAGGGAAAGGGCGATATCGGCTCCGGTGCGCGCTGCAGACTTCTTCCATGATTGCACACAGCGCGAAATGTCTTGCAATTGGCTGATGAGGGCATCCAAGTCATTCTGAGACTCTTCTCTGGGAGCGACTTCCTTGTCGATGTCCTTGCCTACATTGCATAAGCGGTTGAGGAAGATTTTCACCTCTGCAGTGCGCTCGTCCAGACGAAGCAATGCAAGGGCCGAGCTATCGCGAAGGATACCCGCACTCGGATCTAGCCCTTTCTCAATCTTGGAGGTCTCCTCTTCAACATCCACACAGAGTTATGATGAATACATTGGTAAAGAGAATTAATGGAGGACAAATGAAAAATCGAAGTGACTTGAAACGCAGTCGGACCGGTCACATACCTTTGAGCCTTTTGTTCATCTCATTCAGTAGTCTTCGATGAATTTCTCCAACTCGAGCTTCTTGGAAGCGGCCTGCTTCAGCTTTGTCTCGGCCTCAACAGCTTTCGTTGTAGACCTCCTGGTGACTTCTTCCAACGCCTTCTTCTCCCCTTCCCACTTCTCGAGTGACTTCATCTTGTCCTTCGCTTCTTTCATTTTCCGACTGGCTTCCTTCTGGGCGAACGCCAGTTCTTGGTCTTTCTTCTCCAGGGCCTCCTTCATGGTCTCTATAGAAATGGAAGCCCGGAGTCTCTTAGTAAGTTGAAGATTTTCACTATGTACATCTGATAAAGTACTTTCAGTCGGATTGGGAAAAGGATCAAGTTCAAAGCAATCGGGCAAGGCACGCTTACCTCCGAGTGAACGTTTCTCTTGTTCCACACGTGCACTTTTGGTCTTCTCAGCCTCAAGGTTGAGACGCTGGTCATGTACCTCCTTCTCCAGGGTGTTGTAGCGGGTCCCGAGCTCGCACTCGCTCTGCCGACAAGAAACAATGGAGCATCAGTAGCAACAATTGGGTATAAGATTAAAGTCCAAAACCATTCGAACTACTAAGACTGCCGCCGATTGATTCAATCAGTGGTAGCCTCGGGGACTACACCAAGTGGGTGCACTCAGTGCGCCCCCACTGGAGAACTACAGGTTCTACACCCCGACGGTCAACGTCGAGAGGCTCTGTTCCATGGACCATCACCGCATCCTCTTTGACAAGTATGTCTACAACTACGTCATTTGGATTCTCAGACTCTGTAACACCCCAAAAATTTAACCATGATTTTATTAAGTAAAATTTGGCCAGAAATAAATTTTTTGATTTATAATAAGTCCCTTAATAATTTTAAGAGCCTTTTGTGTTCTGTCTTTCAAAATTCTTCCCTCCATATAGAAATTTTTGGAATAATATCATGGCCTTTGGTAGTTTAATTAAACAATTTCATTTATATTTTAATAACAGTAGGAATTATTTTCATAATAGAAATTGCCCCAAAACAATTCTTTTAATAGCATTTTTCAATGTTTGAAATACTTCTGTTGCACTACAACCACTTAAATAATTCTTTAAAAATTCCAAAAAAATTATGGGAGGTCATGTGAGGCCTACAGATCACTTTTGTGCAAAAACCTCTCCTGGTCTTTTGGAAATTTTGAGCTCCACTCCAAGTTTTCAAATATGGTCCAGTTTGTAGTTTGAACTACAACCCCATTTTTCCTAGCCTTATAAATCCCCAAATTTTTCCCACTGCTAGACCCTCAAACCAAACCCTTAAGTCCTAGAGATCACACTCATTTTCATATTTTAAGTTCACCAAAACATCCTCTGTAGTTTCTGTCCCGAATTGAATTCTGGCAAAACTTGCACTAGCAAGTTTTCTGTTTTGCCAATTTAACCCCACCATAACCTTTAGTATCTAAAGGGACCCCACTCTGGAAAGTTTGGTTGATATCACAGCCATCTATATGCCCCTGGCATTTTGACAAACACCTAGAGAGCATGGAAAGAATTGGCATGGCTCAAAGATTACTTTGGCAACTTGTTTATATGCTCAAACAAGTATGTCCATTAGCCTTCCCTCGCCCAATAGCCTAGCCCTGTTAATTGGTATCCGCATCATAGCTCTCTAGACCAACCTGGCATATCGTCGAGCGGTTATCGTGCGTGCACTCGGCGCGGCCAGAGTGTGCGTTTTGCATGCGTCAGCACCATGCTCATGCCGCCGCTCTGTTGTCTCCCCCTCTCATCCTGATCCTTTTCTGGATCAGCCCGACCACCTGGACCCTCGCCGACATCTTCCCTTGGCCCCTAGCGCTGCCCACCGCCATCCACGACGACAACCACCGCCGCCGTAGTCGGCAGCTCGGACACGCCGCCGCCCAGGCCACCTGACACCAGTCCTAGACCGCCAACGCCCAACCACTTGAGCCTATCCGTAGCGTCGACCAGGCCACCGACCTCACCTGCCGAAGTATGGCGTCGCCACCGTGTCCGTGTTCGGGAAGCTGCGGCACCGACCTCGCCAGCTATAAATAGCCACCCCGGGCACGGCCTCGACATGTAGACCCGCATCGCCTCCCTCTATGAGCCCCCTCGAACCACAGGCTCGCCCGGAGCCGTCGTCTTCCTCGCCTCCGGCCGAGACGCCCGCCGCCGTCACTCTGTCAATTCCGGCCAAGCCAGAGCCTCCCCTCTCCATACTCTCCACCACTAGCTCCACCATGGCACCGTAAACCCATTCCCTCTTCCAATTTCGCCCGGGAGCCAGTGAATGCCAAACCCCCTCTCATGGCCGAAGCCTCTTCCGCCATTGATGAAGCTCCGCTCATCCTCGAGCTAACCAGCGACCCCTTCCTCCACCAACCGACGCGGAAGATCCCCCTGATCACGTGGATATGCCGAGCGTCGAAAATGGTGGCATGTAGCGCCGGCAATCGTCACCGAGACCGGCCCTCTGCTCTCTGTCCAGCTGCGCGTAGGGAGGGAGACGAACCCGACAGGTGGTCCCCACCTGTCGGTGACCCAGCCGGACGCCCCAGTGGCGCAGCCCCTCGTTTACGCGTTTCCTCGGGGAAGGCGCACTCCTGAAAGTACGCTTTCGCTTAAGGTACGCGTATTGGCCCCAAAGCGTTTTCTTTTATCTGTTTTTATTTTAAAACAGAATTTTAACCACACTTTGACTAGGCTTAACTTTTAAACCAAAACTCCAATAAATTTGATTCTTTTTCCTACCTCTCTAAAATTTCACCTAGTTTATTTTAGGATTTATTGGAAAAATATTTAAGACAACTTTTTTTACTGTTTTTGAATTGTGTGTTAATTCAAATATTTTCAAAATAGGGAATGGGAGAGGAAGTAAACTTTCAAAAGTTTTGTGATGCACCCTACCCCTCCACACATTGAAGGCAAGCATTTTTGAACACTTGATATGGTGGATGTTTGATAATAGCTAGCTGGAATATTTGAAGCTTGGTTATGATAATTTAATTGAAAATTGCATATGGGTAGTAATATTGCATGAATACATGGTCATGTATATATTTTCTCTTGCATGCATTCCACTCAAGTTCTGACATGTATAAGCTATGAGAATCCAGGAGTGTGCTCCTGCCTTAGACGTGCCGGTGGGCACGGGACATATTTGACACGGTGGTGTCACGGGATATATGTGGAACATTCCGGTGATAATAAGTAACACCTCCTGAGTCGACCGTAGATCGAGTCTTGTCACCGGTAACCCCCATACTTGATTCGTGCTACCACTTGTCCCTGCCTCAGGTGGGGTATGGTTCAGTAAGTTGTTAACCCCTTTCCGTGCACACACCACATAGAGGGCCACGATGAGGGTTTCCACGCATGGACTAAATCCTGTCATCGGGTCAGGGGGCATGGGTGTTTCCGGCTAGTTGTAGCCGAGAGGGGGGCACCCCTTGTAATCTGCGCGTATGAATAGTGATCCCATGCAGGACGTTGGTCTCCCCGTCTTAGAGTTTTACCGAACAGATTTCCTGGGTGATTCCTGGCATCCGGACGGTTAAGCTGGTGTGTGCTTGTCAGGTGTGTTTCAACCTAAAGACCGTAATGGGAATTAGTCAGTGTCACGGTACTGACTAAAGAAATCCTTTACTTGTGGGTAAAGAGCACACCCTCTGCAGAGTTATATCTATTCGAATAGCCGTGTCCGCGGTTAAGGACTACAGTCTGGGTTGGTCAAGTGTCGGTCTTAGAGTCGGTCTCTGGAGGAAACAATGAAATTGATCATGGTCTATATTGCAGGATAACTATTGCTGCTAGTGTTACCATGAATATTATTGATGCTATGATTATCATTGTGGACTAACCCAATTCTCTTATTTTATTTTCTGAGTGTCTCAGGGGCTGGCTAGACTACCCCGGGCATTCGATTTTATTTTCAAGACCTTACGAGGCGTCTCTCGAGTTCTCGGGCGGTCCTGTCTCGCCCGACTCTCTTGTAGATACCCGTCTGGCATTTCTTCTCAAGACCTCTCGTGGCGTCGCTTGAGTTCTCGGATGGTTCTGTCTCGTCCGATTACTCTTTTAGACACCCGTTTGGCATTTCTCTTCAAGACCTACCGTGGTGTCACTTGACATCCAACCGGCATTTCTTTTATATTTTCTTTGGATTCTCGGATGGTTCTGTCTCGTCCGATTTTCCATCAACCTTCTTTGTTTGCCGCTAACACGTTACTTCTGCACATGCTAATATGTCATCATGCCATGATTTAATTCCTGTCAGCATGCATATAATATAGTCTAGCATGAGCATAAGCAAATAGTTTAAATCATCATGATCATAGATTATCTGCTGCATTCGGTATATCATTTGTTCATAATGTTTGCGAGTACATTCAAACGTACTCATTGGCTTGTCCCTGGTTATTTCATTGGCCAGGTCAGAAGAATATTATGACGACGTCCATGCGGAGCCTAGGATAGTAGCCACGCGGGATAGGAGTTATCCAGGTCAGCCGTTCCTGTGGGAATGGAGCCCCATCGACGTTGGATAATTCACGAATCGCTTCCGTCATCCACCACCAAAATCATTGTTGTATTATTGGACCTTTAAGGTCTTGTACCCAATTCTTGTAATTGCTTGGTAATCTGTAACAAGGACGTGTCCACCAGTAACAGAAATCCTGGGGCTGGTGATGACACGAGGGGTTAATTTCTGGGATGTTGTGCCCCGGAAATCCGGCCCCGACAGACTCCCGCCGACTGCTTTAGTCGACGGCAGTCTTGGGGACTACAGCCAGTGGGTGCGCTAAGCGTGCCCCCACTAGAATCAGTGAACACCTAGTGGGTGTGCCTTCGACGCAAACCCACTCGGGACTTCAGAAAATACATACGACGCACTTACTCGGACGTTCTTCTCCAGAACCTCGCCGGCATCACGGGCCTCCTTCAGCTTGTCGTTCATCAGCCTCAGCCGGATCAGCGCCTCCTTGCTCGCCCCCACCTGGTCCTCCGGGACTTGGGGCAGATTGAAGGTGTTGGCCGCATGAGGAGTTGGCAGAGGAGATCTGTCGGGGATATAACTCCACGATATAACCCGCCCTACTAGGCCGGGTCAACATATCAACAGTCTTGTGACCAAGTTCAAGGTGGGTCATGTCCTAAGTACAAGATAAGTAAGGTGGCGGCAGACCAAGACGCCGGGCGGCCCAACACCTGAAGACGGCGACTCAAGGCCCGTGAAGCTAAAGACGCCGGTTAAAGTTTCCTTAAGATACAAGACAAGTTATAGATGTCGTAGGTCATGGGACATGATATGACCCGGACTCTATTGTAAACCCTAGTGCTTGACCTGTATATAAAGGCAGGCCCTAGGGCCGAAAGACTCAAGTTACAACCTCTCGATAGCTAGGTTAGCGATTCCGCACCCTTGTAATCGAGATCTATCCATCAAATACACACAAAGCAGGACGTAGGCTATTACCTCCATAGGAGGGGCCGAACCTGGGTAAACCCGACACTCTCTCTCGTTTAACCCCTTCGAGTCGCCACCAAGCGGCGATGGCCTCACACCTAAGTCCTGTTACGAGCACATCTGCCGGGTTGACAAAACCACGACAGTTGGCGCCCACCATGGGGCTCTCGCCCGGTGGAGTTGAGTTCTCGAAGGGAGCCCTTCCAGGGTTCGGGAGTTATGTGTTCGGTCGTAGGACCAAGAGCCGCCGCGGCAAGATCTACATCGACGACTCTGGCTGGGGCCCCGCTGCCGACACAATTGAGTATGGTTACCGGGTCCCCTTTGGTAGGATCCAAGTCTTCAACGGCAAGATCGGCGTGACGGTGCCCGAACCGGACATCTACTCCAACATCATCGAGCCAGCTCAGCGTACTCAATCCGGCTGGCATCAAGCCATCCGAAGTCACGACGTGGTCGGATCTTCTCGGCGGGTCGACCCTCTGGACGAGCCGGCCATCGAAAGAACAATCGTTGTCAATTCGGACTCTAAACTTGGAGGTTCGCCCAGGACGGAGACTTGTGAGGAACGTCGTGATCTCCCCCTGCAGATGTCGGCTCGTGCTATGATAAGTATGGCGGCGTAGGTGTCACTCGCATTTGGAACCCTTGGCGGCTCTGATGGAGCGCACGGCGACTCAGGAGCGGAGCTCCAGCAGCATGATGGCCAAGGTACTTTTCAGAAAGATCTGAAGCAGTTAAATTGTGGTCAATACCACGTGTTCACAACCAATACTGTAGGACCGAAAGTATGTCTAGAGGGGGGGGTGATTAGACTACTTGACCAAATAAAAGTTTTGCCTATACCAAATTTTAGAGTTGGCAGTTTTTAGCATTTCATGGCAAGTCAAGTACACCCTACACATGCAAGTCTAAGAGTATAGCAGCGGAAAGTAACAACAAGCATGAGTAGAAAGGATAGGGTAGGAAGATCAAACGCAATTGTAGACACGATGATTTTTCCCGTGGTTCCGATAGGTGGTGCTATCGTATATCCACGTTTATGGAGTCTTCAACCCACGGAGGGTAACGGTCGCGAGAGTCCACGGAGGGCTCCACCCATAAGGGTCCACGAAGTAGCAACCTTGACTATTCCATAACGGCTTCCGTCCACGAAGGACTAGCCTCACTATGGGTAGATCTTCACGAAGTAGGCGATCTCCTTGCCCTTACAAACTTCTTGGTTCAACTCCACAACACGAAGTAGGAGGCTCCCAAGCGACACCTAACCAATCTAGGAGGCACCACCCTCCAAAAGGTAATAGGCTCGGTAATGACGATGAACTCCTTGCTCTTGTGCTTCAAGATGATAGACTCCTCAACACACAATCACTCTCTCACAGATTTGGCTTGGTGGAAGAGATGGGATTGGTGGAAAGCAACTTGGGGAGGCTAGAAATCAAGATCCATATGGTTGGAGTGGAAGATCTTGACCTCAACACAAGGGTATGTGGCTCTCTCTCTCAGAAAACTGGATGGGGCAAGTACGGAATAGTTCTGAGTGCTTCTCTTTCGAGTAGGTGGTGGTGAAGGGGTATATATAGGCATCCCCAAAAATCCAACCGTTACACACAAAATGACCAACTCGGTGACACCGATGTGTTAATCTCGGTGGTACCGAAGTGACCAAAAGGTGGCAACTTTCGAATCTTGGCGAGACCGATATAGGAAACTCGGTTGCACCGATAAGGTGACCAACGGTCAGATTGACATTCTCGGTGACGCCGATCCAACAATCTCGGTGGTACCGATATTGTGAATTTGCGTAACAGAAAGTTGGCAACCTAAACTCGGTGGCACCGGAATGGAATCGGTTGCACCGAAGTGGCTAGGGTTTGGCTGAGTCTGTCTGAGTTTGGGAATCGGTAGCACCGAGTGGAAAGTGTTGGTTGCACCGATTTTGAATATTTGGCTATGGACAGACTTTGTGAAAGAGCTTGTGGGTGTTTTTGGTGACTATCACTTGTGCACGTATGAGCATTTTGTTCACCAATCAAAACCTTACCCCCTTTTAATAGTATTGGCTTTCCTATGGACTCAAGGTGATTTCTCACAAATGTAAAATGTAGAGTCCTCTTGCTTGAAGCTTTGCCAATCCATTTCCTTGCATCTTGGGGTATTTCCACAATTTTCACAATCCTTTTGCCGTCCCTATCATTGAACTTTTCCTGAAATATACTTAGTGGAAACATTAGTTCAATGACTTATATGTTGTTATTAATTACCAAAACCACCAAGGGAGCAAATGTGCTTTCAAATACCTGCAAGCGGGACAGCAAGGTCAAGAGCAGGGCTGTCAACATGGTTGAGCCGGCGGTCCCTAGGTACCTTAACTGGTCCGAACACGCGATCACCTGGAGCCGAGAGGATCATCCCCCCGGGTTGACAACCCGGGTGGTTTGGCTTTGGCGGTGGCACCGCAAGTTGGAGGATACACTCTGTCCAAGGTTCTCATGGATGGAGGTAGCAGCATAAACATATTGTATTACGAGACCTTCCGTCGAATGAATTTATCAAAAAGCACTTTGCTCCCTTCGACGACAATTTTTCATGGGATCGTCCCCGGAAAGTCGGCTTATCCGATTGGGCAGATTAAGCTCGATGTGGCCTTTGGAGATGAGTTCAACTACAGGTACGAGTCATTGATGTTTGAAGTTGTCAAGATAAAAAGCCCTTATCATGCTCTCTTTGGGCGGCCGACTTACGGTCGTTTTATGGCCCGCCCGTGTTACGTCTATCTCAAGCTCAAGATGTCGGGACTCAATGGGACCATAACCGTGGACGGAAACCGGAAGATAGCTCAGGAATGCAAAGAAGGAGACGCGGCCTACGTCGAGTCGGCCTGTGCGGCAGAGGAGTTGAAGTTCTACACCGCCAATGTTGACCCGGCTCACATGAGCCCGCTCAAGAAACCCAGTACTGAGTCAGAACCCGAGCTCAGGTTCAAGCCGGCAGAGGATACGAAGCAGATCGACTTCACACCGGGCGACTCGTCTAAGCAGTTCACTATTGGGACCGGCTTGGATCCCAAATAGGAAAGTGCGCTCATCAAGTTCATCCGTGAGAATCGGGACATCTTTGCATGGAAGCCATCTGACATGCCTAGAGTTCCGAGAGAACTTGCTGAGCACCACCTTAATGTAGATCCCAAGATGAAGCTAGTGCGCCAGTACCTCTGTCGTTTTAATGAAGAGAGCTGCAAGGCCATTGGAGAAGAAGTGGCCTGGCTCCTAGCTGTCGGGTTTATTATGGAAGTTTTTCATCCTGAGTGGTTGGCTAACCCAGTGCTGGTTTTGAAGAAAAACAGCACTTGGCGCATGTGTGTCGACTACACAGACCTCAACAAAGCCTATCCCAAGGATCCTTTTGCCCTTCCGCGTATTGATCAGATCATTGATTCTACGGCGGGTTGCGAGCGTTTATGCTTTTTGGATGCATACTCTGGGTATCATCGGATCAAGATGGCTGTCGAAGATCAAGAGAAGACGGCTTTCATCACTCCCTTTGGAGCCGTTTGTTGTGTCTCCATGCCTTTTGGGCTCAAGAGCGTCGGGGCGACTTACCAGCGTTGTGTCCAGAATTGCCTTAAGCCACAAATCGGACGGAATGTTCATGCCTACGTTGATGACATCATGGTGAAATCTCAGAAAAAAGAGACACTCTAGGATGACATCAAGGAAACCTTTGACAATCTTCGAGTATATAAGATGAAGGTTAACCCGGCGAAGTGCGTTTTTGACGTTCTTGCGGGCAAGTTGTTATGGTTTCTGGTCTCTAAGCGAGGCATCGAGGCCAACCCGGACAAGATCAAGGTCGTGATGTCATTATCCGAGCCGGCAAACGTGAATCAAGTTCAGCGGCTCACTGGACGCATTGCGGCTTTAAGCCAGTTCATAAGCCGCCTCGGGGAGAAGGCGACCCCTTTTTACCAGTTATTGAAGAAATCAGGCGACTTCAAGTGGACAGACGAAGCTGGCAGGGCCTTTGAAGCGCTCAAACAGCAGCTTGTTAACCCGCCCATCTTGGCTGCTCCCACGGAAAAAGAGCCTATGCTCCTGTACATTGCTGCCAACTCCAAGGTGGTAAGTGTTGCAGTTGTGGTCGAGCGGAAAGAAGAGGGAAAGGAATATCCAGTTCAGCACCCGGTTTACTTTGTCAGCGAAGTCTTAACACTATCCAAACAGCGGTACCCACATTGGTAGAAGCTGGTTTTCAGGATCTTCATGGCGAGCCAGAAGTTGAAGCACTATTTCCAGGAACACCCGATAACTGTGGTTAGTTCGGCGCCTCTTGGTGATATCATACAAAACCGAGAGGCCATGGGCAGAGTAGCCAAGTGGGTCATTGAGCTTGGTGACCACCACTTGAAGTACATGCCCCGAACCGCCATCAAGTCTCAAGCATTGGTGGATTTCATCAACGATTGGACAGAGATACATATTCCAAAGGATAGGCTAGATACTAGGTACTGGACTATACACTTTGACGGGTCTAGACAGTTGGAAGGCTCGGGGACAGGGGTCGTGCTATCTTCTCCAAAAGGTGACAAATTTTGTTACGTCTTACGGCTCATGTTCCCGTGTACTAACAATGTAGCTGAGTACGAAGCACTCCTACATGGGCTTCGGATAGCCAAAGAGATGAATCTTAGCCGGGTCAGATGTCTGGGCGACTCAGATCTAGTAGCACAACAAGTTTCCGGTACTTGGTACTCTAAGGACCCTCTTATGGCGGCTTATCGGCGAGCGGTCTCTGATGTGGCGGGTCATTTTCAAGGTTATCAGGTCGATCATATAGATCGCCAGCTCAATGAGGCGGCTGATGCTTTGTCTAAACTTGGCTCACAGAGAAAGCCGGTACCGCCTAACGTCTTTCTGGACGTCCTTCACAATCCATTAGTCAAGTTACCGTCGGAAGAGGATATAGCTATCACTGACCCGGAGGCACACCTGGTGGCGGCTCTGCGTGTCACCCCTGATTGGACCGTGCCATATTTGGCTTATCTGACCCGAGGAGAGCTCCCAGAAGAGGAAGTCAACGCTCGTCAAATCATCCGGCGATCAAAGTCCATGACGATCGTCAATGGTGAGTTACATCGTCGAAGCAGCACTGGAGTGTTTCAACGGTGTGTTTCGCCCGAGGAAGGCCAGGAAATACTTAACGAAATCCATTCTGGCGATTGCGGACACCATGCAGGCTCACGATCATTGGTCGCCAAGGCTTTTCGGCATGGATTTTATTGGCTGACGGCTCATGCCGACGCTGAGGAGATTGTACGCAAGTGTGATGGGTGCCAAAAGTTTGGTCGACAGGCTCATGTACCGGCTCAGGAGTTGTCTATGATTCCAATTACTTGGCCGTTTGCAGTCTGGGGGCTGGATATGGTTGGTCCATTCAAGCTGTCTTCTGATAAAAAGACCCACTTATTAGTGGCGGTTGATAAGTTTACTAAGTGGGTTGAGGCAGAGCCGGTCAGGAATTGCGATGCGGAGACCGCGGTCAAGTTTCTAAAGAAGCTGATTTTCCGTTTTGGCTACCCCCACAGCAGCATTACTGATAATGGTACCAACCTGTCCAAGGGAGCCATGGAACAATTCTGCCAGCGAGAGCACATCCGGCTCGATTTAGCAGCGGTAGCACACCCGCAGTCAAACGGGCAAGCTAAGAGAGCCAATCGGGAGATCTTGAGAGGAATCAAGCCCCGGCTCATGGTACCCCTTAAGCGAACGGCGGGTTGTTGGGTTGAAGAACTCCCCTCAGTACTTTGGAGTATTCAAACAACGCCAAACAGATCCACAGGATACACTCCTTTCTTCTTGGTTTACGAAGCTGAGGCGGTCCTCCCGAGCGATATTCGTCATGACTCACCTCGGGTGACTACCTATGTCGAGGCGGATAATGAGCAAGCACGCCAAAATTCCTTGGATGCCTTGGAAGAGGAGCGTGACTTAGCAGCGGCAAGATTTGCAATATACCAGCAAGACCTACGTCGCTACCACAGCCGTAGAGTCCGAAGTCGTACTTTTCAGGACGGCAACTTAGTTCTCCGCCTGATTCAAGACCAAACGGGGATGCACTAGCTTTCCCCGCCTTAGGAGGGTCCTTTCGTCATCAGTCGAAACCTCAATAATGGTTCATATTACCTGGTCGACTTACGAGAGGGTTCATACACTTCTGAGGAGGAAACGACCCGGCCTTGGAATATTGCACACCTGCGGCCTTATTACACTTAGGAGCCACCGGCTCACCTTTTTGTAATTTTTCCTCCCCCCCCCCTCTGCAAAATTCTGTATATACTTCTTTATGTTCAAATATAATAAAGTCGGCATCCCCGAAACTCGGGGCCTCTATCGTTTCAGCCTATAAATTGAGCATGAGTCTTTACTGTTTGAAACATAGGTCACTTGGGGGCTTCCAACTCATCAAGTTTAGCTTTCTCACCCTCTTGACCCGGCAAAGATGCCACTAAAATATGGTTAAACCTGCCTGTATGTTTGATGCGACTCCGATCAGATGACCCCATGTACTCTTAAAAGTTAATCCTTTTCTGGACCCTGAACTTTTAAGGTTAAAACACTGGCTTGAGTCATGTGAGAGTCGGCATACAGAAATCTAGGACAAACCATGGGTTATTATGCCCGCTTCATGGAAGCAAGACTTGAGCCTCGAAAGCCAGTCTCCTTTTTTCCGAGTCTCATTGAGCCGGATTATTAATATATATATATATATATATATATATATATATATATATATATATATATATATACACTTGCATTTTTCAGTTACAATATTACCCTTGCCACCGGCTTATATTTGGATGGCCAGGTTACAAAACTGAGTTCATATCATGACCAGTTTCCGGATCATCCGTCTTCAATATCATTGAAGGAAAAAATCGATTGACTTGAGTTTCGAAAGACCAAGCTATGTTGCCGGCTTTCTCTAGATTTGCTTTATGGACAAAAATTATCAGACATTAAGCAAGGAAGGTGCGGGAATAAACAATGCCATGAGCATATTAACAAGAAGCTTGTCACATCAGAGTTCAGCATTGGCAAAAGGCGTCAACATGCATGATGGCACGACAAAGCAAGTTCAAAGTTATGAATAGCACTACTCCTATTACGGGCTCATAGTGGAGCCACATAATCCTTTATAAAAGTTTGTCTTACACCAGGGGGTTCGTCTGACGAGGCGACTCATCCAGCTTCTAAGCCGTCTTCAAGCTCTCTCATCAGTCACCTCTGGACCTGACCCCGCCGGCTCGTCATCATCATCAACCTGCTGGCCTTTCTGTTGCCAACGAATTGAGAGCAAAGATTCAAATTTGCGGTCCCTTCAACAAGAGCTGACACGTCAATGTCAGGAGCAAAAGTTGTCTTACGGCGAGGCGGCACCAGGTCGGACGGCTCGTCCTTGGGCACGCTGATGCGTTCATTATCAGCGGTGTAGGCTGGATGATATCTTGAAAGATCTACCTCGTCGGCTATCAAAGACGCCAGTGGCCAGGTCTCCAAAAGGCACCTTGCGTAATCTTCACGAGTGAATGCTGACCCATCAAGTTTAAACTCCGGGAAGCCACCTTTCAGAAGCTCCACGTCCAATTCTGGCAAGTGCCATGTTCGCTCCTACACGAGCCGCCGATTTCCGAGTTTCAATCACCCATTGTGGCACGGTCGAAAGCTGATTCAACATGTCTTTGATACTTCTCGGTGGATGCTTTAGGTTCTTCACAGCCATGATGGAATATACAGAGCCTGTGAACAGCTGCTCTACGTACGTGAAAATAGTCTTCAGTTTTACAATTGGCGGCTCTACAAGGTTGTGGTTCTTTCGCCCTGCACATAAAAGAAAGCGCAATAAGTCGCCAAAAGGTTCATAAGCCGGCCCGATAATAAAGGTGGGACGGAACACACACCAAAGATTGCTGCCAACATCTCGTTGATCTGCTTATCAAGAGTAGCATATTTCTCCTTCACAGGGCCAAAGTTTTTCTTGGCCTTCTCCGCACGTTTTTTCAGGGCAGCTTTTTTCGTCTTGAACAGTTTTATGGCATGTTCCAGACGTTCATTCACCTGACGTGCAGAATCTTCAAAGTGAGCCGCCATGGATTCGACTTCAATTTTCAACCTTTTTTCTTCCTTAAGCCATTTATGCAGTCTCACAGCAACAGACTCAGCATCTTCACAATATCCCTTATGGATGAACAATAAACATCAGCAACTATTGTTTACAAGTCTCAAGAAGATTGCAAGCAATATCTTTGACACTTGGGGGGCTAATGTAATTCAGCTCTTTTGAAACTAAAGAATGGAGAAGACCCGACTCATCTCAAGAAGATGAGTCGGCCCTTGGGGGCTACAGGTCGAAACTGTTGGGGAACGCGACAGAAAACAAAAAAAATCGGTACTGCGAGCACGCCCAGGATCACTATGGAGATGCATACAGGGTTTGATCTAATCCGTACCGACTCGTAGCGCAGCGGAAGTAGAGTCGATGAAGATCGGTGGTGTAGATCCCGCAGCTAGGATTTACAACCTCCCAATCGCGAGGATGTTCTCCCTTGTCGGACAGCCCTCCGGGAGGCGGTCGGACAGTCCCTCGGACAATGTCACGGACAGCCCTTTGGGAAGACCCGTGAAGCTCGAACGGAAACTCGGACAGCCCTCCGGGAGGACCCTCGAACAGCCCCACGGGCAAAAGATCGAAACTACGACCTCTCTACAGGGTTGCACACATATGGTGTCAGCTATCCGACAGGGCTTCGCCGTCCAGAACAAGTTCCTACCGGAACCCAGACAGCCTTTCGGCTCTACGAAACTATTTCGCAGGGAGGGAGAGAGAAGGCCAGATCATGCATGGCATTTGTATGTTGAGAAACAGTGAGTGTGGAGAGTGCATCTCCACCTCTATTTATAGGAAAACTCAAGGGGTAGGGTGGGACTTGAAATACCCAAAAACCCCATGAAAGCAGTCCTTCACAAGGGCATAAAGGGAAAGCAAGTGGGGCAAGTGAGGCTCCATGGTGGAGCCCACCTTGGGCGGCCACCCCTCCTAGGGCTCCCCAAATGGGTGCCCTTATCCTTCCATGTCATCCCCTCAAGATATTTTGTGGAAGGTCAACTTCCAACCATAACCATAAATGCTATTTCACTATTCACGAAACCAATTTTTCGCGACCGATAAATCCGAAAATATTTCTATGGGTCTTAGAATAATTCCAGTACCCACTAAAACAATTCTGGACATGTTCCGAAACATTTTCAGATCAGTGATTTTCATCTGTGAAAAGCAACCAAAGCGGTTCCGGCAGTCCGGAACATTTCCGGTTTTTGTCTTCGAAAAATCTCAGAAGTTACCGGAACAATTCTGGTACCCTCCAATAATTTCCAGGCATATCCCGAAACCAATTTGACTTAATGGTATAATCCGAAATAACTTTTCGGTTTTACCGAAACTCTTCCGGTGTTCTCTCTCCAGAACTCTTCCGTTGTCCCCGAAACTTTTCCGGTGATTTTCTCTCAGACTCCCTGTCTAGTATTCAACAGATAGATGACCCTTAAGCATGTGACCCTATAGGTTCGGTGAAGTATAGACATGAGGGGAACACTTTCCGATCAATGATCAACATCGGAGCCGTGGACACCCATATTGACCCCTATACCCACACGAATAAATATTCGAGTGAACCTCCAGTTGCCGTGTGCTATTCCTGTTGCTTCGTGATATGTTACAAACACCCGAGGTGAGATTTTCTGCATCCCCGTGGATCAACAACTTGTCCACTATGCAAGTTACCTCGTCACCGGTTTTGTTCTCTTTTCTCGTTTTCGTGTTCCAGCATCCCTGTGATCAAATCACACTGTGTCTGGCCAGACGATGATGGATACCATAACACCGAGAGGGCCCGAGAATATCTCTCCATCGTCGGAGGAGCAAATCCCAATCTTGAGCTATCTGGTTACTTGCCATACTTTTCCGTGAACCCGTAAGCCACCGTAATAGCCACCCAGTAACGGATGACGTTTAACAAACCCCAAAGTTCACGAAGCAAGCACGAAGGAACTCGATACTCTCATGGTCTAAGGAATTATGCAAACATTAACTATCTCTGTGTTATTAACCATGAACTTGTGACGAATGTATCTCATAGCATAACATCAATTCGGGTCGATTCAACACAAGTGTTCTACCAACAATGTGCCCTCAAAATTGCTGGCACAGACATGCCCATGATCAGGAAAACAGGATTATCATGCAATACTTGAGCTAGTCTTAGAGGCATGACTAGGAATACTTTTTACCATTTATGGCACCACATGTGCACATGAGTTTCCCTCCGAGCCTCGTGGATATTGTAGACTCGAGAATCATTACAGTTATAGCATGGATCATAAACATTTATTACAAACCAGGAGATACAAAGTAGCTGATATTACTGCCTCTAGGGCATATCTCCTACAGACTCCCACTTGCACTAGAGTCACAATCCAATTACATGGCTTCCCTAACACCAATGGCTATCCGGTGTTGCTCATGCTTTGCTCGTGGTAGAGGCTTTGTCATCGGGTCTGACACGTTCAGATCCGTGTGAACTTTGCGTACTTTCACTAAACCTTCTTCGACATGATGTCGAATGAGTTTATATTTGTGTTGAATATGCATGGTCTTATGGTGCGAACTTGGCTCCCTTGCCTGAGCCACGGCGCCACTATTATTACAATAGATCTCCACCGGGTCCAGCGCACTTGGGACCACACCAAGGTCTTCAAGAAACTGCTTGATCCAGACCGCCTGCTTAGAGGCTTCTGAAGCTGCAACATATTCCGCCTCCGTCATAGAATCCGCCATAGTCTTTTGTTTGGAACTTTTCCAATCAACTGCGCCGCCGTTCAATATGAAAACATAGCCTGATTGAGATTTGAAGTCATCTGGGTCAGTCATGAAGCCTGCATCAATGTAACAACTTACAATGAGCTCTTCATCACCTCCGTACACAAGGAGTAAATCCTTGGTCCTTCTGAGGTACTTAAGAATACCCTTGACTGCGGCCCAGTGTTCCAATCCTGGATCACTTTGGTACCGGCTGCTAACACTTAGTGCATAGGAAACGTCCGGTCTTGTACATAGCATGGCATACATAATAGAACCAACTGCCGAAGCATATGGAACATCATTCATTTGTACTCACTCATCAAGGGTCCGAGGACTCTGATTCTTGCAAAGCACTGTGCCAGGTGACATGGGGAGTAGGCCTTTCTTGGAGTTCTCCATGTTGAACCTTTTCAACACCTTGTCAATGTACGTGCTTTGGCTAAGCGCTATCAGGCGTCTTGATCTATCTCTATAGATTCTGATGCCCAATACATATGCCGCTTCGCCTAAGTCTTTCATTAAAAAACTCTTCTTCAATGAGTCTTTTATTTCGCTAAGAAAATTCACGTCATTTCCAATCAACAATATGTCATCCACATACAAGATTAGAAATGCTTTTGCGCTCCCACTAAAATTCTTGTAAACACAAGATTCTTCGTCGTTCCTGATGAAGCCAAACTCTTTGACCACTTCATCAAAACGAATGTTCCAGCTCCTCGATGCTTGCTTCAGACCATAAATGGCTTTCTGAAGCTTACATACCTTTTCCGGCATTCTTAGGATCGATAAAACCTTCTAGATGTATCATGTATACATCCTTTTCAAGGTTTCCATTTAGGAAAGCCGTTTTGACATCCATCTGCCATATTTCATAATCGAAATAAGCAGCAATTGCTAGTAATATCCGAACAGACCTAAGCATAGCTACGGGCGAGAAAGTCTCGTCGTAGTCCACCCCTGGAACTTGCGTGAACCCTTTCGCGACAAGTCTAGCTTTGTGGATAGTAATGTTACCATCCGCGTCCGTCTTTGTTTTGAAAATCCATTTACAACCAATGGGTTTTACGCCATCTGGAAGTTCTTCCAAGTTCCAAACTTGGTTTTCGTACATGGATTCCATTTCGGATGTCATGGCCTTGTGCCATTCCCTTGAGCTAGGCCTTGCCATCGCTTCCTTGTAGTGCGCAGGTTCATTATCTTCAAGAATGAAGATTTCGTTATGAAACCACTCAGGTGGCTGGATAGCCCTACCTGATCTGCGCGGTTCAGTTACAACCTTGTCTAGAGTTACCGCATCATATGCGACGACTTCCGGTTCGGTTGTATGGATAATTTGCGGAATTTCTTCCGGTTCCTTAGCCATATCAACGGTCGCCGAAGATTCGCTAATCTCATTAAGTTGTACTGTCCTCCCACTTAATTCTTTAGCGAGAAATTCTTTCTCAAGAAAGTGTCCAACCTTTGCGACAAACACTTTGCCCTCGGACTAGTGGTAGAAGGAATATCCAATGGTGTTATTTGGATAACCTACAAAGTAACATTTGACTGATCTAGGTTCTAGTTTGGTTGGCTATAAACATTTTACGTATGCCTCACAACCCCAAACCTTGAGATGCGACACACTAGGTATCTTCCCATACCACATCTCATGTGGTGTCGTCTCAACAGATTTAGACGGTGCTCTGTTTAATGTATAAGCGGCAGTAAGTAGTGCGTGACCCCAAAAAGATATTGGAAGATCTGTAAGAGACATCATTGACCTTACCATGTCTAACAGGGTTCGGTTACGTCGTTCCGACACTCCGTTTCGTTGTGGAGTTCCGGGAGGCGTAAGCTATGAAACGATTCCACGGTCACTCAGATGTTGGCTAAACTCATGACTAAGATATTCGCCCCCACGATCTGATCGCAGAAACTTAATCCTTTTGTTATGATGATTTTCTACCTCATTCTGAAATTCTTTGAACTTTTCAAAGGTTTCCGACTTATGCTTCATCAAGTAGATATAACCATACCGACTTAAATCATCAGTAAAAGTCACGAAGTAAAAATACCCACCCCGTGCGGCTGTGTTCATTGGACCACATACATCACTATGTATTATTTCCAATAATTCACCCGCCCGTTCAGGATGACCCGTGAACGGCGTCTTGGTCATTTTTCCCATCAGGCAAGCTTCACATGTGTCAAATGATTCAAAATCAAAGGACGGTAGAACTCCATCTCTCTGGAGTCTTTGCATGCGTTTCTTTCCGATGTGGCCAAGCCGACAGTGCCACAAGTAAGTGGTGGTGGTATCAGCCTTCTTAAGGCGTTTAGCATTCATGTTAAAGACATCATTTCCACATTCAAGATTTAGTATGCAAAGGCCCCCAACAATGGGTGCAAATCCATAAAATATATCCTTACAATAAAGTGAACAACCATTGTTCTCAGACTTGTACGAATACCCATCATGTACTAAACATGATCCAGAGATAATGTTTCTACACAACAGCGGAACAAAATAACAGTTACTTAGTTCCAAAATAAATCCTGAAGGGAGACGTAGAGGCATAATGCCGACGGCTTGAGCGGCGATCCCAGCGCCGTTCCCGACATGCATCACGACTTCATTCTTTGCCAGCTTGCGCACCTTCTGAAGCCCCTGTATCGAGTTGCAAATGTGAGCAACCGATCCGGTATCAAATACCCAAGACTTAGAATTTTCGCTAGCAAGCAAAACGTCAATGACATTAACTTGTATAACAATTATATCTTTTCCGGTTTTCCCGGACTTCTTATCTTCCAGATACTTCTTGTAGTTTCTCTTCCAGTGTCCTGTGCCCTTGCAATAGAAGCACTCAGTTTCATTCTTGTCTCCGCCCTTAGATTTGCTTTGGGAGCCGGTCTTACCGGCGCCCTTGCCCTTCTTTGGCTTGCCTTTCTTTTTGAAACTGGCAGTTTTATTCACAAGCAACACTTGCTTGCGATTTTTCCGCAGTCCTCCTTTAGCAGTTTTCAGCATGGCAAGCACCTCATTTGTTGTTTTGTCCATCCCATTCATGTTGTAGTTCATAATAAAACCATCGTAAGACGGGGGAGTGAACCGAGCAACATGTCCATAACATGCTCTAGCGGAAGTGGAAATTCTAGGGTTTTAAGCCTTTCAGCGTAGCCAATCATATTGACTACGTGCTCGCCAACTGAACTGCCCTCAGCCATCTTGGTCTCCATCATCATCTTCATGATATCAAAACGTTCAGACTGTGCATTAAACTTGTACAGAGCATCCAGTTCCTTGATCATATCAAAGGAGTTATGGAATTCAAAACGTTTTTGAAGCTTTGAACTCATGCAAGACAGCATGAGGCACTGCACTAAGTTGAAGTCATCATCCTTAGTGGCCCAGACATTTTGTTCATCTGCCGGGGCGGTTGCCGCCGGCTTAGGTGGAAGAGGTCCGTCAAGCATGTACACTTTCTTAGCACTCCTGAGGACAATCCTCAGGGTACCGACCCAGTCCGCATAGTTGTTTCCATTCGCAGCTAACTTCCCTTTCTCTAACATCGGGCCTAAGTTGAACGCGTTGTTGCGAGCCATTTGATCTACAACGGTAAACACAAGTTTCACTTAGACTTTGTTCATAATGAATTTGCACTAGTGAATAAACAGTTTTATTCTAAGGTGCGCTCCCACTCAAATCAATATCTCTCATAATTGATTGTGAGTGATGCAAGACCCAACATTCAATTCAGCGTCAAGGATGTAACCATCTCAAGTGACGAGAATTTCAATTGGTAGGCCAACTTGCCAATCACATCTCTATGTGACTCTTGTTCATCTTTCGATGGGCGTGTTCCGAGCTCAGGACGATCCTCCGGAACGTCAAGATAACCAAGTGATCTTGCTGCAAGGTCTCAACTCACCCGCCTCACACTTCTCTAATCGTTCGTACCCATGTATCCATGTGATACCCCGAAGAGATAGGTGCCGTGACGGTGCTACACTTGGGAGAACACTAACTACTTGATATTTTTGTGAGAGATCACCCTAATAAAAAGTGACTACCGCGCAATCAAAAGGGTGCATCATAAGGGATAAACATCTCAGGCAATTCATAATAGCTTGATATGGTATAGCCCCTTCTGACGGAGAAGTCAAGTATTTCTTCGTCTTCGGCATTCGCGTCGGTGTTCACCTTTGCGAAGATTGCCACCACCTTGTCGATGCATCAGATAATATTGCTATCTCCATAGCAGATAAAATAAATGCATTACTCAAGGTTGACACGCAGGTCATTAAAGTGACAATCATACAGCTCCATCCATCATGCCGAATCATGACACGCAGGTCATGTTAATTTACATTATATAGTCATCTCATACATAATCAAATTGAATATGAGCATTGCTATACCACATCTCATGCACATCCGGCAAAACCAAGTTAGACGCCTCTAATCGGTTTATGCAAAATTTTATTTTTCGTGTCTTCTAAGGCTTTGACTTAAACCGCAGCTACCAACGTTCATCATCAAGTATGATTATTCAGGTTGCTAGATTAACCTTCCAGGGTGTATGAAACACGAGATAATAAAATCTCGAGCCCCATACTAAACTTCGTCATACGCATGACCCCCGTGCAGATCACATCTGCATTGCCCTTTCGTCTGCGAAACATCCATCTTTCTCAACTATGGTGGAACCCAAAGACATTGAAGCACTTCGTTGATCTGTCAATCAGCATACTCAGGAGCAGCATGAAAGGATCGCGGATTGCCAGAACTTTGTCAGATTCCACCATGCCGTCAAGATCAGGACTACGCAAATTCACGGGAAGCAACAAGAATATCGGGTAATAGATTTCATCTACTACCCGCACAGATAATTTTCAGCAATAGATCTTATCTACTACAAAATTATACTATGCATTACCCATACATCTCATGTATTCTAGATCATAACATGCATCTACGCATAGCCTGGCTCATGACGCCACTGTTGGGGAACGCGACAGAAAACAAAAAAATTCGGTACTGCGAGCACGCCCAGGATCACTATGGAGATGCATACATGGTTTGATCTGATCCGTACCGACTCGTAGCGCAGTGGAAGTAGAGTCGATGAAGATCGGTGGTGCAGATCCCCGCAGCTAGGATTTACAACCTCCCAACTGCGAGGATGTTCTCCCTTGCCGGACAGCCCTCCGGGACGCGGTCGGACAGTCCCTCGGACAATGTCACGGACAGCCCTTCGGGAAGACCCTTGAAGCTCGAACGGAAACTCGGACAGCCCTCCGGGAGGACCCTCGAACAGCCCCTCGAGCAAAAGATCGAAACTACGACCTCTCTACAGGGTTGCACACATACGGTGTCAGTTATCCGGCAGGGCTTCGCCGTCCAGAACTAGTTCCTGCCAGAACCCAGACAGCCTTTCGGCTCTACGAAACTATTTCGCGGGGAGGGAGAGAGAAGGCCAGATCATGCATGGCATTTGTATGTTGAGAAACAGTGAGTGTGGAGAGTGCATCTCCACCTCTATTTATAGGAAAACTCAAGGGGTAGGGTGGGACTTGAAATACCCAAAAACCCCATGAAAGGAGTCCTTCACAAGGGAATAAAGGGAAAGCAAGTGGGGCAAGTGAGGGTCCATGGTGGAGCCCACCTTGGCCGGCCACCCCTCCTAGGGCTCCCCAAATGGGTGCCCTTATCCTTCCATGTCATCCCCTCAAGATATTTTGTGGAAGGTCAACTTCCAACCATAACCATAAATGTTATTTCACTATTCATGAAACCATTTTTTCGCGACCGATAAATCCGAAAGTATTTCTATGGGTCTTAGAATAATTCCAGTACCCACTAAAACAATTCTGGACACGTTCCGAAACATTTTCAGATCAGTGATTTTCATCTGTGAAAAGCAACCAAAGCGGTTCCGGCAGTCCGGAACATTTTCGGTTTTTGTCTCCGAAAAATCCAGAAGTTACCGAAACAATTCTGGTACCCTCCAATAATTTCCAGGCATATGCCGAAACCAATTTGACTTAATGGTATAATCCGAAACAACTTTTCGGTTTTACCGAAACTCTTCCGGTGTTCTCTCTCCGGAACTCTACCGTTGTCCCCGAAACTTTTCCGGTGATTTTCTCTCAGACTCCCTGTCTAGTATTCAACAGATAGATGACCCTTAAGCGTGTGACCCTATAGGTTCGGTGAAGTATAGACATGAGGGGAACACTTTCCGATGATCAACATCGGAGCCGTGTACACCCATATTGACCCCTATACCCACACGAATAAATATTCGAGTGAACCTCCAGTTGTCGTGTGCTATTCCTGTTGCTTCGCGATATGTTACAAACACCCGAGGTGAGATTTTCTGCATCCCCGTGGATCAACAACTTGTCCACTATGCAAGTTACCTCGTTACCGGTTTTGTTCTCTTTTCTCGTTTTCGTGTTCCGGCATCCCTGTGATCAAATCACACTGTGTCTGACCAGACGATGATGGATACCGTAACACCGAGAGGGCCCGAGAATATCCCTCCATCGTCAGAGGAGCAAATCCCATTCTTGAGCTATCTGGTTACTTGCCATACTTTTCCGTGAACCCATAAGCCGCCGTAATAGACACCCAGTAACGGATGACGTTTAACAAGCCCCAAAGTTCATGAAGCAAGCACGAAGGAACTCGATACTCTCATGGTCTAAGGAATTATGCAAACATTAACTATCTCTGTGTTATTAACCATTAACTTGTGACGAATGTATCTCATAGCATAACATCAATTCGGGTCGATTCAACACAAGTGTTCTACCAACAATGTGCCCTCAAAATTGCTGGCACAGACATGCCCATGATCAGGAAAACAGGATTATCATGCAATACTTGAGCTAGTCTTAGAGGCATGACTAGGAATACTTTTTACCATTTATGGTACCACACGTGCACATGAGTTTCCCTCCGAGCCTCATGGATATTGTAGACTCAAGAATCATTGCAATTATAGCATGGATCATAAACATTTATTACAAACCAGGAGATACAAAGTAACTGATATTACTGCCTCTAGGGTATATCTCCTACAGAAACTTCGTCAGTCTTAAAGACCTGACTTTTGGAAGGAAAGATGGATGGTTCAATCTTAGGAGGAGCATCCATAAACACCGGCTCATCTGTTCCGGGTATCTTAGTAGCAACCTCCGGCTCTACCCTCACACCAAGTTCCTTTTCAGAAGAATCAACCATTGGGGTCATCTTCAGAAGAACTGGCATCTCTTGGCTTGTTGGTCCAGAGGATGACCCGCCTGTTCGTTTGGACACAACAGCCTTGGCTCTGGATTATTAGTACAACAAAAGTTATCACAAGTTGAGATCAAAACAATGAAAGATATAGTACGGACTTTGCAAAGATAAACGCTTACCCACGATTGACATTGAAGGGGGAAGCTGTGACGCGCTTGAGTCACCTGATGATGAAGGAGAATCCTGATAAAGGGAATTCGAAGGACTGATAGGTTGTTTAAACAAACCGGCTCTAGGGCGAGAATCAATTGGACTATGGGGAACCTCAAGGCATGGTTTGCGAGCCAGCGGCGCTTGAGATAAACTAGGGTCTTCATCATCCCGAGTCTTGCGTTTTGACGAGCCGGCAAATTGTGTGTTCTTCAAAAGAAAATTAGGAGCTAAATGAGCTTCTGGGTGTGATAATTTAACTTTCCGAACAGCTTGTCATGGTCTCCGAGGAACAAGCATTTCTGAAGGACTGGGGGAAATTGGAGTTACCTCAGTTTCGCCGGCTTGGCTAAATTACGAGTCACCCTGATAAGAAGGTGCGTCAGCAAGTTCATTAAACAGGCGGCCGAGAGAGTCAAGTTCTACCTCAAATTCCTTCTCTGAAGATGACACGGAGACTGGGGCATTCTTTTTTCTCGTAGCAGGAAGGGAGGCTTGAGGTGCAACTTTCCAAAAGTTAGAATCCGCCTGCAGATATATAAAACATATAATAAGTAAATGGCGAATCGAGAGAGACATGGACAAAAGACAATGGAAATAGTTAATACCTGAGGCGGCGGGTTGAGAAGGTAACATGGACCCAAGCTAGTGACGCTGCACAGCTCTTTTGAGACAGAGAAAAACTTCTTTGTTTCCTTGGTAAGAACACTATCAGTGAGATTTTCACGGGGAAACCGCTGAGGATCATTTGAGGCGCCTGAATAATCACACATCAAGCCGTCCCTCAAACTGACGGGTTGGATCCGCCACTTTAACCATTAACGAATCAGATCTATCCCGGTCAGGCCATGTGCGGTTAGGGCTCTTAGCTTTGCATGAAGAGGCGCTAAAATTACTCTCTCTTCGTCAGTTGGCCAACTCAGGAATTCCATTTTACCACTAAGTCTTTCCAATCTGAAACCCGGCAAGGGATTTTCCCCTTCGGGTGAAGTATCTCTATAATAGAACCAGGTTTTGTTCCACCCTTTTGGGTGACTCTCCAGCTTTGATTCTGGGAAGCCGTTTTTCTTTCTCTTCTGGATGGAAACACCACCGAGCTCGCAGGAAGCACCGTTCTTTGTTTTCGTTTGACGGTTAAGATAAAAGAACTCTCTGAACAGAGTAACGAACGGCTCAACCTGAAGGTACACGTCACATAACACTTGAAATTGACAAATGTTTGTCATGGAATTCGGACTAATGTCTTGAGGCCTGAGCTTGAAGAAGTGCAAGAGGTCTCTAAAGAATTTTGAGCCGTTAGGGCGGAAGCCCCTGCGCAAATGATCAGTAAATATTACAACCTCTCCTAGTTGTGGTTGTGGGGCCGGCTCTTCTTCAGGAGCTCGCCACTTTATAGTTTTTCGAGCTGGCAAAAAGCCCTGATCCACAAGGTTCTCCAAGGTAAGCTTGGACTCTTTGCTTTTTGCCCAGTTACAAACTTTGGAGTTTTTCGGAGCCATGGCGGGTTATGCAGTAGCTACAAGAATGATGAGAAAAATAAGCCGAAGCAGATTATAAGCCGCCTACGCTAAGGTATTGTTATGAGCCGGTGAAATTTAGGAAGGCCGAAGGGATATCTTCAATACTTAGCAGAAACATTGGGTCACAAACATGTTTCTAAGAAAGTTCCTCTCTAGGCAGATCTAATTAACGAAGAAAAACAGTGAGATATATGTTCTAGCCGACGGAACAACCGAAACTGTAGCAGTCCAAAGGATAACCCTTGATGGCTCGTTTTAGATCTACTTATAAGGAAAATGGAGTGGAGATCGATCTAAGAATACACATCAGTGAGTGGATAATATATGGATCTACTGAACGTGATTTTAGATGAATGCATCGGAAGCGGTAAGAACACTGGAAATGTCGAAACCCTAGATAGTAAGGGTTCGTACCAGGTGGCATCGGAGCCGATGCGAAGATAATTGAGTTCGCTTTGGCGATCGCGAGAAGGCTTGGCGACGCTGGCAATGGAGTTGAAAAACCTCGGAGTCGCCTTGGGAGCTCTGATGGTGTTCAGTCAATGGAGAAGCAGGAGGAGGAAGACGATGACGAAAAGTTACTGTGGAGCCCAGCGGGGCCTATTTATAAGGGGAAAGAAAGTGAAACGGCGCTGAGAAAAACGAAGCGACTGAGGTAAATTTGTGGCTACAAGTGCACCTCAGTTTTCGTGCCTACCTAGATTTGGCGCAGTTTTCGAAAGGATACGTTATGATGACTTTGGAGAACAATGGTCAGCAAGGATGACATCACAATAAGTACGAGTTGGAGGAAAAGTCAAGTTTGGGAGCAGAACAAGCAGGCGTCATAAAATTCATAGAAGATACCGTTCCAAGGATGAGCCGCCAAAAGGAAGGAAAGATCTATTGACATGAATGGATTCAAATCAATCTGGGGCCTAATGTCGGGGATATAACTCCACGATATAACCCGCCCAACTGGGCCGGGTCAACATATCAACAGTCTTGTGACCAAGTTCAAGGTGGGCCGTGTCCTAAGTACAAGATAAGTAAGGTGGCGGCTGACCAATACGCCGGGCGGCCCAACACCTGAAGACGGCGGCTCAAGGCCCATGAAGCTAAAGAAGCCGGTTAAAGTTTCCTTAAGATACAAGACAAGTTAGAGATGTCATAGGTCACGGGATATGATATGACCCGGACTCTATTGTAAACCCTAGGGCTTGACCTGTATATAAAGGCAGGCCCCTAGGGCCGAAAGACTCAAGTTACAACCTCTCGATAGCTAGGTTAGCGATTCTGCACCCTTGTAATCGAGATCTATCCATCAAATACACACAAAACATGACGTAGGCTATTACCTCCATAGGAGGGGCCGAACATGGGTAAACCCGACTCTCTCTCTCTCTCTCTCGTTTAACCCCTTCGAGTCGCCACCAAGCGACGATGGCCTCACACCTAAGTCCTGTTAAGAGGACATCTGCCGTGTTGACAAAACCATGACAAGGTCCGAGTCCAATTCCAGCCCCAGAAGGTGAAGCATCATGACGTCTATGTTGGTGGAGGGATTCGGCGGGTTGATCCTGTCGTCCGCATCAAGCTCTATCACTTCGCGTGGTTCTGTGAACTTTCGAATATCAGTCAACAGCAAACTCCAAAAAGAAACACAGAAGTCAAAGATCATTTCCGAGTGTAATCAAGAATTATCTTTCAAAGATGCGGCGTCAACGTCGGCCTTGTCCTTCTCCAGCGAAGCGGTCGATGTGTCAGCCCTGCAGTGAAATCACTCAGAATGTCAGGTTACTCAGCTACAAATTCGAGATGGCAGTTGGTTCGAGGATACTTACACTGAGTCCACTGGCACATTCATCTTGGTCTTGGGCAAGACAGCCTTCCGAGGTTTGTTGGTGGTGATCTTCGGCTGCTTAGCAATCTTCTTAGGCAACGGTGCGGGCTCACTTCGCCCCCGCTTCAAGGTCCGAGTGGGGAGAACGATCATGGAGGATTTGGCGCCACCCGGTCCTTTGGTGTTGCCTCCTCGGACCCCTGGGTCTTGGTGCGCCTTGGTGCGAGGCTCGGGCAGGATCTCCTCTGACGGAGAGGACTCCGCCTCGTCACCTGGGTCTGACCCCACCTCCTCTTCCTCTTCCTCTCCGCCTTCCTCGCTGTCCTCCATGTACTCCTCCTCGCCGTTCGAGCCCTCTTGGCGCTTGTTGTCACTCGCCACGTCAGCAGGGGCATTGTTGATGGCAGGAATTAGACTCACCATGCTCGTGAAACCTGTCGAGTGAGAATTACGTCGGTCAGGAATTTTATCAATAAGCATTCAGAAACAATAACAACATTCGGAACTTACTTCATTCGTTGGATTCTCAACCGAGAACGGAGGCACCCACCTCGTGCCCCTAGGGTTGTCCCGTGCTGGAGTGATGGCCTTGAGTTTGTTCTCCACGGCCTCGGCGCTGAGCTCCTCCGGGTGCGTGCGCGTGGAGTCACCCGGACCCGAGTACTGCCACATGGGGCGAGCTCTGGCCTGCAGTGGTTGAATTCTTCTCTGGAAGAAGACCTCCAACAGGTCCAGACCATTGATGCCCTTGTTCACGAGGGAAACCAGCGCGATCACAAGGATGTCTACGTCGACCTTCTCCTCCTTGGACACATTAAGCTTGGGGAGGCGCCGAATGCGTTTGCCTGAGTACGGCGGGAGGCCCGACTGGGATGTACTGGCAATAAAACCAGGTCCCTTGCCAACCCTTAACCGTGTCGGGAAAATTCATCTGTGGAAAGCTACCCTTCCCCCTCAACTTGATACCTAAGCCTCCGCATAGCTGAACTACATTCGTTTCCCGCGCCCCATCTGCACGGACTTCTTCACGGTCATCACTTGGCACGTGAACAAGTGTTTGAAAAGGCCCCAATGGGGGGGACAACCAATGAAATTTTCGCAGAGGGAAATGAAGGCAACAAGGTAGGAGATCGTATTGGGAGGAAGGTGGTGTAGCTGAGCTCCAAAGAAAATCCAAGAAAGCGCGGAAGAAGGGGTGAGGAGGCAAAGACAAACCTCGGTCGATGTGGGTCATGAGGAGGACCCTCTCGTCCCCGCGCGGTGCAGGCTCGACCTCGCCTGCCGCCGGCAACCGCTAGCTCCCAGCGGCTAGGAGACCCTAGCTCTCCAACTCTGTCAGCCGGCTGGCGGAAGTCCCGGGCGACATCCAATCCCCCTGGACAAAGCCCTCCAGGGCACCCGCGCTCGAAGAGGACCAGCGCAAGGCCTTTTTTGCCTTCTCGGCCTTCGTGGTGGCGCTCCTCGTCATCTCCGGCAAGGTGAGACGATGAATCGGCAGAACTGGGGTGCGAGCGGAGCTCTTGGCGAAGGAAAAATGAAATCAGAGGGGTGGCTGAATAAGAGATGTCTCTCTCAGCCTCCCTCCCGGTCAGTTTATATGCCATGTCTCTGTGAAATCGCAGCCGTCGGATCCACCATTGTCGCGCAATTAACGGGCGCATGCAGATCCCCGAAATCTTTAGGTCAGCAGTGCGGGGACGCGTGGCGAAATCTGCGGCGCCGTGGCCACTTTCCCCACTTCCCTGACACAACTGCCACACGCGCGCGCACACACGGTTTCCCATGATTTCGAAATCGCCGGAGATTTGGCCGCATCATGGACCGAGTGGGCTCCGCGCCCACTGGTACGTTCCGACGTACCCTAATTCTCCGAGTGAACAGAAAAGATCCACCAAAGCACTCGGACGAATTGTCGGCTGTTCCAAGAGCAACCGCAAGTCCCTACAATCTCATTCTCAAAACTTTGGGTCACCTCTCCCGAGAGCAGATCAGACTCGAGTCGAGTGAATCGAACGGTCAAGTTGTTCTGGACATTTGGAATTTATTCAACCTGAATCAGTTGTGGTTTCATCGCCGAGTGTGAGATGACCCGACTCGTTCCCGAGCGTTTCCGAAACGCCACCGACGTCACGTCACGTCAGTTGCTCGTCCCCCAAACCTCAATCGATTCGGGGGCTACTGATGAGGTCACCTACCCTAGGTAGGGTCATGGACCTTACATCTGGAGGACACCTGGGGTCCTACAAGTTCATGAAAGTCTCCGCACTACTTTGACATTCGAACGTACGTACTAGATCCACTCGGATCCACGAAGTCACTCGGACATCATCAACCAGTCGGCCCGGCTTAAGCACTTGGACATGAAGAAGCAGAGGCGACGTGGGAACTCCAACATTCGAGGGACTTAATTAGTATAAAGAGCTGTGGAGACTACGTTACCTATAATGCCTCTAGTTAACACAGCCATTACCAGTAACTCCAACAGTTACCATCATTAAATGCCCTAGTAATGGCGCTCGGCTGGAGGTGGCGCACTCTATATAAGCCGCCCCCCGGCGCCAGAGTGAGGGTTACGAACTCCCTATATTTAGATACTCACTATAAGCAAACACTAAGCCTCAGGGCTCGAGACGTACGGTCTTTACCACTTCCGAGTGGGGCCTGAACTCGTACATCTGAGTGTTACACTTGCGTCGTAGCTAGGCTTCGCCCTTACTCTTACGTACCCCCCATACTACTGTCAGTATTACACCCACGATAGTTATGGTACTAAACCTCGGCACTGCCTAACACCACAAACACTGGGGGACTAGTCACTAGCCTCCGCAGTCAAGCTCCTATGGCTAAGTGAAAGCAATAAAGCCACATAGTCCGGTTGCCTCGTTTTCCTTGTGCACTACTGCCTACGGACACCGAGACGTCGGCTAAGGGTTAAAGTGCGAAGGTCAAAACACCCCTTGTAGCATCTACATGGGGGCTGAAGCCGAAGACTGGCAACTTTCAGAATAAGACGGCCACACAAGAGTCAAAATAAACAAAGCTAAGCATGATAGACCATGCAAAGTAACCACATTATAATTTGCAAAAGTCTTACTGTTATTGGATACATTATAGCACTATCACTCCAAAATTATATCTTTGGAACACTGGGCCTCTATCGCCCGAGCACCAACCATAACAATAGGGAAATATTGCTCGGGCGCCTGTGCTCCTTTCCAGGAGGCGAGGGGCCGGTGGCCATCTCTGTTGGCTTAATCCTCGGCCAGTGCATCATGGTCTTTGCAAACGCCATCAGAGCCTCTTCGATGCAAACAGAGCGCTTCAGGACATAAATCTCGGACGCAGCATCGCGGAGCCTCTACACCAGGCCGAAGTAGCTGCCTGGCAGCGGCTCCGCAGGCCAAAGCCTGATGAAGAGGTCTTTCATGGCTGGCTCCGTCATCCGGTGTAGCTCCATCAGCTGCTTCATTTGGTCAGCCAGGATGGGAGGATGCTGGGGGGCCTAAAACTGCGCCCAGAACAGCCGTTGTTCGACGTCCCCGTCCCGGACGGCATAATGTCTGGCCGCATCCACCACACTCTTCGAAAGATCCGAGAAAGTGCATGCAGATTGCCGCGGTCGAGTAAGAAATACGAAGTTGTTTCCACCAAAAGGGCACTGCAGTAAGTACGGCTTACCATCCGCAATGAACTGGACCTCGCGGAGCTCCTTTTGGCACTCCTGCACCTCCATCCGAGCTTCTTGAGCCGCCAACTTAACCGAGGTTAGCTCGGAGGCTTGCTCTTTATTTTTTAGCTCAAGGGCCTCACATTTAGTGACGGCGTCCTTGAGCTCCTGTTGCACTTCGGCAACCCTAGCCTCGTGTTTCTCCCTGACCGTCCTTGCCGACGTCAGACTGGTGGCCGCTCGTTCGGCCTTCTTCTTCTGCTCTTCGGCCTCTTGCCTCGTTCTCTGTAGCTCGTCCTTGAGGCTCTCAACCTCCGCGGCGATAGCTGCAGTCATAACAGGCATCCTGCGCTTAGGGATAACAATCTGAATACTTCATATACAGAGGAAATTCAAGACGTTAAGACAATCTAGCTTGGAGCTACCTCACGCTTGGTCGAACCGCTTGTCAAGGCGGTCGAGCTCTTCATCGGAGCTCGTGAGCTTCTGATTCATCTCAGCCAGCTCCATGGCGTTGGCGGCTGCCACCGAGGACAGGGCCTGCATAACAGTTTATACGCGTTAGACTCCTGAATCATAGGTTTTTCGACCCTCTGCTCAGATTTGACTTCAATCCGGCCAGAGACTCGGGGGCTACGATTCATTTTCGCGTTTATCGGTGATCCTTGCACTATTTTCGACCCCTGCTCAAGCTTTTCAAACTCAAACAGGGCTCGGGGATGCTATATATAAGGATTACACAAAGTAAATTCTCTTTGTAAAAGGATATTCCATCATTTACCTTGAATCCCACCAAGAGGCCTCCGAAAGCCTCCTTCAACCCGCCGTCAACGGACTGAATGCTTTGCAAAACCGCACCCAGGAGAGTGCGATGTTCTTCAGTAATGGAGGGGCCATTTAAAGCCTCCTCCATCATGGTCGGCCACCCGGTCTTGGCCTGCTCCGCTGTAGGTGATGCTCATAGCGGTACCTCAGCTCCCCTTCGGTGGAGTCAGGAATGGATGACTCCGAGGCAGTCTTCGGGGCCTGCTTGTTGGAAATATGCCCCAGAGGCAATAATAAAAGTAGTTATTATTATATTTCCTTGTTTAATGATAATCGTTTATTATCCATGCTATAATTGTATTGATTGGAAACACCGATACATGTGTGGATACATAGACAACACTGTGTCCCTAGTATGCCTCTAGTAGACTAGCTTGTTTGTCAAAGATGGTCAAGGTTTCCTAGCCATAGACATGAGATGTCATTTGATAACAGGATCACATCATTAGGAGAATGATGTGATGGACAAGACCCAAAATATGAACGTAGCATATGATCGTGTCAGTTTATTGCTATTGTTTTCTGCATGTCAAGTATATGTTCCTATGACCATGAGATCATGCAATTCATTGACACCGGAGGAGTACATTGTGTGTATCAAACGTCACAACGTAACTGGGTGACTATAAAGATGCTCTACAGGTATCTCCGAAGGTGTCTGTTGAGCTGGCATGGATCAAGACTGGGATTTATTACTCCGTGTGATGGAGAGGTATCTCAGGGCCCACTCGGTAATACAACATCACAACAAGCCTTGCAAGCAATGTGACTAAAGTGTTAGCCACGGGATCTTGTATTACGGAACGGGTAAAGAGACTTGCCGGTAACGAGATTGAACTAGGTATAGAGATATCGATGATCAAATCTCGGGCAAGTAACATACCGAAGAACAAAGGGAACAGCATACGGGATTAACTGAATCCTTGACATAGAGGTTCAACCGATAAAGATCTTCGTAGAATATGTAGGAACCAATATGGGCATCCAGGTCCCGCTATTGGTTATTGGCCGTAGAGGTGTCTCGGTCATGTCTACATAGTTCTCGAACCCGCAGGGTTTGTACACTTAAGGTTCGGTGACGTTTCGGTAGTATAGAGTTATGTATGGTGGTAACCGAAGGTTGTTCGGAGTCCCGGATGAGATCCTGGACATCATGAGGAGCTCCAGAATGGTCCGGAGGTAAAAATTGATATATAGGAAGTCCTGTTTTGGTCACCGAAAAAGTTTCGGGTACTTCGGTAGTGTACCGGGAGTGCCGGGAGGGTACCGGGGGCCATCGGGAGGGGTGTCTCGACCCAAAGGACCTCATGGGCTGTGGGAGGAGTCAAACCAGCCCCTAGTGAGCTGGCCGAACCCCCCACTAAGGCCCATGCGGCTAGGGGTGGGAAAAACCCAAAGGTGGAGAGGTGGAAAGGGTTTCCAAGTGGAGAGGAGGAATCCTACTCCTAGTAGGATTGGAGTAGGACTCCTCCACCTCCTATTTCGGCCGAACCCTTGAGGGTTTGAGGCTGCCTCCTCCCCTCCCTCCCTCCTATATATACTAGAGGATTTAGAGGGGAGAGCTAACCCTAATTGCCACGTGCTCCCTCTACTTCCTCTAGATCGTTTTCTCCTCTAGTCTAATTTCGGCGGTGCTTAGGCGAAGCCCTGCCGGAATAGTTCCACCACCATAGCCGCCGTGCCGTCGCGCTGCCGGAGAACTCATCTACCTCTCCGCTCCCTCTTGCTGGATCAAGAAGGCGGAGATCGTCATCGTGTTGTACGTGTGCTGAACGCGGAGGTGCCGTCCGTTCGGCGCTAGATCGGGACGGATCGTGATTGGATCGCGGAACGCTCGGCGATTTGGATCGCGAAGACGTTCGACTACATCAACCGCGTTTCTTAACGCTTCCCGCTTAGCGATCTACAAGGGTATGTAGATCCACTCTCCCTCTCGTAGATGCTCATCACCATGGATAGATCTTGCGTGTGCGTAGGAAATTTTTTGTTTCCCATGCAACGTTCCCCAACACTGCTCTGGGGGCAGTCTCCGGAATGGTCTTCGAGGCAGGCTCCGGAGCAGTCTTCGGGAAGAGCTTGGATTGACCGGGCTCCCCATTTTTATCCGCCAGAAGGGAACCTCCCTCCTGGTCTTCGACGACTGAGGCATTGGACTCGTCCATAATATCGTCACCACCGCCCCCCGTATTCGACATGGGAGGGGTCCTTCGGGACAACACCTCCGCGGCCTCATCCGCAGTAGGGGGAGGGGTGGTGCGCGACGCGGTCCCACTCTCTGCCAACGTGGATGGCTGAGAATCTCCCTCCGAGGACTGCTCGGTGGGGAGATCGCATGGTGGGCTACAATATGAAAGGCAACCATTTGGTTAGTAACACACCTCGACATGAATACGAGGAAGGGTCTTCGGATTAATACCTTGTAGTCGGGGGCTTGACCCTGGGGTTCCTTCGAGGAACCAGCTCATAAGCCTCGGACCCTTTTGCGGAGTCCGAGCTGACGTCGGACAGGACCAACTTGGTCCTGCGCAGCTTCCTCAGGGCGGGAGGAGGTAGTCCCTCATCGGCGCCGTCAGACGTCATCCTCCTCCTTGTGCGAGAGGAATCGCTCTCCTCCCTGTCCTCCTCCTGCTCTTCTTCATGAGCGGAGGAAGCATGGGTTTCTCTGGACCTAGTATCCAGGGGTCCTCGGGGGCGGAAGCCCTCTCGTGCCTCCCCTTTCTTCTTCTCCTTCTTCTCCGGTGCCGAGTACGGCGCCTCGATCAGCATCGCCGTCAATAAGGGCGACCGGGGGTCTTCGGGCAGTGGGGTCGGACCGTCAATCTTCACGGCCTTCGCCAGCCATTTCTGCAAAGGCAAAGAAGAAGGGGTTAAAATTCCTTGTCAGAAGGAAGTACCTAAATGAAAGATGCAAACTTCATACCGTGTTAGGGGGGTCTCGGCGTCAAGACCAATGTCTTTCTCCCATTCCGGCCAGTCCTTCTGGGCTTGAACATCACCTTCCACAACTTTTCATGGGTGGTGCGGTAGAAGTGGTGCAGGGTAGGAGGCGACGCCAGAGCATGACCTGAATCACGTTGGTCAGGGCGACGTTCTGCTCTATCATCTGGGAGATCCGCTTCTACAGCAACTTCACCTCTGCTGCCTGACGTGGCTTGAGACTGTCTCGGTATTTCCCCAAAGAGACTATCTCGGTATTTCCCCAAAGAGGAAGGGATGATGCAGCACAGCGATGGTAAGTATTTCCCTCAGTTATGAAACCAAGGTATCGAACCAGTAGGAGGATCACCAACACTACGTAAACAACACCTGCACACAAAGAACAAATACTTGCAACCCGACGCGAAAGAGAGGTTGTCAATCTCTCTACCGTAAAAAGATAGATTAGGATATGATAGATTGGATAGATAGATCTCTCAAGAACACAAAATAAAAGAGGCAAATAAAAAGTGCGGCAAGGTATTTTTGGAATAATAGATCTGAAAACAAAAGCGGCAAAAAGATAGATCGGAAAGCAATATGTTGGAAAAGTAGACCCGGGGGCCGTAGGTTTCACTAGTGGCTTCTCTCATGAGTATAGCACACGGTGGGTGAACAAATTACTGTTGGGCAATTTATAGAAGATCAAATAATCATGATGATATCCAAGGCGATGATCATTATATAGGCATCACGTCCAAGATTAGTAGACCGAAACGATTCTGCATCTACTACTATTACTCCACACATCGACCGCTATCCAGCATGCATCTAGTGTATTAAGTTCATGGTAAAATGGAGTAATGCAATAAGAACGGTGACATGATGTAGACAAGATCTATTCATGTAGGAATAGACCCCATCTTGTTATCCTTAATAGCAACGATACATGCGTGCCTCGCTGCCCCTTTAGTCACTGGGAGAGGACACCGCAAGATCGAACCCATCACAAAGCACCTCTTCCCATGGCAAGATAAATCGATCTAGTTGGCCTAACTAAACCAAAGATTCGAAGAAGAAATACGAGGCTATAAGTAATCATGCATATAAGAGATCAAAGAAGACTCAAATAATATTCATTGATAGAAACTGATCATGAACTCAAAATTCATCGGATCCCAACAAACACACCACAAAAGTTTACGTCAAATAGATCTCCAACAGACCATTGTATTGCGAATCAAAAGAGAGAGAGGAAGCCATCTAGATATTGCCTACGGACCTATAGGTCTATGGTGAACTACTCATGCATCATCGGAGAGGCACCAATGAGGATGATGAACCCCTCTGTGATGGTGTTAGATTGGGTCTCGCGGTTCTGGAACTTGCGGCGGCTGGACGTGTTTTTCGTCGACTCCTCTAGGGTTTCTGGAATATTTGGGAATTTATAGGCATCAGAGGTGGTGGAGGGGGTTCTCGAGGCGGACACAACCCATCAGGGCGTTCCCGGGGCCCCTGGCACGCCCTGGTGGGTTGTGGGCGGCCTGGGCTCCCTCCTGGTAACTTCTTTGGCCCACTGGCCTTCTTATGGTCCAAAAAAAATCCCCAAAAAGTTTCGTCGCGATTGGACTCCGTTTGGTACTGATATTCTGCGAAGTAAAAAACAAGCAAAAACAGCAACTGGCACTTTGGCACTATGTCAATAGGTTAGTCCCAAAAAATGATATAAAGTTGCTATAAAATGATTGTAAAACATCCAAGAATGATAATATAACAGCATGGAACAAGCAAAAATTATAGATACATTGGAGACGTATCAGCATCCCCAAGTTTAATTACTACTCGTCCTCCAGTAGGTAAATGATAAAAACAGAATTTTTGATGTGGAATGCTGCCTAACATGTTCATCACATATTCTTTTCTTTGTAGCATGGACATTTGGACTTTTAGATGGTTCAAAGCAATAGTCTAGTTTTGACATAAAGACTTTAATACTCAAGCATGCCAACAAGCAACCATGTCTTTCAAAATATCAACACTAAAGAAAGTTATCCCTAGCCCATTATGCTCAATCATTGATCCATTCATGAAACACACTCAAATATTAACTACACCCAATGCTCAAGTATGATCATAGTGCCCCCTAGTTTGTGCTTTATAAGAGAAGATGGAGACTCAAATAAAAAATAAAAAATGCATAAAGTAAATAGATATGCCCTTCGCAGAGGGAAGTAGGGAGTGCGAGAGCTCAAAGTTTAAATTGAGAGAGAAAAATATTTTGAGTGGCATGCCTTTCCTGTCAACGAAAATGACAAAGTAGTTCACAATACTTTCCATGCTAGATATATCATAGGCGGTTCCCAAAAATAAAGTAAAGATTATTCCTTTTTCCACCATCCTTTCACAATCCATGGCTGGCCGTATCCACGGTTGCCTTCCATACCAACACTTTCCAAGGAATTTATTATTTGACAACAAAAAGTAAATTTTCATTTTTTTTTCATTTCGGGACTGGGCATCCCTATTACCGCCGTACTCTCGTGCAATGACAAGTGAATAAACACTCATCTTGAGAATAACACATCTAGCATGGAAAAATATTGAACACCCCCTACCGTTTCATGAGCGGTACGAGCACACAAAAAGGAAATTTATTTTGAAAATTAGAGATGGCACATACAAATTTTTCTTAGAACGGCATGAAAATACCGCATATAGGTAGGTATGGTGGACTCATAAGGAAAAACTAGGTTTAAGGATTTTGGATGCACAAGTAGTATTTCTACTTAGTACAAGTGGAGGCTAGCAAATAGATTGAGAAGCAACCAACCAAGAAACAAAAATTCACATAAACGAGCATTGAGCATAACTAACACCAAATAATGCACCATAAGTAGGATGTAATTTCATTGCATAACTATTGACTTTCGTACTTGCATAGGGAATCACAAACCTTAACACCAATATTCTTACTAAAGCATAATTACTCACTAACATGACTCACATATTACTATCATCATGTCTCAAAACTATTACAAGGAATCAAGTTTAATTTGTCCAATGATCTTCATGAAAGTTTTTATTATATCCTCCTTGAATATCTATCACTTTGGGACTAGTTTCATATATTGCCATTGCTTTTGACAAGCTCAAACAAATTTAAGTGAAGAACATGAGCATAAAGGTTTCATCTCTCAAAATAGTATAAGTGAAGCATGAGAGGATTTCTTCAAAATTTACTAAATCTCAAATTAATCTAAGTGAAGCATGAGAGTATTTCTCCAAAAAAATTCCAAGCACACCGTGCTCAAAAAGATATAAGTGAAGCACTAGAGCAATTCCATAGCTCAAAAAATTTAAGTGAAGCATATAGAGCAATTCTAACAAATCATAGCATAATTTTGGCTCTCTCAAATAGGTGTGTCCAGCAAGGATACTAGTGACAAACTAAAAAGCAAAGCAAGCAAAGACTCAAATGATACAAGACGCTCCAAGCAAAACTCATGATATGTGACGAATAAAAATATAGCTCCAAGTAAAATACCGATGGTCGTTAGAAGAAAGAGGGGATGCCACTCGGGGCATCCCCAAGCTTAGTTGATTGTTTCTCTTTGGATATATCTTGGGGGTGCTGTAGTATCCCAAAGCTTAGGCTCTTTTCACTCCTTATTCCTTCATCCATCGTGATCTCACCCAAAAATTGAAAACTTCAATCACACAAAACTCAACAAAACCTTCGTGAGATCCGTTAGTATAATAAAGCAAATCACCACTTTAAGTACTGTTGCAAACTCATTCATATTTTATTATTGCATTATACCTACTGTATTTTAACTTTACCATGGCTCATACCCTTCAATACAAACCATAGATTCATCAAAACAAGCACACAATGCAACGAAAACAGAATCTGTCTTAAACAGAATAGTTTGTAGTAATCTGTACTCTAACCATACTTTTGTAACTCTAAAAATTCTGAAAAATTAGGACATCATAAAGAATTTGTATAGAAATACTGTGTTAAAATTTCAGGTCATTATCATTCTCCAGTAAAAAATAAAAATTCGCACACTGGAGGAAAAGTTTCTGTTTCAGATTCAGCGTTGTTTCTACTCATCTTATGAATCACCCTAAAGGCTTTACTTGGCACAAACACTAAATAAAACATAAAAACACAATCATAACAGAGGCATAATTGTGTCAATACTCAAAAACAGAAAGAAAGAGATGAAAATAAATGTATTCATTGGGTTGCCTCCCAACGAGCGCTATCGTTTTACGCCCCTAGCTAGGCATAGGCATAGACTCAAGTGTTGTCATCTTTGGTTTTCGTAGAGGTACTTTTATCAAGAGGTTTTGCAAATAAAACTTGAAACACATCATCCATAGAAACCTTAGCACTATCAAGTTGTCCATCTATGTACCCTCTTTGATTCCCGACCACAATCCAAGAATATTGTTGATTAACATCATTGAAAACTTGTTGGATCATATCTAAAACCGGGACTTCCTTTTTAAGATTCTCATCAAAAAATTGATTATTTCCAAGCAGATGTCTCAACATGTAATCACTATTGTAAAGGATCTCTCCTATTACTGTTTTTTCACGGCTCATACCAAAGAAATCGAAAATCTCCCTAGCTTCTCGTACTATGTGATCAAATTCAATCATGAGAACAAGGGTGGCTAACTTCTTAGCTTTGGGATCCTTTATGACGGGTAGCTCATAAAACAATCTTTGCAAGGTAGGATGAGTACGAATAAACCTATTTTCAAGTTTCAGAACTAGCGCTGAAATAGCTTTCGCATAAGTTTTAGTTCTTTTCAGTATAGGAGTATCATCGAGAGTCAAATTTCCAACGCAATTGAAAAACTCTTGGATAGTTTCTTTTCCTATAATGTTCCCCCAAAACAAAAGTTTTAGCATCCAGATTACCAGAACGTCCATTAGGAGTCCTGCCATCATCTGTTTCTGCCATACCGAAATCACTCATGATGACAAGCAGACAAGAGATCTGACGAGAAGAAGGGCAAACGAAAAAGAGGGCGAATAAAACGGCAAATTTGGTGAAGTGGGGGAGAGGAAAACGAGACGCAAATGGCAAATAATGTAATTGCAAGGAGATGAGATTTGTGATTAGGAACTAGGCAGATGTCGATGGTATCTCCTCGGTGCCAGAGATTGGCATGTAGAAGAGACCGCTTCCTCCCCGGCAACGGCGCCAGAAATTCCTTTGACGTGGCTTGAGACTGTGTCGGTATTTCCCCAAAGAGGAAGGGATGATGCAGCACAACGACGGTAAGTATTTACCTCAATTCTGAAACCAAGGTATCAAACCAGTAGGAGGATCACCAACACTACGTAAACAACACCTGCACACAAAGAACAAATACTTGCAACCCGACGCGAAAGAGAGGTTGTCAATCTCTCTACGGTAAAAAGATAGATTAGGATATGATAGATTGGATAGATAGATCTCTCAAGAACACAAAATAAAAGAGGCAAATAAAAAGTGCAGCAAGGTATTTTTGTGTTTTTGGAATAATAGATCTGAAAACAAAAGCGGCAAAAAGATAGATCGAAAAGCAGTATGTTGGAAAAGTAGACCCGGGGGCCGTAGGTTTCACTGGTGGCTTCTCTCATGAGTATAGCACATGGTGGGTGAACAAATTACTGTTGGGCAATTGATAGAAGATCAAATAATCATGACGATATCCAAGGCGATGATCATTATATAGGCATCACGTCCAAGATTAGTAGACCGAAACTATTCTGCATCTACTACTATTACTCCACACATCGACCGCTATCCAGCATGCATCTAGTGTATTAAGTTCATGGAAAAACGGAGTAATGCAATAAGAACGGTGACATGATGTAGACAAGATCTATTCATGTAGGAATAGACCCCATCTTTTTATCCTTAATAGCAATGATACATGCGTGCCTCGCTGCCCCTTTAGTCACTGGGAGAGGACACCGCAAGATCAAACCCATCACAAAGCACCTCTTCCCATGGCAAGAAAAATCGATCTAGTTGGCCTAACTAAACCAAAGATTCAAAGAAGAAATACGAGGCTATAAGTAATCATGCATATAAGAGATCAAAGAAGACTCAAATAATATTCATGGATAGAAACTGATCATGAACTCAAAATTCATCGGATCCCAATAAACACACCGCAAAAGTTTACATCAAATAGATCTCCAAGAGACCATTGTATTGAGAATCAAAAGAGAGAGAGGAAGCCATCTGCTACTGCCTACGGACCCGTAGGTCTATGGTGGACTACTCAGGCATCATCGGAGAGGCACCAATGAGGATGATGAACCCCTCTATGATGGTGTTAGATTGGATCTCGCGGTTCTGGAACTTGCGGCGGCTGGATGTGTTTTTCATCGACTCCTCTAGGGTTTCTAGAATATTTGGGAATTTATAGGCATCAGAGGCGGTGGAGGGGGTTCCCGAGGCGGCCACAACCCATCAGGGCGTGCTCGGGGCCCCTAGCGCGCAATGGTGGGTTGTGGGCGGCCTGGGCTCCCTCCTGGTAACTTCTTTGGCCCACTGGACTTCTTCTGGTCCAAAAAAAATCTCCAAAAAGTTTCGTCGCGATTGGACTCCGTTTGGTACTGATATTTTGCTAAGTAAAAAACAAGCAAAAACAACAACTGGCACTTTGGCACTATGTCAATAGGTTAGTCCCAAAAAATGATATAAAGTTGCTATAAAATGATTGTAAAACATCCAAGAATGATAATATAACAGCATGGAACAAGCAAAAATTATTGATACGTTGGAGACGTATCACTGCCTCCCCCCAATCGAGCGCCTTCTTGACCCACGACACCAACCTCTTGGCAGGCCCGGATCTGAATTCGAGGGGAGCCGCCCACTCTGCTTCACGTGACTCGGTGATATAAAACCACTCCTTCTGCCAGACCTTGACGGTATCGATGAAAGTGTCGTCCGGCCACTCGACACGGGGGAGTTTGCTGATCACCGCCCCCACAGTCCGCGTGTTGACTAATGACTATCTTCGGCTTAAATTGAAGATTTTCAGCCATCAGCTGAAGTGTGGCCAGACCCGTAGGAAGGCCTCGCACACGAGGATGAAGGCCGAGATGTGTATAAAGGAATCTGGGGGGAGATCATGGAAACCTAGACCATAGAAAAACATCAGCCCCCTAACAAAGGGATGGAACGGGAAGCCGAGCCCTCGAAGGAAATGGGGGATGAATACCACCCTCTCGCCCGGCCGTGGCGTGGGGATGACCTGGACCTCTTCGGGAGCGCGGTGGAGGACATTGGCTGAGAGGTACCCGGCGTGCTTCAGCTCGATGATGTCGTCGTTGGTGACGCAGGAGGCCTCCCACTTTCCCCTGGAGCCTAAGCCGGCCATGGCCGAGCTAGGGGTGTGGCTGGTGAGAACGGGGGAGAGTGGATCTGAGTGCTGGAGCTCTAAAGATTGGAGGGGCAATGGCTACGGAGGACCTGTGAAGTGTGTGGAGGCTCTGGTGGCTTTTTCCCTTTTATAGACAGCCGTAATTCCAAGAGTCCCTTTGTTACGCCGCAGACCTCGCCACGCCCCGATAAAATCATGCCGTTATGGGCGCATGGGATAGCCCAAATCATTGATCATGTCCCGCAAAGAACGGGGCATGATCTATTTATTGATAGGACGTGCCAGTAAAGAGGCAGCCTCGAACCGCGAATCGAGTTTTCATAACTGGTCAGGAATCATGACCGGCCACGACCCTTCACCGAAAGTTGTCAGATGGAGGCACTATTCACACCTGAGCCGATGGCCTTTGTGGCTGGGAAATGCATAGTATTCGGACAATGAAGAGCCATCGGTGGCCGGACTAGCATCGGCCGAACATAGAGGCGGATGAGAACTCGCTCCGCAAGCCGAAGACTTTTGCAGGACTGCTGGTGATCGTGAACCTCGACATTGGAGGCTAGTTCGGGGGCTACTGAGGGAGTTCGGGACTAAGGGGTCCTCGGGCAACCGGCCTGCTTCCCACAGACCGGACAAGTGGGCCGCCTTGAGCCCAATACATGGAGGCCAAACTATTAGTCAACCTCGTGTTCAGGAAGGGAGGCTTCGGTGTCTTGGGGTGTCCTCCAAGACAAGATGACAAGATCTGCGAGTTTATCCCTTGATGCTAATCGACTATGTGTAACCCTAGGTACCCCTGATGTCTATATAAACCAGAGGGTTTAGCTCGTAGAGTCAAGAACGATTACTCTGACTCATCAGGATTTAGTTCATCTGATCTCGTGGTAGATCGACTCTGTAATCGTCATACACCCATCAATACAATCAAAGCAGGACGCAGGGTTTTACCTCTTTGAGAGGGCCCGAACCTGGGTAAACATCGTCTCACTGTTCCCTGTTCCCCATCGACCCAAGATCCACAGCTCGGGACCCCCTACCCGAGATCTACCGGTTTTGACACTGACATGAATCAATTTTCCTTTGGTGGAAGTGTAGATCTAGGTCTCTTCCTTCAATCCCTAGAAAATCAACAAGTTGGCTAGACAAAGAGAGATCGGGCAAGAAAGCTTGAAGGGCATTAATGGAGGAGAGAGAGAGAGGTAAGAGGTGAGTGGGAGGACGAAGAAACCCCCACTTATATAGGTGCTCACAATTCGAACCGGTATGCAGGTTTTTACACTGCAGCGGTACAGCCGGTGGCACCACCGATACAGCCGGGATTCACGGGGTACGCTCCAGGAAACCAGTAAGCGGTACCACCGGCGAGCGGTCCGGTTGTTCCTGTACTACCGGTCCACCATCGCCCAACAACCGGACCAACACCAGAACCGGGGCACCCGACTCCGGTGGTAGAGCGGTGCTAGGCACGGTTGAACTGGTCGACCGAAGCACTCGGTGGTGGCTAAGTCCCAAGCGGTACAACTGCCGAAGACGCCGGTAGTACCGGTTATACTGAAACTACCGGGCCACTACCGCCCAAGAACTGAACCCATAACAGAGACGGGGACACCCCATCCCGGTGGTAGGGCGGTACTTGGGTCGGTACAATCGCCCTGCTGCCCCTCCAGGGAAACGGTCAAGAACCAGGCGGTACAACCGCCATTGTCCTAGCGGTACAACCGCTTGTGACCTTCCTGGAGGGAACAACCCCTGGGGCATCATCCCCAGGGCGGTAGTTGTGCCAAAGTGCTGATCATACCGGCACAACCGCTCTGGCTGGCGGTACAACCGCTTAGCATGTAAAAACAGGACATGGCAGAAATGAGAGACACACTCTCTCCTCGAACGGAAGGGTAGGTGGGTGCAATATGAGTGTGTATGTGTATTGATTCACCCAATACCTTCCGATGCGCATTCCCTCTTAATAGTACGATTTTCCTATGACCAAAGAAATAAAAGCGTTGGAAAACACCATCATCGAACTTTTTTGTCCGGATGGAAAGCCTAACCGTCTTGTGCCATGAGTATTACCTAAAAGCTTAAGCACAAGATTTGTCTTTAAATCATGTTGTCATCAACATCAAAATACTTAGGGCAGGAGATGCCCTTACAACAAGCCATTAATGGGCTCTGGCTTGGTTGATCTTTGATGTGACTCTGACCGGACAGTGCTATGAGATGTAGTAATGGTAGGATGGTATGGGCACTGGCAGTGGTTAAGAGCAACTCTCTGAAAGACCATGTTTCGGTCATCCGGTTCTTAAACAACAGACAGTGCGAGGGCATAAACGGAGGGATCGAATCTTGTGGGGAATGTGCGAAAAACTCTGCAGAGTATTAAACTAATCGATTAGCCGTACCCCCGGTTACGGACAATTTGAGCCTGTGGAAGTTGAACTATCAAAAACTCTCGACATAATTACTATTAATAAATTGGGTTTAATTGTAACTTTGGGTTATGAGAATTTGGTTGATGAAACCATCTCATTAATTTTATCAACCTTGTAGAATTAACTCGATATCCTTCGATAAAGGGAAAAGGCATCTTTTATGTAAAAACCTAAACTTAGAGCCACCAACAGCCATATTGCATATAGTGATGATAGTATTTTTTTTTACTATGTTCACTTTGTGATTTGCCGGCATATTCAATATGCTGACCTACGCGGCTGCAACTTATCATGTTGCAGAGGTATTTTCCGACGAGGAGTAAGGTCTACGTTCTATGCTCGGTGATTGCCCTTGGAGTCAGATTGACTCAACTACCTTCGATGCTTCCGCGGGATTTTAGTTTTTATCTCATGAGATGGACTTTAGCCAATTTATTTTTTGTAATAAAGACTTGATATGAGATTTTTCGATGTAATAAAGCATGTGATTGAACTTTGTTATATACATTGATGTACTGTGTGTGCCAGCACGATCCACGGATAGCACGGATACACAGAGACTTGACCTTTTCATGTCGGGTCGCTACACGCTTGCTGCCACTACTCTTGCTGCCCGATCCCTCGCCGTCAAGGAAAAGGAGGCACACCCTCATGTCAACGAGCCGGCTGTACATGTTGTAGCCCACTGTTGTTTAGACTGTGGTTTAGTGTTAAATCGTTTAATCTTTGCTCCTCACTGTTGATGTGCCTATGTTCGCGTGTGCTGATAATCTCACAACTAAAACAAAAGATTACCACAACACATGCCTTGCACGTAACCAAATAGCATCATGTTGCATCTGGATAGGACATGCTATGCTTGCAAACAAAGATGTGTTAGTGGTTACCTCTAATACAACAGGATGTGGTTTTATGGGCAACGGATCTACTAAATAACATTGTTTTCCCTTGTATTTGCTCAATCAGACTTGAGCTGAGTCCGAGATGCAAAAGAGGCCAAAATCCAAACAGAACCTAGTAAACGTTCATGCGGTAGCATAGTTGGACGAGGCCCAACGTTCTAGACCCCTCCGTCTCGTTAGGGTTCACTTCCTCCACTGCTGCTCTTCATTCCACTCTCGGTTTCCGCCTCCCCCACCCCGACTTATCCCCATGGGCAAGTCCGGCGCCAAAAAGAAGAAGCCCTCCCCTTCCGCCGCCGCTGCTGCGGCCACCACCACCACCCCCGCCGCCGCCAAATCGCCTCCAGCCGCAGCAGAGCAGAGGGCCCCGCCGCCCACGCCCCCCGTAGCGAACGGGGCGGCGCAGCACCAGGCCCCGGCGGACCCCGGCGTGCTCCTGCGCCGCGCGCACGAGCTCAAGGAGGAGGGCAACCGCCTGTTCCAGTCGCGCGACTACGCCGGCGCGCTGCGCCAGTACGAGCTCGCCCTCCGCCTTGCCCCGCGTGGCCATCCCGACCGCGCTGTCTTCCACAGCAACCGCGCCGCCTGCCTCCTGCAGCTCCGCCCCGTCGACCACAAGGCCGTCGCGGAGGAGTGCTCCCTCGCGCTCCAGGCCGAACCGCGCTTCCCGCGGGCTCTTCTCCGCCGCGCCCGCGCGCTTGAGGCACTCGGCCGCCACGAGCTCGCACTCGCCGACGCCCTCGTGCTCCTCGCCCTCGACCCCAACCACCGCGACGCTATCGACCTCTCCCACCGCCTTCGCTCCCGCATCTCCTCGTCCTCCTCCTCGGTCTCCGCAGCCTCCACCCACGAACCCACCAGCCGCCCTTCCCCCGCCGCCCTTGGTGCCTCGGCCGTTGTGGCCGGCCTTGGCCCATCTCTCCCTTCCCGCCCCTTCCCAAAGAAACAATCGCCTACGTCGCCTCCTCCTCCGCAGCAGCAACCAGGTCCTGCGATGACTAAATTTAATTCCTCGCCAGCGCCCAAGTTGGTGCCTTTCTCCAACTCTCCATCATCTTCTGCCAAGGCTTTTACTGCTGATATTTCTCAGAAGACTGTGCCAGCACTGTCAGTGCCCTCAACCCAACCAGTGACGGAGACATCGCTCATTAACAGGAAGGTTGTGACGAGATGGAGGCCTCTCAAGCTGGTGTATGGCCATGACATTAGGCTTGGGCAGATGCCTGAAAAATGCAGCTTCCAGGAGCTCAGGGAAGTTGTGGCGAAGCGCTTCCCATCATCCAAGGCGGTGTTGATGAAGTATAAGGATGCCGATGGTGATCTAGTTACCATCACTTGCACATCAGAACTACGATTGGCCGAGGCTTGTGGTGTTGGCACCGATGTAATGGAAGGTGATAATAAGCTCCCTGTGTTGAGGCTGCACATTGTTGAAGTAAATCCTGAGCAGGAGCCTCTGCCAACAGAAGAGCAGAAGCTGGAGGAGGAGGAGTTGCTGATCACCGGTGAGGATAGCTCTTCACATACTTCTGCAGAGGTAGCTAATCCCGACGTGACAAAGCCAGATCTTCAGAACGGAGTTGCTGAACAGAGCACTCTGACAGGGAAGAAAGATTGTGGCCATGCTGAGTGCAAGGAAGCTGAGATTGACGATTGGTTGCTTCAGTTTGCAGAATTGTTCCGAAACCAGGTTGGGATTGATGCTGATGCACATCTGGACCTTCATGAACTAGGAATGGAGCTGTGTTCCGAAGCACTTGAGGAAACAGTGACTAGCGAGGAGGCCCAATCCCTATTTAAGATGGCTGCAGCAAAATTCCAGGAGGTCGCTGCCTTAGCGTTATTTAACTGGGGAAATGTGCACATGTGTGCAGCAAGGAAGCGCATCCCTCTTGATGAATCTTCTCCAAAGGAAATCATGTCTGCTCAGCTCCGGACAGCTTATGACTGGGTGCTAGAGAGGTATGCTCTTGCAGGCCACAAGTATGAGGAGGCCCTGAACATCAAGCAAGATTTCTATGAAGGGCTTCTTGCTTTAGGCCAGCAACACTTTGAGACTGCAAAGCTTCACTGGTCATTTGCATTGGCAGACAAGGTTGACCTGTCTACCTGGGATTCTTCAGAGACATTCAAGCTTTTTGATAGTGCTGAGGAGAAGATGAAGGCTGCAACAGAGATGTGGGAGAAAGTGGAAGAGCAGAGAATGCTAGAGTTAAAAACACCTGGTGCGACTGAGAAGGATGAGGTGTTGAAGAAAAGAAAGAAGCAACACAGTGCAGATGGTCAAGGGGAGTTGACACCGGAAGAGGCAGCTGAGCAGGCAGCTGTAATGAGGCAACAGATTCACCTATTTTGGGGCAATATGCTTTTTGAGCGCTCTCAAGTGGAATTCAAGCTTGTTGTCGGTGATTGGAAGAAGAACCTCGATGCTTCTGTCGAAAGGTTTAAGTTGGCTGGAGCTTCAGAATCAGATATCTCCACGGTGCTGAAGAATCATTTTTCCAATGCAGTCTCTGAGTCCGAAGAGAAGAAAGTTATGCCTTCAGGCACAGGAAGTTCCCAAACAAGTGACAGCATTGATGATGAATCTGTGGTTGAAAGCTAAGTTCTTGTTGTTCAGATAAAATCGATGCTTGTCGTATTCTATTGTTTGATAGGCATTATTTGTTCTTGATAACTTCTTCATGGTTTGGTATCATGACCGCCAATTTAGATATTATTAGCATACTAGATTTTTTGATTTGCAGAACTAGCGTGGACTTCACATGCTGCAAACATCTTGATCTGTTTCATGTGTCTTAATTTTTATCATATTTTTTCGGACGGATTCAAGGTGTATGATGGAGATTTTGAAGTAGTTAACCACTTTGAAGATCATTCGCGAAACGTTCTCTGCAACGATATCTCAGAATGTATACTAAGCCTTATCCATTATTTTACAAAGCAGTGATACAGATTGTGACACCCGAGACTGACTAGTTGCTCGTTTGTTATATCAAGTGCACCTTTGATTGGGTGGACTCCAGAGAAACGGGAAATAAATAGTACTCCCTCCGTCCAAAAATAAGTGTCTCAAGCTTAGTACAAGTTTGTACTAGAGCTAGTACAAAGTTGAGACAGTTATTTTGAGACGGAGGGAGTACTTTCAACTTCCAATTCAGTTCAATTTCATATCATAGCTATAACATAGTATTTTCTATGACTAGTGCACACCTCTGTTTTCCGTGCAATGCAAGGGGATAATCGTAAGTACAGTTTAGTTTGCAACTTATGTTGTGTGTGGGATTTCATTTTTTTCTTCTCCCCTGCACAAATCCATCAATGCTAAGTTATGAACTAGTTTTTCTCCCTCTGTCGATTTGTTCATGTTGGTTTGATAGAAAAATAGGCATAGTTTAGTTTACACCCTTGTACCTGATTGATGGTTAATTTGCACTATGTATGTCATTAATCCTTATTTAGGTACTTTAAGTTTGTGCTTAGTATTGTTTTTAATAATAGTTGGTAGTATATTCTTTTGTTACTTTGAGTTAATTTCATGAGGCTACAACTGCACAGTCAAATTTTCAGAATAGTAGAAATCTCAAATAATCACACATTTCTCTATCACGAATAGGTGGTCGACATGTCAATTACACTTTGTGTGGATCTATGGGCCCTCACATTTGCCCGGGATCAACATATGTGTAGTTTATTGAATTACTATGCCAAAACATGTGTAGTTGTACCGAGTACAAATTGAAACGTGTAGGTTTTTTTTATAGTTATGCCAACAATGATCTAGTTTTGAGTAAGGTTCAACGCGGCCTCTCTGCATTGCACTGTGTAGGGTAAGGCTTGAGTGGTATAATCCTTCCCTAGACCTCACCTGGTGTGGGAGCTTCTAGCACTGGACTGTTATTTTACTCTATATTAAACAAGATAATCCTTGGTATCATTCTCTTTGTAAAGTTGATCCGATGGTCATTTGCTCAATTTGGTAGCATTGATTTACTTGTGCATGGTAAAGTGCTTCAAAATTTCTTACATGTTGAGCATGTTAATGCTAGGTAGCAAATATTTATGTTGGTTACCTATGCGTTGTCTAAAGGATACAGTTTGTGCTTGTTACAAAAGGTAAGCAACGGCGGGTTTACTTTTAATGATAGCAAGAGGGCTGATGTATTCATTACTCAAGAGAAATGATACAAGATGTCACTCAAATAATTAGTAGAAAAACTGACGGCCTTGGTGAATCATTTTTCGGAAGCGCTAGGGATCAGACTACTAATCCCTTGCTTCCCATCAGACCATGCCTGAGCCTTATGATTGGTTTCATAGGAAGTGTTTGATGGTTCGGGCCTCCAGGGGGCGACGATTTTCTTGTATCAGATGTCAAGAGTTTTCCATCATTTTTTGCAACTCATCATTGATTTAAAGTTTCTAGAAGATATTCCCTTTGTTCCTATTTACACGGTGTCCTGGTATTTCATGATTTTACTTTGGCTATCATTTTGACCAATACTACCTCCTTTCTGGTTTAATCCTCCATCACCTGCAAGGGACCAAGTACGTTTTTTATAAACTGCCTTCACCTGTTGGGTCCTACACTTCATGAAAAAAATGCTCTTTTTTTTTGGAAGCCTCGAGCTTGATCGTGGATCTTTATTCCGCAACCTCTGCTGGTGAATCTGGTCCAAGGGTTGCGGAGCGAGCGTCTTCGAAGTAGTCTACAACTAGCAATGCCCGCGCGGCGGCACGCCGTGCCCCGTCAATACATTATGTGTTATAACTTTGTAGTCATAAAAAAGCAAGACATGCACATGAATAATTTGGAAAGGATATATTTATTAGCAGCATGAGTGCTACCTCTTGCAAGATGGAAATTACACGTTGGCAATTTTTTCAAGCAACGCTGGATACATTACATCCATTTGTAGGCTATATCATTCTTATGAATCCTCCCGCGGGATTGGCACGTGCGATAAAATGATAGAGAACCTTTACAAATTGTTTCATGCGACCAATGGGTGCTTAGCGGCAGTGTATCCAACAATGATTTTGAACAAATAAAAGCAGCATCAATATGATATGCATTTTTGGTTTATAATTGATCACAGTTGCTCTATCAATAAACAGAAACGTGAGTTATAACAGAAGTAAAATTTCTCATTCAAGCATATTTCCCCTCTTTGCCCTCCCATATATTCTATTATTTTGTGATGTTACATAATGATGTTCCTGGCATGTTCATGTAAGATTTCATATGCAAAATTACATTTCTTAATAAAATAGTAAATCAAATAGTGTCATGTTGATTGCTATCAAGAACGAAAGGAAAAGATATCAAAGAATAAACTAATACATAGCATCATCAACGTTGTTAATCAAAATGGATACTTCTTAAATTCAGACAACACTTTGTAAAATCCAAGAAAATCTTTTTGTCCAATGTATATCCTAGCCATTCTAATAAAGTGGATGCGCATAATTATGAACCAGCAGGAAAATAGTTAAGCAGTTAGGCATCATGTGCCGCAGGTACTGCAACAAGTCTATACATAAGACCTGAATCCAAGCACGTTATTCCAAACAATTGCAGTAGCCATGCCCGCACGGCGGCACACCGCCTCTGTTGATACGTTGTGTGAGAAATCCAAAGAAAGAAAGAAATTTTGTGTCTAGTGATATTAAATAGTATCTTTTAATTATTTGATTTATTATTCAGTTTTTGCGTGTTCACTATTTTTGATGTTATGGTTTATGTCAAAAATTATGTTGGTACGGATGCTGACAACACCTTGCATTGTCCTGTTGACATGGTAAGCATTTAAACAGCTAGAACATGACAGTACAAACTTTACATTTTTCATATGAATAAAATCTGGACCAACCTGAATCAATTAAGCAGCAGGTCAAGAGGGCCATTAAAATGCATCTTGTTGTTCACCTTCAGTAAGCAACATGAGAAAAATAGATTGTTAATAATACCTTGCTATTGCATTGCGTGTAGCCTGTACCGGGCAAGAAAGTGCGTGGCCAGGCGGAAGAAGCTGCAATCGAAGCCGTCGACCATTCAGAGCGGGACGCAGTAGAAGTAGGAGACGACCGCTGCGGCGTCGTCTATCTCCGGGTGGCCGCCACAGACGGACTCCAGCCCCAGAGCGGCGGTGAGTCGACGGCGAACGACGAAGATGCTTTTGGCAACTACGCTTCTCATGTTGCTCACCAGCTTGAACCACTGGCTCTCCGGTCGCAGATGTTGTCTACGCCCAGGCACTGGCATGCGTCGGTGCTCACGCTCCGCCCGTCCGCCCTGACGTCCAGGCACAACATGCCGCTGCCGGAGCCGGACGACGACGACGACGCGTTGGCGACAACGTGCAGCACGCCCTCCCAGAGATAGTAGCTCCCCGGAAGAGTTGACAGCGCCCAATCCAGGTCGAGGTCGGCGGCTACGGCGGCGTCACTGCCGTAGTACTGCACGTTTCCGTCGCGGTTGTCGACGATAAAACTCACAGCCCCGATCCAGGTGCACACCTCGTTGTGGCGGGAGAGCGTCATCCTGTAGTTGACCCGACGCACGAGGCGGAGGGGGAAGGAACAGGGGCGCCTCCTCAGACCGGCTTAGGCGAGGTAGCTAGCACCTCTACACGACGATGTGGGTCAAAGACCTCCCGTCTCCCGTGGTCATGGAAGATAAGGCACCGGCAGCCTGGGCGAACGTGATATCGAGATGGCGATGACGTGACACCGGATGGCGGGGCGCCGGCGGACTGGAAGGTCGCGAGCTTGCGGCCGCCGTGGGCAGGCCGGCGAAGAGGAGCGAGGGAAGCCCAGCATCAGGGCAGGGCGAGAAGAGGCACTCGAAGTCGCCGTCGGCCTCGATCGCCTTGGCCTTCCGTCAAGAACTGAGCTCTGTATTTATAGGAGCCCAACAACGTCGTTAAGCAGCAGAGAAACCGACTAAGCGACGCCCCGAACCATCGCGGCACTCCAACTACGAACACAAACACAACACGGCAGCAAAGTCTAGAAGCAGCATGAAAAACAGTTGCATGGGCCATCACGTGGTCACATGGAAAAAACGGCTGCACATGCATGGGCCATCCACGTCGCCATATGAGGCTTCACCGCCCGACAAACCAGCCGCTTGACCTGGGAATCAAATGTCCTATAGAATCGCTAGATCCACAAGCAGAGTTGGACAACACGTTAAGAAAATTTACACGGAATGGCTAGATCCACATGCAGATTCTACCCTGCCACCTACCAAATTAATGCACGTGTCCACCATCGGTTGGCTGACCTTGGCTGTGAAAAAACTCAATTAAACCACGTAAAAGAGAGCTAGTTGGAAATAGGGTTTGGGGTATGAGGGCTCTTTTCTTTACATAATTAGAGAGTGGAGATAAGTGCCTATTTTTTAACATTAAGTGATGGGACTTGGTCCATAATGAGCAGGTGGGTGCTTCACCAGAGGTCCAAGTTTTCCAGCAGTCCTCCTTGGGCAGTTATTGTACCGATGCCTTAAAACTTAAAAAAAAAACAGTAAAAATATGAAGAAGAGCGCATACTATACGTTATATTGCACGAATTACCTCGTCAAAAAACTCGGGTGAGAAACATCAGGAGAACTCATTCGACGGAAAAAGAATACAATCCACTCAACCATCAAGTTGAGTGCTCGGTCATCACGATTGAGATTTTAATGATGAGTTTGTGAAGTTTCGCCTCCTGAACCTTTGCTTACTTCCACATGAGTTGTTGGGATTTCCGAAAGAGGAAGGATGAAGCAAAACAACATCAAAGTATTTCCCCCAATTAAAGAATTAAGATTATCAATCCAGTAGGAGTCTCCCAAGCTAGCAATGTAAGCAGCACATGCGCACAAAACAAACACAAACTTGCACCCAACACTTCAAGAGAGTTGTCAAACCCCTTGTCTTGCTACTTACAAGATTAAACGCAAATGATAGAGATAGATAGTACCAAAGTACCAGGGCAAATAAAATGAGAAATTGTGTAGAAGAATTCAATAACGGAGAATAGGTCGGGGGGCATAGGTTCATTAGTGGTATCTCTCTCGAAAACAAGTGAATGACATGGTAAACAAATTATGGTTGGATTGCAATATTCATGACTATGATCATTCATGGCATAATCTCATATAGTCATTACGTCCGTGATAAGTAGATCGTTAATCCAACTACATCTACTCCTAATACCCCACCCCAAAACCGTTATCCAACATGCATCTCAAGATATTAAATTTTCAAGAAGTAGACTATCGCAATAAGCAAGATGACATAATGTAGACATGGAGAAGTCAATCAATATGACAAAACCCCATCGTATACTTAGTGACAACAATACAATACGTGTCTTGGTCCTTTTTGTCATTCGGTAGATCATCGCGAGCTTGAACCCGCTACAAAGCACCACTCCCTTTGAAGAAAAAATCATCAAATTTGGCCAAAAAAGATAAGTAGATCGGAGAGCATGCAAAGCTATTTAATTATACAACAAGAAAACCTGAAAAGACTCAATTAATTTCAGTTAACAATCTGACCATAAAGTGACAATTCATCATGTCTCAACAAACACATCACCGATTACAACAAATTGATCCCGATCATGAGAGAAGGCTGATCCGATCATGTGAGAAGGCTCACGGGAACATGGTATTGAAGATCCAAAAAGAGAGAGAACCATCTACCTGCTACTATGGACCCCCGAGGTCCTAATGAAACAACTCACGCATCATCCTAGAGGCAACAAGGTTGTAACACCCCAAGTGGTTAGCTACAGTAATCTCACATGATAATGCCAGGTCATCATGATTAACTATGCTTGGTCATCATTTGCATCATATCTCTTTTCACTTCCAAATTCAAATTGAAATCCAAATGCATGTGAAATATTAAGTTGCTCAAACACTGATGGAAAAATGTTCATTAAATAACAAATAATCCAAAAGTAATTATAAAAATAAAATCAACATTAATTGAATTAGTTAAATGGCTCTATCATCATGAAGCAGTAACACAACAACAATATTTAATCCATTTCATTTAATCCAAAAGTTCAAATGAAATCAATTTGACTCCAAACCTTTTTATGGCAGTGCTATATATTGCACTGTATTTATGAGCTAAGTCACCTATTTTACAAAATTGATTTAATGGCCAAACTATTTACAAAACAGAACTGGAAAAAGAAAAAAAAGAAAAAGAAAAGAGAAAAGGAAAGAAGCACTGTGCACTTAGGCCCAAAGCTACAGTACCCGGCCCAGCCCACCTGGCGTCGTCTCTCACCTCCGGTCACCTCTCTCCCTCGCTGTCGGCACCAGGGCGCTCGCCCTCGCGCGTAGCCAGGCCCCCCCTCGCTCCCTCGCCCCTCTGCCTGCGTGGATGGATAAGGAGGGCCGCCCTCGACCCCCAGGACCCCTCTGGCACACCCCTCCCTCTCTCCCTCGCTCTCCTCCTCCCTTCCCGAGCGCCATCGCCGCCATGGCCGGCTCGTAGCCGCGGCCACCGTGCCTCCCGCGCCTCGCCGACGCGCCTAGAAGCTCCGCCACGACCGCCCCATCCTCCTCGACCACGAGCCCGAGCCCCAGGAGCCCTGCATCGCCCCCACGCCGTCGTCTTCCTCCTCGGGACCCGAAGATCGCCGTCGTCGATTCCGGCCACCTCGAGCCTCCCCCGAGCCCGCTAAGCACCCCTACAGGACCCCAGTGAGCTCCTGCTTCCTTCCCCTCCTTCCCCTCGACGAACCCGAGCTCGTAGTGTCGGCTTTCACCGGAGCCCGAACCCGCCGCCGCAAGGACTCGTCGCCGGCGACCATCCGGTGACCATTTGGTCCTGCCGGCGCTACCGTTCGACTCAGTGCATCACGTAGGCCCGCGTAGTGCCAATAGTTAGCTCGAAGACGCCCTGTACGCACGCGCCGGAGATCGCCCTAAGCTCGCCTCCGCCGCCGTCGACCTGCCGCTCGCCACCGTCCACCGCAGCTCACCCCGATGGCCGGAACGGATCGGCGACGTCTCCAGCTTTCGAACGCGCCCAAGAACGCGCGAAATGACCCACCACACGCGAAACCCGAGCCACCTCGCCGTTCGGGTGCTCGCCGGAGTTGCTCCGGCGACGAACGCCGGCCGCCGTTGACCTGGCTAGACCGGGGCCACTGCCAGGGTCACTGACCCGCGGGCCCCGCGGTCCTGGTTGACCTGTTGACCAGGTCAACCGTGCTGACTGGGCACTGCCAGTCAATGACAGGTGGGGCCCAACACCCCTGTGTGTATGACAGGTGGGCCACCCCTGTCAGCTAACTAATTAGTTAATTAGGTTAATTAAAATAAATTAACTTAGCCTAATGACCCTATGACAGATGGACCCCACTCACTAATTAACTATGTTTAGTTTAATTAAAAATCTGAAATAAAGCTGTGTCTATGACAGGTGGGTCCCACAGGTCAGGTTTGACCTGGCCACTGTGCTGTTGACTGCTGATGCAATACTGATGTCAGCATGATGTCATAATAGCATTTTTCGAATTAATTTAATTCTGTTAATTCCAGAAAATGATTAAAACTTTAAAAATTAATAGAAAATAATCCGTAGCCGTAGCTCAGATGAAAAAGTTTTATACATGAAAGTTGATCAGAAAAATCCCCACGAATCCAAATATGCCATCCATTCATCTGTCACATGCTCCTAGCATGTTGAACATGAAACTTTCCCCTCCGGATCGTCTGTCCGATAAATCCAAAGACCCGGAAAATATCGTCAGATATTCTCCCGCTTCGTCTGCAACGCGTAGTACTGCGTTAGTGCATGCCTAGCCCTGCATATTGCCATGTCATGCATCGTGTTGCATCTGTTTGCTTGTATTTATTGTTTCTTCCCCCTCTTCTCTCCGGTAGCCTCCGAGACTGACGCTGCTGCCGAGTACGACTACGCCCCTGACGATCAGGCCTTTGCCGCAGAGCAGCAAGGCAAGCAACCCCCCCTTGAGCATTCCGATATCGCCTATTCCTTTCCCTCTTATTCTTGCATTAGATTTTGCTACTATATTAGTTAGCTCCTATTCTGATGCATAGCCTGCTTTTGATAAACTGTTACTATACCTGCAATCTTATCAACTGCTTAGTATAGGTTGATCACTGAATCCCCTGTGACCCCCCTTAGTCCCAGTTGCCCCTGCTTCTTCATCGACGACTCGACGACTCGAAGACTCGAAGACTCGGTCAACCGACCGACAAGCCAGGCCCCTCACATCACCGCACTCCCCTTAGTTGTACGACCCTGCAGCGCTACTATCGAGTACCGAGGGTGACACCTCGTAAAGTACTCATGATGCTAGCTCTGTAGTGTAGCTAGTCGGTCGTGATTATCGAGGGTGATTCCTCTTTCACCACTCCCGACGATGACTCTGTCGTGCAACCCCTCAAGTGTGGGACCCTCGAGGGTGATTCCTCTAAGTCCACCTTGACGGTTTCATCGAGCAGGGACCATTGAGGGAGATTCCTCAGTTCCCGCCTTGATGTTTTATACACACAGTTACTATGACCTGGTTACTGAAACATGATGGTGATGGGTCGGCCCTGAGGGGTACCCACGGTTTGATGATGATGAGGCGTGGACTGGCGAGAGAGGCCTTTGCCACACATCCTCGAGTCGGGGTGACGGGACCGCACCTTATGGGTCACGCTTGCCCCGCATTAATAAAATGCTAATGGGTTGGGTACTTGATCTGAGTTAGGTCGTTGGCCTTAATACGCACTAACCTTCACGTGGGGAAGATATGGGCACTCAGCGTCGTTGTATCAGCCGAAGCTCTTCGAACGTCAGCAATGATGCGGCGCGCGCCCGAGTGGTCCGCAACGGCATCGCGCTTGTTACTAAGGGGTGCTAGGACTGACCTCGGCTGCGTTCGCATCGTGCAGGAGTGCAAGGGCAAGTGGGCCCACGAACCTGCGCGCTTAGGATTTAGACCGGCGGGCTGGCCTCTTCGTTGAGCCTAGGTGGGGCGATGACGTGCTGATATCCCGAGGCCGGGCATGACCCAGGAAAGTGTGTCCGGCCGGAGGTGACTCAGGCGTGTTGGGGAATATGTGGTGCACCCCTGCAGGGATGATTAATCTATTCGAATAGCCGTGTCCACGGTAAGAGGACGATTTGGAATTGTACCTTGACCTACTACAACTATAATTGTGATTTAATTTGAAATGAATGTTGGCTCCGGGATTGCTTCCTCGCAGGGAGTCGAGGAAGAATCTCTGGGCGTGGTTACTTATTAAAATTGCTACAAAAATATGACTATATATGAGATACCAGTCTACTCTCTTCTAATGCTGCAAGATGCCGAAGATGCTAGTCTTCGATAGGACTAGGCCTTCCCCCTCATTCTCGCTTTCTGCAGTCAGTCCAGATATATCCCATCCTTTGATAGTTCTGATGTCAGTCTTGCGAGCACTTTGGATGAGTACTCACCGCTGCTTTGCTTTCTCTTTCCCCCTCGATACGATACCGCGTTCAGACGATGGAGCCCAGGAGATGGAGTACGCCGGAGACGACTACTACACCACCGCTGGAGCCTACTACTACGTGGAGGCTGCCCCCGACGCTCAGGAGTAGTTAGGAGGTTCCCAGGCAGGAGGCCTCGCCTCTTTCGATCCGCTGCTTATGTTTGTGCTAGCCTTCTTAAGGCAAAATTTGTTTCACTTATGTCTGTACTCAGATATTATTTGCTTCCGCTGACTCGTGCTTGTCGAGCTTTGTATTCAAGCCCTAGAGGCCCCTGGCTTGTAATATGAAGCTGTATGACTTTAATTTGTGTCTAGTGTTGTGTTGTGATATCGATCAGTGAGTCCCTAATCTTGGTCGTACGCATTGCGTGATTGATTAGCGTACGGTCGAAGATCGGGGGCGTCACAAAGGTTGATGAAGATGGCTCCTCCAATAGCTTCCCCTCCGGCAGAACTTCGGAATAGGCCTCCAGATGGGATCTTCGTTGAACAGGAGCTTGCGACGGTGATAACATTCTTCTGAAAATATGGCGGAGGGTTTCAGTATTTATACGGATTTCTGACGGCGGAGTCAAGGTAAGGTGATGCAGGTGGCCTTGCACGTCCAAGTGGCATGCCCAACCCCCTAGGGGGCGCCTCTAGGCCGTGTGGGCCCCCTCCTGCTCATCTCGATCTTTCCCGAAGCTTCCGAGGCATCTTGTTGCCTAAAAATTCTATTAAATAAGCAAGTGATTTTGACCTGCGTAGATATTGATTTCTTGCAAGGCCGAAAGCAAAAAGGAAGCAAGAAATGGTACCGGGCACTAAATTAATAGGTTAGTCCAGAAAAATAATATGAATTGCTATAAAAATTACATACAAGTGATAATATAATAGCATGAAACGATAAAAAATTATAGATACATTTAAGACGTATCAACCTTGCATCTCATTAAGTCTCATCACACTGATTCGACGAACACATCTCACGAAGGATGATGCCGGTAATGATTTAGTGAACAAATCAGCAAGATTGTCACAAGACTTAGTGTCCAAGATTATCACCTTGTTCATCTTCTGCAGTTCATGTGCATAGAAGAACTTGGGACTATTATGATTTGTGAGGTTACTCTTTACATAACTCATCTGAACTAGTGAATACAAGCAACATTATCTTCATTGATACTGGTAGGGGTTTGCATCGTGGTCAGCCCACACATCTACTGAATGTGGTCAATCATCCGTCAAAGACATACACACTCTTGGGATGCTTTCTATAGTGCAATGATTTCTGGGAGGTTCATGAAGTCGATACAAGACTGGCTTGGACGAACGTGATTCCACCACAAAGGGAACATATCCAATCTTGACTTAGAATCCGACGGGCACACGACATTAGTATAGCCTATAAACAATAGGTCTTGATTCCTTCTATAAAATAGACCAAGATCTTCGGTCCCTTGCAGGTAATGGAAGATGTCCTTAACACCTTTTCAATGTCTCTTGGAAGGCTCAAAACTATATGTAGCAAGCAAAATGACAGTGAACGCAATGTCTGATCGTGTACAAGTTGCGAGGTACATGAGTGCTCTAGTTGCACTTAGGTAGATAAATTCCAGTCCCAAAATTTTCTCCCCCTCTATCTTTGGCATGAACGGGTTCTTGTCTTACTGTAAAGATACTCCGATCATTGGGTCTTAGAAGGATATGCTTTCTCAAATCCAAATCTTTTCAATACCTTCTCGGTGCAGGTCGACTGGTGCACTAGAATCCCATAAGGGGAATGTCAAGTTGCAGACCTAGACAAAACTTGATTTTACCCAAATCATTCATCTCGTTTCCGACATCAGGTAGGAACTTGCTTCCTCGATATCATCTGTGTACCAATTATGTTCAAACCGTCCACGTACACGGAGATTACCCAAAATCTATTTTGGGATCGCCATATACAAACATATGGGCAATCTTCATTGCTCGTCTAGCCCTTTTGATGAAGGAAATCACTTAGGTGATTATACCATGCCTTACCAGACTGTTTAAATCTGTATAATGATTTTTTAAGTTGAACAATCTGTAAACCCATGTTTGCTCTATCTTGATTCGCCGCAAGGATACCTTTGGCTACCTTCATGTGTATGTTCGAATCAAGGTTACCATATAGGTAGGCGGTGACAACATCTATTAATTTCATGTTCAAGCCCATATTGATTGCCATTGTGATCAAGTATCTAAAGGTATTTCCATCCATGACCGGGGAACAAGTCTTCTCAAAATTGACACCTTGTCGTTGAGTGAACCCTTGAGCGACGAGCCTTGCTTTGTATCGTACAACTATATTATTTTCATCTTTGTTTCGAACATAAACCCACTTATGGCCAACATGGTTTATACAAGGGGGAGTTAGACAAACTGGTCCAAACAACCTCCTTTTGTTGAGAGATAATAATTCAACACTCATTGCCTACGGACAATCTTTTCAATTTGACATTTCTTACAATGAGTGAGTGTGTTAGGCTTAGGGACAGGATTTATATTGATGCGATTTTTTTAGCAAAATTAATGTCGACATTTGTTGTTGCTCTGTTCAAGGACTATCCCATATCAATATGATTTATGGATAATTTGTCATGGATCCCATATGGCGCTAACTCTTGCTCTACCAATTTTCCCATTCCAAGAGCAATGTCCTTTCGCTCTCCCGTGTCATTGTGTGCACACACATCTCCGCTGGATGTTTCCTCCGTCCTACTGGATGTTTCCTCCGTGTGAAGTTTAAGTCCAACGTTTCATGCACTGATTTCATTTGCAACACAAGGTGAAGATTTATCATTAGTCCTACTGTGTTGCTCAAATTCTTAAGTCACAATCTAATTTCCACTCTTGTTTTTGGACCATTGATTTTTTTGCCCATACCTCCACGAATGTCATTTCATCATGATTTTTTACACGCAGTTGAAACATTCAATTTTTATCACAAAGAGATATAGTATTTTTTGAACTATTTTACTATTTTTAGAATTTACTATTCGCCCGGCTGCATGTGAGATCGGGATTAGAAACTCCATGTCCAAAAAAGACGCTTCTCACCAGCTGACGGTCGGACCCACCAAAAGGGAAAAATTCTCAAAATGCTTACAACTCTATTCCGAGGGAGCTTAGTGTTTGTAATGCTCTCTAATATTGAAGGAGAGTTGGTAAATTCGCTTTCTCACCTCGAGGGTTTTCTCCCTTCGTCCCTCTATGTTGGTTACGCTCCTTGGTTTGGAATAATCAAAACCAAATTGGTATTTTTTCCTTGTCCTACTGAAAAACATGTCATACATTAACTCTATCAGTTCATACTAAAACATGTTGTGCATTAACTCAATAAAATCAAATCATATTCTACCAAACCTCAACGAAATCAAAATTTTCCATGCATTTCCCTACCCATACCAAAATCAAATATTTTTTTATCGAAACGACAAAACCTCAACTATATCAAAACTTTCGTCTTATTTCTCTACCCATAATCGAATCCAATCTTACTAAAATCTAGAATGTAGTAGGTGTAAGGTATATGTTAGACACAGTTAGTGCTGAACCACTGTAATATGCACGCCCCTGTTGCAACACACATGCAGTTAGCTAAATAGGTGAGTTGGGTAGTTCGGTTGTTTTATCTTATCACCAAATAATTTATATTGGAGAAATTCGAGTTGTTGGATACTTTTTTGACCACAGTAGCGTTCGCTATGGGTATCGCAATCGCGAATGCTTTTTATGGCGAATTATTAAAAAACTTTAGCAATTTTTTCAGAAACATATGGCAAATTCCGGCAAAACAAAGAATATGGTGCAAAAATTACCGTGTTCGCTTGAAGGAACTCCCGTACTCCCAACACATATATCGCCGTGAGAAACGTCCGTTCTGCCATGCACCCCAGCGAACGTTCGATCAGTAGCGTAACTTTTTTTTTTTTTTTTGCCCAACCACTCCGATACGACGGCGAGCGACGATCGTCGGACGAGTTGCAGCGGGCACGCAAACAGGTGGCCTGCCGGCGGGGCCCGGTTCCGGGCACAAATCGTTTTACAACCGCCGGAAGAGGGAATATGCACCGAATATGCATAACCAACACGGACGCAGAACCTTTTCCTTTCTTCCCGAAGTCTCTTCTTCTCGTCAGCAACACAACCGTCGCCCAAGGCCAAAACCCGACGAGATCCTCTTCTCCCTCCGCCTCCGCCTCCACCTCCACCTCCACCTCCACTCCATCCACAGAGAGCAAGGCAGGCAATCGCGTCCCGTCACCACCGTCGATCCCCCCGTCCGTCCGTCGAGGTATGAGACAGGAGGCCGCCAGCCTGGCGGTCACCCGCGAAGACCACCACAGCCACCCGCCGCCTCCCGAGGAGAAGGTGGAGGAGGACACGGACGCCGTGGCCCCGTCGTCCTGCGCGACGATCCTGCTGCGCCGGGAGGGCGAGGCGGGGGAAGGCGAGGAGCCGCCGCAGCTGGTGCCGCCGCTCAACTTCGCCATGGTGGACCACGGCGTGTACCGCTCCGGCTTCCCGGACGCCTCCAACCTGCCCTTCCTCGAGACCCTCCGCCTCCGCTCCGTCCTGTTAGTACACGGCTACGTGCGTGCTTCCTTCTTCGAGGTGGTGGTGACGTGACTCTGATCCGTCTTGTTTCCTCCAGGTGCCTCTGCCCGGAGCCGTACCCGGAGGCCAACCAGGAGTTCCTCCGCGCCCACGGGATCAGGCTGTTCCAGCTCAGAATCGACGGCTCCAAGGTGACGAAAAATCGAATGGATGTTCCTTCTCCTTACGGACGTGCGCATCATTCGCTGAATTTTCTCGAAGCCGGCTCGTTGTCATTAATTTGCCCTTTGGTCTTTTTATTTCGGTTGTTCACTTGCCTCCCGTTTGAGGATTGCTCCATCATGCTTGTTCTTCATCCGAAAAAATAAAAATGAAATGGGAATCAAGTAAGTAAAGAGGCGTGTCTATTAACTCTAACCAGCTAGTGATAAACACAAGGATTTACTTAGTAGATTGATTATTTCAGGATCATGCCCTAGTTAATTGGTTATTAGTTACTGGAGTAGTTATGATTTTATGATTAGTCATGTATTACTCGCAACAAAAAAATAGTAGTAGTATATTCTTCTATAGAGAGTGGATTTTTAGCTCCCAGGTGCCAAGACACCCCCTTATCTGACCATTCATTCAGAATATGGCTCCTCGAGATTTGAGCATCAAACTGTAGCTAACGGATGCATTAGCAGAACTGGTGCCTCATTAAGCGCGTGCATAAGGACAAAAAAAACAGTGAAGTAGATGCCAAGCCCGAATAGCATCGTAGACACCTACTAAAGTCTATATAGCTGATGTGAACAATCATCTTTACCTCATGGGGACTGAGCACTGGACTGCTAGATGCACTGTTTCGACTCTCTCTCGGTAAAAATGCAGGCGTAGCCACACGTTTTAGTGAGTCTTTTTAGTGAGAGAGTGCTTGTACATCGGAGCTTGTGAGAGACTACACGAGACCGAGACTAGAGACTTGGCTGTGCATACATGTCAGAAGGAGTGAGTTGAGAGACCGTGATGTGCATGCATGTCAGAAAACTTTAATACTCCCTCCGTTCCACAATGTAGTGCACCTGCGCTTTCCCAAATCTAAGTTTGACCATGAATTTGACCAACGAGACCGATTGCGGCGGGGTAAAAACTATACCACTGAATTCGTATTTGATACGAATTCAGTGGTATAGTTTTTACCTCGCCGCAATCGGTCTCGTTGGTTAAATTCATGGTCAAAGTTCAAGCTCGAAAATCGAGGACGCACTACATTATGAAACGGAGGAAGTACTAGTAGGAAAGAGAGTGGGAGTGTGAGGCAGAGAGAGACCCTTTTGCTACTCTCAGGAAGAAGAAAATATATTGATATGAGAAGAGACGATGATGATTGATGTGAAAGCCTTGGGTCCCCATGTTGGTCTGCCCACGCAGGCCTACTCTGCCTCAGCTGCTACAGCCTAGGAGTCGCTCTGTATGTCCCGGAAAATAGCCTGCTTAATTAATCTAACACTGCAAATGGCCTGCTGCTGGTCAGAGCACAGTATGAATCTTATCACCAGTGAACGGACGAGATAAGAGGGTGTCGGGGCTCCCGGGTGCCATCCCACCTTTCCCTTCTTCTTTAATATTTGTTCACACGGTAGTGATGGTTGCAGTGGTTCTATCTTCTTGAATCTTCTCCATAGTACGTACTTGTGCCTTCCGTGGAATTGTGAAGTGGAGTTGTCTTGTCCAAGTTGAGCTTCTCCATCGACGGTTCTAGTTGAAAGCGTCTCTCTACCAAATTATAAATCAGATAAACCTTCAACATTTTTCGTAATTAGACAGATGACTGTATTTCTGACCCGACGCTGTAGCTGGATGTCTGGTTTAAGGGTGTGGCTAGGTCTCAGTCGACTGAGATTTAACCAAGTTTCAGTCAAGTGATATAGTATGTAAGAAGAAAAAAGAAAAACTGGAAAAAAAATGTACGAATCTCCATGCAAAATCAAAGAAAGATAGTATCGACTAAGACATAACAAAGTCTCGGTCGACTGAGACTTAACAAAACTGCTGGTTTAAATCTCCGCTGTCGAATACTTGTTGGCTTAATGAAGGTCGGGTTTTAGGGGATTAAATTTATATGATAAGTATGCTATTGTAGTAGCACCATATGCGCCAATGACTGTTCTTTTTATCCCTCTATTATGTATTACTGACTTTTAGCTGATATAAAAAATATTTTTGGAAAACCTTGGAGCGTAACATATCAGTGGGTCCTGGATAAAACACTACAGATACTAGATGAATATAGAAGTGCTGAATTTGAGAAACTTGTCGGAATTCAGATTCAAGTGGTCAATTCAGCAAGATTTTGTTGGACACGACAAATAACACTTGGAATCCTACTCCATGGTGTTGGACCCTGACACAGATTCAGGTTGTTTGAATGAAAAAAAAAATGAGTCTCTGTCTAAAAACCTAAAATGCTCAAATTATGATGTTTCTAACTAGATCTTTGATCTTTTATTACGAGCTGATGACAACCATCTGAAACCTTTAGCTGTTATGTTGGTCAGTTATTGTAGTCCTTCGGCATTTTGTGTTATGCTTCTTTGGGTTGCATTATTTTGTAATGATACACAATTTATGCTTAGAATTCAGGCATATCACTTCCCAAAAGGCAAGTATTTTTATCTTCTTAATTAACCAAACGACCTGTGTATGTCGTCAAAACATCTTGAAGGCACAACAAGGTAGGGTTTTGCTGAATGGGTAAACTGGTAAAAGACCTTTCTATCCACTGGAGCAAAAACACTGCTGTCATTTATAGCTTCTCAATATGTTTAATGATTTTATTTATCACCACCAGTAGAAAACAAATAAACACCCATTTACAAGGAAATGGTTCATATCTAAATTGTACTCCCTCTGTATCATTTGAACTAAAACCACAACAAGAATTATGGAACGGAGGGAGTATAAATCTGTTATTTTTTCTTTATTCGGTGGAGCTTTCAAATTTAAGGAAATAGCTGGAAGAATATCATTCTATCGAGCCGACGAGGCAAGACTCTTTATCAGTTAGAAGTATGAGCGTTGCAATTCCGTGAAGTGGGTTAAGGCGCATGAAACTCCCTCCATATCATTTGAACTAAAACCACAACAAGAATTATGGAACGGAGGGAGTATAAATCTGTTGCTCTTTTTTCTTTATTCAGTGGAGCTTTCAAATTTAAGGAAATAGCTGGAAGAATATCATTCTATCGAGCCGACGAGGCAAGACTCTTTATCAGTTAGAAGTATGAGCGTCGCAATTCCGTGAAGTGGGTTAAGGCGCATGAAAGCTGAACATGTGGGCTGTGGCAGAGGAATGGAACCAGATTCTTTTATCTGGATTGGGTTGTTTATTTTGCACTTTGGCGATGCACCTTGAAAAGTAGTGCATGATTGATCACTAGAGAAAGTTCAGATTAGACTGATATTTAACAATTCGCCTTATAAGAATGAAATGGCATACAAACTCTTTACTAGCTGATAACTTAGGCCAGAAAAGAGGACCAAAATCTAGCTTCTAAAAGGCAACTTGCTAGATGGCATGTATATGTAAGCAGCTTGAAGTTGTATTAGTCTGCTTGAAGCAGCTTGAAGTTGGTCGTTTCTTCCTTTTATCGTAGCAGTTCTATTATTTAACTTTGTTTTTGTCTAGTTACCAAAGATGGTTGTCACAAAGTGGCATTTTTCATATTGAGGAGCTTATTGAAAATGGATTTTGCTTTCAGGAGCCCTTTGTGAACATTCCCGAAGACAGAATCCGCGAGGCTCTGAAAGTTGTTCTAGGTACTAGAACGTTCTACCGAATCATTTTCTATCTGAGTCATTTCTTCCATTGACTGCATATCAAATTCTCATGTAGACACAAGAAACCACCCGGTGCTTATTCACTGCAAGCGTGGAAAGGTAAAAATAGCATGATTACCTTTTAGCTACATTGCTGTTTGTTTGGCCTGTCGAAATTTCTATGGAATCTGAATTTTGTATTGCAAACACAAAAATGTGCAGCATCGAACTGGCTGTGTTGTTGGATGCTTGAGGAAACTGCAGCGCTGGTGTCTAACATCAGTATTCGACGAATACCAGCGATTTGCTGCTGCGAAAGCAAGAGTTTCTGATCTAAGGTTTATTGAGCTATTCGACATCTCAAGCTTAAAGCATTTAGCAGCGTCTTTCTCATGTTGAGCAAGAAGCATACACGGGCTGCGTCTGGGGGTCCACATCTAGTAACATGACCGATAAGAAATAACTGTTAATACTACCTTTTAGTCTGTTTTTGGCTCCCAAATCATGAAGTTGGCCATGAGAAGTTTAACATTGTCAATATTTTTTAAAACATAGGATAGTTATTAGATAGGCAGCATGAGTTATTTTCTCACTGTTGCTGCATTTATCATACGTTTGCTGGCATTATGAAGCATGTAATTGTATTCTTATAATAGTCTGTAATTATGTTCGTATACTAAATAAAACTCTGTGGCAAGCAAAATCTTGTGCTCTGTTTGGTTTGTCAATTGGATCTGTGCAGTTCTTGGCACTTCCGTTGTTTTTGTAGCAAAGTTTTCGTAGATAGTACTCCCTCCGTTTCAAAATAAGTGTCATGATTTTAGTTCAAAAATAAAAAATACCACTGACGCCAGCAGAAACCCACAGAAACAGCAGCTTAGTTACTCGGTGAGACGCTGGGTAAGGTAATCTCTGGCAGATGTGTCTTGGGGCAGATAAAAACACTTGCTTCATTCCAAATCAACACACAGACAATTACTTCACAAATCAGGCGGGGGAGAGAGAGAGAGAGAGAGAGAGAGAGAGAGAGGAAAAAGGGTTAAAATAGGAACAGGCAAAAAAAAGGGCAAACATAAAAGCTGAAGGATACATCCTAAAATGCCGCATCCATGCTTCTATCTTGTCAATATACTAGTAGTAAATAAATAGCAGCTACCGTGCACCTTTTGGCTTCAAAGAAACTGAGAACTCCTCTGGTCTCTTGCTCGGCGTTCTTGTATGATGCCTCCTAATTAAATACTTAAGCTTTCTTCTATAATTCGAAGCTCTCCACATTTGGGTTCTCTTCAACTACAAGTTCAGAAACATAAAATGAGTCATAAGTACTGGTTCGCAGAACTAAATTAAAGGAAAGTATGAGATATAAAACGAAGGCATTTTCATTTGTATGTTAGCCACAACATTCAAGCTCAAACATGATACACTACAGGTAATAAAACGTAACAACATATAAAATGCAGGAATATGATAACGCCTGGATGAAACGAGCTAATACTTCAATTACTTCTGACAAAATTATAGGCTGTGAAGTAACTAACAAAGACGCGAACTCTCAATTCAGGAGGAGTAACTAAACAGATGCATCCAACTGGAAACAGATTAACAGAACAGTCGTAGTACAAAACTTTGTGATTTGCCAACGGAATTCCAAGTTACAGTCTGCGTTAACATTTAACAAATTGTTACTGTTAAGGCTTTATGTGCCTTATGGCCCCTTATATTTAAGCCAATGTTTTCCATGCTCAAATGCATGTTTCGCCTTACATAACATGCAGATGATTACACTATTGATGAGCCATGGGTGCACATATTAAAATGCATGTTTCACCTTACATAACATTTATATGAGAATCAAATGGAATAAGACACTAGCAGTCAAAACGACCTGAAAATAGTCGGCAACGAAAATATGCACATCACAGTATATTAAGTTGCATACAGTATTGGAAAAAGGTTTTAGTTGGTGAGTTTATAAGTTATGCACTATTGAGTGGTGGTCAAGAAGACCCCAAGAGAGAACATGTAAGCACAGCTAACATTCAGTGATCATGCTTTCAGTTGATAGACCGGGAAAGAGCGACATACAAGGGAAAAAAGTATTTTTCATGATATTGGCTTTATTCTCCAAAGAAGGGCATGCCTTAACTTTCCATGCTTCAGAACATCTAATCATCAGTGAAAATTTTATCTTTGACAATTATTTCAAGAAAAAACTACAGTTCACAATATGTTAGACTAGAGACTAGAGTAATCAAGATGTTAGTTTGTGAAGGCTGTGAAAGGCCCACCTAGATGCATGACTGCAATTTCTGAGGCTCCACAATCGACATGTTTTTAGTTCAATTTTGACTTAAGCTAGAAGTTGGCATTGCAACACAAAACTTTTCCGCGTCGATGCCTAACACGAGTCATGGGTGCACAACTGCACATATTAAAATTTCAGTTAAAAAGACTGCTCTATACTTTGACCTATGTTGCGTTCTTTTTTTACTTCCCTCTTCCGTCTCGCTAATCTCCTTCCCTTCCTCAATTCACTTCTCTTTACCTACCTGATGTTTCCCCTGTCCAAAGACACATAGAGTATATGCATCCTCATTGACTTCCATTACCTCTAACCTGCGATGCTGCTTATCAGCTACGGTGAATAGTGAATGTGCCCTGTCCTACAATGAATATGAGCACTGTGGCCAAGCTCTTCATGGAATGGCCATGTCACCACCCACATCTAGCAATGACAGGGCAATGGCAACACAAACCATGTGCGCATTTAGTTTCCAAATCTAAGCAATTATAATATCACCAATAGCCTAACAACACAGTATGAGCATTTTAGCTTAATGCTCCTGTGCACTGCACTAGACCATCCCACCAACTTTTTAGAATCCCAGGGTATTGGCCCCGGGTACCAGACTATAACAGAGAACTTTCTCCAAGCTTAAACTCACATTTGCAACATGTAGCCACTGAACAACTTAGCTAAAATTACTGATCTGATGTTCATTTTAACTGATATTTACTCAGTGATAGACATAGAAAACAAATTAGAAGCGTCACAAAAAGAAGGAGATGAAGGTAAATATCAACCTTACCCCAATGCAGCAGATGGACTAGTTGTTCCACCCTCTGGAAAGTAAGCTTTTGAATCGGCTGCTGGATATCCTTTGCAAAGCCTTCTTTGCACAAGGCACCTCAGCATCAGCCAGCTTCTGTAGATGCTGACAAGCACCAGCATCTGCAAGACGCCGTCGCGTTCCATTCCCGCCACCCATAGCAAGTGCTAGCAGTATTGAAACTGGGTGCTTTTTGTCAATCTCCTCATTCCGGGGATTAAGCATCTGCACTAACCTTGTCAGATTCTTCTCATCCCTGACCAACTCCTTCCGATTTGATTTCAAGGTCATCAAAGCAAGTAGTGCACGGCCAGCTGACTCCTGTACAGATGCAGGCTTAGCTACCTCCATCATCTTAACCAGTGTGCCAACACATGGTGCCATGCACCGCTTAGTGTCATCACTCACACCAGGTGCAAGGTCGGCAATCATATCTGCAGCCATCTGCTGCAACAGGATGCTACCACCACGGCGCATAAGGTCTGTAAGTTGTGCAAAGAACAGCGGGGATGAACATAGGATCCTGGCGGCAGAAGGGACTACTGCAAGCACGTGGATAGCGCGTAGGACAGAATTCTGAAGATCCAGATCGTTGGTGATGTGCAGAGCCTGCAATAGTGGCGGTAATGCACCATCTTGTACAATCTGTTGCTGTGTCTCAAGGTCGCCCATGGACGCGATCGACCACAGACAAAGCGCAGCATTCTTCTGTGTGTCCGTGGTGCCACTGGCAAGTAAATCAACCAGAACTGGCAGCCCACCCTCCTCAACCAATGCTGAGCGCACATCGTCGATGGAAACCACATTCTTGATAGCTGCTACAGCGAGCGCCTGCACAGCCAACGAACCAGAGCCAGGACGGCACGCATTAATCAAGATGGAAACCCCTCCATATGCTGATACAGCCCACGCGCTGCCGGCATCGGCGGTGATGGCCTCAACGGCCACAACGGCACGCTCCCTCGTGGCCGGTGCGGAGGCGGAGTCAAGCACGCGCAACAGCGGGCCAAGACCGCCCTCGTCGAACACCGCTTTCCGGGATGCACCGCAGGCAGTGGCCAGGAGGGCCACGACGGCTGCTGCACGGTCCCTCAGCGCCGAGTGGGCCGATGCGTCGAGCATGCGGAGCAGCGCAGCCACATCGCCATCGGCGGCAACGATGTTTGCGGCCTCGGCAGCAGGGTCATTGCCCAGCAACTCCAGCAGCGAGGCGAGGGCCTTGAGCTTGAGGTCGAGGCCCCCGATCTGGAGCCGCGTAAAGGCGTCCCTGATGAAGAGCGACTTGTCGGAGCGGGATGCAGCTGCCGCGGGGACCTGCAGCACAATGGCGTTGGGGGAGGACGCCGACGAATCGACGGAGAGGAGGCCCGAGCGCAGGAGCAGCGAGAGGTCGTGCAGGAGGAGCGTGAGCGAGGAAGCGGCGATGTCGAGGTCGCTCTGGAGGCGCAGGCGGCCGCCGGGGAGGGCCGGGTCCTGGCAGCGCGCGGACAATGCGTGGAGGGAGCGGAGCGCGGGGAGCAGCGAGGCGACCAGATCGGCGAAGAGCGGGTGGCCGGCGGCCGGGGCGGGCGCGGAGACGAGCGAGGACTGGAGCGCGAGCAGCGTGGCGTGCAGCGCGCGCCAGCGGGAGTGGAGCGCGTTGGCGGACGCCGCGGCCAGGAGGAGCGGCGGGAGCAGCGCGTGCAGGATCTGGGCGAGCGCGTCCGCGGCGGCCGGCGGCGGGGGCGAGGGCGGCGGCGTCATGGGCGGCGGCGGGCGACGGTGGGGGAGCGGGAGTGGAGCAGCAGGAGGAGGGGAAAGCGAGGGAAAGAGCGGCGGCAGCACATCACATGGGAGTGAACGGACGGACGCGATTTGCTTCCGCTGGAAGGAAAAGCTGTAAAGCGGAGCTGGCTGGCAGCCGTTGCCGGGTGTCACGCGCGAGTCCCGCTTTATTCACACAAACAGCGAGGGCCCGCCGTACTCGCTCGGCAGCGGGGCGGTGAAAATGCCGCTCCGGACACGCGGCGAGCTTTCGTGTTTTTCTGCTGGTACTCGCCCCGTGCCAATGGAGTCGGTCATGTTTTCTGCATCGTGTTGTTTCTCACCGGAAATGCAAGCATGGTGGGTTTTTCTTTGCGAGAAAACTTCCGACAAAATTACTGTTCTGACCTACTACTGGGCTAAGTAATTTATGAATCGAGCTCGTTTGCTAAACAATTTCGAATTTCACCTTTTTTGGTGATGCCAATATCCTTGACGTCTAAGTTACACGGAAGACGTCGAGGATCCTGGTGTTTGGTCTTTGGCCCATGGTCTACGCCCGCTCATTGACTGACCGACGTGGCAAAGAGGGAAATGCCAGGAACCACGGCGTTTGCGCCCCGACCCTAACGTCATGAACCGTGGCATCTCCGCATGTTAAAGTGAATCGGCCCATCCATTTTTTGTTTCCTTGGGCGGCGACCGAAGAACAAATCAGATAGCTTTCTCGCTCGCACCTCTTTTCCCTCACACTAAATCCCCAGTAGATCTCCTTCATCTACCCCTCAAATATGTGGATCTGCCCCCCTCCCCTCCCCTCAAGCATCCTCGAGGTATTCTCCCCCATTCCCTCCAATTTATTTTGGTTAGAACCTCTCCTTTTGGTTGCATTATTCAGCATTAGGTGATGTTAGATGAGTAGATGCTTTGTTCTTTTAGAAACTTTTGTGTAGCTGCCAGTTGCTTATAGATCACTTGTTGGTGAATATTTATGCAATTATATTTTGGTTTGGTGCATATGTAGATCAACCTATTATTGTCATAGTATCTATTTTGCAAGAGAGATGATGAAATTTGATTGTTGTGTGTGGTATGATTTGTTCAAGATGTTGGTTTGGATATTAAAGTTATATGCATATGTTTTCAATAGGAATGTCTGAAGAAAGATGAAAGGACGTGGATGTCACCTAGAGGGAGGGGTGAATAGGCGCTTTAAAATAATTACGGTTTAGGCTTGAACAAATGCGGAATAAAACTAACGTTTAATATGTCAAGCACAAAACCTAAAACAACTAGGCTCACCTATGTGCACCAACAACTTATGCTAAGCAAGATAAACAACTAAGTGATAGCAAGATATATAACAAGAAACAATATGGCTATCACAAAGTAAAGTGCACAAGTAAAGGGCTCGGGTAAGAGATAACCGAGGCACGTGGAGACGACGATGTATCCCGAAGTTCACACCCTTGCGAATGCTAATCTCCGTTCGGAGCGGTGTGGAGGCACAATGCTCCCCAAGAAGCCACTAGGGCCACCGTAATCTCCTCACGCCCTCGCACAATGCAAGATGCCGTGATTCCACTAAGGGACCCTTGAGGGCGGTCACCGAACCCGTACAAATGGCAACCCTTGGGGGCGGTCACCGGTACCCGTACACTTTGGCAACCCTTGGGGGCGGTCACCGGTACCCGTACAAATTGCTCGGGGCAATCTCCACAACCTAATTGGAGACCCCGACGCTTGCCCGGAGCTTTACACCACAATGATTGAGCTCCGAGGCACCACCAACCGTCTAGGGCGCCAAGGCACCCAAGAGGAACAAGCTCTAGGGTGCACAAACACCCAAGAGTAATAAGCTTCTCAAACTTCACTTCCACGTATCACCGTGGAGAACTCAAACCTATGCACCAAATGCAATGGCAAGGGCACACGGAGTGCCCAAGTCCTTCTCTCCCAAATCCCACCAAAGCAACTAATGCTAGGGAGGAAAATGAGAGGAAGAACAAATAAGAACACGAAGAACTCCAAGATCTAGATCCAAGGGGTTCCCCTCACATAGAGGAGAAAGTGATTGGTGGAAATGTGGATCTAGATCTCCTCTCCCTTTTCCCTCAAGAACTAGCAAGAATCATTGGAGGGATTGAGAGATAGCAAGCTCAAAGAAGGTCAACAATGGGGGGCAAACATGAGCTAAATAGTTGGAGAGCAATGGGGAAGAAGACCCCCTTTTATAGGCCTCCCCAAATCCAACCGTTATGTGCACAGGTCGTGCACAAGCGGTACTACCGCTCGGCTAAGCGGTACTACCGCTTAGCATGGTAGTTCCAAGGAAAGCATGCAAAACGGCAGAAAACTCGAGGCGGTAGTTCCGCCGGAGCGGTACTACCGCCCTACCCAGCGGTACTTCCACTGGGATGCAGTAAGATGCCAGACCCCAAAAATAAGCGGTAGTAGCAGCGGTACTAGAGAGCGGTAGTACCGCGCGGGCGGTACTACCGCCCTACTACCGTCCAGAAAACCACCCTGACCAGAGAACAAGATATAAGCGGAAGTAGAGCGGTAGTACATAGCGGAAGTACCGCCCAAGCGGTACTACCGTGGTACCGAGCGGTACTACCGCCTGTTCAGAGAAAAACAGCTCTGGCACTAAAACTGCCATAACTTTCACATACGAACTCCGAATTGAGCAAACTCAAGCTTGTTGGATAGCACACGGCAAGTACTATCCAAACAACGAATATTTATAGCAAGAAGAGGTAGTAGAAAAATGCCAATGATATAGAGATGTGAAACCTCTATGAATGAAGAACCGGCAAAAACTCCAACATCGAAAACATCATAGAAAATGCATATGGACTCCGTTTTCGATGAACTTGAGCTTATCATGAAGCTAACCATGAGCTCAAGAACCCACAAAGAGAAAAGCCAACCAAGAACCAAGAAAGATGATGCCAAGAATGCAATGGTTTGAGCTCTCAACGAACGATACGATCAAGCTACTCACTTGAGAGTCCCCCTTGATAGTACGGCTATCGATCCTATAACCCGGTCTCCCAACTACCACCATGAGACCGGTAAAATAGAAAACCCTATCAAGGTCAAACCTTTGCCTTGCGCACAGTCCACTTGAGCTAGATGATGATGATCTAGTCCTCTTCAAGATGGACCACCTTTCTTGATTGCGTTGGCTCGATGAAGACTAGTTGATTGCTCCCCCATACTCCACTATGGATGAGCCACTCTTTGGCACATTTTCACAAGTCCATTGTCACCACAATGGACAGCAAGCTTCAAGCATGATCTCTCTGTGATGCTTCACTTGAACTTGCACACCGCAACCTTGATGACGATCACCACTTGATGTCATCTTCCATGGGTTATATGGGATCTTCCTATTGATGCACGCCCATGTAAACATACCTAACCCCACAAGGAACACTCACAAGGAACATGGGTTAGTACACAAAGCGTAATGGACAATACTTACCATACCATGTGATCACTTGATCCCACTTGGTACATCTTCCACGCTTTGTGTGTTGATCAACTTGAATCATTCTTTGCCTTGGTCTTGATCAACCTTGTGTCTTATCTTTTTTCTTCAACAATGATGATGTCTTGAAGGTAAACATGAATGTTCACACAATCTTCTTCTTCAAGACATGCTTGCAATGAGATCAACTCTCACATGACCAATCTTTGGATAAAACCATACATACCACCTTGGTCACCATATAAACTCCTTGAAACCAACACATGTACTTCAAGAAGTGCCTATGGACAAATCCTTCGAATATAACTCAAGGCAACCATTAGTCCATAGGGATTGTCATCAATTACCAAAACCACACATGGATAAATGTGCTCTTACAAAAGATGATGTATATAGGAATGTTTGAAGAGAGATGATGGATATGATGTATGTGACACCACATTGTTTGAGAATTTGGTTTGATCTATAGATGGTGTGTGTATGTGCTAGCAAATTTATTTATTTTTGCATGCAAGTCCGTTATGTTGAGATGATGTGTGGGTGTGCTATGAAAATATATGATGTATGGAGATGGAAAAAAAGAATGCATTACATTGATAGGAAATTAATATTATTAGATGAAGTTGTTCATGTTATTATAGAACATGTTGTTATGCCAAGTTAGTTGGTATATTTTCGTATTTGTTTTGTAGGATGGAGAATAATGATGGACCTTGGTATGACGGTTTAATTCCGGAGTAAGATAGGGAGCATCGTGCTCGGGCCATTAAGAATCGGAAGGTAAAGAAGAAAGACTTGTCAATTATCAGTGATTTTCATGTGTGTTTTGGCATTGATGAGAACACAATTTTTTCAGCTTGTGAGTATTTTGCGCATGAGGGGTCATGAAGCGGATGGCTATCGTTACGACATGCGGTACGAGCCGTACTTTGAGAGATCGTGTATTCTCCCATTCATCTTGCAGTTCAAGCGACACCCTCTATCGGTGAACCACGTGGCGCTCAGCTCACTTGTGGATCATTGGAGGCCGGAGACACACTCCTTCCACCTTCAATGTGGGGAGATGGCCATCACTATGGAGGACATGGCTACTATCAACGGCCTTCCTATCAATGAAGAGTTGTGGCCGACAATGTCGTCACGGGAAATTGGCAAGCTCGGGTTGGCGCCTTAATTGGTGTTGAGCCTGATCCCGTTCCCGAAGGCAAGGGTAAGATCTCGAAAGTAACACAAGGTTGGTTACTACGTGTTAGAGCAGAACATGGTTGCCTTGCCATTGCTAGTGACGTGGTTGTGCGGCAGTATGCTCTGACTTATCTTTGGTATCTACTCACCAGGGTAGTCTTCTGTGACTCAACCGGGAATTCGGCCCTCTAGATGTTCTTGGGCCCATTAAGTAACTGGGACACTCAGCATAGCTGGGGCGGGAGCACTGGCATATTTGTATCAGCAGGTATCACCTACTTACAACAAGTATTTGTGAATTTGTGATGCCCCCTTCATATCTAACATGTTGGTGAAATTGCAGCTCGGTGTGGCATGTCGCAGGAAAAACCCTACAACCTGGATGGTTGGCTTTGTTTGGGGACTGACGGTTTGAATGTGGGAGCGGATGCCAGTTGGACGACCCAACATAAAGAACCCCGATCATGTTGGGGAACGTTGCATGGGAAACAAAAAATTTCCTACGCACACACAAGATCTATCCATGGAGATGAGCATCTACGAGAGGGGAGATTGGATCCACATACCCTTGTAGATCGCTAAGCGGGAAGCGTTAAGAAACGCGGTTGATGTAGTCGAACGTCTTCGCGATCCAAATCGCAAGCCGTCCCGCGATCCAATCACGATCTAGCACCGAACGGACGGCACCTCCGCGTTCAGCACACGTACAGCTCGATGACGATCTCCGCCTCCTTGATCCAGCAAGGGAGAGCGGAGAGGTAGATGAGTTCTCCGGCAACATGACGGCGTGGTGGCGGTGGTGGTGCTATCCCGGCAGGGCTACGCCTAGCGCTACCGAAACCGCGAACGGAGGAGAAAACGATCTAGGGAGAGAGAGGGGCGCCAAGGGCTTCGTGTGTGCTCTTGGGGCGCCCCCTCCCCTCTATATATAGGTGGAGGGGCGTGGAGATCAGCCCCTCCAAGACCTAGGGCGCAGCCAAGGGGGAGGAGTTGGACTCCTAGTCCAATTCCCTCCCTTTCCATAAACAGGTGGACTTTCCACCTCTCCCAAGCCACATGGGCCTTGAGGGACTTGTGCGCCTGGCCCAATAATGCCAGGGCACCTCCCCTCAGCCCATGCAAACCCTTGGGACGTGGTGGAACCCTTGGTGGACTTCCGGACTCATCCGGAAGTTTCCGGAACCTTCTAGAAGCTTCCCGGTACAATACCGGAAAAACCTGAAACTTTTCCGGTCGCCAAAATATGACTTCCCATATATAAATCTTTACCTCCGGACCATTCCGGAGCTCCTCGTGACGTCCGGGATCTCATCTGGGACTCCAAACAACCTTCGGTCACCAACATACATAACTCAATAATACCGAAACGTCACCGAACGTTAAGTGTGCAGACCCTGCGGGTTCGAGAACTATGTAGACATGACCGAGACACCTATACGGCCAATAACCAATAGCGGGACCTGGATGCCCATATTGGTTCCTACATATTCTATGAAGATCTTTATCAGTTGAACCTCTATGTCAAGGATTCAGTTAATCCCGTACGCTGTTCCCTTTGTTCATCGGTATGTTACTTGCCCGAGATTCGATCGTCGGTATCTCCATACCTAGTTCAATCAAATGAAAACGCATGTCTATGACTAGGAAACCATAGCCATCTTTGATCAACGAGCTAGTCCATCAGAGGCTTACTAGGGACACATTGTTGTCTATGTACCCACACATGTATTTGAGTTTCCAATCAATACAATTCTAGCAAGGATAATAAACATTTATCATGAACAAGGAAATATAATAATAACCATTTTATTATTGCCTCTAGGGCACATTTCCAACAGATCAACCACACCCAAACCTACATGAAGGACTTCATGATGATGATCCCTATCGCCTCCCCACACTAGCATACTTTTGAGACCGGACGATGTACACATGCAGCTCCAATGTGTGATACAAGTGCTAAGTTAACGAGCTTGACACATTGACTCATAACCAGGTACCAGCAACGTAAATCAGACTAACTTGACTTATGATTGAGAATTGTACTAAGGATATATCGTCTTTTGATATAGGTCTTCTGGATGCCTTATGAGGCGGATCGATTCTTCTCTTTTAACGCCATGCACATACGTGATCAACACCTTTGGCGGCCATGGCACCCAATGATATGCTTCTACGTTGTCGAGTGGCACTATGTAGACCGTGTTGCCACGCAATTTGGAATACGACAAGGTATTCCAAAGGGGGGGCAATGAGGCAATCCTATCTCTGCATCAGTGAGCATGCATGTCTTTTAAGTTCTAGTTCTGCATTGCCAAAACCATTGTTCTCTAATTTTTGATAGTGTGCATCATTTGCAGGTATGATCATACGAACTATCCGGAAACCTCAGATTGGGCGGACAAGCACCGTAATGGGTTGCATCGTGGAATCAAATAGATGAGTCAGTGGAGAAAAATAATAGACCCCACAATGATGAGGCATGTGAGAAGTATCAAGTTTGGTTTGCGGAACGTTATCGACTGAAGCTAAGGCCTGGTTGGAGTCGTGAGGAGTGTTCGAAGTTGGTGGCGTAAGAACCTGACCTTGGGGTGGTTTTGCTACCTATAATATGCAGGTGAGGGAGAACCGGGTGAGTCAAGTTGGGTATGCATCGGTACATGACCAAGTGGTAGGTTTAGAAATCAAGATGCATTGCATTTTACTTTTGTATACTTGAAAATATAACAGTTGTGTGTGTTGATAAATTTCAGGGAAGAGAGTTACTTAGGTGTGTCGACGAAGCCAATGTAGCACTTGGTCATCCACCGGGAGGTGGATTATCTGAGAGTGGACGTATGAGTCCTTTGTTACAAAACCCTTATCTTTTGCAATCTGGATATGTACTAATTCAACATTTTTTGTGTTGCAGAACTTTAGGTTGCGGTTCCACAAGATGGCAACTATGCTTGCTTGTCATGGTAAAAACATTGTCGATGACACTTCACCTTCTACTAGTCACGTCGCCAGAGCTATACATCGTGTTTTCGATGACGAGTATATACAAGAAGAGGTACATCAAGAGGAAGAGGTTCAACAAAATGAGCAGGTTCAGGAAGAGGAGGAGTACGACCCTGATGTGTCGCGGTCGTCCCAACTAACACATGTATTCTTGAACGATAAGTTCATCACACACAAGGTTTCTAATCACATAAATAGTTCATTTCACATAAGAAGTCTCGAATGACACGCGAAAGTTCATCACACATAACAAGTCCATCATCGATGTCGGGCCCATTTCCCTTTGTCTACTGAGTAGTACGAGGGATTTCCCCTTCTTGTTGCGTGCCTCATCCTCCTCTTGTACAACATGAGCCCTTGCAATATTTCTTGCCCTCTCTCCTTCACAAGCCTCCTTCTCTTTGCGTGCCCTCTCCTCCTCACACTTCTTACTCTCCTTCTCCTTCTCACGACGCTCCCTCTCCTCCTCCCGCTCTAATGCTTCATTGAACAGGTGATGCATATGTATGCAATCTTGATATTGGTCCTCCTGGACATCTTTTGGTACTTCATGATCTATCCAGGCGAAGTACTTGCAAAGTGGAGGAGGCGACTACATAAAAATCATGTTTGTGTTAGTAATATGAGTTGAAAAAATTGACATTATTTGGATGTCGCGCCTAACATACCGGTGGGAGGTCATATGTGTTAGTTGGTCACGCACGATCATATGCATATTTGGGACACAAGAAAAATCTTCCTCCTTCGGTCCATGAATTTTTACGGTCAGTGGACATATTCACCCTACAAACATCACCACACTAGCATGGTGGTCTGGGCCCATCATGCTCCTTCTTCTTATCCAAACTGGCCTCCCTCCACATCTTCAGCATGCCCTTGGTCGGCACACAACGGCCTCGTCATGTAACCGGATGAAGCCATGCCTATAAGAGGAACAATTGTCAGTGAAAGACTCGAGGAAAGTAAATGTGTAAATACAGTCAAACAATAAATTGTATGATAAAATAATATACCATTATTTTACTATCAACCATTTGGTCTATGCAAATAATCGAATGTCGATCCTCTATCAATTTGTCCTCTACGACCACTGCTATTTCTTGAGCATGCGTTGGTTTTCCCTTGAAGAGGAAAGGGTGATGCAGCAAAGTAGATAAGTATTTCCCTCAGTTGTTGAGAACCAAGGTATCAATCCAGTAGGAGATACAAGCAAGTCCCCAATAGATGTACCTACACAAATAATCAAACACTTGCACACAACGCTATAAAGGGGTTGTCAATCCCTTCACAGTTACTTGCAAGGATGAGATCTGATAGAGGTAGATAGATAGGATTGCTAAAACGAAAAGTAAAACAAAATTAAAAAGATTGCAGCTAAGTATTTTTGGTATTTTTGGTTTATAGATCTGAAAATATAATATGGAAATTAGACCCGGGGGCCATAGGTTTCACTAGAGGCTTCTCTCATGAAGGAAAATAATACGGTGGGTGAACAAATTACTGTCGAGCAATTGATAGAAAAGCGAATAATTATGAAGATATCCAAGGCAATGATTATGCATATAGGCATCACGTCCGTGTCAAGTAGACCGAAATGATTCTGCATCTACTACTATTACTCCACACATCGACCGACTCCTGCCTGCATCTAGAGTATTAAGTTCATGAAGAACAGAGTAACGCATTAGGTAAGATGACATGATGTAGAGGGATAAACTCAAGCAATATGATGAAAACCCCATCTTTTTATACTCGATGGAAACAATACAAATACGTGCCTCGCTACCCCTACTTTGTCACTGGGTGAGGACACCGCAAGATTGAACCCAAAACTAAGCACTTCTCCCATTGCAAGAATTACCAATCTAGTTGGCCAAACCAAACCGATAACTCGAAGAGACTTGCAAAGATATGAAATCATGCATATAGGAATTCAGAAAAGATTCAAATAATATTCATAGATAAGCTGATCATAAACCCACAATTCATCGGATCTCGACAAACACACCGCAAAAGAGTATTACATCGGATAGATCTCCATGAAGATCATGAAGAACATGGTATTGAAGAACAAAGAGAGAGAAAAACCATCTAGCTACTAGCTATGGCCCCGAAGGTCCGTGGTAAACTACTCACGCATCATCGGAGGGGCAATGGAGTTGATGTAGATGCCCTCCGTGATCGAATCCCCCTCCGGCAGATTACCGGAAAAGGCTCCAAGATTGGATCTCACGGGAACAGAGGCTTCCGACGGCGGAAAAGTATTTTGTGGCTCTTTTTGGTATCCAGGGAATATTTGGGAATTTATAGGCCGAAGAATAGGGTTAGGAGGGCTGCCGTGGGGCCACAAGCCAGGGGGCGCGCCCCCCCTAGGGCGCGCCTTGGTGGCTTGTGACGCCACGGCAGGTCTCCTGCCTTCATCTCCAAGTCTTCTGGGTTTCTTGTGGTCCAAGAAAAATCATTCCGAAGATTTTATTCCGTTTGGACTCCGTTTAATATTCCTTATCTGCAATACTCAAAAACAAGGAAAAAACAGAAACTGGCACTAGGCTCTAGATTAATAGGTTAGTCCCCAAAATAATATAAAATAGCATATTAATGCATATAAAACATCCAAAACAGATAATATAATAGCATGGAACAATCAAAAATTATAGATACGTTGGAGACGTATCAAGCATCCCCAAGCTTAATTCCTGCTCGTCCTCGAGTAGGTAAATGATAAAAACAGAATTTTTGATGTGGAATGCTACCTAACGTATTTATCCATGTAATATTCTTTATGGTGGCATGAATATTCAGATCCATAAGATTCAAAACAAAAGTCTAATATTGACACAAAAACAGTAATACTTCAAGCATACCAACAAGGCAATTGTGTCCTTTCGAAATAACATGGCCTTAGAAAGTTATCCCTACAAAATCATATGGTCTGGCTATGCTCCATCTTCCCCACACAAAGTATCTAAATCATGCACAACCCCGATGACAATTCAAGCAATTGTTTCACACCTTTTATGTTCTCAAACCTTTTCAACTCTCACGCAATACACGAGCGTGAGCCATGGATATATCACTATAGGTGGAATAGAATATGGTGGAGGTTGCGAGGAAAAAGGAGAAGATAGTCTCACATCAACTAGGCGTATCAACGGGCTATGGAGATGCCCATCAATAGATATCAATGTGAGTGAGTAGGGATTGCCATGCAACGAATGCACTAGAGCTATAAGTGTATGAAAGTTCAAAAAGAAAACTAAGTGGTTGTGCATAAGATGAAAAATTCCACTAGTTATATGAAAGTGACAAAATAGGAGACTCTCTATCATGAAGATCATGGTGCTACTTTGAAGCACAAGTGTGGAAAAAGAGAGTAGCATTGTCCCTTCTCTCTTTCTCTCATCATTTTTTTTGGTGGGCATCTTTGGCCTCTTTTTTTTATTTGGGCTTCGCTGGCCTCTTTTATTATTTGTAAAGTCCGGAGACTCATCCCAACTTGTGAGGGAATCATAGCTTCCATCATCCTTTTATCTCACGGGACAATGCTCTAATAATGAAGATCATCACACTTTTATTTACTTACAACTCAAGAATTACAACTCGATACCTAGAACAAAATATGACTCTATATGCAATATGAAAGTGATGGTGCGTGTCATGAAAAACGGAACGGTGGAAGTTGCATGGCAATATATCTCGGAATGGCTATGGAAATGCCATAATAGGTAGGTATGGTGGCTGTTTTGAGGAAAATATATGGTGGCTGTTTTGAGGAAGGTGGGTTTAATGCACCGGCGAAAGTTGCGCGGTACTAGAGAGGCTAGCAAAGGTGGAAGGGTGAGAGTGCGTATAATCCATGGACTCAACATTAGTCATAAAGAACTCACATACTTATTGCAAAAGTCTATTAGTTATCGAAGCAAAGCATTAGACGCATGCTCCTAGGGGAGAGGTTGGTAGGAGTTAACCATCGCGCGCTCCCGACCATCACACAAAGGTTGACAATCATTAAACAAATCATGCTCCGACTTCGTTACATAACGGTTCACCATACGTGCATGCTACGGGAATCACAAACTTTAACACAAGTATTTCTTCCAATTCACAACTACTCACTAGCATGACTCTCATATTACCATCTTCATATCTCAAAACTATATGCAAGGAATCAAACTTCTCATAGTATTCAATGCACTTAATATGAAAGTTTTTATTATATCCCTCTTGGATGCTCATTATATTAGGACTAAATTCATAACCTAAACCAATTACCATGATGTTTAAAGACTCTCAAAATAATATAAGTGAGGTACGAGAGTTCAATAATTTCTATAAAATAAAACACCACCGTGCTCTAAAAAGATATAAGTGAAGCACTAGAGCAACATTGCCTAGCTCAAAAGATATAAGTGAAGCACATAGAGTATTCTAATAAATTCACGATTCAGCGTGTCTCTCTCAAAAAAATTGTGTGCAGCAAGGATGATTGTGGCAAACTAAAAAGCAAAGACTCATATCATACAAGACGCTCCAAGCAAAACACATATCATGTGGTGAATAAAAATATAGCCTCAAGTAAATTTACCGATGGATTGAAGACGAAAGAGGGGATGCCTTCCGGGGCATCCCCAAGCTTAGGCTTTTTGGTATCCTTGAATATGGCTTGGGGTGCCTTAGGCATCCCCAAGCTTAGGCTCTTGCCACTCCTTATTCCATAGTCCATCAAATCTTTACCCAAAAGTTGAAAACTTCACAACACAAAACTCAACAGAAAACTCATGAGATCCGTTAGTATAAGAAAAATAAATCACCACTTTAGGTACTGTTGTGAATTCATTCTTTATTTATATTGGTGTAATATCTACTGTATTCTAACTTCTCCATGGTTCATACCCCCCGATACAACCCATAGATACATCAAAATAAGCAAACAACACAAAGAAAACAGAATCTGTCTAAAACAGAACAGTCTGTAGCAATCTATAGACTTCGAATACTTCTGTAACTCCAAAAATTCTAGAAAATTAGGAAAATCATGGAAATTTGTATATCAATCTTGTGTAAAAATTTCAGATCAAAAGCACGTTCCAGTGAATTTACAAAATTCCTGGACTGAGAGCAAAAGTTTCTGTTTTTCAGCAAAATCAAATCACAAACACCGTAGACCATACCAAAGGTCTTACTTGGCTCAAACACTAATTTAAACAAGAAAACACAATTACTACAGAGTTAATAATGTGCAAAACACTCAAAAACAGAAGCAAAAACAAAAGCATAAAAATAAAATTGGGTTGCCTCCCAACAAGCGCTATTGTTTAACGCCCCTAGCTAGGCATAACGCAATAGATCTAGGTATTGTCATTTTTGGTATGCAACTCCTCAATTGGACACTTGTAAACCCTAGGAGATCCTTTGGTTTTATCAATAATCATACTCCTAGGCAAGAAATTAAGAAATTCACTTGTAGTAATAGGTTCCCTAACAATATTGATAAAGCTAGGGTGAACACTTATCATCTTAAGATCTTCATCCCCTTTTCTAGAGGATTCACCCTTATTTTTGGGAACATAAACAAACTTGGCAGTCTTAGAAGGAGGAAATTTTGGAGCGGTTTGAACAGAGGCAAAAGCGGAACCCAAATTGGTAATAATGTCCTCTAGCTTTCCAATTCTAGAGGAATCTTGATCCAGTTTTTCATTAACTATGGGTTCCTTCTCCCTTAGGTTTTTTAAAGTAACTCCTACCTTGGATCCATATCGAGTAATATGATTATGAATCTTTTTATAAAAGTTTTCAATGAGCTCTATAGTAGCAACTTTATTTTCAGTAATATCAAGCCTTCGCATCACATGTTCCAACGTTAAGATTGTTTCACTAACCATGAGTGGGGGTGAACCTACCAAATTTGTCATAGCATTATAAGAATCAAAGGTATGGCTACCGAAGAAGTTTCCTCCCGTAATGGTATCCAAAACATATCTATTCCAAGGAGAGACACCCACATAAAAATTGCGAAGGAGAACGGTAGTAGATTGCTTTCGAGTAGATCTATTTTGAGCATTGCAAATTCTATACCAAACATCTTTTAAGTTTTCTCCCTCCCTTTTCTTAAAATTAAGAACTTCATTCTCGGGAGTACTAGCGATAGTAGCAAGGCTAGCCATGAGTTTAAGCGATCTAACACACAAGCAAACAAAAAGCAAACGAAAAGATGAACGGAAGAAGGGCGAATAAAAAGGCAAATCTTTTTGGTTTTTTCTGAAAATCGTTTTAGAAGTGGGGGAGAGGAAAACGAGAGGCAAATGGCAAATAATGTAAATGCAAGAGATGAGTTTGTGATGGGTACTTGGTAGGCTTGATGTAGATCCCCCCGACAACGGCGCCAGAAATCCTTCTTGCTACTTCTTGAGCATGCGTTGGTTTTCCCTTGAAGAGGAAAGGGTGATGCAGCAAAGTAGATAAGTATTTCCCTCAGTTGTTGCGAACCAAGGTATCAATCCAGTAGGAGATACAAGCAAGTCCCCAATAGATGTACCTACACAAATAATCAAACACTTGCACCCAACGCTATAAAGGGGTTGTCAATCCCTTCACGGTTATTTGCAAGGATGAGATCTGATAGAGATAGATAGATATGATTGCTAAAACGAAAAGTAAAACAAAAGTAAAAAGATTGCAGATAAGTATTTTTGGTATTTTTGGTTTATAGATCTGAAAATATAATATGGAAAATAGACCCGGGGGCCATAGGTTTCACTAGAGGCTTCTCTCATGAAGGAAAATAATACGGTGGGTGAACAAATTACTGTCGAGCAATTGATAGAAAAGCGAATAATTATGAAGATATCCAAGGCAATGATTATGCATATAGGCATCACGTCCGTGTCAAGTAGACCGAAACGATTCTGCATCTACTACTATTACTCCACACATCGACCGACTCCTGTCTGCATCTAGAGTATTAAGTTCATGAAGAACAGAGTAACGCATTAGGTAAGATGACATGATGTAGAGGGATAAACTCAAGCAATATGATGAAAACCCCATCTTTTTATCCTCGATGGCAACAATACAAATACGTGCCTCGCTACCCCTACTTTGTCACTGGGTGAGGACACCGCAAGATTGAACCCAAAACTAAGCACTTCTCCCATTGCAAGAATTACCAATCTAGTTGGCCAAACCAAACCAATAACTCGAAGAGACTTGCAAAGATATGAAATCATGCATATAAGAATTCAGAAAAGATTCAAATAATATTCATAGATAAGCTGATCATAAACCCAAATTCATCGGATCTCGACAAACACACCGCAAAAGAGTATTACATCGGATAGATCTCCATGAAGATCATGAAGAACATGGTATTGAAGAACAAAGAGAGAAAAGAAGCCATCTAGCTACTAGCTATGGACCCAAAGGTCTGTGGTAAACTACTCATGCATCATCGGAGGGGCAATGGAGTTGATGTAGATGCCCTCCGTGATCGAATCCCCCTCCGGCAGATTACCAAGGCTCCAAGATTGGATCTCACGGGAACAGAGGCTTTCGGCGGCGGAAAAGTATTTTTGTGGCTCTTTTTGGTATCCAGGGAATATTTGGGAATTTATAGGCCGAAGAATAGGGTTAGGAGGGCTGCCGTGGGGCCACAAGCTAGGGGGCGCGCCCTGGTGGCTTGTGATGCCACGGCAGGTCTCCTGCCTTCATCTCCAAGTCTTCTGGGTTTCTTCTGGTCCAAGAAAAATCATTCCGAACATTTTATTCCGTTTGAACTCCGTTTAATATTCCTTATCTGCAATACTCAAAAACAAGGAAAAAACAGAAACGGGCACTAGGCTCTAGATTAATAGGTTAGTCCCAAAAATAATATAAAATAGCATATTAATGCATATAAAACATCCAAAACAGATAATATAATAGCATGGAACAATCAAAAATTATAGATACGTTGGAGACGTATCAACCACCACCTCTAACACTTGTGCCTCCTCTAGAGCTACCACCACCTCTAACACTTTTCCTTCCTCTACGGCCCCCACCATCACTTCTTCCTCCATATTCACCATCGATACCTCCTTCACAACTAGTCCTTCCTCTACCGCCACCACCAACACTTCTCCATTGGAGCCTCCTCCATGGCTAGTCCTTCCTCTATGGGTAGAGCTAGGAATGCCCCTCTTCGACATTTTCCTTTTCTTGCATGTCCGCACATTGTGTCCCAGATTGATGACCCACAAGTATAGGGGGTCAATCGTAGTACTTCCGATAAGTAAGAGTGTCGAACCCAACGAGGAGTAGAAGGAAATGGCAAGTGGTTTTCAGCAAGGTATTCTCTACAATTGTTGTAAGTAGTGGCAATAGATAGTTTTGTAGGAAGATAATTCATAACAAGTAACAAGTAACAATTGTAACAAGGTTGCAACAAGGTGGCCCAATCCATTTTATAGCAAAGGATAAGAGAAAGTACTTCTTATAACAAGCAAAGCGTTCTCGAGGACACATAGAAATTGTGTAGTATCCAAAGTATGTCTAGAGGGGGGGGGTGATTAGACTACTTGACCAATTAAAAATCTAGCCTTTTCCCAATTTTAATGGTTGGCAAGTTTTAGCAATTCTATCAAGTCAAGTACACCCTACACATGCAAATCTAAGAGTATAGCAACGGAAAGTAAAGACATGCAAGTGTAAGTAGAGGGTAGGGATAGGAAGATCAAATGCAATGGGGACTCGAAGATTTTTCCCGTGGTTCCGATAGGTGGTACTGATGGAGACTTCAACCCACGGAGGGTAGCGGTTGCGCGAGTCCACGAAGGCCTCCTCCCATGAAGGGTCCACGAAGTAGCAACCTCGTCTATTCCATCACGGCTTACATCCATGAAGGACTAGCCTCACTCGGGGTAGATCTTCACGAAGTAGGCAATCTCCTTACCCGTACAAGCTTCTTGGTTCAACTCCACAACGAATTGGAGGCTCCCAACCGACACCTCACCAATCTAGGAGACACCACTCTCCAAAAGGTAATAGATGTGGTATGGATGATGAACTCTTTGCTCTTGTGCTTCAAAAGATAGTCTCCTCAGCACTCAATCACTCTCTCACAGATTTGGCTTGGTAGAAGAGATTGATTGGATGGAAAGCAACTTGGGGAGGCTAGAAATCAAGATTCATATGGTTGGAGTGGAAGATCGTGATCTCAACACATGAGTAGGTGGTTCTCTCTCAGAAAATGAATGGGGCAAGTGTTGGCTTGTTCTGAGTGCTCTCTCTACGAATGAGAGGGAGGTGGAGGGGTATATATAGGCATCTCCAAAAATCCAACCATTACAACATTATTGCCCAACTCGGTGAAATCGAAGCAAAAACTCGGTTGCACCAACTAGTGCAAAATGTTGCATCTTTTGGGTTCTCGGTGAGACCGATATATAATATCTCGGTGAGTCCGATTCGGTTGACCTAGGCAGTTCCTCACTTTGGTGAACACCGATTTGCAAAACTCGGAAATTCCAATTTTTAGCAAATAGATACGAGAAGGTTGATCCATGCTTTTCGGTTGTACCGAACCAAAACTTGGTTGCACCGAGTTTCTAGGGTTTGGCTTTGGGTTCTGTGTAAGGAAAACTCGGTAGGGCCGAATGTGAAAAGTTGGTGGCGCCGAATTTGTCTTTTGGGATTTTGACAAAATATTTTGTGGGAGAATTCATGACGGTTTTTGGTGGCTAATCTCTAAGCACTTGAGCAACCAGAACATCATAGATACCTCATCCCCTTTTAATAGTATTGTCTTTCCTATGGACTCAAGTGTGATTTCTCACATAAATGCAAAATGTAGAGTCTTGAAGCTTTTGCCAATTGATGTTCCAAGCATCTAGGGGATCTCCTCACAATCCTAGCCAATCCATTCATTGAAATTTTCCTGAAATATACTTGATAAGATTATTAGTCCAATGAAATATATGTTGTTATTAATTACCAAAACCACCTAGGGAGAAGTTGTTCTTTCAATATCCCCCTTTTTGATAATTGATGACAACACATAGATCAAAGCTTCGACATAAAATATAATCAATGTGTAGCATCATCGCTTTGAGAAATATGTGATAAGCAAGAGCTCCCCCTAAATTTGTGCATTATTTTAAATGTGCGTTTGAATGCAAATTCACAATCGATTAGGAACATGGGTCACTCTTCCATGTCACATACATCTTGGTGGTGCGCAACAATGAAATGAATGGATTACAATGCACATAACACCAAACATGAGTGAATGATCATCATAGAAATTTAGGCCAAATGTTTTCAAAAGCAAGAAAAGCATCAAAAGCAACTCTCTCTCTCTCTCTCTCTCTCTCTCTCTCTCAGCCCTATGATCTATACAATTTCTCCCCCTTTGGCAACAAGTTACCAAAAAGTTTGAAAGTATAGAGCTAAGCGTCGCTATGGGCATGGTCTCCTCCATGGGGCGATGAAGCTGCTCCGGTAGTCGTGGAAGGAGTCGAGAGAACAGCGTCTACGAATTCTTCTGTAGAAGTCCTCTGGGCTAGTGGAGTTGACACTCGAGGTGCTGAGGCACGATAGAAGTAGCAGCCGGTGCAAACACTGAGGGTCTCGCATCCTGAGCTGGCACAACAATAGATCGATCTTGAGTCCTGAACTGAGTCTAGACTGGCAATGTGGGGCTCTCATCATCATCATCTGAGCTAGGCAATGGAACTGCATCTACCTCTTACTTCAGTTGGTTGACCGTGGTGGTCAACTCAGTCACCTTGATGTCGAGGGCATGAAACTTAGTCTCCACGATCCTCTCTAGGCTCATCTGGTTCTTCAGCAGCTCGGAGATGTTCTTCTCCATTCCTTGAATGGTGCTAACAAGATAGGCCATCTAATCGTTCTTTGTCTTCAGGACTAGAGCACTAGTGGCTCTCGCTGCCTCTGCTTGGGCCTCAGCCTCAATATCTACCTATGCAGTTGATGAAGTGGGATGAGATGGATCCATCACCACGACATTATCCTCAAAGTCTGGCTGGAGGGGCAGGTGTGGTCAATCATGTAGATATTGGCTCTTTCCAACTTTGGAGTTGATGAGCATCTGAATGTACAGAGTGTTTTCACAAGATCTCTTCTGGTCAGCAGCTGTCCTCTTGATGGTCTCAACAATCAGATCCATCACTCTAAACCTGGTGTGGCTGTCCACATGATGCAGCATGTTGATGGAATATCCTCGGATTATCTTTTCATCTCCAGATTTGGGCATCAAAGTGTGCCTTAATATAGTGTTAGAGGTAGTAAGACCAGCTTGCAGAAAGTAGACAGATCCAAGCTTGTGGGTCTTCACGTATGCCTTGGGAATGGGATTGTTCATATTGTCCATGGAGTTGTGATTCATCTTGGCTTCAGAGTACACATCCAGATCACCTTGTTGCACCTTTGGGGCTCCTAAGATGGTAGCCCACTCATCAACAGTTGATTGGTATCTTGTGCCTTCAGTCATCCACACAATCTTTCCATCTGGATAGAAATGTGCAGTGGAATAGAATTGCATGATCATCTCATCATTCCAGGCAGTCATCTCCCTGCCAACAAACTCATCAATGTCAATCATCTTGAGGTTCTCCTGGACATGAGGGAAGTAGTCTTCATTTGACTTGATGAACTTCCAATCAACAAATCTCATATCACTGACAGCTGGGCTCTGATCAAGCAAAACAGTCTCATAGAAGTCCTGCTACTCCTTGGTGTGAAAGCAAGCATTGACAGCAGTCCTTCTCCTCACAGCATATGGATCATTGGCTCTCCACTTCCTGAGACCTTGATCCTTCCTCTCCTTCATGTTCTCTGCAACAGGATGGTCATCATTGTGATCAGGCGGGTGAGGTCTAAGCTTCCTCAAAACTGCAACTTATTCTTCTTCCTATACTGCATCTCTCGAGCTACAACCCTTGTTATTGTCAGTAGTAGGAATATCTCTTGTGGTCCTCTTGGGCTTGGAGGCAGCTGGCTTGGCCTTGGGAGCTGAGGGTTTTGCCTTGGGAGCAGGCTTAGGCATAGCATCTGCCATCAGCTTCCTCTGCTTGGAAGGAGGAGGGTTGATACGTCTCCAACGTATCTATAATTTTTTATTGTTCCATGCTGATATATTATCATTCTAGGATACTTTTTGGGTCTTTATTTACCAATTTATAATATTTTTGAGCACTAACCTATTGACCCAGTGCCCAGTGTTAGTTGTTGTTTTCTGCATGTTTTTGCCTTTTCAGGTTTACAGTACCAAACGAAGTCCAATTGCCATGAAACTTTTTGATGATTTTTTCTGGACTGTAAGAAAACCTAGAAGCTTCGGAAGGAGGCCAGGAGGTGCCCGAGGGGCCCACCACACATTAGGGCGCGCCCTTGGGGGGGGGGGCGCCCTAATATGTGGTGCCCCCCTCGGTTGCCTCCTGACGTCCCTCTTCGGCCTATAAATTCTCTAATATTGCAACAACCCTAGAGACAGTCCCGAAACCCTTTTTCCGCCGCTGCAAGTCTCTGTTCCTTCGCGAGGCCATCTGGAGCTCCATTCCGGCACCCTGCCGGAGGGGGGATCGATCACGGAGGGCCTCTTCATCAACCTTGCTGCCCTCATGATGATGTGTGAGTAGTTCACCACAGACCTACGGGTCCATAGCTAGTACCTAGATGGCAATCTCTCTCTCTCTCTTATGATCTTCAATACAATGAGCATCGCATCTTCGCTTTGATCTATCCGATGTAATCCTATTGTGCGGTGTGTTTGTTGGGATCCGATGAATTGTGGGTTTATGTTCAGATTATTCATGAAAAGTATTTGAGATACCTCTGATATATATTGTCTCTTAATTGCATGATCATTATAGCTGCTTAATGCTCTCCGATCTATTGATGTGCTTTGGCCAAGTAGATTGATATTTCATCGGTGGGAGTGGTGCGTTGTGGTAGGTTCAACCTGGCGAGTTTCTATATCCCAGTGTCAAAGTAGGGGACAAGATGCGTCTTTGTGTTGTTGCTACTAATGATAAAACGATGGGGTTCATTCATATTGTTTGAGTTTACTTTGTCTACATCATGTCATCGTTCTCCAAGCATTACTTTGTTTTACTTAATACTCTAGATGCATGTTGGATAGACCCGGGGGCCATAGTTTTGCCTAGCGGCATCTCTCATGTAGGCAGCATACGGTGGGTAACAAATTACTGTTGGGCAATTGACAGAAAAGCGGATAGTTATGCGATTTTCACGGCAATGATCATGTGTATATTGGCATCACATCCATAAGCATATAGGCTGACTCCTGCCTGCACCTATTACTATTACTCCACTCATCGACCGCTATCCAGCATGCATCAAGAGTATTAAGTGAAACAGAGTAATGCATGGAGAACATGACATGATGTAGATAAAGTAAACTCAAGCAATATGAATGAACCCCATCGTGTTATCCTTAGTAGCAACAACACAAAGACACGTCTTGTCCCCTACTTTGTCAATGGGATATAGAAACTCGCCAGGTTGAACCTACCACAACGCACCACTCCCATCGATGAAACATTGATCTACTTGGCCAAAGCACATCAATAGATCGGAGAGCATTACGAAGCTATAATGATCTTGCAATTAAGTGACAATATATATCAGAGGTATCTCAAATACTTTTCATGAATAATCTGAACATAAACCCACAATTCATCGGATCCCAACAAACACACCGCACAATAGGATTACATCAGATAGATCAAAGCGAAGATGCGATGACCATTGTATTGAAGATCAAGAGATGGAGAGATTGCCATCTAGGTACTAGCTATGGACCCGTAGGTCTGTGGTGAACTACTCACACACCATCATGAGGGCAGCAAGGTTGATGAAGAGGCCCTCCATGATCGATCCCCCCTCCGACAGGGTGCCGGAACGGAGCTCCAGATGGCCTCGCGATGGAACAGAGACTTACGGCGGCGGAAAAAGGGTTTCGGGACTGCCTTCAGGGTTTTTGCAATATTAGAGAATTTATAGGCTAGAGAGGGGCGTCGGGAGGCAGCCGAGGAGGCCACCACATATCAAGGCGTGCCCCCTAGGGCGCGCCCTGGTGTGTGGTGGGGCCCTCGTGTGCCTCCCGACCTCCTTCCGAAGCTTCCAGGTCTTCTGTTGGTCCAGGATAAATCATCAAAAAGTTTCGTGGCAATTGGACTTCGTTTGGTACTGTAAACCTGAAAAGCCAAAAACATGCATAAAACAATAACTGGCACTGGGCACTGGGTCAATAGGTTAGTGCCCAAAAATATTATAAATTGGTAAATAAAGACCCAAAAAGTATCCTAGAATGATAATATATCATCATGGAACAATGAAAAATTATAGACACGTTGGAGACGTATCACGGAGTCATCTATATATGAGTATATTGACTTAGGAGCCAAGCAAGAATACTTGATCATAGGTCATACTCATCGTTTAAGCACAAGTGGGGTTGCCACTTTTACATAAAGCTTTTTAATGTGTTCACATTTTGTGAGATGCTTTGACTCAAGTCTTAAAGTAAAGCTCCCCCTTGTTGTGACATCCCCCCTAAGAGGGACAAACTAACCTTGGGTTTTGTCGTTGAAGACTTCATGGAGGTGAAGTAATAGTGGATGCTCATTGTTGATGAAGATCAGAGCCGGGAGCTATCCTTGTTATTTCTTACTCTTCTCACCTACATGGGTTAGTCCCACACAAGGAACAACTACAAGGATATCTATGGATGATGAACCACAAGTATAGGGGATCAATCGTAGTCCTTTCGATAAGTAAGAGTGTCGAACCCAACGAGGAGCAGAAGGAAATGACAAGCGGTTTTCAGCAAGGTAATTTCTGCAAGCACTGAAATTGTAGGTAACAGATAGTTTGATAGCAAGATAATTGGTAACGAGCAAGTAACGGTAACGGTAAATAAGGTGCAGCAAGGTAGCCCAATCCTTTTGTGGCAAAGGACAGGCCAGAACAATCTCTAGTAATAGGCAACGTGTTCTTGAGGGTACACGGGAATTTCATCTAGTCACTTTTATCATGTTGGTTTGATTCGTGTTTGCTACTTTGATAATTTGATATGTGGGTGGACCGGTGCTTGGGAGTTGTTCTTACTTGAACAACCTGCCACTTATGATTAACCCCCTCGCAAGCATCCGCAACTATGAGAAAAGTATTAAGATAAAATCTAACCATAGCATTAAACGTTTGGATCCAAATCAGCCCCTTACGAAGTAGCGCATAAACTAGGGTTTAAGCTTCTGTCACTCTAGCAACCCATCATCTAATAACTACTCCACAATGCATTCCCTTAGGCCCATGAATGGTGAAGTGTCATGTAGTCGACGTTCACATGACACCACTAAGGGAATCACAACATACATATGATCAAAATATCGAACACATATCAAATTCACATGATTACTTGCAACATGACTTCTCCCGTGACCTCAAGAACAAAGGTAACTACTCACAAATAATAAACATGCTCAAGATCAGAGAGGTATTGAATAGCATAATGGATCTTAACATATAATCTTCCACCAAATAAACCATATAGCAATCAACTACGCAAGGTAATCAACACTACTAGTCACCCACATGTACCAATCTGAGGTTCCGGTACAAAGATTGAACACAAGAGATGAATTAGGGTTTGAGAGGAGATGGTATTCTTGAAGATGTTGATGAATATTGGCCTCCCAAAGATGAGAGGGGAGTTGGTGATGACGATGGCTTCGATTTCCCCCTCCGGGAGGGAAGTTCCCCCGGCGGAATCGCTCCGTCGGAGGGCAAAAGTGCTCCTGCCCAAGTTCCGCCTCGAGGCGGCGGCGCTTTGTCCCGAAAGTCCTCCTCTTATTTTTTCTAGGTTAAAAGTGAATTTATACCAGAAGATGGGCCCGGAGGTGGGCCGAGGAGGGCACAACCCACCAGGGCGCGCCTAGGGGTGCTGGCGCGCCCTGGTGTCTTGTGCCCACCAGGGTGGCCCCCTCCGGTAGTTTTTTGCTCCAGTAATTTTTATTTATTCCAAAAATAATCTTCGTAAAATTTCAGCTTCATTGGAGTTGTGCAGAATAGGTATCTCTGATGTGCTTTTCTTGGGTCCAGAATTCTAGCTACCGATATTCTCCCTCTTTGTGTAAACCTTGCATATTATGAGAGAAAAGGCACAGTAGGAAATCATGATGCAAAATGGACGTATCAATGGACATGGAATGTAGCACATGTGTGATGATGTCCAATGATTCATTAATTACCTTGTCCCTTGCTTACCAACGAGGGAATGTGTGACTCCATTAACTATTGCATAAGGTTGGAGTTGATTGCTCTAGTTCTTGCCAAAAATGAGTGTTAGTGAATTTTGTTGGCGGAGTCACGCCTCAAGAACTTCTCAGTTCTTCTTCTTGGTGACCCACATCAACTTGATGGGAATCCTTGGAGTTGAAGTAGCACTTGATGAAGTAGAGCTTGTAGTAGCTTTGGGAACCCACTTGACCATGGCTTGTGATTCTTCTTCAAATGAGTCAATCTCCTCTTGAAGCTTGTCTTTGCCCTTGTGCTTGTGGTATTGTGATGGAAGATCATCTTGAGCTTTTGTTCCCTTAGAGAGAGTAGGATCATACTTCTACTTTTGGGGAACAAACTCCGTCTTGGGGTATTGATCTTCTTCCCATTCAACTCCATTGGCATTGAACTTTCGTTCAGAACTAATCCCTTGGTTCTTCCGGTGCCATACTTGCTTGCGCACAATCTCCTCAAATTGCTTACTTTCGTCAAGACTCTTGTAGACACCTTTCTCTATAATTCCTTTCCATAAATCGTTTTATTGCTCAAGTGTAACTTGGCTAAGAGAATCATTAGTGGAATCAATCATACTACTAGAGGCAACATCATTTGTTTTAGCATTTTTATTGTTGCTACTAGATGAAGAACCTCTCTTGCCTTTGTTACTAGTTTGCTTAGATTTAACTTGTGGCACAAATGTAGACAAGAGTAGTCGTTTGTGAAAGCACAACTTCTCCCTAGGTGGTTTTGGTAACTAATAACAACATATAATTCATTGGACTAATGATTCCACCAAGTACATTTCAGGAAAAAAATCAATGAATGGATTGGCAAAGGATTGTGTGGAGATCCCCTAGATGCAAGGAACAACAATTGGCAACAAACTTCAAGACTCTACATTTTGCATTTTGTGAGAAATCACTTTTGAGTCCATAGGAAAGCCAATACTATTAAAAGGGGATGAGGTATTGACGTGGCTTGAGACTGTGTCGGTATTTCCCCAAAGAGGAAGGGATGATGCAGCACAGCGACGGTAAGTATTTCCCTCAGTTATGAAACCAAGGTTATCGAACCAGTAGGAGGATCACCACCACCCAATAAGCAACACCTGCACGCAAATAACAAATACTTGCAACCCGACGCGAAAGAGAGGTTGTCAATCTCTCTACGTTAAAATGATAGATTAGGTAGTGATAGATAGGAGAGATAGATCTCTCAAGAACACAAAATAAAAAGAGCAAATAAAAAGTGCAGCAATATGTTTTTGGATTTTTGGTTTAGTAGATATGAAAACAAAGATGCAAAAAGATAGATCGGAAAGCAATATGTTGCAAAAGTAGACCCGGGGGCCGTAGGATTCACTAGTGGCTTCTCTCATGAGTATAGCACACGGTAGGTGAACAAATTACTGTTGGGCAATTGATAGAAGATCAAATAATCATGACGATATCCAAGGCGATGATCATTATATAGGCATCACGTCCAAGATAAGTAGACCGACTCCTGCCTGCATCTACCACTATTACTCCACACATCGACCGCTATCCAGCATGCATCTAGTGTATTAAGTTCATAGAAAAACGGAGTAATGCAATAAGAACGATGACATGATGTAGACAAGATCTATTCATGTAGGAATAGACCCCATTTTGTTATCCTTAATGGCAACGATACATGCGTGCCTTGCTGCCCCTTCTGTCACTGGGAAAGGACACCGCAAGATCGAACCCATCACAAAGCACCTCTTCCCATGGCAAGAAAAATCGATCTAGTTGGCCTAACTAAACCAAAGATTCGAAGAAGAAATATGAGGCTATAAGTAATCATGCATATAAGAGATCAAAGAAGACTCAAATAATATTCATGGATAGAAACTGATCATCAACTCAAAATTCATTGGATCCCAACAAACACACCGCAAAAGTTTACATCAAATAGATCTCCAAGAGACCATTGTACTGAGAATCAAATGAGAGAGAGGAAGCCATCTAGCTACTGCCTACGGACCTGTAGGTGTATGGTGGGCTACTCATGCATCATCGGAGAGGCACCTATGAAGAAGATGAACCCCTCCGTGATGGTGTTTAGATTGGATCTCGCGGTTCTGGAACTTGCGGCGGTTGGAATTGTGTTTCGTCGACTCCCCTAGGGTTTTATGAATATTTGGGAATTTATAGGCATCATAGGCGGTGGAGGGGGGCCCGTTGAGGGCACAACCCATCAGGGCGCGCCGGGGGCCCCCTGGCGCGCCCTGGTGGGTTGTGCTCTCCACAGCCCACCTTCCTGGCACTTCTTTGGCCCACTGGGTGTCTTCTGGTCCAGAAAAAATCTCCAAAAAGTTTCGTCGCGATTGGACTCTGTTTGGTACTGATATTCTGCGAAGTAAAAAACAAGCAAAAACAACAACTGGCGCTTTGGCACTATGTCAATAGGTTAGTCCCAAAAAATGATATAAAGTTGTTATAAAATGATTGTAAAACATCCAAGAATGACAATATAACAGCATGGAACAAGCAAAAATTATAGATACGTTGGAGACGTATCAGCATCCCCAAGCTTAATTCCTACTCGTCCTCGAGTAGGGAAATAATAAAAACAGAATTTTTGATGTGGAATGCTGCCTAACATGTTCATCTCATATTCTTTTCTTTTGTATATCATGGACATTTGGACTTATAGATGATTCCAAGCAATAGTCTAGTTTTAACATAATGACTTCAATACTCAAGCATGCCAACAAGCAACCATGTCTTTCAAAATATCAACACTAAAGAAAGTTATCCCTAGCCCATCATGCTCAATCATTGATCCATTCATGAAACACACTCAAATATTAGCTATACCCAATGATCAAGTACGATCATAGTGCCCCCTAGTTGGTGCTTTATAAGAGAAGATGGAGACTCAAAGTAAAAATAAAAATTGCATAAAGTAAATAGATAGGCCCTTCGCAGAGGGAAGTAGGGATTTGTAGAGGTGCCACAGCTCAAAGTTTTAAATTGAGAGAGAAAAATATTTTGGGTGGCATGCTTTTTCTGTCAACGAAAATGACAAAGTAGCTCACAATACTTTCCATGCTAGATATATCATAGGCGGTTCCCAAACAGAAAATAAAGTTTATTCCTTTTTCCACCAAACTTTCACATTCCATGGCGGGCCGTATCCACGGTTGCCTTCCATACCAATACTTTCCAATGAATTTATTATTTGACAACATAAAGTAAATATTTTTTTTCTTTTTCATTTCGGGAATGGGCATCCCTATTACCACCGAACTGGCGTGCAATGACAAGTGAATAAGCACTCATCTTGAGAATAACACATCTAGCATGGAAAAATATTGGACACCCCCACCGTTTCATGAGCGGTACGAGCACACACAAAAGAGAAAATTTATTTTGAAATTTTAGAGATGGCACATACAAATTTGCTTGGAACGACATGGAAATACAGCATATAGGTAGGTATGGTGGATTCATAAGGCAAAACTTGGTTTAAGGATTTTGGATGCACAAGTAGTATTTCTACTTAGTACAAATGGAGGCTAGCAAATAGATTGAGAAGCAACCAAACCAAGAAACGAAAATTCACATAAGTGAGCATTGAGCATAACTAACACCGAATAATGCACCACAAGTAGGATGTAATTTCATTGCATAACTATTGACTTTCGTACTTGCATAGGGAATCACAAACCTTAACACCAATATTCCTACTAAAGCATAATTACTCACTAACATGACTCGCATATTACTATCATCATGTTTCAAAACTATTACAAGGAATCAAGTTTAATTTGTCCAATGATCTTCATGTAAGTTTTTATTATATCCTCCTTGGATATCTATCACTTTGGGACTAGTTTCATATATTGCCATTGCTTTTTTGACAAGCTCAAACAAATCTAAGTGAAGCACATGAGCATAAAGATTTCATCTCTCAAAAAGGTATAAGTGAAGCATGAGAGGATTTCTTCAAAATTTACTAACTCTCAAATTAATCTAAGTTAAGCATGAGAGTATTTCTACAAAAAATTCCAAGCACACCGTGCTCAAAAAGATATAAGTGAAGCACTAGAGCAATGCTATAGCTCAAAAAGTTTAAGTGAAGCATAGAGAGCAATTATAACAAATCATAGCATAATTTTGGCTCTCCCAAATAGGTGTGTACAGCAAGGATACAAATGAAAAACTAACAAGAAAAGCAAGCAAAGATTCAAGACGCTCCAAGCAAAACTCATGATATGTGACGAATAAAAATATAGCTCCAAGTAAAATACCGATGGTCGTTAGAAGAAAGAGGGGATGCCACTCGGGGGTATCCCCAAGCTTAGTTGCTTGTTACTCTTTGGATATATCTTGGAGGTGCTGTAGCATCTCCAAGCTTAGGCTCTTTTCACTCCTTATTCATTCATCCATCGTGATCTCACCCAAAACTTGAAAACTTCAATCACACAAAACTCAACAAAATCTTCGTGAGATCCGTTAGTATAATAAAGCAAATCACTACTTTAGGTGCTGTTGCAAACCCATTCATATTTTATTATTGCATTATACCTACTGTATTTTAACTTTACCATGGCTCATACCCTTCAATATAACACGTAGATTCATCAAAACAAGCACACAATGCAACGAAAACAGAATATGTCTTAAACAGAACAATATGTAGTAATCTGTACTCTAACCATACTTATGTACCTCCAAAAATTCTGAAAAATTAGTAAAACGTAAAGAATTTGTATAGCAACACTGTGTTAAAATTTCAATTCAAGATCACGTTCCATAAAAAAATGAAAATTCAAATACTGGACGCAAAGTTTCTTTTTCAGATTCAACATCGCCTCTACTCATCTTATGAATCATCCTAAAGGCTCTACTTGGCACAAACACTAAATAAACCATAAAAACACAATCATAACAGAGGCATAATTGTGTCAACACTCAAAAATAGAAAGAAAAAAGCAAAAATAAATTTATTCATTGGGTTGCCTCCCAACAAGCGTTATCGTTTTACGCCCCTAGCTAGGCATAACGCATAGATTCAAGTATTGTCATCTTTGGTTTGGATCCATAGTATGCCCTCATGATTGATTCATATGGTGGATTAATTGTTTTTCTAGGGAAGTGTTCCATCCCCTTTCTTAGTGGAAATTGAAAACGAATATTGCCTTCTTTCATATCAATCACGACACCTATAGTGGGTAAAAACGGTCTACCAAGTATAATGCGACAAGACGGATTGCAATCAATATCAAGCACAATAAAATATATGGGCACATAGTTCCTATTTGCAAGAATATGAACATCATTAATTCTTCCCAAAGTTTTTTTTATAGTAGAATCCGCCAAGTGCGAATTAAGAGAACATTCTTCAATATTGGTAAGACCAAGCACATCACATAAAGATTTCGGAATCGTGGAAACACTAGCACCCAAATCACATAAAACAAAGCACTCATAATTTTTAATCTTGACCTTAATGGTAGGTTCCCACACATCATGTAATCTAGGAATAGAAATCTCCAATTCCAACTTTTCTTCAAAAGATTTCATCATGGCATCAACGATATGTTTAGTAAAAGCTTTATTTTGCTCATAAGCATGGGGTGAATTCAACATGGATTGCAACAAAGAAATACACTCAATCAAAGAGCAACTATCATAATTAAAGTCTTTGCAATCCAAGATAGTGGGCACATCACTAGTTAAAGTTTTGACCTCTTCAAACCCACTTTTAACAAAATTTTCATCAAGATTTTCACCCTCCAAATTATTGGGACGCCTTCTAGCTAAAGTTGACTCTACTTCAGTTCCTTAATTATCAATTTTAATATTACTAAACAAGGAATCAATAGAAGAAACACCAATCACTTTAAGATCTTCATCTTTCTTATGAAGGCAATCACTAGAAAACGATTTTTCTAAGATTTCTCTTTTAGCTCTAAGCATAGCGGTTCTTTTCTTACTTTCATCCATAGAGACATATAAAGCTTTAATAGATTCATCAATCTTAGGAACAAAAGCTTTCAACTTGAGATTTTCAACATCATGAGAAATTATATCAATGCTTCTAGACATATCATCAATCTTATTCAATTTTTCCTCTATCGTAGTATTGAAAGCCTTTTGCGCATTGATAAATTCTTTAATATTACTCTCAAGATCAGAGGTGTTCCTATTATTATTGTAAGAAGAATTACTATAGGAATTACCATAATTATTAGAGGAATTTCCAGGAAAAGGCCTAGGATTAAAATTACCTCTATAAGCATTGTTATTGAAGTTGTTTCGAGAGACAAAATTCACATCTACGGAATCACTATTTTGCTCAATAAAGGTATACAAAGGCACATCATTAAGATCAATAGGAGCATTTTTTCTAGCAACCAATTTCATCAAAGCATCAACTTTATCACTCAAAGTGCTAATTTCCTCTACCGAATTAACTTTTTTACTAGTAGGTGCTCTTTCGGTATGCCATTGAGAATAATTAGCCATGATATTATCTAGCAATTTAGTAGCTTCACCCAAAGTAATCTCCATAAAAGTACCACCCGCGGCGGAATCTAAAAGATTTCTAGAGACAAAATTCAATCCCGCATAAAAAATTTGTATGATCATCCAAAGATTTAAACCATGAGTAGGACAATTTCTTAGCATCAACTTCATTATTTCCCAAGATTGTGCAACATGTTCATGCTCAAGTTGCTTAAAATTCATGATTTGCATCCTAAGGGAAATAATTTTCGCGGGCAGAAAATACTTAGTGATAAAAGCATCCTTGCACTTATTCCAAGAATCGATACTATTGCGAGGCAAAGAGGAAAACCAAATTTTAGCACGATCTCGCAAGGAAAAAGGAAATAGTTTCAACTTAACAATATCATTGTCCACATATTTTTTCTTTTGTATATCACACAATTCTACGAACGTGTTTAGATGGGACGCGGCATCCTCATTAGGATTACCGATAAATTGATCTTTCATGACAAGATTCAACAAAGCGGCATTAATATCACAAGACTCCGCACTAGTGGCGGGAGGAGCAATAGGCGTACTAATAAAATCATTGTTATTAGTATTGGAAAAATCACAAAACTTAGTGTTCTCTTGAGTCATCGTGACTACGGAAACAAGATTGCAATCAAGGAGAGATCCGGCAAGAAAAAGGGCAAGGGAAAAAGAGGGCGAATAAAACGGCAAATTGGTGAAGTGGGGGAGAGGAAAACGAGAGGCAAATGACAAATAATGTAATTGCAAAGAGATGAGATTTGTGATTAGGAACCTGGTAGATGATGGTGGAGTCCCCTCGGCGCCTACGATAGGCACGTAGAAGAGACCGCTTCCTCCCCGGCAACGGCGCCAGAAATTCCTTTGACGTGGCTTGAGACTGCGTCGGTATTTCCCCAAAGAGGAAGGGATGATGCAGCACAGCGACGGTAAGTATTTCCCTCGGTTATGAAACCAAGGTTATCGAACCAGTAGGAGGATCACCGCCAGCCAATAAGCAGCACCTGCACACAAACAACAAATACTTGCAACCCGAAGCGAAAGAGAGGTTGTCAATCTCTCTACGGTAATAAGATAGATTAGGTAGTGGTAGATAGGAGAGATAGATCTCTCAAGAACACAAATAAAAAGAGTAAATATGCAGCAATATATTTTTGGGTTTTTGGTTTTGTAGATCTGAAAACAAAGATTGCAAAAAAACGTAGATTGGAAAGCAATATGATGGAAAAGTAGACCCGGGGGCCGTAGAGTTCACTTGTGGCTTCTCTCATGAGTATAGCGCACGGTGGGTGAACAAATTACCGTTGGGCAATTGATAGAAAATCGAATAGTCATGACGATATCCAAGGCGATGATCATTATATAGGCATCACGTCCAAGATAGATAGACCGACTCCTGCCTGCATCTACCTCTATTACTCCACCCATCGACCGCTATCTAGCATGCATCTAGTGTATTAAGTTCATGGAAAAATGGAGTAATGCAATAAGAACGATGACATGATGTGGACAAGATCTATTCATGTAGGAATAGACCCCATCTTGTTATCCTTAATATCAATGATACATGCGTGTCTTGCTGCCCCTTTTGTCACTGGGAAAGAACACCGCAAGATCGAACCCATCACAAAGCACCTCTTCCCATGGCAAGAAAAATCGATATAGTCGGCCTAACTAAACCAATGATTCGGAGAAGAAATACGAGGCTATAAGTAATCATGCATATAAGAGATCAAAGAAGACTCAAATAATATTCATGGATAGAAACTGATCATGAACTCAAAATTCATTGGATCCCAACAAACACACCGCAAAAGTTTACATCAAACAGATCTCTAAGAGACCATTGTATTGAGAATCATAAGAGAGAGAGAAGAAGCCATCTAGCCACTGCCTACGGACCCGTAGGTCTATGGTGGACTACTCATGCATCATCGGAGAGGCGCCTATGAGGAAGATGAACCCCTCCGTGATGGTGTTTAGATTGGATCTCGCGGTTCTGGAACTTGCGGCAGCTGGAATTGTGTTTCGTCGACTCCCCTAGTGTTTTTGGAATATTTGGGATTTTATAGGCATTAGAGGCGGTGCGGAAGGGGGGCCGAGGAGGGCACAACCCATCAGGGCGCGCCGGGCCCCCCTGGCGCGCCCTGGTGGGTTGTGCTCTCCACAGCCCACCTCTCCGGCAGTTGTTTGGCCCACTGGTTGTCTTCTGGTCCAGAAAAAATCTCCAAAAAGTTTCATCGCGATTAGACTCCGTTTGGTATTGATTTTCTGCGAAGTAAAAAACAAGCAAAAACAGCAACTGGCACTTTGGCACTATGTGAATAGGTTAGTCCCAAAAAATGATATAAAGTTGTTATAAAATGATTGTAAAACATCCAAGAATGATAATATAACAGCATGGAACAAGCAAAAATTATAGATACATTGGAGACGTATCACTGCTCCAAGATCTGGTGGTCGGCATGCATGGCAGCCATCGCGGCCTCATTCGCGCGTGCGGCCGCGATTTGCTTCTCCGGTGCCAGATGCTCCTTGAGATCCTGGCTATACTGCGTGCACCATGTCTTTCGGCGACGATTATGTGGGGGGTGGGTCGGTGATTTTGGTGGAAGGTGTCACGCCGACGGTTGGGCCATGTAGGATGGAGGAGGAGGGGGTGGAGGGGGAGGGGGTACGGGGAAGGTGTGGATTACCTGACTAGATGGAGGAGGCCAAGCAGCAGGAAGGAGCGTGTAATGCCCAAGATGCGATCCTATCCTTATTTTGGCTCGAGGGCCTCGATAGGGATAGAAGCGCATCTCATCGTTTCGCAAGAATGAATATCGTTACAAGTACATATAAAGAGGAGATTAGTATATGGAATTGGCTTACACTCGCCACAAGCTAAGTCAAGATCACATCAATACAACAACATATTCAAACATCATACTTAAGAGCAGGGTCCGACTACGGACGAAATCAAACGATAAAATGACATCCATCCTTGCTATCCTAGGCTGCCGGCCTGGAACCCATCCTATGATCGATGAAGAAGAAGAAGAACTCCAAATCAAACAAGCATCGCTCTCACGTCAAAGCATCGCATTACCTGTACCTGCAACTGTTGTTGTAGTAATCTGTGAGCCACAGGGACTCAACAATCTCATTTCCAAGGGTATCAAGACTAGCAAAGCTTAATGGGTAAGGTATGGTTAAGTGGTGAGGTTGTAGCAAGCACTAAGCATTTATTTGAGTGGCTAACTTACGAGTACAAGAATAAGGGGGGGGGGGGGGTGATCGTCGCATAAACAGACGCGAACTAGAAATGATCACTAAGTGATCATGAACACCTACTTACGGTCAAACATAACCCCACCGTGTTCTCTCTCAGATCAGAAATTCATGAGAAGAGACAGTCACGGTTACGCACACGGTTGGTGTATTTTATTTGAGTTTACTTTAAGTTTCCTATGATCGGATGTTAAACAAATTTCCAAGTTGCCACATAACCGCGAGCACGGCTCTCATGAAAGATTTAACCCTGCAGGGGTGCTCCAACTCATCCATCACAAACTAACCACAAGCTGCGTTGGAATTCCTCAACCGCGGGATAACCCGTAGTATTCACAGAATTCCGATGGAAAATCTCAACCTCGAGATAGCCCGAAGTGTCCTCGAAATCCCGCGCACAAGATGTTCGAGAAAGGTAAAACAAATCCAGCAAGGCCGCCCGACGTGTCGAGAAACCCGATAGGAGCCGCGTATCTCATTCTCAGGACACGACCGGATGGGACTAGCTACGAGGAAAACCAATCCCCGAGTTTCCCCATTTGGGACCAACACCATCAGCACTGCCCCCCCTGTATTATGATGAATTAATCCACGGGTTCATGACGCCCTATGCATTACTAACGGTGTTCAATATTATTATGTTGAGCAAATGTAGTACCAATGTTGGGCCTTGCCAGAAGAGTTTATCCCAAAACAAAAATCAAGGGGGTCCCCATAACAACCCCGAGCATGTTAGGAGCGCTCAATATGGAACATAACACCAGTACACAAGTAACTAGGGCGGCAAAAGTGGAACAAAACACCGAGCAAAAGGCCAAGCCTTCCACCTTTTGCCAGGTATATATGTGCATTAAATTAAATAGCAATAATATTGTGATATCTCAAAAACATCCATGTTGCACATGGGACAACTTGCACCTGCAACTAGCAATGCTATACGAAGGGCTGAGCAAGCGACAACATAGCCAACCAATAGTTTGCTGGGATGTGGAGGGTTAGAGGCTTATCATGGCATTTTGGGAGGCTTGACAAATAAGTGGTAGGTAGCGAGACATGGCGATATAAACGAGACAACTAGCATGGCAATGATAGTAGTGGTATCCATGGAAATGGCCATCTTGCCTGAGATCCCGCTTGGAAGTAGAACGAATCCATGAAGAAGACGAGCCAACGTGTTCCAACGAATCCTCACACTCCGAACGCTTTCGGAACTCTATCGAGAAGAAGCAATCCAGAAACAACAATCAACACATGATAAACACCACAACATATGCATGACATGATGCACATCAAATATGATGCATGTTATGCATGACATGGCAAGCACAACAATCAACTTCTACACATTAAGTGAAGCTCAATATGCAACGAGTTGCATATTGACGAAACTCCACGTTTGAATCATTTAGTTCACTCTCGATTATTTACATGGCAAGTTTAAATGTTGTTTAACATGGCAAGAGGTGAAGCATAAGTAAACTAGACATCTAGGCATATTAAATGAGGTCGGAAACAACATATAGCATTTCCGAAAGGACCCCACGTGTTAATTTCGAAATTGGTCCAGATCTGAACTAATCATGTTTTATATTTATTAAACAGGGAAACAAAATGCACCATGTGATTCTACACGTCATTCTAAGCGATTTACATATATAGATCATTTAAAACGGAGCTACGGCCTAAAAGATATGACCAACACAAGATGCATATGTCATGAATGCAAAATGCATGCAAACCACCACCACAAACACGTTAAATCATGGATGCAACAAGATATTATGAAACTACATGAAATTCTAGTCAAGTTTCATGTGGAACATGTTCAAAACCGAATAACGGTCCAACACTAGGAAGCAACACAAGTTATAGACATAATCTGCCCAAAACAGCGACATGGCATTTTGCACACATGAAAACAATAAGCTACAAGATTCTAAAATGCACAAACAAGACATGGGGCTGTAGCCTACATGATGCACCACAATTCATATCATTACAACGAATTCAGTAGAACCAAATAGTTAACTGAGCATCACATTGCACAATAGAACATACTAGAAGGTCAGATTGCATAGTAGCATTACATTGCATATTTCACGAGAATTTCATAAGGAAAGGCAGGAGCAGCACATGCAACAGGTAAAGCAAACATGCTTAACAGGCGTAGCTAGCTAAACATAGGTCATTAGTAATTAAGCTAAAAAAACAAGCTATTCCTCGTCGTTGGAGATATCGATAACGATGGGCTTGGACGAGGGCGAGGCCTCCGCATCGTGGGTGCCCTCCTCGTAGTGGTGAGTGGCCTCAGCCTGTCCGGGCACCAATTTGCCGGCTCTGGAGTTGAGGAAAGCATGGGCATGCTGAGAACACAACTCGTAGTCATCTTCGAAGGCACCAGCGGAGCCCACGAGAAAACAAAATGAGCTATTGTTTAAAGCAGCCAACCGCGTGGCGGCGTCCGCGCGTGAGGCGTCGACCGTGGCCTCAACGGCGAGGTGCTGCTTGACGTGGCTTGAGACTGCGTCGGTATTTCCCCAAAGAGGAAGGGATGATGCATCACAACGACGGTAAGTATTTCCCTCAGTTATGAAACTAAGGTTATCGAACCAGTAGGAGGATCACCGCCAGCCAATAAGCAGCACCTGCACACAAACAACAAGTACTTGCAACCCGACGCGAAGGAGAGGTTGTCAATCTCTCTACGGTAATACGATAGATTAGGTAGTGGTAGATAGGAGAGATAGATCTCTCAAGAACACAAATAAAAAGAGTAAATATGCAGCAATATATTTTTGGGTTTTGGGTTTTGTAGATCTCAAAACAAAGATTGCAAAAAAAACGTAGATCGGAAAGCAATATGATGGAAAAGTAGACCCGGGGGCCGTAGGGTTCACTAGTGGCTTCTCTCATGAGTATAGCGCACGGTGGGTGAACAAATTACTGTTGGGCAATTGATAGAAAATCGAATAGTCATGATGATATCCAAGGCGATGATCATTATATAGGCGTCACATCCAAGATAGATAGACTGACTCCTGCCTGCATCTACCTCTATTACTCCACACATCGAGCGCTATCCAGCATGCATCTAGTGTATTAAGTTCATGGAAAAAACGGAGTAATGCAATAAGAACGATGACATGATGTGGACAAGATCTATTCATGTAGGAATAGACCCCATCTTGTTATGCTTAATAGAAACGATACATGCGTGTCTTGTTGCCCCTTCTGTCACTGGGAAAGAACACCGCAAGATCGAACCCATCACAAAGCATCTCTTCCCATGGTAAGAAAAATCGATCTAGTCGGCCTAACTAAACCAAAGATTCGGAGAAGAAATACGAGGCTATAAGTAATCATGCATATAAGAGATCAAAGAAGACTCAAATAATATTCATGGATAGAAACTGATCATGAACTCAAAATTCATCGGATCCCAACAAACACACCGGAAAAGTTTACACCAAATAGATCTCCAAGAGACCATTGTATTGAGAATCATAAGAGAGAGAGAAGAAGCCATCTAGCTACTGCCTACGGACCCGTAGGTCTATGGTGGACTACTCACGCATCATCGGAGATGCACCTATGAGGAAGATGAACCCCTCCGTGATGGTGTTTAGATTGGATCTCGCGGTTCTGAAACTTGCGGCGGCTGGAATTGTGTTTCGTCGACTCCCCTAGGGTTTTCGGAATATTTGGGAATTTATAAGCATCAGAGGTGGTGCGGAAGGGGGCCGAGGAGGGCACAACCCATCAGGGCGCGCCGCGGCCCCCCTGGCGCGCCCTGGTGGATTGTGCTCTCCACAGCCCACCTCTCCGGCAGTTGTTTGGCCCACTGGGTGTCTTCTGGTCCAGAAAAAATCTCCAAAAAGTTTCATCGCGATTAGACTCCGTTTGGTATTGATTTTCTGCGAAGTAAAAAACAAGCAAAAACAGCAAGTGGCACGTTGGCACTATGTGAATAGGTTAGTCCCAAAAAATGATATAAAGTTGTTATAAAATGATTGTAAAACATCCAAGAATGATAATATAACAGCATGGAACAAGCAAAAATTATAGATACATTGGAGACGTATCAGCATCCCCAAGCTTAATTCCTACTCGTCCTCGTGTAGGTAAATGATAAAAACAGAATTTTTGATGTGGAATGCTGCCTAACATGTTCATCACATTCTTTTCTTTTGTGTAGCATGGACATTTGGACTTATGATGATTCAAAGCAACAGTCTAGTTTTAACATAATGACTTCAATACTCAAGCATGTCAACAAGCAACCATGTCTTTCAAAATATCAACACTAAAGAAAGTTATCCCTAGCCCATCATGCTCAATCATTGATCCATTCATGAAACACACTCAAATATTAGCTATGCCCAATGCTCAAGTACGATCATAGTGCCCCCTAGTTGGTGCTTATAGGAGAAGATGGAGACTCAAAGCAAAAATAAAAATTGCATAAAGTAAATAGATAGGCCCTTCGCAGAGGGAAGTAGGGATTTGTAGAGGTGCCAGAGCTCAAGGTTTAAATTGAGAGAGAAAAAATATTTTGGGTGGCATTCTTTTCCTGTCAACGAAAACGACAAAGTGGCTCACAATACTTTCCATGCTAGATATATCATAGGCGGTTCCCAAACAGAAAATAAAGTTTATTCCTTTTTCCACCAAACTTTCGCTTTCCATGGCGGGCCGTATCCACGGTTGCCTTCCATACCAACACTTTCCAAGGAATTTATTATTTGACAACATAAAATAAATATTTTTTCTTTTTCATTTCGGGAATGGGCATCCCTATTACCGCCGCACTCTCATGCAATGATAAGTGAATAAACACTCATCTTCAGAATAACACATCTAGCATGGAAAAGTATTGGACACTCCCCACCGTTTCATGAGCGGTACGGGCACACAAAAGAGAAAATTTATTTTGAAAATTTAGAGATGGCACATACAAATTTGCTTGGAACGGCATGGAAATACCGCATATAGGTAGGTATGGTGGACTCGTAAGGCAAAACTTGGTTTAAGGATTTTGGATGCACAAGTAGTATTTCTACTTAGTACAAATGGAGGCTAGCAAATAGATTGGGAAGCAACCAAACCAAGAAACGAAAATTCACATAAGTGAGCATTGAACATAACTAACACTGAATAATGCACCACAAGTAGGATGTAACTTCATTGCATAACTATTGACTTTCGTGCATGCATAGGGAATCACAAACCTTAACACCAATATTCCTAATAAGCATAATTACTCACTAACATGACTCACATATTACTATCATCATGTTTTAAAACTATTACAAGGAATCAAGTTTAATTTGTCCAATGGTCTTCATGATAGTTTTTATTATACCCTCCTTGGATATCTATCACTTTGGGACTAGTTTCATATATTGCCATTGCTTTTTGGCAAGCTCAAACAAATTTAAGTGAAGCACTTGAGCATAAAGATTTCATCTCTCAAAAAGGTATAAGTGAAGCATGAGAGGATTTCTTAAAAATTTACTAACTCTCAAATTAATCTAAGTGAAGCATGAGAGTATTTCTACAAAATATTTCCAAGCACACCGTGCTCAAAAAGATATAAGTGAAGCACTAGAGCAATTCTATAGCTCAAAAAAGTTTAAGTGAAGCACATAGAGCAATTCTAACAAATTATAGCATGGTTTTGGCTTTATAAAATAGGTGTGTCTATCAAGGATACAAAGGAAAAACTAACAAACAAAGCAAGCAAAGATACAAGACGCTCCAAGCAAAACTCATGAGATGTGACGAATAAAAATATAGCTCCAAGTAAAATACCGATGGTCGTTAGAAGAAAGAGGGGATGCCACTCGGGGGCATCCCCAAGCTTAGTTGCTTGTTTCTCTTTGGATATATCTTGGGGGTGCGGTAGCATCCCCAAGATTAGGCTTTTGTCACTCCTTATTCCTTCATCCATCGTGATCTCACCCAAAACTTGAAAACTTCAATCACACAAAACTCAACAAAATCTTCGTGAGATCTGTTAGTATAAGAAAGCAAGTCACTACTTTAGGTACTGTTGAAAACCCATTTATATTTTATTATTGCATTATACCTACTGTATTTTAACTTTACCATGGTTCATACCCTTCAATATAACCCATAGATTCATCAAAACAAGCACACAATGCAAAGAAAACAGAATCTGTCTTAAACAGAACAGTCTGTAGTAATATGTACTCTACCCATACTTCTGTAACTCTAAAAATTCTGAAAACTTAGGACAACGTAAGGAATGTGTATAACAACACTGTGTTAAAATTTCAGCTCAAGATCACGTTCCAGTAAAAAATGAAAATTCATATACTGGATGCAAAGTTTCTGTTTCAGATTCAGCATCGCTTCTACTCATCCTATGAATCATCCTAAAGGCTTTACTTGGCACAAACACTAAATAAACCATAAAAACACAATCATAACAGAGGCATAATTGTGTAATCACACAAAAACATAAAGGAAAAAAGCAAAAATTTATTTATTCATTGGGTTGCCTCCCAACAAGCGCTATCGTTTTACGCCCCTAGCTAGGCATAATGGATAGATTCAAGTATTGTCATCTTTGGTTTTGGATCCATAGGATGCCCTCATGATTGATTCATATGGTGGATTAATTCTTGTTCTAGGGAAGTGTTCCATACCCTTTCTCAAGGGAAATTGAAAACGAATATTGCCTTCTTTCATATCAATCACGGCACCTATAGTGCGTAAAAACGGTCTACCAAGTATAATGGGACAAGACGGGTTGCAATCAATATCAAGCACAATAAAATCAATAGGCACATAGTTCCTATTTCAAAGAATAAGAACATCATTAATTCTTCCCAAAGGCTTTTTAATAGTAGAATCCGCCAAGTGCAAATTAAGAGAACATTCTTCAATATTGGTAAGACCAAGCACATCACATAGAGATTTCAGAATCGTGGAAACACTAGCACCCAAATCACACAAAGCAAAGCATTCATAATTTTTAATCTTGACCTTAATTGTAGGTTCCCACACATCATGTAATCTAGGAATAGAAATCTCCAATTCCAACTTTTCTTCAAAAGATTTCATCATGGCATCAACGATATGTTTAGTAAAAGCTTTATTTTGCTCATAAGCATGGGGTGAATTCAACATGGATTGCAACAAAGAAATACACTCAATCAAAGATCAACTATCATAATTAAAGTCTTTGCAATCCAATATAGTGGGCACATCACTAGTTAAAGTTTTGACCTCTTCAAACCCACTTTTAACAAAATTTTCATCAAGATTTTCACCCTCCAAATTATTGGGACGCCTTCTAGCTAAAGTTGACTCTACTTCAGTCCCTTAATTATCAATTTTAATATTACTAAACAAGGAATCAATAGAAGAAACACCAATCACTTTAAGATCTTCATCTTTCTTATGAAGGCAATCACTAGAAAATGATTTTTCTAAGATTTCTCTTTTAGCTCTAAGCATAGAGGTTCTTTTCTTACTTTCATCCATAGAGACATATAAAGCTTTAATAGATTCATCAATCTTAGGAACAAAAGCTTTCAACTTGAGATTTTCAACATCATGAGAAATTATATCAATGCTTCTAGACATATCATCAATCTTATTCAACTTTTCCTCTATCGTAGTATTGAAAGCCTTTTGCGCATTGATAAATTCTTTAATATTACTCTCAAGATCAGAGGTGTTCCTATTATTATTGTAAGAGGAATTATCATAATTATTAGAGGAATTTCTAGGAAAAGGCCTAGGATTAAAATCACCTCTATAAGCATTGTTGTTGAAATTGTTTCGCGAGACAAAGTTCACATCTACGTAATCACTAGTTTGCTCAATCAAGGTAGACAAAGGCACGCCATTAAGATCAATAGGAGCATTTTTACTAGCAACTAATTTCATCAAAGCATCAACCTTATCACTCAAAGTACTAATTTCTTCAACCGAATTAACTTTTTTACTAGTAGGTGCTCTTTTGGTATGCCATTGCGAATAATTTGCCATAATATTATCTAGCAATTTAGTAGCTTCACCCAAAGTAATTTCCATAAAAGTGCCACCCGCGACGGAATCTAAAAGATTTCTAGAGACAAAATTCATTCCCGCATAATTTTTTTGTATGATCATCCAAAGATTTAAACCATGAGTAGGACAATTTCTTGGCATCAATTACATTCTTTCCCAAGATTGTGCAACATGTTCATGCTCAAACTGCTTAAAATTCATGATTTGTGTCCTAAGGGAAATAATTTTCGTGGGTGGAAAATACTTAGTGATAAAAGCATCCTTGCACTTATTCCAAGAATTGATACTATTGCGAGGCAAAGAGGAAATAATTTCAACTTCACTATATCATTGTCCACATCTTTTTTCTTTTGCATATCACACAATTCTACGAACGTGTTTAGATGGGACGCGACATCCTCATTAGGAGTACCGGCAAATTGATCTTTCATAACAAGATTCAACAAAGCAGCATTAATATCACAAGACTCCGCACTAATGGCGGGGGGAGCAATAGGAGTACTAATAAAATCATTATTATTAGTATTGGAAAATACACACCACTTGGTGTTTTCTTGAGTCATCGTGACTACGCAAACAAGATTGCAAGCAAGGAAGAGAGCCGGCGAGAAAAAGGCAAACGAAAAAGAGCGTGAATAAAACGGCAAGTTGGTGAAGTGGGGGAGAGGAAAACGAGAGGCATATGGCAAATAATGTAATTGCAAGGAGATGAGATTTGTGATTAGGAACCTGGTAGATGATGGAGTCTCCTCGACGCCTGAGATTGGCACGTAGAAGAGACCGCTTCCTCCCTGGCAACGGCGCCAGAAATTCCTTTGACGTGGCTTGAGACTGCGTCGGTATTTCCCCAAAGAGGAAGGGATGATGCGGCACACCGACGGTAAGTATTTCCCTCATTTATGAAACCAAGGTTATCGAACCAGTAGGAGGATCACCACCACCCAATAAGCAGCACCTGCACGCAAATAACAAATACTTGCAACCCGACGCGAAAGAGAGGTTGTCAATCTCTCTACGGTAAAAAGATAGATTAGGTAGTGATATATAGGAGAGATAGATCTGTCAAGAACACAAAATAAAAAGAGCAAATGAAAAGTGCAGCAATATGTTTTTGGATTTTTGGTTTAGTAGATCTGAAAACAAAGATGCAAAAAGATAGATCGGAAAGCAATATGTTGGAAAAGTAGACCCGGGGGCCGTAGGATTCACTAGTGGCTTCTCTCATGAGTATAGCACACGTTGGGTGAACAAATTACTATTGGGCAATTGATAGAAGATCAAATAATCATGACGATATCCAAGGCGATGATCATTATATAGGCATCACATCCAAGATAAGTAGACCGACTCCTGCCTGCATCTACCACTATTACTCCACACATCGACCGCTATCCAGCATGCATCTAGTGTATTAAGTTCATGGAAAAACGGAGTAATGCAATAAGAATGATGACATAATGTAGACAAGATCTATTCATGTAGGAATAGACCCCATCTTGTTATCCTTAATGGCAACGATACATGCGTGCCTTGCTGCCCCTTCCGTCACTGGGAAAGGACACCGCAAGATCGAACCCATCACAAAGCACCTCTTCCCATGGCAAGAAAAATCGATCTAGTTGGCCTAACTAAACCAAAGATTCGAAGAAGAAATATGAGGCTATAAGTAATCATGCATATAAGAGATCAAAGAAGACTCAAATAATATTCATGGATGTAAACTGATCATGAACTCAAAATTCATCGGATCCCAACAAACACACCGCAAAAGTTTACATCAAATAGATCTCCAAGAGACCATTGTATGGAGAATAAAAAGAGAGAGAGGAAGCCATCTAGCTACTGCCTACGGACCCATAGGGCTATGGTGGACTACTCACGCATCATCGGAGAGGCACCTATGAAGAAGATGAACCCCTCCGTGATGGTGTTTAGATTGGATCTCGCGGTTCTGGAACTTGCGGCGGCTGGAATTGTGTTTCATTGACTCCCCTAGGGCTTTCTGAATATTTGGGAATTTATAGGCATCAGAGGCGGTGGAGGGGGGCCCCGTGGAGGGCACAACCCATGAGAGCGCGTCGGGGCCCCCCTGGCGCGCCCTGGTGGGTTGTGCTCCACACAGCCCACCTTCCTGGCACTTCTTTGGCCCACTGGGTGTCTTCTGGATCAGAAAAGTTTTCCAAAAAGTTTCGTCGCGATTGGACTCCGTTTGGTACTGATATTCTGCGAAGTAAAAAACAAGCAAAAACAGCAACTGGCACTTTGGCACTATGTCAATAGGTTAGTCCCAAAAAATGATATAAAGTTGTTATAAAATGATTGTAAAACATCCAAGAATGATAATATAACAGCATGGAACAAGCAAAAAAATATAGATACGTTGGAGACGTATCAGGTATCTATGATGATCTGGTTGCTCAAGTGCTTAGAGTTAGCCACCCAAAACACCCATGAAATTCTCCCACGAAATACTCTGTCTAAACCCTACCACTCAAATTCGGTGCCACCAAGTTTTCCAAATCGGCCCTACTGAGTTTCACCATAGACAGATTCTAAGCCAAACCCTAAGGTCTCGGTGACACCAACTACCATTTCGGTGAAACCGAAATCAGTGACCAACTCTCTGCTACCCTATTTCTAAAAATTGGAATTTCCGAGTTTTAGGAATCGGTCTCACCGAGCTTTGAAAACTGCCTAGGTCAGCCAATTCAGTCCCACCGTGATTTATATATCGGTCTCACCAAAACACCAAAAGTTGCCACATTTTGCACTAGTTGGTGCAACCGAGTTTTTGCTTCGGTTTCACCGAGTGGGGCAATAATGTTGTAACGGTTAGATTTTTGGAGATGCCTATATATACCCCTCCACCTACCTCTCACTCATAGAGGAAGCACTCAGAACTGACCAACACTTGCCACATCCATTTCTCTGAGAGATAACCACCTACTCATGTGCTGAGATCAAGATCTTCCACTCCAACCATATGAATCTTGATTTCTAGCCTCGCCAAGTTGCTTTCCACCCAATCAACTTATTCTACCAAGCCAAATCTGTGAGAGAGTGATTGTGTGTTGAGGAGACTAGCTTTTGAAGCACAAGAGCAAGGAGTTCATCATTGTTACCACATCTATTACATTTTGGAGAGTGGTGTCTCCTAGATTGGTTAGGTGTCGCTTGGGAGCCTCCGTCTTCGTGTGTGGAGTTGAACCAAGAAGTTTGTAAGGGCAAGAAGATCGCCTACTTCATGAAGATCTACCCTGAGTGAGGCTAGTCCTTGGTGGACATAAGCCGTGACGGAATAGATGAGGTTGCTACTTCGTGGACCCTTTTGGGTGGAGACCTCCGTGGACTCTCGTGACCACTACCCTCCATGGGTTGAAGCCTCCATCAACTTGGACGTACGATAGCACCACCTATCGAAACCACGGGGAAAATCTTCGTGTCTCCAATTGCGTTTGATCCTCATATCCCTTCCCTCTACTTATATGTGCATGTCTTTACTTTCCGCCGCTATACTCTTAGACTTGCATGTGTAGGGTGTGCTTGACTTGATAATTTGCTAAAACTTGCTAACATCTAAAATTAGGAAAAGGCTAGATTTTTTTTGGTCAAGTAGTCTAATCACCCCCCCTCTAGACATACTTTGGATCCAACAAGTGGTATCAGAGTTCTGGTCTCCATTGCATTGGTTTCACAACCTAGGAGAGTATGGCGTGTAGTGAAGGAAATTATCATGGTAGAGGTCCATATTTTGATGGTACAAACTTTGCTAGTTGGAAACACAAAATGAAAATGCATATTCTTGGTCATAACCCCGTCGTTTGGGCTGTTGTTCGTGTTGGATTGCAAGGTGAATTCTTTGGCGATGGAAAGGAACTGGATCGTGGAGCGACCGCGAAAGAATTGAAGATGTTGAAGTACAACGCTCAAGCATGCGACGTTCTATTCAACTGCTTATGCCCCGAAGAGTTCAACAAGATAAGACGTCTTGAGAATGCGAAGTAAATTTGGGATTCTTTAGTTGATAAGCACGAAGGTACCTAATCCATCAGGGAATCTAAATTGGATGTGCTACAAAGTCAACTTGACAAGTTCAATATGAAGGATGGTGAAGGAGTCGCGGAAATGTACTCTAGGCTCGCTCTCATCACAAATGAGATTGCCGGCTTAGGAAGTGAAGAGATGACCGACAAATTCATCATCAAGAAGATCCTTAGAGCCTTGGATGGAAAGTACGACACCCTGTGCACATTGATCCAAATGATGCCAAACTACAAAGATCTCAAGCCTACGGAAGTCATTGGAAGGATTGTTGCTCATGAAATGTCACTCAAGGATAAAGAAGAGCTTCACACTAAGTCAAGTAAAGCATACAAAGCTACAAGTGACACTCACGCTACTTCAAGTGACAACCTTGTTACCAATGAAAAGATAAGTCTCATGGTCAAGAAGTTCAACAAATTCTACAAGAGTAGAGGCAAAGAGAGAAGCTCCAACTCAAGATATGAAGAGAAGCACTCCTCTAGTCGTGACCAGAATTGTTACAATTGTGGAAGGCCCGGACACTATTCCAATGAGTGCACGGCCCCCCACAAAATAAGAGAAGATTCAAATAAAAGAAGAAGCTCAAGAGACGAGTCACCTCGTAGAGAGAGAAGGAGTAGAGAAGATCGCTATGAATGAAGACCCTCCCGGAGAAACAAGGACTCAGAGAAGAAGGACAAGTACACCAAGAGCTAAACAAGAAGAAGACATCAAGCTCATGTTGGTGAATGGGTTTCCGGCTCCGATTCCGACCACCAATCCGAGAGAAGCTACCACTCCAACTCTGACTATAGTCAAGATGAAGGTGTTGCCGGATTACCACTCGTATCCTCCAATTCATATGACATATTATATTCACCAAATGAAGGAAGTGTAAGTTGCTTCATGGCTAAAGGCCCCAGGGTGTCACACCCCAAATACATTGACTTTAATAGTGATGAGGATGACTTACTAGGAGATGATGACTTGCTCTTTGATAAAACTAATGATGTCGGTCAAAATGAACTTGATAATAATCATGCTAATCAAGATAAGTCGTGTGATGATGATAATAAGGAGATTGAGCGTCTAACTAAAGAACTAAACACTCTTAAGTTAGCTCATGAGTCTACTCAAGAAGATCATAGAGAGCTTCTAAGAACTCATGAGAAGCTAAATTTAGAGAAAGAACATGAGTTTCTTAAAGCTATCAATGACGGTCTTCGAAGAAGAGTTCTTATTATCTACAAACGACTACTCTTGTCTACATTAGTTCCACAAGTTAAATCTAAGCAAACTAGTAACAAAGGCAAGAAAGGTTCTTCATCTAGTAACAACACCAATAATGCTAAATCTAATGATGTTGTTTCTAGTAGTTCAATTGATTCAACTAATGATTCTCTTAGCCAAGTTACACTTGAGCAAGAAAACGATTTATTGAAAGGAATCATAGAAAAGGGTGTCTACAGGAGCCTTGCCAGAAGTAAGCAATTTGACGAGATTGTGCGCAAGGAAGGATGGCACCGGAAGAACCAAGGCATTGGCTATTTCAACGCCAATGGAGTTGAATGGGAAGAGGGTCAATACCCCAAGACGGAGTTTGTTCCCCAAAGGGAGAGTATGATCCTACTTTCCCCAAGGGAACAAAAGCTCAAGATGACCCTCCACCACAAGATCACAAGCTCAAGGGCAAGGACAAGCTTCAAGAAGACATTGACTCATTTGAAGAATAATCCCAAGCCATGGTCAAGTGGGTTCCCAAAGCTACTACAAGCTCTACTTCAACAAGCGCTACTTCAACTCCAAGGATCCCCGTCAAGTTGTTGTGGGTCCCAAAGAAGAAGAACTAGAGAAGTTCTTGAGGGGTGACTCCGCCAACAAAATTCACTCACATTCATATTTGGCAAGAACTAATGCTATCAACTCCAATCTTATGCAATAGTTCAAGGAGTCACATATTCCCTCATGGGTAAGCAAGGGACAAGGTAATTAATCTATCAATGGACATCATCTCAATGTGTTTCACTCCATGTCCATAGATATCCTTGTATTTGTTCCTTGCGTGGGACTAACCCATGTAGGTGAGAAGACTACAAAACAACAAGGATGACTCCCAACTCAAGATGATCGTCATCAACTATGAGCATCCACTACTACAACACCTACATGAAGTCTTCAACGACAAAACCCAAGGTTAGTTTGTCCCTCTTAGGGGGGATGTCACATAAAGGGGGAGCTTTACTCTAAGACTCGAGTCAAAGCATCTCTTAAGGTGTGAACACATTAAAAGCTTTATGTAAAAGTGGCAACCCCACTTGTGCTTAAACGATGAGTATGACCTATGATCAAGTATTCTTACTTGGCTCCTAAGTCAATATACTCATATATAGATGAATCCGTCATCGCCAAAGTGCTTGGTAGATAATAGAGTGGTTTTGCACGTTTGCCATATTTGATTTGACATCTTAATGTGTGAGCATGTTGGTATGCATATCTTTTCTAATTCAAGAACATCCAATTGTTTTTATTTGTCTTTCATTTTCTTGGCCAATTGGATGTACAAGAATGCCTAAGTACCTCCCTCTAGCTATCTATGCTTTCTCGTCTCAAATTCTCTTCATCACAAAATTTGAGCGAGCACTTTTCGTACCCTCTGTGTGAGGAGCACTCGAAGTTCTATTTTGACAAGAGCTAACTTCCAAAACCTCCCATGTGCCACTCGGTGTAACCAACTCCTAAAACTCGGTTTCACCGAAGCACAAGGGTTGATCTGGTTTTCTATCTCGGTACTACCAATTCCTAAATCTCGGCGTCATCGAAGTTCTCTGTTGTCAGGCAGTTAAGAATCTCGGTGGAACTGATATTGCCGAATCGGTGTTACCGACTGTAGTTGGGTATATATATCCCGCGGACCCGACCTTTGAAATTAAATCTTCAAACGTCCACTCCGCACCCCACTATTGCCGCCGCTCGAGTCTATGGACGTCTCCCTTGTCTCCCGTGCGCCCTCGCCGCTGGAGTCCGCCACCGTCAACGGGAATCAACCCCACCGTTGCCGCCGTAGTGAAATCTTCACTGGGTTAGGGTAAGATTTCGGCCCCTCGTGCGCTCGAAGCTCTAATTCATGTGCATTAGGATAAGTTCCACATCTTGCCACCAATTGCAACACATCTATCCACAAGAAAATTCTGATAGATTAGGCGAACAAGTTTTAGGGTTAGGATTTCCGCCGTATGCGTCTCGGAGTCACCGCGTGGAAACGAATCGGTGTCACTGATTCATGTTTTAGGGTTCTGAGAACTTTCTCAGTGAGACCGAGTCACTATTTTCGGTGAAACCGAAAATGGTGACCAAGTTTCTGTTAAAGAGAAGGTGTAGGATCGAAAGTATGTCTAGAGGGGGGGTGATTAGACTACTTGAGCAAATAAAAGTTCTACCTTTTCCCAATTTTAAGTGTTGGCTGATTTTAGCGATTTTAGCAATTCAAGTACACCCTACACATGCATGTCTAAGAGTATAGCAGTGGAAAGTAACAACAAACATATGTAGTAGAGGGTAGGGAGGAAGATCAAACGCAATTTGGAGACACGATGATTTTTCCTGTGGTTCTGATAGGTGGTGCTATCGTACGTCCACGTTTATGGAGTCTTCAACCCACGAGTCCACGGAGGGCTCCACCCAAAAGGGTCCACGAAGTAGCAACCTTGACTATTCCATAACGACTTCCGTCCACAAAGGACTAGCCTCACTATGGGTAGATCTTCACGAAGTAGGCGATCTCCTTACCCGTACAAACTTCTTGGTTCAACTCCACAACACGAAGTAGGAGGCTCCCAAGTGACACCTAACCAATCTAGGAGGCACCACCCTCCAAAAGGTAATAGGCTCGGCAATATCGATGAACTCCTTGCTCTTGTGCTTCAAGATGATAGACTCCTCAACACACAATCACTCTCTCACAGATTTGGCTATGGTGGAAGAGATTGATTTGGTGGAAAGCAATTTTGGGGAGGCTAGAGATCAAGATTCATATGGATAGAGTGGAATGGCTTGATCTCAACACATGAGTAGGTGGCACTCTCTCAGAAAATTGGATGGGGAAAGTATGGAATAGTTCTGAGTGCTTCTCTTTCGAGTGGGTGGTGGTGAAGGGGTATATATAGGCATCCCCAAAAATCCAACCGTTACACCTAAGGTGACCAACTCGGTGACACCGAAGTATAAAACTCGGTGGTACCGAGTTGCTCCAAAGGTAGCAACTTTTGAATCTCGGTGAGACCGATACATAAATCTCGGTGGTACCGATAAGGTGACCAAAGGTCAGATTGCACAACTCGGTGAGACTAATTCTCAAATTTCGGTGGTACCAATTCTTGACAACGGCTTACCAGAAAGTTGGTCCAAAACTCGGTGAGACCAATTCACAAAACTTGATGGTACCGATTCTTGAGAATGGCTAACCAGAAAGTTGGTCCAAATCTCGGTGAGACCGATTGGCAAAACTTGGTGGTACCGATTCTTGAAAATAGGATACCCGAAAGTTGGCAACTGATTTCGGTGGCACCGCATGGAATGATGGTAGTACCGAGATGCTAGGGTTTGGCATGGGATCTGTCTAGGGTTTGAATCTCGGTGAGACCGAAAAGGAATTGTTGGTCTTACCGATTTGAGTGGTAGGGTTCTAGACAGAGTTTTGTGGAAGAGTTTGTGAGTGTTTTTGGTGACTATCACTTGTGCACGTGGAGCATCTTGTTCACCAACAATACCTTACCCCCTTTTAATAGTATTGGCTTTTCTATGGACTCAAGGTGATTTCTCACAAAGTAAAATGTAGAGTCCTCTTGCTTGAAGCTTTGCCAATCCATTTCCTTGCATCTTGGGGTTTCTCCACAATCCTTTTGCCAACCTATCATTGAACTTTTCCTGAAATATACTTTGTGGAAACATTAGTTCAATGACATATATGTTGTTATTAATTACCAAAACCACCAAGGGAGCAAATGTGCTTTCAATCTCCCCTTTTTGGTAATCGATGACAACATAGAGATCAAAGCTTCGACATATGATATAATCAATGGATATAATCGTCGCTTTGAGAAGTATGTGATGAGCAAGAGCTCCCCCTAAATTTGTGCATTAATTTGAATTTGCGTTTGAATGCAAATGCACAATCGATTAGGTACATGGGGCACTCTTTCATGTCACATACAACTTGGTGGTGTGCGAGAGTAATAAGAATGAATATCATAGCACAACACAATCAAGCAAAGGTGAATGATCATCTCATAAGCATCACAAGGATAGGAAATAGTAGCAATACACATCAAGTGTATGATCAAACACCAACAAAGTTTAACACAAGCAAACCAACCAAAAGATATCAATGTTTTGAAGAGCGATAAAAAGCAAGGCTCTCTCTCTCGAAGCCTAAAGATCTATATACATCTTCTCCCCCTTTGGCAACAAGTTACCAAAAAGTTGAAAGGTATATAGCTAAGCGCTCTTCTGGGGCTGATCTCCTCCGGTGGCTGATGAAGGAGTCGAGAGAACGGCATCAGCGAAGATGTCTGCAGACGTCATGGACGGAGTCAGAGTAGCAACTGGAGGTGCTGGAGGAGCTGAAGGAGCTGCGGCAGGTGCTGATGAAGAAGGTCTAGACTCTGGAACTGGCACTGTGGCAGATCTGGGCTGAGTCCTGAACTGAGTGGTTGTCCTGAGAGGTGGACTATCCTCATCATCATCAGTAGTGTGGGGACTGCGCACGCCATCAACTTCCTTCTTGAGCTCATTCACAGTCATTGTGATCTCATCCACCTTGTTGTTGAGAATATGGAATTTGGTGTCAACAATCCTCGAGAGGCTCTCCTGGTTCTTTAGAATGTTCCCGATGTCCTTCTGCATGCTGACCACAGAGCTAAGTAGAAGATCCATCTGCTCACTCCTAGTCTTTGGCACCTGAGAACTAGAGTCTCTGGCTGCCTGTGCCTGTGCCTGTGCTGTAGCTGACGTGGGATGGTCTGGGTCCATCACCACAACATTGTCCTCTAGCTCTGGCAAGAGTGGCAAATGTGGTCGATCAAGTGCATATATGTGCTTCTCCAGCTTGGACTTGATAAGCATCTGTATATATGGAGCGTATCCACACGACCTCTTCTGGTCTGCTGCAGTCCACTTCACTGTCTCAACTATCAAGTCCATCACTCTGAATCTGGTATGTTGATCAAGATGGAGCTGCATGTTGATAGAGTAGCCTCTTATCATCTTCTCATCTCCAGACTTAGGCATCAAGGTATGCCTTAAGATGGTATTGATCGTGCGTAGACCAGCCTGGAGGAAGTAAATGGATCCAAACTTGTGTGATGGCAAGTTTGCAACAGGGATCTCATTGTACATGTTCTTCATAGCATTATGATTGGCCTTGGACTCAGAGTACACATCCAAGTCTCCGTCTTGCACCTGTGGAGCTCCTAAGATGGCAGCCCACTCCTCAACTGAGGATTCATATCTGGTGCCTTCTGTCATCCATACAATCCTACCATCTCCATAGAAATGTGCAGTGGAGTAGAATTGCATGTTCATCTCGTTGTTCCAAGCGGTAAACTCCTTACCAACAAACTCATCAAGGCCAATACAGTGGAAGTTATCTTGCACACTTGGGAAGTAGTCCTCATTATCCTTGATGTGCTTCCAATCCACATATCTCATGTCACTCACTGCGGGGCTCTTATCAAGCAAAACTGTTTCATAGAAATCTTGTTGCTCCTTTGTGTAGAACCTGTAGTCCACAGCAGTCCTCCTCCTCTGAGAGTAGGGATCAATAGCTCTCCACTCTCTCAAACCTGAGTCCTTCCTCTTCTTCATGTCTTTAGCAACAGGATGGCTGGCATTGTGCTCTGGAAGGTGTGGTCTAAGCTATATCAAAACAAACTGTGTATCATCCTCAGCTTCCCTGAAAGTAGAAGTCTTGTTCTTGCTAGAAGCTGGGATGTCTCTGGAAAACCTCTTGGGTTTAGGAACAGCAGCAGCCTTCTTGGGGGCAGTCTTGGTGCCTTTGGATGATGTATCCTTGGGCATAGCATCAACCATGAGCTTCTTCTTCTTCTTAGGAGGAGCCTTGGTAGCTGGCTCTTCCTCCTCTTCTGCCTCAGCCTCTGGATCCTCATACATAGAGGTAGGCCTGCCCATAACATGAATGATCCTCTTCCTGGACTTCTTCTTCTCTCCTGCCTTCTTAGGCATAGACTTCTTTGAGGGCTCAACAGTCATTGTTGCCCTAGCACTCTCTGGTGCTCTCACTGACCCTGAGCTAGCATACTCTTTCCTTATAGCCTTCTTCTTGGAAGTAGTGGCAGCAACAGTGCTCTTGACAGTTGTGTCTTTCTTGGGCAGCTCTTCTGGAATAAAGTCTTCATCCTCCTCATCAGAATTGAGCTTTCTTCTTGCCTTGGTTGCAGCTTTGGGAAAATCTGGTGAGCTAGGTACATCATCATAGCTCTCATCAGGACTAGTGCATGAGCTCATGTCAACATTCTTCTCTCTGAAGTCATTCTGGATATCATCAGAACCTGACATCTCTGACCCTGTGAAATAGAGTATAGAAGAGTGGAAGGGTTGAGTCATCACAAAATGCAGACAATTTTCAAAGATTTGAACTAAAATTTCTCAAGATTTGCATTCTGCCAAGTGAATATCTTTACAACCGAGGCAAACTTTTTGGACCCACTGAGACAGACAACCTGCATTACAGAAACTTGGCACCACTTTCGGTGAGACCGAAAATGGGCACTCGGTTTCACCGAGGTTGTTCTCAGTTGACCAGAAAAGGGAATCGGTGCTACCGATTCTTTTGCGTCGGTTCCACCGGGATTCAAGTCGCGGACGGCAAACCCTAAAAAATCTTTCGTTCGCTATTCTACTGGAAATTCTTGTGGTTAGATCAATCTCAAACTTTGGCTTATCGATGGAAAAGTCCTAATGTGCAAGATTTGGAGGGAGGAGCGCACGAGGGGTCGAAATCGTACCCTAATTCGGTGACGATCTCGCTACGGCAGCGACGGCTGTGAAGATTCCGTCGACAGAGTGGACTTCCAACGGTGGAGGCGCTCGGGAAGACGAAGGAGACGACCAGGGGTCCTTGTTCGGCAGCTAGGGTTTAGGAGGGGATGACGTTTGAGAAAGTAATTTCAAAAGTCGGGTCCGCCTCTTTATATACCCGTGGCTGTCGGTGACACTGGTTCTAACTTTTCGGTGTCACCGAGTTCCTCTACTGTCAGCTGACAGTAGAGGAACTGTCACCGAGTTCCTCTACTGTCAGCTGACAGTAGAGGAACTCGGTGTAACCGAGAAGATGGAATCGGTGATACCGAGTGTGAAAACCAGATCAACCCTAGGCATTCGGTGAGACCGAGATTTTGGTATTGGTTCCACCGAGATGCGCTTGGGAGGTTTTAATGGTCAGTCCTTTGTCGATACGGAACTCCGAGTGCTCCTCACACAGAGAGATCAAAAATTACTTGTTCAAATTTTGTGATGCAGCAAGAATGGAATATGAGACGAGAAAGCATATATATCTAGAGAGTGGTCCTAGGCATTCTTGTCCATCCAATTGGCAAAAGAAAAATCAAAAACCAAATAGCAACAATCGGATGTCCTTGAATGAATAAAGAAATGCAGACCAACATGCTCACGCAATAAGATGTCAAATGAAATCATGACAAACATGCACATACATACTAGCATCTATCAAGCACTTTGGCGATGACGGAGTCATCTATATATGAGTATATTGACTTAGGAGCCAAGTAAGAATACTTGATCATAGGTCATACTCATCGTTTAAGCACAAGTGGGGTTACCACTTTTACATAAAGCATTTAATGTTGTCACATTCTAAGAGATGCTTTAACTCAAGTCTTAGAGTAAAGCCCCCCCTTGATGTGACATCCCCCCATAGGAGGGATAAACTAACCTTGGGTTTTGTCGTAGAAGACTTCACGTGGGTGATGTAGTGGGGGATGATCAAGGTTGATGAAGATCACCAAGAGTTGGGAGCATCCTTGTTGTGTCCTTACTCTTCTCACCTACATGAGTTAGTCCCAACACACAAGAGACAAATACAAGGATATCTATGGACATGGAGTGCAAAGCATACATGATGATGTCCATGGATTTGTTGATTACCTTGTCCCTTGCTTACCTTTGAGGGAATATGTGACTCCTTGAACTATTGCATGATGTTGACGTTGATTGCAACTAGTTCTTGCCAATAACGAATGTGAGTGAATTTCATTGGCGGAGTCACCCCTCAAGAACTTCTCTAGTTCTTCTTCTTAGGGACCCACATCAACTTGACGGGGATCCTTGGTGTTAAAGTGGCACTTGTAGAAGTTGAGCTTGAAGTAGCCTTGGGAACCCACTCCACCAAAGCTTGGGATTCATCTTCATATGAGTCAATGTCCTCTTGAAGCTTGTCCTTGCCCTTGAGCTTGTGGTCTTGTGGTGGAAGGTCATCTTGAGTGTTTGTTCCCTTGGGAAGAGTATGTTCATACTTCTCCCTTTGAGGAACAAACTTGGGCTTGGGGTATTTACCTTCTTCCCATTCAACTCCATTTGCGTTGAAGTAGCCAATGCCATGGTTCTTTCGGTATCCTCCGTGCTTGCGTACAATTTCCTCAAATTGCTTACACCCGGCAAGACTCTTGTAGATACCTTTCTCTATAATTCCTTTCAATAAATCGTTTTCTTGCTCAAGTGTAACTTGGCTAAGAGAGTCATCATTAGTGGAATCAATAGAACTACTAGAAGCAACATCGTTAGATTTAGCATTTTTATTGTTGCTACTAGATGAAGAACCTTTCTTGCCTTTGTTACTAGTTTGTCTAGGTTTAACTTGTGGCATGAATGTAGACAAGAGTAATCGTTTGGCTAGATAAGATGAAGTCTTCTTTCGGAGATCGTCATTGATAGTTTTAAGAAACTCATGTTCTTGCTCCAAGGTGAGCTTCTCGAAGCGTAGCTTCTCATGAGTCCTTACAAGCTCTCTATGATCTTCTAGAGTAGATTCATGGGCTAACTTAAGAGTGTTTAATTCTTTAGTTAGTTGTTCTATTTTCATCTTATCATCATCAACCGACTTATCTTGACTAGCATGAAAATTATCAAGTTCATTTTGACTAACATCACTAGTTTTATCAAAGAGCAAGTCATCATCACCAAGTAAATCATCTTCATCACTATTGAAATCAAGATACTCGGGGTGTGATACCTTGAGGCCTTTAGCCATGAAGCAACTTCCACTCCCTTCATTTGGTGAATCAAATAGATCACAGGAGTTGGTAGTCACTAGTGCAAGTCCGGCAACACCTTCATCTTGACTATAGTCGGAGTTGGAGTGATAGCTTCTCTCGGAGTGGTTGTCGGATTCGAAGCCGGAAACCCATTCACCAACATGAGCTTGATGTCTTCTTCTTGAGTAGCTCTTGGTGTACTTGTCCTTCTTCTCCGAGTCCCTACTTCTACCTGAGGGTCTTCGTTCATAACGATCATCTCTACTCCTTCTCTCTCTTTGAGGTGATTCATTTATTGAGTTTCGTCTTCTAGGTGACTCTTCTCTTCATTTGTAGGAAGCCGTGCACTCATTGGAGTAGTGTCCGGGCTTCCCACAATTGTCGCAGTTTCGGTCATGACTTGACGAACGCTTCTCTTCATTTCTTGAGTTGGAGCTTTGTTCTTTGCCTCTATTCTTGTAGAACTTGTTGAATTTCTTGACCATGAGGCTTATCTCTTCATTGGTGACAAGGTTGTCGCTTGAAGTTGCGGGAGCATCACTTGTGGCTTTGTAAGCACCGCTAGACTTGTTGTGAAGCTCTTCTTTGTCCTTGACTGTCATCTCATGAGCAACAATCCTTCCAATGACTTCCGTAGGCTTGAGATCTTTGTAGTTGGGCATCATTTGGATCAATGTGCACACGGTGTCATATCTCTCATCCAAAGCTCGAAGTATCTTCTCGATGATGAATTTGTCGGTCATTTCTTCGCTTTCTAAGCCGGCAATCTCATTTGTGATGAGAGCTAGCCTAGAGTACATCTCTGCGACTCCTTCACCATCCTTCATCTTGAACTTGTCTACATGACTTTGAAGAACATCCAATTTGGATTCTCTCACGGATTCGGTACCTTCATGCATATCAACCAAAGTATCCCAAATCTCTTTTGCATTCTCAAGACGGCTGATTTTGTTGAATTCTTCGGTGCATAGGCAGTTGAAGAGAATGTCACATGCTTGAGCGTTGTATTGCAACATCTTCAATTCATCCGCGGTCGCTTCACGATCTGGTTCCTTTCCATCACCAAAGAATTCACCTTGCAAGCCAACACGAACAACAGCCCAAATGGCGGGGTTATGACCAAGAATATGCATTTTCATTTTGTGCTTCCAACTAGCAAAATTTGTGCCATCAAAGTACGGACCTCTACGGTGATAATTTCCCTCACTTGACGCCATACTCTCCTAGGTTGTGGGACCAATGCAATAGAGACCAAAGCTCTGATACCACTTGTAGGATCGAAAGCATGTCTAGAGGGGGGTGATTAGACTACTTGAGCAAATAAAAGTTCTAACTTTTCCCAATTTTAAGTGTTGGCAGATTTTAGCGATTATAGCAATTCAAGTACACCCTACACATGCATGTATAAGAGTATAGCAGCAGAAAGTAACAACAAGCATATGTAGTAGAGGGTAGGGAGGAAGATCAAACGCAATTTGGAGACACGATGATTTTTCCCGTGGTTCCGATAGGTGGTGCTATCGTACGTCCACGTTTATGGAATTTTCAACCCACGGAGGGTAACGGTCGCGAGAGTCCACGGAGGGCTCCACCCAAAAGGGTCCATGAAGTAGCAACCTTGACTATTCCATAACGGCTTCCGTCCACGAAGGACTAGCCTCACTATGGGTAGATCTTCACGAAGTAGGCGATCTCTTTCCCGTACAAACTTCTTGGTTCAACTCCACAACACGAAGTAGGAGGCTCCCAAGCGACACCTGACCAATCTAGGAGGAACCACCCTCCAAAAGGTAATAGGCTCGGCAATACCGATGAACTCCTTGCTCTTGTGCTTCAAGATGGTAGACTCCCCAACACACAATCACTCTCTCACAGATTTGGCTATGGTGGAAGAGATTGATTTGGTGGAAAGCAATTTTGGGGAGGCTAGAGATCAAGATTCATATGGATAGAGTGGAATGGCTTGATCTCAACACATGAGTAGGTGGCTCTCTCTCAGAAAATTGGATGGGGCAAGTATGGAATAGTTCTGAGTGCTTCTCTTTCGAGTGGGTGGTGGTGAAGGGGTATATATAGGCATCCCCAAAAATCCAACCGTTACACCTAAAGTGACCAACTCGGTGACACTGAAGTATAAAACTCGGTGGTACCGAGTTGCTCCAAAGGTAGCAACTTTTGAATCTCGGTGAGACCGATACATAAATCTCGGTGGTACCGATAAGGTGACCAACGGTCAGATTGCACAACTCGGTGAGACTAATTCTCAAATTTCGGTGGTACCAATTCTTGACAATGGCTAACCAGAAAGTTGGTCCAAAACTCGGTGAGACCAATTCACAACACTCGATGGTACCGATTCTTGAGAATGGCTAACCAGAAAGTTGGTCCAAATCTCGGTGAGACCGATTGGCAAAACTCGGTGGTACCGATTCTTGAAAATAGGATACCTGAAAGTTGGCAACTGATTCGGTGGCACCGAATGGAATGATGGTAGTACCGAGATGCTAGGGTTTGGCATGGGATCTGTCTAGGGTTTGAATCTCGGTGAGACCGAATAGGAATTGTTGGTCTTACCGATTTGAGTGGTAGGGTTCTAGACAGAGTTTTGTGGAAGAGTTTGTGGGTGTTTTTGGTGACTATCACTTGTGCACGTGGAGCATCTTGTTCACCAACAGTACCTTACCCCCTTTTTAATAGTATTGGCTTTCCTATGGACTCAAGGTGATTTCTCACAAAGTAAAATGTAGAGTCCTCTTGCTTGAAGCTTTGCCAATCCATTTCCTTGCATCTTGGGGTTTCTCCACAATCCTTTTGCCAACCTATCATTGAACTTTTCCTGAAATATACTTTGTGGAAACATTAGTTCAATGACATATATGTTGTTATTAATTACCAAAACCACCAAGGGAGCAAACTTGGTTGAATCGAAATCCATATTGCAGCAATCTAAAACTGAGATTTTGAGTTCAAATTTTTGCAAAATATCTGTGTTTTGTGATGCTTATCCCCTCGACTCTTCTACATCTATTCACAGGGTCTGTCTTTCAGCATGTCAAGCTCAGATGACAGTGAGAACGTCTTCAGGAAACCAAGTGTTGATCTTGATGCTGGCACTAGTCCAGAAGCCAGTTCCTCAGACCTAGGCACCCCCCAGCTCACATGGCTTGCCCAAGGCAGTCACCAGGGCCAGAAGGAAGCTAAACTCAGATGAGGAGGATGAAGATTTCATCCCAGATGATGCTACTTCTCAGAGGAAGACAATCATGAAGGAGTATGCTAGTTCTGATGCTACGAAGGCTCTAGAGACTGCCAAGAAAGGGATGAAACTCACACTTGAGAATCCCAGCTTCTCCAGGCAAACCAAGATTATGGCAAAGAAACCTGCCAAAAAGAGAGAGAGGACGCAAACCATTCAGGCGAAGAGAAGGCCAACCTCCATGGTTAGAACTCCTGAGCAAAGTGAAGAGGAAGAGGAAGAACCTGCTGCAAACACACCTCGTTCCAAGCAGAGGAAGCTCATGGCTGATGCAATGCCCAGCAAGCCACCTTCCAAGGCCAAGCTATCTGCTCCCAAGAAGCCAGCTGCCACCAAGAACAAGAAGACCACCAGAGACATCCCAACTGTTGAGAAGAACAAGGGTTCTACCTCCATGGAAGAAGAAGAAGATATTGCTATTTTGAGGAAGCTGAGACCTCACCTGCCAGAACACAATGATGATCATCGAGTGGCAGAGAATATGAATAAGAGGAAGGATCAAGGGCTCAGGAAATGGAGAGCAGCTGATCCATATGCTATCCGGAGAAGGACCGTTGTTGATGCTAGCTTCCACAATAAGGAGCAGCAAGATTTCTATGAGACTGTCTTATTAGACAAGAGTCCAGCTGTCAGTGACATGAGATACGTGGATTGGAAGTTCATTAAGGAGAATGAAGACTACTTCCCTCATGTGCTAGAAAACTTCAAGGCTATTGATATTGATGCTTTTGTTGTAGAGAGTTGACGGCATGGAATGATGAGATGATCATGCAGTTCTATTCCATAGATCACTTCTATCCAGATGGAAAGATTGTATGGATGACTGAGGGCACCAGGTACCAGTCTACTGTTGATGAATGGGCTAACATCTTAGGAGCCCCGGAGATTTAGGATGGAGATCTTGATCTTCACATATGTTGTGGGTACATAGACAACACTGTGTCCCTAGTAAGCCTCTAGTTGACTAGCTCGTTGATCAAAGATGGTTAAGGTTTCCTAGCCATTGACATGAGATGTCATTTGATAACGGGATCACATCATTAGGAGAATGATGTGATGGACAAGACCCAAACTATAAATGTAGCATTTGATCGTGTCAGTTTATTGCTATTGTTTTCTGCATGTCAAGTATCTGTTCCTTTGATCATGAGATCATGCAACTCACTGACACCGGAGGAATACCTTGTGTGTATCAAACGTCGCAACGTAACTGGGTGACTATAAAGGTGCTCTACAGGTATCTCCGAGGGTGTCTGTTGGGTTGGCATGGATCAAGACTGGGATTTGTTACTCCGTGTGACGGAGAGGTATCTCAGGGCCCACTCGGTAATACAACATCACATTGAGCCTTGCAAGCAAAGTGACTAAAGAGTTAGCCACAGGATCTTGTATTACGGAACGAGTAAAGAGACTTGCCGGTAACGAGATTGAACTAGGTATAGTGATACCGACGATCGAATCTCGGGCAAGTAACATACCGAAGAACAAAGGGAACAGCATACGGGATTAACTGAATCCTTGACATAGAGGTTCGACCGATAAAAGATCTTCGTAGAATATGTAGGAGCCAATATGGGCATCCAGGTCCCGCTATTGGTTATTGGCCGTAGAGGTGTCTCGGTCATGTCTACATAGTTCTCGAACCCGCAGGGTCTACACACTTAACGTTTGGTGACGATTAGTATAATTGAGTTATTATGTTGGTGACCGAAAGTTGTTCGGAGTCCCGGATAAGATCCCGGACATGACGAGGATCTCCGGAATAGTCTGGAGGTAAAGATTGATATATGTGATAATAGTGTTTTGATCTCCGGAAGGGTTCCGGAGTTCACCGGAAGGGGTTCCGAATGTTTACCGAAGTGTTCGGGTGCAGCAACACTTTATATGGGCCAAAGGGATAAAGCCCACGAGGTATTGGAAAGTGCAAAAGTAGTTTTGCTGCCGCGTAAGCGGTACTACCGCTTGGTGAAGCGGTACTACCGCCCGAGCGGTACTACCGCTTGTGTGAAGCGGTACTACCGCCCAAGCGGTACTACCGCTTGTGAGCGGTACTACCGCTTGTGCGCGGCTGTGCACGGTTCGGCAGGGATCCGAGTTGGACTCTTTTCCTGCGGGCCAAACCGACCTTGTGCGGGCAAAACCGACCTGGAGGAGGCTTTTACTCCAAGTTTAGACCCCAAGGCTCAACATATAAATAGAGGGGCAGGGCTAGCACACGGGATACATCAAGATTTCCCCAAGCCGTGTGCGGCAACCCTAACCCTCTAGTTCCTCCGTCATAATCTCCGTAGTGCTTGGCGAAGCCCTGCAGAGATTGTTCCTCACCACCATCACCACGCCGTCGTGCTGCTGGAACTCAACCACTACTTCACCATCGCTCGCTGGATCGAGGAGGTGAAGGCGTCATCAAGCCGTACGTGTGTTGAACGCGGAGGTGCCGTCCGTTCGGTGCTAGTTCGTGATCGGATCGAGGGACGACTTGCGATTTGGATCGCGGAGACGTTCGACTACATCAACCGCGTTTCTTAAACGCTTCCGCTTAGCGATCTACAAGGGTATGTAGATTCACTCTCCCTCTCGTAGATGCTCATCACCATGGATAGATCTTGTGTGTGCGTAGGAAAATTTTTGTTTCCCATGCAACGTTCCCTACAGTGGCATCTGAGCTAGGTCTATGCGTAGATGAGATCTCGAGTAGAACACAAACGAGTTGTGGGCGTGGGTGTATACATATTGCTTGCCGTTACTAGTTGATATTTGATTCGGCGGTACTGTGAGATGAAGCGGCCCGGACCGACATTACGCGTACACTTACGCGAGACAGGTTCCTTCAACTAACATGTAACTTCGTTGCATAAAGATGGCTAGCGGGTGTCTGTCTCTCTCACTTTAGTCGAATCGATTTCAATGAAGAGGGTTCTTTTAGAAGATCAAAAAGCAATCACTACACCACGTTGTGGTTTTGCGTAGGTAAGAACGGTTCTTGCAAACCCGTAGCAGCCACGTAAAATTTGCAACAACAATTAGAGGACGTCTAACTTGTTTTTGCAGGGTATGTTGTGATGTGATATGGCCAATTACATGATGAGATATATGTGATGTATGAGATGATCATGTGTTGTATAGAATATCACGACTTGCATGTCGATGAGTACGGCAACTGGCAGGAGCCATAGAGTTGTCTTTAATTATTGTATGACCTGCGTGTCAATCATTAAGCGCTATGTAATGCTTTACTTTATCGCTAATCGTTAGCAATAGTCGTGGAAGCAACAGTCGGCGCGACAACCTCATGGCGACACGTTGATGGAGATCAAGATGATGGAGATCATGGTGTCATGCCGGTGACGATGGAGATCATGCCGGTGCTTTGGAGATGGAGATCAAAAGCACAAGTTCATGGCCATATCATGTCACTTATGATTTGCATGTGATGTTAATCCTTTTATGCATCTTATTTTGCTTAGGATGACGGTAGCATTATAAGGTGATCCCTCACTTAAATTTCAAGATAAAATTGTGTTCTCCCCGAATGTGCACCGTTGCGAAAGTTCGTCGTTTCGAGACACGCCGTGATGATCGGGTGTGATAGACTCTACGTTCACATACAACAGGTGTAAGCCATGTTGCACGTGCGGAAACACTCGGGTTAAACTTGACGAGCCTAGCATGTACAGACATGGCCTCGGAACACAAGAGACCGAAAGGTCGAACATGAGTCATATAGTAGATATGATCAACATGAAGATGTTCACCATTGAAACCACCTCGACTCACGTGATGATCGGACTTGAGTTGGTGGATTTGGATCATGTTACACTCGAATGACCGGAGGGATGTCAATTTGAGTGGGAGTTTTTTAAATAATATGATTAACTAAACTCATTATCTAGAACAATAGTCTAAAGTTGTCTTTGCTATATTTATGTTGTAGATCATGGCTCGCGCAGTAGAACCCCTGAATTTTAATGCGTTCCTAGAGAAAGCTAAGTTGAAAGATGATGGAAGTAACTTTGTGGACTGGGCCCGTAATCTAAGGATTATCCTTACGGCTTCCCAGAAGGCTTATGTCCTTGATGCACCGCTTGGTGATCCACCCGCTCCAGTTGAGTCTCTAGACGTTGTGAACGCCTGGCAGGCTCGTTCTGATGATTACTCAATAGTTCAATGTGCAATGTTGTATGGCTTAGAACCGGGACTTCAAAGACGTTTTGAACGTCATGGAGCATATGAGATGTTCCAGGAGTTGAAGTTTATCTTTCAGAAGAATGCCCGGATCGAGAGATATGAGATCTCCGACAAATTCTATGCTTGCAAGATGGAGGAGAACGGGTCTATCAGTGATCACGTGCTCAGAATGTCTGGGTACTCCACCCGTCTGGCTGAGTTAGGGATGCCCCTTCCGCCAGAGGCTATCACTGACAGAGTTCTTCAATCATTGCCACCTAGCTACAAGAGCTTCGTGTTGAACTATAACATGCACGGGATGAACAAGTCAGTCGCCGAGCTGTTTGCGATGCTGAAAGCCGCTGAGTCTGAAATTCAGAAGGAGCATCAAGTGTTGATGGTCAATAAAACCACTAGTTTCAAGAAAAATGGCAAGGGTAAGAAGGGTAACTCCAAGAAGAGTGGCAAAGCAGTTGCTCCTCTCGTGAAGAAACCCAAGGCTGGACCCAAACCAGAAACTGTGTGTTTTCATTGCAAGGGAACTGGACACTGGAAGCGGAATTGCCCCAAGTATTTGGCTGACAAGAAGGCGGCCAACAACAAACAAGGTATATATGATATACATGTTATTGATGTGTACCTTACCAACTCTCGTTGTAGTGCCTGGGTATTTGATACCGGTGCGGTTGCTCATATTTGCAACTCAAAACAGGAACTGCGGAATAAACGGAGGCTGGCAAAGGACGAAGTGACGATGCGCGTGGGAAATGGTTCCAAGGTTGATGTGATCGCCGTCGGCACGCTCGCTCTTCGATTACCGTCGGGATTAGTGATGAACCTAAATAAGTGTTATTTGGTGCCTGCGTTAAGCATGAACATTATATCTGGATCTTGTTTATTGCGAGACGGTTACTCATTTAAATCAGAGAATAATGGTTGTTCTATTTATATGAGTAATATCTTTTATGGTCATGCACCCAATGTGAGGGGTTTATTCTTATTGAATCTCGATAGTAATGATACACATGTTCATAACATTGATGCCAAAAGATGTAGAATTAATAATGATAATACCACTTTCTTGTGGCACTGCCGTTTAGGTCATATTGGCGTAAAACGCATGAGGAAGCTCCATGCTGATGGACTTTTGGAGTCACTTGATTTTGAATCACTTGACACATGTGAGCCATGCCTCATGGGCAAGATGACTAAAACGCCGTTCTCTGGAACAATGGAACGGGCAAGTGACTTATTGGAAATCATACATACTGATGTGTGCGGTCCGATGAGCATTGAGGCGCGCGGTGGTTATCGTTACTTTCTCACCTTCACTGATGACTTAAGTAGATATGGGTATATTTACTTAATGAAACACAAGTCTGAAACATTTGAAAAGTTCAAACAATTTCAGAGTGAAGTTGAGAATCATCGTAACAAGAAGATTAAATTCCTACGATCTGATCGAGAAGGAGAATATCTGAGTTATGAGTTTGGCAGTCACTTAAGACAGTGTGGAATTGTTTCACAATTGACACCGCCTGGAACACCACAGCGTAATGGTGTGTCCGAACGTCGTAATCGAACCTTATTGGATATGGTGCGATCTATGATGTCTCTTGCCGATTTGCCACTATCGTTTTGGGGTTATGCATTAGAGACAGCTGCATTCACTTTAAATAGGGCACCATCGAAATCCGTTGAGACGACGCCATATGAACTTTGGTTTGGCAAGAAGCCAAAGCTGTCGTTTCTTAAAGTTTGGGGATGTGATGCTTATGTCAAAAAGCTTCAGCCTGAAAAGCTGGAACCCAAAGCGGAGAAATGCGTCTTCATAGGATACCCAAAAGAGACAGTTGGGTATACCTTCTACCTCAGATCCGAAGGCAAAGTGTTTGTCGCTAAAAACGGAACATTTCTTGAGAAAGAGTTTCTCTCGAAAGAATTGAGTGGGAGGAAGATAGAACTTGATGAGGTTGTTGAACCTTTACTTCAACCCGAGAGTAGCGCAGCGCAGAAAGTTGTTTCTGTGGAGCCTACATTAGCTGAAGAGGAAGTTAATGATGATGATCATGAAGCTTTGGATCAAGTTGCTATCGAACCTCGTAGGTCGACAAGGACGCGTACTGCTCCCGAGTGGTACGACAACCCTGTCTTAGAGGTCATGTTGTTAGACAACGATGAACCTACGAGCTATGGAGAAGCGATGATGGGCCCGGATTCCGAGAAGTGGTTAGAGGCCATGAAATCCGAGATGGGATCCATGTATGAAAACAAAGTATGGACTTTGGAAGTATTACCTGAAGGGCGTAAAGCCATTCAGAACAAATGGATCTTTAAGAGGAAGACGGACGCGGACGGTAATGTCACCGTCTATAAAGCTCGACTTGTGGCAAAGGGTTTTTCACAAGTTCAAGGAGTTGACTACGATGAGACCTTCTCACCCGTAGCGATGCTTAAGTCCGTCAGAATCATGTTAGCAATAGCTGCCTTTTTCGATTATGAAATTTGGCAGATGGATGTCAAAACAGCGTTCCTTAACGGTTACCTTAAGGAAGAGTTGTATATGATGCAACCAGAAGGTTTTGTCGATCCAGAGAATGCTGACAAAGTTTGCAAACTCCAGCGATCCATTTATGGACTGGTGCAAGCATCTCGGAGTTGGAATCTTCGTTTTGATGAGGTGATCAAAGCGTTCGAGTTTATACAAGTTTACGGAGAAGCTTGTATTTACAAGAAAGTGAGTGGGAGCTCTATAGCGTTTCTAATATTATATGTGGATGACATATTACTGATTGGAAACAATATAGAAATGCTGGAAAGCGTAAAGGAATATTTGAACAAGAGTTTTTCAATGAAGGACCTAGGAGAAGCTGCTTTCATATTAGGCATCAAGATCTATAGAGATAGATCGAGACGCTTAATAGGACTTTCACAAAGCACATACCTTGACAAAGTTTTGAAGAAGTTCAAAATGGATCAGTCCAAGAAGGGGTTCTTGCCTGTATTGCAAGGTATGAAGTTGAGTAAGACTCAATGCCCAGTGACTGCAGAAGATAGAGAAAAGATGAGTGTCATCCCCTATGCTTCGGCCATAGGCTCTATCATGTATGCAATGCTGTGCACAAGACCCGATGTCAGCCTTGCCATAAGTATGGTCGGAAGGTTTCAAAGTGATCCAGGAATGAAACACTGGACGGCGGTCAAGAATATCCTGAAGTACCTGAATAGGACTAAGGACATGTTTCTCGTTTATGGAGGTGATCAAGAGCTCGTCGTAAAGGGTTACGTCGATGCAAGCTTTGACACTGATCCGGATGACTCAAAGTCGCAAACCGGATACGTATTTATTCTAAATGGGGGTGCGGTTAGCTGGTGCAGTTCCAAGCAAAGCGTGGTAGCAGATTCTACATGCGAAGCGGAGTACATCGCTGCCTCGGAGGCGGCGAAGGAAGGTGTCTGGATGAAGGAGTTCATGACAGATCTTGGAGTAGTGCCTAGTGCACTTAACCCAATGACTCTGTTTTGTGATAATACTGGTGCAATTGCTCTAGCCAAGGAACCAAGATTTCACAAGAGGACCAGACACATAAAGCGACGTTTCAATTCCATCCGCGATTACATCAAGGAGGACGACATAAATATTTGCAAAGTACACACGGATCTAAATGTTGCAGATCCGATGACTAAACCTCTTCCAAGGGCTAAACATGAACAACACCAGAACTGCATGGGTGTTCGATTCATTACAATGTAAATCACATAGTGATGTGAACTAGATTATTGACTCTAGTGCAAGTGGGAGACTGTTGGAAATATGCCCTAGAGGCAATAATAAATTGGTTATTATTATATTTCCTTGTTCATGATAATCGTTTATTATCCATGCTATAATTGTATTGATTGGAAACTCAAATACATGTGTGGGTACATAGACAACACTGTGTCCCTAGTAAGCCTCTAGTTGACTAGCTCGTTGATCAAAGATGGTTAAGGTTTCCTAGCCATTGACATGAGATGTCATTTGATAACGGGATCACATCATTAGGAGAATGATGTGATGGACAAGACCCAAACTGTAAACGTAGCATTTGATCGTGTCAGTTTATTGCTATTGTTTTCTGCATGTCAAGTATCTGTTCCTTTGACCATGAGATCATGCAACTCACTGACACCGGAGGAATACCTTGTGTGTATCAAACGTCGCAACGTAACTGGGTGACTATAAAGGTGCTCTACAGGTATCTCTGAGGGTGTCTGTTGGGTTGGCATGGATCAAGACTGGGATTTGTTACTCCGTGTGACGATCCCTCGACGAACGATGATGCAAGGATGCAATGGTTTGAGCTCTCGACGAACGATACGATCAAGCTACTCACTTGAGAGCCCCCCTTGATAGTACGGCTATCGATCCTATAACCCGGTCTCCAAACTATCACCATGAGACCGGTAAAATAGAAAACCTATCAAGGGCAAACCTTTGCCTTGCACGAAGTCCACTTGAGCTAGATGATGACGATCTTGACTCCCTCAAGTTGGACCACCTTTCGTGATTGCGTTGGCTCGATGAAGGCTAGTTGATTGCTCCCCCATACTCCACTATGGGTGAGTCACTCTTCGGCACACCTTCACAAGTCCATTGTCACCACAATGGACGGCAAGATACAAGCATGATTTCTTCGTGATGCTTCACTTGAACTTGCACACCGCAACCTTGATGACGATCACCACTTGATGTCATCTTCCAGGGGTTGTATGGGATCTTCCTCTTGATGCAATCCCATGGAAATATACCTAACCCTACAAAGAACACTCACGTAGACCATGGGTTAGTACACAAAGTGTAATGGACAATGCTTACCATACCATGGGATCACTTGATCCTTCTCGGTATATCTTGTACGCTTTGTGTGTTGATCAACTTGGTTCATCCTTTGACTTAGTCTTGATCAACCTTGTATCTTATTTTCTCTCTTCATAAAGATGATGTCTTGAAGGTAAACATGAATGCTCACACAGTCTTCTTCTTTAAGACATGCTTGCAGTAAGCTCAACTCTTACATGACCAATCTTTGGATAACACCTTGAATACCACATGACCAATCTTTGGATAACACCTTGAATACCACCTTGGTCACCATATAAACTCCTTGAAACCAACAGATGGACTTCAAAAAGTACCTACGGACAAATCCTTCGAATATAACTCAAGGCAACCATTAGTCCATAGGGGTGTCATCAATTACCAAAACCACACATGGAGAAAAGTGCTCTTACAGTTGGGAAGTGTCGTTTGCTTGTATTAATATCGCAGACGTTTTATTATTATGACCTGTCTGCCTACGCATCACCCCGTCCTCCTCTCTCACATCTTGTCGCCGCGTTGCCGCCCGAGGATTCCAGTGCACGCTTCGACACCGCTTTTGGCCACGCGCCGGCTCGATGATCCTATTCCCGCGCACAACCGCGCAGGTTCCCGTGCAGAAAACGTGCTATGGATCTAGCTTCCCGCCCGGCTCGGCGAAATCCCCAAATCCTCAATGCTTGTCGGCCTGCTATATAAACCCTCACGGCCGGCGACTCCACATTGCCATCATCCCCTCCCTCCCCGTAGCTTATCTAGTTTGCTTCTCCCCAATCGCCAATGGCACCGACCGTTTGTCGTCGCTCAGCCACTCCTCGAGAGGACAGCTCTAGCTGGGAAGCTTCACCGCATCAGCGTGGCAATCCTTTGAAGCGTGTAGTGCACGTGGCTCATACGTCTCCAACATATCGATAATTTATGAAGTATTCATGCCATATTCATCTATGTTTACAATACTTTTATATGGTTTTGATGCACTTTATATGATTTATTTAGAACAAACCCGGACTGACGCTGTTTTCAGCAGAATTACCGTGGTGTTGTTTTTGTGCAGAAAATGAAAGTTCTCGGAATCGCCCGAAACTTTTTGGTGATTTTTTCTGGACCAAATAAGCAATATTGGAGCGAAGAACCACCGGAGAAGAGCCACGAGGTGGGCACAACCCACCAGGGCGCGCCAGAGGGCCCAGGCGCGCCCTGGTGTATCGTGCCCTCCTCGTGGCCCATCTTGGCGTGAAACCGACGCCCAAAAATCCTATAAATATAGAAACCATCAGAAATAACCCTAGACTCTCTGCTCCGCCACCACAACTCTCTGTATCGACGAAAAACCAATCTGGAGGCGTTCCAGTACCCTGCCGGAGGGGGTAGATCATCTCCGGTGGACATCTTCATCATCCCGGTGGAGGCCATGACGAGGAGGGAGTAGTCCATCCTCGGGACTGAGGGTATGTACCAGTAGCTATGTGTTCAATCTCTCTCTCTCTCGTGTTCTTGAGATGTCACAATCTTGATGTATCACGGGCTTTGTTAATATAGTCAGATCACATGATGTTATTCCCTTCCTACCTTGTTGTGATGAATTGAATCTTTCCCTTTGAGATATCGTTATGTTGGATTGAATATTGGATTTGAGAACACTTGATATATGTCTTGCATGTGGATACCCGTGGTGACAATGGGGTGTTCTATTGATTCACTTGATATATGTTTTGGTACTCAACTTGCGGATTCCCGCGGTGACATTGGGGTAATCTATGCATAGGGGTTGATACACGTTCTTGTCCTACTTTCTCCGATAGAAATATTGGGGTAGTCTTTGAGGTTCTTTGTGTTGGATTGAGTATTATGAATCTGAAATTGTTTGATGCGTATCGTATAATTAACTCATGGATACTTGTGGTGACATTGGAGTATCTAGGTGACATTAGAGTTGGTTGATGCGTATCATATGGTGTTATTCTAGTACGAACTCTAGATAGATCGAACGGAAAGGATAACTTGATGTTATCTTAGTACGAACTCTTGAATAGATCGATCGGAAAGGATAGCTTTAAGGTGGTTTCGTACCCTACAAACAATTTCTTCTTATGTTCTCCGCTAGATAAGAACTTGGGAGTGATTCTTCGTTGCACGTTGAGGGATGGTTATGTGATCCAATTATATTAGCATTGTTGAGAGATTGCACTAGTGAAAGTACGGACCCTAGGCCTTGTTTTCAAGCATTGCAATACCATTTGTGCTCACTTTTGTTACTTGCTACCTTGCTGTTTTTATATTTTCAGATTACAAAAACCTATATCTACCATCCATATTGCACTTGAATCACCATCTCTTCGCCGAACTAGTGCACCTATACAATTTGCCATTGTATTGGGTGTGTTGGGACACAAGAGATTTCTTGTATTTGATTACAGGGTTGTTTGAGAGAGACCATCTTCATCCTACACCTCCCACGGATTGATAAACCTTAGGTCATCCACTTGAGGGAAAATTGCTACTGTCCTACAAAACTCTACGCTTGGAGGCCCAACAAAGTCTACAAGAATAAAGTTGCGTAGTAGACATCAAGCTCTTTTCTGGCGCCGTTGCCGGGGAGGTGAATGCTTGAAGGTATATCTTTAGATCTTGCAATTGAATCTTTTAGTTTCTTGTTTTATCACTAGTTTGGTTTTATAAAAGAAAACAGAAAAATGGAGTTTAGGTTGCATCATTTGTTTCATCTCTATAATGTCTTTCGTGAAAATAAGTATTCCAAAAATTGTGCTCAATTGGTAGAGAAAGAAATTATGAAAATACACAATGAGAATTCCTTGAATGATGAGCATGATTGCAATGTTGTTAGTATGAATTCTACGAATATCCAAAATACTAATGATGATTGCACTAGTCATGATAAAAATGTTTCCTATAAGCATGTCAATTTTTGTGGAGTGCATAAAGTTTGTGAAGACATGCCTTATAGGGATGATAGATTTTGTAAGAAGCATAAACATGATAGAACAAAATTTTTGCTCAAAGTGATAGATGAATTTGCTACAAAATTGTGTTCTCTTTGTCCTATTACTTGTGAACTTTGCAATAAAGTTGTCATCTTAATTTCCAATGCAAACTATTTCATGATCAAATCATGGCCAAATATTGTATTGACTTGATCACCCTTGAACTTTATGATGAGCTTTCTCTATTTTTGGGGAGTGAAGAATTGACACATAAAAATAGTTGGTTAGAAGTAATCATTCTCACGGACGACATTGAAACTAATCTAAAAAATATCTATATGTTTTGCATGGTGAATTGGAATGAGAATGCTGATATTGCCAACTATAGAAAGATGGGAAAACCAATAGAATATAAAAGGAATACTAATGAAAGGGTAAATAATCCCACTTTGCCTCCTATTGTCTCTCATGATGTAATAGGTGATTAGGAGGAGCTCCCTATTCAACCAATCTCATCAATAAGAAGCTCGAAAAAATTAATTAAACCCACACATGATGTGGTGAAGAAGAAGAAAAGAAGAAAGAGTAGAGGTAAAAAGGTATCTCTCCCAAATGATGTTGCTCTTATTATTGTCGTGCCTCACGAGGATGAATCAAAAATAATTGTGGAAGATGATACACTTGATGATGATTTTGTTATGCCTATTGCTTGTTGTGATGACTATGATTGGGAAGATAATGATACTTCTTATAATCTTGAAAATCTTTTTGGCACCAACTTGGTAAATTATGATGATAATAATTGTTATGCTATTGGTGCTATTCATACTATTAATGATGAGAGTGATTATGCTTATGATATGCGAAGCCACAAGCTTGGGGGTGCTATGTTTGATGACAATGACATGTTTGAGAATTTATTTGCTGCAATTAATGTTTGTTCCAAGCTTGGGGATGTTCTGCTTAATGAAGATGATCTTTTTAGTTCCCCTACTTTGAATGATCAAATTTGTTATGATGATTGCATGCCTCCTATTTATGATGATTTTGATATTTATGAAAGTGGGTTTGGTAGAGTGTCAACTTTAGATAATTATTATCCCACTATCTTGGAAGGTGTTGAATTTTATTATAAGGATAAAAGTGGATTTGGAGAGGCCATGACTTTATTTAGTAATGATTCCACTATTTCGGAAGAGGTTTCACTTGACTATGATGAGAACAAAGTTGCTACTTATGATGATTATTGTGATGATACTTATGTTATAAAAAGTAGTGATAATTATTGTCATAATTTTGAATATCCTTTTACTAAACATTACTCTTTTAATGTGGAAACAATTTATAGTATTCGAGTTTCATTTGATGCTCCCACTATTATGAACGAGAAGAAAAATGCTTATGTGGAGAGTAATAAATTTTCTATGCTTGTAGATCATGAAAAGCATGCTTTATGTGATAGTTATATTGTGAAATTCCTTCATGATGCTACTGAAATTTATTAACAGGGAGGAACATATGCTTGTATGAATTGCAATAATATCAAGTTTCCTCTCTATGTGTTCAAAGTTTTGAAGTTATGCTTGTTTTGCCTTCCTATGCTAGTTGATTCTTGCTCCCATAATTTGTTTGCTCAAAAAATCCCTATGCATAGGAAGTGGGTTAGACTTAAATGTTCTTGTCATGAGATTCACGATGCTCTCGTGCATGTTTCAATTACTATTCCTATGTGAGCATCATTGAAATCATCATGCCTAGCTAAAAGGCTTTAAAGAAAAGCGCTTGTTGGGAGACAACCCAACACTTTTCCTTTCTGTTTTTGTGTGTTCACATGATTAAGCTACTTTAGTAATCATGTTTTGTGTATTTTATTTCAATAAAGTGCCAAGTAAAGCCTTTGGGATGACTCACAAGATGAGTAGACTTGATGCTGAACCAAAACAGAAACTTTTGACTCAAGTACAGGAATTTTCATTTTTTACTGGAGCGTGATAATGATATGAAATTTTTACACAGTCTTCATATACAAATTATTCAGGTTTTCGTAATTTTTCAGAAGTTTTACAGACAGGGAAGTATGGCTATACTACAGATCTTCACAGACTGTTCTGTTTCTGACAGATTCTGTTTTGCATGCATAGTTTGCTTGTTTTAGTGTTTCCATAGCTTATATTTAGTGGTATAAATTATGGGAATGGTATAATACATTAGGTATAATGTGGGAACAATTATGAATCTTGTCTTGACAGTACCTAAGTGAATGATTTATCTTTATTACACTAACCCTTCTCACGAAGTTCCGTTAAGTTTTCTGTGATTGCAGTTTTCAAGTTTTTGGTGAGACACCGATATGAGGAGAATAAGGAGTGACAAGAACCTAAGATTGGGGATTCCCAAGGCACCCCCAAGGTAATATCCATGGAAGACTCAAGCGCCTAAGCTTGGGGATGCCCCGGAAGGCATCCCCTCTTTCGTCTTCAACATTATCGGTATATCTTACTTAGAGCTATATTTGTATTCGTCACATAATATGAGTTTTGCTTGGAGCGTCATTTTATTTTGTTGTTCTCTCTTAGGTGTTATTTATAAGCTTGTTTTTCAATAAAAAGTTCCAAGAATTGCCTTAGGATGCTTACATTGCATGTTTGATGTGTGCTGTGTAAAAACAGAAACTTTCTCTGTAGTGTTTGAATTTTTATATTTTACTGGAACGTGGAAAGTTTCTGAAATTTTTAAAAAGTGTTGTAATATAAATTATTTATCTTGTCCTAAATTTTCATAATTTTTAGAGATACATAAGTACACTAGTTTAATAGATTGCTACAGACTGTTCTGTTTGGACAGATTGCTGTCATAGTTTTGTTATCTACTTATCTTATAGTTTCCATAGCCTATATTGGTAGATATAAATTGTGGAAACGATAGTAAACAGTAGATAATGTTTGAAAATTATTGTGCAACTTGTCTTGGCAGTACATGAAGTGTTCATTTGTTCTTATGTGCACTAACCTATCTCACGAGTTCTTTTTGAGTTTTGTGTGGATGAAGTTTTTGAGACCTAGGTGAAACCGGGATATGAAAGGATTGAACGAGATACAAAATCTCAAACTTGGGGATGCCCAAGGCATCCCAAGTAAATATTTCAAGAAGTCTCAAGCATCTAAGCTTGGGTATGCTACGCATCCCACCTCTCTTCATCAACAATTATCGGTTAGCCTATGTTGAGCCTGGATTTTTATTTGTCCACATGACATGTGCTATTCTTGGAGTGCTATTTTTTCCTTTTGCTCGCTGTTTGAATAAAATACTCAGATCTGAAAATCTTTATTGAGAGAGAGTCCTCACATAACTACCCATTTACGTAACTACTCATTGATCCTCACTTATATCTTTTGAGAGTAGTTTGATGTTTACTCATGTGCTTCACTTATATCCTATGAGTAAATTGTGAATGAATTGAATATAATAAATCTTAAATTATTAATGTGCTTTATGCTTAGTAGTATCTTCACATCTGGTTTATATAGTAAAATCTATTGAAGTTTGACAATCACAATATTGGTCACACAAGCAATTCATGAATGATTAGTATAAGGAAGAGAACTTCACATACAAATATATTATCTTGGACATCTTCTATGATTGTGAATACCCGTTAATTATTTTCAAACTTGAGCAAATTAGTTGAAGTTGGACAAGGAAGACAACATAATGAGTTATGGTTGTGTATATTTGCATAGAAGTTATATTGTTATGGATCCTCCAACATGTGATGCTTGTTTAGAACCTTTTGCTAGCCAACACTTCGTACTAAGTAGAGATACTACTTGTGCATCCAAATCCTTGAGCCAAGTTTCTTCCATAAGAGTCCACCATACCTACCTATATATGGTATTTCATTGCCATTCCAAGTAAATTTGCATGTGCCACGTCTAAAATTTCAAATGAACACCTGTTTTGTGTGCCTGGACCGCTCATGGAGCGACATGGGGCGGTCAGTATCTTCCATGTTAAGCGGGTTATTCTCATGATGAGTGTTTATTCACTCGTCCTTGCATGAGAGGGGCGGTAATAGGGATTCCCAGTCCCGAAATAAAAAATGCAAATAATTAAACAAAACTCCCCCATGAATGTTGTTGGTATGGACGGTACCCGTGGATTCGGCTAGCCGTGGAGTGTGTTTGTTGGTGGAGGGGGAGCAAACCTTTACTTTTACCGCTTGGGAACCGCCGCTAATGTGTTTAACATGGAAGATATTGATAACTCTTGGTCGTAACGTTGACAGGAAGGGTGCACCTCCCAAAATTATATTTATCTCTGATTTAAGCTTTGAGCTCTGGCACCTCTGCAAATCCCTGCTTCCCTCTGCGAAGGGCCTATCTTTTACCTTTCAGTATTTACTTTTATGCAAGAGTCAATAGTATGCATTCTCATTTCAACCTCAATTATTCTCTAGTTGGCAAGCATCATGTGGCGGGGAAAGATCTAGGCACATATGGCTAGTCAAATATATTTGATCATGACTTATTATTGTTGACAATTATCTCTATGATAAATAAGTTGGGAGCTGAAACGTTAAGCCCCTATCTTTCTCTATGTTCGATGGATGCCATTTGTTCTAAAAATATGCTTTGAGTACTAGCAATCATAGAAGACTATATGATGATTGAGTATGTGGGGCTCTCACTTAGACTTTGTTGAGAATAAGTTGAATTGCAATTGTTTGGTGACTAAGAACATAGGTTGTTAAGTTTCAAGAGAATTCATTGTTTGAACCGTAACATGTGAATTAGTTGCTACTTTATCATGATGAGTTTTGTGAGAAAGAGTTGCTGTTATGATGCTAGGAAAAGTGGTTGAAATCATCATTGATCAAACTTATGCACTATGCTAGCATTCACACTTCATAAATTATTTCTTTTATCATTTACCTACTCGAGGACGAGTAGGAATTAAGCTTGGGGATGCTGATACGTCTCCAACGTATCGATAATTTATGAAGTATTCATGCCATATTCATCTATGTTTACAATACTTTTATATGGTTTTGATGCACTTTATATTATTTATTTAGAACTAACCCGGACTGACACTGTTTTCAGCAGAATTACCGTGGTGTTGTTTTTGTGCAGAAAATGAAAGTTCTCGGAATCGCCCGAAACTTTTTGGTGATTTTTTCTGGACCAAATAAGCAATATTGGAGCGAAGAACCACTGGAGAAGAGCCACGAGGTGGGCACAACCCACCAGGGCGCGCCAGAGGGCCCAGGCGCGCCCTGGTGTATCGTGCCCTCCTCGTGGCCCATCTTGGCGTGAAACCGACGCCCAAAAATCCTATAAATATAGAAACCATCAGAAATAACCCTAGACTCTCTGCTCCGCCGCCACAACTCTCTGTATCGACGAAAAACCAATCTGGAGGCGTTCCAGTACCCTGCCGGAGGGGGTAGATCATCTCCGGTGGCCATCTTCATCATCCCGGTGGAGGCCATGACGAGGAGGGAGTAGTCCATCCTCGGGACTGAGGGTATGTACCAGTAGCTATGTGTTCAATCTCTCTCTCTCTCGTGTTCTTGAGATGTCACAATCTTGATGTATCACGGGCTTTGTTAATATAGTCAGATCACATGATGTTATTCCCTTCCTACCTTGTTGTGATGAATTGAATCTTTCCCTTTGAGATATCGTTATGTTGGATTGAATATTGGATTTGAGAACACTTGATATATGTCTTGCATGTGGATACCCATGGTGACAATGGGGTGTTCTATTGATTCACTTGATATATGTTTTGGTACTCAACTTGCGGATTCCCGCGGTGACATTGGGGTAATCTATGCATAGGGGTTGATACACGTTCTTGTCCTACTTTCTTCGATAGAAATATTGGGGTACTCTTTGAGGTTCTTTGTGTTGGATTGAGTATTATGAATCTGAAATTGTTTGATGCGTATTGTATAATTAACTCATGGATACTTGTGGTGACATTGGAGTATCTAGGTGACATTAGAGTTGGTTGATGTGTATCATATGGTGTTATTCTAGTACGAACTCTAGATAGATCGAACGGAAAGGATAACTTGATGTTATCTTAGTACGAACTCTTGAATAGATCGATCGGAAAGGATAGCTGTAAGGTGGTTTCGTACCCTACAAACAATTTCTTCTTATGTTCTCCGCTAGATAAGAACTTTGGAGTGATTCTTCGTTGCACGTTGAGGGATGGTTATGTGATCCAATTATATTAGCATTGTTGAGAGATTGCACTAGTGAAAGTACGGACCCTAGGCCTTGTTTTCAAGCATTGCAATACCGTTTGTGCTCACTTTTGTTACTTGCTACCTTGCTGTTTTTATATTTTCAGATTACAAAAACCTATATCTACCATCCATATTGCACTTGTATCACCATCTCTTCGCCGAACTAGTGCACCTATACAATTTGCCATTGTATTGGGTGTGTTGGGGACACAAGAGATTTCTTGTATTTGATTGCAGGGTTGTTTGAGAGAGACCATCTTCATCCTACACCTCCCATGGATTGATAAACCTTAGGTCATCCACTTGAGGGAAATTTGCTACTGTCCTACAAAACTCTGCGCTTGGAGGCCCAACAAAGTCTACAGGAATAAAGTTGCGTAGTAGACATCAGTGGCGTCCCTAGTGGGTGTGCGTACGCCACCCACTATACGCTTCACCACCGCTGCCCGAAGGCAGTTGCTGCCGGTGGCCGCCGTGGCCGCCAACACGCCGGCACCTGCCGGGGCCGCCTTGTCCGCCACCACACCGTCGTCCGTCTTGGTCACGACCCCGCTGTTAGGTGGCGGGGTCATCACCCACTCCGCCACTGGGGCCCGAATGCGGGAGGTGGAGGCTGCCAAAGATCCGCCGCCAGGCTTCTGCGTCGCAAACCTTGCGCGCTACATCTACTTCCTAGAGAAGGAGGTGGAGCGCCAGGTCGTGCACGCGAAGAAGCTCATCGACGTCGTGGCCGCACGAGAAGCCGCAACGGCGGCGCGGAATGCAGAGATCTACGTCGAGTACCGCCGCTTCGAAGAGGGGCATCTTGAGCGCCGGAGGGTAGCACTGGCAGGAAACGAATACGACTCCACCAATTCCTCGGCAAGCTGCTCCTCCACTGGCTCTTACTTAGCGCGCTCGATTCTGCTAGAAGTAGTACAAAGCCCCTTCGTAGTACTAGTATTTAGGGGCTATTTTGTTCAGTTCATCTAACTATAGATATGGTTGAACTGTACCACGTACTTTAAATTAGCTAGTATGTATAGTTGAACTAGCTATTTCATTAAGTGGTTTGCAACAATTGGGGAAAAGTTTGTTCGGTTGAACTGTCGAGTTGAACTATTTTGTACAAAGACCATTGCTTAATGTATGAATGAAATCCATGTTTAGTGAATTTCAGTTGCAAAATTGCACCCTAATTGTGATTTTGTTCCTGCATAATTTGACAAATGCCAGTGCTACAATGTTAACAAATGCCAATGTTACTAGATCGACAAATGCCAATGTTTTTGATTTGACAAATGGCAATTTACCCAATATGATAGATGCAAATCTTCCCGGGTTGTCTGTACTAAGCACACGGGTCATATTAGAGAAACGTTTGCGATGACGCATTGCACCAATCCATCGTGCCAATTTTTCACTTGGCTTATTAGCGAAGGAATGATAGTTGTCGATCTGCAAACGAGTATTCAACCTGAACCGTTTGTGATGAGTGTTTATTCAGAGAAAACAATGATGGTTTTTGTTTACTATGTGAATTCAGAGATAAATGCTTAGTTGATCAAACCATAGATTTCATTCAGTCAAGCTTTGACTTTACATTCATACGATCAAGATAAAATATAAAGAAAACTAGTTGCGGTGGTGGCGGCGTCCTGCGCCGGCGTTGTCGTGCTCCGGGGCGCAATTGTCAGTTCTTCAAACGAGACCAGAATGTTATGGACTTCCCAATCAAAGAGCCGGTCGCCGCGTGATCGACGGGCGCGGGGCCGGGGGGCTGCGACTAGCGGCGTTGCGAGGAAGCTGTCGACGGTGGCGACCCAATCCGCTGAGGGGGCCGTGACGGGTGCACGCGCCTGCACGGGCACATGTGCGGTAGATGCAGGTGCGCGCATTGGGATGGGCGTCGTGGGTGCGGGCACGTGCACGGGGACCGGCACGGCGTGTGCAGGGGCGTGCACGAGCATGGGCGCAGGAGGAGGCGCTCGCGCTTGCACATACACGAGCTCGCGCGGGTCCACGAGGACCTCCCTGACGCCCGTGGTTTCCAGCGCTGCGATGATGCTCGGCGACCATCCTGTCAATGCCACGGGGATGGTTGCTGGCGCGGGCGCGGGGATGGTTGCTGGCAAGTGCGCTGGGGCAGCATCCGCTACGGCATGCAGCTCTTCGAGGGCCATGTCCATGGCGTCCCATTCGTCTTTATGTTCTATCTTCTCCAGCTTGGTGTCAACTTCACCAAACCGGAAGACTAGTAGCATATGATCCTTGTGTGCCATGGCGTAGGTCACCGTGGAGGTGTGAATGATGGAGGGGAATGGGAGGCGAAGATATATAGAGGATTGTGAGTGAGTGGGCGGTAAAGCCGCCTATTAAACAGCAGCTCGGGCAGGTTGGAAGCGAGGCGGGCGGATATGGAGGTCAAAGGGCTCGCTTCCCGGTGAGCCTGCATCATACTGCCCGCACGCCTCCTGGGGAGCCTCCGCAGCGGAGGCCAGTTGGCACACCTCCCATCAACTCAAGCAGCTGCTCGCACGGCACCTCCTAGGCCCTAGCCAATAAAAGAGTGCGACGCTTGGCAGCACGTAAGGGCAGTAGAACGCCCATGATTTGAAAATAATGCAACCGTTTGCGTGGAAACGTGATAGTTCTTTGTTCCAAAAAGCTAATGTTCGCTATTAATGTGTGCGCCTTTTCCCAAAGCGGACACGAAAAATACCACAACATATTTGTGCTGTATCATGACGCCATGCCCAATTTCTCAATGTTGGCTCTAGAAGAAAAATATATATTAAAAAACCAGTCTCAAATAGGAAAAAAAATGCTATGACGCCTTTATGTGCCATGTCATGACACCATGCCAAGTTTCATTGATTAATGTATAAAAAGGGTCAAACAAACCCTGAATAATTCCATATTTTAGCACGACACTCATATTTGTCTATGTTGCCTCTAGAATTGGTTCAAGCGAGAAGAGGCAGCGGATGTCATTTCGCGCACATAAGGTGATGTGTTCCATATCGGAACCGCAAAGCTTCTCGTAAGAAACTCCGGTTTGTATGGGGCTTGTGCCAATACTTGTCCCAGATTGGTCATTTTTTTACCACGGCACATATGTGCCATGTTCATGACACCATGCCAAGTTTCATGAATCTCCTGACAAGTTTTTATTTACATGATTTAAAACCCAAGTTTCTCAATGTTTGTGTGGCCGAGGCAAGACCCCGAGCGTTTGAAATTCATTCCCATATCTTGCATGGGACCTAAAGATGCATGTACACTTATAGGATTTTTCAACCCATTTTGATGCACCGGACCTTGTGATTGTAGTTCATATTTGAATTATGCACATAAATAATACATATAAAAGTCAATTAATGTATAAAAAGGCCAAACGAACCATGTATAATTTCATATTTTGACACGACACTCATTTTGGTCTATGTTGCCTCTGGAAATAGTTCAAGACGAGAAGAGGCGGCGGATGTCGATTCGCCCACGTAAAGTGATGCGTTCCATATCAAAACCACAAAGCTTCACGTGAGAAGCTCTGGTTTGTAAGGGCTTGTGCCAAAACTTGTCCCAAATTGAACTTTTTTTACTAGGGCACATATGAGCCATGTCATGACACCATGCCAACTTTCATGAATTTAAAACCAAGTTTCTCAATGTCTGTGGCCGAGCCAAGACCCCGAGATGTTTGAAATTCATTCCCATATCTTGCTTGGGGTCCAAAGAATGCAGCCATGGACACTTATATGATTTTTCAACCCATTTTGATGCACCGGACCTTGTGATTTTAGTTCAAATTTTAATTATCCACATTAAATGCCTAGAAAACTCAATTAATGTATAAAAACTGCAAAAAGAACCCTAAATAATTCCATATTTTAGCAAGACACTCCTACTGGTCTATGTTACCTCTAAAAAAAGTTCAAGGCGAGAAGATCAGCGGATGTTGTTTTGCCCACGTAAGCTGACGTGTTCCCTATCGGAACCACAAAGCTTGCCGTGAGAAGCTCCGGTTTGTAAGGGACTTGTGCCTAAACTTTTCCCAAATTGGACAGTTTTTTATCATGGCACATATGTGACATGTCATGGCAACATGCCAAGTTTTTAGAATTTCTGACGCGTTTTGGATTTACAGTAATTTAAAAACCAAGTTTCTCAACGTTTGTGTCCGAGCCAAGATGCCGCGATGTTTGAAATTCATTCCCATTTATTGCCCGTGACCTAAAGATGAAGCCATGGACACTAATATGATTTTTCAACCCATTTTGATGCACCGGACCTTGGGACGATAGTTCAAATTTGAATTATACACATTAAATGTCTAGAAAACTCAATTAATGTATAAAAATGTCAAACGAACCATGAATAATTCCATATTTTAGCACGACACTGCTATTGGTCCGTGTTCACTACAGATAAATCTTATTGCAATCCAAACATCGTCCTTTGCCAAAGTAACCTCATTTTTTGTTTTAAAAACATTTTGAAAATCAAGTCTTTCTCAAATAGTTTATGATCATGAATCCTGAGTGATGCAGTAGAAAATATCTTGGGCCAATCCTCATACATGCATGGCTTAGGCCGGAAGCTTTGTCGGCTACAGTCCACCGCCGGCCAGTTTACCGCACTGACTCCTCATACCATTTTACTGTTCAATCGTCTCCGGTGAAAGATGGGGACGTGGATCCCCATCGTGAGGGCAACTTCGGCAACCCAATCCGGCCCGAGCGCGGCCGCATCAGCCAAGAGCGCGCTTTCAACATGGTTGAACGCGGCCGCTACCTCCAATAGGGCGGTTGCAGCAACCGAAAGCAATCGTCTCCGGTGAAAGATGGGGACGTGGATCCCCATCGTGAGGGCAACTTCGGCAACCCAATCCGGCCCGAGCGCGGCCGCATCAGCCAAGAGCGCGCTTTCAACATGGTTGAACGCGGCCGCTACCTCCAATAGGGCGGTTGCAGCAACCGAAAGGGCAGCTGCTGCAGCTGAGAGGGCAGGAGCAACAACCTCGACGGGGATAGCAAATGGCGAGAACGGCACATCAACTGTTGGTTTCTTGGCGGTCGCCGTAGCCCTGATGGCGGACACCCAATCCCATATCGAGGCCGCCCATGCCTATCTCGTGTCGGTCACTGCACAAATCACAGCTGCCTTCTCCGACACCGGTCGACAACCCACGTCTGACGAGTTGGTAATCGTTGAGTGTGCTCGAGCAGGCGTCCGTTCGTCAGCGGCCTCCCTAGCCAAGATTATGGCCGTTCATGCCCAGACCAAGGCTGCCCACTCCCGGCTCATGGCGGCCTTATCCAAAGAGATGGTGGACTGTGACATGCTGGTGGAGCATGTGGCGATGGATGCCATTGATCTCCTTACCCCGGAGGTCGTCGAGCGGGAGCTGGTCATCGAGGAGGCGATGGAGATCGACAAATGCCAGGCGGAATATTAGTCTCTGTTTAGAACGATGGACTTTTGTTAGAGTAATGTTTAGGTAAACTAACTAATGTTTAGTTGCTCGACTAACTAAGTGCGGGCAGTGCTGTAGGCTCTTTTGCATAGTACTCAACTTTGCAAGTGTTGTTAAATTAAGCAATGACGTCGATGACCAATGTAACGAGGGAAATTCAAACCAAAATTTGCCGTCGTATCCCCATTTTCTCTTCCAAATGAAAATGAAATGCAAGTACCGTGTGCAATGTAGTATCCGATATCTTACGCCGGAAGCTTGGAGACCAGAATTTCCATGTTCAGTCTCATCACACACGGGATAAACTATAGGATTCGTTTGTGTTGTTGGATATCGCACATAATTCTGGTGAAGTGAAAGCACAACTTCTCCCTAGGTAGTTTTGGTAATTAATAACAACATATATTTCATTGGACTAATGTTTCCACCAAGTGCATCTCAGGAAAAAGTTCAATGATGGGATGGCTAAAGGATTGTGTGGAGAACCTCCCCAAGGAAAGGAAGGAATAGAATTGGCAATGCTTCAAGCAACAAGACTCTACATTTTACTTTATGTGAGAAATCACTTTTGAGTCCATAGGAAAGCCAATACAATTAAAAGGGGATCAGGAAATATGATGATCTGGTTGCTCAAGTGCTTAGAGATTAGCCACCAAAGATACTCACCCATTCTCCCACAAAAACTCTCTGTCCAAAGCCAAAAGACAAAATTCGGTGACACCAACTTTCCCATCCGGATCCTCCGAGTTTTTAACCTAGGCAGAACCCTAGCCAAACCCTAGCATCTCGGTACTACCAACATTCCATTCGGTGCAGCCGAAACCAGTGGCCAACATTCTGTTAACCAGTTTCTTAAAATCAGAATTTTTGAGTTTTAAGAATCGGTGACACCGAGTCTTGGTAACTGCCTAGGTCACCCATATAGGTACCACCGAGAATCATATATCGGTCTCACCGAAAATGCCAAAGTTGCCACATTTTGCACTAGTCGGTGCAACCGAGTTTTCACTTCGGTTTCATCGAGTTGGGCAATAATGTTGTAACGGTTGGATTTTTGGAGATGCCTATATATACCCCTCCACCACCTCTCATTCGCAGAGGAAGCACTCAGAATAGATCTACACTTGCCCCATCCATTTTTCTGAGAGAGAGCCACCTACTCGTGTGTTGAGATCAAGACATCCCATTCCAACCATATGAATCTTGATTCCTAGCCTCCCCAAGTTGCTTTCCATCCAATCAATCTCTTCTACCCATGCCAAATCTATGAGAGAGTGATTGATTGTTGAAGAGACTATCTTTTGAAGCACAAGAGTAAGGAGTTCATCATACTACCACATCTATTACCTTTTGGAGGGTGGTGCCTCCTAGATTGGTTAGGTGTCGCATGGGAGCCTCCTTCTTCGTGATTGTGGAGTTGAACCAAGAAGTTTGTACGGGCAAGGAGATCACCTACTTCATGAAGATCTATCCATAGTGAGGCTAGTCCTTCGTGGATGGTAGCCGTGATGGAATAGACGAGGTTGCTACTTCGTGGACCCTAACGGGTGGAGCCCTACATGGACTCTCGCGACCGCTACCCTCCGTGTGTTGAAGTCTCTATCAGCATGGACATACGATAGCACCACCTATCGGAACCACGGGAAAAATCTTCGTGTCATCAATTGCGTTTGATTCTCCTCTCCCTACCTTCACTTTCAAGTACATGTCTATACTTTCCGCTGCTATACTCTTAGACTTGCATGTGTAGTGTGTACTTGACTTGCTATAATTGTTAAAATTAGGAAAAGGCTAGATTTTTTATTTGGTCAAGTAGTCTAATCACCCCCCTCTAGACATACTTTGGATCCAACATAAAGGGACTCTGTCGGATGGGACTGTGCGTGCTAGTTTTTCGCTGCACCGAACGAAATTTTGGGCTGCCGCGCAAATATCTACCTCCCCCACCCCTCGTACCAACCAAAAGCCACATTTTCCCCTGCTTCCCCCTTCCTTTCCTAAGTTCAAACCTTCACTGCTTGCTTGTAGCGCCACCTCCTCACCGGCAACGCTCTGTAATAGCCCGAGACCGACGCTTCAAAAGATTCCCCTTTATTTCATCATCGGCGTGTGATTCGTTTCGATGTCGCATTCCTCATCGCATCATCCGCATCATCTGCATAGCATCGGTACTCCGCTGCCTTCATTTTTTAAAAAACTTGCTTCCGTTCGTAGTTGCCGGTTCTCTCCGTTCGTGCCGTCAACCGTTTCGAGTCCAACCACACACGCACGCGCCCGCGGCATCTTTAAAATATTGTTTTTAAAAGTGCGTATAAAATATTCTCGGATTGGGTCGAAATTGGTGTGCGGTGTTGTTATATTGTAGGTAGACCGCCTGCCAAATTTCATCACAATCGGAGGTCGTTTGATACCCGAACGGTCGACCGTAGTCCGTAGGGGCACCGTCATCGGTTTATTTGTCGGACGTTTTAGGTGTTTAAAACAAACCTGTCATGGGCCCCAACATCCCTCTCATCTCAGCCCATGGCCTCTCTACATAGCCCATAGCCCACAAAACCTTGCCCCTCCGTTCCGTCCATCCGATCGCGATCGAACGGTCGAAATCGTCCTCAAAACTCCAAACCCTAGCCCCCAGCCTATAAAAGGAAGGCCCTCCCATTCCAAATCTGGCTCCCTCCTCTTTCCCCCTCAAATTTCATGCCAGGCCAGCCCCCAGCCGCCACCTAGCACTGCAGCCCTGCCGCCAAGTGTCGCGCGCCGCCGCCCTCCTCCTCCCAGCTGCCGCAGGCCCGTGCAATCCAGATCCGGCCCGCTCCGGCCCGGGTCGGGCCGCGTCGCCGCCCCGCGCCCCGCGAGCCGCGCCACACGAGAGCCCCTCGCGCCGCCGCGACGGCCTCGCCAGCGACCAACCCTCTGCCTCGCCGGACCTTGCCAGGGTCCTCCCCGCCACCGGAGTAAGCCGCCCGCCGCCGCCTTCCTTTGCCTTGCCCTTGCCGGTGCCCCGCGCCGCCGTTCGCCCCTCTTCAGAAGATTCCCCTTTATTTCATTATCGGCGTGTGATTCGTTTGGATGTCGCATTCATCATAGCATCATCTGCATAGCATCGGTTCTCCGCTGCCTTCATTTTTTAAAAAACTTGCTTCCGTTCGTAGTTGCCGGTTCTCTCCGTTTGTGCCGTCGACTGTTTCGAGTCCAACAACACACGCACGCGCCTGCGGCATCTTTAAAATATTGTTTTGAAAAGTGCGTATAAAATATTCTTGGATTGGGTCGAAACTTGGCGTGTGGTGTTGTTATATTGTAGGTAGACCGCCTGCCAAATTTCGTCGCAATCGGAGGTCGTTTGATAGTCGAACGGTCGACCGTAGCGGCACCGTCATCGGTTTATTTGTCGGACGTTTTCGGTGTTTAAAACAAACCTGTCGTGGGCCCCAAAATCCCTCTCATCTCAGCCCATGGCCTCTCTACACAGCCCACAGCCCACAAAACCTTGCCCCTCCGTTCCGTCTGTCTGATCGCGATCGAACGGTCGAAATTGTCCTCAAAACTCCAAACCCTAGCCCCCAACCTATAAAAGGAAGGCCCTCCCCTTCCAAATCTCGCTCCCTCCTCTCTCCTCCTCAAATTCCATGCCAGGCCAGCCCCCAGCCACCACCTAGCATCGCATCCCCGCCGCCAAGTGTCGCGCGCCGCCGCCCACCTCCTCCGAGCCGCCGCGAGCCCGCGCAACCCAGATCAGGCCCGCCCGGGCCCGGATCGGGCCGCGTCGCCACCCCGCACCCCGCGAGCCGCGGCGCCACGACGGCCTCGCCGGTGACCAACCCTCCGCCTCGCCGGACCTTGCCAGGGTCCTCCCCGCCGCCGGAGTAAGCCGTCCGCCGCCGCCTTCCTTCGCCTCACCCCCGCCGATGCCCGCGCCGCCGGTCGCCCCTCTTCCCTCCTCCTTCCCTCTAACCTCTCCCTCTCTCTCCCCGTAGTGAAGCGCTGCCGGCCTCGGGAACTCGCCGGCCTCGAGCTCCCCCTCCGCCGCCGGTCACCCCTCTTCCCTCCTCCTCCCCTCTAACCTCTCCCTCTCTCTCCCCGTAGTGAAGCGCCGGCGGCCTCGGGACCTCGCCGGCCTCGAGCTCCCCCTTCGCCGCCGGTTGACCTCGCCGTCGCCCCGTCTTCAGCTGGATCCGAGCCAGGCCGCACCTCTTCCTCCGGCCCCGCCCCGCCTCCGCACCTCTTCCTCCGACCGCCGTCGCCATTGGCCATCGCCGCCATGGCATCAGGCCTCCCCGGCTGCCGCCGGGACGGTCCCGACCCGGATCAGCCCCGACCCCCGTGCCAAACGCCCACGCCTCCGTCCCGGAACCCCTCCATCCCACTTCGGCCGAGGTGGTTAGTTTTTCAAGTCCCTTAAACTGTCAGTTTTATTTCATGTTGGCATCTTGTGAGTGTGGTAGAATTGCATATGTTCATCGGATGGAGATGCATATTACATGAAAATTGATCTACTCGGTGTGCTATGCACGATGGTACCCTTTGTTTGTGCATTAGGATTCATTTGCATGCCTAAAACTCTGTTGCCAAGGTGCATCTCACCGTAATCGTCAAAACTGTAATATGTTAGCGATAAGTTCAGTTTTGCGAGGTTCGTATTAAGCAATCCATGCCTCTTTTGGATGTGTGCCAATGGAGTGACTTGTAGTGTGCCATGTCTAGTTGTTGTTAGTTTGTTTGTCATGCCATGGATTCCTTGTGTAGCTGTAGTTTTCATCATGTGTACATGATTAATCAATGTTGTTATTTTGAGGGGTCTAAATAATTCTAAGTCTGAAACTGTTATTTTGTTGCCATGTTGCCATGTGATTTGCCATTGATCTAGGAGTCTTTTGTTGTTGCCCCAATGGAGTCTTTTGTTAAGCATGTTATTGTCTACCAGGGTGTGCCATTTGTTGCCATGAATAGGTTTTGCATCATAGTTATTTCTGATGTCCAACATGTCAATCTGTTAAAATTGTTGCCCATGTCTACTCTAAAATTTCACCAAGTCTGAGAATCTGGTTATTTCAGAATGCCATGTTGTGTTGATGTTTTCCATGAATCTGTGCATAATTTGATGTTGCCATAATGGAATGAATTGTAGTGCATCATTTACTCTACCATGTTGTTAAGTTTCTTGCCAATATATAACCTGTAGCATATAGTTTTACTGCTGCCAATATGCCTTCGTGATAAAACTGCTATGTTAAAAACTGTGATTTTCACTAAGTCCTAATCTGTTATATTTTCTTGCGTCTTGTGAGCTTATTTCCTAATGATCCATGCTTCTACTGAATTCGTTGTGATGATATGAATTGTGGTGCATCATGTAGGCTACAGCCCCATGTCTTGTTTGTGCATTTTAGAATCTTGTAGCTTATTGTTTTCATGTGTGCAAAATGCCATGTCGCTGTTTTGGGCAGATTATGTCTATAACTTGTGTTGCTTCCTAGTGTTGGACCGTTACTCGGTTTTGAACATGTTCCACATGAAACTTGACTAGAATTTCATGTAGTTTCATAATATCTTGTTGCATCCATGATTTAACGTGTTTGTGGTGGTGGTTTGCATGCATTTTGCATTCATGACATATGCATCTTGTGTTGGTCATATCTTTTAGGCCGTAGCTCCGTTTTAAATGATCTATATATGTAAATCATTTAGAATGACGCGTAGAATCACATGGTGCATTTTGTTTCCCTGTTTAATAAATATAAAACATGATTAGTTCAGATCTGGACCAATTTCGAAATTAACACGTGGGGTCGTTTCGGAAATACTATATGTTGTTTCCGACCTCATTTAATATGCCTAGATGTCTAGTTTACTTATGCTTCACCTCTTGCCATGTTAAACAACATTTAAACTTGCCATGTAAATAATCGAGAGTGAACTAAATGATTCAAACGTGGAGTTTCGTCAATATGCAACTCGTTGCATATTGAGCTTCACTTAATGTGTAGAAGTTGATTGTTGTGCTTGCCATGTCATGCATAACATGCATCATATTTGATGTGCATCATGTCGTGCATATGTTGTGGTGTTTATCATGTGTTGATTGTTGTTTCTGGATTGCTTCTTCTCGATAGAGTTCCGAAAGCGTTCGGAGTGTGAGGATTCGTTGGAACACGTTGGCTCGTCTTCTTCATGGATTCGTTCTACTTCCAAGCGGGATCTCAGGCAGGATGGCCATTTCCCTGGATACCACTACTATCATTGCCATGCTAGTTGTCTCGTTTCTATCGCCATGTCTCGCTACCTACCACTTGTTTGTCAAGCCTCCCAAAATGCCATGATAAGCCTCTAACCCTCCACATCCCAGCAAACTATTGGTTGGCTATGTTGTCGCTTGCTCAGCCCTTCGTATAGCGTTGCTAGTTGCAGGTGCAAGTTGTCCCATGTGCAACATGGATGTTTTTGAGATATCACAATATTATTGCTATTTAATTTAATGCACATATATACCTGGCAAAAGGTGGAAGGCTTGGCCTTTTGCTCGGTGTTTTGTTCCACTTTTGTCGCCCTAGTTACTTGTGTACTGGTGTTATGTTCCATATTGAGCGCTCCTAACATGCTCGGGGTTGTTATGGGGACCCCCTTGATTTTCGTTTTGGGATAAACTCTTCTGGCAAGGCCCAACATTGGTACTACATTTGCTCAACATAATAATATTGAACACCGTTAGTAATGCATAGGGCGTCATGAACCCGTGGATTAATTCATCATAATACAGGGGGGGGCAGTGCTGATGGTGTTGGTCCCAAATGGGGTGCCTGCGGGGCCGCCTCGAGGAAACTCGGGGATTGGTTTTCCTCGTAGCTAGTCCCATCCGGTCGTGTCCTGAGAATGAGATACGTGGCTCCTATCGGGTTTGTCGACACGTCGGGCGGCCTTGCTGGATTTGTTTTACCTTTCTCGAACATCTTGTGCGCGGGATTTCGAGGACACTTCGGGCTATCTCGAGGTTGAGATTTTCCATCGGAATTCTGTGAATACTACGGGTTATCCCGCGGTTGAGGAATTCCAACGCAACTTGTGGTTAGTTTGTGATGGATGAGTTGGAGCACCCCTGCAGGGTTAAATCTTTCATGAGAGCCGTGCTCGCGGTTATGTGGCAACTTGGAAATTTGTTTAACATCCGGTCATAGGGAACTTAAAGTAAACTCAAATAAAATACACCAACCGTGTGCGTAACCGTGACTATCTCTTCTCATGAATTTCTGATCCGAGAGAGAACACGGTGGGGTTATGTTTGACCGTAAGTAGGTGTTCAGGATCACTTAGTGATCATTTCTAGTTCGCGTCTGTTTATGCGACGATCACCCCCCCCTTATTCTTGTACTCGTAAGTTAGCCACTCAAATAAATGCTTAGTGCTTGCTACAACCTCACCACTTAATCATACCTTACCCATTAAGCTTTGCTAGTCTTGATACCCTTGGAAATGAGATTGTTGAGTCCCTGTGGCTCACAGATTACTACAACAACAGTTGCAGGTACAGGTAATGCGATGCTTTGACGTGAGAGCGATGCTTGTTTGATTTGGAGTTCTTCTTCTTCATCATCGATCATAGGATGGGTTCCAGGCCGGCAGCCTGGGATAGCAAGGATGGATGTCATTTTATCGTTTGATTTCATCTGTAGTCGGACCCTGCTCTTAAGTATGATGTTTGAATATATTGTTGTATTGATGTGATCTTGACTTAGCTTGTGGCGAGTGTAAGCCAATTCCATATACTAATCTCCTCTTTACATGTACTTGTAACGATATCCATTCTTGCGAAACGATGAGATGCGCTTCTATCCCTATCGAGGCCCTCGAGCCAAAATAAGGATAGGATCGCATCTTGGGCGTTACACGCTCCTTCCTGCTGCTTGGCCTCCTCCATCTAGTCAGGTAATCCACACCTTCCCCATACCCCCTCCCCCTCCATCCCACATGGCCCAACCGTCGGCGCGACACCTTCCACCAAAATCACCGGCCCACCCCCCACATAATCGCCGCCAAAAGACCTGGTGCACGCAGTATAGCCAGGATCTCAGGGAGCATCTGGCACCGGAGAAGCAAATCGCGGCCGCACGCGCGAATGAGGCCGCGATGGCTGCCACGCATGCCGACCACCAGATCTTGCAGCGGTGATACGTCTCCAATGTATCTATAATTTTTGCTTGTTCCATGCTGTTATATTATCATTCTTGGATGTTTTACAATCATTTTATAACAACTTTATATCATTTTTTGGGACTAACCTATTGACATAGTGCCAAAGTGCCAGTTGTTGTTTTTGCCTGTTTTTTACTTCGCAGAAAATCAATACCAAACGGATTCCAATCGCGACGAAACTTTTTGGAGATTTTTTCTGGACCAGAAGACACCCAGTGGGCCAAACAACTGCCGGAGAGGTGGGCTGTGGAGAGCACAACCCACCAGGGCGCGCCAGGGGGGCCCGGCGCGCCCTGATGGGTTGTGCCCTCCTCGGCCCCCCTTCCACACCGCCTCTAATGCCTATAAATTCCCAAATATTCCAAAAACACTAGGGGAGTCGACGAAACACAATTCCAGCCACCGCAAGTTCCAGAACCGCGAGATCCAATCTAAACACCATCACGGAGGGGTTCATCTTCCTCATAGGTGCCTCTCCGATGATGCATGAGTAGTCCACCATAGACCTACGGGTCCGTAGGTAGTAGCTAGATGGCTTCTTCTCTCTCTCTCTTATGATTCTCAATACAATGGTCTCTTAGAGATCTATTTGTTGTAAACTTTTGCGGTGTGTTTGTTGGGATCCGATGAATTTTGAGTTCATGATCAGTTTCTATCCATGAATATTATTTGAGTCTTCTTTGATCTCTTATATGCATGATTACTTATAGCCTCGTATTTCTTCTCTGAATCATTGGTTTAGTTAGGCCGACTAGATCGATTTTTCTTGCCATGGGAAGAGGTGCTTTGTGATGGGTTCGATCTTGCGGTGTTCTTTCCGAGTGACAGAAGGGGCAGCAAGACACGCATGTATCATTGATATTAAGGATAACAAGATGGGGTCTATTCCTACATGAATAGATCTTGTCCACATCATGTCATCGTTCTTATTGCATTACTCCGTTTTTCCATGAACTTAATACACTAGATGCATACTGGATAGCGGTCGATGTGTGGAGTAATAGAGGTAGATGCAGGCAGGAGTCGGTCTATCTATCTTGGACGTGATGCCTATATAATGATCATCGCCTTGGATATCGTCATGACTATTCGATTTTCTATCAATTGCCCAACAGTAATTTGTTCACCCACCGTGCGCTATACTCATGAGAGAAGCCACTAGTGAACTCTACGGCCCCCGGGTCTACTTTTCCATCATATTGCTTTCCAATCTACGTTTTTTTGCAATCTTTGTTTTCAGATCTACAAAACCAAAAAACCCAAAAATATATTGCTGCATATTTACTCTTTTTATTTGTGTTCTTGAGAGATCTATCTCTCCTATCTACCACTACCTAATCTATCTTATTACCGTAGAGAGATTGACAACCTCTCTTTCGCTTCGGGTTGCAAGTATTTTTTGTTTGTGTGCAGGTGCTGCTTATTTGGTGGCGGTGATCCTCCTACTGGTTCGATAACCTTGGTTTCATAACTGAGGGAAATACTTACCGTCGTTGTGCTGCATCATCCCTTCCTCTTTGGGGAAATACCGACGCAGTCTCAAGCCACGTCAAAGGAATTTCTGGCGCCATTGCCGGGGAGGAAGCGGTCTCTTCTACGTGCTTATCGTAGGCGCCGAGGGGGCTCCACCATCATCTACCAGGTTCCTAATCACAAATCTCATCTCTTTGCAATTACATTATTTGCCATTTGCCTCTCGTTTTCCTCTCCCCCACTTCACCAATTTGCCGTTTTATTCGCCCTCTTTTTCGCTTGCCCTTTTTCTTGCCGGATCTCTCCTTGATTGCAATCTTGTTTCCGTAGTCATGATGACTCAAGAGAACACTAAGTTGTGTGATCTTTCCAATACTAATAACAATGATTTTATTAGTACGCCTATTGCTCCTCCCGCCACTAGTGCGGAGTCTTGTGATATTAATGTCGCTTTGTTGAATCTTGTCATGAAAGATCAATTTGCCGGTAATCCTAATGAGGATGCCGCGTCCCATCTAAACACGTTCATAGAATTGTGTGATATACAAAAGTAAAAAGATGTGGACAATGATATTGTTAAGTTGAAACTATTTTCTTTTTCCTTGCGAGATCGTGCTATATTTGGTTTTCCTCTTTGCCTCGCAATAGTATCAATTCTTGGAATAAGTGCAAGGATGCTTTTATCACTAAGTATTTTCCGCCCGCGAAAATTATTTCCCTTAGGACGCAAATCATGAATTTTAAGCAACTTGAGCATGAACATGTTGCACAATCTTGGAAAAGAATGAAGTTGATGCTAAGAAATTGTCCTACTCATGGTTTAAATCTTTGGATGATCATACAAATTTTTTATGCGGGATTGAATTTTGTCTCTAGAAATCTTTTAGATTCCGCCGCGGGTGGTACTTTTATGGAGATTACTTTGGGTGAAGCTACTAAATTGCTAGATAATATCATGGCTAATTATTCTCAATGGCATACCGAAAGAGCACCTACTAGTAAAAAAGTTAATTCGGTAGAGGAAATTACACTTTGAGTGATAAAGTTGATGCTTTTATGAAATTGGTTGCTAGCAAAAATGCTCCTATTGATCTTAATGATGTGACTTTGTCTACCTTGATTGAGCAGAATAGTGATTCCGTAGATGTGAATTTTGTCTCTCGAAACAACTTCAATAACAATGCTTATAGAGGTAATTTTAATCCTAGGCCTTTTCCTGGAAATTCCTCTAATAATTATGGTAATTCCTCTTACAATAATAATAGGAACACCTCTGATCTTTAGAGTAATATTAAAGAATTTATCAATGCGCAAAAGGCTTTCAATACTACGATAGAGGAAAAATTGAATAAGATTGATGATATGTCTAGAAGTATTGATATAATTTCTCATGATGTTGAAAATCTCAAGTTGAAAGCTTTTGTTCCTAAGATTGATGAATCTATTAAAGCTTTATATGTCTCTATGGATGAAAGTAAGAAAAGAACCGCTATGCTTAGAGCTAAAAGAGAAATCTTAGAAAAATCGTTTTCTAGTGATTGCCTTCATAAGAAAGATGAAGATCTTAAAGTGATTGGTGTTTCTTCTATTGATTCCTTGTTTAGTAATATTAAAATTGATAATTAAGGGACTGAAGTAGAGTCAACTTTAGCTAGAAGGCGTCCCAATAATTTGGAGGGTGAAAATCTTGATGAAAATTTTGTTAAAAGTGGGTTTGAAGAGGTCAAAACTTTAACTAGTGATGTGCCCACTATCTTGGATTGCAAAGACTTTAATTATGATAGTTGCTCTTTTATTGAGTGTATTTCTTTGTTGCAATCCATGTTGAATTCACCCCATGCTTATGAGCAAAATAAAGCTTTTACTAAACATATCGTTGATGCCATGATGAAATCTTTTGAAGAAAAGTTGGAATTGGAGATTTCTATTCCTAGATTACATGATCTGTGGGAACCTACCATTAAGGTCAAGATTAAAAATTATGAATGCTTTGCTTTGTGTGATTTGGGTGCTAGTGTTTCCACGATTCTGAAATCTCTATGTGATGTGCTTGGTCTTACCAATATTGAAGAATGTTCTCTTAATTTGCACTTGGCGGATTCTACTATTAAAAAGCCTTTGGGAAGAATTAATGATGTTCTTATTCTTTGAAATAGGAACTATGTGCCTATTGATTTTATTGTGCTTGATATTGAGTGCAATCCGTCTTGTCCCATTATACTTGGTAGACCGTTTTTACGCACTATAGGTGCCGTGATTGATATGAAAGAAGGCAATATTCGTTTTCAATTTCCCTTGAGAAAGGGTATGGAACACTTCCCTAGAAAAGAATTAATCCACCATATGAATCAATCATGAGGGCATCCTATGGATCCAAAACCAAAGATGACAATACTTGAATCTATCCATTATGCCTAGCTAGGGGCGTAAAACGATAGCGCTTGTTGGGAGGCAACCCAATGAATAAATAAATTTTTGCTTTTTTCCTTTATGTTTTTGTGTGTTTACAAAATTATGCCTCTGTTATTATTGTGTTTTTATGGTTTATTTAGTGTTTGTGCCAAGTAAAGCCTTTAGGATGATTCATAGGATGAGTAGAAGCGATGCTGAATCTGAAACAGAAACTTTGCGTCCAGTATATGAATTTTCATTTTTTACTGGAACGTTATCTTGAGCTGAAATTTTAACACAGTGTTGTTATACACATTCCTTACGTTGTCCTAATTTTTCAGAATTTTTAGAGTTACATAAGTATGGGTAGAGTACAGATTACTACAGACTGTTCTGTTTAATACAGATTCTGTTTTCTTTGCATTGTGTGCTTGTTTTGATGAATCTATGTGTTATATTGAAGGGTATGAACCATGGTAAAGTTAAAATACAGTAGGTATAATGCAATAATAAAATATGAATGGGTTTTCAACAGTACCTAAAGTAGTGATTTGCTTTCTTATACTAACAGATCTCACGAAGATTTTGTTGAGTTTTGTGTGATTGAAGTTTTCAAGTTTTGGGTGAGATCACGATGGATGAAGGAATAAGGAGTGACAAAAGCCTAATCTTGGGGATTCTACCGCACCCCCAAGACATATCCAAAGAGAAACAAGCAACTAAGCTTGGGGATGCCCCCGAGTGGCATCCCCTCTTTCTTCTAACGACCATCGATATTTTACTTGGAGCTATATTTTTATTCGTCACATGTCATGAGTTTTGCTTGGAGCGTCTTGTATCTTTGCTTGCTTTGTTTGTTAGTTTTTCCTTTGTATCCTTGCTAGACACACCTGTTTTATAAATCCAAAACCATGCTATAATTTTTTAGAATTGCTCTATGTGCTTCACTTAAACTTTTTTGAGCTATAGAATTGCTCTAGTGCTTCACTTATATCTTTTTGAGCACGGTGTGCTTGGAAATATTTTGTAGAAATACTCTCATGCTTCACTTAGATTAATTTGAGAGTTAGTAAATTTTGAAGAAATCCTCTCATGCTTCACTTATACCTTTTTGAGAGATGAAATCTTTATGCTCATGTGCTTCACTTAAATTTGTTTGAGCTTGCCAAAAAGCAATGGCAATATATGAAACTAGTCCCAAAGTGATAGATATCCAAGGAGGGTATAATAAAAACTATCATGAACATCATTGGACAAATTAAACTTGATTCCTTGTAATAGTTTTAAAACATGATGATAGTAATATGTGAGTCATGTTAGTGAGTAATTATGCTTAGTAGGAATATTGGTGTTAAGGTTTGTGATTCCCTATGCATGCACGAAAGTCAATAGTTATGCAATGAAGTTACATCCTACTTGTGGTGCATTATTCAGTGTTAGTTATGTTCAATGCTCACTTATGTGAATTTTCGTTTCTTGGTTTGGTTGCTTCCCAATCTATTTGCTAGCCTCCATTTGTACTAAGTAGAAATACTACTTGTGCATCCAAAATCCTTAAATCAAGTTTTGCCTTACGAGTCCACCATACCTACCTATATGCGGTATTTCCATGCCGTTCCAAGCAAATTTGTATGTGCCATCTCTAAATTTTCAAAATAAATTTTCTCTTTTGTGTGCCCGTACCGCTCATGAAACGGTGGGGAGTGTCCAATACTTTTCCATGCTAGATGTGTTATTCTCAAGATGAGTGTTTATTCACTTATCATTGCATGAGAGTGCGGCGGTAATAGGGATGCCCATTCCCGAAATGAAAAAGAAAAAATATTTATTTTATGTTGTCAAATAATAAATTCCTTGGAAAGTGTTGGTATGGAAGGCAACCGTGCATACGGCCCGTCATGGAAAGCGAAAGTTTGGTGGAAAAAGGAATAAACTTTATTTTCTGTTTGGGAACCGCCTATGATATATCTAGCATGGAAAGTATTGTGAGCCACTTTGTCGTTTTCGTTGACAGGAAAAGAATGCCACCCAAAATATTTTCTCTATCTCAATTTAAACCTTGAGCTCTGGCACCTCTACAAATCCCTACTTCCCTCTACGAAGGGCCTATCTATTTACTTTATGCAATTTTTATTTTTGCTTTGAGTCTCCATCTTCTCTTATAAGCACCAACTAGGGGGCACTATGATCGTACTTGAGCATTGGGCATAGCTAATATTTGAGTGTGTTTCATGAATGGATCAATGATTGAGCATGATGGGCTAGGGATAACTTTCTTTAGTGTTGATATTTTGAAAGACATGGTTGCTTGTTGACATGCTTGAGTATTGAAGTCATTATGTTAAAACTAGACTGTTGCTTTGAATCATCATAAGTCCAAATGTCCATGCTACACAAAAGAAAAGAATGTGATGAACATGTTAGGCAGCATTCCACATCAAAAATTCTGTTTTTATCATTTACCTACTCGAGGACGAGTAGGAATTAAGCTTGGGGATGCTGATACGTCTCCAACGTATCTATAATTTTTGCTTGTTCCATGCTGTTATATTATCATTCTTGGATGTTTTGCAATCATTTTATAACAACTTTATATCATTTTTTGGGACTAACCTATTCACATAGTGCCAAAGTGCCAGTTGCTGTTTTTGCTTGTTTTTTACTTTGCAGAAAATCAATACCAAACGGAGTCTAATCGCGATGAAACTTTTTGGAGATTTTTTCTGGACCAGAAGACACCCAGTGGGCCAAACAACTGGCGGAGAGGTGGGCTGTGGAGAGCACAATCCACCAGGGCGCGCCAGGGGGGCCCCGGCGCGCCCTGATGGGTTGTGCCCTCCTCGGCCCCCTTCCTCACCACCTCTGATGCCTATAAATTCCCAAATATTCCAAAAACCCTAGGGGAGTCGACGAAACACAATTCCAGCCGCCGCAAGTTTCAGAACCGCGAGATCCAATCTAAACACCATCACGGAGGGGTTCATCTTCCTCATAGGTGCCTCTCCGATGATGCGTGAGTAGTCCACCATAGACCTACGGGTCCGTAGGCAGTAGCTAGATGGCTTCTTCTCTCTCTCTTTTGATTCTCAATACAATGGTCTCTTGGAGATCTATTTGATGTAAACTTTTGCGGTGTGTTTGTTGGGATCCGATGAATTTTGAGTTCATGATCAGTTTCTATCCATGAATATTATTTGAGTCTTCTTTGATCTCTTATATGCATGATTACTTATAGCCTCGTATTTCTTCTCCGAATCTTTGGTTTAGTTAGGCCGACTAGATCGATTTTTCTTACCATGGGAAGAGATGCTTTGTGATGGGTTCGATCTTGCGGTGTTCTTTCCCAGTGACAGAAGGGGCAGCAAGACACGCATGTATCGTTTCTATTAAGCATAACAAGATGGGGTCTATTCCTACATGAATAGATCTTGTCCACATCATGTCATCGTTCTTATTGCATTACTCCGTTTTTCCATGAACTTAATACACTAGATGCATGCTGGATAGCGGTCGATGTGTGGAGTAATAGAGGTAGATGCAGGCAGGAGTTGGTCTATCTATCTTGGACGTGATGCCTATATAATGATCATCGCCTTGGATATCATCATGACTATTCGATTTTCTATCAATGCAAAATTCCTTATGCAAAGGGCTAGAGTGTATGAAACTCTGAATGAATTATGAAAGTAAATACAGAGGTAATGTATTATTATCAATATTCATAACATACATCTTATTCATAATGAAAGTATGGCCCTTATGTTATTCATAACACCGAACATTAGAAGTTCTCTTATGAATAACCTTCTTGCAAGATACTTTATGCAATGGGCTATGCTTCCATACAGGATGGGATGTATGCTATGAATATTGATGGTAATATGATACATCCATAACACTGACGCTAAATGTCACAAGACTAAAAGAATACCACACAAGTGTGGCACTGCATTTGGTCACATTGGAGAAACCCGCATGGAAAATTCCATTATGATGGATTTTGAAGTCGTTTGATTTTGAATCATCTGACACTTGCAACTTTCCTCTGAAAAGTGAAGTGACGGAAATACCGTTCACAAGCCATAAGGAACGAGCATAGAACATATTGGTGATCATACATTATGATGTGTGTAGTCCAATAAATGTTATTGCAAGTAGTGGATTTATCTATCTTCAGAAATGACTCAAGTAGATATATGGATATTTACTTGATAAGACGTGAGTCTGGATATTTTGAAATCATTCGAAAGGTTTTCAAAATGAAGAAGAAAATATTGTAACAAGAAAATTATGTTTCTACAATTCGATTGCAGAAAGGAATATTTGAGTTACAAGTTTAGCGAATGTCTGATGAGTTGTGAAAGGGGTTTCATAACTTGCACCTCCCGGAACACCACTGCAAGTGGAGAGTCCGTGTAGATGTAATCGAACCATTTATGACATGGTAAGATGAAAGATGACATAAATAGATTTGCCATTATCCCTTTTAAAGTAATGCTTTAGGGACTGCGGCTTTTACACTGAAAAGAGCTCCATCGGGTCTGTTGAAATAACGCCATGGTATGGTACGCCCAACCATGTTATATCTTTTCCTAACATTTGGAATATGGGGCTTGTGTAAAAGGTTACAAACCAATTCCAAATCAGACAAGTGCTACTTTGTAGGTTATCCCAAGTCATTGGGTATTTCCCCACCACTATACCGAGGCAAACGGTTTTGCCACAAAACAGTATGCTTTTAAAGAGAATAGTTCTTACAAAAGGTGAGTGGGAGGACAGTGCAACTCGACGAGATAACCAGTATCTTCGTCATCAGATCAAAGGAAAGAAACCTTGGAAGTGATTCCGGAGTTTCCTACTGCGACTGATACGGAAGTCTCTACAATAAAATGTATGGACTTCGGTCGAACTTGCAGCTGAACCACGTAGGCAAAGCTCGTGCAAACCTATCAGGTGAGCAAACGAGATATTGTTGTTAGACAACAGTATACCTACAATACACAAGGAAGCGTTGATGGGCCCTGACTCCGGAATTGGCTAAATGCCAATACAATCCGAGCTAGTTTCCATATAAGTGATTCGAGATTAAAATCTTGATACACCTTTGGAAAGACTTAGAGTCTAACGAATATTTATGAAACTCAAAACTGATACGGAAAAAAATGTTTAATCCATAAAGCTCGACTTGTTGTAATAACAAGTTGAAGGAGTTGACTACAATGAGATTGTCTCACCGTAGCGATGCTTGAACTCGGTTCGGGTTGAACTAGCAATTAATACATATTTCAATCATGAGATATGAAACATGGATGACAAAAGGATTTCCATCTCATGGAAATGAAACCTAGGACTTGTATGTGATACAGTCCAAAGTAGTTTGTCGATCCAGAGGATGCTAGTAAGTATGCAAACTTTAGAGTTCCAGCGATGGACAGAAGAGAGCAAAGTGGAGTTGGAATCTTCGTTTTTGATGAAATGGTCAAAAGAGTTTGACTTCATCAAATGGGTATCAAAGATGCTTGTGATTCAAGAAAGTAAGTGGGAGCATAATAATATTTCTGAAAACCGTGTGTACTTGACACATTGTTAATTGGAAATAAATTTCTTGACACGAATTAGGACTTCATTTGAAAATAGTTTTTCGATGAAGTGCTTAGGCTAAATAATTTTTTGATGATCTATGGAGATAGATTTACCTAATGGGGCTAAGCAATGAATACATATTGACAAGATGCTAAAACCTTTTAGCATTTAAAACGCCAAGGAGTGATTCTTGCCGAAGTCACATGGAAAGAGTTTTTGCGAGACTCGGTGTCCCAAAACACTGATGAGTAAAATACATGATGGAGATTCCACACACTCTTGTGTTTGGATTAATCATGTATTCCATGGTATGTAAAAACAACCAGATATGTCCAATACTCCAAAGTTGTTGCGAGTATAGATACCATAGTGATCAAAGTACTGATCATGGGACAACAGTGAAAGATGTCATTGAGTACTAGAGCAGTACTGATGACATGTTTTCTCGCAAGCGGAGATCATCAAGAGTTCGTTGTAAAAGGTTACATCGATACAGTCTTCATCAATGCTCCATGCGATTTTCGATTTAAGTTAAGGGTTTTTTGTGTAATACACAACCTGGTGGCATGGTAGTTGGAAATTGTTCCAAACAAGATACTGTGGCGAATTCTATAACAAAGGCTAAGTATGTTGACGCTTTAGAAGCGACAAAGAAGATGTTGAATCATATAGTTCATTCATGAACTTAGTATGGTTCCAAGATGGCTTTGGTCTATGGGACACTATTGCAGATAGTTGCTCCATAGCTCAGTCTGAGGAATCAGGTTTCGACCAATGATTCACACATATGCAAAGCCAAGTCCACACAAAATATGAATTTTGTGAAAGCGTGAAAACACGAGGATATGCAAAGTTACACACGGAGCTGAAGTCGTCAGATCCGTTGGACATCAGGCTATACCACATGCGAAGCATATTTTACACCAGTATGCCTTAGGTGTAAAGTGCATTAGCATTGACTAGATTATTGACTCTAGTGCAAGTGGGAGTCTGTAGGAGATATGCCCTAGAGGCAATAATAAATGTTATTGATTATCTCCCTGTTCATAATTAGGTTTATGTTCCATGCTATAACTGCTATGGTTCTCGAGTCTACAATAACCACGAGGCTCGGAGGAAGACTCATATGCACGTGTGGAATAATAAACGGTAAAATGTATTCCTAGTCTGGCCTCTAAGAATGGCTCAAGTATTGCATGATGATCCTGTTTTCCTGATCATGGGCATGGCTATGCCGACAATTTTGAGGGCACAATGTTAGAAGAACATTTGTGTTGAATCGACCCGAATTGATGTTATACTATGAGATTCATTCGTCATAAGTTAATGGTTTATAACACAGAGATGGTTAACGTTTGCATAATTCCTTAGACCATGAGAGTATCGAGTTTCTTCATGCTTGCTTCATGAACTTTGGGGTTTGTTAAACGTCATCCGTAAATGGATGGCTATTACGGCGGCTTATGGGTTCATGGAAAAGTGTGTCAAGTAACTTGATAGCTCGAGATTGGGATTTGCTCCTCCGACGATTGAGAGATATCTCTGGGCCCTCTCGGTGTTACGGTATCCATCATCGTCTGGCCAGACACAGGGTGATTTGATCACAGGGATGCCAGAACACGGGAACAGGAAAAGAGAACAATACCGGTAACGAGGTAACTGGCATAGTGGACAAGTTGTTGATCCATGGGGATGCCTACATTTCTCACCTCGGGTATTCGCAACATATCGCGAAGCAACAGGAATAGCACACGGCAACTGGAGGTTCACTCGAATATTCATTCGTGTGGGTATAGGGATCAATATGGGTGTCCACGGCTCCGATGTTGATCATTGATCGGAAGGGGTTCCGGGTCATGTCTATGCTTCACCGAACCTATAGGGTCACACGCTTAAGGGTCATCTATCTGCTGAATACTAGACAGGGAGTCTGAGAGAAAATCACCGAAAAAGTTTTCGGACACCGGAAAAGTTTCGGACAGCGGAAAAGTTCCGCAGAGAGAACACCGGAACAGTTTCGGTAAAACTGAAAAGTTGTTTTCAGGGGATAACATAAAGTCAAATTGGTTTTGGCACATGCCTGATAATTCTTGGAGGGTGCCAGAATCATTCTGGAAACTTTCTGGAATTTTCCGGGATGAAAACCGGAAATGCTCCGGAGCAGCCGAAACCGCTTTAGATGCTTTTCGCAGATAAAAATCACTAAACCGGAATTGTTCCGGATCGCATTGAAAATTATTTTAGTGGGTACTGGAAATGTTCTAAGCCCACATAAATATTTTCAGTTCGACCGGACGCTGAAAAATGTCGTCATGAATACTGAAAGTGCTTTTTGGTTGCTTCTTGGAGAAGCTACCTTGAGGGCATTTTGGTAATTTTCATAGTGGATGGAAATATCTGAAAATATCTGAAAATATCTGGATAACACTATTTATGAATAGTGGAAACACAATTCATGAATAGTAGAATCACTATTATGAATAGTGAAAATATCTGAGGGCATTTTGGTACTTTTACCATTGTCTCTCACCCTATAAATAGAGGTGGAGAGAGCTCTCCAAAATCAGCTCATCCTTGCTCTCATACACATGCCATAGACTTGTCTGGCTTCTCTCTCCCTCCCAGCGAAATAGTTTCGTAGAGCCGAAAGGCTGTCTGGGTTCCGGCAGGAACTAGTTCTGGACGGCGAAGCCCTGCCGGATAGTTGAGACCGTATGTGTGCAACTCTGTAGAGAGATCGTAGTTTCGGTCTTAGTTCTAGAGTGCCTCCCGAAGGGCTGTCCAAGTGATAGTCTTAGTTTCGAGGGTCCTCCCGAAGGGCTATCCGAGTGACCGTTCGAGTTTCGAAGGTCCTCCCGAAGGGCTGTCCGCGACACCGTCCGAGGGACTGTCCGACCGCCTCCCGGAGGGCTGTCCGGGGGCGGATGAGGGTATACATCCTCGCGGTTGGGAGGTTGTAAATCCTAGCTGCGAGGATCTGCACCACCGATCATCATCGACTCTACTTCCGCTGCGCTACGAGTCGGTAACGAAACAGATCAAACCTTGTATGCAGTCTCCATAGTGATCCTGGGCTGGTACGTAGGTCGGAAATTTTTTGTTTTCTGCTGCGTTACCCTACAGTGTAGGAGATATGCCCTAGAGGCAATAATATATGTTATTGATTATCTCCCTGTTCATAATTAGGTTTATGTTCCATGCTATAACTGCTATGGTTCTCGAGTCTACAATAACCACGAGGCTCGGAGGAAGACTCATATGCACGTGTGGAATAATAAACGGTAAAATGTATTCCTAGTCTGGCCTCTAAGACTGGCTCAAGTATTGCATGATGATCCTGTTTTCCTGATCATGGGCATGGCTATGCCGGCAATTTTGAGGGCACAATGTTAGAAGAACATTTGTGTTGAATCGACCCGAATTGATGTTATGCTATGAGATTCATTCGTCATAAGTTAATGGTTAATAACACAGAGATGGTTAACGCTTGCATAATTCCTTAGACCATGAGAGTATCGAGTTACTTCATGCTTGCTTCATGAACTTTGGGGTTTGTTAAACGTCATCCGTAAATGGGTGGCTATTACGGCGGCTTACGGGTTCATGGAAAAGTATGTCAAGTAACTTGATAGCTCAAGATTGGGATTTGCTCCTCCGACGATGGAGAGATATCTCTGGGCCCTCTCGGTGTTACGGTATCCATCATCGTCTGGCCAGACACTTTGTGATTTGATCACGGGGATGCCGGAACACGGGAACGAGAAAAGAGAACAATACCGGTAACGAGGTAACTGGCATAGTGGACAAGTTGTTGATCCGCGGGGATGCCAACATGTCTCACCTCGGGTATTTGTAACATATCGCAAAGCAACAGGAATAGCACACGGCAACTGGAGGTTCACTCGTATATTTCATTCGTGTGGGTATAGGGGTCAATATGGGTGTCCACGGCTCCGATGTTGATCATTGATCGGAAAGGGTTCCGGTCATGTCTATACTTCACCGAACCTATAGGGTCACACGCTTAAGGGTCATCTATCTGCTGAATACTAGACGGGGAGTCTGAGAGAAAATCACCGAAAAAGTTTTCGGACACCGGAAAAGTTTCGGACAGCGGAAAAGTTCCGCAGAGAGAACACCGGAACAGTTTCGGTAAAACTAAAAAGTTGTTTCAGGGGATACCATAAAGTCAAATTGGTTTTGGCATATGCCTGATAATTCTTGGAGGGTGCCAGAATCATTCTGGAAACTTTCTGGAATTTTCCGGGATGAAAACCGGAAATGTTCCGGAGCTGCCGAAACCGCTTCAGATGCTTTTCGCAGATGAAAATCACTAAACCGGAATTGTTCCGGATCGCGTTGAAAATTATTTTTGTGGGTACTGGAAATGTTCTAAGCCCACATAAATATTTTCAGTTCGACCGGACGCTGAAAAATGTGTTCGTGAATAGTGAAAAGCACTTCTTGGGCTGATTTGCAAATGGGGTTTTTCTTCTAGAAGAAAACCACTTTTGGTGTGTGAAAGGGAGGTGGAGCTCCCCAAGGGGGCTGCAAATTTCGGCCATGGCTTGGGGGGGCCCTCCTTGAGGTGTCCTTCCACCTCATGGTGGATATCTTCTACACACCCTTATGTGGCATGTGGAGGAAAGATCCTAGGAAGGTCCTTTTGGTCTTTCCTCTACCCCTTGCTCCTCCTATAAATAGAGGTGGAGATTGCTCTCCAAAATCAGATCATGCTTGCTCTCTTACACATGCCATAGACTTGTCTGGCTTCTCTCTCCCTCCCAGCGAAATAGTTTCGTAGGGCCGAAAGGCTGTCTAGTTTCCAGCAGGAACTAGTTCTGGACGGCGAAGCCCTGCCGGATAGATGACACCGTATGTGTGCAACTCTGTAGAGAGATCGTAGTTTCGGTCTTAGTTCGAGAGTGCCTCCCGTAGGGCTGTCCAAGTGATCGTCTTACTTTCGAGGGTCCTCCCGAAGGGCTGTCCGAGTGACCGTCCGAGTTTCGAAGGTCCTCCCGAAGGGCTGTCCGCGACACCGTCCGAGGGACTGTCCGACCGCCTCCCGGAGGGCTGTCCGAGGGGCAGATGTGGGAGTACATCCTCGCGGTTGGGAGGTTGTAAAATCCTAGCTGCGGGGATCTGCACCGCCGATCGTTATCGACTCTACTTCCGCTGCGCTACGAGTCGGTAACGAAACAGATCAAACCTTGTATGCAGTCTCCATAGTGATCCTGGGCTGGTACGTAGGTCGGAAATTTTTTGTTTTCTGCTGCATTACCCTACATGCCCAACAGTAATTTGTTCACCCATCGCGCGCTATACTCGTGAGAGAAGCCACTAGTGAACCCTACGGCCCCCGGGTCTACTTTTCCATCATATTGCTTTCCGATCTACGTTTTTTTGCAATCTTTGTTTTCAGATCTACAAAACCAAAAACCCCAAAATATATTGCTGCATATTTACTCTTTTTATTTGTGTTCTTGAGACATCTATCTCTCCTATCTACCACTACCTAATCTATCGTATTACCGTAGAGAGATTGACAACCTCCCTTTCGCGTCGGGTTGCAAGTACTTGTTGTTTGTGTGCAGGTGCTGCTTATTGGGTGGCGGTGATCCTCCTACTGGTTCGATAACCTTAGTTTCATAACTGAGGGAAATACTTACCGTCGTTGTGATGCATCATCCCTTCCTCTTTGGGGAAATACCGACGCAGTCTCAAGCCACGTCAAGCAGCACCTCGCCGTTGAGGCCACGGTCGACGCCTCACGCGCGGACGCCGCCATGCGGCTGGCTGCTTTAAACAATAGCTCGTTTTGTTTTCTCGAGGGCTCCGCTGGTGCCTTCGACGATGACTACGAGTTGTTTTCTCAGCATGCCCATGCTTTCCTCAACTCTAGAGCCGGCAAGTTGGTGCCCGGACAGGCTGAGGCCACTCACCACTACGAGGAGGGCACCCACGATGCGGAGGCCTCGCCCTCGTCCAAGCCCATCGTTATCGATATCTCCAACGATGAGGAATAGCTTGTTTTTTTAGCTTAATTACTAATGACCTATGTTTAGCTAGCTACGCCTGTTAAGCATGTTTGCTTTACCTGTTGCATGTGCTGCTCCTGCCTTTCCTTATGAAATTCTCATGAAATATGCAATGTAATGCTACTATGCAATCTGACCTTCTAGTATGTTCTATTGTGCAATGTGATGCTCAGTTAACTATTTGGTTCATTTGTTTTGGTGATCATCTGCAATGTGATGTTCGATTGTTGTTGGTACAATTTTGTATTGTTATGCATGTGAAACATACAATTGCTATATTTCATAGTTCTTTGCACGATTAGCTTTTCCATGTGGCTTAATATGTTGGATCTGCAATGCGTTTATTTTTCATTAATATATTTTGCTGATAGCGCGTCAAATCTCACTTATAACCTGATCAATATCTATCTTAAATATGTTACAGGGGGGACAATGGGAGACATTGAAGTTTACCATCGAGGTTTGCGCTTTCATGATCATTTGGCTAATAGCACATTATTGTGCAATTGCAGGAACCATTATAATATTTAGGTTTCTAATAATTTGGTCTTGCGCATGTAGGTCCTACTGTAAGAGGGTTAGACCCACCGTTCGACCCATTTTGCATGTGGGGAAATGAAGTGTTCATGAATATCAGTCAAATAAAGAAACTCAGAAAGATTGTTAAGATAAAGAAACTAGCGACGAAAAACAACAAGTTGTTTGTCTGCACAATGAAGAAGACATCAGTCAACTATAGGATGATACTATCTCTTTTACCTTGTCTTTTTTTCCTTTGCGACATTTCAATTTTCAAAACGAAACTTATGCATATCTTTGTTTCCAGTCCTTTCCAAAGCAGTTCATCGATGGGTATGTCTCAAACCACCTGTATGGTCAAGAGGCGATGAAGGTATTCATACAGCACCCACGGTATAATCTTGAAGTCTTTCTCAAGAGGATGAAGGATGGGCGGGCAACCATCCACATGCACTGGCATAAAGTTGCAAGGAACTTCGACATCAGTGAAGGCTCAATATTTGCCTTTGATACGTCTCCAACGTATCTATAATTTATGAAGTATTCATGCCATGTTTGCAATAATTTTATATGATTTTGGTATGATTTGATTAGAACTAACCCGGACTGACGCTGTTTTCAGCAGAACTACCGTGGTGTTGTTTTTGTGCAGAAATAAAAGTTCTCGGAATGGGCTGAAAATTTACGGAGAATATTTTTGGAAAATATAAAAAATACTGGAGCAAAAAGTTGGGCCAAGAAGTGACCGAGGAGGCCACAAGCCTGGGGGGCGCCCCCCCCTAGGGCGCGCCCCCATGGCTTGTGGGCCCCTCGAGCACTCCCCTGACGTGATTTCGACGCCAACCTCTCCTATAAATCCAGAAAACTCTGGAAAGAAACCTAGATCGGAAGTTCCGCCGCCGCAAGTCTCCAGAGCCACGAAAGATCAATCTTGGCCCTCTCCGGCACCCCGCCGGAGGGGGTCACCTTCATCGGAGACCATGGAGGAGGTGGACGGAGGGGCCATCATCGCCATGGAGGCCAAGGACCAGAGGGAGAACCTCTCCCCACTCAGGGGGGAGGCCATGGAGTAGGAAGCACAAGGGGGAGACCCTCTCCCCCTCTCTCCCGGTGGTGCCGGAGTGCCACCGAGGGAACCATCGCCGCGGTGATCGTCTTCATCAACATCACCTTCTTCATCACCATCCTCATCTCTTTTGATCGATTCACTCTCCCGCATCCCGCTGTAATCCCCTACTTGAACATGGTGCTTTATGCCACATATTATGATCCAATGATGTGTTGCCATCCTATGATGTTTTGAGTAGATTACTTTTGTCCTTTGGGTTGATTGATGATCTAGATTGGTTTGAGTTGTGTGTTTTACTTTGGTGCTGTCCTATGGTGCCTTCCGTGCCGCGCACACGTGAAGGATTCCTGCTGTAGGGTGTTGCAATACGTTCATGATTCGCTTATAGTGGGTTGCTTGAGTGACAGAAGCATAAACCCGAGTAGGTGGGTTGTTGCGTATGGGATAAAGAGGACTTGATGCTTTAAGGCTATGGTTGGGTTTTACCTTAATGATCTTTAGTAGTTGCGGATGCTTGCTAGAGTTCCAATCATAAGTGCATATGATCCAAGTAGAGAAAGTATGTTAACTTATGCCTCTCCCTCACATAAAATTGCAATAATGATTACCGATCTTGTTAACAATTGCCTAGGATAATTCCGCACACCGACCCATCATTATTCCACACTCGTTGTTTGTGATATATTGTAATATATTCTAACTTTATGATAACAACACCTATTTTTATATTTTAGTTCTCCGATATCATGCAAAGCTATCCTCTTCATACCCACAACGCAGTTTTATTTCTCGTTTCTAGTTGGAAGCAAACGTTCGGTATACGTAGAGTCGTATCAGTGGCAGATAGGACTTGAGAGAATATTGATCTTACCTTTAGCTCCTTGTGGGTTCGACACTCCATACTTATCACTTCCACCTTTGGAAATTTCTACGATGATTCCTTGCACTTGGGGATTATCAGCCTTTCGCTTCAACAGTTTTCTAGACGAGATTCATCTGTCTATTTACCATATATGATGCTACTTTCCAAAGGTCTTGGATGTTGCATGTGAAACTTGGTCCTGTCGTGTAATTGGGTAGCTAGGTAGTACTCCCTCCGTTCCTTTATACAAGGTGTATTTGTTTTTTGATAAATTTCCATAATGTAAGGTGCATTTCTTTTAGTTCCTCATAATTCCCTTGTTAGCCCTCCGAAAAAATGGAAAGTATCTCTTTTCTGATTGTCTGTATCTCTCCTTATAGCAAAAGAAGGAAACTATCTCTTTGTCAATCGCATGTATCTCAGACTTTTCTGGACTAATTGACTCAATTTACACTAACCAACAAATTTTTCAAGGGTAATTTAGTCTTAACATGTCTATAATTATGTGCCTTGGTCACCGTGTCGGAAACAATACACCTTACATAAAGGAACGGAGGGAGTATATGCCTATATGATGTTGTACTGTGATGTATTTCAATTATGAAATCCCGGTTGCCGTAATATGAAATGAAATATATTGTGTGCTTGATATGAAGTGTCAATTTGATTACTAGCTGGATTATAAATAATAGAGCAATTAGCCTGATTATTGGGGTTTCCTATTGCAGACGGTAGAACACCGTGAGCGATGACCTCAACAAACCCACACAGTTTCTGGAAAGTTGGCGTGTTGGATCAGTGAACAATCACACACGACTTTCGGGTGACAACTATGTGCGTTAGGACACCCATTCACAAACGTTTTCACATAAAATGTGTGTGTGATGGACAGCCCTATGCCAAACAGTTTCTTCTAGGCACCGTGTGTGATGGCCACCCCTAACACAGACGATGTTATGCAGAAAATTGTGTGTGAGGTACAATACGAACGGAAACTTACATTTGGGATTCACCGTGTGGGATGCTAAGCACATCTCACACGACTTCCCCAATATATTTGTTTGTGATGGCCCTTCCAATCGACACGGTATATTTTTGCCCATCATGTGTGACCGGGCGCAGGCATTGCCGACGGGTTTTCTGTGTCGTGTGGGATAGGCCCCCCTATCGCCCACACATGCAAGGCTATGGTTTAAGACTTCATCGCGGAAAGGGGTTAAAAATCATTTGTATAGCAGGCGCCTGCACTAGTGCCAGGTTCAGGGTGATGGATTTGATTGTGGAAACGTTAAGTTCTCTAATTGCCCAATAAGACTTATGTTCTAACTCAAGAGGTAAATGACATGAATTTCCATAAACCATTTTATATGGGGACATACCCATAGGATTTTTATAAGCAGTTCTGTATGCCCACAATGCATCATCTAGTTTCTTAGACCAATTCTTCCTAGATCTATTAACGGTCTGTCGCAAAACTAATTTTATTTTTCTATTGCTCAATTCAACTTCAACACTAGATTGAGGATGATAAGGTGATGCAATTCTATGGTTTACATCATATTCAGCTAAAGTCTTATGAAATACACCATGAATAAAATGTGAACCACCACTCATTAAATATCTAGAGACTCCATACCTCGGAAAGATAGCTTCTTTAAGCATTTTAATAGATGTACGATGATCAGCACTACTGGTTGGAATAGCTTCTACCCATTTAGTAACATAATCAACAACAACAAAAATACGAGTGTATCCGTTGGAGGAAGGAAAAGGTCCCATATAATCAAAAACCCAAACTTCAAATGGTTCAATAACAAGTGAATAATATATAGGCATTTCCTCACGTCCACCAACATTACCGATTCTTTAACATTCATCTCAAGAAAGGACAAACTTATGTGCATCTTTGAAGAGAGTAGGCCATTAAAAATCGGATTGTAATACCTTATGTGCAGTTCTATCTCCCACGTGGTGTCCTCCATATGCCACAGAATGACGCTTCCTTAAGATTTGTTCCTGCTCATGCTCAGGTACACAACGCCTAATAATACCATATACTCCTTCTTTATATAAATGTGGGTCATCCCAAAAGTAACGTCTTAAATCAAAGAAGAACTTCTTTTTTTTTTTGATAAGTGTAACTAGGTGGTATATATTTAGCAACAATGAAATTAGCGTAGTCCACATACCAAGGATTATTGCGAGAATTAGAAGCATTTATAACATCTAATTGCTCATCTGGAAAACTATCATTAATAGGCACTGGGTCATCAAAGGACATTTTCCATTCTAGACAAACTATCTGCTACAGGGTTTTCAGCTCCTTTCCTATCGACAATATGCAAATCAAATTCTTGTAGAAAAAGAACCCACCTAATCAGTATAGGTTTAGAATCTTTCTTCTCCATAAGGTATTTAATAGCAGCACAATCCGTGTGAATTGTAACTTTAGAATCAACAATATATGGTCTGAACTTATCACGTGTAAACACAACTACTAAAAATTCTTTCTCGGTAGTAACATAGTTTCTCTGAGCATTATCCAGGGTCTTACTATCATAATGAATAACATTTAATTTTTTATCAACTCTTTGCCCTAGAACAACACTAATAGCATAGTCTAGCATCACACATAATTTCAAAAGGCATGTTTCAATCAGGTGGTTGAACAACAGGTGCAGATATTAAAGCTTTCTTAAGTATTTCAAAGGCTTCTACACAATCATCATAAAAAACAAATGGGACATCTTTTTGCAAAATATTAGTAAGAGGCCTAGAAATTTAGAGAAGTCCTTAAGAAATCTTCTATAAAAATCAGCATGTCCTAGAAAACTACTTATACCTTTTATATCTTTAGGGCATGGCATTTTCTCAATCGCATCGACTTTAGCTTTATCTACCTCAATACATCTTTCAGAAATCTTATGACCAAGGACTATACCTTTATTTACCATAAAGTGGCACTTCTCCCAGTTCAAGACAAGATTGGTTTCTTCACATCTTTGCAAAACTCGATCAAGATTGCTCAAGCAATCATCAAAAGAAGTTCCGTAAACGGAAAAATCAACCATGAATACCTCAACAATATTTTCACAAAAGTCATAGAATATGGCAGCCATACATATTTGAAAGGTAGCAGGTGCATTACATAAACCAAAAGGCATACGTCTATAAGCATAAGTTCCAAAAGGACAAGTAAAACTAGTCTTCTCTTGGTTTTCTTGTGATACAGGTATATGAGAAAAACCAGAATAGACATCTAGAAACCAAAAGTGTGTGTGCTTAGACAATCTTTCTAGAATTTGATCAATAAAAGGTAATGGATAATGATCTTTTCTAGTAGCTTTGCTCAATTTTCTTAAATCAATGACCATCCTATAAACGATTACAATTCTTTGTGGGATAAGTTCATTTTTACCATTAGGAACAATGGTAATGCCTCCTTTCTTAGGAACGCAATGAACAAGATTTACCCATCTACTATCAGCTATAGAATAAATTATAACTGCTTCCAGAAGCTTTAATATTTCAGTTCTTACCACATCCTTCATTTTGGGATTTAGACGACGTTGATGATCGACAACTAGTTTAGCATGAGGTTCCATATTAACCTTGTGTTGACATAAGGTGGGACGGATGCCCTTGAGATCATCAAGAGTATATCCAATTGCATCACGATGCTCCCTAAGAGTTTTGAGTAATTTCTTTTCCTCGTGCAATGAATGGTTACCATTGACAATAACAGGCTATATCTTCTTTTCATCAAGATATACATATTTCAGTGTTTCAGGAATTTTCTTTAATTCAAACACCGGATCACTCTTAGGTGGGAGAGGGTCTCCCAAAGTTTCAATAGGCAGATTATGTTTGACGATAGGTGCTTGTCTACAGAATATATCATCAATTTCATTTCGTTCATTCATATGCATATCATTTTCATTGTTTAGCAAATATTGTTCTAATGGATTAGTAGGAGTCACAAAAATAAAAGCAAGACCAATAATCTCATCCTTACTAGATGGCTCAATAGCACGGATTGTCTATTAAACTTATAGAAATTAAACTCATGAGATATATCACCAAAATTAACTTTAACCTTCTCTTTAGCACAGTCAATCTCAGCATTAACAATATTCAAGAAAGGTCTACCAAATATAATGGAATAGAAATCATCTTGTAGCGATACAAGTACTAAGAAATCAATAGGGTATTTGATCTTACCACACAAGACCTCAACATCTTTGACAATACCAAGAGGTGAAATGATATCTCTGTTTGCAAGCTTAATAGTAACATCAATATCTTCGATCTCAGCGGGTGCAATATCATTCATGACTTCTTGATATAAAGAGAAAGGAATATCACTAATACTAGCACCCATATCACATAGACAATGATAGCAATGTTCTCCTATTATAACAGAAACGACAAGCATGTCAACAACAGGTTTGCTTTCATGCAATTTATCTTGCTCATTAATAGCTGGTTTAGCAATCCTAGTGGCTTCTTAACAAAAATAAATAACATGCCCATCAATATCATCAACTAAGAGATCTTTAAACATTGCAATATTAGGTTCCACTTTAATTTGTTCAGATGCTCTAGGAGGTTTAACATTACTCTTAATAACCACAGTTGTAACTTTGGCATGTTCCTTTATCCTAACAGGGAAAGGAGGTTTCTCAATATGTACAACTGGGTTGGCAGAATAAGTAATAGTTTCAGTTTTTGCTATAATAGGTTCAGGATTTTCTTCAATAGGTGGATGAAATTTAAACCATTTCTCCTTAGGGATATCTACATGAGTAGCAAAAGATTCACAGAAAGTGGCTACTATCTCAGAGTCAAGTCCATATTTTGCACTAAGCTTATGAAAAGTATCGGTCTCTATAAAAGACTTAACACAATAATATTCAAGAGTTATACCTGACCCATTACCTTTGTCGATTTCCCAATCTTCAGAGTTGCATTTAATTCTCTCAAGAAGATCCCATTTGAATTTAATACTCATCTTCATAAAAGAACCAACGGAGGAAGTATCAAGCATAGTGATCATTACAGGAAAGCGAAGCATAAAAGTTATCAATAATCATTCCTCTCGAGAGCTCATGATTAGGGCTAGTGGGCATTATATATTTAAGCCCCCCCCCCCCAAGATTGAGTGATACTTTCTCCTTCACGAGGCCAAAAATTGTATATGTAATTCCGATCACGATGAACCAAATACATAGGATAAAATTCCTGATGAAATTCCAGTTTCAACTGGTTCCAGTACCACGCTCAAGGTCCATCCAATAGCCTGTACCATAGCAATGCCTTTCCCCCCAAAGATAAATGGAATATTTTCTTCTTAACTCCATCCTCTATTATACCTGTAAGCTTAAACAATCCACAAAGTTCATCTATAAATATGAAGTGCATATCAGGATGCACTGTTCCATCTCCTGTATAAGGATGAGCTCACAAATTTTCCAGAATATCAAAAGGGATTTCAGAATAAATATTTTCAGCATATTCAGTATGTTGAGGATCGGCTCTTACCATTTTCGATCGAGGTGAAGATACCCCGAACAGGCCCCTCAAAGGATTACTTTCCATAGTGACAAGTAACAGTAAATTTTAGCATGTAACAAAAAGGTTTTCTTACCAAATTCGACTCACCAAAGGCGCTTCACTCCCCAACAAACGGCGCCAGAAAAGAGTCTTGATGACCCACAAGTATAGGGGGTCAATCGTAGTCCTTTCAATAAGTAAGAGTGTTGAACCCAACGAGGAGTAGAAGAAAATGGCAAGTGGTTTTCAGCAAGGTATTCTCTACAAGTGTAGTAAGTAGTGGCAATAGATAGTTTTGTAGCAAGATAATTCATAACAAGTAACAATTGTAACAAGGGTGCAGCAAGGTGGCCCAATCCATTTTATAGGAAAGGACAAGCGGAAGTACTTCTTATAATGAGCAAAGCGTTCTCGAGGAAACACGGGAATTGTCGTATAGTCAAGTTCATCACGTTTAGTTGATTTGCGTTCATTACTTTGATAATTTGATATGTGGGTGGACCGGCGCTAGGGTGTTGTTCTTACTTGAACAAACAACCCTCTTATGATTACCCCCTATCGCAAGCATCTGCAACTACGTAAGACGAATTAAGATAAATCTACCCATAGAATGAAACATATGGATCCAAATCAGCCCCTTACAGAATAACGCATAAGCTAGGGTTTAAGATTTTGTTACTCTCGCAACCCATCATCTACTTATTACTCCCCAATGCCTTCCCCTAGGCCCAAAGATGGTGAAGTGTCATGTAGTCAACGTTCACACGACACCACTAGAGGAATAACAACATACATATCATCAAAATATTGAACGAATACCAACTTGACATGATTTATTTTAACAGGACTTCTCCCATGTCCTCAAGAACAAAAGTAACTACTCACAAATAATGTTCATGTTAAAGATCAGAGGTGCAATGAATATGCTTAAGGATCTGAACATATAATCTTCCACCAATAAACCAACTAGCATCAACTACAAGATGTAATCAACACTACTAGTAACCCAGAGGTACCGATCTGAGGTTTTGCGACAAAGATTGAATACAAGAGATGGATTAGGGTTTGAGATGATATGGTGTTATTGAAGATGGTGATGAAGATTGATCGTCCCACGATGGAGGAAGCGTTGGTGATGTTGATGGCTTCGATTTCCCCCTCCTAGAGGGAAGTATCCCCGGCGGAATCGCTCCGCCAAAAAGCAAAAGTGCTCCTGCCCAGGTTCCGCCTTGAGACGGCGGCGCTTCATCCCAAAAATCCTCTCTTTATTTATTTTTCTAGGTCAATAGACCTCATATAGACAAAGGGGGCACCAGAGGCCTGTTGTGGGCCCCGCAAGGCAACAGGGCACGCCCTGAGGGGGTGGTCGCGCCCTGTTGTCTTGTGGGTAGCACGTGGGGGCCCTCTGGTAGTTCTTCATTAAAGTATTTTTGAAATATTCAGTAAAAAATCACCGTGAAATTTTAGGTCATTTTGGAGCTCCATAGAATAGCTATCTATGTCGTAGCTCTTTTAGGTCCAGAATTCTAGGTGCCGATAATTTCCCTCTCCATGCAAATCTTGCAAATTAAGAGAAAAGAGGCGCTAGAATTGTATCATAAAGTGAAATAATGACCAAAAACATTATAAATAATGGTAGGAAAACATGATGCAAAATGGCACATATGACTGATCATCACGTCCCCCATAGATGATAGTGTCGAGAGCCTCCATGAAATGACCGCTACCAAATTGTTTCATGCTAGTGTATCCAGCCAGGTCATCCATATCACCCATGAACCTCTTAGTTCTCCTTCTACCCTTAGTCTCCACCTTCATGAGAGGGTCTGGCTTAATATGAGGGCCATGATACTTAGGCCACTATGACTGGGCTAAGAAAGGATGAAATTGAGGCGCTCGTGTCAACCTAGTATCTTCCACATGGAACTGTTGCATCCACATGGTTTTTCCATCACAAACTGACATGTTTCTCGCCTTCGTCGCCGTTATCAAATACGAGCATGGCCAATGATACTTACTAGGCCTCTCGCACTAGCACCACCGTGTCTTGAGGTGCATCTGGAATGCAGCACCGCTATAGGAAAAACCGTCTCGTGTTGTGCCAACTGGCTCGTTGATTTGATAAAGCATTTTAGTTATATCAAATGTGACAATGTGTTGTTGCGACGACTTGCTTGCTTGTAACTTTAGCCTTTCATCAACCTTTTCTGAATAATCCATTTTGTCACCTATCCATTTGTCGGTATCTTTTGAATGCCTCTGAAAGCACTCATTGAATTGAAGAAAGTATACTCTACTATTGCAGTCACCGGCAATGAACGGACACCCTTGAGCACATTGTTGAAACATTCAACCATGTTGCCATGTTGCTTATCATGTCGTCGTATCGCTAACCTCCATCGTTATGAGGGTGTGCCCACTTGTGCTTCTCATTGAAATTCCTTCTTAAGAACTCTTGTCCCCCTTTGTTCACCACTGCAAAGTGTTTGTTGTAGCGAGCATTGAAAGCATCGATGGTGAAGGCCATGCATACATGGGTTAGGTCTTTGCTGAGCTCCTTGCTCTTACATGCTCGGTAAAGTTGGCCACGAAATGCCTCATGCACCATCGATGGTGAAGCTTGGAAACCCTAGAATAACGATGTCCACTGCCTCAGTGTGCCACGGTGCCGGTCCGATATGATGCATACCTCCCTGCCCCAATCAGCTTGTTCCTCACATGACCCATGAACCACTCCTAGTTGTCTTAGTGCTCTAAAGGCACCAACGCAAATGCCACTGGCAACACATTGTCATTGGAAGAGTGGGTCATTGCTACCATTAGTGTGCCCTTGTATCTGACGATTAAGATTGTGCCATCTATATACAAGACCGGGAGACAATGCTCAAATGTCGCCACACATTTCCCATAACTCCAGAAGGCACGGTGGAACACTCTGTCGTTATCATCGACCACATGATACATGTCCGGGTTCCAATGTGCAGTCGCTCCCAACAACCTCGGGAGGTGATTGTATACTTCTTCGTAATCACCATATACAACATCCTAACAGTGTTTGCCTTGACCTTCCATGTCTTTCCATACTTGACTTCATAATCAAATTGTTTTTTCACTATCCGCATGAGAAAATTCACTTTGACAGTGGGATCAACGGCTATATATTCCATAAACTTGTACCCGAGATACTCAGACGTGAGTTGCTGGTGTGTCTTACGGTTTACTTTCGTTGGTCGTTTGCACCTATGAGTGGCTACACAACTTCTTAGCATCCATTCTCCGGTTTCTTCAAGCTTTATTGCACGGACGGTCCATGGGTATCCTTCTTGCTCACACTTCATCGTGTAACGAACTTTATGTCGGAGTGCCCAACATAATATGGTCTATGGTCCTGAATGGCATAGTCAAACAACCAAACCTTCAAACCCGCCAAATTTAGGAACTTCACTCCTTCCTTCAAATAAGCATTCTCGTCCTCATTCCTGTCCCTTGGTTAGGATGGATTAGGGCATGGTGTTGGCTCAATCGTCGTCATTCTCATGCCATCATCAACTCCGACTTTACATGCAAGGTTGAGATCTTGAAACAAGTGAGTTCTTTTTTATAGGCACGTCAACTCAAAGAATATTTTGTTTTCGGCCTTCATGAATCCATCCACGCCCAATTCTTCCTTCAGACCTTCACCATTCGAGTCATACCCATACTGACGCCTAAAAGGTAACTCACGATCCATGTCCTTTTGCGCAATACAGGCATCCAAGTGACCAAAATTATTACCATGAAACCCTTCCTCTTGCTCATCGTCATCACCATGAGCATCACCATCCTCTTGAATTACCGTGTCACTAGCAATCACCTCAGCTTCATTTGCACGGCTAGTTGATGGTTGGCTAGAAGCATCGGGGGCATACACCTCAACCTCATTTGCTTGACTACTTGGTGTTTGGCATGTGGTTGTCAATAAGCATTGGGGCCATACACCTTAACTTCATTTGCTTGGCTAGTTCATTGTTGGGGTCGTGGTTGGCGAGATGCATTGGAGGCATAAACCACAACCCTATGCTCAACAAGTGGCACACTTGTCCTCTCGATCATGTCATTAATCGGGGAATAGACATTCCAGTTCAAGTCAATTGCAAAACGAGGGGATTCAACCTTCATGGCAAACATTCAAGTGACTTTGTCTTCCGACCGGGCAACTTTCGCCTTGTATACCTCCCAATGCAAACCTGAGGTGATAGGCATACTTTTCAAGCGAGATTTGGCTCCAACTTCAACATCATACCTTCCTACTAATTTAACATCATCATTGGGATCCATCCGTTTTAACACAAGTCTCACTTTTTCAACAACCTATTCATAGCTAGGGCTTGTTTCAAAAACCATGGAGCCCTCACCCTTGTCGGCATTGCTACACAAGAATGCCTCCTTGTACAAATAATGAACATCAACGAGTCGGTCCATATAAAAAATGCAAATAAGCTTAAGAAATCAATGACATTGTTTGGCTATACCAAAATAATGCATTGTACCCAAATCACATCACCACTAATGTATTAATTAAATATTCACTAATGAACACATACACTGACCCTAACCCTAACCCCCAGTCTATCTAACCCTAGACACAAACCAATATTGCTAATACACCACATGCATATCCAATTACTACCACACTTAAAAAGGTGATTCAAAGACACTACTAAATAAAATATTTTGAAAATAAATTGAATCTTGGTTTGAATTATGAATGAAACCTGGTATAATAATGATGAAACCCTGATTATTTCATAAGAGAAATTTAGGAGAAAATTTATGGATTAATTAAACTTGGTAATTGAATCATGATGTCCGAGGATAATTAAAACTTCGAATTGAAAGACGAACTTAGGTCAAATGGAGATTCGAATAGTGCTAGTCACATCTCAAATTCAAATCAAGTTTCATGGAAAAATTGAGATATTAATTTCTTTAGGATTCATAAACATTGAACTAGGTTTTCGACTTAAATATGTTAGGAAGTTAAACCATGACCGTCTGTGTGAACTATTTGTTGAGTCAAATACAAACCGAACTGTGAACTCAAATGGAAGGATCGAATTGAATAAATCAAACCCAAACAATCCAACACCTTGTGATGTGTCAATGTTCTTTTGCATTCATGCAAGTTTTCCCTTTGCATGAATTGTGTGCTTATGATTTCTATGTGCTATTTTTATGTCAAAGTTAAATTACGAGGAGTGCAACCCCTGTCATTGTGAGGAGTGCACCAGTGAAATCAACAACCAAGGCAAGTTCCACTTTGACCATGTTAACCAGTATTTTCTTGCATTGTAGTTTTGCCATGATAGGTGTGCGCGTTTAGGTGCTAAAATATGTACAACCCAGTAGTTGACAACTTAGGTCCAAACTTACCTTGACCTTCTAACCATCGATTAGTTGTTTAGCTGCTATGATGTGGATTGAGAAACATTATTTACTTTTCAGATACACAACCATATGGTTGACTACAACTTAATTAATGAATCAACTGGGCGGTGCTTCGGTGAGGCATGGTTCACATGTTTCAAATGATTCATAATCAAGTGATTCCAAAAGTTCATCAACATGGAGCTTCTTCATGCGCTTTACACCAATATGACCTAAGCGGTAGTGCCACAAGTATGTGGTAGTATCATCATTAACCTTGCATCTGTTGGCATCAAAATTATGACCATGTGTAACACTGCAATCGAGTATTCAATAAACCATTCACATTGGGTGCATGATCATAAGAGATATTATTCACGTAAATGGAACAACCATTATTCTCTAGTTTAAATGAATAATCGTCTCGCAATAAACAAGATCCATATAATGTTCGTGATTAACGTAGGCACCAAATAACATTTATTTAGGTTTAAAACTAATCCCGGATGTAGAGGGAGCGTGCGATGGTGATTACATCAACCTTGGAGACACTTCCAACACACATCATCACCTCGCCTTTAGCTAGTCTCCGTTAATTCCGCAACTCCCGTTACGAGTTACCAAATTTGGCAACTGAACCGGTATCAAATACCCAGGGGCTACTATGAGCACTAGTAAGGTACACATCAATAACATGTATATCAAATATACTTTTGTTGATGTTGCCAGCCTTCTTATCTGCCAAGTACTTGGGGCAGTTCCGCTTCCAGTGACCGTTCCCTTTATAATAGAAGCACTCAGTCTCGGGTTTGGGTCCAACCTTGGGTTTCTTCATTGGAGGGGCAACTGGCTTGCCATTTTTAAAGTTTCCCTTCTTTCCCTTGCCCTTCTTGAAACTAGTGGTCTTGTTAACCATCAACACTTGATGCTCCTTCTTGATGTCTATCTCTGCGGCCTTAAGCATCCCGAATAGCTCAGGGATCATCTTCTTCATCCCTTGCATGTTATATTTCATCACAAAGCTCTAGTAGCTTGGTGATAGTGATTGGAGAACTCTATCAATCACTATCTTATCTGGAAGGTTAACTCCCACTTGATTCACGCAATTGTAGCACCCAGACATTCTGAGCACATGCTCGCTGACTAAGCTATTCTCCTCCATCTTGTAGGAAAAGAACGTCAGAGGTCTCATACCTCTCAACATGGGCATGAGCCTGAAATACCAATTTCAGCTCTTGGAACATCTCATATGCTCCGTGGCGCTCAAAACGTCTTTGGAGCCCTGATTCTAAGCCGTAAAGCATGGTGCACTGAACTATCGAGTAGTTATCATAATGTGTCTACCAAAAGTTCACAACATCCATAAACGACGCTGGAGGGGTTGTCACACCAAGCTGTGCATCAAGGACATAAGCCTTTTGTGCAGCAGTGAGGACAATCCTCAGATTACGGACCCAGTCCACATAATTGCTTACACTATCTTTCAACTTATTCTTTCTCTAGGAACGTATTTAAATTCATGGGAGCTACAACGTGAGCTATTGATCTACAACATAATTTGCAAAGACCTTGGACTATATTCATGATAATAAGTTCAATTAATAAAATTACTAATGAACCCACACTTAAATCAACATCCCTCAAGTTGTCTAAGTGTTACGTGATCCAAATCCACCAACCCAAGTTCGATCATCACGTGAGATGAGGTGGTTTCAATGGTGAACATCTCCATGTTGATCATATCTACTATATGACTCATGTTCGACCTTTCGGTCTTTCGTGTTCCGAGGCCATGTGTGTACATGCTAGGCTCGTCAAGTTTAACCCAAGTATTATGCATGTGCAAAACTGGCTTACAACGGTTGTATGTGAACGAAGAGTCTATCACACCCGATGAAAGGATCGATATGGTTGACTAGAGGGTGGGGTGAATAGGCAACTACCAATCTTGAGCTTTTCTTAACAATTTAGGTTTAGCAACAAATAGGTTGTCTAGATATGCAACTAGGTGAGCAACCTATATGATGCTAACAACAACAAGATACATGCAAGCAAAGTATACAACACAAGAATAGCTTGCACAAAGTAAAGGTGAGAGATAACCACAAGTGGAACCGATGGAGACGAGGATGCGTTACCGAAGTTTCTTCCCTTTGAGGGGAAGTACGTCTCCGTTGGAGCGGTGTGGTGGCACAATGCTCCCCAAGATGCCACTAAGGCCACTGTATTCTCCTCACGCCCTCACACAATGCGAGATGTCGTGATTCCACTAGTGGTGCCCTTGAAGGCGGCAACCAAACCTTTACAAACAAGGTTGGGGAAATCTCCACAACTTAATTGGAGGCTCCCAACACCACCACGAAGCTTCACCACAATGGAATGTGGCTCCGAGGTGACCTCAACCGTCTAGGGTGCTCAAACACCCAAGAGTAACAAGATCCGCAAGGTATTAGTGGGGGAAATCAAATTTCTCTTGGTGGAAGTGTAGATCGGGGCCCTCTCACCCAAGCCCTAGAAGAGCAACAAGTTTTGTCGGCTAGGGAGGGAGATCGGGTGAAAATAGAGCTTGGAGCAACAATGAAGCTTAGGGGAGGAAGAGGTGGTCTTCTTGGGGAAGAAGACCCCCTTTATATAGTGGGGGAACAAATCACACTGTTACCCCCTCTCAGCCCGCACACAAGCGGTACTACCACTCCCTGGAGCGGTACTGCCGCTTGGGCGGTAGAGCCAGCCACAACGTGTAATGGCATGAGGCCACAAGACGGTAATGCCGCCGGAGCAGTACTACCGCTCGCTCGAGAGGTACTACCGCCGGGGTTACAGTGCAGATGCTCTCAGATGTAGAGAGGCAGTGGGAGGAGACCGTAGTTCCACATAAGCGGTACTACCGCTCCGCGGGGTGGTACTACCCCTAATAAGAGGTAGTATCGCTGCCTACTGCCGCTCAAGATCCATTGAGCGATCCAGTCCGGAATAAGAGGGCGGAAGTAACGCAGTAGTAGCAAGCGGTACCACCACTCGGGAGCAGTACTACCGCGCCCTACTACCGGCCAGAAACCGCCCAGTCCGACATGAAAAGTGTCGAGACACGAAGCCGGCAGTACTACGCACGACAATAGTCAGGGGCACTACCGCTAATAAGCAGTACTACCGCTGCCTAGAGCGGTAGTACCCCTAATTAGCGGTAGTACCGCTGCCCAGAGCGGTACTACCCCTAATAAGCGGTAGTACCGCTGCAATGCGCGGTACTTCCGCTTAGATCTGTCCGGACTAGACCAAGGGCAACGTTGGCACTCCAAAGAAGCGGAAAAGGAACATGGGTGCGAGTGAATGTGTACGTGTTGATTCCACCCTTACCTTTCCGCTGCGGACCCCCTCTTAATAGTACGGTTCTCCTACGACTCAAATCCATCAAAAATGACACACAGCAAAGAAACCGTCTTCACTTTAAACCACCGAGGGGCAAGAATCGTCTTGTGCCATATGATGAAGTATCTGAAAGGCTTAATGCACACTATTAGTCCGCAAATGCATTGTCATCAATCACCAAAACCACCGGGGTAGAAATATGACCTTACAATCTCCCCCTTTTTGGTGGATTGATGATAACACGGGATTTGCACAAAAAATATCATGAGATAGAAAGCAAACCCAAACATGTACAAAATATAGACGGGCTCCCCCTAGATGTGTGCGCTATATTTGATATGCTTTTGGAATGCAAAGCACAAACACTATGATCAACACTCCCCCTATATTTTATAGACTGGCACTACTTGCATTATGAGAATATGAATTCTAAATATAAATGCAAGGAGGGACAAGTGAACATGAACATAGGGCACAAGATAAGCATAGTTCACATAATAAGACATATGTAAAGATAATTAAGAGGGTAGCATATGTCTCACACCATATGACGCAGTCACTGAAGTCTCACACACATAAACCAAACCAAAGCAAATGATAAAAGAGTTCATGGGCGAAGAGAAAACAAGCAACTCAAATGCACTCGTGACTCGGCAAATCCCTACACTCTCTCCCCCTTTGGCATCGAGACACCAAAAGGGCAGAGAGGACTAAGACGATCCGAGGTAGTAGCAACTCATGGGACCATCTTCAATACTCCCCAGACTCGGAACTGTACGCAGTGGTGCCAGGCGGAGCAGAAGAGCCAGGTGGAGACGAAGAGCCAGGAAGATCATCTTCAGAATCCAACTTGCAGTGTCGTGATATCCAGACATCCTCATCGGTGATGGAGTCCTCAAACCCACTCTGAATCTCCAGCACACATGCCTGCCAAGCGCCTTGTGATGACTGATAGCTTTCTTCTCAGCAACATGAGCTTCGTATTGGCCATGAGCTTGCATGCAAAATAGTTTCTTCATCTTCTCCTTGAGCTTCTGTGACACCCTAGTTTTGTGCTACAGTGATCATTGTAATTAAGCACAGTGATGACCATGATCAGTGCCTAATCATTTTGCTAAACAGTGCATGATCAATATGGATTTCATATCTCATTTCAAAATTCCACTACTAAATTCCCTAGGATTTTATTGTGATAAAATAAATCCTCAAACAGCATGGGAAAAATGTTGCATACTTGTGGGAAAATCCAAAACAAATGTTGTTGAGGAAAACAACATCACCTTGATGTTGGTGTGGACCCCACCATCAAAACAGAGTCATATTTGCATTTTAAAAAGCACTCTAAAATCAAATGGAAAATGCAAACAGATTCCAAAAATCCTCAAATTTGTTGTGGACATGTGGAATATTGCAAGCTATTTGTTGGACCATATGGCACATTTTTGCTGTGAAGAAAATGGCTAAAAGAAATTAAAACAGAAGCTGTGGAATAAATCAGAAAAGGAAAACGAAAAACTCACCTGTGCACTGGAGCCCAGCGCTACAGTAGCCGGCCCAGCCCAACTAGGCCTCGTCCCCTACCTCCTGACGCCCCCAGGCGCGCTGTCGAGCAGAGGCGCGCGCGCGCTCGCCAGGCCCCCCCTGTTCGCCAGATATTTTGCCGCTTGCGTGGACGGGATAAGGACGACCCCCACAGCCCCCTGGACCTCTCTGTCGTCGCTCCTTCCCTCTCCCTCGCTCTCCCCACTCCCTCCCGAGCGCCGCCATGGCCGCGCCCGACTGAGTTCATGGCCACAGCCCCTCCCCCGCCTCCGTAGCCTGTCCAGAAGAACCGCCGCGACGAGCCCTTCCTCCTCGACCACTGGACCAAGCCCCTGGAGCCCTGCGCCGTCGCCATCGACCCTTCTTCTTCCTCTGGACCCGAAGCTCGCCGCGTCGATTCACCGTCTGCACCGCACCACCACTACATCGGGCCTTCCCATCCCCGCAAGTGAGCTCCCCGGCGTCCTCCTCTTCCTCTGGTTGCTCCCCTAGGCCGCCGTAGCTAGCTTCCACCGCACCCGAGCTCCGGTTGCCGCCTTTGAGCTCGTGGTCGTCGCCACCGTCACCGTCGTGCTCGCCTGAGCGCAGCACCGTGCTCCTGGTGCTCCCAGGAGCACAACGCGCACACGCATGCGCCCGCTCGTGCCTCCTAGCGCTGTCCCCGACGTGCGCCCGAACACTCCTCCGCTTGAGCTCGTCGCCGACGAGCCTCCGGTGACCAAATGGTCCCGGGCGTGCCACCATCGTGCTCGCCGCGTCGCGTAGGGTCGCCCTGTGCCCTTAGTTCGATCGCTAGCGCGCTGCGTCGCCGTTTGCCGGAGACGCCCGAAGTTTGCTCCCGCCGCCGTCGATGTAGCTCCCTCCACAGGCCGTCCCAGCTCGACCCGATGGCCGGAATGGAACGGCGGCAACGCCAGCTTTCGAACGCGCCCAAGAACGCACGATTTGGTGCCCCGTAGAGGATTTCTGAGCCGCGCCACCGTTTCGGGAGCTCGCCGGAGCTCCTCCGGCGGCCGGACGGCGCCGCCGCCGACGTGGCCCGGTCGGGGCCACCCGTAGGGTCGCTGGCCAGTGGGCCAGCCCGACCCCGTTGACCTGTTGACCAGGTCAACGTGCTGATTGGACCTGCCCAGTCTATGACAGGTGGGTCCCAGACCCCCCCAGTGTATGACATGTGGGCCAGCCCTGTCAGCTGGCAAATTAGTAATTAGGTTAATTGAAAATAATTAACTTAGCCTAATGACCCTATGACAGATGGGCCCCACTTGCTAATTAGTCTCTGTTTAGTTTAAATTAAAATGAATTAACCCTGAGTCCATGACATGTGGGACCCACTGGTCAGGTTTGACCTGGTCGGCCCCACTGTTGACTGCTGATGCAATGTTGACCTCATGCTGATGTCACCCCTGCACTGTTCTGGATAATGTTGATTTAAATAAATAGAATTAATTCCAGAAAATGATTAAATCTTTGAAAAATCATAGAAATTAATCGGTAACTCGGATGAAAATAATTTATACATGAAAGTTGATCAAAAAAATCCCACGAACCTGAATATGCCATCCATTCATGTGTCACATGCCCCTAGCATGATGAACATGGATATTTTGCAATAGGTTCATCTGTCCGATAAATCCAAAGACCCGGGAAATATCGTCAGATATTCTCCCGCTCCGTCTGCAACGTGTAGTACTGCGTTAGTGCATGCCTAGCTCTGCATATTGCCATGCCATGCATCATGTTGCATCTATGCTTTATATTTATTGTTTCTCCCCCCTCTTCTTACCGGTAGACCCCGAGACTAATGGTGCTACCGGGTACGACTACGCGACTGACGACCAGGCCTTTGCCGCAGAGCAGCAAGGCAAGCAAACCCCCCCTTGAGCATTCCGATATCGCCCATTTCTTTCCCTCTTATTCTTGCATTAGATCTTTGCTACTGTATTAGTTAGCTCCTATTCTGATGCATAGCCTGTTTTTGATAAACTGCTACTATACCTGCAATCATATCAACTGCTTAGTATAGGTTGATCAATGAATCCCCAGTGACCCCTTAGTCCCAGTTGCCCCTGCTTCTTCATCGACGACTCGACGACCCGACGACTCGAAGACTCGAAGACTCGGTCAACCGACCGACAAGCCAGGCCCCTCACATCACCGCACTTACCTTAGTTGCACGACTCTGCAGCGCTACTATCGAGTACCGAGGGTGACACCTCGTGAAGTACTCATGATGCTAGCTCTGTAGTGTAGTTAGTCGGTCGTGGTTATCGAGGGTGATTCCTCCTTCACTACTCCCGACGATGACTCTGTTGTGCAACCCCTCAAGTGTGGGACCCTCGAGGGTGATTCCTCTAAGTCCACCTTGACGGTTACATCGAGCGGGGACCATTGAGGGTGATTCCTCAGGTTCCCTCCTTGATGTTTTAAACACACAGTTACTTTAACTTGACATTGTTTACATGTGAAAGACGGGACTGGAGGGACAGGCGGTACCACCCTGGTTGAGGTGGACCTGAGTTCCCGACAGTCTTGAGACGGGTCGGCCCCAAGGGTACCCGTGTGTGAGATGTGGTGGGATGCGCCAGTAAGGCATCCAAAAGGTTATGTTGAGGCGTGGACGGGCAGGAGAGGCCCTTGCCACACATCCTCGAGTCGGGTGACGGGACCGCACTTTATGGGTCGCGCTTGCCCCGCATTAATAAAATGCTAATGGGTTGGGTATTTGATCCGAGTTGGTCATTGGCCTTATTGCGCACCAAACCATCACGTGGGAAAGTTATGGGCACTCAGCGTCGTTGTATCAGCCGAAGCTCTTCGGACGTCAGCAATGGAGCGGCACGCGCCGGATTGGACTGGACGGTACAACTCTTGGACTGGAGTGTGCTAGGTCTGCTTCCGGCCGCGTTCGCATCATGCAGGAGTGCAAGGGCAAGTGGGCCCACGAACCTGCGCGCTAAGGATTTAGACCGGCGGGCTGGCCTCTTCGTTGGGCTTAGGTGGGGCGATGACGTGCTGCTATCCCGAGGCCGGGCATGACCCAGGAAAGTGTGTCTGGCCGGAGGTGATCAGGCGTGTTGGAGATGCGGTGCACCCCTGCAGGGATGATTAATCTATTCGAATAGCCGTGTCCACGGTAACAGGACGACTTGGAGTTGTGCCTTGACCTTATATAACTATAAATGTGATTTAAATTTGAAATGAATTGTGGCTCCGAGATTGCTTCCTCGCAGGGAGTCGGGGAAGAATCTCTAGGGGTGGTTACTTAATAAAATTGTGACAATAATATGACTATATGTGAGATACCAATCTGCACTCTTCTAATGCTGCAAGATGTTGAAGATGCTAGTCTTCGGTAGGACTAGGCCTTTCCCCTATTCTTGCTTTCTGCAGTCGGCCCAGATATACCTCCTTCATTGATACTGATGCATATTTAGCATAGTTCTAATGTCAGTCTTGCGAGTACTTTGGATGAGTACTCACCGCTGCTTTGCTTTCTCTTTCCCCCTCGATACGATTCTGCGTTCAGACGATGGAGCCCAGGAGATGGAGTACGCCAGAGACAACTACTACACCACCGCTGGAGCCTACTACTACGTGGAGAACGCCGACGCTCAGGAGTAGTTAGGAGGTTCCCAGGCAGGAGGCCTCGCCTCTTTCGATCCGTTGTTATGTTTGTGCTAGCCTTCTTAAGGCAAAACTTGTTTAACTTATGTCTGTACTCAGATATTATTTGCTTCCGCTGACTCGTGTTTGTCGAGCTTTGTATTCGAGCCCTCGAGGCCCCTGGCTTGTAATATGAATATGTATGACTTTAATTTTTTGTGTCTAGTGTTGTGTTGTGATATCAATCAGTGAGTGCCTAATCTTGGTCGTACGCATTGCGTGTTTGATTAGCGTACGGTCGAAACCGGGGGCGTCACAAGTTGGTATCAGAGCCGACTGCCTGTAGGTAGCCCCCTTTCCAACTCCTTGGCCGAAGTTGTGTCTAGTACTTGAAAAACTTTTACTAACATAGTTGTGTGGCTTACGGGCCCACTTCTCAATCGGGTGGTATTAGGATCTTTTATTCCTCGTCTATACTCTGGGTTCTGATCTCTCTTCTCTTTCGGGTTAAAGATTTTATTAACTCTAACTCTAGGTTCTCGTAACTAGTTCCCCCAGAGAGCCCCTCATTTCAGACGATGGCTCGATTCATCAGAAGACTTCGAAGATACTCTCCGATGTTCTCCCGAGAACTTGTGCTCATCGCTTTTGCGATTCCCTTCCGCCGTCAACCCCTATGGATGACTACATGCAATTGTCGCTCATACTTTCATATCCAGTTGCTCTTATTATTACAAGGTACATCGAATTATCTTATCGGATATTCGTTTTTCCTCGGTTGATCATGCGTTTCACAGAATTCTTTGAAACGCTATTCGATCTTCCGTAATCCTCAGTAGCCTTTTGCTCTTGACCTTTCTCACCTGCTTGCATTATGGTTAATTCCATATGTCTAGCAATATAAAGTAAATCCTTTGTGGTTTTCATTTGATTTCATTGATTCAACCTGTGTGTGAATGCACGCAGTCATCAGTTGTTTATCATGAATTATCCGTCCAGCTCAGACGTCTTTCCAAACATGAGTTGGTTCTTGACAAATCAACCTTGATTGATTGCCCATCTAAGTCCTTTCATCTTACTTGTATTTGATCGGAACATCTGTTTCCGATACACCAATTTGGAAATATTAATTCCTTTGGTTATTTAAGCATCAAATTAATTGGATATTCTATGATCTGATGCCTTGCCTTCTTTCTCCCTCTGATTGGGTACCGATACTCACATCAGGTCCTTTGTGGACCGCCAGACCCATTATTGGGTTATTATCCGTTAGCATCCTTCACATTCAAAATCCTTGTGGTGTTCTTCCCCTGATACATGATGTTATTGGTAAACTGTGTCTTCTCCCTCTGATAAGTCGTATCCAATGCTTTTGTCAGCCATGCTCTGTTGTCAAGCATGTGTTAATTACTCTTGAAGCTTGTGGTATATGTTCCTAAGATGCCCCGATGGGTTGGACCTATGCCTTCCTTAATTCGTGTGAACCCGACAGTTTTCACGAGTCATACTCTCCTGGTGTTTTGCCAGTTAAACTTTCAAAACTACAACTTCATCAAAGGCGAGGTGTAAATGGAAGGTGATGCGTTGATGAAGTGGGAGTCGACCTTGAACCTTGTGTTCATGCCCATGGAAACGATGTTGATCTTATCATACAAGCTTCTCCTTTCATATAATCATTCATTGTATGATTCGATCTTGTATCTTTGATCTTGTCCTTTGCAATCGTGGTTCCGACCATGTTGTTCTACTTCGATTTCATTCTTAGACAAGTTAAAATGTCTGTCTTCCACAGATCAATACACTAGTCTAACCTTTATTCTGATCCACCTCCGAGTTTTATCCCTGGTATCTCGAGAATATCACGGAGCTATATAACTTCTTATGAGCTCCTCATCAACTATGATATTTCACTGATTCTAGTTTCCCTCGTGTTCTGAGTTATGGGACACTCAGGGACACTAATATCTGAATCGGGTACGTTTTGCGATTCAACAACTCTTAGAATCTTCTTTGCTTATGAGTTTGTACTCAATCATGTGTCTTCCCAAGCTGTTAGGCCCCATCATTATCGTCATGCTAGAGCTTGACCATGCTCATCTTGTTCGAGATGCCGAAGCCTGACTATATGCCCTGAATGCATTAAATGAGTCACCTCTTGAAGGGATCGAAAACATTCCAGTTGTCCGGGATTTCCAAGATGTTTTCCGGAAGAACTTCCAGGGATCCCCCCTGCTAGAGCTGTTGAGTTTGTCATCGACTTGGTACCTGGTACCACTCCTATAGCCAAGCGTCCGTACAAGAAGCCACCACATGAACTCCTTGAACTTAAGCAAGAAATCAATGATTCGCTTCGTCTGGGTTTCATTCGTCCAAGTTCCTCTGCTTGGGGAGCACCTTCTCTCTTTGTCAAGAAGAAAGATGGTACGAATCGATTGGTCCAAGATTACCGTCCCATCAACCAAGCAACGATTCAAAACAAATATCCGCTTCCTCGGATCAACGATCTGTATGATCAACTTGCCAGTTCATCAGTGTTTTCAAAACTCGACTTGAGGTTGGGTTACCATCAGATCCGGGTTCGTGAGGAGGATATTCCCAAGACTGCATTTGTTACTCGCTATGGTTCATACGAGTACACCGTCATGTCCTTCGGCTTAACCAATGCCCCAGCAACCTTCTCTCGCCTGATGAACTATATATTCATGGATTACCTTGATAAATTCGTCGTGGTTTATCTGGATGATATCCTGGTTTACTCCAAGAATAAAGAAGAGCATGCTGAACATCTTCGTCTTATACTGGAGAGGCTTCGAGAACATCAACTTTATGCAATACGCCAGGCAAGGCTAATGTAATGGCTGATGCCTTGAGCCGCAAGTCTTATTGCAATCACCTTCAGGTTCACAAGGTTCACCCCCTTCTTCAAAAGGAATTTCGCAAGCTGAACCTCCATATTGTTCCTCAGGGTTATCTCACCCCCCCCTCCTGAAGGGTCCTACAAAATGAACCTCCACGTTGTTACCCAGGGTTCTCTTAATACCCTGGTTACTAAACCAGATCTTGTGGACGTCATCAAGTGGATCCAGAAGTGTGACAATGAAGTCGAGAGGATTAAATTTGATATCGCGGAAGGAAAGCCCTCACCCTTCACTATTGCTGAGGATGGCGCTTTGTACTTCAAAGACCGCCTAGTGGTACCGAGTAGGGAGAAAAACCATGATATGACTCAGGAGGTCATGAAGGAAGCACATGACACTCCGCTGTCTATTCATCCTGGTAGTACCAAGATGTACCAAGACATTCGTCGAAGATTCTGGTGGTCTAACATGAAGCAAGACATTGCACGCTATGTTTCAGAATGTGACATTTGCCGTCGGATCAAAGCAGAACATCAAAACCCTGCTGGAACTCTACAACCTATTTCTATTCCTGAATGGAAATGGGATCATGTTGAAATGGACTTCATTACTGGTTTTCCCAAATCCCAGAAAGGCAATGACGCTATACTTGTCGTCATTGATCGACTTTCCAAAGTTGCACATTTTCTAGCCGTCAAAGAAACTATTACCGCTAGTCAGCTGGCAACTCTCTACATGTCCAGAATTGTTTCACTTCACGGTATTCCACTGGTTATTAGTTCAGACCGTGGCAGTCTATTCACTTCAAGATTCTGGGCAAGTTTCCAGGAAGCTATGGGAACTCATTTGACATTTAGCACTGCTTTTCACCCTCAATCCTAGGGACAAGTTGAAAGAGTCAACCAGATTGTCGAAGACATGCTTCGAGCTTGTGTCATTTCTTTCGGCAAGAAATGGGAGGAATCTCTCCCGTATGCTGAGTTCTCCTACAACAATAGCTATCAAGCTAGTCTGAAGATGGCTCCCTTTGAAGTATTATATGGACGTAAGTGTCGGACTCCTCTGAATTGGTCAGAAACTGGGGAACGTACACTTATCGGTCCGGATATTATCCAACATGCCAAAGACCAAGTCCGCATTATTCATGCAAATTTGGAGGCTGCTCAGTCTCGTCAGAAGAGTCAGTATGACCATCATCACAAAGATATGGTCTATCAACCTGGCGAGAAGGCTTATCTTCGAGTCACGCCAATGAGAGGTACACACCGTTTTGGAATCAAGGGCAAGCTGGCTCCTCGATATATTGGTCCTTTCACTGTTCTCGAAAGGCGTGGTAAGGTGGCATATCAACTAGAACTATCGCCAAACCTTTCTAAGGTTCATAATGTGTTCCATGTGTCACAGCTTCGTCGCTGCTTCAAGGATCCTATCCGAGCAGTGGATCATGATATGCTTGAGCTGCAACAAGACCTTTCTTACAAAGAGCAACCAGTCCGCATTCTCGATGAAACTGAACGTCGGACTCGTCAGAAGGTTACCAAGTTCTTCAAGGTGCAGTGGGCAAATCATTCTGAAGATGAAGCCACCTGGGAACGCGAAGATCATCTTCGTGCAGAATACCCCGGGCTCTTTCCTTCTACTTCTTAATTCTCGGGACGAGAATTCTTGTTAGTAGGGGAGAATTGTGACACCCTGGTTTTGTGCTACAGTGATCATTGTAATTAAGCACAGTGATGACCATGATCAGTGCCTAATCATTTTGCTAAACAGTGCATGATCAATATGGATTTCATATCTCATTTCAAAATTCCACTACTAAATGCCCTAGGATTTTATTGTGATAAAATAAATCCTCAAACAGCATGGGAAAAATGTTGCATACTTGTGGGAAAATCCAAAACAAATGTTGTTGAGGAAAACAACATCACCTTGATGTTGGTGTGGACCCCACCATCAAAACAGAGTCATATTTGCATTTTAAAAAGCACTCTAAATTCAAATGGAAAATGCAAACAGATTCCAAAAATCCTCAAATTTGTTGTGGACATGTGGAATATTGCAAGCTATTTGTTGGACCATATGGCACATTTTTGCTGTGAAGAAAATGGCTAAAAGAAATTAAAACAGAAGTTGTGGAATAAATCAGAAAAGGAAAAGGAAAAACTCACCTGTGCACTGGAGCCCAGCGCTACAGTAGCCGGCCCAGCCCAACTAGGCCTCGTCCCCTACCTCCTGACGCCCCCAGGCGCGCTGTCGAGCAGAGGCGCGCGCGCGCTCGCCAGGCCCCCCCTGTTCGCCAGATCTTTTGCCGCTTGCGTGGACGGGATAAGGACGACCCCCGCGGCCCCCTGGACCTCTCTGTCGCCACTCCTTCCCTCTCCCTCGCTCTCCCCACTCCCTCCCGAGCGCCGCCATGGCCGCGCCCGGCTGAGCTCGTGGCCACAGCCCCTCCCCCGCCTCCGTAGCCTGTCCAGAAGAACCGCCGCGACGAGCCCTTCCTCCTCGACCGCTGGACCAAGCCCCTGGAGCCCTGCGCCGTCACCATCGACCCTTCTTCTTCCTCTGGACCCGAAGCTCGCCGCCGTCGATCCGCCGTCTGCACCGCACCACCACTGCATCGGGCCTTCCCATCACCGCAAGTGAGCTCCCCGGCGTCCTCCTCTTCCTCTGGTTGCTCCCCTAGGCCGCCGTAGCTAGCTTCCACCGCACCCGAGCTCCGGTCGCCGCCTTTGAGCTCGTGGTCGTCGCCACCGTTGCCGTCGTGCTCGCCTGAGCGCAGCACCGTGCTTCTGGTGCTCCCAGGAGCACAACGCGCACACGCACGCGCCCGCTCGTGCCTCCTAGCGCCGTCCCCGACGAGCGCCCGAACACTCCTCCGCCTGAGCTCGTCACCGACGAGCCTCCGGTGACCAAATGGTCCCGGGCGTGCCACCATCATGCTCGCCGCGTCGCGTAGGGTCGCCCTGTGCCCTTAGTTCGCTCGCTACCGCGCTGCGTCGCCGTTTGCCGGAGACGCCCAAAGTTTGCTCCCGCCGCCGTCGACGTAGCTCCCTCCACAGGCCGTCCCAGCTCGACCCGATGGCCGGAATGGAACGGCGGCAACGCCAGCTTTCGAACGCGCCCAAGAACGCACGATTTGGTGCCCCGTAGAGGATTTCCGAGCCGCGCCACCGTTTCGGGAGCTCGCCGGAGCTCCTCCGGCGGCCGGACGGCGCCGCCGCCGCCGTGGCCCGGTAGGGGCCACCCACAGGGTCGTTGGCCAGTGGGCCAGCCCGACCCCGTTGACCAGTTGACTAGGTCAACGTGCTGACTGGACCTGCCCAGTCTATGACAGGTGGGTCCCAGACCCCCCATGTGTATGACATGTGGGCCAGCCCTGTCAGCTGGCAAATTGTAATTAGGTTAATTGAAAATAATTAACTTAGCCTAATGACCCTATGACAGATGGGCCCCACTTGCTAATTAGTCTCTGTTTAGTTTAAATTAAAATGAATTAACCCTGAGTCTATGACATGTGGGACCCACTGGTCAGGTTTGACCTGGTCGGCCCCACTTTTGACTGCTGATGCAATGCTGACCTCATGCTGACGTCACCCCTGCACTGTTCTGGATAATGTTGATTTAAATAAATAGAATTAATTCCAGAAAATTATTAAATCTTTGAAAAATCATAGAAATTAATCGATAACTCGGATGAAAATAATTTATATATGAAAGTTGATCAGAAAAATCCCACGAACCTGAATATGCCATCCATTCATCTGTCACATGCCCCTAGCATGATGAACATGGACATTTTGCAATAGGTTCATCTGTCCGATAAATCCAAAGACCCGGGAAATATCGTCAGATATTCTCCCGCTCCGTCTGCAACGTGTAGTACTGCGTTAGTGCATGCCTAGCTCTGCATATTGCCATGTCATGCATCGTGTTGCATATGTGCTTTATATTTATTGTTTCTCCCCCCTCTTCTTACCGGTAGACCCCGAGACTGACGGTGCTGCCGGGTACGAATACGCGACTGACGACCAGGCCTTTGCCGCAGAGCAGCAAGGGAAGCAAACCCCCCTTGAGCATTCCGATATCGCCCATTTCTTTCCCTCTTATTCTTGCATTAGATCTTTGCTACTGTATTAGTTAGCTCCTATTCTGATGCATAGCCTGTTTTTGATAAACTGCTACTATACCTGCAATCATATCAACTGCTTAGTATAGGTTGATCAATGAATCCCCAGTGACCCCTTAGTCCCAGTTGCCCCTGCTTCTTCATCGACGACTCGACGACCCGACGACTCGAAGACTCGAAGACTCGGTCAACCGACCGACAAGCCAGGCCCCTCACATCACCGCACTTACCTTAGTTGTACGACTCTGCAGCGCTACTATCGAGTACCGAGGGTGACACCTCGTGAAGTACTCATGATGCTAGCTCTGTAGTGTAGTTAGTCGGTCGTGGTTATCGAGGGTGATTCCTCCTTCACCACTCCCGACGATGACTCTGTCGTGCAACCCCTCAAGTGTGGGACCCTCGAGGGTGATTCCTCTAAGTCCACCTTGACGGTTACATCGAGCGGGGACCATTGAGGGTGATTCCTCAGGTTCTCGCCTTGATGTTTTAAACACACAGTTACTTTAACTTGACATTGTTTACATGTGAAAGACGGGACTGGAGGGACAGGCGGTACCACCCTGGTTGAGGTGGACCTGAGTTCTCGACAGTCTTGAGACGGGTCGGCCCCAAGGGTACCCGTGTGTGAGATGTGGTCGGATGCGCCGGTAAGGCATCCAAAAGGTTATGTTGAGGCGTGGACGGGCAGGAGAGGCCCTTGCCACACATCCTCGAGTCGGGGTGACGGGACCGCACTTTATGGGTCGCGCTTGCCCCGCATTAATAAAATGCTAATGGGTTGGGTATTTGATCCGAGTGTAAGGTAACGCAGCAGAAAACAAAAAATTTCCGACCTACGCACCAGCCCAGGACCACTATAGAGACTGCATACAAGGTTTGATCTCTTTCGTTACCGACTCGTAGCGCAGCGGAAGTAGAGTCGATGACGAACGGCGGTGCAGATCCCCGCAACTAGGATTTTACAACCTCCCAACCGCGAGGATGTATACCCTCATCTGCCCCGCGGACAGCCCTCCGGGAGGCGGTCGCACAGTCCCCCGGACGGTGTCGCGGACAGCCCTCCGGGAGGATGTCATAAATGGTTCGATTACATCTTCACGGACTTTCCACTTGCAGTGGTGTTCCGGGAAGTGCAAGTTATGAAACCCCTTTCATAACTCATCAGACATTCGCTAAACTTGTAACTCAAAAATTCCCTTCTGCAATCGAATTGTAGAAACATATTTTTTTTCTTGTTACAACAACTTCTACTTCATTTTGAAAACCTTATGAATGAATTCAAAAGATCCAGACTTATGTCTCAACAAGTAAATATCCACATATCTACTTGAGTCATTTCTGAAGATAGATAAATCCACTACTTGCAATAACATTTATTGGACTACACACATCATAATGTATGATCACCAATATGTTCTATGCTCGTTCCTTATGGCCTGTGAACGGTATTTCAGTCACTTCACTTTTCAGAGGAAAGTTGCAAGTGTCAGATGATTCAAAATCAAACGACTTCAAAATCCATCATAATGGAATTTTCCATGTGGGTTTCTCCAATGTGACCAAATGCAGTGCCACACTTGTGTGGTATTCTTTTAGTCTTGCGACATTTAGCGTCAGTGTTATGGATGTATCATATTACCATCAATATTCATAGCATACATCCCATCCTGTATGGAAGCATGGCCCTTTATGTTATTCATAACACCGAACATCAAAAGTTCTCTTATGAATAACCTTCTTGCAAAATACCTTATGCAAAGGGCTAGAGTGTATGAAACTCTAAATGAATTATGAAAGTAAATACAGAGGCAATGTATTAATATCAATATTCATAACATACGTCTCATTCATAATGAAAGTATGGCCCTTATGTTATTCATAACACCGAACATCAAAAGTTCTCTTATGAACAACCTTCTTGCAAGATACCTTATGCAAAGGGCTAGAGTGTATGAAACTCTAAATGAATTATGAAAGTAAATACAGAGGCAATGTATTAATATCAATATTCATAACATACGTCTCATTCATAATGAAAGTATGGCCCTTATGTTATTCATAACACCGAACATTAAAAGTTCTCTTATGAACAACCTTCTTGCAAGATACCTTATGCAAAGGGCTAGAGTGTGAAACTCTAAAATGAATTATGAAAGTAAATACATAGGGAATACACCGATGGAAGGCATAGTAACTTTTACTATGTTCCCTATGTGTATCTTAACCTCATTCCTGGCTAGTCTTTCAGGCCATAGTAGTTCTTACATCGAGTTGCAACAGAATGCAATCGAGCGGGTATCTTTGTGATTAACTCACAATACCCAAGAATTAGTGATTAACATGTTTAACCATAATTCCCAAGAACTATATCTTTGACCAGCCTTCTATACATCAAAAACTTGTATGACATTCATACATGAGCTGGATATTCCAGTCTTCTTTCCTTTTGCCATTATACTTCTAACAGTTTAACTTTCAGTATTTCTCCTACTCTCAGAAGAAGCACCCAACTTAAGAGTGGCGATAGCCCCGGACTTCCTAGGCGTGAAAGTTTCACTAACACCCTTCGGATACTTCCTTTCTCTTTAAGTTGTTGTTTTATTCACCATCATCATATGACAGGCGTTCTTCTGGATCCCTCTCTTTATCAGTCTAATGCACAGTAAACTCCTTTACTAATAGTTTGCAAACAAACATTGCTTTGGATATCTCATATCTTTTAGCCTTTGTCTGTCTCTGAAAATGATTTTCAGATTCCATGAATATCACATAACTATCCAAACTTTCGAAGTTCGGGTCTCATGGAAGCAAACATATTGCACTTTGACTGAAAAGGAATTCTAGCTTTTGGATCGAACGACGAGAGTCACATGATCCATAGCTTTAGCGGGAGAATACCGAAAGCATGCGATAGGACAAAGTCCTTCTCGGCACTCTTGAGGACAATCCTCACATTACGTTACCAACCGTAAAGTTTTAACGAGATATTTAACAGCTTATTCAATTTTAATTGGGAAGGTGGAAACGCGAGCCATTATTCTACAACTATTATGCAAATAACACTTAGACAATGTTCAAAATTAATTGCACTGAGAATTAAACAAGTTAATTCTATAGTGCGCTCCCACTCAAATCAATATCTCTCATAATTGATTGTGAGTGATACAAGATCCGCATATCCATTCAACGCCATTGAACGAGATGAACACTGATGGCGCGAACTTCAATCGGTAGGCAAACTTGCCAATCACATCTCTATGTGACTCTTGTTCATCTTTCGATGGGCGTGTTCCGAGCTCAGGGAGATCCTTCCAGAACGTCAAGACAACCAAGTGATCTCGCTGCGAGGTCTCAACTCACCCGCCTCACACATCCCTAATCGTTCGTACCCAGGGAGATCCTGTGATACCCCGAAAAGTTAGGTGCCGTGACGGTGCTACACTTGGGAGAACACTAACTACTTGATATTTTGTGAGAGATCACCCTAATAAAAGCGACTACCGCGCAATCAAAAGGGTGCAACATAAGGGATAAACATCTCAGGCAATTCATAATTAGCATGATATGGTATAGCCCTTTCTGACGGAGAAGTCTCGTATTTCTTCGTCTCTTTTAAGAACTCTTAATATGAAAATACACATTCTAAAATGACGCATCGAGCGGGCATTCGCGTCGGTGTTCACCTTTGCGAAGATTGCCACCACCTTGTCGATGCACCAGATAATATTGCTATCTCTATAGCTAATAAAATAAGTGCATTACATAAGGTTGACACGCAGGTCATTAAAGTGCAATCATATGGCTCCAGCCATCATGCCGAATCATGACACGCAGGTCATGTTAATATTACATCATATAGTCATCTCATACATAATCAAATTAATATGAGCACTGCTATACCACATCATATGCACATGCAAACAATCCTGCAAAACCAAGTTAGACGCCTCTAATCGGTTCATGCAAAATTTTATTTTACGTGGCTTCTAAGGTTTCGAAACAAACCGAAGCTACCAACGTCCATCATCAAGCATGATAATCCAAGTCGCTAGATTAACATTGCGGGGTGTATGAAACACGAGATAATAAAATCTCGAGCCCCATACTGAACTTCGTCATACGCGTGACCCCCGTGCAGATCATATCTGTATTGCCCTTTCGTCTACGAAACATCCATCTTTCTCAACTATGGTGGAACCCAAAGAACTGTTAGCACTTCGTTGATCTGTCAATCAGCATACTCAGGAGCAGCATGAAAGGATCGCGGATTGCCAGAACTTTGTGAGATTCCACCATGCCGTCAAGATCAGGACTACGCAAATTCAGGGGAAGCAACAGGAACATCGGGTAACAGATTTCATCTGCTACTCGCACAAATAATTTTCAGCAATAGATCTCATCTACTACCTAATTATATTGTGCAATACCCATACATCTCTATGTATTCTAGATCGCAACTTGCATCTACGCATAGCACGGCTCTTGATGCCACTGTAAGGTAACGCAGCAGAAAACAAAAATTTTCCGACCTACGCACCAGCCCAAGACCACTATAGAGACTGCATACAAGGTTTGATCTCTTTCGTTACCGACTCGTAGCGCAGCGGAAGTAGAGTCGATGACGAACGGCGGTGCAGATCCCCGCAGCTAGGATTTTACAACCTCCCAACCGCGAGGATGTATACCCTCATCTGCCCCGCGGACAGCCCTCCGGGAGGCGGTCGCACAGTCCCCCGGACGGTGTCGCGGACAGCCCTTCGGGAGGACCTCCGAAACTCGGACTGTCACTCGGACAGCCCTTCGGGAGGACCTCCAAAACTCGGACGGTCACACGGACAGCCCTTCGGGAGGCACTCTCAAACTAAGACCGAAACTACGATCTCTCTACAGAGTTGCACACATACGGTGTCATCTATCCGGCAGGGCTTCGCCGTCCAGAACTAGTTCCTGCCGGAACCCAGACAGCCTTTCGGCTCTACGAAACTATTTCGCTGGGAGGGAGAGCGAATGCCAGATCATGCATGGCTTGTGTATGAGAGTAAGGATGAAGAGATGGCAGCCCTCTCCACCTCTATTTATAGGAAAACCAAGGGCTAGGATGGGCATTTCAAAAATACCAAAACTTGCCCATGAAGGAAACACTTTCCAAGGGCAAAATGGGAAAGCAAGTGGGCAAGTGGGGCTCCAAGGTGGAGCCCACTTCTTGGCCGGCCACAACCCTTGTGGGGGCCCCCCAAGGTGGTCCCCATCCATCCATCCCTTCTAGAAGCCTTTTGGGAAAATATCCCAAAAGGTACTTTTCCAAAAATATCCCAAAAAGCACTTTCACTATTCACGACGACATATTTCAGCGTCTGATCGAACTGAAAATATTCATGTGGGCTTAGAACATTTCCAGTACCCACCAAAATAATTTTCAACGCGAGCCGGAACAATTCCGGTTTAGTGATTTTCATCTGCGAAAAGCATCTGAAGCGGTTTCGGCAGCTCCGGAACATTTCCGGTTTTCATCCCGGAAAATTCCAGAAAGTTTCCAGAATGATTCTGGCATCCTCCAAGAATTATCAGGCATGTGCCAAAACCAATTTGACTTTTTGGTATCCCCTGAAACAACTTTTCAGTTTCACCGGAACTCATCCGGTGACCTCTCTGCGGAACTTTTCCGCTGTCCGAAACTTTTCCGGCGTCCGAAACTTTTTCGGTGGTTTTCTCTCAGACTCCCTGTCTAGTATTCAACAGATGGATGACCCTTAAGCGTGTGACCCTATAGGTTCGGTGAAGCATAGACATGACCCGGAACCCCTTCCGATCAATGATCAACATCGGAGCCGTGGACACCCATATTGACCCCTATACCCACACGAATGAATATTCGAGCGAACCTCCAGTTGCCGTGTGCTATTCCTATTGCTTCGCGATATGTTACAATTACCCGAGGTGAGACATGTTGGCATCCCCGTGGATCAACACCTTGTCCACTATGCCAGTTACCTCGTTACCGGTATTGTTCTCTTTTCTCGTTTCTGTGTTTCGGCATCCCCGTGATCAAATCACAAAGTGTCTGGCCAGACGATGATGGATACCGTAACACCGATAGGGCCCAGAGATATCTCTCCATCGTCGGAGGAGCAAATCCCAATCTTGAGCTATCAAGTTACTTGACATACTTTTCCATGAACCCGTAAGCCGCCGTAATAGCCACCCATTTACGGATGACGTTTAACAAACCCCAAAGTTCATGAAGCAAGCATGAAGAAACTCGATACTCTCATGGTCTAAGGAATTATGCAAACATTAACTTCTTTGTGTTATTAACCATTAACTTATGACGAATGTATCTCATAGCATAACATCAATTCGGGTCGATTCAACACAAGTGTTCTACCAACAATTGTGCCCTCAAAATTGCCGGCATAGCCATGCCCATGATCAGGAAAACAGGATCATCATGCAATACTTGAGCCAGTCATAGAGGCTTGACCAGGAATACATTTTACCGTTTATTATCCCACACGTGCACATGAGTTTCCCTCCAAGCCTCGTTTTATTTGTAGACTCGAGAATCATTGCAGTTATAGCATGGAACATAAACTTAATTATGAACAGGGAGATAATCAATAACATTTATTATTGCCTCTAGGGCATATCTCCTACACCGAGTTGGTCGTTGGCCTTATTGCGCACCAAACCATCACGTGGGAAAGTTATGGGCACTCAGCTTCGTTGTATCAGCCGAAGCTCTTCGGACGTCAGCAATGGAGCGGCGCGCGCCGGATTGGACTGGACGGTACAGCTCTTGGATTGGAGTGTGCTAGGTCTGCTTCCGGCCGCGTTCGCGTCGTGCAGGAGTGCAAGGGCAAGTGGGCCCACGAACCTGCGCGCTTAGGATTTAGACCGGCGGGCTGGCCTCTTCGTTGGGCTTAGGTGGGGCGACGACGTGCTGCTATCCCGAGGCCGGGCATGACCCAGGAAAGTGTGTCTGGCCGGAGGTGATCAGGCGTGTTGGAGATGCGGTGCACCCCTGCAGGGATGATTAATCTATTCGAATAGCCGTGTCCACGGTAACAGGACGACTTGGAGTTGTGCCTTGACCTTATATAACTATAACTGTGATTTAAATTTGAAATGAATTGTGGCTCCGAGATTGCTTCCTCGCAGGGAGTCGGGGAAGAATCTCTGGGCGTGGTTACTTAATAAAATTGTGACAATAATATGACTATATGTGAGATACCAATCTGCACTCTTCTAATGCTGCAAGATGTTGAAGATGCTAGTCTTCGGTAGGACTAGGCCTTTCCCCTATTCTTGCTTTCTGCAGTCAGCCCAGATATACCTCCTTCATTGATACTGATGCATATTTAGCATAGTTCTGATGTCAGTCTTGCGAGTACTTTGGATGAGTACTCACCGCTGCTTTGCTTTCTCTTTCCCCCTCGATACGATTCTGCGTTCAGACGATGGAGCCCAGGAGATGGAGTATGCCGGAGACGACTACTACACCACCGCTGGAGCCTACTACTACGTAGAGAACGCCGACGCTCAGGAGTAGTTAGGAGGTTCCCAGGCAGGAGGCCTCGCCTCTTTCGATCCGTTGTTATGTTTGTGCTAGCCTTCTTAAGGCAAAACTTGTTTAACTTATGTCTGTACTCAGATATTATTTGCTTCCGCTGACTCGTGTTTGTCGAGCTTTGTATTCGAGCCCTCGAGGCCCCTGGCTTGTAATATGAAGCTGTATGACTTTAATTTTTTGTGTCTAGTGTTGTGTTGTGATATCAATCAGTGAGTCCCTAATCTTGGTCGTACGCATTGCGTGTTTGATTAGCGTACGGTCGAAATCGGGGGCGTCACAGCTTCTTAGCCCAAGATGGCTCAACACTACACGAGCTTCGTAGGATCGAAAGTATGTCTAGAGGGGGTGATTAGACTACTTGACCAAATAAAAATTCCACCTTTTCCCAATTTTAAGTGTTGGCAGATTTTAGCAATGATAGCAAGTCAAGTACACCCTACACATGCATGTCTAAGAGTATAGCAACAGAAAGTAACAACAAGCATATGTAGTAGAGGGTAGGAAGGAAGATCAAACGCAATTTGAAGACACGAAGGTTGTCGCTTGAAGTTGCGGGAGCATCACTTGTGGCTTTGTAAGCACCGCTAGACTTGTTGTGAAGCTCTTCTTTGTCCTTGAGTGTCATCTCATGAGCAACAATCCTTCTAATGACTTCTGTAGGCTTGAGATCTTTGTAGTTGGGCATCATTTGGATCAATGTGCACACAATGTCGTATCTCTCATCCAAAGCTCTAAGTATCTTCTTAATGATGAATTTGTCGGTCATTTCTTCGCTTCCTAAGCCGGCAATCTCATTTGTGATGAGAGCTAGCCTAGAGTACATCTCTGCGATTCCTTCGCCATCCTTCATCTTGAACTTGTCAAGCTGACTTTGAAGAACGTCCAACTTGGATTCTCTCACGGATTCGGTACCTTCGTGCATATCAACCAAAGTATCCCAAATCTCTTTTGCATTCTCAAGACGGCTGATTTTGTTGAATTCTTCGGGGCATAGGCAGTTGAAGAGAATGTCACATGCTTGAGCATTGTATTGCAACATCTTCAATTCATCCGCGGTCGCTTCACGATCCGGTTCCTTTCCATCACCAAAGAATTCACCTTGCACACCAACACGAACAACAACCCAAACGGCGGGGTTATGACCAAGAATATCCATTTTCATTTTGTGCTTCCAACTAGCAAAATTTGTGCCATCAAAGTACGGACCTCTACGGTGATAATTTCCCTCACTAGACGCCATACTCTCCTAGGTTGTGAGACCAATGCAATGGAGACGAAAGCTCTGATACCACTTGTAGGATCGAAAGTATGTCTAGAGGGGGGGTGATTAGACTACTTGACCAAATAAAAATTCTACCTTTTCCCAATTTTAAGTGTTGGCAGATTTTAGCAATGATAGCAAGTCAAGTACACCCTACACATGCATGTCTAAGAGTATAGCAGCAGAAAGTAACAACAAGCATATGTAGTAGAGGGTAGGAAGGAAGATCAAATGCAATTTGAAGACACGAAGATTTTCCCCGTGGTTCCGATAGGTGGTGCTATCGTACGTCCACGTTTATGGAGTCTTCAACCCACGGAGGGTAACGGTCGCGAGAGTCCACGGAGGGCTCCACCCATAAGGGTCCACGAAGTAGCAACCTTGACTATTCCATAACGGCTTCCGTCCACGAAGGACTAGCCTCACTATGGGTAGATCTTCACGAAGTAGGCGATCTCCTTGCCCGTACAAACTTCTTGGTTCAACTCCACAACACGAAGTAGGAGGCTCCCAAGCGACACCTAACCAATCTAGGAGGCACCGCCCTCCAAAAGGTAATAGGCTCGGTAATGTCGATGAACTCCTTGCTCTTGTGCTTCAAGATGATAGACTCCTCAACACACAATCACTCTCTCACAGATTTGGCTATGGTGGAAGAGATTGATTTGGTGGAAAGCAACTTGGGGAGGCTAGAGATCAAGATTCATATGGATGGAGTGGAATAGCTTGATCTCAACACATGAGTAGGCGGCTCTCTCTCAGAAAATAGAATGGGGCAAGTATGGAATAGTTCTGAGTGCTTCTCTTTCGAGTGGGTGGTGGTGAAGGGGTATATATAGGCATCCCCAAAAATCCAACCGTTACACCTAAAGTGACCAACTCGGTGACACCGAAGTATAAAACTCGGTGGTACCGAAGTGACCAAAAGGCAGTGACTTTTGAATCTCGATGAGACCGATACATAACTCTCGGTGGTACCGATTAGGTGACCAACGGTCAGATTGCACAACTCGGTGACGCCGATCCAAAAAACTCGGTAAGACCGATTTTATGAAACGAGGTAACAGAAAGTTGGCAACTGAACTCGGTGGCACCGATGTAGAATCGGTTGCACCGAATGGCTAGGGTTTGGCATGGGTCTGTCTGAGTTTGGGAATCGGTGGCACCGAGTGGGAATTGTTGGTTGCACCGATTTTCATGAATGGCTTGGACAGACTTTTGTGGAAGAGTTTGTGGGTGTTTTTGGTGACTATCACTTGTGCACGTGGAGCATCTTGTTCACCAACAGTACCTTACCCCCTTTTAATAGTATTGGCTTTCCTATGGACTCAAAGTGATTTCTCACAAAGTAAAATGTAGAGTCCTCTTGCTTAAAGCTTTGCTAATCCATTTCCTTGCATCTTGGGGTTTCTCCAAAATCCTTTTGCCATCCCTATCATTGAACTTTTCCTGAAATATGCTTAGTGGAAACATTAGTTCAATGACATATATGTTGTTATTAATTACCAAAACCACCAAGGGAGTAAATGTGCTTTCAATCTCCCCCTTTTTGGTAATTGATGACAACATATAGATCAAAGCTTCGACATATGATATAATCAATGAATATAATCGTCGCTTTGAGAAGTATGTGATAAGCAAGAGCTCCCCCTAAATTTGTGCATTATTTTAAATTTGCGTTTGAATGCAAATGCACAATCGATTAGGTACATGGGGCACTCTTTCATGTCACATACAACTTGGTGGTGTGTGAGAATAATATGAATGAATATCATAGCACAACACAATCAAGCAAAGGTGAATGATCATTTCATAAGCATCACAATGATAGGAAATAGTAGCGATACACATCAAGTGTATGATCAAACACCAACAAAGTTTAACACATCCAAACCAAAAGATATCAAATGTTTTGAAAAGCGATAAAAACCAACGCTCTCTCTCTCGAAGCCTAAAGATCTATATACATCTTCTCCCCCTTTGGCAACAAGTTACCAAAAAGTTCAAAGGTATATAGCTAATCGTTCTTCTGGGGCTGATCTCCTCCGGTGGTCGATGAAGGAGTCGAGAGAACGGCATCAGCGAAGATGTCGGCAGACGTCATGGACGGAGTCAGAGTAGCAACTGGAGGAACTGGAGGAGCTGATGGAGCTGAAGAAGCTGTAGCAGGTGCTGATGAAGAAGGTCGCAACTCTGGAGCTGGCACTGTAGCTGATCTAGCCTGAGTAGTGAACTGAGTGCTAGGCCTGAGAGGTGCACGATCCTCATCATCATCATCTGTAGAATGAGGGCTAGGCACTGCGTCAACTTCCTTCTTGAGCTCATCAACTGTCTTAGTCAGCCCATCCACCTTGTTGTTGAGAGTGTGAAATTTGTTGTCAACAATCCTCGAGAGGCTCGCCTGGTTCTTCAATATCTCGCTGATGTCCTTCTGCATGCTGAGCACAGAGCTAAGTAGGAGATCCATTTGCTCACTCCTAGACCTGGGCACCTGAGAACTGGAGTCTCTGGCAGCCTCTGCATGTGCCTGTGCTGTAGCTGAAGTGGGATGATCTGGGTCCGTCACCACCATGTTATCTTCTAGATCTGGCAGTAGTGGCAAATGTGGTCTGTCAAGAACAAAGATGTGCTTCTCCAACTTGGAGTTGATAAGCATCTGGATATAGGGTGCATAGCAGCATGAACGTTTCTGATCAGCAGCAACCCTCTTCACAGTCTCCACTATCAGATCCATCACTCTAAATCTTGTATGTTGATCTAGATGGAGCAGCATGTTGATGGAATAGCCTCGAATCATCTTCTCATCTCCAGACTTAGGCATCAAGGTATGCCTCAAGATGGTGTTGATAGTGCGTAGGCCAGCCTGGAGGAAGTAAATGGACCCTAGCCTGTGAGACTTCACATGTGCAGCAGGGATCTCATTGTACATGTTCTTCATAGCATTGTGGCTAGCCTTGGGCTCATTGTAGACATTGATGTCACCATCTTCCACCTCTGGGACTCCTAAGATGGTAGCCCACTCCTCAACAGTTGATTCATATCTTGCTCCTTCAGTCATCCACACAATTCTACCATCTCCATAGAAGTGAGCAGTGGAGTAGAATTGCATGATCATTTCATCGTTCCAAGCAGTGAATTCCTTGCCAACAAACTCATCCAGACCTATGCAGTGAAAGTTGTCTTGCACACTTGGGAAGTAATCTTCATTCTCCTTGATGTACTTCCAATCTACATATCTCATGTCACTCACAGCAGGGCTCTTATCAAGCAAGATTGTTTCATAGAAATCTTGTTGCTCCTTTGTATAGAATCTGTAGTCCACAACTGTTTTTCTCCTCTGTGAGTATGGATCAATAGCTCTCCATTCTCTCAAACCAGAGTCCTTCCTCTTCTTCATGTCCTCAGCAAGCAAGTGGCTGGCATTGTGCTCTGGAAGGTGTGGTCTCAGCTTCATCAAAGATGACATAGCATCATCCTCAGCTTCCCTAAAGGTGGAGGTCTTGTTCTTGCTGGAAGCTGGTATCTCTGTGGAGAACCTCTTGGGTTTGTCTGCAGCAGCTTTCTTGGGGGCAGTCTTGGTGCCCTTGGATGAGGTAGCCTTAGGCATAGCATCAGCCATGAGCTTCTTCTTCTTCTTTGGAGGGGCCTTGGCAACTGACTCTTCCTCCTCCTCCTCAGCAGCAGCAGCCTCTGCTGGGTCCTCATACATTGAGGTTGGCCTGCCCATGACATGAATGATCCTCTTCCTGGACCTCTTCTTCTCTCCTGCCTTCTTAGGCATAGACTTCTTTGAGGGTGACTCAAGGTGAAGAGTCATTGTTTCCCTAGAGCTCTCTGGTGCTCTTGCTGACCCTGAGCTAGCATACTCTTTCCTGATAGCCTTCTTCTTCTTGGATGAAGAGGCAGCAACAGTGCTCTTGCCAGCATCATCCTTCTTGGACAGCTCCTCAGGAATAAAGTCCTCATCTTCTTCATCTGAGTTGAGCTTCCTTCTTGCCGTGGTTGCAGCCTTGGGCAGATCAGGAGAGCTAGGAACATCATCATAGCTCCCCTTAGGACTAGTGCCTGAACTCATGTCAACACTTTGCTCTCTGAGATCATTCTGGCTGTCTTCAGCATCTGACATCTCTGACCCTGTGAAATAGAGTATAGAAGAGTGGAAGGGATTGAGTCATCACAAAATGCAGATATTTTTCAAAGGTTTGAACAAAGAAATCCTTAGATATAGTTTTCAGCAAAAAGGGATTTCGGTGTCACCGAGCCAAACGTTTCGGTACCACCGAGACTCACAGAACTCTTTACAGAAACTTGGCAGCAATTTCGGTCACACCGAAAATTACCACTCGGTTTCACCGAGACTGTCCTCAGCGGTACAAAACAAAATCGGTAGAGCCGATTTTTCTGACTCGGTATCACCGAGATTCGATTTTGCGGACGACTAGACCTATTTTTTTTTCGTTCGCTAAGCTATTGAGATTTCTAGAGGATTGGGAGGATTGCAATCGGTGGGTTATCGATAAAAGTAACTCCAATGCGCATGAATCGGACGGGGAGTGCAAAGCGGGCCGGATCCATACCGTAATTCAGTGAAGGATCCGCTAAGGCGACGATGGCGGTGAAGATTCCATCGGAGGCGGCGATTCCCAACGGCGGAGACGCACGGGGAGGCAAGGGCGACGACCAGGGGGTCCGGAGCGGCAGCTTAGGGTTGGAAGAAAACGGACTTTTGCAGTTGAATTTCAAAAGTCGGGTCCGCCAGGTAATATACCCTTCGCTGTCGGTGACACCGGTTCGAAATTGTTGGTGCCACCGAGTTTCTCAACTGTCAGTTGACAGGGAAACTCGGTGTAACCGAGAATATGGAATCGATGTTACCGAGATGGAAATCCAGATCAACCCTAGGCATTCGGTGAGACCGAGATTTTGGTGTTGGTTCCACCGAGATGCACTTGGGAGGTTTTAATGGTCAGTCCTTTGTCGATGCGGAACTCCGAGTGCTCCTCACACAGAGGGATCGAAAAGTACTTGTTCAAATTTTGTGATGCTGCAAGAATAGAATATGAGACAAGAAAGCATAGATAGCTAGAGAGTCGTCCTATGCATTCTTGTCCATCCAATTGGCAAAAGAAAAATCAAAAGCCAAATAGCAACAATTGGATGTCCTCGAATGGATAAATAAATGCAGACCAACATGCTCACACAATAAGATGTCAAATGAAATCATGGCAAACATGCACATACATACTAGCATCTATCAAGAGTTTTGGCGATGACGGAGTCATCTATATATGAGTATATTGACTTTGGATCCAAGTAAGAATACTTGATCATAGGTCATACTCATCATTTAAGCACAAGTGGGGTTACCACTTTTACATAAAGCATTTAATGTTGTCACATACTATGAGATGCTTTAACTCAAGTCTTAGAGTAAAGCTCCCCCTTGATGTGACATCCCCCCATAGGAGGGATAAACTAACCTTGGGTTTTGTCGATGAAGACTTCATGTTGGTGAGGTAGTGGTGGATGCTCAAGGTTGATGAAGATCACCAAGAGTTGGGAGCATCCTTGTTGTTTCCTTACTCTTTTCACCTACATGGGTTAGTCCCAACACACAAGAGACAAATACAAAGATATCTATGGACATGGAGTGCAAAGCATACATGATGATGTCCATGGATTTGTTGATTACCTTATCCCTTGCTTACCTTTGAGGGAATGTGTGACTCCTTGAACTATTGCATGATGTTGACGTTGATTGCAACTAGTTCTTGCCAATAATGAATGTGAGTGAATTTCATTGGCGGAGTCACCCCTCAAGAACTTTTCTAGTTCTTCTTCTTAGGGACCCACATCAACTTGATGGGGATCCTTGGTGTTGAAGTGGCACTTGTAGAAGTTGAGCTTGAAGTAGCCTTGGGAACCCACTCCACCAAAGCTTGGGATTCATCTTCATATGAGTCAATGTCCTCTTGAAGCTTGTTCTTGCCCTTGAGCTTGTGGTTTTGTGGTGGAAGGTCATCTTGAGTGTTTGTTCCCTTGGGAAGAGTATGTTCATACTTCTCCCATTGAGGAACAAACTTGGGCTTGGGGTATTGACCTTCTTCCCATTCAACTCCATTAGCGTTGAAGTAGCCAATGCCATGGTTCTTCCGGTATCCTCCGTGCTTGCGTACAATCTCCTCAAATTGCTTACACCCGGCAAGACTCTTGTAGATACCTTTCTCTATAACTCCTTTCAATAAATTGTTTTCTTGCTCAAGTGTAACTTGGCTAAGAGAATCATCATTAGTGGAATCAATAGAACTACTAGAAGCAACATCATTAGATTTAGCACTTTTATTGTTGCTACTAGATGAAGAACCTTTCTTGCCTTTGTTACTAGTTTGTCTAGGTTTAACTTGTGGCATGAATGTAGACAAGAGTAATCGTTTGGCTAGATAAGATGAAGTCTTCTTTCGGAGATCGTCATTGATAGCTTTAAGAAACTCATGTTCTTGCTCCAAGGTGAGCTTCTTGAAGCGTAGCTTCTCATGAGTCCTTACAAGCTCTCTATGATCTTCGAGAGTAGATTCATGGGCTAACTTAAGAGTGTTTAATTCTTTAGTTAGTTGTTCTGTTTTCATCTTATCATCATCAAGCGACTTATCTTGACTAGCATGAAAATTATCAAGTTCGTTTTGACTAACATTACTAGTTTTATCAAAGAGCAAGTCATCATCACAAATTAAATCATCTTCATCACTATTGAAATCAAGATACTCGGGGTGTGATACCTTAGGGCCTTTAGCCATGAAGCAACTTCCACTCCCTTCATCTGGTGAGTCAAATAGATCATAGGAGTTGGTAGTCACTAGTGCAAGTCCGGCAACACCTTCATCTTGACTATAGTCGGAGTTGGAGTGATAGCTTCTCTCGGAGTAGTTGTCGGATTCGGAGCCGGAAACCCATTCACCAACATGAGCTTGATGTCTTCTTCTTGTGTAGCTCTTGGTGTACTTGTCCTTCTTCTCCGAGTCCCTACTTCTTCTTGAAGGTCTTCGTTCATAACGATCATCTCTAGTCCTTCTCTCTCTTTGAGGTGATTCATTCCTTGAGCTTTGTCTTCTAGGTGATTCTTCTCTTCGTTTGTAGGGAGCCGTGCACTCATTCGAGTAGTGTTCGGGCTTCCCACAATTGTAGCAGTTTCAGTCACGACTTGACGAACGCTTCTCTTCATATCTTGAGTTGGAGCTTCATTCTTTGCCTCTATTCTTGTAGAACTTGTTGAATTTCTTGACCATGAGGCTTATCTCTTCATTGGTGACAAGGTTGTCGCTTGAAGTTGCGGGAGCATCACTTGTGGCTTTGTAAGCACCGCTAGACTTGTTGTGAAGCTCTTCTTTGTCCTTGAGTGTCATCTCATGAGCAACAATCCTTCCAATGACTTCTGTAGGCTTGAGATCTTTGTAGTTGGGCATCATTTGGATCAATGTGCACACAATGTCGTATCTCTCATCCAAAGCTCTAAGTATCTTCTTAATGATGAATTTGTCGGTCATTTCTTCGCTTCCTAAGCCGGCAATCTCATTTGTGATGAGAGCTAGCCTAGAGTACATCTCTGCGACTCCTTCGCCATCCTTCATCTTGAACTTGTCAAGCTGACTTTGAAGAACGTCCAACTTGGATTCTCTCACGGATTCGGTACCTTCGTGCATATCAACCAAAGTATCCCAAATCTCTTTTGCATTCTCAAGACGGCTGATTTTGTTGAATTCTTCGGGGCATAGGCAGTTGAAGAGAATGTCACATGCTTGAGCATTGTATTGCAACATCTTCAATTCATCCGCGGTCGCTTCACGATCTGGTTCCTTTCCATCACCAAATAATTCACCTTGCACACCAACACGAACAACAACCCAAACGGCGGGGTTATGACCAAGAATATCCATTTTCATTTTGTGCTTCCAACTAGCAAAATTTGTGCCATCAAAGTACGGACCTCTACGGTGATAATTTCCCTCACTAGACGCCATACTCTCCTAGGTTGTGAGACCAGTGCAATGGAGACGAAAGCTCTGATACCACTTGTAGGATCGAAAGTATGTCTAGAGGGGGGGTGATTAGACTACTTGACCAAATAAAAATTCTACCTTTTCCCAATTTTAAGTGTTGGCAGATTTTAGCAATGATAGCAAGTCAAGTACACCCTACACATGCATGTCTAAGAGTATAGCAGCAGAAAGTAACAACAAGCATATGTAGTAGAGGGTAGGAAGGAAGATCAAATGCAATTTGAAGACACGAAGATTTTCCCCGTGGTTCCGATAGGTGGTGCTATCGTACGTCCACGTTTATGGAGTCTTCAACCCACGGAGGGTAACGGTCGCGACAGTCCACGGAGGGCTCCACCCATAAGGGTCCACGAAGTAGCAACCTTGACTATTCCATAACGGCTTCCGTCCACGAAGGACTAGCCTCACTATGGGTAGATCTTCACGAAGTAGGCGATCTCCTTGCCCGTACAAACTTCTTGGTTCAACTCCACAACACGAAGTAGGAGGCTCCCAAGCGACACCTAACCAATCCAGGAGGCACCACCGTCCAAAAGGTAATAGGCTCGGTAATGTCGATGAACTCCTTGCTCTTGTGCTTCAAGATGATAGACTCCTCAACACACAACCACTCTCTCACAGATTTGGCTATGGTGGAAGAGATTGATTTGGTGGAAAGCAACTTGGGGAGGCTAGAGATCAAGATTCATATGGATGGAGTGGAATAGCTTGATCTCAACACATGAGTAGGTGGCTCTCTCTCAGAAAATAGGATGGGGCAAGTATGGAATAGTTCTGAGTGCTTCTCTTTTGAGTGGGTGGTGGTGAAGGGGTATATATAGGCATCCCCAAAAATCCAACCGTTACACCTAAAGTGACCAACTCGGTGACACCGAAGTATAAAACTCGGTGGTACCGAAGTGACCAAAAGGCAGTAACTTTTGAATCTCGATGAGACCGATACATAACTCTCGGTGGTACCAATTAGGTGACCAACGGTCAGATTGCACAACTCGGTGACGCCGATCCAAAAAACTCGGTAAGACCGATTTTATGAAACGAGGTAACAGAAAGTTGGCAACTGAACTCGGTGGCACCGATGTAGAATCGGTTGCACCGAATGGCTAGGGTTTGGCATGGGTCTGTCTGAGTTTGGGAATCGGTGGCACCGAGTGAGAATTGTTGGTTGCACCGATTTTCATGAATGGCTTGGACAGACTTTTGTGAAAGAGTTTGTGTTTGTTTTTGGTGACTATCACTTGTGCACGTGGAGCATCTTGTTCACCAACAGTACCTTACCCCCTTTTAATAGTATTGGCTTTCCTATGGACTCAAAGTGATTTCTCACAAACTAAAATGTAGAGTCCTTTTGCTTGAAGCTTTGCCAATCCATTTCCTTGCATCTTGGGGTTTCTCTACAATCCTTTTGCCATCCCTATCATTGAACTTTTCCTGAAATATGCTTAGTAGAAACATTAGTTCAATGACATATATGTTGTTATTAATTACCAAAACCACCAAGGGAGCAAATGTGCTTTCACACAACACAGAGGAGCTCGGACCACATGACATGAGAAACATCCAAAGGCAACACTTCCTCCATCTTCCTCACAAAGTGACAATAAAGCAGCATATCCACTAAATAGGAGTGAACTTGATCCAGATTCCCAACACGGGGAAACAGAGTGTGCTTGAGTATGCGGTGCAGAATGTCAAGAAACAGTTCTAGCACATATGTTAACTTGCTTGTGGTGGAGGAGACCTTCTCAGAACTGTAGGGCCAGAGATGGCTCTTGTGAGTGGCGGTGGTCTCCTTGTGGGGGCGGAAGCCAAGAGATTCATGGAGCCCCTTATCCTCATAAACAAGCAGATTTATGAACGTCTTCCAAGGAGCAGACAGCCGCTTGGCATTAGTCATCCAAGTCAAAGTCCTGTCCTCATCGGTTCCAAGATGGACCGTAGCATAGAACACAACAATCATTTCAGCATCAAAGTCCTTGTTGAACTGCATAAGGTTGGTAATGCCAAGCTTCTCACATAGCCTTAGGGCCTCACCAAAGTATTGACCATTCTTCTCCAGATAATCTATGTCAATGGACTTGACACTGGGAACATACATATTTTCCTTTTGCTTGAGAACATCAGTGTAGATAGAGAGTTGCTGCCTGGTCCAGACGGGATGGTTGCAAAGCGTTGAATCTTGGGAACATCATAGGGGTATTGCTTGCGGGCAAGCCAGAACTCCTTGCTGGGCAACAGAGCAAAAGATTTGGACTTCTTGGGCTTGTGAGCAACTGACTTGGTCCTCTGCTTGGGAGGTTGCTGACTGGAACTGTCCTTTGCTCTGTCTTCTCCTGAGTTGTGGTAACGCTTCGAGCTCTGACAACTCGGGTTCATCCTCCGTTCAGAGCTGCCACCACTTGGAACCCAAAACACAAGGTGAGGGAAAAGCAGGTGTAAAAGATATGCATCAGCCAAAATGAAAAAGAATGAGTAAATTTGAGGTGGAAGTGGAAAACATGTGCATTTGACAGCACAAGCGTAGTACCGCAGACATGGGTGGTAGTACCGCCCATAAGCGGTAGTACCGCTCCATGAGGGGTGGTAGTACCGCTCGGGCGGAGATCACGGGGGCAACCACTACCGCCGGTCCGATCCGGTACTATCAGCGACGCCAAATGCAAATAGTTGCCACTAGAACTTCAAATCTACTCCCTAACCGCCTTCCACATCCTACTCATGCCTCGATTTGACTAAAAATAGGAGAATGCATTGCATATTGCCCTAAAGCCTAGATTCAAGAATAGAACCGCAGGAGAGAAGATCGAGGCCAATACTGGCATCCATGGCAAGACGAGAGGGTGGGGATCGATTCCACCGGTCGGAATAGCGGAAGAACGGCTGGAAATGGAGATTTGGCGGCGGCCTCCGGAGCCCTTGAGTCGCCTGGAGAGAGAACACCACGGTAGGAAGGGGGTGAATGGGTATGGGGAAGTGGAAACTTCCCTTGCCCCGCCCCATAACCCCCGTGGGCACACATAAGCGGTAGTATTGTCCGAGAGGGCGGTAGTACCGCCCCGGTACTACAACACGACAGAGGGTCAGGTAGTACCTCTCCAGCGGTAGTACCATTGGTGGCAGCGGTAGTACCATTGGTGGCGGCGGTAGTATTGCAAGTAAGCGGTAGTACCGCCCACTCCCCTGGTAGTACCGCCCAAAGCGACCACAAGGAACCTAGACTACAAAAGGTGGCTTATGCATTTTTGAGGAGGCTTTAGATGAAAGAGGCTTGGGTTGGAGACTCAAAAACCAACAAATGGGAGAGGGTACTCCAAGTAAACATCAAAGATTGAAGAAAATGACCTTGGAGTGACCCAAAACATGAATAAGCTCTCAAAAGCAATTGCCTCACTAGGAGGTGGGCGGTGGCCGAAGCCACCTATGTTTGAGTCAATTGGTATGGCACCGCGAAGATTTTAACCGTGGGCCCATGACCAAAACTCGTCTTTGAAGCACAAGTACCATAAAAAAATGGCTAATGTGAAAGACTTAGATCGATTTATGCATAATAGCGGGGAAGGAGAGTTCATTGAGAGAACAACACTCCCCCTATGTCCATGCCTACATCTAAACAAGACACAATGATGAGTGTGGTGGGGTGTGCAATATTTCAAGCCACATTGCTCGAATCAATGATATTTAGCTCATGCCTGAACTCGCGAAATCTTGCTTCATCCAATGGCTTCATGAAAATATTTGCAAGTTGCTCATTGGTATTGAGATGAATAAGATCAATTTCCCCGCACTTGATATGCTCCCAGATGAAGTGATGACGAATCTCAATATGCTTCGTCTTGCAATGTTGAACCGGGTTGTTGGAGATCTTGATCACACTTTCATTGTCATAGTAAAGAGGCACTTTGTCACAAGTGACACCATAATCCTTTAAAGTTTGCCTCATTCAGAGAATCTGTGCACAACAGCTAGCAGCGGCTACATACTCGGCCTCGGTGGACGATAGAGAAACACAATTTTGTTTCTTGGAAGACCAACTTATCAAAGAGCGACCAAGGAATTGGCACCCTCCAGAAGTTGACTTTCTCTCCACACGGTCTCCCGCCCAATCCGAGTCCGAATATCCTATGAGATCAAATGATGCACCTTTGGGGTACCATAAGCCAAAGTTTGGGGCATGAGCCAAATATCGAAAGATTCGCTTGACCACCACACAGTGGCTTTCCTTAGGTGCGGATTGAAATCATGCACAAATTCCCACACTCAGCATAATATCTGGTCTAGATGCACAAAGGTAAAGCAGGGATCCAATCATGGAGCAATATACCTTTTGATCCACGGCTTTACCATTGGGATCACTATCAAGTTGGAATTTGACTGACATTGGCGTATTGGCCTTGGCCGGCTTGAGATCATCCAACTTGAACCTCTTGAGCATGTCTTGAGTGTATTTTGCTTGATTGATGAAGGTTCCTTAACTTCGTTGCTTGACTTCAAATCCAAGGAAGAACTTCAACTCTCCCATCATAGACATCTCAAATTCTTTGGTCATTAGTGCGGCAAACTCATCATTGAAAGCTTTGTTAGGAGAACGAAAGATAATATCATCAACGTATAGTTGGCACATGAAAAAGTTCCCATTAAGCTTCTTCGTGAAAAGAGTGGGATCGATTTTCCCAATTTCAAACCCACGATCTTGTAACATCTCGGTAAGGTGCTCGTACCACGCACGTAGGGCTTGTTTAAGGCCATAGAGTGCCTTATCGAGAACGTATACATGATTGGGGAACTTAGGATCCTCGAACCCCGGGGGTTGCTTGACATATACCAACTCCTTAAGTGGACCATTAAGAAATGCACTCTTCACATCCATTTGATATAATTTGAAATCATGATGAGAGGCATATGCAAGCAACATGTGAATAGATTCCAGGCGAGCAACGGGAGCGAAGTTACACCATAGTCGATACCCTTGACTTGGGAGTAGCCTTGTGCCACCAATCTTGCCTTATTGCGAATGACAACACCGTTCGCATCTTGCTTGTTCTTGAAGATCCATTTGGTTCCAATGACATTGTGATTCTCCTTTGGTCTTGGCACCAAACGCCACACTTTGTTGCAGTCTAAGTTTTTGAGTTCATCATGCATGGTTTCAAGCCATTCCGTGTCCTCAAGCACCTCTTGTACCTTTAGGGGTTCAATGCAAGAAACAAACGCGTGATGTGCACAAAAGTTTGTTAATTGACCGCAAGTGGTTACCCCTTTATTCAAGCTTCCGTAGACGTTCTCCAAAATGTGTTGTTTATGTTTAAGCTTGGAAGCAATCTTGGCGGCTCGTCTTTCTAAAATCTCCTCCATGGAAGGTTGAGGAGCATCGTCTTGACGATCTTGAGTGCCATCATGAGCTTGCTTTTGATCTTGAGCATGATCTTGATCTTGAGCTTGCTTGGGGGTGTGAACTTGATCTTGGGCATCTCTTGGTGTAACACCATCATCATGAGGTTGATCTTGCCCTTGATCTTGTTCACTTGGTTGAGGGCCTTCACTTTGTTCTTCGAAAGCGTGTGGGTCTTGTGTCGGTGATGGTTCCACTTGCGTAGAACATTGTCCTTCTCCTTCGGCCACAAGGGGTTCCTCAACGGGTAAGAAGTGTCCCACACCCATTCTTCTTATGGCTTGGGGAGGAATTTCATCACCTACATCACAAAGACCACTTTTCTCCACCTGGGAGCCGTTATTTTCATCAAACTCTATGTTACACGTCTCCTCAATGAGTTCGGTGGACTTGTTGAGGACACGGTAAGCATGAGAGTTTGTAGCATAGCCAACAAATATGCCCTCTTGAGCTCTAGGTTCAAATTTAGACAAACGAGCACCTTTCTTGAGAATGAAACACTTATAACCGAACACCCGGAAGTACTTGAGGTTGGGCTTGTTACCGGTAAGTATTTCATATGGAGTCTTGTTCAAGCCTTTGCGGAGGTAGAGTCGATTAGATGCATGACACGCAGTGTTGATGGCTTCGGCCCAAAAGTTGTACGGAGATTTGAATTCCACCATCATTGTCCTTGCCGCATCCATCAACATACGGTTCTTCCTCTCTGCAACACCATTTTGTTGAGGGGTATAGGGTGCAGAGTATTGATGCTTGATCCCCTCATCACTCAAAAACTCGTCCGAGGTGTAGTTCTTGAACTAGGTGCCGTTGTCACTTCTAATCATCAATATCTTTGCATCATGTTGGCGTTGAGCTTAATTTGCAAAGTCGATGACGGTTTGTTGGGTCTCACACTTCCTCTTGAAGAAATAAACCCATGTATATCTTGAGTAATCATCCACAATCACCAAGCAATACTTTCTTCCCCCAAGACTATCGAAAGATGAAGGACCGAAGAGATCCATGTGAAGGAGCTCCAAGGGCCTCTTCGAGTAGATGGTAGTCGTGGGTCGGCGAGCCTTCTCATGTAGCTTTCCTTCGATACAAGCACTACAAGCATGATCTTTGGCAAAACTCACATTTTTTAGTCCAAGAACGTGATCCCTTTTGAGGAGACTTTGCAAAGATCTCATATTGACATGGTCTAAACGGCGATGACAAAGCCATCCCACATCAACTTTAGACATTAGGCAAGTCGCGGTCTTAGTGGGTCACTCCGAGAAGTTGACCACATGGAGACCGTTTTCGACATGCCCAACAAAGGCTACTTTAAGAGTCTTGCTCCACAAAAGGGCCACGATATCAATGCCAAAGAAAGTACTGAAACCCATAAGTGCAAGTTGACGGACGAAAATTAAATTGTATGCAAGGATCTCAACAAGCATAACTCTCTCAATGGTTAAGTCCGGAGAGATAACCACCTTGCCAAGACCGAATACCTTTGAAATTGTGTCATCACCAAAGGAGACTTGAGTGGCCAAAGATGCGTCGGTTCGAACGTCCGCCACTAAGTCCTTGCTTCCGGTCATATGATTTGTTGCTCCACTATCAAGCAACCATGACACTCCTCCGGAAGCAAACTCCTACAATGGATCAATGCTTGGATTTAGGTACCCATTATTTAATGGGTCCTTTCATGTTAGTAACAAGGGCCTTAGGAACCCAAATAGACCATTCAATGTACTCATAAGAAGAACCAACATATTTGGCATACACATGCCATCACTAGCACGACATAAACATAAGAGGGGTTAAAATCGCCAGCTTTGTTGGAGGGGGTGGTCTTGTCCTTCTTGGCATTATCACCCACAACCTTGTCCTTCTTCTTCTCATGAGTAACCTTCCCCGCTTTGACAAAGGTTTCCTTGAGCGGGAGAGGTTGTTTGGTCTTCAACTTCTTCTTCTTCTTAGAATTGGGTGCAAACACAATCCCTTCTTTTGCTACAACTTCCTTTTGATTGCTCAAAAAGGTCATTGAGATTATTCCCACCTTGGATACATGTCACAAGGCCTTTCTCAAGTTGCTCTTTCAACTTAGCATTTTCCTCCACAAGGTGTGCATGCTCACAACAAGGATTAGTAGCATTGGCATTATCAATTAACACAAAAGGAGGACATGTGGCTATTTCCTTAGTAAATCTTACTTGGAGTTGATCATGAGACTCCTTAAGAGAGGCATGGGCACTCTTCAAAGGCTTGTGAGCTTTGTCGAGTGTGCCAAGCTCCTCTTTGAGTCTATCATGGTCAACCCCAAGTGCAACCTTTTCGGATTGAAGCACAAGAGTAGAACAATAGCATGATCATGATCTTTCTGTAACTTAGCAAGATCGTCGGTGTGTGGCTCCTCAAGAGCCAAACGAAGATCTCGCTCTTTCTCAAGAGCAATAGAAAGATCCGCTATCTCATCGGCATAGTCACAACTATGTCCCTCCAAATTGGAGATGGTTTCCTCATGGGATTCAACGAGATCACTAGCTTCACCAAGTTGTTCCAAGAGAGCAACAAAGTGCTTCTTGGTCTTACCCTTGAGTTTGGCCATGAAGTTGTCGAACTCATTCTCATCAACCTTCACCTCCTCATGTCCCTCCACACATTCCAACGCGGGAGAAGTAGTGTTAATGGAAGTTTTGATGTTGGGGGTTACATTGTTGATACCTTTGGCCATGAGGCACTTGGCGATGCGGTTCTCATTGGGGGAGTCAAAGAAAGACACCTTGGTTGGGGTAGAGGATGCAATTGCCATGGTAGCCATTGCCATCCCTTCACCACTTGTATCTTCATCATGATCATCATCGAAGGCATACTCTTCTTGAGCCACCAACACCTTGTGAGGTGACTTCTTGGTGAAGTTGTTCTTGTTGGGGAAGGACTTGGCTTTGTCTTTGCGAATGAGCTTGCCACCATTGTCTTCCCTCTTCTCATATGGGCAATCCACCATGAAGTGTCTCACATTGCCACAATTGTAACAAGTTCTCACACGTTGCTTGCCTTTGTAGCCACTTGAGTTGTTCTTGGAGAAGTTTGGCTTTGAGTTTTTCTTGTTGCCCCAAAATTGCCTTGACGCGAGAGCCATGTGCTCGTGGTGTGCATATTTGGTGTCTTCGGGGAAAATCTCCTCATCTTCATCTTCTTCTTCTTCCGGAATTGCCTTGGCCTTCAAAGCAAGGTTGGGTGAAGACTTCTTTGATCGTTGAACACAAGCTAGAGCGTTGTCAGCGGTCTTGTTCAATATGTTCATAGCAATGAATTCATCCAACACATCGCTCGAGGATAGGGAGTGGAAGTCCAGTCTTTGACGGATGACGGAGGACATGGCCTTGTTGAATGGCATGATAGCCTTGAGAAACTTACGCTTGATCCAATTGTCATCTGTATCCTTGCTCCCATGATCTTGAAGGGATACCGCGAGAGTGGTCAATCTCCGTTAGAGCTCATGATGGTCCTCATCTTCATTCATCACAAACTCACCGAGAACCACCTCAAAGTTGGATCATCGAATGCTTGAGCTTCCCTTGTACAATGAAACAATGTGTTCCCAACAATCTTTAGCACGAGTGAAGGGACGCAAGTGAGCAAGCTCTTCCGGAGGCACCGCGGATTGAAGTATGAACAAGGCGGAGTGATTGAGTTGATTGCCGGCCTCTTCTCTTGGGGTGAGGTTGTTTGGATCATGCGGGTAGTATCCTTGCTCAATGATTCTCCAAAGTTGAGTTGAGCTGTGATTCAAATGAGACTTGATACGAAAAACCCAATTGGCGAAATCATTTTTCACAAGTTTAGGAGGAGGACCTAGGTTGTTTATATGAGGTGTGTGAACCGGTCCTCCATAGACCGGGGGAGGGGGAACCGAAGCAAAGGTTCCCGACCCATTCCTTCCTTGAGGCACCTTATCCTTATCACTACTAGCCCTCTCCCTTCCGGAGTTGGCATCCGACTCCGGGTTAGTGGTTTTAGCCACTAGCAACGGATCGGTAGAAAGCTTAAGACCATCAAGGAATTCTTTAAACATGGATTTGACCTCGGTCGTCATAGAAGATTTAAGTGAGGACATTGCCTCATTTAAATCCTCTCGAGAGACCGTGCTTACGCCCTCGGCCTCGGGTAAGTCCACAACCCGATCCCCATCGTTAACCATACTCTTCGGGTGGTAAAACCCTTAATAAAGAGACGTAGCTCTGATACCAATTGAAAGGATCGATATGATTGACTACAGGGGGGTGAATAGGCAACTACCAATCTTTAGCTTTTCTTAACAATTTAGGTTTAGCAACAAATAGGTTGTCTAGATATGCAACTAGGTGAGCAACCTATATAATGCTAACAACAACAAGATACACGCAAGAAAAGTATACAACACAAGAATAGCTTGCACAAAGTAAAGGTGAGAGATAACCACAAGTGGAACCGATGGAGACGAGTATGTGTTACCGAAGTTCCTTCCCTTTGAGGGGAAGCACGTCTCCGTTGGAGCGGTGTGGAGGCACAATGCTCCCCAAGATGCCACTAAGGCCACCATATTCTTCTCACGCCCTCACACAATGCGAGATGCCGTGATTCCACTAGTGGTGCCCTTGAAGGCGGCAACCAAACTTTTATAAACAAGGTTGGGGAAATCTTCACAACTTAATTGGAGGCTCCCAACACAACCACGAAGCTTCACCACAATGGAATGTGGCTCCAAGGTGACCTCAACCATCTAGGGTGCTCAAACACCCAAGAGTAACAAGATCCACAAGGGATTAGTGGGGGAGATCAAATTTCTCTTGGTGGAAGTGTGGATTGGGGCCCTCTCACCCAAACCCTAGAAGAGCAACAAGTTTTGTCGGCTAGGGAGGGAGATCGGGCGAAAATAGAGCTTGGAGCAACAATGGAGCTTAGGGGAGGAAGAGGTGGTCTTCTTGGGGAAGAAGACCCCCTTTATATAGTGGGGGAACAAATCCAACCGTTACCCCCTCTCAGCCCGCACACAAGCGGTACTACTGCTTGGGCGGTAGAGCCAGCCACACCATTAATGGCCTGAGGCCACGAGACGGTCGTGCCGCCGGAGCAGTACCACCGCTCGCCCCAGCGGTACTACCGTTGGGATTACAATGTAGATGCTCTCAGATGTAGAGAGGCAATAGGAGGAGACGGTAGTTCCACATAAGCGGTACTACCGCTCCGCAGGGCGGTACTACCCCTAATAAGAGGTAGTACCGTTGCCTACTGCCGCTCAAGATTCGATGAGCGATCCAGTCCGGAATGAGAGGGCGGAAGTAGCGCGGTAGTAGCAAACGGTACTACCGCTCGGGAGCGGTACTACCGCGCCCTACCACCGGCCAGAAACCGCCCAGTCCAACACGAAAAGTGTCGAGACACGAAGCCGGCGATACTACGCACGGCAGTAGGCAGAGGCACTACCGCTAATAAGCGGTACTACCGTTTCCTAGAGCGGTAGTACCCCTAATTAGCGGTAGTACCGCTTCCCAGAGCGGTACTACCCCTAATAAGCGATAGTACCGCTACCATGCGCGGTACTTCTGCTTAGATCTCTCTGGACCAGACCAAGGGCAACATTGGTACTCCAAAGAAGCAGAAAAGGAACATGGGTGCGAGTGAATGTGTGTGTTGATTCCACCCTAACCTTTCCGCCGCGGACCCCCTCTTAATAGTACGGTTCTCCTACGACTCAAATCCACCGAAAATGAAACGCGGGAAAGAAACCGTCTTCACTTTAAACCACCGTGGGGCAAGAATCATCTTGTGCCATATGATGAAGTATCTGAAAGGCTTAATGCACACGATTAGTCCACAAATGCATTGTCATCAATCAACAAAACCACTGGGGTAGAAATATGCCCTTACACCCGATCATCACGATGTGCTTCGAAACGACAAACTTTCGCAACGGTGCATACTTGGGGAGAACACATTTTTATCTTATAATGCTACCGTCGTCCTAAGCAAAATAAGATGCATAAAAGGATAAACATCACATGCAAATCAATAAGTGACATGATATATGGCCATCTTGTGCTTTTGATCTCCATCTCCAAAGCACCGGCATGATCTCCATCGTCACCGACATGACACATTGATCTCCATCATCGTGTTGTCACGTGGTTGTCTCGCCAACTATTGCTTCTACAACTATTGCTAATGCATAGCGATAAAGTAAAGCAATTACATGACGTTTAATGATTGGCACATAGGTCATAAATTAAATTAAAGACAACCCCATGGCTCCTGCCGGTTGCCGTTCTCATCGACATGCAAGTCGTGATAACTATTACAAAACATGAACATCTCATACATCAACATATATCAAATAATGTCTTGGCCATATCACATCACAACATGCCCCGCAAAAACAAGTTAGACGTCCTCTACTTTGTTGTTTGCAAGTTTTACATGGTTGCTATGGGCAACTAGCAAGAACCGTTCTTACCTGCGCAAAGCCACAACGGTGATAATCAAGTTGCCTTTTAACCTTCTACAAGGACCGCCTATGTCAAATCCGATTCAACTAAAGTGGGAGAGACAGACACCCGCCAGCCACCTTATGCAAAAACAAATTGCATGTCAGCCGGTGGAATCGGTCTCTTGTGCGAGGACAAGTAAAGTTGGTCCGGGCTGCTTCATCCTACAATACCGCCGAATCAAAATAAGACAAGGGAGGTAAGCAATCTGAACATCAACGCCCACAACTTCTTTGTGTTCTACTCGTGCATATCATCTACGCATAGACCTAGCTCATGATGCCATTGTTGGGGAACGTTACATGGGAAACAAAAAATTTCCTATGATCACCCAAGATCTATCTATGGAGATGCATAGCTACGAGAGGGAGAGTGTGTATACGTACCATTATAGACCATTAAGCAGAAGCATATATAACACGGTTGATGTAGTCATACTTCTTCACGATCCAATCGCAATCCGTCCCAATCCAACGCCGAATGGACGACACCTCCGCGTTCAGCACACGTGCGATGATGCCTCCGCCTCCTCGATCCAGTGAGCGAGGGCGGAGTAGTAGATGGGAACTCCGACAACACGACAGCGTGGTGGAGGTGGTGGTGGAACTATTTCAGCAGGGCTTCGCCAAGCGTTACTAAAACGAGGGCGGAGGAGAAAACAAACTAGGGAGAGAGGGAGGGCTGCGCCAAGGCTTGTGGTGTGGCTGCCCTCCCTCACCCCACATATATATATGGGCAAGGGGGGGGGCGCCGGCCCTAGCCCCTCCTCCAAGGGAGGGGGCGGCGGCCTAGGGAGGTGCCTTGGCCCCCAAGGCAAGGGGGCGCCCCCTTAGGGTTTCCCCCAAACCCTAGGCGCATGGGTCCTTGGGAGGTGGGGGTGCCCAGCCCACCAGGGGCTGGTGCACCTCCCCTCTCAGCCCATGAGGCCTCCGGGGCTGGTGAGACTCCTGGTGGACCCCTGGTGACCCTTCGACACTCCCGATACTATACCCAAAAATCCTAGAACCCTTCCGAAACCCGAATATCACTTTCCCATATATAATTCTTTCCCTCTGGACCATTCCGTAGCTCCTCGTATCGTCCGGGATCTCATCCGGGTCTCTAAACAACATTCGGTCACCAATATACATATCCCGATACTACTCTATCCTCATCGAACGTTAAGCGTGCGGACCCTACGGGTTCGAGAATTATGCAGACATGACCGAGACACCTCTCCGAACAATAACCAATAGCGGGACCTAGATGCCCATATTGGTTCCTACATATTCCACGAAGATCATAATCGGTTAAACCACAATGTCAATGATTCAATCAATCCCGTATGCAGTTCCCTTTGTCTATCGGTATGTTACTTGCCCGAGATTCGATCGTCGGTATCCATACCTAGTTTAATCTCGTTACCGGCAAGTCTCTTTACTCGTTTCGTAATATAAGATCCCGTGACTAACTCCTTAGTCACATTGCTTGCAAGCTTCTTGTGATGTTATATTACCGAGAGGGCCCAGAGATACCTCTCCGTCATACGGAGTGACAAATCCCAGTCTCGATCCATGCCAACCCAACAGACACCATCGGAGATACCTGTAGAGCACCTTTATGATCACCCAGTTACGAAGTGACGTTGGATAGCACACAAGGTATTCCTCCGGTACCCGGGAGTTGCATGATCTCATGGTCTTAGGAACGGATACTTGACATGAAGAAAGCAGTAGCAATAAATTTAAGTGATACGATCAAATGCTAAGCTTACGGTTGGGTCTTGTCCATCACAACATTCTTCTAATGATGTGATCCCGTTATCAAATGAAAACTCGTGTCTATGGTTAGGAAACCTTAACCATCTTTGATCAACGAGCTAGTCTAGTAGAGGCTTATTAGGGACACGGTGTTGTCTATGTATCCACACATGTATTTGAGTTTCCGGTCAATATAGTTATAGCATGGATAATAGACAATTATCATGAACAAGGAAATATGATAATAACCAATTTATTACTGCCTCTAGGGCATATTTCCAATAATAAGGCCCTATTTTTTTTCACGAGTAACACGTTTAGAGATATGATGTACACGCTCACCCTATATTAATTTCTAATTGACCGAGAATTACTATACTAGAAGGTTAACTTGATATCGGCGTGTTTGATAGAATCCATGTGTGCACAGAGATATGTCTTGCAAGGCGTGTGTTAACTTGAAATAGAAGGTTTTATGTCGTGATAACCATGTATTCCCAAAATACCTCTCTCCATGCCCCTTTCATTGCCCCTGCATGTAGTTGTTCGTCTTTTTCACATGCTTTTCGTTTTCGCCAACAAATCTAGAATCGTATGTTTCCATCACATGCTTTCGACACTGCCACCATTCTTTCTCATGGAGGCAACAATAAGGATCGACAATGTTCTTGACGGAGCAACGACCCTGCAGAGCTTCAATTCTTGGTGATAGAGGCGAGGAATTAGCGTGTGCGATTCTATCTTCATCATGGACGTAAGAACAAATCTGGATGGAGGCGAATACAACAAACTGTCAAAGGAGTGATGCACACGCACTTTGATCCAGTCGACGATGAAGATGGATTTTTCTATCCGTTGACCTTTTGTAGGCAAGCAACGAAACGAATATTTTTTTCTCGGCTTGAACTCGAGTATTCTTGCCAATTCGACATATTTATTTCCCGGTTCAAATGCTAAATACTAAAGAATTAACGGTTTTGCTATTCCCCGGTTGCGTGAAAACCCCAATTGCGTTAGCCTGTTCTTGCGGGAAGGAAAGTCAACATCCGAGGGCGAGCCGAGGATGACGCAACCGGTCAAGGCGTCCCTGTCAAAGCCTCCTTAGGAGTGAGCCCCTGCCCCCGTCGTCGCCGTCGCGGTTGTCTGCGCGTTGCAAGCGGAGGCGAGCCAGAGGTTAGACATGTTCATGTGGAGGCCTTTTAGCTCCGACCACCGTTCGGATTATACGAAGCCTGAGTCGGCTCAGACGGGACCCCCTTGAAGACAAGGCAAAGGGCGGGCCGGGGGGGGGGGGGGAAATCTTTGTAGGAGAGGAAGAAGATGAAGAGCGCGGGAAGAAAAACGGTTGGAGGAAGAGGACGATGATCTGCCCGCTCGTTTTAGATTCAACGACCCTCGAACCTTCGTTTCAAATCGACTAATTTGCATTTTTTTTCCATATTTGAATGTTTTAAGCCGGATACCATGCACTTTGATATAGACCCCAATGCAAGTATAAAACCCGTCTAGAAATCTTATTGCATGTTCTCTTATGTAACTCGAAGCCGAATTGGAACACTGACGGAGGAGCAAAGAAGACCAGGGACCCCATGGTAATGGTATGATGGCGAGAAGACCGGCAACGGGCAATGCACACTGGCACTGGCAACGGGAGACGACAGCAGCGCAGGCGCAGCAGCAACCAGCCAGCAGAGCGGAGGAGGGCTGCCGCGGAGAAAAGAAATCGGGAAATCCCCATCCAGCTCCGCGGTGAGAGAGAGAGGGAGAGAGGCGCGGAGGCGATGCTTGCTCCCGCGCTGAGCCCCCCCAAAAGATTTCGCGACCCCCCAAACGGGAGCCTCCCTCCCTCACTGAACCCCCCTGCAATCCCCAAATCCCCGAAAGCCCTAGGGCTTGCAGCGCTGGAGGAGCGGCACCCGAAACCCTACCCGCCGGCCATGGTGATCGCCGTGGAGGGGAGCTTCGTGCACCAGGACGAGGGGGAGGACGGGGACCACCCCATGCGCTACCTCCCCCTCGGCCGCGTCTACTCCTCCACCGCCCCCTGCCCGCCCCCCAAGAAGCCCCGCAGCTCCGCCTCCGCCGCCGCGGGCGGCAAGCCGCCCGTGATCGTCTACTACCGCCGTCGCCGCAAGAAGCCGCGGCTCGAGGAGCCGCGGCCGTCCTCGCCCGCGACAGCGCCGCGGCAGCCGGAGGAGGGGGCGCTGGGCAGGGGCTCGCGGCGGAAGCGCCCGCTCAAGCAAGAGCTGCTCAGCCTCGGGTCTGCCCCGCCTGCATTGGGCGCGGATGGAGACGGGGAGGAGCTGCTGGGGCGACGGCAGCCGAGGCGCAGAGGGGGACTGCAGAAGGAGAGCACTTCGGCGCCCCGGAGGCGACGGCGCCGCAGCAGCCTGCTGGAGGCCGCCTCTTCGTCTGAGAAGAGATGGGTAGAGTAAGTTGGATCTGTGCTTGCTGCGCAATGAAATTCTCCTTACGGCTTCATCAACAAGGAACGGACAGCGAGAATACTTGTTTTCTCTGTAATTTAGACGCTGGCTTTGTCGCAGGTTGGAAATTCAGGGTGCTGATCCGCAGGCGTTCGTTGGTTTAGTGTGCAAGGTAAGTTCTTGACGACGTCTGTTCTGAGCACCTGGTTGTTTCATTACTATATGGAATGCAGCAAAACTGGGGCCTGAATTTTGATGGTGAATGCAGGTTTTCTGGCCCCTAGATGATGATTGGTACAAGGGTTCCATCACGGCCTACACAGAACTAACCAAGAAGCATTCTGTATGCTTTCTACATCCCTGGTTCTTATTTTTCTTATTCATGAAAAAATGATGTGGCTGAGTGGATTATCCACAGTTGAATTTGATAATCTTTTCTGCATTTTCCTCATTAAAAGACTCATTATGTACCATTCTGTTTTCCATGTAATGTCTGCACTATGAAGAGTGCCATGTGAAATGTTGTGTAGTTGATATCTAAAGCTAAACGAACTGCAGGTGAAGTATGATGATGGTGAAGCAGAAGACCTTACCCTAGCTAATGAAAGGATACAATTTTCCATTTCATCTGAGGAAATGAAGTGCCTGAACCTGAAATTTGGAACCTCTAACCTGGATAAGCAGGGATACGATGAGCTGCTTGCACTTGCTGTCAGCTTTCATGACTACCAAGGTCTTGATCCAGATGATCTAGTGTGGGCTAAAATAACAGGTACTCCTATGTCCTTTTCTTACGAGTGCCAATGCTTCCAGCTGTTAACTGCGATTCGATGCCAATGGTCCTTTCTGTTTATCCTGTCAGTCATCAGAAGTTTTATTGCATTGTTTAAAGTCTCATGGTCCAGATTACTTTGAACTTTTACCGTGTGATACTTTATTTATTCTAGTGTTTATGGTAGTTTTGCATCAACTTACAACTTTATTTGATTTCTCATGCTCATCACATGTGTTAGATGGTTAACCGTCTCTTTTTTACAGAAAATGCTTTCTAATGTTAAGTCCAGTATAGATTTATTATTTGACATTTTCATTATCATCTCCTCAATTACCCGGCATTAACTTGTTATTTGATAATCGAGTCCTATTTCCCTCTGCATTCCTATAATTCCTAAATTAAACAAGTGACATGGATTTCCCTTTCTGTTCAATGGTTTCATTCAGTTATGTGGTTGATTTGCCATCTTTCACTGCTTCCTTTTACGTGTAGGCTTCTCACTTTTCTCGGTAACTTGAAATTTGTTCTTATGTAATGAGCCTGGTGTGCTTGGCCTCAACAGGTCATGCAATGTGGCCAGCTGTTATAGTGGATGAGTCAAATGTTCCTACTAGCCGGGCCCTGAAGCCAATTCGGTTAGATCAATCAATACTTGTTCAATTCTTTGGCACCCATGATTTTGCAAGGTTTGGTTCTGTGAAAAGATTATAGCATATTTTTCTTTTTCTTTCAAAGCAATACACTAAAGTTGTGTTCCTACCTCAGGATTAAGTTGAAGCAGGTGGTTCCCTTTCTGAATGGCCTTCTATCTTCCTTGCATCTCAAATGCAAGCAAGCACGCTTCTCCCGAGGCTTAGAAGAAGCCAAGGAGTATGAGTCCAGAACCTCTTTTATATTTTTAAGCAATAATTGTTTTTTTCCTGAATACACATCATAGACCTGAAAGATTTTCTGTTATCTTGCATGATGCCCTATTGGTATGATACTGAAACTACCGATTGTATAGGTTTCTTCTCACACAACAGCTAGCAGAAAATATGTTGCAACTTCGGAAATCCATTGAAAATGATGGTTCTGATGTTAATGGCCAAGATGACGCGATAGGCTCTTGTGATAATTTATCAGAAGAAAGAGCAGAAGAAAATGGAGAGGATGCTGAAATGACTCAAATAGAACTAGGAAATCTTCGTGTGAGCAACCTAGGTATGTTCGAGCTAAGTTTAAAGATGCAAAAATGCTACGGAAGCATGTCCATCCTAACCATTTCAAGGATGCCCTGTTTCTCACTTGAATCTTGGACTGCCTTTTTGAGCTACGATGCTGCCGCTTTATGCAAGTTTTCTTTCATGGGAGACACAAGCATAATTGGCACTTTTGGATAGTGGAATTATATCTGTTCCAGAGATATGGACATATTTTTTATGTTCAAGGATGATGCAGTTCAGATTGCACTAGCTCCAATAATACAAAACACTGATCTGTTTTAGTTTTTTCTTCCTACCCATAACCCTTTAAAAGAAATCATTGATTTCCATTTACTCCCTCCATCCCAATTTATGTTGCGTCTTCTTATTTTGTCATTTAACATCATGTGTCATAAAAATTATACCATTGAAACTCTCTTCCAATACAAAATCAATGGCATAATTTTTGTGGCACATAACCCATGTTTAATTGATCAAATTGATGGTCAAATTTAAACCTCGAAATACCTGGGTGCCACCTAAAGTAGGAAGGAGTGAGTAGTTTATTTTGATTAGCAACATTTTTGTTTACTTCTTGTTGCTAAGATCTGTATGTACTTTTAAGAGGTTGAAAGATTTACTTGCAGCTCTGGATTGAAATAAGTTAACTTTTGTTACCACCTTCCTTTCCAAAAAGGTTTTACTGCTAAAATAACTGCGATCCACTTTGTACAATGTTATTCCTTAATATATACTCGTATAAATCATTGACAATTTCCATTTTTGCGGTTACAAAATGACCAACAACATTCAGTTTAATTGTGTTTAATGTAGGCATAGAAGGTTTCCATCAGAGACATCATTCTGAACATTACTTAAGATTAACACTCTATTGCCTTAGAGCATATATAGAGCTCAACATCTTATATTGTGGGACGGAGGGAGTAGTTTCTTTTTTTTCTGTTCATGCTGTTGTACATCTTCTGCTGACCCCCTTTCTTGGTGCTGTCTTAGCTTTGCATGTTTATATTTTTATTTTATCCGTCTGCATTTCCTCCTTTGTTCGTTCTTCTTAGTGTATAAAAAACCTGATCGTGTGAGTTTCTTTCCAGGCAGGATAGTATCTGATTCAGACCATTTCCATAACAAAATGCACATATGGCCTGAAGGGTATACTGCTTTCAGGAAGTTCACATCAGTAAATGGTAGTTATTCAGCTCCAGACTGTCATCAAGCTTGCATGAAATTTAGTGTTCCATTTTGGAACAGTTCACTCTCATGAGAGTATGTTTAATAAGTACATTGTAATACTTTCACAGATCCACACTTAGTAACATCTTACAAAATGGAAGTACTGAGGAATTCAGATATAAAAGCACGACCATTGTTTAGGGTGATCTCTGAAGATGGATTGCAGGTAAGCAGATTGAAATTTTTGTAGTAATGATCATGTTTCTGTTGATACTTCATTTTGCTGAATCTTTCGTGTTAAGCGCAAGCGTAAAGCATATCATGATGTTGTGTTGCATTGCGATGTAGGGAAGGGATATCCTAAGGACCAAGGCAGATGATAGTTTCTTAGCAATATCATTGTGTTGTCACAATAAAGATTGCTGTCTGTATCACTTGCTAAAGTTTTTTTTTTGACTATTATGAAGAGATACACATATATAACCTAGTGTCCTTGTCTCATTGTGCATGCTGCATGATGTTGTGATGGAATGTTTGCTTTACTAGTTGATGATGCTCTAATATATCGTCTATCAAGCTCGCTTAGGTGGCATTGTGATAAAATGTACCTTGAACTGCAGTAAATTTTTAAGCTGCCTTCACATATTCCCAATGATGTTCTATTATTCCTGGCTGTGTACATCATCTTCTCATTAGATTATTTCGGTATTTCCTAGTTCCATTTGCTAAGTTTCTGCAGCAGATTATAAAATAAGTTCAGCACAACACAGCGCAGTAACACAAACTGAGTCTCTTCTCAAATCAGTCAATTTACTTACTCTGAATGATCACTGCATAGTTCATTAAAAAAGCTTATTTTGGGGATTATCTCGAAACCCTCTTGATATGCCTTAGATATAGCAGCATTTTGACAATTTCAGCAGTTCGAAATCTGTACATTTACTAACATGATGCCTTTTGTTGATCAGATTGATGGCTCTACGCCTAATGCATGCTGGAAGGAGATATACTGCAGGATAAAAGAAAAACAGTGCAATGTTGCCTCTGAACTAGAAGGAAATGTTTGTCAGAGATCTGGTTCTGACATGTTTGGCTTTTCAAACCCACAAATTAGGCAGCTTATTCAGGTTTTTAAACAAATACCTTTCATGGTTTTCACGCTTCATTTTATATCAGTATTACTTTTGTCAGGCAGTGCATTGGTGCTAGACAATTAATTCATCTTTGAGAAAGGTCTTTTGTTTATTTTATAAATGCACATTTGTTTTGATAATCATTTCTGTAAGTCAAGTTTTGTCTAAGGCCTTTTATTATTAGTATTTCAGTTCAGTATTATTGGTTATTTTATTTATACCCACCCATGTATCTGGTACTGGACTTTTGTGGATTGGAAGTTTTGTTGTTTCTGTGCATATGTGATTGGCTGATGCCATACACTTCAGCCGTCAACCTAGTATTTCAAATTAGTCAACACTGTTTCTACTTAGTTTGGTGACGCTTCCCATTGCTTCAGGTTTTGTTGGATAAGGAGCCATTACCATTTATTGCAAATTCATATTTTGTTCATTCATACCATTACATTATGATTAGGAAAGAGCCAATGCGTTCTTTAATGCCTGAATTTTTCCGCATGGACAACAAGGAGAATACATTTTTTGTTTATCTGGTTCATCCTGAGGCTGGGATTGAATAAATCATTAATGTTGTTGAATTTACTTTTATGCTTTGATACTATCTTACCGTGCTCGCCTTACCAGCATTTTATATAATTTTCCACAAAAATGAGTTGTCTTTAGTGAAAACATTGATGCACATTGTGTAGATGCGTGTTTACAAGTTTCATTGAAAAATGAAAATCATTCTTGCCATGTAGTGATGTCATTCTCTGTCAGGGCTTTTGCCTTCTTCCTTGTATTGACTTCATATTGGTATGCTTTAAGATAATGCATACCATTTTTTATCTTTATTAACTTCAGAGTTACTTGTGTATTTGTTAGGAGTTGCCCAATGCAAGGTCGTGTTTGAAATATTTTGAAAATGGTGGGGAAACCCTCCGTGGTTACAGAGCTGTTCATGTTAATTGGAAAGATCTAGACTTTTGCAGTGTTTGTGATATGGATGAGGTAAATGATCCTAATCCTGTTCCATGCTTATTCAAAATGCAAGTAATCAAACTGAAAAGTTACTTATATTCTCTTTTGCCTTCCAGGAGTATGAAGACAATTTGTTCTTGCAATGTGACAAGTGCCGTATGATGGTATACACTTACAGGATCATTCAGCTCCATGAGTATTGTCAAATATAAGTATTAACAAACCCTGACTGCCTTAACATGATTCAGGTGCATGCTCGGTGCTATGGCGAACTAGAACCATTGAATGGAGTACTTTGGTTATGTAACCTGTGCCGACCTGGGGCACCTCGCGTGTCCCCACGATGCTGTCTGTGTCCTGTCACAGGTATACAATTGTGTTGGACTTCTTGCAAAGCGAGGCTATGTACTTATGAGATGCAATCTCTTTTTGTAGGGGGTGCAATGAAACCTACAACAGATGGCCGTTGGGCTCATCTAGCATGTGCAATATGGATTCCTGGTATATTAACTTAATCACTCCATATTGTTTTCTTGGTGGTATCATATCATGACATAGGTTAGTTTTCTTTATCTTAAATTGGTTGCAGAAACTTGCTTAAAAGATGTAAAGAGAATGGAACCCATTGATGGATTGAGCAAAATCAACAAGGTTTTCACCCCCTTCCTCTCTTGATTTTGGTGAGAGTTTTTTGAGCATTTTTGTAGAAACATTTTCAGTTTTAAGTTATCTCCAGGACCGCTGGAAACTTCTATGCAGCATTTGTACAGTTGCTTATGGAGCTTGCATACAGGTACTTCAGGAACTGTTTAAGCTTATGTTGTGACACCTATAACATATTATGACTCTTTTCCATGCATCAATGTAGTGCTCACATCCTACTTGTCGAGTTGCATATCACCCGCTCTGCGCACGTGCTGCTGATCTATGTGTTGAGGTACATTACTTACTTCTATGTGTTGACACTACTTTCTTGGGACTAATTTATACCTTAATTAGTATTATGTTAATTTTAGCTTGAAGATGATGACAAAATCCACCTCATGTTACTTGAGGAGGATGAGGACCCATGTATTCGTCTACTTTCGTATTGCAAGAAGCACAGGCAACCATCTACTGAACGTCCATCTCTTGAAAGTGATCTTGGTAACCCTGCTCAGTTAGTTCAGACAGACGCGGCTTCATCATCTGGTTGTGCAAGGACTGGTAATAGCAATGTTTATTCGGCTAGCATCTTTCCCAAAGTTCTGCACATATTAGTTTTGGTTGTGTATTAAGATAGTCACTTTTAACTATCCTCACAAAAGAAACACCTTGAACAATATCCCCTGTGGAATTTTGCTCTCCTGTTCAGATTTTTTATATAGATTTTTCACTCAGATATTATTATTATTGTTTGGGTTTTACAGCGAATTTTGAAGTCTTATGGGATGGGGCTACCTAGTTCTTGAAAGGCTATATTTGTTTATTAGTAGACGATCTCCTATCCTTAGGATTACCTATCTATTCTGTTCTCGCTCCTCCGTGACATCTCTGTTTACTCATTCCTTTGTTCAGAGCCCTATAATTTTCACCGGAGAAGAGGCCAACAACAACCTCAAGTTACAGCTACTGCTTCTGTAAAGCGTTTGTATGTGGAGAACATGCCTTATATTGTTAGTGGCTACTGCCAAAATAAAGTAGGCTGTGATGCTAGCTGTGAACCAATTCAATCAGTTGCCTTGTTGGATGCTGCGTCACAAGAAGTTTCTGTCAATGTGTCTTCTATGGCTGAAAAATATAAAAGCATGAAGGCCACATTCAGGAAGAGACTAGCTTTTGGTGAGTTTCACTAATCTTTGAACCAATGGCATCTCCATAGCATAATATCTGAAGATGATTAGTTTCTTTTTTATTACCTTGTTGAAGAAAAAAAAGTATGTTTTGAGAAACAAGACAGTATTATTTTGTGGTCTTATTTATTTGCAAACCTTTTTTTTTTGCTTAACTTGAATATTTGGTTACTCCAACTGCTGCTTCATCATTTATGCTGTTATGTTAACTCTTTTGTAGATGCTAAATGAATCATTTTCTGCAATAATAGTCGAATCTATAGGAAGTGTATATGATCATGGTATATATCTGTCCGGTGAAAACATGTGCATATATTAGCATGAGCTCTATAAAGAGACATGCCAGTGGGTTGATTATAACTGAAACTTAGTACAGTATTAGTTTGGGATTCTGATTTATGCTTTCTATGAATTGTGTTTTATGTTATGATTTTTCTTGGCAGGAAAATCAAGAATTCATGGGTTTGGTGTTTTTGCAAAGGTTGCACACAAGGCAGGAGACATGGTATGTTTCTGTAACTTCCCCTTATAGATTGTGGTTGCTTCTGGAAGGGAGATGGGTTTCTTTTAGAGAAGATTTCGTAACTGCCTGATAGCACTGCAAACAGTAAAAGATGTATACTACTTTTGCTGTTAGTCCTTCTGTTATCGTAATGGATGCCAGCACTTGGTGAGAATAATTTTTAAAATAAAACAGAAATGCCACAGCCACTACTGTAAATAAGACGAGGCAGAGGCAGTTGTGGATAATGCCAACTAGGTTAAAGGCTGGTGGTGGTTGACTGCTGTGCTTGTCTGTGGCAACAGTTGGATGACACCTGAGGTTGCCCCCTGGTGTAGATTAGGTAGATAATCGAACTGACAACAAAGTAATGGCAATGAACTTCTGCTGGTTGTAGTGTCACTTGGTAGTCGAAGACAACTTATTTCACAAAATTGCACGTTCATGATACTGCTGAGCTATTCTCCAGTCTATTTGTTCAGATATAGATTATTTGAAGATGACTGATGCTATTTGTGCTAATGATCTGAAATTCTCTATTTTGTATCTATTTGTTCAGATGATCGAATACATAGGGGAGCTTGTTAGGCCACCGATATCAGACCTTAGAGAGCGGCGTATATACAATTCTTTGGTGGTAGGTTTCTGTTTGGAATTTACATCTTTTGGGTGTTCAGAATTGTTGATATGTCAATATGCACAACAAAATTTGGCAGCTTTTAATAAAGTTGCTTGTACGATGATCTTACGGTAAACGGGTGGCAGCTATTATTACATGCGCATGGGTGACCCAGTGTACTCTGATCATTATCCGTGACACCACTAGCATCCACATCATGCCCCTTTCACTCTTGCTGCCTCCCCCTCTGCCTCTCCTTTGTCTGGCGATGGTTTTGTTGCTGGCGAGTGGCACAGTGGAGACAAGGATGAACACAGAAACCATTCCAACCTTTAGCTTGTTGAACAGCAACTTTCAACCCCACAAAAGTAAACATTTAAGTGGAGCACTTCCAGTTTCAACTGGTACCAATTGTCCATTGGAGTAATATATTTATGACATCTGTAATTACAGACTTTCAACTAATAAAACCAGCTGTTGATTTAATAAAGATATGAAATTCACCCCCCCCCCCCCCCCCCTTAACTCACAACTGATACTCCCTCCGTCCCTATTTACATGTGGCCCTTCTTGTTTGTGATAATTTTGACCATTAAATTCACTGATAATATATTAATTATATGTTGTAAAAATGTACTCCCTCCGCCCCAAAATTACTGTCTCAACTTTGTACTAGCTCTAGTACAAAGTTGTACTAAGCTTAAGACACTTATTTTGAGACGGAGGGAGTAAGAATTAAATGGTAGCTTTAGATCGAAGTATTGGTGAAAAGAACTTGAGGGACGTAAATGTCAGGAGAGAACCATGTACCTGATTTGATCAAACAAAGAAAACAAAAGGGATTGAATGAAAGGCTATTAGAGGACCAAAAATTCCAACAGTACTGTACATAAATTAGAAGATTAGAGCTTCTATGCACTGGGTCTGTCCTTTTTAGTCATAAATGGACATCTCTTGTATCTAATAGCTTCTGCTCGTGTGCTCCTCAGTATAACACTAGTCAGTGTATGCTAGAATTGACTTTCTTTGTATTTGGTAAGCATGGTCCAGTTTGGTACCCACTGTTTCAAAATGTTAGCTCAGTATGCATGCCTCTATGATACTGGTAGAAAACACCTGTTATCTAACTATTCTCTACTTGGATATTAACGACAATCTGTTAACTACTCAAAGTAACTCCATGCAGGGTGCTGGGACATACATGTTCAGGATAGATGATGAGCGTGTTATTGATGCTACACGGGCAGGAAGCATAGCCCATTTGATCAATCACTCATGCGAGGTAACAAAAATCTGGGTCTACTATACATGTGCTTTCCACTTTGTTAGCAGCTCAGATCCCTTCATATCTTTTATGTGCTGAGGAGTATGGATTATATTCTCATTAATTATTGTACTGATTAATTGTTGTATAACCTTGGCATGGTATTTCTTTCAATTCTGGGCCACCACATACTGCACATACGGGTATTTGGACAGCGGGACGTATTTTGAGGAAACACGTGTTGAACATTACCTGTGCCTATTCTGGCCATATTTATCAATCTTTATTACCAAAATGAGAAATCAGCATGAAAAAGGAATCTACTACAATTGGCCCGAGGATGTCTCTTTTGAAGCAAATAATTATCCACAACGAGTTATGAAAATTTTATACTGGTCGAAGATAAGGGAATAATCAGCTTTACCAATATATTTTGTATGCTGGCCTTATGTTGTGTCAGCTTATTAGAGATCAAATTGTTTGTTCTAACAGTTCAGATGCACTACTATTAATGATAACATACTGATGTATTGTGTTACTGCAATAGTACATACATGAGTGATCAGGTTGATGGGAATGGTTTTGTCACATAGCTGTCTGCTGGCATACTCTATAATCTAATCTTTACCGTTTTTAGCTCTTGACCTTATATTTGCTTTTACGGTATTTTGGTAGGAAATTTTCATAACATCTCTTCATTATGGCAGCCTAATTGCTATTCGCGTGTCATAAGTGTTCTTGGGGATGAGCATATCATCATTTTTGCAAAGCGGGATATAGACCCATGGGAAGAGTTGACATATGATTATAGGTCAGATCTTAATTTCATATTGCTTTTGGTCTCTCTCACGTTGTAGTTTTACCAATAATTTATATGCTTTATTCAGGTTTGTTTCGAATGAACAACGGCTTCCTTGTTATTGTGGATTTCCAAAATGCCGGGGAGTTGTTAATGATGTTGAAGCAGAGGTTCAATCAACCAAAATAAGAGTCACCAGAAGTGAATTATTTCAGCAAAAAGACTAATGGTCAGTCCTTCCTATACAAGTGTTAGTGGGAAGTCCTATCGACAATATTTATCATTTTATCTATTTCTCCAATTCAGTAATAAATGGTGGCACATTGGTTATGGCATCTCATGCCCTATCGACGTTTCTTTGGATGCAAGCTCTAATAGATACACATGATGGGGAGGAAGTCCTCCAGAAATCATGGAATCTACATGTTATTTGTATGACAATTACAACTGGTCAACACTAATTAAACTGGTCAACACCTCATGTACTTGGTTTTAGTCCTACTAAGCCTAAAGCCTTTCAATTCCAAAGTCTGCCTTCACAACTCTAATTTTCTATTAAAGCCCGCCCGACTAGCACCACATCATCTGCAAAGAGCATGTGCCATGGGATATCTCCTTGCATATCACTTGCGACCTCATCCATCACCAAAGCAAAAAAGATAAGGGCAACTCCAATGAGGATCACCAAATTGCCCCTAAATTTCTAGACCGGACAGTCCATACATTTTTTGCCATCCAACGTTGGTCACCAAATTTGTTCGGACCGGTTCGGACGTCCGAAATCCTACAAACCGGAGCCAAACGTAGGGGGGAGGTTTGCGTGCATTCGGATGTCTACCACGTAGGTCTTCGACAACGCGAACCCACATCAACAACCCTTGTTTCGCTCCGCCTAGAACCCTCTCTCCTCTCTCCGCGCCGCATTCATGCTGGTTAGAGCGGACGTGACCGGACGAGATGACGAGACATTTCCCAACACGCATCCATGCTTGATGATCGGCCAACCACTTGCCCGACATTCACATCGGTGCGTCGTCCGTGAAGCCTACTTCGTTCGTTACCCGCATTAAAGCCGAAAGCAAACCCTACACCCCCGCCTCTCCTCTCCCCAAATCCGCAGAACTCCAGCTTCGGTCACCGTAATGGGCAAGTCGAACGGTTTGAAGTAGTTCTTCGAGACCCCCATCGGCTTTGGGTGGAGCTTCGGCTCCTGGCGCCGCCGACCGCGTTCTCCTGGCCCATCGGCGTCGACCTCTCCCTCGCAATGTGAAGCCGGAGCCCATCTCCCCGGACGACGAGGAGTAGCATCAGCCACCCCTCGCTGAGGCTGCCACAACGGACGAGGAGCCGCAGTCCTTGCCGCGGCAAGGAGTTGGCGCTGCTGTCCCTGCCCCGTCGGTAGTTCGGGAGCCAGTGGCGCATGGTTGTCGCTATGGAGGAGCCACCCTCCCTGCCTCGTCAGCAATCTGTGAGCTAGTGGTGCCTGATCGTCGTGAAGGAGGAGCCGTCCTACCCGGCGATCTCCAAGGCGTGCGGCCGCCTCGCCTAATACCTCGTTGGTGGTGGTGGCGGCTCGTCCTGCACAGTGATGGCAGCCTCTGTGGCGGTGTGTCGGGAGCGGCGCAACGCACAACGTTGAGCATCGTTCGCGTGGTCGGACATCACGCCGCCCTTGGTCCTGGCAGACCAGCGCTCGCGGATGCGTGGGCCATTGATCGGGTCAAGACCACTGCGAAGACCTTCGCCCGCCGCCATCGGATCAACGACCAACTCCTCAAAGCGGGGCTGGAGGAGTCCGAGCGCTTGGCCCGACTCAAAGATAATGGTAGGTGGCGCCAGGTTGACTTTGCGGCCAAGCGTCTGCGCCAAGCGGACGAAGCAGAGCGTCTGCATCGTGAGCGCGCTCTCGATCAGGGCTGCCGTGACCCTTGGTGGGCCTTCTGCACTGGAAGGACGACGATGACGACAAGGTTCTGACGACCTTGGAGGCCATCCTACGAGGTCACCATCCGGTACCTCGCTTAGTTTAGTTTAGGCTTAGTTAAAATTTTGTTCGGTTTAGTTGAAACTTTGTTAATATTTGTCCCTTTTGGTTGTAATATGTTGAAATTTAACAAATATCGTGCGGTTTAGCATAAATTTCGTTGTGTTTTGAAAAATTCTTTTGAAATGGGACGGACATTTGCTGACTACAGTTGGATGGCCTTCGCCTGCATCCCTGTCCACGGATACGTTCGGATGTGTCCTCAGACATTTGGCGATGTCCGTTTTGGTGATCCGTGTTGAAGTTGCCCTAAGGGCTCAAAGCTGACCCTTGGCACAGTCCTATTTTAAAATTGGAAAGTCACCAGTGTCAGCATCACTTGTTTGAACACTTGTCACTTCATCATTGTACATGTCTTGATGAGGATAATGTACTTTGTTGGGACTTTGTGTTACTCAAGGCCCACCACATGACATTCTCTGGTATCTTATCGCAAGCCTTCTCCAAGTCAATGAACACCCTGTGCATGTCCTTCTTTTGTGCCCTGTGTCTCTCCATAAGTTGCCGTACCAAGAAAATAGCTTCCATGGTCGACCTCAGAGGCATGAAACCATTTTTCATCACACTTGTCATTCTTCTTAGAGCAACTCTAGCAGATCCACTATATCCCCATCCCGCAAAATTATTTGCGGTACCGCGAGGGCTGCAGAACAGATCCCGTAAACTATTTTTGCGGTACGAGTTTACAGGATTTGTTCCGTCGAAGCCCTCATGGTACCACAAATAATTTTGCGGGCAAATATTGACATGAACTAGAAATATTGGTATGAACTAGAAATTCATTTAGATGCACAAAATCAACTAGAAATTCATATAAAATAGTTGTTTTCACATCCAAAATCATGCGCAATATAAAAAGGTAGCAAGTTTGTCCCTACGAATGCGCACTCAAACAAAATAAAACATGATCAAACCACCACCGACCATGAGCAAATCAAGCAACATTAGTGTTGCTAAGATTTTTGCCACCACCATTGGCCATAGCACCATCATCACCATCTTCATCAACATTGATCGAAGAATGCCCACTTTGCTTCCCGAAAGCACCACCATCTTCATTGGCCGAAGCATCAACATCAACTCCATTGGCCGAAGCACCACCACCTCCATTGCCGAAAGCTTCACCGCCACCACCTCCATTGCCGAAAGCTTCACCACCACCACCTCACTGACAAAAACTCCACCACCACCACCTCCACCTGCACCTCCAAAACCACCACCACCACCACAATTGCCGAAACCAACACCACCTCCACCCCCACCACCATTGCCAAAACCAACACCACCTCCACCCCCCGACCACCATGGCCGAAAGCAAAACCACCTCCAAAACCCCCAACACCACCACCATTGCCGAAACCACCATCACCGAAACCACCATCACCTCCAAAACCCCCACTAACACCACCTCCAAAATCCCCACCACCAACATTGCTGAAACCACCACCACCTGCCATAAGATTTTGAAGCTCCATCCTCCTCTGGCACATGATCTTCATTCTTCCCATCTCCCAAAATTCTCTTGTCATCGGATCCATGCTCTTCGGATTCGTCATCATGAACCGGCCCTCGGCGGTCTTCTCGTCCCTCCTCTTTTGCTCCTCAAGAGCGATCTTGCGCTCCTCGAAGGCACACCTTCTCTCCCACTTGGCCTCTTTGTGTTTGTCTTCTCGGCCAAGGCCACCTTGGTATCCAAATGCTTGGCCAACATAGTTTCTTTGACCTTCACCATGTCACTATTTTGCTCCCTCAAACTAGATGCCTCGGTCAACCTCTTCAACCTCTCCTTGCCCTTCTTGGTTCCATCGGGCTTGTCCTTGTTTCTTCCTCCTTTTGGTGCATCATCACTATCATCATCGTCTTCCAAGTTAACAAATGCACCTTTCTTCGGAGGAGCTTCATTATCCCTCAACTTCCATTTCTCACTATCTTTAAGCAAGAGCCAACAATGTTGAAGCACGAATGGCTTGCCTTTGAAACCCGGGCTTTGCTTGAGTCTTTCATGGGCAACGCGATTCTACATTTGCAAAAGAGGCAACGGTGAGCTCAACTTGTCATCAACGAAAACAAGATCATAAACGTGCAAAACAGAAAGGTGAGGTCAACTTACATAATCATCAATCGCGCATACACTTGGAGGTGCGTTCTACAATTGCTCCAAGCAACCACTCCAACGGCTATATGTTTTCTTGATCACGTCCCAATGGCCTTGGATTGATTTGAGTGAACGGCTGGATGGGAATGGCAAGAGTTTGTGATATTTGTCCTCGATGCGTTGACAATACTTCCTCCTGTTTTGATCTTTACAGGTCACCGCATCAAGTGACACACTCTCCCATGCTCAAATCAAGCAAACATCCTCGGTCTTCGAGTAATTGCCGATTCTTCCAAATTTTGTTTGGCTAGCATCGAATTCCTCCTCAAGCTCTTCTACTTCATCATAGCCGTCCTTAATAACCCTCGGCTTCGACCTCCTTAATAACCCTATCCTTGAAAGCCTAAGTTGCCTCCCCTTGAGCTTCCACCACTTCATTCTAGCGACTTTGGCGCACTTATCCCGCTAGACACGTATCCCGCTAGACACGTATTCTAGGGACAACACTCTCTCTAGGTATCACCTTACAATCTAAGCAAACATGAATGTGTTCTCTTCTATAGAAGGTGAAATTGATCTAGCTAGAGTGTGACCACTTCTAGAAATCGCCTTAAATCTAAGCAAACATGAATGTCTTTCTTTTATAGAAGGTGAAATTGATCTAGCTAGAGTGCGACCACTTCTAGAAATCGCTAGATGGGATTCTCTCTTTCTAAAGCTAGCTACGATCATGTTGTAGGCTAAAGCAAAGCTTAAGACAACCTCCTTGATTCCTGCTGCCCTAACCAAAGCTCACATGCACCCCTTCAAAAACCTGTGTTAGATGTACCCACGTGGCCATTGAGGTCTCCTCCTATAAAGGGCTTCAGGCCAATAGGTACACTCCTAACCATGTGCCCCGGGCCTTCCTAGAACTATCTTGGTGCTCTCATTGTGGCCTACTTAGACAGTATACCTGGCCATGGGAAACCCGGCCCGATCGGCCCGGCCTGACCTGACCTTGCCCATGGGCCGGGCCGGGCTTGGGCTTGTCATATTTGCAACTTAAGGAAGAGGCTCGGCCCGAGGCCGGACGGGCTTTTTGACTGCCGTGCCGGGCTTGGGCCTGAAAACTAGCCCCCCAGGCCGGGCCAGGCCCGGGCCCCGGCCTAGGTTTTCTGTTTCGGGCTTTGTTGGGCCCGGCCCGAGTTATGGCCAGGTATACTTGACAGGCATACACTCTGATAACATCGAGAACTAAGTCCCCTGTGACCAGCTTGACCAGGATAATCTAGTTCTCTTGCTGCTTGACTAAGCTTGAAACTGGTACCCTCCACTTCCTTCCCCTTCCCTCCCTTCCATTTGGTTTCTTGGATGTATAGGATATCAACACCTTCCTCATTGTTGTATCAAGTAACTCTCGTAACTTACCTGCCAAGGATCCTACATTCCAGCTACCTAAGTGGATCCTACTTGGCTCAGCTAGCTTCCTTACCCTTTGCACTTGTCAAGTCAAATGTGAAGACCCTTGTTCATATTTCAGTACACCTTCCTCGCCGTATCCATATCGACATACAACATATCAAGGGGTGACGGCCTGGCCCTTCCCCATTCAAACACAACACCCGGGTTCAGATATGGCGCGCCCAAAAGAAGGTTAAGCCCCAACGGGCAGTAGAGACAAAATATACCAGTCCTACGGTCCTCCTTAAACCGGCCCCATTTGGCTGGACAGTCTGGACATGTCGGATATGGGCTGTCCGGACATGTCCGCCACGTCGGCCCTGACAAGCCGGCCCCTCCCCAAACCTACCAAATCGATGTCTAAATTTGAACTATGTACTCTGGATAATATTTATGTTTGAAATATGTAATTTTAATTTTAAACTATTTATTTCTATGTTCTATCTAAACCTTTCTAGTATTCAACAGTTTTGTTTGAAAAAAATGAAAAGGGCAAAAAAATGGGGCCAACAAATAAGGAGGGGGTGAAATGGGCCCCGCTGTTGTAGGGGCGGGCAAATGTGTCCTGATCCCTGCTGTCCGTGGACATATGGGGCTCAAATTTGCCACTTGCCCTTGGAGATTCTCAGCCGGATATCATCAGAAGCATTCATATTCTACTGGAGTGTGTAGCCCTACTAATCAAGGCATCTAGCAAATACTTCCTACGTCTCAAAATGTAAGACCATAGTGTAAAAAATGGCCTTACATTTTGGGACGGAGGGAGTATATTTTAACAAAAATGCTATTGTGATTACATAATTGCAGACATTCTGACACTTCAATTTTCGCAGAGTAAGTACATGGAAATGCCCAAGGCTTGGATTTACGGAATTGAGGAACTGCGGTGCTGCCAGTACTTGCTGTGATTCTCAAATTGACCGACTTTATGATTCTAGGAATGCTAACCATTCATTCTCACATTGTTTTTGATGGAATGCCGGTGTAGTTGTATAGATACTCAGAGATAGGTTGGGCAATCCAACATGCATGATTGCCAACCATAACTGAAAGTGATGATCATGTAGGGCATCAAACATATTCAGAGTTTACATGTAATTCGGCCATTCGCTGTTTCCAGTGTGCCCTGCTATAGGCACAGCCCATTTGATGTTTAGAAGTCACTATGTTAAGTGGTGACTGAAAGACTTGCGAATGCAAATCGTTATCAGTTGTAAACCATGTGCCTGTCTTCGTGTTTATTTTCGTTTGCTAATGTGCCTGTCGTAACCAACATGCTGTTACTGACTTGTTGGTTGTTGATTGGTTTCCTGGTTTGAACAAGCTCTTGTGTAACGTTTACTAAAAAAAAGCACACCCCTAGGTGACGGTAATACCAAATGATGGCACAAGCATCATGAGGAACACAAATCAACGATATTACATGCATCACGACCATCACGGCAACAAAAGAGCATCAGAGTCGCAGGTTCAGTTCTGAAATTGTCGTCCGAGGCGTTGAGATGCAACGAAACCCCAATCTCGTCATTACTCAAACATTGAACACTAGCTAATTGCCCATGAGTTGGAAATTTGATTTGAGTATGCGTAAAGAAATGGATGAAAAGTTTTGATCTAGTTGAGATTTTGATAAGATTTGATTTGATTGAGTTAATGCAAGACATGATTTTGATAGGATTTGATTGAGTAATGCAGGACATGGTTTTCCGTTGAACAAGGTAAGAAAAGTTTTTATTTGTAACCAAAGGGGGGCTTGGAGAGGAAAAAACTAACGTCCTCTAAGGAAACCCTAAGGCGAGGAAATGAATGCACCAACGTCCTCTTGAGGAAATATGCAGTTTTATAGTTTTGGGACTAATTTAGCACACCTTCAATAGTTTTAGGACTAATGATGCATTTTACTCTTAAAGAAAATAAAGATGCACAACACATCAAATTTCTTTCCAATTTTTTTAAACAGGCTCCCATTAGCTCCCAACAGCCTTATTAGGAACCGCCAAAATTCCTTCCCAAAATTCTTTAATCAGCGTGGGTGCCAAAACTGATTTTACAGTCCTAAGACTGAGCACACATTGTTCCCACATTCCGCTGTGCTTACAGCTTCACTCTTGCAATCGTCTTTGCCGTCTCCGCACTCATGCAGCCAATTTCTTTTGACATAACCCTGTGGACGGATTGAATGGCGTGGAGAGTCGGAACACACAATCTTAGGTGTAGAATTGCTTTCTGGACGGTGACTCCACCGTACTACGACATCTGCAGCCTACCTCCAATCGCAACTAGCTTCGCCTTGGCTGTGCCCTCCTATTCTTATTCGCTGGAACAGATAGGCTTGAGGGAGTCAACTTCCGAAGAGAGGCATGCAGCATCATGACTGCAAAACATAGCACACCGAGTTACAGGAATAATCAGAAAGAAACGAAAAGGAAGGAGAGAGGTAAGGGTCATTCACCTGCGTAACTCAATCCAATGGCATACACAAGAGCAAACTGCAGGTTGCATACATATAGTAGTATAGCAGTGGCTGTTCAGGAACAAAACCAATGGATAGTTAGAGACGAGAGCATCAGACTACAGGTATATCATTTGAAATAAAAGAAAGTTTAACAGGATAGCACCAAACCACAGGTGTGATATTTGAAATGAAAGGAAAGATGAACATGACCCATGTGTCTTAAGATGATCATTTGGGCAGGTGGGATGAAGGTGTGAAAGAAAATTGGTAACTTGGCACTGTACTAAGGATGTAGGCCTTAAGGTTTGTGTTTTACGCATCGAAAACCAGGCTGCTGCACTTGGGCCATTGCATCTGAAATTTTCAGTTACACAATGAGCAACTCCCATCCATGTATGCACTGGACACATGGATTGAACTTCTACAGTTTGTATTTCCAATTGATTAAGAAATGAATAATTGAGAAAACAAATGAGGACTTATTCTTAATGTGTATTGTGTGATAGTTCCTCATGATATATATAGCGAATAAGAATCATGCTGCATGGAATAATCAGTACATTACATAAATAAATATACATTATGACTAAGTTGAACAACTTGAGTTATGTGTTTTGTCATATTCAAGCATATCAACAATTTCTTGAAGAAAACAGAACTTTATAACATTTTTTCTTGCACGAAGCATTTGCAAAGTTGCTGAACAATTAACGAAACAAACAAGTCAGAATCATCATAAAGAAAAAAGGGGCTTCCAGAACATGCACAATGGTCTGTTCAAGATATCCTTTGTATCCCACAAGAATATTAAGAAATGAATTCCGTATATATCCACTGCCAATCTTATCTAAAAAACAAAGGACCCATGCCTATACACTGTCAGTAATGCTGCTGCAAATGAAATCCACCTAGATGTTCATTTCATCATTGCACTAGCAACATTTGCGCAGATACAGCATTTGAAACCCAACACTCACCAATCTGGGCACAGTGCAGAAGAGCCTGCCCAATTCCGGGCGCTCGTTCAGCGAGCCTCCACCGGTCCCGGCAGTACCGCACAGCTTCCCACACGGCGAGGCTGGCCAGCAAACCCAGCAGCGACATAGGCATCCGGTACCTGCACACATGCCGCCACAGACAGCAGGAGCAGCTGCTTTAATACACCACCCACACACACGGACATGCAAAGACAGGACAGATAACGAAACGAAGGCAGGGATGAAGGAAAAGAGGGCAGATGGCAGCAGCATACAGGCAGCAGGCGAAGACGAGGATGGATAGCGCGGCATAGTTGCGGGCGTAGCGGCGGATGTTTTCCTGGACGCGGAGTCGGGCCTGGGTGGGGGTCGGGGGCCAGGAGTAGGAGGCGGCGCCGGGGGCACCGATGAAGGCGAGGGACCAGGAGGGGGTGGGCGCGGCGAGGTCGGCGGCGGAGAGGCACGCAAAGGGGTTGAGCGCGAGGAGAGAGGCTACGGTGCGCGCGAAGGCGATGACGTCGGCGGCGGCGCCGGCCCCCGAGGAGGTGGATGCGGGGCTGGCGCGTGTTGGGGCGGCGGCGGCGGCGGGTGCGGGGGCGGAGGAGTCGAGGAGGTCGAGGTAACCGGAGTCGCGGAGCCAGCGGTCGAGAGCGGGGTCCGGTACGCTCAGCGAGAGGGGGTTGGGCTTGAACGACGACGACGACATGGCGCCGCTGGGCCGTAGGATTGGCAGGACAGGGGCGGTGGCTGCTTTGCAGTGCGTTTCTCTTCTTTTCAACTTCTATAAAGATCAGGAGCGAGCACGCCTGCGCCGTGGGGTGGGGGACGGAACGTGTGATATTTTTGCCACAATTTTACAGGACAGTTTTTTTCTTGTGAACGCAAGCGCTTATATACACACGCATACACTCATCCCTATGAACGCACACACGCACATCCTACCCCTATGAGCACCTCCGAGAGACTGGGCCGGCATATCATCTTGAAAATTTCGAAGTCACCGTAGGCACCTCGTCGTCGACGGGAACGTCTCCTCTCATTGAAGCCGGAAATCCTGAAATAAATCCAGAAATAAATGCGAGCACCAGGACTTGAACCCTGCTGGGCTAGGGATACTACAGTCTCCCTAACCATCCAACCACAGGTTAGTTCGGAGGACAGGTGTTCTATAGACGTACCAGCTCGTTTTTTTTTTCCGAGTATATGTCTAGTCTAGACATATCATATTTTCTTAGAAAACAGAAAAAAGTTACACACTCCACTTCATACCGAGGCAAGTTCGAAGACAAGCCAACACACATCAATCCGATGATAAGCCACTGCACCCATTACAGCCACAACACAAGGAGCCTATCCTAAAACGAAAGACAAAACCGCTCGACCAACAACTGCCGCCTCCGATGACAACACACCAACTTGGAATTCCCTCGCAGAATATGCGGTCCTATCCTCACGAAAACTTGAAACTCTCAACAGGGATATAAGCGCATATCGAAGACAGTTTTGCAAGATGGATATCGTCACAAGTACATGTATTGAAGAGCTACAACATGAATACATCAATATATTCAATCATCATACAGAAGAGTAGGATCCGACTACAGATGAAAGCAAATGAAAAAGAGACGACGTCCACCCTGCTATCCCAGGCTGCCGGCCTGGAACCCATCCTATGATCGACGAAGAAGAAGAAACTCCAAAAGAACAAGCATCGCTCTCACGTCAACGTGTCGCTTTACCTGTACCTGCACCTGTTGTTGTAGTAATCTGTGAGTCACGGGGACTCAGTAATCTCATTTCCAAGGGTATCAAGACTAGCAAAGCTTAACGGGTATGGAATGGCTAAATGGTGAGGTTGCAGCAGTACTAAGCATTTGATATCTGGCTAACTTACGAGTACAAGAATAAGAAGAGTGTACTAAGATTAAACGGACGTGAACTAGTAATGATCGAAGTGATCCTGCACGCCTACTTACGAGTCAATCATAACCCCACCGTGTTCTCTTCTTGGTTCAAACCTCACAAGAAGAGACAGTCATGGTTACGCACATGGTTGGTGTATTTTAATTGAGTTTACTTCAAGTTTGCTATAACCGGGAGTTAAACAATTTCCAAGTTGCCACATAACCGCAGGCACAACTTTCCGAAAGATTTAACCCTGTAGGGGTGCTCCAACTCATCCATTACAAACTAGCCACAAACTGCGATGGAAAACTTCAACCTCAAGATAGCCCAAAGTATCCTCGGAATCTCGGTGCACAAGACATTCGAGAAGGGTAAAGCAAATTCATCAAGACCGCCCGACAAGCCAGATCACGATAGGAGCCTCATGTATCTCTTTCTCAGGGTACTACTAGATAAGCTAGTGTACATGGCCAGATTAGAACACCCAAGTTGCCTTAGGGTGGCCCCGCACAGTGCTCTGTTTAGACCAACACTCACGAGGAGCACTGACCCGGTTTGTTGATTAATTATCTGCGGGGTGATCATTGTTGGAAATATGTCCTAGAGGCAATAATAAAGTGGTTATTATTATATTTCCTTGTTCATGATAAATGTTTATTATCCATGCTATAATTGTATTGATTGGAAACACAAATACATGTGTGATTACATAGACAACACTGTGTCCCTAGTATGCCTCTAGTAGACTAGCTCGTGGATCAAAGATGGTCAAGGTTTCCTAGCCATAGACATGAGATGCCATTTGATAACGGGATCACATCATTAGGAGAATGATGTGATGGACAAGACCCAAACTATGAACATAGCATATGATCGTGTCAGTTTATTGCTATAGTTTTCTGCATGTCAAGTATCTGTTCCTATGACCATGAGATCATGCAACTCACTGACACCGGAGGAATACCTTGTGTGTATCAAACGTCGCAACGTAACTGGGTGACTATAAAGATGCTCTACAGGTATCTCCGAAGGTGTCTGTTGAGCTGGCATGGATCGAGACTGGGATTTGTTACTCCATATGACGGAGAGGTATCTCAGGGCCCACTCAGTAATACAACATCACAATAAGCCTTGCAAGCAAAGTGACTAAAGAGTTAGCCACGGGATCTTGTATTACGGAACGAGTAAAGAGACTTGCTGGTAACGAGATTGAACTAGGTATGGAGATGCCGACGATCGAATCTCGGGCAAGTAACATACCGAAGAACAAAGGGAACATCATACGGGATTAACCGAATCCTTGACATAGAGGTTCAACCGATAAAGATCTTCGTAGAATATGTAGGAACCAATATGGGCATCCAGGTCCCGCTATTGGTTATTGACCGTAGAGGTGTCTCGGTCATGTCTACATAGTTCTCGAACCCGCAGGGTCTGCACACTTAACGTTCGGTGACGTTTCGGTAGTATTGAGATATATGTGTTGGTGACCGAAGGTTGTTAGGAGTCCCGGATGAGATCCCGGATGTCACGAGGAGCTATGGAATGGTCCGGAGGTAAAGATTTATATATAGGAAAGTGGTATTTGGGTTCCAGAAAAGTTTCGGGTATTTCCGGTAGTGTACCGGGAGTGACGAATGGGTTCCAGGGGTCCACCGGGTGGGGCCCACCCACCCCGGGGGCCACATGGGCCCAAGAGGTGGTGCACCAGCCCCTAATGGGCTGGGGAACTGACCCCATAAGGGCCCATATGCCCAAGAGGAAAAAAGGTGGAGATAGGAAGGAATAGGACTCCTTCCTAATATGAATCCACTTCCTATGGATTGGACTCCTCCTTGCCTTGGTTCGGCCGACCCCTAGGGGAAACCCTAGCGAGGCTTGATCCTCCCTCTCCCTCCTATATATACTAGAGGAATAGAGCCCCAAAATACACGGCCACGTGCTAGTTCTCTATTCTCTAGTTCCTCCACCAAATAGATTCCGGTAGTGCTTAGGCGAAGCCCTGCCGGGATAACTCCACCACCACCACCACCACGCCGTCGTGCTGCTGGAGATCCCATCTACCTCTCCTCCCCCTCTTGCTGGATCAAGATGTAGGAGATATGCCCTAGAGGCAATAATAAATGTTATTGATTATCTCCCTGTTCATAATTAGGTTTATGTTCCATGCTATAACTGCTATGGTTCTCGAGTCTACAATAACCACGAGGCTCAGAGGAAGACTCATATGCACGTGTGGAATAATAAACGGTAAAATGTATTCCTAGTCTGGCCTCTAAGACTAGCTCAAGTGTTGCATGATGGTTCTGTTTTCCTGATCATGGGCATGTCTATGCCAGCAACTTTGAGGGCACAATGTTAGAAGAACATTTGTGTTGAATCGACCCGAATTGATGTTATGCTATGAGATACATTCGTCACAAGCTAAATGGTTAATAACACAGAGATGGTTAACGTTTGCATGATTCCTCAGACCATGAGAGTATCGAGTTTCTTCATGCTTGATTCATGAACTTTGGGGTTTGTTAAACGTCATCCGTAACTGGATGGCTATTACGGCGGCTTACGGGTTCATGGGAAAGTATGTCAAGTAACTTGATAGCTCAAGATTGGGATTTGCTCCTCCGACGATGGAGAGATATCTCTGGGCCCTCTTGGTGTTACGGTATCCATCATCGTCTGGCCAGACACTTTGTGATTTAATCACGGGGATGCCGGAACACGGTAACGAGAAAAGAGAACAATACCGGTAACGAGGTAACTGGCATAGTGGACAAGTTGTTGATCCACGGGGATGCCAACATGTCTCACCTCGGGTATTTGTAACATATCGCGAAGCAACAGGAATAGCACACGGCAACTGGAGGTTCACTCGAATATTCATTCGTGTGGGTATAGGGGTCAATATGGGTGTCCACGGCTCCGATGTTGATCATTGATCGGAAGGGGTTCTGGGTCATGTCTATACTTCACCGAACCTATAGGGTCACACGCTTAAGGGTCATCTATCTGCTGAATACTAGACAGGGAGTCTGAGAGAAAATCACCGGAAAAGTTTCGGACAGCGGAAAAGTTCCGCAGAGAGAACACCGGAACAGTTTCGGAAAAACTGAAAAGTTGTTTCAGGGGATACCATTAAGTCAAATTGGTTTTGGCACATGCCTGATAATTCTTGGAGGGTGCCAGAATCATTCTGGAAACTTCTGGGAATTTTCCGGAAGAAAAACCGGAAATGTTCCGGAGCTGCCGGAACCACTTCAGATGCTTTTCGCAGATGAAAATCACTAATCCGGAATTGTTCCGGAACGCACTGAAAATTATTTTAGTGGGTACTGGAAATGTTCTAAGCCCACATAAATATTTTCAGTTCGAACAGACGCTGAAAAATGTCGTCGTGAATAGTGAAAGTGCTTTTTGGATATTTATGGAAAACCACCTTTTGGGATATTTCCCAAAAGGCTTCTAGAAGGCCTTGGGGGCCAAGGAAGCCCCTCATGGGGGGGCCCCAAGGGTGTGGCCGGCTAAGATGGGTGGAGCTCCTTGGAGCTCCACATGGCACCCCATTTTGTCCATAACACCCTCATGTGAACCCTTTTGCATGGGGGTTTTTGGTAATTTGTGGAGGCACACTACCCCTTGGTTTTCCTATAAATAGGAGGTGAGGGGGCTGCCCAAATCTCATCCTTGCTCTCATACACATGCCATAGACTTGTCTGGCTTCTCTCTCCCTCCCAGCGAAATAGTTTCGTAGAGCCGAAAGGCTGTCTGGGTTCCGGCAGGAACTAGTTCTATATGGCGAAGCCCTGCCGGATAGTTGACACCGTATGTGTGCAACTCTGTAGAGAGATCGTTGTTTCGGTCTTAGTTCGAGAGTGCCTCCCAAAGGGCTGTCCGAGTGACTGTCCGAGTTTCGAGGATCCTCCCGAAGGGCTGTCCGAGTGACCGTCCGAGTTTTGAAGGTCCTCCCGGAGGGCTGTCCGTGACACCGTCCGGGGGACTGTCCGACCGCCTCCCGGAGGGCTGTCCGTGAGGCGGATGAGGGTATACATCCTCGCGGTTGGGAGGTTGTAAATCCTAGCTGCGGGGATCTGCACCGCCGATCGTCATCGACTCTATTTCCGCTGCGCTACGAGTCGGTAACGAAAAAGATCAAACCTTGTATGCAGTCTCCATAGTGGTCCTGGGCTGGTGCGTAGGTCGGAAATTTTTTGTTTTCTGCTGCGTTACCCTACACAAGAAGGCGGAGATCGTCATCGAGCTGTACGTGTGCTGAACGCGGAGGTGCCGTCCGTTCGGCACTAGATCGTGATTGGATCGCGGGACGGCTTGCGATTTGGATCGCGAAGACGTTCGACTACATCAACCGCGTTTCTTAACGCTTCCCGCTTAGCGATCTACAAGGGTATGTAGATCCACTCTCCCTCTCGTAGATGCTCATCACCATGGATAGATCTTGTGTGTGTGTAGGAATTTTTTTGTTTCCCATGCAACGTTCCCCAACAGTGGCATCATGAGCCAGGTCTATGCGTAGATGAGATCACAAGTAGAACACAAAGGAGTTTGTGGGTGTTGATGCTCAGATTGCTTCCTCCCTTGGTCTTTTCTTGATTCAGTGGTATTGTGGGATGAAGCGTCCCGGACCAACCTTACTCATACGCTTACGAGAGACCGGTTCCATCAACTGACATGTGACTTTGTTGCATAAAGATGGCTGGCGGGTGTGTGTCTCTCCCACTTTAGTTAGATCGGATTCGACAAAGGCGGTCCTTGAGAAGGTTGAATAACAATTTGTGTATCACCGTTGTGGTTTTTGCATAGGTAAGAATCGTTCTTGCTAGATACCCGTAGCAGCCACGTAAAACATGCAACAACAATTAGAGGACGTCTAACTTGTTTTTGCAGGGTATGTTGTGATGTGATATGGCCAATTACATGATGAGATATATGTGATGTATGAGATGATCATGTTTTGTATAGAATATCACGACTTGCATGTCAATGAGTATGGCAACCGGCAGGAGCCATAGGGTTGTCTTTAATTTATTTTCGCCGTTTTGCTTTACTTTATCGCTATGAGTTAGCAATAGTTGGCGCGACGACCTCATGGCGACACGTTGATGGAGATCATGATGATGGAGATCATGGTGTCATGCCGGTGACGATGGAGATAATGCCGGTGCTTTGGAGATGGAGATCAAAAGCACAAGTTCATGGCCATATCATGTCACTTATGATTTGCATGTGATGTTAATCCTTTTATGCATCTTATTTTGCTTAGGACGATGGTAGCATTATAAGGTGATCCCTCACTAAAATTTCAAGATAAAATTGTGTTCTCCCCGAGTGTGCACCGTTGCGAAAGTTCGTCGTTCCGAGATACCATGTGATGATCGGGTGTGATAGACTCTACGTTCACATACAACGGGTGCAAGCTAGTGTTGCACGTGCGGAACACTCGGGTTAAACTTGACGAGCCTAGCATGTACAGAGAACACAAGAGACCGAAAGGTCGAACATGAGTCATATAGTAGATATGATCAACATGGAGATGTTCACCATTGAAACCACCTCATCTCACGTGATGATCGGACTTGGGTTGGTGAATTTGGATCATGTGACACTCGAATGACCAGAGGGATGTCAATTTGAGTGGGAGTTTTTTTTAAGTAATATGATTAACTAAACTCATTATCTTGAACAATAGTCTAAGTTGTCTTTGCAAAATTTATGTTGTAGATCAATGGCTCGCGCAGTAGCACCCCTGAATTTCAATGCGTTCCTAGAGAAAGCTAAGTTGAAAGATGATGGAAGTAACTTTGTAGACTGGGCCCATAATCTAAGGATTATCCTCATGGCTTCCCAAAAGGCTTATGTCCTTGATGCACCGCTCGGTGAACCACCCACTCCAGTAGAGGCTGCAGACGTTGCGAATGCCTGGCAAGCACGTTCTGATGATTACTCAATAGTTCAATGTGCAATGTTGTATGGCTTAGAACCGGGACTTCAAAGACATTTTGAACATCATGGAGCATATGAGATGTTCCAGGAGTTGAAGTTTATCTTTGAGAAGAATGCCCGGATCGAGAGGTATGAGACCTCCGATAAGTTCTATGCTTGCAAGATGGAGGAGAACGGGTCTGTCAGTGAACATGTACTCAGAATGTCTGGGTATTCCAACCGTCTGGCGGAGTTGGGAATTGTTCTCCCGCCAGAGGCGATCACTGACAGAGTTCTTCAATCACTGCCACCTAGCTACAAAAGCTTCGTGTTGAACTATAACATGCAAGGGATGAATAAGTCAGTCGCCGAGCTGTTTGCGATGTTGAAACTCGCTGAGTCTGAGATTCAGAAGGAGCATCAAGTGTTGATGGTTAATAAAACCACTAGTTTCAAGAAGAATGGCAAGGGCAAGAAGGGTAACTCTAAGAAGAGTGGCAAAGCAGTTGCCCCTCCCGTGAAGAAACCCAAGGCTGGACCCAAGCCAGAAACAGAGTGCTTTCATTGCAAGGGAACTGGTCACTAGAAAAGGAACTGCCCCAAGTATCTGGCTGACAAGAAGGCGGCCAACACCAAACAAGGTATATATGATATACATGTTATTGATGTGTACCTTACCAACTCTCGTTGTAGTGCCTGGGTATTTGATACCGGTTCGGTTGCTCACATTTGCAACTCAAAGCAGGAACTACGGAATAGACAGAGGCTGGCAAAGGACGAAGTGACGACACGCGTGGGAAATGGTTCCAAGGTTGATGTGATCGCCGTCGGCACGCTCGCTCTTCGATTACCATCGGGATTAGTGATGAACCTGAATAATTGTTATTTAGTGCCTGCGTTAAGCATGAACATTATATCTAGATCTTGTTTATTGCGAGACGGTTACTCATTTAAATCAGAGAATAATGGTTGTTCTATTTATATGAGTAATATCTTTTATGGTCATGCACCCAATGTGAGGGGTTTATTCTTATTGAATCTCAATAGTGATGATACACATGTTCATAACATTGATGCCAAAAGATGTAGAGTTGATAATGATAGTACCACTTTCTTGTGGCACTGCCGCTTAGGTCATATTGGTGTAAAACGCATGAAGAAGCTCCATGCTGATGGACTTTTGGAGTCACTTGATTTTGAATCACTTGACACATGTGAACCATGCCTCATGGGCAAGATAACTAAGACCCCGTTCTCTGGAACAATGGAACGAGCAAGTGACTTGTTGGAAATCATACATACTGATGTGTGCGGTCCGATGAGCATTGAGGCGCGCGGTGGATATCGTTATTTTCTCACCTTCACCGATGACTTAAGTAGATATGGGTATATTTACTTAATGAAACATAAGTCTGAAACGTTTGAAAAGTTCAAGCAATTTCAGAGTGAAGTTGAGAATCATCGTAACAAAAAGATTAAATTCCTACGATCTGATCGAGGAGGAGAATATCTGAGTTATGAGTTTGGCAGTCACTTAAGACAATGTGGAATTGTTTCAAAATTGACACCGCCTAGAACACCACAGCGTAATGGTGTGTCTGAACGTTGTAATCGAACCTTATTAGATATGGTGCGGTCTATGATGTCTCTTGCCGATTTGCCACTATCGTTTTGGGGTTATGCGTTAGAGACAGCTGCATTCACTTTAAATAGGGCACCAAAGAAATCCGTTGAGACGACGCCATATGAACTGTGGTTTGGCAAGAAGCCAAAGTTGTCGTTTCTTAAAGTTTGGGGATGTGATGCTTATGTCAAAAAGCTTCAGCCTGAAAAGCTGGAACCCAAAGCGGAGAAATGCGTCTTCATAGGATACCCAAAAGAGATAGTTGGGTATACCTTTGATCTCAGATCCGAAGGCAAAGTGTTTGTCGCAAAGAACGGGTCATTTCTCGAGAAAGAGTTTCTCTCGAAAGAATTGAGTGGGAGGAAAATAGAACTTGATGAGGTTGTTGAACCTTTACTTCAACCAGAGAGTAGCGCAGCGCAGAAAGATGTTTCTGTAGAGCCTACATCGGTTGAAGAGGAAGTTAATGATGATGATCATGAAGCTTCGGATCAAGTTACTATCGAACCTCGTAGGTCGACAAGGACGCGTACTGCTCCTGAGTGGTACGGCAACCCTGTCTTAGAGGTCATGTTGTTGGACAACGATGAACCTACGAGCTATGGAGAAGAGATGATGGGCCCGGATTTCGAGAAATGGTTAGAGGCCATGAAATCCGAAATGGGATCCTTGTATGAAAACAAAGTATGGGCTTTGGAAGTATTACCTGAAGGGCGAAAGGCCATTCAGAATAAATGGATCTTTAAGAAGAAGACGGACGCGGACGGTAATGTCACCGTCTATAAAGCTCGACCTGTGGCAAAGGGTTTTTCACAAGTTCAAGGAGTTGACTACGATGAGACCTTCTCACCCGTAGCGATGCTTAAGTCCGTCAGAATCATGTTAGCAATAGCTGCATTTTTTGATTATGAAATTTGGCAGATGGATGTCAAAACAGCGTTCCTTAACGGTTTCCTTAAGGAAGAGTTGTATATGATGCAACCAGAAGGTTTTGTCGATCCATAGAATGCTGACAAAGTTTGCAAACTCCAGCGATCCATTTATGGACTGGTGCAAGCATCTCGGAGTTGGAATCTTCGCTTTGATGAGGTGATCAAAGCGTTCGGGTTTATACAAGTTTACGGAGAAGCTTGTATTTACAAGAAAGTGAGTGGGAGCTCTATAGAGTTTCTAATATTATATGTGGATGACATATTGCTAATTGGAAACAATATAGAAATGTTGGAAAGCGTGAAGGAATATTTGAACAAGAGTTTTTCAATGAAGGACCTAGGAGAAGCTGCTTTCATATTAGGCATCAAGATCTATAGAGATAGAACGAGACGCTTAATAGGACTTTCACAGAGCACATACCTTGACAAAGTTTTGAAGAAGTTCAAAATGGATCAGTCCAAGAAGGGGTTCTTGCCTGTATTGCAAGGTGTGAAGTTGAGTAAGACTCAATGCCCATTGACTGCAGAAGATAGAGAAAAGATGAGTGTCGTCCCCTATGCTTCAGCCATAGGCTCTATCATGTATGCAATACTGTGCACAAGACCCGATGTCAGCCTTGCCATAAGTATGGCCGGAAGGTTTCAAAGTGATCCAGGAGTGGAACACTGGACAACGGTCAAAAATATCTTGAAGTACCTGAAAAGGACTAAGGACATGTTTCTCGTTTATGGAGGTGATCAAGAGCTTGTCGTAAAGGGTTACGTCGATGCAAGTTTTGACACTGATCCGGATGACTCTAAGTCTCAAACCAGATACGTATTTATTCTCAATGGGGGTGCGGTAAGCTGGTGCAGTTCCAAGCAGAGCGTAGTAGCTGATTCTACATGCGAAGCGGAGTACATCGCTGCCTCGGAGGCGGCGAAGGAGGGTGTCTGGATGAAGGAGTTCATGATAGATCTTGGAGTAGTGCCCAGTGCACTGAACCCAATGACTCTGTTCTGTGACAACACTGGTGCCATTGCTCTGGCCAAGGAACCAAGGTTTCACAAGAGGACCAGACACATAAAGCGACGCTTCAATTCCATCCGCGATTACATCAAGGAGGAGGACATAAATATTTGCAAAGTACACACGGATCTGAATGTCGCAGACCCGTTGACTAAACCTCTTCCAAGGGCTAAACATGATCAACACCAGAACTGTATGGGTGTTAGATTCATTACAATGTAAATCACAAAGTGATGTGAGCTAGATTATTGACTCTAGTGCAAGTGGGAGACTGTTGGAAATATGCCCTAGAGGCAATAATAAAGTGGTTATTATTATATTTCCTTGTTCATGATAAATGTTTATTATCCATGCTCTAATTGTATTGATTGGAAACACAAATACATGTGTGGTGACATAGACAACACTGTGTCCCTAGTATGCCTCTAGTAGACTAGCTCGTTGATCAAAGATGGTCAAGGTTTCCTAGCCATATACATGAGATGTCATTTGATAATGGGATCACATCATTAGGAGAATGATGTGATGGACAAGACCCAAACTATGAACATATCATATGATCGTGTCAGTTTATTGCTATAGTTTTCTGCATGTCAAGCATCTGTTCCTATGACCATGAGATCATGCAACTCACTGACACCGGAGGAATACCTTGTGTGTTTCAAACGTCGCAACGTAACTGGGTGACTATAAAGATGCTCTACAGGTATCTCCGAAGGTGTCTGTTGAGCTGGCATGGATCGAGACTGGGATTTGTTACTCCGTATGACGGAGAGGTATCTCAGGGCCCACTCAGTAATACAACATCACAATAAGCCTTGCAAACAAAGTGACTAAAGAGTTATCCATGGGATCTTGTATTACGGAACAAGTAAAGAGACTTGCCGGTAACGAGATTGAACTAGGTATGGAGATACCGACGATTGAATCTCGGGCAAGTAACACACCGAAGAACAAAGGGAACAACATATAGGATTAACTGAATCCTTGACATAGAGGTTCAACCGATAAAGATCTTCGTAGAATATGTAGGAACCAATATGGGCATCTAGGTCCCGCTATTGGTTATTTACCGTAGAGGTGTCTCGGTCATGTCTACATAGTTCTCAAACCCGCAGGGTCTGCACACTTAACGTTCGGTGATGTTTCGGTAGTATTGAGATATATGTGTTGGTGACCGAAGGTTGTTCGGAGTCCCGGATGAGATCCCGGATGTCACGAGGAGCTCCGGAATGGTCCGGAGGTAAAGATTTATATATAGGAAAGTGGTATTTGGGTTCCGGAAAAGTTTCGGGTATTTCCGGTAGTGTACCAGGAGTGACGAATGGGTTCCGGGGGTCCACCGGGTGGGGCCCACCCACCCCGGGGGCCACATGGGCCCAAGAGGTGGCGCACCAGCCCCTAATGGGCTGGGGAACCGACCCCATAAGGGCCCATATACCCAAGAGGAAAAAGGTGGAGATAGGAAGGAATAGGACTCCTTCCTAATATGAATCCACTTCCTAGTAGGAAGTGGATTGGACTCCTCCTTGCCCTGGTTCGGTCGACCCCTAGGGGAAACCCTAGGGAGGCTTGCTCCTCCCTCTCCCTCCTATATATACTAGAGGAATAGAGCCCGAAAATGCACGGCCACGTGCTAGTTCTCTATTCTCTAGTTCCTCCACCAAATAGATTCCAGTAGTACTTAGGCAAAGCCCTGCCGGGATAACTCCACCACCACCACCACCATGCCGTCGTGCTGCTGGAGATCTCATCTACCTCTCCACCCCCTCTTGCTGGATCAAGAAGGCGGAAATCGTCATCGAGCTATACGTGTGCTGAACGCGGAGGTGCCGTCCGTTCGGCACTAGATCGTGATTGGATCGCGGGACGGCTTGCGATTTGGACCGCGAAGACGTTCGACTACATCAACCGCGTTTCTTAACGCTTCCCGCTTAGCGATCTATAAGGGTATGTAGATCCACTCTCCTTCTCGTAGATGCTCATCACCATGGATAGACCTTGTGTGTGCGTAGGAAATTTTTTGTTTCCCATGCAACGTTCCCCAACAATCATGCCCTATGCCAATTTTATTAGTTGTTAAGCAAATATAGTACCAATGTTGGGCCTTGCCGAAAGAGTTTTATCCCAAAACAAATAATTAAGGGGGTCCCCATAACAACCCCGAGCATGTTAGGAGCGCTCAATATGGAACATAACACCGGTAAACGGAACTAGGGCGGCAAAGGTGGAACAAAACACCGAGCAAAAGGCCAAGCCTTCCACCTTTTGCCAAGTGTATAGATGCATTAATTAAATAGCAAGAATATTGTGATATCCCAAAGATATCCATGTTATCACATGGAACAACCTGCACCTGCAACTAGCAACGCTATAAGAGGGGCTGAGCAAGCGGTAACTTAGCTAAACAACGGTTTTCTGGGAGGTGGAGGGTTAGAGGCTTATCATGGCATTTTGGGAGGCTTGACAAACAAGTGGTAGGTAGCGAGACATCGTGATAGAAATGAGACAACTAGAATAGCAATGATAGTAGTGGTATCCAGGGAAATGATCATCTTGCCTGAAATCACGCTTGAAAGAAGATCGAATCCGTGAAGTAGACGAACGGGCGTAGTCAAACGAATCCTCACACTCCGAACGGTTTCGGAACTCTAGAGAGGAGAAGAAAATCCGGAAACAAACAAATTACACGGTAAACACCACAACATATTCATGACATGATGCATAAACAAGGATGATGCATGTCAAGTTTAAATATACAAGGCATGGCAGAGCACAACAATCAACTACTACACATTAAGTGAAGTTCAATATGCAACGAGTTTCATATTGACGAAACTCCACATTCAAATATTTAGTTCACTCTCGTTTATTTACACGACAAGTTTAAATGTTGTTAAACATGGCAATAGGTGGAACAAGATAAACTATCTATCTAGGCAATTTAAATGAGACCGGAAGCAACATATAGTATTTCCGAAACGACCCCATATACACATTTCGAATTTGGTTCAGATCTGACTAAAACATATTTTATATTTATTAAATAGGAAAACAAAATGCATCATGTGATTCTACTCGTCATTCTAGACGATTTACATATATGGATCATTCAAAACGAAGCTACGACCTAGAAGATATGATCAACACAAGATTAACATATCATGAATGCAAAATGGATGCAAACAACAAACACGAACATTTAAATCATGGCTGCAACAAGATATTACGAAACTACATGAAATTCTAGACAAGTTTCATGTACAACAAGTTCAAAATGGAGCCTCGGTTCACAAACCACAATCAACACAAGTTTTGTTTATAATCTGTCCAAAACAACAACATATCAATTTGCCACCATCTAAACAGTAAGCTACATGAACTTAAAATGCACAAACAAGACATGGGGCAGTAGTATGTTATATGCACATCATTTCATCCAAAAGGATCAGACTGAAAAGAGTCATGGATTGATGGCTATGAAGCTCACAATTAGGCTGGGCGTTCGGTGCCCCCGAACCGATTGGGTCGGTACTTCGGTTTATTTAAATTTTCGGTTTTGTGAAACTACTGACTGATCGGTCAATAGAAAGTTAGATAACCGAAGATTTTCTCCACCGAAATTTCGGTTCGGACATCGGTTATACTGAACATCATCGAGATATACTATTTAACAACAGCCCGAAGCGCTGCATTTATTCTGAATGGACAATACCTGTACTAGTAGCAGCTCTCTTACTAATAGCCAAAGGCTAGCCTCCTTGGTAAAATGAGCGGTGGTGGCTGACACTAGTGGGAAAAGTACTCCTACTTCTCTTTTACCCACACCACTTCCCGATGCAGCTTTGGGGCTCGAGCACTTGGCCAGATAGCGGACAGAAAATAGACAGTCCATGTTCACATGCAAGAGTAGCAACGATCCAAAAAAAGAAAGAGTACCAACAGTAGCCCTGGTCAGACCTGTGTGGTTCCTCGGTTTCTGGTTCGTTCAGTTACACGAGTGACACACCCGAATTCACCGGACTAAGTTCGGTTTTCAACAAATGCAAACCGAACGTACTACCGAAGTTTCCGGTTTCGGTGTATTCGGCTTCGGTGTCGGTTAGTTCGGTTCGGGACATCGGTTTTCGGGTTATATGCCCAGCCTGAGCTCACAACATGTCTAGAAAATATAGCAGATAAGGACTTAGTAAAAATCTTAGATCTTCACAAACAAAGTTAACATGAAGGCATTTTCATGGCAAGATTTAAACAAGCTACAATACTTACCATGGCATGAAATTGCACATGATGGTAGTAAACAATATGGACTTCATTTTATCCAACATAAGGATGAGCAAAAAATGCACAGATTCATGGCATTATTCCACACAATAAGGCAAGTTGAACTAAACAGATTCTCAGACTTAGTGAAAATCTGGGATGCAAAATAGTTACTTCATGATGCTGTGTTGGGACGCACAAAACAAAAACTTAAGCATTTTTAATATTTATGAAATTGGTATTTATAACAAGTAGACATGACATACTTCAAATCACTCCATTGTCACAAGTTCAAAGGATGCATGAATCTTTTATTATGATTTTTGCAAAACGGTACTTAGCGTTAACAGAAAACAGATTTAACATGATGGCTACTTTAGAGGAAGAAATGTACATGATAGAGATGATTGGCATGGCAACCAATAGCATAGCATCAAAGAAGACATATCAGAGGGCAAAACTCATGAAGGAATCATATGCATAGGACCTATAGATTAGATGCAATCATCAACCAAGGTTTGATTAAAATAACAATTTTCTACAGTTATTCACAATGCACTTTTGTAACACAAATTTGAGAACATAGATGACTTCTAATATGAGTGCAAATGCCACCATGATGTAGAGAACATTGAGTAGATGATTTTTCATATATAACACATACTCATGCGATGAACAGGTGCAAAGCTACAAGCTCCACAAAATGCCTATATGCTGTGGGCGACATGAGGCGGCAACGCGAGGGAGCTGCGCGGGGGCGGTGCTGCGGGCACAACTTGACGATGGCGAGGCCTGGCAGCGCATGGCGGCTCGAGGCGCCGACGGGCGAGGGGCACGGTGGCACGCTCCGGTGGTGCGGCGGCGGGGCGGCGAGGTACAAGCTGACGAGGAGGTGGTCGTCCCGGCGGCGATGGTGGAACGCCGACAGGCGGTACGGGGTGAGGCGCACTCCCGGGCTGCGCTAGTCGGGCGCGGGCCGCGGTTGCTGGAGGTGGACATGGGGGAGGTGCTCGGGCATGGATTGGGGAGGCCGGCGGCACGCGGATCCCGATGATGGAAGGGTTTTCCAAAAATGGACGTGGGGGTCTTCTTAAATAGGCAGTAGGCTAGGGTTAGGTGTTTAGGTGGCTTTTTAGTCCGATTTTCGACCCTCCGATCGAAATCGGACGGCTCCGACGATGGCTAGGCATTAGGTGGGTCTAGGTGGGATGTGTAGGGTAGTTGGGCTGAGATGAGAGAGAGGTTTGCGGCCTCTGACAGGTTTTCGAAATACCGAAAACGTCCAACGTTTTGTCGGCTATAGTGCCGCTATAGGTTTAATGATTCAGGTATCAAACGGACTCCGAATACGACGAAATTTGGCAGGCGGTCTACCTACAATATATTAAGACCACATGCCAACTTTCAACCAATTCCAAGAACATTTTTATCCTACTCTAAAAGTAATATTTTGGGATGCCGCGGGCACGTGCGGGGGTGTTTGGTCTCGAAATGGTCAATGAGGAGAACGGGGAGAATCGACAACTACGAACAGATGCATGTTTTGGAAAACGATGGCAATGGAATGCCGATGCAATGCGAATGATGCGATGATGAATGCGACAAGCAAATAGAACACACGGCGAAACTCGAAATAACTGGAAGGCATTTGGAGCGTCGGTCTCGGGCTGTTACATGAATGCCTAAAAGAGGTTGGCGAGTAGGTGGTGGAACTTGGTCGGTCACGAGAAGGCATCGTCTTGGACGTGCCAGCGATGGCGTACATAGCGCCCTTGAAGATCAATCTGGGACAACAACGAGTACCGAAGGAATGCAACACAAGACCTCCAAATCGTCTTTCCGTACACGATGCTCTCAACAGAGAAACGACGCCATCGTCGATTTGAAACCGAACCTAGGCTTTCTCCCAGAGACCACACCCAAACACAACTGCAATGTCCTGTTTAACATTTGGCTGATTTCCAATTGGATATCATTCAAATTTCCCGACCAATGTTGTGTTTTCACCTATATGTCAAATTACCACAGATATTTGTATGTTTGTATTTTGAAAAAACGGGCCAAGCTAAATTGTGACTGGTTCTCAACTAACCGAAATCAAAAAGTAAACATAAACTCAATGACGCGGCCAACAAGAACTCCCTAGCACGTACCCTGGACCACAAAACACCTGACAACTAAAAGAAGAAGAAAACTAGTAAATAGTTGGCCTTGAACTTGCAACCCACGAAAAGGCCCAAACACACACCCCAAATCTCACCTTCTACTACCCCTCCCCTCCACATATCCCACCTAGCACACAACCCTTGCGCAGAACACAACCAAGAGACACTATGGGAGGGGCGAATCAAGGACAAGAAGGAAGAGAAAAACAACTACCGGACGACATGGGAGGGGGGGAGAAGAAGAAATAACAGGAGCACATCGAGACATGCCAGACGCGCGCGCGGGGGGGGGGGGGGGGGGTGTACCTGACAAGCAAGAGGGGAGATCAGGAGCCAACAATTGCTAGACGATAGAGGGAGATCATCCAAGACACGATCCACAAGTTAGGAAATCAGTTATTTTTTTGCTCCCTAGTCTGCTCCACCATGTCGCTTATTAGATGAACTTGCGTGACAAAAACATCAAAGAACCTAGAGAAAAATATTGAATCATCAGGATCCATAGATAAACTTGCCTAACATAAACACTGATACTACTAAATCCACTATGCAAGCACTATACCAACATGGAACTGGACAAGAAAAGCCTAGGGGTATGCTAAGTACACGTGAAAAACTATGCTGCAATACACAGAAATGAACCTTGACCAACTACATTGACAAATTTCAGGCTAATTCAGACATATGGAACAGAATAAATATAGTGTAAATATTAGATATGTTGCTTATTGTAAATACATACATGGAAATTGAGGAGAAAAGAGGATAATACAGTGAATCCCAACATTAAATAGAGGAAATGCAACTTAAGAAATGCAGAGATAAAATCGGAGCTAATTGGCTGTAAATACCTATAGGAAATACAGGGAAACTTGTGGGATATTACAATCTATACCATCATTGTACAAATAAAAACAACATTCAGAGAAAATTGTAGCATATTAAGAGCTATGATACAATGTAAACCAACAATTGAATACCACAAAGAGAAATTATAAAGAATGTACAGATGGACACTTCAGTGGAATATGGACTATACAACCTAATGACTTACTGTAAGCAACTGGATGAACATAAACAGAGGGAATGTCGAAACAAATATTGGTATTATTCATAAAAGAAATTTGACTACAATATTTTTGTTGTTACTGACATTGAAATTTCCATATTTGCAGATGGGAAGCATCCAAAGAACAATACCTGAAGAGGATTTACTCTGAATGTCACAAGAAGAACTCATCCTAAATGTGAGTTACATTAACAAAATATTTCGAAATAATATCACAAAAATTAAAGAAAACTGATGTGTACATAAAAATTAAAATTTCACAAACTATTGCAGGAAACATTTTCATTTACCGTTCTGCTTCAATCTGACATTATATACAAGGTAGAAGACCTACTGCTCTGCTTAATGGAACAATAAAAGAGCATAACAAGAAAGGGAAATTTAAATTTTATCCTAACACTTGCAGGTACATTCAAGAAGTGCACCTATGACCACGAATCAACAAAGGGAGGGAGATTCTAGGAAACAAGCAAATGAAAATAACAACATAACATTGGACTCAAATGTAAGCAAAATTAAGGCCAACAAAATCATAAGAGAAATAAAAATAAGAAAGGAAGAATTAATTTACCTACTCTGCAGACATGGAAAGAAATGCATGAAGAAGATAAAACAATTGAAGAAGAAGCAGCAGAACCTAATCCGTGGGAGACAACCCTGTTTGAAAACTTGCATTTGGAGCAGGTAAGTTGCAAAATTTCAAGAGATCATTGTACATATCATTGATGAAAAACTGTTAGAGAACATAAAACTAAAACAAATATGCAAATGAACAGATCACTGAAGATGTTGAACCCACTACAAGAATTGTAACAACAAGTACATCAAACACTGAAACAACAGGAACTACAACCTAAACTGACATAGAGAAAAACAATGAAAAAACAGGGGAGATCTAGAGGACTCACATGAACAACACGAAGACGATGCCTTTATGTATGAAGAAGATATTGAGAAGTCCCTGTGAAAGAAACAAGATGCCGCATCAGAGAGCAATGTGATGAACATTAGTAGCAATTAAAGCCACATATGGGCATGCAATTCAAATCAAAGGAAGAAGGGGAAGACTATTTCAAGTTCTTTTCAAAAGTGGCTGGGTTTTTAGTGGCTACAGTCGTAGCATCAAGAACAATGAGAAAAAGAGGAATAATGAGGTTACAAGAATTACTATAAAGTGCAATAAATTTGGCAATACAAAGGAAGTTGAAAGTGAATGTGTAGTGCCTACAAGAAAGACTACCGTCATTGCTAAACAAGATCACAAAGTGGTGATGGTCATAACCGACAAAGGAGGTGTATGGGAAATTACTAGACTACACCTAGAACACAACCATGAGTTTACCCCAAATAACAGATTCTTCAGATCACACAAATATATGTCAAACGAGGAGAAGTGCTTGATAACAGTGTTGAATCATACAAACCTCAAGACTAGAAGGATAGTTGATGTGTTAGCATACTTGAGAGGATTCTGGCTCATCTACCCTACACTAAGAAGCAAGTGACTAACTGTATAATCGAAAGGATAGGTCTAGAGGAGGTGGAGGGGGGGGGGGGGGGGGGTAGGGTGAATAGACGCTAAGAAGGCAAATGGTGCAATTTGTAATTTCCTTGGTACTTAGGCAGATTTTAGCACAAGTTAAGTGACTAACAAAACAATCTACACATGCATATCTAGAGTATGGGCAGTGGAAAGTAAATGACATGCAAGTGCACGAAAGTAAGGGGGTAGAGTTTGGATACGATCAAACACAATGAAGACATGGTGATTTTTTGCATGATCCCGATAGGTGGCGCTATCATACGTCCACGTTGATGGAGACTTCAACCCACAGAGGGTAACGGCTGCACGAGTCCACGAAGGGCTCCACCCACAATGGGTACTGATGAAGCAACCTTGTCTATACCATCATGACTTACGTCCATGGAGGACTAGCTTCAGACGGGGTAGATCTTCATGAAGTAGGTGATCTCCTTGCCCGTAGAAACTCCTTGGTTTAACTGCATAAGCTTTGTAGGCTCCCAAGTGACACCTAACCAATCTAGGAGACACCACTTTCCAAAAGGTAATTTATGTTGTTGATGATGATGAACTCCTTGATCTTGTGCTTCAAAAGATAGTCTCCTCAACACTCAAACACTCTCTCATAGATTTTGGCAATGTGGTAGGAGATGGATTGAAGTGGAAAGCAACTTGGGGAGGCTAGAAATCAAGGATAAAAGGTTGGAGTGGAATCCTCTTGATTTCAACACAAGGGTAGGTGGTTCTCTCTCAGAAAATGGATATGGCAAGTGGTAGTTTCATCCTTGTTGCTCTCTGGGAGTTGGTGGAATGGGTAGGTGGGTGGGGGGTATATATAGGCAACACCAAAAACTAGCCGTTACACACCTTTATGCACTACTTAGTGGGACCGGGTGAAACCATTCAGTGAGACCGGTTAGTACAAAGTATCTAAACTTTAAGGTTTTTAGTGAGATCATATGAAACATCTCGGTGAGACCGATGGGTAATGACCTAATCACTTTCCACACTTCGGCGAGACCGATTGAAATCACTCGGTAATTACGAGATAAAATCAATAGGTAACAGAAGGTTGGCAAGTGCTCTTCGGTGAGACCAAAGGGTCATCTCGGTTAGACCGAGTTGCTAGGGTTTATGTAGTGGCTATGTCAAGTGTTTCTCGGTGGGTCTGGATAGATGTGTTTTGGTGGGACCGATATAGACTTTAGGGTTTTGGACATACATGAATGTGAGAATGTGTCTAAGGGTTTTGGAGCAATCACTGGTGCAGCGACGTGTTATACAAACGGTTTTTAACCCCTTTCCACGACGTAGTTGTAAACCGTCGCCTTGCATGTGTGGGCGATAGGGGGGTCCATCCCACACGACACGGCAAACCGGCCGGCGATGGTGGCCAACGAATGCAAACGTTTGGCAAAACTAAGCGTATGGGATGTCGTTTGAGATATGGTGTATTTCCCATATGGTTTGAGATATGGTGTATTTCCCATATGGTTCATCCTTGCAACTCGTGTGAGATCACACTAACATCGCACGCGCTATTCTGTGGCACGCCCTTTACGATATGCACCGAATCACAAACAGTTCACGATTATAAAGCGTGTATGATAAGGGGGTATCACACACATTTAGTTCCACTATGACCGTCTCTGATATGATATAAGATTGCATACGTTTATCATTATAAAACCGTATGCGAAGGTGGAATATATCCCACACGCGATGTTTTTGATAAGCGTCTGTGATTTATAAAACGTCCCAAACGTGTGATCCATACTTCCCAAATGTGTCATCTAGACTAACTGTGTCGGATAAAGGCCTATCGCACGCGTTCTTCTTTGACCAACATTTACGATGGGCACAATATCATACACAGTTCAAAATACGAAATCGTGTGTGATAAGGAGACTAGCACAAACGCTGGTGTTGTTAATCTCACACGTTCTTTCTCGTCTGACAGCATGCGAAGACGAGACTCATCGCACACGCCGCTAACGGAGAAATGTGTGTGATGTTAAAGTTGATCGCAGACGTTTTGCTTGCTCAAACTATGTGCATTGTAATGGCCTACAGAGCATGATTTGCCCCTAATTAAATACCTTTGTTCATAATTCACATAATTTAAATTTGAAAGTAGGAATTCATGTATTTCATATCGAATCATGTTTAAATGTAGGTTTAAGAACGAATGCATAATTCGATTCATATGTACATATACTCAAGAACTACATAAGCATCAATTCTCAAAAAAAGGAAAACTATAGAAGGGATAAATAAAGAATGATGGAAGCACGGTTGTATTAAAGACGGTAAAGAGAGAGCCGAAAGACATTCTGGTTGCTGGAGAAGGTGAAGCGGAATGCCCATATTGTGCCCTCCTCCATGCCTAACGCACGAACGACTCTAGGCCAGCCCCTAGTGATGGCCGCCCGCCCATCCTTCACTGTCTTCATTACGACTTCTCGATGCTCATTGTAGTCTCGCTGATATATTTTAACCTTCATTGCATGTCCAGCAGTCATGTACTTTGCGAGGTAATCTTGAGTAAACTGCTTTGGGAACCACTGCAAAAGAAAAAGATTCAAACATTGTTGTGTGACAACTCATTATGGGCAGTACTAATAGAAGCCTATAGAGTTCGTAGGTACCATCCTACAACTCAATGTTGTGTTGGATAGAGCGTAAACAAATAGTCTAATTGGCATTGTTCGTCTCTTTTTCCTAACAATCATTTTCAGTTTCCTCACTGATGCTGGTTCATGAATATTTCATTGCCCCACACGCAAAAAGGGTCCGGAATGGATCTTTACCTAAGACATATGTACCTACAAGCAAGAAGCTGATATTAGAAGCTAAAGTGCAGTTGCAGAATGGTGTAATATATTACTCCATCAGTTCCACAATGTGTTGCGTATAAACATTTTGAGAAGTCAACATTTACTTACTTTGACCAAGTTTGTAGAGAAAAACATTTACATCTAGAATTGCAATTCCATTTCATTAGATACATCACAAAATTTCATATTGTATACATTTTAGATGGTATATGTAGATACATCACAAAAATCTATATGCACTACATGATGGAACGGATGGAGTATAAGCGGAGGGATGAAAAGAACCTCAGTGGAAAACGTTGGCACTCCCATTGTTGTCCTGTGCAAGTACACGTAAAGTCATGATAAGTACAACATGCTTAACATCAACCAAGTATACGAGGTATCTGCTTGAAATAAACAAGGCATATATGCTCACTATAACAACCAAAATAGCCATTTGGTACTGGACAAATGCTCAATGGAACCAACCTAACAACCAGATAACGAAAAGCAAGGCGTCTGCTTGAAAACTAGACAAATGCTCACTGCAATCAACCTAACAACCAGATACAGAAAAGCAAGGCATCTGCTTGAAAACTACACAAATGCTCACTACAACCAACCTGGCGACCAAATTCAGAGAAACAAGGCATACATGTTTAAAGCGGGAGTTAAGGGCACAGGTTAACAACACTAGGCATAACAGGTGGTATTGATGAAATTGAACTGCACAGTTCATACTTGCACGCAATGAACATCACATTGTGAATAACTGAAAGAAACAAGGCATTCATGCTCACTGTAACAACCAACTATAGCCATTGAAAACTGGACACATACTCAATGCAACCAACCTAACAACCATATACAGAAAAGCAAGGCATCTGCTTGACAACTGGACAAATGCTCAATTAAACACTGCATGATTATCGCATGTCAAAAGCTACTACAACAATGGGTATGAGAAGACTAGCTAGAAAAGGTATGATTTGCTCACAGGATGTTGCCTCACTTGTCATGGATGGTCTCCTTCCACTTGGGATATGAGGTGCCCAGGGTGCGCTCCCTGATGTCGCAGATGGGACGTTTCCCCTTGTAACAGCCGTAGTGTGTGCCATTATCTTGGTGGATGAGATCTGACTTTGTAGCTAAGGATCCCAAGCCACCGCCGTAGAACGTTTCCTTCAGAAATGACAAAAGGGGCTCGATGGCGTAGAAGGATCGCAAATCCATGACCGCAAGGCGGAGGAGATCAGCGGCGGGGCCTTTGAAGAGATCGACGGCGGTTGAACCAGAGGCGTTGCCGGTGGACCACTTAACTTGTGACATGGCCCGAGTGAATCCGGTGATGTTGACGAGCTTGATGTCGTAGCCGCCTCTCCTAATATACAGGAATACGCAAGCCCACAGACTTGAAGCCTTCGGCATGGCAACGTAGGCATCGTCCTCACCGGCTCCCGCGGCGAGGTGTTCGTCCGGGATCGAAGGGTTGGCGCGAACGGCGCCCACCTCGCCAGCGTTCGGCGGAGAGGCCATGATAGACGTCTTTTTTGCTCGTACACTCCTCGAGGTCCACGGGAGATGTGGTCGGGCTGATTAGGCTGCGACTCTGTGGAGTACGGGATGGGGATCTGGGGGAAAGGGACACTGCCGGCCTCATCTAAAAACCCAGGGCGGCGATGGTGTCTGTGGATTGGTGGGGACCCTGAACTTGTTTAGCTATGAGGCATGGGCAGACCGGCTGAGGTTGGTGGTGGAAGGCGGCGGCGGAGGCGAGCTAGGGTTCAAGCGTGGGAGGAAGGGGAAGGGGGTGTTGTGTGGACGGGGGGGGGGGGGGGGGTGTTTGCGGATGTGCCACCGCTGCTGTAGTAGTAACTTAGCAAGATTCAGTATATGTAAAGCGTAGGCACGTGGATCGATGATGGATAATAATTTAGATGACATCAATCATGTAACAGTTACACACTAGGGCGACACAGAACTAGCTCAAATTCATGAATGTAATGTAGGCATCTATTCCGTATATAGTCATATGTGCTTGCGATAAGAACTTGTATGACATCTTTTGTCCTACCCTCCCATGGCAGCGGGGTCCTAATGGAAACTAAGGGCTATTAATGCCTCCTTTTAATAGAGAACCGTAACAAAGCATTAACACATGGTGAATACATGAACTCATCAAACTATAGCAATCACCGGAAAGAATCCCAATTATTGTCACCTTGGGGTATGCAGATCATGACACGTAATAGGTGCATACAACTTGCAAGATCATATCCAAATCACTCTTATATTCATGAAAACACAATAGGTTTAGATCTGAAATCATGGCACTCGGGCCCTAGTGACAAGCATTAAGCATAGCAAAGTCATAGCAACATCAATCTCAGAACATAGTGGATACTAGGGATCAAACCCTATCACACTTAACTCGATTACATGATCAATATCATCCAATCCCACCACCATCCAACAAGCCTACAAAGGAATTACTCACTCCCGGTGGTGAGCATCATGGCGGTGTTGATGAAGAAGGGTTGGTGATGACGACCGCTACGAATCCCCCTCTCCGGAGCCCCCAACGGACTCTAGATCAGCCCTCCCGATGAAGAACAGGAGGTGGCGGCGGCTCCGTCTTGTAAATCCTGATGAAATCTTCTTTCTATTTTTTTCTCCGAAGATGTGAATTTATAGGAGTGGAATTAGGGCCGGGGGAGCCACGTGGGCCCCACAAGCCAACCGGGCACGCCCAGGAGGGGTAGGCGCACCCTGTTGCCTTGTGGCTCACAGGCAGCCCCCCTCTGGTGGATCTTGGCTCCATAATCCATTATTTATTCCAAAAATAATTCACAATTTTTTTGTCCAATTCCAGGAACTTTTATTTCTGCACAAAAATAACACCAAGGTAGTTGTGCTGAAAACAGCGTCAGTCCGGGTTAGTTCCATTCAAATCATGCAAATTAGAGTCCAAAACCATAGCAAAAGTGTTTGGAAAAGTACATACATTTGAGACGTATCATAGGCTTATTTAATTCCCCATCAAAGGGAATCAAACATATTTGATGGAACTTGGTGAGTGGTATTTCATAAATTTCAACATATAAATCAAAGCGCACCATGGCGACATCAAGCCTATTCATGAAATTTAAATTTTGCACAAAGGAGTTCATGAGGAGATAATATTGATCACACTCATATGCGAGGAAGTTGGTCAGCCCGGATTGCTATGAATTGCATGAACTCTTGGTAGAAACCCGCTTCGTTCATGAAGGCATTATGTGGCCATTCGCATGGACGAACCTTCGTATTATGAAAGATGTTGATATCCCGAACTTGGGCACTCCCGACAACTCCCTTGGAACTTCGGCTCGAAGAACCTCTCCTAAAGATGTTCATTTTCCTAAGAACAAATTTCTGAAATTTTTGGACCACAAAATTATGTCAACAAAACTTTGTAAGATTGATATCAACTACTCATATAGATGCCTAGAGGCCATATCAAACATTCATACTACTTGGAACTCAAAGGATTCAACATGCAAGCTCATTTTCAGTAGCACCAAGAGCAGCAAAATATGCAAAATATAATCCACTAAAGCAAAAACTAATTGGGGCAATGGAGGAGTCACGTACCAAGGTGCAATCCCTCAAAACAGTTTCTAAAATGGAGCTCCGAGCAAAGAAATCGAAAATTTTAGGTTCGGGAGCAAGAACACGAGGGAGAGAGCAGCCATGATTTTTTTTGTAGAGGTAATAGATGAAGTGGGCTGAATGGATAAGTGAGGGGGTCCCTGTGGGGCCCCCAAGGCATCTTGGCCGCCCTAGGGGGGTGGGCGTGCCCTGTTGCCTTGGCAGCAACATGTGCACCCCTGGGGTGTTTTCAACTCCAATTTTTTTATGTAATTTTTGAGCACTTCTATTTTTGGGCCATTTTTATTGCATGAATAATTCAGGAAACATGATAATCATGGCATTTTATTTTATTAAACTAAAAATAATTGCAAGCAAACTATGGATACATAAGGTTGTGCTTTCTAAATTCATCGACCACATGCCTCTCAAAAAGGATACATTAATAAGGTTGATCAAGTCTTATTAACAAACTATTTCCGATTGACATGAAACCGAAGAATCTTCGTATAACAGTAGGTTACCTCAATGGGGGATTTGCATCTCCCTAACAATAAGAATATCATATTTCTTCTTGGCAGTAGGAAGAGGAAATTTAAACTCCCCAATAGTAATTGTGGCAACTTGCTCAATGGCATTAATATTATTCACCGAAGCTTGTTTCTTCGAAAAGTGCACTGTATGTTGTTTACCATTCACATGAAAACTAAACTTGCTTTTGTTGCAATCAATAACAGCCCCTGTAGTATTTAGAAAGGGTCTACCAAGGATAATCGACATGTTGTCATCCTTGGGCATCTCAAGAATAACAAAGTCCGTTAAGATAGTAACATTTGCAACCACAACAGGAACATCCTCACAAATTCCAATACGTATAGCAGTGGATTTATCAACCATTTACAAAGATATTTGAGTAGGTGTAAGCTTATTCAAATCAAGTCTTTTGTATAAAAAGAAAGGCATAACACTAACACCGGCTCCTAGATCACATAAACCAATTTTAACATAACTTCGTTTAATGGAGCAAGGTATTGTGGGTATACCTGGATCTCCCAACTTCTTAGGCACTCCACCATCAAAAGAATAATTAGCAAGGATGGTGGAAATCTCAGTTTCAGGTATCTTTCTTTTATTAGTGATAACATCTTTGATATACTTAGCATATGGAAGCATTTTCAAAATATCAGTCAAGCGAGTGCGCAAAAAGACAGGTATAAGCATTTCAGCAAAGTGCTCAAAGTATTCCTCATCCTTATTTTTCGAAGGCTTAGTAGGAAAAGGCATGGGTTTCTGAGCCCATGGTTCTCTTTCTTTACCATGCTTTCTAGTAATGAAATCTCTTTTATCATATCTTTTATTCTTAGGAGGCGGTTATCAAGATCAACAACATGTTCTATTTCTACATCATTATCAGGTTCCTTATCATTGTCTGGTGGAGCATCAACATGAACATTATCATTATCATTATCACTAGGTGAATGCTCATCACCATATTGTGTCTCAACATCAAAAATAGAAATATCATTATGGTTATCAAAAGGTTTCTCTATCACAGGTTCACTAGAAGCATGCAAAGTCCTATCATTTTTTCTTTTTCTTTTTAGTAGGACTAGGTGTATCAGAATTAATAATTTGTGAATACTGCTCAACCCTTTTAGGATGTCCCTCTTGATAGAGAGGTTCCTAGGTCGTTTTACCTCCTCTAATCATAACTCTAACAGCGTGATCATTCATTTCGGTAAGCAAATCATTTTGTGACTTAGCAACTTGTTCTAGTTGAGTGTAGACCATGAATGAATGTTTACCTAAACCCTTAACATCATTAGCAACTCTAAACATCCAGTCACTCAAGCGATCAATCATCATAGCATTCCGTTGTAATTGATCTTTAACATAATTATTACTTAACAATGTAATTGTCAAATTCATCCATGCATTGACTAGGAGTCTTAGTATAAGGTATATCACTTTCATCAAATCTACGGAGAGAATTTACCTCTACTACCTGTGTAGGAATATCAAGTCCATATATTTCTTCAAAAGGCGGTAAATTCTTGACATCTTCAGATTTAATACCTTTTTCTTTCATAGTTCTCTTGGCTTCTTGCATATCTTCTGGACCGAGGAATAGAATACCTCTCTTCTTTTGAATAGGTTCCGGCGGTGGTCCAGGAAGTGTCCAATCATTAGCATTCTTCAAAAAATTATTTAATAGTTCTTCAGCCTGTCCAATGGTTCGTTCCCTGAAAACACAACCAGCACAATTATCTAGGTAGTCCCTAGAAGCATCGATCAGTCCATTATAAAAGATATCAAGTATTTCATTTTTCTTAAGAGGATGACCAGGCAAAGCTTTAAGTAGTTGGAGAAGCCTCCCCCAAGCTTGAGGGAGATTCCCTTCTTCAATTTGCAGAAAGTTAAATATTTCTTGTAAAGCAGCTTGTTTCTTATGAGCAGGAAAATATTTCTCAGTAAAGTAGTATATTATAACCTGGGGGATACTGATACGTCTCCAACGAATCGATAATTTATGAAGTATTCATGCCATATTCACCTATGTTTTCAATACTTTTATATGGTTTTGATGCACTTTATATGATTTATTTAGAACTAACCCGGACTGACGCTGTTTTCAGCAGAACTACCGTGGTGTTGTTTTTGTGCAGAAAATGAAAGTTCTCGGAATCGCCCGAAACTTTTTGACATTTTTTTTGGAACAAAAGAGGTACTAGATGCTTCGTGGGAGGGCTGGAAGAGCCACGAGGTGGGCACAACCCACCAGGGCGTGCCAGGCCCCCCCGGCGTGCCCTGGTGTATCATGCCCACCTCGTGGCCCATCTTCGCGTGAAACCGACGCTCAAAAATCCTATAAATATAGAAACCATCAGAAATAACCCTAGACTCTCCACTCCACCGCCACAACTCTCTGTATCAATGAAAAACCAATCTGGAGACATTCCAGTACCCTGCCGGAGAGGGGAATCCATCTTCGGTGGCATCTTCATCATCCCGGCGGAGGCCATGACGAGGAGGGAGTAGTCCACCCTCAGGGCTGAGGGTATGTACCAGTAGCTATGTGTTCAATCTCTCTCTCTCGTGTTCTTGAGACGTCACGATCTTGATATATCATGGGCTTTGTTAATATAGTCGGATCATATGATGTTATTCCCTTGCTATGATGTTGTGATGAATTGAATCTTTCCCTTTAAGATATCGTTATGTTGGACTGAATATTGGATTTGAGAACACTTGATATATGTCTTGCATATGGATACCCATGGTGACAATGGGGTGTTCTATTGATTCACTTGATATATGTTTTGGTACTCAACTTGCGGATTCCCGAGGTGACATTGGGGTAATCTATGCATAGGGGTTGATGCATGTTCTTGTCCTACGTTCTCCGATAGAAATCTTGGGGCACTCTTTGAGGTTCTTTTTGTTGGATTGAGTATTATGAATCTGAAATTGTTTGATGCGTATCGTATAATTAACTCATGGATACTTGTGGTGACATTGGAGTATCTAGGTGACATTAGAGTTGGTTGATGCGTATCATATGGTGTTATTTTAGTACAAACTCTAGATAGATTGATCGGAAAGGATAACTTGGTGTTATTTTAGTACGAACTCTTGGATAGATCGATCGGAAAGGATAACTTTAAGGTGGTTTCGTACCCTACAAACAATTTCTTCTTATGTTCTCCGCTAGATAAGAACTTTGGAGTGATTCTTCGTTGCACGTTGAGGGATGGTTATGTGATCCAATTATATTAGCATTGTTGAGAGATTGCACTAGCGAAAGTACGGACCTAGGCCTTGTTTTCAAGCATTGCAATACTGTTTGTGCTCACTTTTGTTACTTGCTACCTTGCTATTTTTATATTTTCAGATTACAAAAACCTATATCTACCATCTATATTGCACTTGTATTACCATCTCTTCGCCAAACTAGTGCACCTATACAATTTTCCATTGTATTGGGTGTGTTGGGGACACAAGAGATTTCTTGTATTTGATTGCAGGGTTGTTTGAGAGAGACCATCTTCATCCTATGATGACCCACAAGTATAGGGGATCAATCGTAGTCCTTTCGATAAGTAAGAGTGTCAAACCCAACGAGGAGCAGAAGGAAATGACAAGCGGTTTTCAGCAAGGTAATTTCTGCAAGCACTGAAATTGTAGGTAACAGATAGTTTGATAGCAAGATAATTGATAGCGAGCAAGTAACGGTAACGGTAAACAAGGTGCAGCAAGGTAGCCCAATCCTTTTTAGGCAAAGGACAAGCCAGAACAATCACTAGTAATAGGCAAGGTGTTCTTGAGGATACACGGGAATTTCGTCTAGTCACTTTTATCATGTTGGTTTGATTCGTGTTCGCTACTTTGATAATTTGATATGTGGGTGGACCGGTGCTAAGGTGCTGTTCTTACTTGAACTAACAACCTACTTATGATTAACCCCCTCGCAAGCATCCGCAACTACGAGAAAAGTATTAAGACAAAGTCTAACCATAGCATTAAACATGTGGATCCAAATCAGCCCCTTACGAAGTAGCGCATAACCTAGGGTTTAAGCTTCTGTCACTCTAGCAACCCATCATCGAATAACTACTCCACAATGCATTCCCTTAGGCCCATGAATGGTGAAGTGTCATGTAGTCGACGTTCACATGACACCACTAAGGGAATCACAACATACATATCATCAAAATATCGAACACATATCAAATTCACATGATTACTCGCAACATGACTTCTCCCGTGACCTCAAGAACAAAGGTAACTACTCACAAATAATAATCATGCTCAAGATCACAGGAGTATTGAATAGCATAATGGATCTGAACATATAATCTTCCACCAAATAAACCATATAGTAATCAACTACGCAAGGTAATCAACACTACTAGTCACCCACAGGTACCAATCTGAGGTTCCGATACAAAGATTGAGCACAAGAGATGAACTAGGGTTTGAGAGAAGATGGTGCTGTTGAAGATGTTGATGAAGATTGGCCTCCCAAAGATGAGAGGGGTGTTGGTGATGACGATAGCTTCGATTTCCCCCTCCGGGAGGGAAGTTCCCCTGGCGGAATCGCTCCGCCGGAGGGCAAAAGTGCTCCTGCCCAAGTTCCGCCTCGAGGCAGCGGCGTTTCGTCCCGAAAGTCCTCCTACTAATTTTTTAGGTTTTTGGGAATTTATACCAGAAGATGGGCACCAGAGGTGGGCCTGGGTGAGCACAACCCATCAGGGCGCGCCCAGGGGGGCCTAGCGCGCCCTGGTGGGTTGTGCCCACCTGGGAGGCCCCCTCCGGTGGTTTTCAGCTCCAGTATTTTTTATTAAATGCAAAAATAATCTCCGTAAAATTTCAGCTTCATTGGAGTTGTGCAGAATAGGTATCTCTGACGTGCTTTTCTTGGGTCCAGAATTCCAGCTGCCGGTATTCTCCCTCCTTGTGTAAACCTTGCATATTATGAGAGAAAAGGCATTAGAATCACTCCCCAAAGCATTATTATTTAACAAAACAAAGTAAATAACAGTGGGAAATCATGATGCAAAATGGACGTATCAACTCCCCCAAGCTTAGACCTCGCTTGTACTCAAGCGAAAGCCGAAATCGAAAAGCATGTCCACATGGTTTGAGAGAGAGGTGTCGATAAAAACAAAATACGGACATAGAAGCATCATTCTTATTAACATATTAGCAACAAACTCTAACATAAGAACTTATTTCAATACATTTTTATCATAAGGCTTCTCATGAACAAGTAATAATTCATCACAACATAGAAGTATGAAGCATAAACCTTATTGGGAACCAACAAACTATGTTCTCAGTCAACTTTGCAACTACAATTCATCATATTTTCAGGAAGGGTGTCATGTAGGAGCCTTTTGGCAAGTCCACATACTCAACTATCATTTAGTCTTCCATGATTGCTAACGCTCACAACATACCCATGAACAAAAAGTTTCAACCGGACACGTAGGAAGATAGGGGCTTATAGTTTTGCCTCCCAACTTACTCACCTCAAGGGTGATGTCAACAATAATAACTCATGCCCACCCATATCCAACTGGATATATGTGCCTTGATCTTTCCTCACCACATGATGCTTGCAAAAGAAAAAGTAAAAAGGAATAGGGGAGAATACTTTGACTCTTGCATAAAAGTAAGTGCATAAAAGTAAAAGATAGGCCCTTCGCAGAGGGAAGCAGAGGTTGTCATGCACTTATTGGTTTGTATGCTCAATCCCTTAATGTAAAAGGACGTCACGCTATATTGCCCCCTATGATAGCAACCTTTATTATGCAGTCCGTCGCTTTTATTACTTTGCCATCATAGTTCGTATAACGCTCAATTTTCTCTTACACTAATTGATCAAAACACTTTTAGAAGCAATTTTTATTGCCTTATTGCACCGATGACAACTTACTTGAAGGATCTTTCCCGATCCATAGGTAGGTATGGTGGACACTCACAGAAAGAGTTTTGGTTTGGGTTTTTGGATGCACAAGTAGTATCTCTACTTAGTGCGGAATTTTTGGCTGGCAAAGATATTGGGAAAGCACCACATGTTAAAGGATCTATGACAATATAACTTCTATGTAGATATGAACACACATAAGTCATTACGTTGTCTTCCTTGTCCAACGTCAACACTTTTGACATATAATATTTGATAGGGGCTCACAATCATAAAATATATCCAAGATAGTGTATTTGCATGTGAATCTTCTCTTCCTTTATTAATTCTTTCATGAATTGCATCATTGACCAATGCTATGTTTGTCAATCTCCAATAAATTTTACTACTTATACTTTTCATTATGTGATGTCATTACTCACCATAGGATTAGCCTATGATTCTTTTCATTTGTTTTTCTTTTCTTTTGGTTGCAACAAGAAGGTAGAGAGGCAAAAACTCAAACTAAACTTTATTATATAACTCTCACACGATTACATAGATAGATAGACCATGGAACTAACACACGAAAATAGATCATGCTAAACTTTTATTCAACTAAAGCAAAGGGAAACTAAAGATCGAATTAAAATAGGTAAAGGTGAATAAAAGTGGTGGTGATACGATACCGGGGCACCTCCCCCAAGCTTGGCTCAAGCCAAGGGGAGTGCCCATACCCGTGAGTTCAAGTCTCCTTTGGTGGTGGTTATGAAGAAGGTGGAGGTGTCGTGATGTCACAGTTTAGCTTCAAAAGATGCTCCAATTTGCGGATGACCCTCCTAAGGTTATTGATGTGTTCTTGCAGCAAGATATTTTCACGGATGAGAAATTTATTCTGAACACGAACCGCTTCGAAAGCTCTAAAGGCTTCGATTTCAATAGGGGTGAGATGACTGTAATAAGGTTGGAGGATATCTTCTTCCTCTCCCTCCTTTGCTGGCGTGAATTGATCTCCTTCAGGGAGGTAATCCACCTTAGCCTTATTGTCCTTCTCCTCCTTGTTGGCTTCTTTCGGCTCCTCTCTCTTCAACTCTATCTTCATTAGCCAGGCATCCTCTTCCACGTTGTTAGAGGAGGGAGAAGACATGATGCCTGACTTGACATATCTGATAGGAAAACAGCAAGAAACAAGAACAGAGGATTTTTCTATGATACGGTCGTCAAAACAGTCGGGGGTATATATAGAGAATTTTTATTCTTGGGAAACAAGTATTTGGAAGGAAAACGGAGTCGGGAAGGCATCCGAGGTGGGCACAACCCACCAGGGCACGCCCAGGGGTGCCTGGCGCTCCCTGGTGTATCGTGCTCATCTCGATCACCTTCCGGTTTATTTTTTTATTTCCAAAATTCTAAAATATTCCAAAACTGACAAAAAATATTTTTGCGGATTTTTCGGAGTCCGTTTACTTACCGTATCACATGCCTCCTATTTGTAAATAATCTGGAGTGTTTCGGAAGGTTTCTTTTATGTGTTCCTCCGGTGTCATGGTTTGGATAACATTGCTTTCAACGTTAATAGGTGTACCTAAGATGTAATGCTTAATTCTTTGTCCATTGACCACCTTCGGGTTAGTACCTTTGGCGTTATTAATCTTGATAGCTCCAGAACGATAAACCTCTTCAATAATATATGGTCCTTCCCATTTTGAGAGAAGCTTTCCTGCAAAAAATCTTGAACGAGAGTTGAACAATAAAACATAATCTCCTATTTTGAATTCCCGCTTTTGGATTCTTTTGTCATGCCATCTTTTTACTTTTTCTTTGAATAGCTAGCATTTTCATAGGCTTGGGTTCTCCATTCATCTAGTGAGCTAATATCAAATAGCCTCTTCTCACCAGCAAGTTTGAAATCATAGTTGAGTTCTTTAATTGCCCAAAATGCTTTGTGTTCTAATTCTAAAGGAAAATGAGAAGCTTTCCCATATACCATTTTATATTGGGACATACCCATAGGATTTTTATAAGCTGTTCTATAGGCCCAAAGTGCATCATCTAATTTCTTAGACCAATTCTTACGGGACCTATTGACAGTTTTTTGTAATATTAATTTTATTTCTCTATTGCTAAGTTCAACTTGACCACTAGATTGAGGATGATAGGGTGATGCAATTCTATGGTTAACATCATATTTAGCAAGCATCTTACGGAAAGCACCATGGATAAAATGTGAACCACCATCGGTCATTAAATATCTAGGGACTCCAAACCTCGGAAAGATAACCTCTTTAAGCATTTTAATGGAGGTGTGGTGATTGGCACTACTAGTTGGAATAGCTTCTACCCACTTAGTGACATAATCAACCGCAACCAAAATATGAGTGTACCCATGGGAGGAAGGAAAAGGCCCCATATAATCAAAACCCAAACGTCAAATGGTTCAACAACAAGTGAATAATTCATAGGCATTTCCTGATGCTTACCGATATTACCAACTCTTTGACATTCATCACAATACAAGAGAAACTTACGGGCATCCTTGAAGAGAGTAGGCCAATAAAAACCAGATTGCAATACCTTATGAGCAGTTCTATCTCCCGCATGATGTCCTCCATAAGCTTCGGAATGACATTTTCGTAGGATTTGTTCCTGTTCATGCTCAGGTACACAACGTCTAATAATACCATCTACTCCTTCTTTATAAAGATGTGGGTCATCCCAAAAGTAATGTCTCAAGTCATATATTTTTTTCTCTTTTGTTGATAAGTAAAGCTAGGTGGTATATATTTAGCGACAATATAATTAGCATAGTCAGCATACCAAGGTGTGTTGTGTGAGACACTTATTGCAGCTAGCTGTTCATCAGGGAAACTATCATCAATAGGTAGTGGGTCATCAAGAATATTTTCTAACCTAGACAAGTTATCAGCTACGGGGTTCTCAGCTCCCTTCCTATCAATTATGTGTAAGTCAAATTCTTGAAGCAAGAGAACCCACCTAATGAGTCTAGGTTTAGCATCTTTCTTTTCCACAAGGTATTTAATAGCAGCATGATCGGTGTGAACAATAACCTTGGAGTCAACAATATAGGATCTAAATTTATCACAGGCAAACACAACTGCTAAAAATTCTTTTTCAGTAGTGGCATAGTTTCATTGGGCACTGTCTAGAGTTTTACTAGCATAATGGATAACATTCAATTTCTTATCAACTCTTTGTCCTAAGACAGCACCAACAACATAATCACTAGCATCACACATAATTTCAAAAGGCAAGTTCCAATCAGGTGGTTGAACGATAGGTTCAGAGGTTAAGGCTTTCTTGAGTGTTTCAAAGGCTTCAACACAGTCATCATCAAAGACAAAAGGAATATCCTTTTGCAAAAGATTAGTAAGAGGCCTAGAAATTTTAGAGAAGTCTTTAATGAACCTCCTATAAAAACCAGCATGACCAAGGAAACTTCGAATACCTTTAATATCTTTAGGACATGGCATTTTCTCAATTGCATCAACTTTAGCTTTATCCACCTCAATACCTCGTTCAGATATTTTATGCCCCAAGACAATGCCTTCATTAACCATAAAGTGGCACTTCTCCCAATTCAAGACGAGATTAGTTTGTTCACATCTGTGCAAAACTCGATCAAGGTTGCTTAAGCAATCATCAAAAGAAGTTCCGTAAATGGAAAAATCATCCATGAAAACCTCCACAATCTTTTCACAAAAGTCAGAGAATATAGCAGTCATACATCTTTGAAAGGTAGCAGGTGCATTGCATAAACCAAAAGGCATACGTCTATAAGCATAGGTTCCAAAAGGGCAAGTAAAGGTAGTTTTCTCTTGATCAGATTGCGACACAGGTATTTGAGAGAAACCAGAATATCCATCTAGGAAACAAAAGTGTGTGTGCTTAGACAATCTTTCTAGCATTTGATCAATGAACGGTAGAGGGTAATGATCTTTCCTAGTAGCTTTATTTAATTTTCTAAAATCAATTACCATTCTGTAGCCAGTGAAAATTCTTTGTGGAATGAGTTCATTCTTATCATTAGGAACAACGGTAATACCTCCTTTCTTAGGGACACAATGAATAGGACTTACCCATCTACTATCAGCAATGGGATAGATTATACCTGCTTCCAGAAGCTTTAATATTTCAGTTCTTACCACTTCCTTCATCTTAGGATTCAATCGCCGTTGATGATCAACAACGGGTTTAGCATCAGGTTCCATATTGATCTTGTGCTGACATAGAGTGGGACTAATGCCCTTAAGATCATCAAGAGTATATCCAATAGCAGCCCGGTGCTTCCTTAGAACTTTCAATAATCTCTCTTCTTCATGTTCTGAAAGGTTAGCACTAATAATAACATGATATATCTTTTTCTCATCAAGATAAGCATACTTCAAAGTGTCAGGCAATTGTTTCATTTCAAACACAGGATCACCTTTAGGTGGTGGAGGGCCTCCAAGAGTTTCAATAGGCAAATTGTGTTTCAAGAGAGGCTGTTGTTCGAAGAAAATTTTATCTATTTCGTTTCTTTCGCGCAAATGCATATCATTTTCATGGTCAAGCAAATATTGTTCTAACGGATCAGTAGGAGGCACATCAATAGAAGCAAGACCAATTATTTCATCCTTACTAGATAAAGCTTTATCACGGGGTTGTCTACTAAACTTGGAAAAATTAAACTCATGAGACACATTACCAAAACTGACACCGACAGTTTGTTTTTCACAATCTATCTTAGCATTGACGGTGCTCAAGAAAGGTCTACCAAAGATAATGGGACAAAAGTCATCTTGTGGGGAACCAAGGACTAGAAAATCAGTAGGGTATTTTACTTTCCCACATAAGACTTCAACATCTCTAACAATCCCAAGTGGTGTGATAGTGTCTCTATTAGCAAGTTTAATAGTGACATCAATGTCTTCCATTTCAGCAGGTGCTATTTCATCCATAATTTCTTGGTATAAGGTAAAAGGGATAGCACTCACACTAGCACCTAAATCACATAAACCATGGTAGCAATGATCTCCTATTTTAACTGAGAAAACAGGCAAGCCTTCTACGGATCTATGTTTATCTTTTTCATCAGGTTTGGCAATTCTAGCAGCTTCATCACAAAAGTAGATAACATGCCCATCAATATTTTCCATCAAGAGATCTTTAGCCATAGCAACACTAGGCTCTACTTTAATTTGCTCAGGGGGTTTAGGTGCTCTTATATTACTCTTGCGAACCATAGTTGATACCTTACCATGTTCCTTTATCCTAACAGGGAAAGGTGTTTTTTTCAATATAAGCGGTAAGCACAACTGGATCAACATTGTAAAAGATGGTTTCTTCTTTAGCTATGACCGGTTCTTTAATTTCTTCCTTAATAGGGGGATGATATTAAACCACTTCTCCTTAGGGAGATCAACGTGAGTAGCAAATGCTTCACAGAAAGAGGCTACTATCTCAGAGTCAACTCCATATTTAGTGCTAAACTTGTGAAAAGTATCGGTATTCATAAAAGATTTAACACAATCAAATTCAAGCTTTATACCTGACTCATTACCTTCGTCGAGTTCCCAATCTTCAGAGTTGCGTTTAATTCTTTCTAAGAGATCCCACTTGAATTCAATAGTCTTCTTCATATAAGAACCAACACAAGAAGTATCGAGCATGGATTGATCATTATGAGAAAGCCGAGCATTAAAATTCTAAATGATAACGTCCCTCGGAATGTCATGATTGGGGCATGAATATAACATTGACTTAAGCCTCCCCCAAGCTAGAGCGATACTTTCTCCTTCACGAGGCCAAAATTATATATATAATTCCGATCACGATGAACTAGATGCATAGGATAAAACTCTTGATGGAATTCCAATTGCGAACGGTTCCAGTTCCACGATCCAAAATCATCACATAGCCTATACCATGTCAATGCTTTTACCTCCAAAGATAAAGGGAAAACCTTCTTCTTAACTTCATCTCCGGATAAACTTGCAAGCTTAAATAATCCACATATTTCGTTCACATATAAAAGATGCATATCAGGATGTTCAGTTCCATCTCCTGCATAAGGTTTAGCAAGCAGTTGTTCTAGCATACCCGAAAGAATTTCATAAGTAACATTTTCAGTAGGTGCTATAGGTTGAGGGGTAACTAATTGTGGTTCCGGTCGAGGTGAAGATACCCCGAACAAACCCCTCAAAGGATTGTTCTCCATAGTAGCAAGTAGCAATAAATTTCAGCACGCAGTATAAGTTTTTTCCTTACCGATTTCCACTTACCAAGAGCACTTCACTCCCCGGAAACGGCGCCAGAAAAGAGTCTTGATGACCCACAAGTATAGGGGATCAATCGTAGTCCTTTCGATAAGTAAGAGTGTCGAACCCAACGAGGAGCAGAAGGAAATGACAAGCGGTTTTCAGCAAGGTAATTTCTGCAAGCACTGAAATTGTAGGTAACAGATAGTTTGATAGCAAGATAATTGATAGCGAGCAAGTAACGGTAACGGTAAACAAGGTGCAGAAAGGTAGCCCAATCCTTTTTAGGCAAAGGACAGGCCAGAACAATCACTAGTAATAGGCAAGGTGTTCTTGAGGGTACACGGGAATTTCGTCTAGTCACTTTTATCATGTTGGTTTGATTCGTGCTCGCTACTTTGATAATTTGATATGTGGGTGGACCGGTGCTAAGGTGCTGTTCTTACTTGAACTAACAACCTACTTATGATTAACCCCCTCGCAAGCATCCGCAACTACGAGAAAAGTATTAAGACAAAGTCTAACCATAGCATTAAACATGTGGATCCAAATCAGCCACTTACGAAGTAGCGCATAAACTAGGGTTTAAGCTTCTGTCACTCTAGCAACCCATCATCTAATAACTACTCCACAATGCATTCCCTTAGGCCCATGAATGGTGAAGTGTCATGTAGTCGACGTTCACATGACACCACTAAGGGAATCACAACATACATATCATCAAAATATCGAACACATATCAAATTCACATGATTGCTCGCAACATGACTTCTCCCGTGACCCCAAGAACAAAGGTAACTACTCACAAATAATAATCATGCTCAATATAAGGGGAGTATTGAATAGCATAATGGATCTGAACATATAATCTTCCACCAAATAAACCATATAGTAATCAACTACGCAAGGTAATCAACACTACTAGTCACCCACATGTACCAATCTGAGGTTCCGGTACAAAGATTGAACACAAGAGATGAACTAGGGTTTGAGAGGAGATGGTGCTGTTGAAGATGTTGATGAAGATTGGCCTCCCAAAGATGAGAGGGGTGTTGGTGATGACGATTGCTTCGATTTCCCCCTCCGGGAGGGAAGTTCCCCCGGCGGAATCGCTCCGCCGTAGGGCAAAAGTGCTACTGCCCAAGTTCCGCCTTGAGGCGGCGGCGTTTCGTCCCAAAAGTCCTCCTACTAATTTGTTTAGATTTTTTGGGAATTTATACCAGAAGATGGGCACCGGAGGTGGGCCTGGGTGAGCACAACCCACCAGGGCGCGCCCAGGGGGGCCTGGCGCGCTCTGGTGGGTTGTGCCCACCTGGGAGGCCCCCTCCGGTGATTTTTAGCTCTAGTATTTTTTATTAAATGCAAAAATAATCTCCGTAAAATTTTAGCTTCATTGGAGTTGTGCAGAATAGGTATCTCTGACGTGCTTTTCTTGGGTCCAGAATTCCAGCTGCCGGTATTCTCCCTCCTTGTGTAAACCTTGCATATTATGAGAGAAAAGGCATTAGAATCACTCCCAAAGCATTATTATCCAACAAAACAAAGTAAATAACAGTAGGAAATCATGATGCAAAATGGACGTATCATCCTACACCTCCCACGGATTGATAAACCTTAGGACATCCACTTGAGGGAAAATTGCTACTGTCCTACAAAACTCTGCGCTTGAGGCCCAACAAGAGTCTACAAGAATAAAGTTGCGTAGTAGACATCAAGCTCTTTTCTGGCGCTGTTGCCGGGGAGATGAGTGCTTGAAGGTATATCTTTAGATCTTGCAATTAAATCTTTTAGTTTCTTGTTTTTCACTAGTTTGGTTTTATAAAAGAAAACTACAAAAAAATGAAGTTTAGGTTGCTTCATTTGTTTCGTCTTTATAATGTCTTTCATGAAAATAAGGATTCAGAAAATTGTGCTCAATTGGTAGAGGAAGAAACTATGAAAATACTTAATGAGAATTCTTTGAATGATGAGCATGATTGCAATGTTGTTAGTATGAATTCTATGAATATCCAAAATACTAATGATGATTGCACTAGTCATGATAAAAATGTTTCTTATAAGCATGTCAATTTTTGTGGAGTGCATAAAGTTTGTGAAGATATGCCTTATAGGAAGGATAGATTTTGTAAGAAGCATAAACATGATAGAACCAATTTTTTGCGCAAAGTGATAGATGAATTTGCTACAAAATTGTGTTCTCTTTGTCCTATTACTTGTGAACTTTGCAATAAAGTTGGTCATCTTAATTTCCAATGCAAACTTTTTCTTGATCAAATCATGACCAAATATTGTAATGACTTGATCACCCTTGAAAAGGCCACACAGAGTCTTGGGTATTTATAGGCCATCTTGCTTGGACGAGGGGTTGACTAGAGATAGAGTTTCCATGGATTTGAGCCGAAGTCAGCGTCGGTTCGTTCGCGTCCGTACGGGAGTTGGTTTCCCGTTGTCGTGAGGAGAAAGAAGATGGCTGTGGGTCCTCTTTGTCAGAAAAAAATGAAAGAGAGAAGAGGGATATGACCACGTGAGGGAGAGGTTCTCCCTGTACGTGTACGTGAGGCGGCGGCTCCCCGGGAGCTAGCGCTCCAGGCTCCCCGAGCGCTAGCCAGCCCTAGTGCTGGAGGCTGGGTGCTGGGCGTGGGGCTTGGCCCGTGGCTGGCTGGGCCGGCCTGTGTGCCAGCCTGGCCACAGATCCGTTTTTTTATAAATTAGTTTTTTTCTTTTTATACAAAAGTAAAACGGGAAGAAGTATATAATAAATAGAAATAAAGTATAGGGTATTATATACCAAAACGATTCGAAAAATAAATCCTAGAGCGTGAACATTTTTGTAGAGGCCAAATAAAAACTAAAAAAACATTATTTTTAAAAATTCCAAATAAAACCAAATTTGACTTTCAAATATATTGGCATTATTTTCTTCTGACTTTTGGGGTGTCTTGTTACCTCCTCTCATACTTTTTTTATCAAAGTATTTTGTCAAGGATTTATGAATAAAATTCAAATGCCAATAAAAAAAAATAAAGAAAATGAAAATTTAATTGCCACATTCATTTAAATCGAAATGCATAGATGCTTAACTATAATTGTAAAACATTCCAAATTGAAAATTTGGGATGTTACAAACCTACCACACTTAAAATGAATCTCGTCCTCGAGATTCGAAAGGGCTAGAAAGAAAAGGTTAGGGTTTGGGGTCTCCTGACAAATTCATTGACCGGAAAGTGTGGGGGCTACCACACTTAAAATGAGAGTTACTAGTTCCTTCAAGTTATGCCACTTTCTCTGGGGTCCTTGGCAATATTTGCCCCTTCACATTCTCCACATTAACTCCTTTGTTGATGTTCTTCCTAACGTTTCCTTCAAATTCCAGTGTTTTCTTGGTCAAAACAAAGTTCTTTCGTTACTGGGTCTTCTTAGCTGACAAGTCTCGTGATCATTCTAAATAACTTATCGATGATCTCATGGTGGTCTACCATTAGTGGTTATCCTGCAGTGAAATGCGTCTTGGCTTCATCCTCACCGTAAAATTTCCTATGTGTGACAACAGTTGCCATGTACAAGGGTCTTCATCATACCATTCTAAGGCTTAAACAAAAGCTTCAAAGAACGTCGTCTCTTTACTATGGGTAAGTCACTCAGATTTACCATTCCGAATAGCAAGAGAAATGATAAGAGTAAGTCGTCATGGTGGCCAAGCCATGTCGCACTGAAATCATTACCTTGTATAAGGTTTAGTGAATCTCGTATTCTAACACTTGGGCTTCCTCACAAGCGTTGCAGAATTTCTCTTGTCCACGAACGAAGTTCGGATAAATCCATTGATTCTGCAAGCTGAACAAAACATCTATCGTTTCGTCACAACACTCAGGTTTATGTATTCTCCTAAGAAAACGTCTACTGATCTGTCATAGATTCTTCCAAGCTTCTTCCTTCATAAAGGTAGCGCTTGATCCTTATCATTCCTGCGGTCTCTGGTTTGTGGGCTCACTTGATTACTTGTACATCTTTAACTCACCCTTGGGGTTACTAGCGTTTCATAATCCACATTTCCTTCAATTCATTCCATCATACCCTTGAGGTAATCAGAATAAATCACAGGCTTATCCTGGTTACAGACTCCACTCTGTGGAATTCATTTTCCTTTCCATTGGTCTGTTTACCAATAAGTTATTGGTTCGTCATAATCATTCCTTCATTTCATCCTTATTTTATTCTCAAAACTCCAATTTCAAAAGTACTTTATTCCAAATGCTGTCATCCACATAGTTTGATATGGTCCAGCATTACCTTCAACTGTATCCATTGGATCCAGACTCCTTGGCAGGAACGGTACATTCTTATTCCTTGGATCCTGTGGTTTTACCGGTTACTACCACACTTAAAATGAAATGTACATATGCCTGCATAGACCATATTTTCTCATATCCTCGAAAAATGGTCCGAGATCTTTGTTCATAGAGTAACAACTCATACAATTCAACATATGAAATCATGACCATAAATTCTATTGATTCATGAAGTTATTACAATCTCTGAGACTTCTGTTACATAATCCAACTTCAAAACCTCAAGAAAAAAAAGGGTGCTTCCTATTACATTTATTACTTCCAAAATCCAATACTCAAACTACTCATGTTTAGCCTTCTTCTCTGGGTAGGTATAGGAGTAGTGTCCGGTCTTGTTGCACCGATGACAAGTGATGTGGCTCAGATCCTTCCGTGTAGAAAACCACGGAGTCCTCTTCTTCTTCTTGGGTTGGGTTCCTTTCCTGATGCTTGACTCATACCTCTTGCAAAAACAGTGTGGCCTCTCCAAGCTACAATGCAAACATCTGATGCCTCCGCTTACTTGGCTTTTCTTCTTGTCCAGGTTGATCATTCCTTCTATCTCCTGAGGATCATATTGCACTTCTTCTGTCGGGAAGTCTCCCAGATACTCGTTCAGACAATCCTGAGAGATATGTCCTTCTTCTCCACATGAATAACATGACTTGGTATCTATGTTTGGGTCTGGTATATCTCCCATCATCATGGGTTCTTCTAACTTTTTCCCGAGGGCTTCTTTCATTGCTTCCTTCTGCTGCTTCATGACTTCTTGTACCTTGGGGTAGAGTTGACATTGTGCCGGAAAATGAGTGGTTCCTTCACAAAAGAAACATGTCACCTGCCCAGTTGGGCATTCCTCAGCTGGGTGATTTTCTTCACAAAGAGGGCATCCATTCTTGTGTTCTTCCTGGGTGTGTCCTATCTCTCCACATATCTTGCATGCACAAATCTTCTTCACATCTTTGCAACGGGGCTTCTGGGTATTGGTGACAACATGAGATTTTTGCAGAGTCATCTTGAATTCTTCCCAAGTGATTGATGCTTGCCTTCCATGGATAACTTCATGCACCTTCCACCAAGTTGCAGCACCTTCTGCAAAGTACTGGAGAGCATATTGGACCATCTCTTTCCTTGCAACAAAGTTATTCCTCAGGTGATCCTCCATGTTCTGAATCCATTGTTCCGTCTCTATGTGGGTCATCGATCCAGAAAACACGAGTCTATCTTCATTCATCATCTATTGGGTCCAAGGTTTTGGGATGAGATGGGTAAGAGAGAGATAGCGAGAGAGAATGGATACAAACAACTCAAAGGCACAAAAACATCAAAAACTGAAGTCCACACATTCATAAAATTCAATCAACTCTATAGTATCGCCACCCACATAAGGTTGGTATGGTCGATCACACAAATCGCAAAACGTTCATCTTTATTTCTCTCATGGTGGGGATACTACTAGGCTAGCTTATTCCATGTCTTCATCGTCAGTGGGCTTCTTCTGGTCATGCTTCATCTTCTCAAGTTCTTCCGCCAGATTATCCCTGTGGACGCGGAGTTTCCGATGTCGTCCCTGTAGTTCCAGGAGTTGGTTCTTGAGCTTCTGGATTTCAACAAAACTAGCATGTGCCATGGCCTGACTGTTCTTCAAGTCTTGACGAAGCTTCTGAATCTCGGGATCGTGTTTCTTCAGATTGGCTACCTTCAGCTTCTCGGCCTTGAGGTTCTCATGAAGTGCTTCGTTCTCAAATAATTCTGAGAGAAGGTCCATTTGAAGGTTCTTGATGTAGTGTTCCAGTTCTTGATTATACACCAGTACAGGTGAACACTTCCTCTTCTGTTCGTCTGTCAGGATGATGTGTGCTCCATCAGGCTTCTGCCATCCAAGCCTTCCAAAGTAGTGGGTACCTAACTCAACACGATGACGATAGATCAAGCGTGCGATAGTGTCATGGACAGCAGTGTTCATGCCCATCTCACATTTATGGTTCAATGTGCCATAGTTGATGTCTTCAGTCTTGGGGTCTTCTTTACGTCCAAAAACTTTAGTTCTGACTCCCCAGAATCCAGACTTCCTCTTGTTCACCTTGATCTCAGGTATCGGCAGCTTCATCATCTGTACCAGCTCCATGAGGAATGGACCTCCGAGAACATCCTTGTAGTCCTCTCTTTTCTTCACGATGTAGCTCTCCATCTATAGTTTGAAATAAGGAAGGTTCAGTAAAAGAATTTAAGAAGGTACAAGAGTAGTGAAAAAAAAGTTGTTCCTATCAAGGTCTTGCTATTCCTAAGCCATTTCCCAGGGTCACGTCCTACAGTCAACATGTGCTCTGATACCATTTCTGTAGCGTCCTGACTCAAAATGAGTCAAGCCTCTGTGTGTTCTGTGCCATCCCTTGATCAGTATGCTGGCACACACAGTACATCAATGTATATATCAAAGTGCAATCACATGTAATAACGTAAATCTGATATATACCTCAAAATCTCAGCGGAAACAGTCAACGGGAGTGGAGTCCCAATAAACACCACCGGCAGGTTGAGTGTAGACCGTAACCCTGAATCGTACTCTTACTCGTCGTAGAAAAATATCTGCAACATAAGACGTTGCAGCCGTGTAGGTCAGCATATTGAATATGCCGGCAAGTCACAAAAGAGAGGGGGTGAAAAATAATCATCTATACTATATGTATATATGGCAGGTGGGGCTGAAAGTTTGAGTTTTGTGTAAAGCAAATTTTTCCTACAACAAGAGAGGGGCAAAGGAAAAAAAATTATTACTACAATGTTGGTTGTTAATGAGAAGGTTCCACCAACCATTTCTCATACCCAAGTTAACAATAATTCCCACATCATTGATATTTTGTGTTGAGAGTTCCTGATAGTTTCAGTTCCTTTGGCTCAAGTTGTCCATGACCGTGGACACGGCTAATCGATTAGGTTTGGTACTCTGCAGAGTTTTGCACACGTTCCCCACAAGATTTGATCGCCTCCGTTGAAGTCCTCGCACTGCAGGGTGTTTGAGAACCGGATGATCAAAACATGGTCTTCCAAAGGGTTCCTCTGAGCCACTGTCGGTGCCCATCCAATCCTATCGTTCTTCTACATCTCGTAGCACCGCCTGTCCAGAGTCACCACGATGTCCAACCAAGCCAGAGCCCATAATGGCTTGTGGCTGTGCAGGTAAGCCTCGGGTCTTGAAGTATCCATCCATCTCTTTGTGCCTGGGTGGACCTTTCCGCGTGAATACTGACGCTTCTCTAGCATCACCTAGGCTAACCACTGGTTTCTCCAGGGCGCCGTTCAACCATCATCCACCCAGAGGTATATTGCATCATGAGGTCTTGAAAAATCATTCTTGAAGTCTTGAGGTCTTGATCATCAATTAAGTCTCACAACTCTCATGGTAAACACTCAACCAAACCCCGTCTACTAAAAGCATAGCCAAATAAAAATAACGTCCTGGACCCAAGTAACAAAGGTTTTATGGATGTCTACCAAATGATACTACTCAAGAACTAAAATTTCCAAGTACCTACTTTGCATGCAATGGTGGAGAAGGTTGAACTAATGCAATAAAAACCATAGGTAAAACATGATCAATGTGAACTTGCCTTGCTGACGATCTTCGTACTCGAGTGACTCTAGATAACAAGCCTCGCACTCCGGACAATCTAGCATGACAAACAATGAGCATACAATAAGCAATCACGATCACAATCAAGCAAACAAGATCATATGCAAAACAACATCAAAAGAAAAATTGGAAACTCAAAGAAATTGGCAAAACAACTTTCTGGACAGAAACTATTTTTAACAGAGGAAAGTAATATAAAATTTTATTTTAACAGAAATTATTTGCTATTATTTTTAATTAGCAAAAAGAATCACTTAAAAAGGTTTTATAAAACAAAAGTTATGGCCTATTTAAGATAGAACTAAAATCTGTCCAGATTCAGTTTTTATAAAAAAAAATTATTTTTATTAGTTCTGTGGATACATATAACATGCAGAAAACTGTAGCAAAAAGAATTTCTCAAAAACCTATTTTAAGTAAAGTTATACCTAAATTAGTGTTTAATACAAATCTGTTTAAACTCAAAATTTAAAAGTTCAAAAATATTTTTTTGTTGGATCCACGTGATAGATGTGATTTTTCTGAATCCGTAGCAAAAATAATCATCAAAATTGGAGTTATAGAATTAAAGATACAAAAAACAAAAACAAATCCGAGATCTAATCTGAAACGGGATTTTTACTCAAAACGTTAAATTTCGGACAGAGGACAAGTGGCGAGCTCTGGATGGCTGTTGGGTGTTTGCTGCGGTGCTAAAAGTGGATGGCCTCTACTTAACGGTTCGGGAATAAAATCTAACTAAAAAGAAAACCGCGAGTCGGTTCAACCTAAAACGGAAAAAAACCCGATCTAGATAACAACGATTCAATCTAAAAAAACAACAGAGGAACAGAGGGAGAGCTCTGGTTGCTTACAGAGAAGAAACGGGAGGTGGACAGGGAAGTAGATGGCGGTGGTGCGGCGGCTCCGGCGATCAACGGCGTCGACGAGGTTGTCCAACGGATGTGGGAGGTCTGGGTCGATCAATTTTTGCTGAAGGTGAAGGTTGGTGATGACCGAAGCGAGCGGGGCGTCGAGGTGAACTCCGTGAACTACGGCGGCGTTGCGAGCTCGGGGCGGTCGCCGTGGATGAAGAGGGGAGACGAGACCTTGTCAAAACAAATCTAGGGATCGAGAGAAGTTGAACTACAGAAAAGAAAGGCCCGGGACGGCTTACCGGCGTCGGAAACCGACGATGAACCGTAGCTTCTGCGGCGAGATCCAAACGGCGAGAGCTTCGAGTATAGATGGTTTCGGTCGTTGTGGATTGGGGGAATCGGTCGAGGGGAGTCTTGGGTATTTATAGGACATCTTGCTTGGACGAGGGGTTGACTAGAGATAGAGTTTCCATGGATTTGAGCCGAAGTCGGCGTCGGTTCGTTCGCGTCCGTACGGGAGTTGGTTTCCCATTTTCGTGAGGAGAAAGAAGATGGCTGTGGGTCCTCTTTGTCAGAAAAAAAATGAAAGAGAGAAGAGGGATATGGCCACGTGAGGGAGAGTTGCTCCCTGTACGTGTACGTGAGGCGGCGGCTCCCCGGGAGCTAGCGCGTGGGGCTTGGCCCGTGGCTGGCTGGGCCGGCCTGTGTGCCAGCCTGGCCACAGATCCGTTTTTTTTTATAAATTAGTTTTTTTCTTTTTATACAAAAGTAAAACGGGAAGAAGTATATAATAAATAGAAATAAAGTATAGCGTATTATATACCAAAAAGATCAGAAAAATAAATCCTAGAGCGTGAACATTTTTGTAGAGGCCAAATAAAAACTAAAAAAAATTATTTTAAAAAATTCCAAATAAAACCAAATTTGACTTTCAAATATATTGGCATTATTTTCTTCTGACTTTTGGGGTGTCATGTTACCTCCTCTCATACTTTTTTTTATCAAAGTATTTTGTCAGGGATTTATGAATAAAATTCAAATGCCAATAAAAAAATCAAATAAAGAAAATGAAAATTTAATTGCCACATTCATTTAAATCGAAATGCATAGATGCTTAAGTATAATTGTAAAACATTCCAAATTGAAAATTTGGGATGTTACAACTGCGTGCGTGCGGCCCAGGGGCACAACGAGCAGAGGCGGACGAACGAGAGCTCGAGCTGCTCCGTCGGCCAACAATGACGGCGACTCCATGGGGCTCCGATGCGGGCTGGGCGGAGGGGCGTCTGAGGGGCGGATCCGGACGGGGATCCTCCCAATCCGTCCATTTCCGGCAACGAGAAATCTCGGCATCGCTTGGTTTGCAAGATCCGGTGAGGTGGAGCTCGGCATCCATGGCGGCAATTGCTCCCTGCAGAGAAAAGACGGGAGAGAGAGAGAGAGAGAGAGAGAGAGAGAGAGATGAGACGACGAGAGAGAGCAACGAGAAGGAGCGCGGGGAGGGAGCAGAAGGCGAGATGGGTCAAGGCGAGGCTCTGGCCTTGGTCCGACGGGGGGGTCCGGCGAGGTTCGGAGGACAGGAGGAGCTCGAGGCTCTCTCTCGATCCAGATCGGATCGGGGAGGAGCGCCCGCTCCTGGCGGCTGGGCGCGGGGGGGGGGGGGGGGGGGGCGTCCGGGCTGGGCGGGCTTCCCGTGGGCTTCGCGGGCCCGCACGGGGAGGAGAGGAAGCTGGCGGCTCGGGCGCCACTTGGCGGCGGCGCGGCCGATCTGGAGCTGCCAAGTGGCGGCGGCGGGGACGACCGACGCTGAAAACGACGAAGGGGATGGGTTAGGCTGCTCAAAATGAAAGGGGCCTTTCTTTTATAGGCAGGGGCTAGGGTTTTGGAGTTTTTAGCACGTTTTCGGATCGTTTGATCTCCATCGAATAGTCCGGAACGGTTGGGGGGGGGGTTAGGGTAGGCTTTGTGGGCTGTGTAGAGTGGAGTTGGGCTAAGAAGAGAGGGAAGGTGTGCGGCCCGACGACAATTGAAAACCCCGAAAACACCCGACGAATAAACCGATGACGGTGCCGCTACGGTCGACCGTTCGGGTATCCAACGACCTCCGATTCCGACGAAACTTGGCAGGCGGTCTACCTACAATAAAACAAGACCGCATGCCAACTTTCGACCCAATCTGAGAATATTTTTCGCGCACTTTAAAAACGATATATTTTTGATGCCGCGGGCGCGTGCGTGTGTGGTTGGACTCGAAACGGTCGATGACACGAACGGAGAGAACCGGCAACTACGATCGGATGCAAGTTTTAAAAAACGAGTGACGATACTATGCAGATGATGCGAATGATGCGATGATGAATGCGACAACGAAACGAATCACACGATGACAACAGAATAAAAGGGGAATCTTCTGGATCGTCGGTCTCGGGCTGTTACATTTCACTTGACTATGATGAGAACAAAGTTGCTACTTATGATGATTATTGTGATGATACTTATGTTATAAAAAGTAGTGATAATTATTTTCATAATTTTTAATATCCTTTTGCTGAACATTACTCTTTTAATGTGGAAACAATTTATAGTATTCGAGTTTCATTTGATACTCCCACTATTATGAATGAGAAGAAAATTGCTTATGTGGAGAGTAATAAATTTTCTATGCTTGTAGATTATGAAAAGAATGCTTTATGTTATATTTATATTGTGGAATTGCTTCATGATGCTACTGAAAACTATTATGAGGGAGGAACATATGCTTGTAGGAATTGCAATAATATCGAGTTTCCTCTCTATGTGTTCAACATTTCGAAGTTATGCTTGTTTTGCCTTCCTATGCTAGTTGATTCTTGCTCCCATAAATTGTTTGCTCACAAAATCCCTATGCATAGGAAGTGGTTTAGACTTAAATGTGCTTGCTATGAGATTCATGATGCTCTCTTTCATGTTTCAATTACTACTTTTTATGTGAGCATCATTGAAATCTTCATGCCTAGCTAAAAGGCATTAAAGAAAAGCGCTTGTTGGGAGACAACCCAACACTTTTACTTTCTGTTTTTATATGTTCCCATGATTAAGCTACTGTATTAATCATGTTTTGTGTCTTTTATTTCAATAAAGGGCCAAGTAAAGCCTTTGGAATGACTCACAAGATGAGTAGAATTGATGTTGAACCGAAGTAGAAACTTTTGACTCCAGTACATGAATTTTCATTTTTTACTGGAGCGTGATAATGATCTGAAATTTTTACACAATGTTTATATACAAATTCTTCAGGTTTTCCTAATTTTTAAGAATTTTTAGAGATAGGTAAGTATGGTTACACTACAGATCTTCACAGACTGTTCTGTTTTTGATAGATTCTGTTTTGCATGTATAGTTTGCTTGTTTTAGTGTTCCCATAACTTATATTCAGAGATATAAATTATGTGAATGGTAGAATACAGTAGGTATTATGTGATAACAATTATGAATCTTGTCTTGACAGTACCTAAGTGAATGATCTTTATTTATTATACTAACCCATCTCACGAAGTCCCGTTAAGTTTTGTGTGATTGAAGTTTTCAAGTTTTGGGTGAGACACTGATATGAGGAGGATAAGGAGTGACAAGAACCTAAGCTTGGGGATTCCCAAGGCACCCCAAAGTAATATCCAAGGAAGACTCAAGCGCCTAAGCTTGGGGATGCCCCGGAAGGCATCCCCTCTTTCGTCTTCAACATTATCGGTATATCTTACTTAGAGCTATATTTTTATTCGTCACATAATATGTGCTTTGCTTGGATCATTATTATATTTTGTTATTTTCTGTTAGGTGTTATTTATAATCTTTTTTTTCAATAAAAGTTCCAAGAATTGCCTTAGGATGCTTGCATTGCATGTTTGATGTGTGCTGTGTAAAAACAGAAACTTTCTCTGTAGTGTTTGAATTTTCATATTTTACTGGAATGTGGAAAGTTTCTGAAATTTTTACACAGTGTTGTCAAATAAATTATTTAGCTTGTACTAAATTTTCATAATTTTTAGAGATACAAAAGTACACTGGTTTAATAGATTACTACAGACTGTTCTGTTTGGACAGATTGCTGTCATAGTTTTCTTATCTACTTATCCTATAGTTTCCACAGCCTATATTGGTAGATATAAATTGTGGAAACGATAGTAAACAGTAGATGATGTTTGAAAATTATTGTGCAACTTGTCTTGGCAGTACATGAAGTGTTGATTTGTTCTTATGTGTACTAACCTATCTCACGAGTTCTTTTTGAGTTTTGTGTGGATGAAGTTTTTGAGACCTAGGTGAAACCAGGACATGAGAGGATTGAACGAGATACAAAATCTCAAGCTTGGGGATGCCCAAGGCACCCCAAGTAAATATTTCAAGAAGTCTCAAGCATCTAAGCTTGGGGATGCTACGCATCCCACCTCTCTTCGTCAACTATCGGTTAGCCTATGTTGAGCCTAAATTTTTATTTGTTCACATGATATGTGTTATTCTTGGAGTGCTATTTTTGTTTAGTTTTCTATTTGAATAAAATACTCAGATATGAAAATCTTTATTGAGAGAGAGAGTCCTCACATCGCTACTTAATTGTTTGACTACTCATTGATCTTCACTTATATCTTTTGGGAGTAGCTTGTCATTTACTCTTGTGCTTCACTTATATCTTATGAGTAAATTGTTGAATGAATTGAATACCATGAAGTTGAAATTATATGTTCATATCATGCCTAGTAGCAAGTTCACATTTGGTTTAGAAAGTAAAATCCATTAACGTTTAACAATCACAATATTGGTCATATAAGCAATTCGTGAATGATTAGTATAAGGAAGAGAACTTTCACATACAAATATATTATCTTGGACATCTTCTATGATTGTGAATACCCATTAATTATTTTCAAACTTGAGCAAATTAGTTGAAGTTGGACAAGGAAGACAACGTAATGAGTTATGGTTGTGTATATTTGCATAGAAGTTATATTGTTATGGATCCTCCAACATGTGGTGCTTGTTTAGAACCTTTTGCTAGCCAACACTTCGTACTAAGTAGATATACTACTTGTGCATCCAAATCCTTGAGCAAAGTTTCTTCCATAAGAGTCCACCATACCTACCTATATATGGTATTTCACTACCATTCCAAGTAAATTTGCATGTGCCACCACTAAACATTCAAATAAACATCTGTTTTGTGTGCCTGGACCGCTCATGGAGCGACGGGGGGCGGTCAGTATCTTCCATGTTAAGCGGGTTATTCTCATGATGAGTGTTTATTCACCCGTCCTTGCACGAGAGGGGTGGTAATAGGGATTCCCGGTCCCGAAATAAAAAAATGCAAATAATTAAACAAAACTCCCCCAGGAATGTTGTTGGTATGGACGGTACCCGTGGATTCGGCTAGCCGTGGAGTGTGTTTGTTGGTGGAGGGGGAGTAAACCTTTACTTTTATCGCTTGGGAACCGCCGCTAATGTGTTTAACATGGAAGATATTGATAACTCTTGGTCGTAACGTTGACAGGAAGGGTGCAACTCCCAAAATTATATTTATCTCTAATTTAAGCTATGAGCTCTGGCACATATGCAAATCCTTGCTTCCCTCTGCGAAGGGACAATCTATTTACTTTCATGTTATTTACTATTCATGTTGAGTCAACTTCTTATTCCAACCTCAGTCCATTAGTTGGCAAGCATCATGTGGTGGGGAAAGATCCAAACATATATATCCAGTCAAATATATTTGATCATGATTTATTATTGTTGACAATTATCTCTATGATAAATGAGTTGGAAGGCGAAACATCAGGCCCCTATCTTTCTCTGTGTTCGATGGATGCCATTTGTTCTAAAAATATGCTTTGAGTACTAGCAATCATAGAAGACTATATGATGATTGAGTATGTGGAGCTCTTACTTAGACTTCGTTGAGAATAAGTTGAATTGCAATTGTTTGGTGACTAAGAACATATGTTGTTAAGTTTTAAGAGAATTCATTGTTTGAACCATAACATGTGAATTGGTTGCTACTTTATCATGATGATTTTTATGAGAAAAAGTTGCTGTTATGATGCAAGGAAAAGTGGATGAAATTATCATTGTCAAACTTATGCACTATGCTAGCATTCACACCTCATAAATTATTTCTTTTGTCATTTACCTACTCGAGGACGAGTAGGAATTAAGCTTGGGGATGCTGATACGTCTCCAACGTATCGATAATTTATGAAGTATTCATGCCATATTCACCTATGTTTACAATAATTTTATATGGTATTGATGCACTTTATATGATTCATTTAGAACTAACCCGGACTGACGCTGTTTTCAGCAGAACTACTGTGGTGTTGTTTTTGTGTAGAAAATGAAAGTTCTCAGAATCGCCTGAAACTTTTTGATGATTTTTTTGGAACAAAAGAGGTACTAGACGCTTCGTGGGAGGGCCAGAAGAGCCACGAGGTGGGTACAACCCACCAGGGCGCGCCAGGCCCCCCTGACGTGCCCTGGTGTACCGTGCCCACCTCGTGGCCCATCTTCGCGTGAAACCGACACTCAAAAATCCTATAAATATAGAAACCATCAGAAATAACCCTAGACTCTCCGCTCCGCCGCCGAAACTCTCTGTATCGACGAAAAACCAATCTGGAGACGTTCCAGTACCCTGTCGGAGAGGGGAATCCATCTCCGGTGGTCATCTTCATCATCCCGGCGGAGGCCATGACGAGGAGGGAGTAGTCCACCCTCGGGGCTGAGGGTATGTACCAGTAGCTATGTGTTCAATCTCTCTCTCTCTCTCTCTCTCTCTCTCTCTCTCTCGTGTTCTTGAGACGTCACGATCTTGATGTATCACGGGCTTTGTTAATATAGTCGGATCATATGATGTTATTCCCTTGCTATGATGTTGTGATGAATTGAATCTTCCCCTTTGAGATATCGTTATGTTGGATTGAATATTGGATTTGAGAACACTTGATATATGCCTTGCATATGGATACCCGTGGTGACAATGGGGTGTTCTATTGATTCACTTGATATATGTTTTGGTACTCAACTTGCGGATTCCCGAGGTGACATTGGGGTAATCTATGCATAGGGGTTGATGCATGTTCTTGTCCTACGTTCTTCGATAGAAATCTTGGGGCACTCTTTGAGGTTCTTTTTGTTGGATTGAGTATTATGAATCTGAAATTGTTTGATGCGTATCGTATAATTAACTCATGGATACTTGTGGTGACATTGGAGTATCTAGGTGACATTAGAGTTGGTTGATGCGTATCATATGGTGTTATTTTAGTACGAACTCTAGATAGATTTATCGGAAAGGATAACTTGGTGTTATTTTAGTACGAACTCTTGGGTAGATCGATCAGAAAGGATAACTTTAAGGTGGTTTCGTACCCTACAAACAATTTCTTCTTATGTTCTCCGCTAGATAAGAACTTTGGAGTGATTCTTCGTTGCACGTTGAGGGATGGTTATGTGATCCAATTATATTAGCATTATTGAGAGATTGCACTAGCGAAAGTAAGGACCCTAGGCCTTGTTTTCAAGCATTGCAATACCGTTTGTGCTCACTTTTGTTACTTGCTACCTTGCTGTTTTTATATCTTCAGATTACAAAAACCTATATCTACCATCCATATTGCACTTGTATTACCATCTCTTCGCCAAACTAGTGCAGCTATACAATTTTCCATTGTATTGGGTGTGTTGGGGACACAAGAGATTTCTTGTATTTGATTGCAGGGTTGTTTGAGAGAGACCATCTTCATCCTACACCTCCCACGGATTGATAAACCTTAGGTCATCCACTTGAGGGAAAATTGCTACTGTCCTACAAAACTCCGCGCTTGGAGGCCCAACAAGAGTCTACAAGAATAAAATTGCGTAGTAGACATCAGATACACACAGAACCAGGAGCAAGAGAAAGGAACCAATTCTTAGCATCACCTTTTAGTGAGAAAGGAAAAAAGCTTAAGTATGTAAAAGTAGTGAATCTTTTCCTCATGAGCAAATAAGGTGGCAATATCATGCCATTTAGTAAGGTGTTCAGCAAAGGTTTCAGTTTCATAACCATGAAAAGGATCAGATTCTACTAAATTGATTAACTCATGATCAACAGAGAATTCATAAACCGGAAAAAAACCCGAGCTAGATAACAATGATTCGATCTAAAAAAACAACAGAGGAACAGAGGGAGAGCTCTGGTTGCTTACAGAGAAGAAACGGGAGGTGGGTAGGGAACTAGATGGCGGTGGTGCGGCGGCTCCGGCGATCAACGGCGTCGACGATGTTGTCCAACGGATGTGGGAGGTCTGGGTCGATCGATTTTTGCTGAAGGTGAAGGTTGGTGATGACCGAAGCGAGCGGGGCGTCGAGGTGAACTCCGTGAACTACGGCGGCGTTGCGAGCTCGGGGCGGTCGCTGTGGATGAAGAGGGGAGACGAGACCTTGTCAAAACAAATCTAGGGATCGAGAGAAGTCGAACTACAGAAAAGAAAGGCCCGGGACGGCTCACCGGCGTCGGAATACGACGATGAACCGTAGCTTCTGCGGCGAGATCCAAACGGCGAGAGCTTCGAGTATAGATGGTTTCGGTCGTTGTGGTTTGGGGGAATCGGTCGAGGGGAGTCTTGGGTATTTATAGGACATCTTGCTTGGACGAGGGGTTGACTAGAGATAGAGTTTCCATGGATTTGAGCCGAAGTCGGCGTCGGTTCGTTCGCGTCCGTACGGGAGTTGGTTTCCCATTGTCGTGAGGAGAAAGAAGATGGCTGTGGGTCCTCTTTGTCAGAAAAAAAATGAAAGAGAGAAGAGGGATATGGCCACGTGAGGGAGAGTTGCTCCCTGTACGTGTACGTGAGGCGGCGGCTCCCCGGGAGCTAGCGCTCCTGGCTCCCCGGGAGCTAGCGCGTGGGGCTTGGCCCGTGGCTGGCTGGGCCGGCCTGTGTGCCAGCCTGGCCACAGATCCGTTTTTTTATAAATTAGTTTTTTTTCTTTTTATACAAAAGTAAAACGGGAAGAAGTATATAATAAATAGAAATAAAGTATAGCGTATTATATACCAAAACGATCAGAAAAATAAATCCTAGAGCGTGAACATTTTTGTAGAGGCCAAATAAAAACTAAAACAAAATTATTTTAAAAAATTCCAAATAAAACCAAATTTGACTTTCAAATATATTGGCATTATTTTCTTCTGACTTTTGGGGTGTCATGTTACCTCCTCTCATACTTTTTTTTATCAAAGTATTTTGTCAGGGATTTATGAATAAAATTCAAATGCCAATAAAAAAATCAAATAAAGAAAATGAAAATTTAATTGCCACATTCATTTAAATCGAAATGCATAGATGCTTAACTATAATTGTAAAACATTCCAAATTGAAAATTTGGGATGTTACAACTGCGTGCGTGCGGCCCAGGGGCACAACGAGCAGAGGCGGACGAACGAGAGCTCGAGCTGCTCCGTCGGCCAACAATGACGGCGACTCCATGGGGCTCCGATGCGGGCTGGGTGGAGGGGCGTCTGAGGGGCGGATCCGGACGGGGATCCTCCCGATCCGTCCATTTCCGGCAACGAGAAATCTCGGCATCGCTTGGTTTGCAAGATCCGGTGAGGTGGAGCTCGGCATCCATGGCGGCAGTTGCTCCCTGCAGAGAAAAGACGGGGGAGAGAGAGAGAGAGAGAGAGAGAGAGAGATGAGACGACGAGAGAGAGCAAGGAGAAGGAGCGCGGGGAGGGAGCAGAAGGCGAGATGGGGCAAGGCGAGGCTCTGGCCTTGGTCCGATGGGGGGGGGGGGGTCCGGCGAGGTTCGGAGGACGGGAGGAGCTCGGGCCTCTCTCTCGATCCAGATCAGATCGGGGAGGAGCGCCCGCTCCTGGCGGCTGCGCGCGGGGGGGGGGGGGGGGGGCGTCCGGGCTGGGCGGGCTTCCCGTGGGCTTCGCGGGCCCGCACGGGAGGAGAGGAGGCTGGCGGCTCGGGCGCCACTTGGCGGCGGCGCGGCCGATCCGGAGCTGCCAAGTGGCGGCGGCGGGGACGACCGACGCTGAAAACGAGGAAGGGGATGGGTTAGGCTGCTCAAAATGGAAGGGGGCCTTTCTTTTATAGGCAGGGGCTAGGGTTTTGGAGTTTTTAGGCCGTTTTTGGATCGTTTGATCTCCATCGAACGGTCCGGAACGGTTGGGGGGGTTAGGGTAGGCTTTGTGGGCTGTGTAGAGTGGAGTTGGGCTAAGAAGAGAGGGAAGGTGTGCGGCCCGACGACAATTGAAAACCCTGAAAACACCCGACGAATAAACCGATGACGGTGCCGCTACGGTCGACCGTTCGGGTATCCAACGACCTCCGATTCCGACGAAACTTGGCAGGCGGTCTACCTACAATAAAACAAGACCGCATGCCAACTTTCGACCCAATCTGAGAATATTTTTCGCGCACTTTAAAAACGATATTTTTTTTGATGCCGCGGGCGCGTGCGTGTGTGGTTGGACTCGAAACGGTCGATGACACGAACGGAGAGAACCGGCAACTACGATCGGATGCAAGTTTTAAAAAACGAGTGACGATACTATGCAGATGATGCGAATGATGCGATGATGAATGCGACAACGAAACGAATCACATGATGACAACAGAATAAAAGGGGAATCTTCTGGATCGTCGGTCTCGGGCTGTTACATTTCACTTGACTATGATGAGAACAAAGTTGCTACTTATGATGATTATTGTGATGATACTTATGTTATAAAAAGTAGTGATAATTATTTTCATAATTTTGAATATCCTTTTGCTGAACATTACTCCTTTAATGTGGAAACAATTTATAGTATTCGAGTTTCATTTGATACTCCCACTATTATGAATGAGAAGAAAATTGCTTATGTGGAGAGTAATAAATTTTCTATGCTTGTAGATCATGAAAAGAATGCTTTATGTGATATTTATATTGTGGAATTGCTTCATGATGCTACTGAAAACTATTATGAGGGAGGAACATATGCTTGTAGGAATTGCAATAATATCGAGTTTCCTCTCTATGTGTTCAACATTTCGAAGTTATGCTTGTTTTGCCTTCCTATGCTAGTTGATTCTTGCTCCCATAAATTGTTTGCTCACAAAATCCCTATGCATAGGAAGTGGTTTAGACTTAAATGTGCTTGCTATGAGATTCATGATGCTCTCTTTCATGTTTCAATTACTACTTTTTATGTGAGCATCATTGAAATCTTCATGCCTAGCTAAAAGGCATTAAAGAAAAGCGCTTGTTGGGAGACAACCCAACACTTTTACTTTCTGTTTTTATATGTTCCCATGATTAAGCTACTGTATTAATCATGTTTTGTGTCTTTTATTTCAATAAAGGGCCAAGTAAAGCCTTTGGAATGACTCACAAGATGAGTAGAATTGATGTTGAACCGAAGTAGAAACTTTTGACTCCAGTACATGAATTTTCATTTTTTACTGGAGCGTGATAATGATCTGAAATTTTTACAAAATGTTTATATACAAATTCTTCAGGTTTTCCTAATTTTTAAGAATTTTTAGAGATAGGTAAGTATGGTTACACTACATATCTTCACAGACTGTTCTGTTTTTGATAGATTCTGTTTTGCATGTATAGTTTGCTTGTTTTAGTGTTCCCATAACTTATATTCAGAGATATAAATTATGTGAATGGTAGAATACAGTAGGTATTATGTGATAACAATTATGAATCTTGTCTTGACAGTACCTAAGTGAATGATCTTTATTTATTATACTAACCCATCTCACGAAGTCCCGTTAAGTTTTGTGTGATTGAAGTTTTCAAGTTTTGGGTGAGACACTGATATGAGGAGGATAAGGAGTGACAAGAACCTAAGCTTGGGGATGCCCAAGGCACCCCAAAGTAATATCCAAGGAAGACTCAAGCGCCTAAGCTTGGGGATGCCCCGGAAGGCATCCCCTCTTTCGTCTTCAACATTATCGGTATATCTTACTTAGAGCTATATTTTTATTCGTCACATAATATGTGCTTTGCTTGGATCATTATTATATTTTGTTATTTTCTGTTAGGTGTTATTTATAATCTTTTTTTTCAATAAAAGTTCCAAGAATTGCCTTAGGATGCTTGCATTGCATGTTTGATGTGTGCTGTGTAAAAACAGAAACTTTCTCTGTAGTGTTTGAATTTTCATATTTTACTGGAATGTGGAAAGTTTCTGAAATTTTTACACAGTGTTGTCAAATAAATTATTTAGCTTGTACTAAATTTTCATAATTTTTAGAGATACAAAAGTACACTGGTTTAATAGATTACTACAGACTGTTCTGTTTGGACAGATTGCTGTCATAGTTTTCTTATCTACTTATCCTATAGTTTCCACAGCCTATATTGGTAGATATAAATTGTGGAAACGATAGTAAACAGTAGATGATGTTTGAAAATTATTGTGCAACTTGTCTTGGCAGTACATGAAGTGTTGATTTGTTCTTATGTGTACTAACCTATCTCACGAGTTCTTTTTGAGTTTTGTGTGGATGAAGTTTTTGAGACCTAGGTGAAACCGGGACATGAGAGGATTGAACGAGATACAAAATCTCAAGCTTGGGGATGCCCAAGGCACCCCAAGTAAATATTTCAAGAAGTCTCAAGCATCTAAGCTTGGGGATGCTACGCATCCCACCTCTCTTCGTCAACTATCGGTTAGCCTATGTTGAGCCTAAATTTTTATTTGTTCACATGATATGTGTTATTCTTGGAGTGCTATTTTTGTTTAGTTTTCTATTTGAATAAAATACTCAGATATGAAAATCTTTATTGAGAGAGAGAGTCCTCACATCGCTACTTAATTGTTTGACTACTCATTGATCTTCACTTATATCTTTTGGGAGTAGCTTGTCATTTACTCTTGTGCTTCACTTATATCTTATGAGTAAATTGTTGAATGAATTGAATACCATGAAGTTGAAATTATATGTTCATATCATGCCTAGTAGCAAGTTCACATTTGGTTTAGAAAGTAAAATCCATTAACGTTTAACAATCACAATATTGGTCATATAAGCAATTCGTGAATGATTAGTATAAGGAAGAGAACTTTCACATACAAATATATTATCTTGGACATCTTCTATGATTGTGAATACCCATTAATTATTTTCAAACTTGAGCAAATTAGTTGAAGTTGGACAAGGAAGACAACGTAATGAGTTATGGTTGTGTATATTTGCATAGAAGTTATATTGTTATGGATCCTCCAACATGTGGTGCTTGTTTAGAACCTTTTGCTAGCCAACACTTCGTACTAAGTAGATATACTACTTGTGCATCCAAATCCTTGAGCAAAGTTTCTTCCATAAGAGTCCACCATACCTACCTATATATGGTATTTCACTACCATTCCAAGTAAATTTGCATGTGCCACCACTAAACATTCAAATAAACATCTGTTTTGTGTGCCTGGACCGCTCATGGAGTGACGGGGGGCGGTCAGTATCTTCCATGTTAAGCGGGTTATTCTCATGATGAGTGTTTATTCACCCGTCCTTGCACGAGAGGGGTGGTAATAGGGATTCCCGGTCCCGAAATAAAAAAATGCAAATAATTAAACAAAACTCCCCCAGGAATGTTGTTGGTATGGACGGTACCCGTGGATTCGGCTAGCCGTGGAGTGTGTTTGTTGGTGGAGGGGGAGTAAACCTTTACTTTTATCGCTTGGGAACCGCCGCTAATGTGTTTAACATGGAAGATATTGATAACTCTTGGTCGTAACGTTGACAGGAAGGGTGCAACTCCCAAAATTATATTTATCTCTAATTTAAGCTATGAGCTCTGGCACATATGCAAATCCTTGCTTCCCTCTGCGAAGGGACAATCTATTTACTTTCATGTTATTTACTATTCATGTTGAGTCAACTTCTTATTCCAACCTCAGTCCATTAGTTGGCAAGCATCATGTGGTGGGGAAAGATCCAAACATATATATCCAGTCAAATATATTTGATCATGATTTATTATTGTTGACAATTATCTCTATGATAAATGAGTTGGAAGGCGAAACATCAGGCCCCTATCTTTCTCTGTGTTCGATGGATGCCATTTGTTCTAAAAATATGCTTTGAGTACTAGCAATCATAGAAGACTATATGATGATTGAGTATGTGGAGCTCTTACTTAGACTTCGTTGAGAATAAGTTGAATTGCAATTGTTTGGTGACTAAGAACATATGTTGTTAAGTTTTAAGAGAATTCATTGTTTGAACCATAACATGTGAATTGGTTGCTACTTTATCATGATGATTTTTATGAGAAAAGTTGCTGTTATGATGCAAGGAAAAGTGGATGAAATTATCATTGTCAAACTTATGCACTATGCTAGCATTCACACCTCATAAATTATTTCTTTTATCATTTACCTACTCGAGGACGAGTAGGAATTAAGCTTGGGGATGCTGATACGTCTCCAACGTATCGATAATTTATGAAGTATTCATGCCATATTCACCTATGTTTACAATAATTTTATATGGTATTGATGCACTTTATATGATTCATTTAGAACTAACCCGGACTGACGCTGTTTTCAGCAGAACTACTGTGGTGTTGTTTTTGTGTAGAAAATGAAAGTTCTCAGAATCGCCTGAAACTTTTTGATGATTTTTTTGGAACAAAAGAGGTACTAGACGCTTCGTGGGAGGGCCAGAAGAGCCACGAGGTGGGTACAACCCACCAGGGCGCGCCAGGCCCCCCTGACGTGCCCTGGTGTACCGTGCCCACCTCGTGGCCCATCTTCGCGTGAAACCGACACTCAAAAATCCTATAAATATAGAAACCATCAGAAATAACCCTAGACTCTCCGCTCCGCCACCGAAACTCTCTGTATCGACGAAAAACCAATCTGGAGACGTTCCAGTACCCTGTCGGAGAGGGGAATCCATCTCCGGTGGTCATCTTCATCATCCCGGCGGAGGCCATGACGAGGAGGGAGTAGTCCACCCTCGGGGCTGAGGGTATGTACCAGTAGCTATGTGTTCAATCTCTCTCTCTCTCTCTCTCTCTCTCTCGTGTTCTTGAGACGTCACGATCTTGATGTATCACGGGCTTTGTTAATATAGTCGGATCATATGATGTTATTCCCTTGCTATGATGTTGTGATGAATTGAATCTTCCCCTTTGAGATATCGTTATGTTGGATTGAATATTGGATTTGAGAACACTTGATATATGCCTTGCATATGGATACCCGTGGTGACAATGGGGTGTTCTATTGATTCACTTGATATATGTTTTGGTACTCAACTTGCGGATTCCCGAGGTGACATTGGGGTAATCTATGCATAGGGGTTGATGCATGTTCTTGTCCTACGTTCTTCGATAGAAATCTTGGGGCACTCTTTGAGGTTCTTTTTGTTGGATTGAGTATTATGAATCTGAAATTGTTTGATGCGTATCGTATAATTAACTCATGGATACTTGTGGTGACATTGGAGTATCTAGGGACATTAGAGTTGGTTGATGCGTATCATATGGTGTTATTTTAGTACGAACTCTAGATAGATTGATCGGAAAGGATAACTTGGTGTTAGTTTAGTACGAACTCTTGGGTAGATCGATCGGAAAGGATAACTTTAAGGTGGTTTCGTACCCTACAAACAATTTCTTCTTATGTTCTCCGCTAGATAAGAACTTTGGAGTGATTCTTCGTTGCACGTTGAGGGATGGTTATGTGATCCAATTATATTAGCATTATTGAGAGATTGCACTAGCGAAAGTAAGGACCCTAGGCCTTGTTTTCAAGCATTGCAATACCGTTTGTGCTCACTTTTGTTACTTGCTACCTTGCTGTTTTTATATTTTCAGATTACAAAAACCTATATCTACCATCCATATTGCACTTGTATTACCATCTCTTCGCCGAACTAGTGCAGCTATACAATTTTCCATTGTATTGGGTGTGTTGGGGACACAAGAGATTTCTTGTATTTGATTGCAGGGTTGTTTGAGAGAGACCATCTTCATCCTACACCTCCCACGGATTGATAAACCTTAGGTCATCCACTTGAGGGAAAATTGCTACTGTCCTACAAAACTCCGCGCTTGGAGGCCCAACAAGAGTCTACAAGAATAAAATTGCGTAGTAGACATCAGATACACACAGAACCAGGAGCAAGAGAAAGGAACCAATTCTTAGCATCACCTTTTAGTGAGAAAGGAAAAAAGCTTAAGTATGTAAAAGTAGTGAATCTTTTCCTCATGAGCAAATAAGGTGGCAATAACATGCCATTTAGTAAGGTGTTCAGCAAAGGTTTCAGTTTCATAACCATGAAAAGGATCAGATTCTACTAAATTGATTAACTCATGATCAACAGAGAATTCATAATCCTCATCAGTAACACATATAGGAGAAGTAGCAAATTTAGGATCATGTTGCATTTTCTCCATCATAGATTTTTCTTTCAGTTTGCATAGCAGTTTCTTTAAATCATCTCTATCATTACAAGAAAGAAAGTCTCTAACTATCTCCCCATCCATAACATAACCATTAGGTATTTCAGGCAAATCATATCTAGGAGAGATAGGCAAAATAGGCGAATCAAAGTCTTCATCAATTTCAGCATTCTCAATTTCTCTAGATATAGCAATATGGGCATCAAGTAAGTCATTAAGTGGCACAATTTCATTTTCATCGAGCATAGTAGTAGCATCATCATTAACATCCTCCATAGTAGAAGCAGTAGCAGATTGAATAACATGTGGAGGTGTCATAAGATGGTTTAGAACAGTAGGTGAATCAAATGCAGAGCTAGATGGCAGTTCCTTACCTCCCCTCGTCTTAGAGGGTATGATCTTGGTTCTGGTATCTTTTAGAATCTTCATAGTGACAATTGAATATCCCTGGTGAACACAATAATAGAGCTATGCTCCCCGGCAACGGCGCCAAAAAATAGTCTTGATAACCCACAAGTGTAGGGGATTGCAACAGTCTTCAAGGGAAGTATTCTACCCAAATTTATTGATTCAACACAAGGGGGGCCAAAGAATATTTAGTGGTCGTAGCAGCTGAGTTGTCAATTCAACCACACCTGGGGTATTCTCTGTAACAAAGTTTAGTAGCACAACAAAATAGTAATAGGAACAGTAACAATAACAACAACAGTTTTGTAGTGATTGTGACAGCAGTAGCAGCAACAGTAACTTAGCAAGACTCAATATGTAAAAGCGAAGGCCATGGATCAGTAATGGATACTAATTTAGATTACATTTATCATGTAACAGTTACGCACTAGAACGACACAGAATTAGCTGCAATTCATCAATATAATGTAGACATGTATTCCGTATATAGTCATACGTGCTTATAATAAGAACTTGCATGACATCTTTTGTCCTACCCTCCCATGGCAGCTGGGTCCTAATGGAAACTAAGGGCTATTAAGGCCTCCTTTTAATAGAGAACCGTAACAAAGCATTAACACATGGTGAATACATGAACTCATCAAACTATGGCAATCACCGGAAAGAATCCCAATTATTGTCACCTTGGGGTATGCGGATGATGACACATAATAGGTGCATACAACTTGCAAGACCAGATCCAAATCACTCTTATATTCATGAAAACATAATAGTTTTAGATCTGAAATCATGGCACTCGGGCTCTAGTGACAAGCATTAAGCATAGCAAAGTCATAGCAACATCAATCTCAGAACATAGTGGATAGTTGGGATCAAGCCCTGTCAAAATAACTCGATTACATGATCAATCTCATCCAATCCCATCACCGTCCAGCAAGCCTACAAAGGAATTACTCACTCTCGGTGGTGAGCATCATGGGGGTGTTGATGGAGAACGGTTGGTGATGACGACGGCGACGAATCCCCCTCTCCGGAGCCCCAAACGGACACCAGATCAGCCCTCTCGAGGAAGAACAGGAGGTGGCGGCGGCCCCGTCTCGTAAAACGAAATGAAAACTTCACTCTTATTTTTTTCTCATGAAATAGGAATTTATAGGACTAGAATTAGGGTTGGAGGAGCCACGTGGGCCTCCCAAGGCAACAGGGCGCGCCCTAGGTGGTGGGCACGCTCTGTTGCCTTGGCGGCAGCTGGTGGCCCCCCTTCGGTGGTTCTTCGCTCCAATTTTTTTTATATTTCAGAAAAAATCTCCAAAAAGTTTCATCCAATTACAAGAACTTTTATTTCTGCACAAAAACAACACATGGTAGTTCTGCTGAAAACAACGTCAGCCCGGGTTAGTTTCATTCAAATCATGCAAATCAGAGTCCAAAACAAGAGCAAAAGTGTTTGGAAAAGTAGATACGTTGGAGACGTATCAATGCTCTATACTGAGATTGTTGTGTGTCCTCTTTGGTCCCCTCAGTTTATATAGGTATTGGGGGGGGGGGGGGGTTCCTAGGTTAACATTATCCTAGAGAGTTACGTATGAGGAAACTAAGTCTATGACGAATCTGACATATTGGAGTACACGACAAGTCTTTAAGAGACTTCCATTGATACACCATGGGCCGTCTAACGTGTCCCACTCCTGATCCGACATGGGGGTTCTTGGCACAATCCACTTAGCCGGGACATGACGTGGTGAGAGACCCCCTCGCCGAGACACCATCTGTAGCCCCTGAATCGGTCTTCAAATCTGGGCATGTCTCAATTTTTCTGAGGTGATATTTGTCTTCGGTTGTCGGCCTTGAAAACTGGTTCAACATCTTTTGTATCCAAGTCTTTGATTATGGCACACCTTTTAAGTATAGCAAAATACCATTGTATTTAGACGGACTTCCGCACACGCCAGACCAGGAAATTAGCCTGGCATATGCTTTTACATTCTATGAATAACGAAAACAATCCATTCGACAAAAGAGTGTTTTATTGATCAACACGATGTTACAGAGTCATCATACCAAGCTACAGGACTCAACGGTGCATTCAGGCTTGAGCGTTACAAGGTGGTCTTCTATTGTTAACTCTAGAGTCGTTGCAACGGAAACTATATTACTGGTAGCACAATCCTAGCGCAACTCCATCTCACATGGATCTGACTGGTTTACTCTCCTAGGTGTGACCGAAACTCCTAATACGAGGATGTATCCGATGTTCACTTCCTTGGAGGGAAGTTGGTCACCATTGGAGGGGTGGGTGTCACCATGAAGGAACACCAATACCATGAAAGCACCGGAATACCCAATGAGATTAAACTTTTCATCGTTAGAGTACCAAAGACCTGAACTTCGGATGTGAACAAGGTATCTAAGCTTGATGTCCTACACACATGCATATACTCGACATGATATCCGATCTAGATGCACAAAGATAAAGCAAAAGCTCAATCGTGGAACGATATACTTTTGGATTGAATGGTTTACTGTTGGTGTCTTCATCAAGATGCCCCATAGTGGGCATTGGTGTCTTACATGGTTTGGCATTTTTCATATCAAATTCTTGAGAATATATTCAATACACTTTGTTTGTGAGAGAAAGACCCCTTCCAGATATTGCTTGATTTGGAAGCCAACAAAGAACTTCAATGCCCCATCAATGGCATCTCAAACTTATTCTCCATGGTTATAGCAAATTTCTTGCACAAATCAAGGTCATGGGAACCAAATATAATGGCATCAACATTGATTTGGCATATGATTCAATCACCCAAGGGTCTCTTAGTAAAAAGAGTGGGATCGATTACCCCCATCACAAATTCTTCCTCGACTAGAAACTCTTTAAGGTGATCGTACCAAACATGTGGAGCTTGCTCGAGACCATAAAATGCCTTGTGGAGTTTATAAACGTGGTCCTTTTGGTGAGGATAAATGAACCTGAGTGATTTTGCAACAATACTTCCTCTTCTACATGACCATTAAGAAATGCAGTTTTCACATCCAATTGATATTAAGTAAAGTCACTGGATGCGGCATATGCAAGCAAGATGTGGATGGATTCAAAATGGGCAATGGGGGCAAAGGTTTCATCAAAGTCCAAACCTTCAACTTGGGAGAAACCTTGTGCCACTTACCTTGCCTAAAGGAATCCGGTGGAGGCAACTGATTCGATAGTCGGTGTCGAAGGAGGCCGAGATGGGATGGTGGTTGCAACTCTAGCACCACACTTCCTCTATCATGGGTTGGGGATAGGTTCGTGGGTGATGTGAGAATGATGGTTTGGGTGGTTTCTTTAGGGGGAGGGGCGGTAGGGAGGTAGGCCATGCATGTAATGTGGTATTTTTCTTCAATTTTTCCAAGTAGGAGTGCAGGTAATTGAAAATAAGTTGTCATGCTCTAACATGCCTAAGACAAGCCTGTTGCAAGCACATAGAGTGAGAGCCAACACTAATCAAACACCACCTGAATTTAAAAAATTGAGCTCATGTACATTGTATATCAAGTTGTATAAACATTTATTGTATGCTATATTGTATCATCACCACAATATCATCATCATCGTTGTTTATTTTTTTTTTGCGAAATTTTGTTGTTGCTGCTTGCCTTAATTTATTACTTTGAGTTTGTACATTGAAAGATAATTCTACGTGAGAGAGATCAAGTAGCTAGCAATGCCATGTATAGGAGTATCTTAATTTTGAATCAAAAAGTGAAATTGCAAACCGCGTCCAAAGTCGACCGGTTATAATAGTGACACAACCATCACACAAACTATCTGCGTTGAGACTTAATTAAGACCATCATATCACCGACATGACTTCATAGGCGACATACCAACTATGTCGGATGAAGGAGGGGGAGTCAGCCTAGCTCAACTGGTTGGGGGAGTGGATGTACAAACCCAACACCTGGGTTCGAATCCTCACGGAAGCGAATTTAGGTTCCTATTTATTCTTGAGGGCCAGGCTTTCCTGATACTCACGCATTTATTGAGGACTAGGCTAGGCTTGGTGTGTAACCGAGGCTAAAAATCCTAGTACTCATCCTTAAAAGGCCGTATGCATCCCTTGTTGGTGCAGAGGCCGGGGAAGTGAAATTCTCCCCCCAATTTTCAGGAAGGCAGTCAAAACGAAGTAATTCTAATTGCTCGCGTCGCCTCCAGGGGGGCGACTCGGGCGCCCTAGCCGCCGCCGCCCTCGACCTCCCTCCTCCCCTGCTTCCCCGCCACCGCCGGAGGAGGCCGGCGAGCGAAGCTCGCCCGGCGGACGGCGGACGGCGGGCCTTCCTCCCTTCTTCACGAGGGGATCCTCTGGCTGAGATGCGACGGCGCCCCTAGGCGTACGGCATGGAGGCGGAGTTGGCGCGCTCGGGCGGCGGCCCGATGGGATCCCGGCGGCGCTGCGGGGGCTGGCAGCGGCGGATCTGGGGTTCCCCACCCCAGATCGGTTCTTCCTCCGGGTGGTCGGGCTCGGGCGCCGTCCGGCGACCCTAAGCGGTGGTGGGCGCGCGCGTTGACTGTCCTCCTTCACCGATGTGATTGGGGGCAGCAGGAGGCGTTGGCGTGCTGCTGGATCTGAACAAGGTGGTGGCGCCATCCCCTTCGTCAGGGATGACGGCCAGGTGGTGGGTCCTTGTGGCGTCGCCGGTGGCGGCGGATCTTGGGATCCCGCTCCCGGGGACGTCGCAGGATGAGGTGGCCCGTGCAGGAGAGATGGGTTTTTCTAACAGATCTGGGTGAAAGCTTGCTTTCGGCTACTGCCAAGGCCGACGATGGCGGCGCTGTCTACGTCGTTCCCTTCCTGAAGGCATCGCCGAGGAGAAGTTCAAGGCCACTCTCTGCTACCTCCGGGGGAAACCCTAGATCAGTAGATCGGATGACGGCGACGCTCTGGTGTCGTTTCCCCCTTGGGGGCGTCATTCATGGAGGTACACAAGGGCTCGAGGGACCATTGGTCGGCATCTACGGTGGAGCAGCGTTCCCTGTGACACATCGACGTCATGGAGTCTCGGCGGCGAGGCGCAGCAAAGTCTCGGCGACGGATGCGTGATGATGAGCGCGCGTAGGGAGGAGGCGCTGTCTGGCGCCGAGGGGGCGTCGACGGCAGGCCTTGCAAGGTCGATGCGTCAGTAACTGTTCTGAAGATGGATTGATGGAAGGCGGCGGCGACGACCTATGAGGGTGCGTCGGACCGGTTTGTGCCCCTGACCCGGTATGTGGCTCGGTCGGGGCCTCCGGCTTTAGATGTTAGGCTAGGTGAAAGGTCTGGGTATGTGGCTCACACTTTCTGCACCCCTTCATCATTGGATAGGAGTAGCGACAGATGTTGCCAAGAGGGCGGCTTCAGACATATTGATATATTGCTTTGTAAGATCTTGATGAATAATTAATAAAGTGGTTGCATGCATCTTCCAGATGCAGAGGCCGGGGTCATCCTCCTTTTCTAAAAAAAAAAATGTCGGATGAAGGAAGTAGTGTTTACTCTGGTAGTGTACCTAAGGCGGATGCCCTTTCACAATATAAATACCTCTGGTTTCCCTCAAAGAAAATTTATCTCTAGTTAGTAGGAGTAGCAATGCTGATACACCTCACTATCTCACCATATATATCGTACAGCAAACCTAGAGAAAAATGCAAATAGGCTTGAGTGCAAGTAGCCAGGAGTAGGACCAGCAGCAGGGCACACAGCCGTTGATTCTAGGGTGCAGAGGATAAGGTGCGCAGACATGTGGTTGTTTATCCCGACCTTATCAGGACGCCGGTGATGCGCGGGGGCTAATCGCCGCTGCCGAACAGCAGCCACTCCTTCCACATCTTGTTCAGGAAGGGCCCAAGGTTATATAAGCCTTGCTGACCCAACGCACCAGTCCTCAAGCCAGAGTGCCTCCTTCTAGCAAGCTATATACCTACATAGTACAGCCATGGCCCCCACCGTGATGGCCTCGTCGGCCACCTCCGTCGCTCCTTTCCAGGGGCTCAAGTCCACCGCCGGCCTCCCCGTCAGCCGCCGCTCCAACGGCGCTAGCCTCGGCAGCGTCAGCAACGGTGGAAGGATCAGGTGCATGCAGGTAAACAACATCGTCTCTGTCTTTCTAATAATTTTGTAGCTGACGGAACTCAATAACAATCAAATGAGTAGAACTAGAGTTATAGTCTCTTAATGTATACACGTGAATCTAATTTGCAGGTGTGGCCCATCGAGGGCATCAAGAAGTTCGAGACCCTGTCTTACTTGCCACCACTCAGCACGGAGGCCCTCCTTAAGCAGGTCGACTACCTGATCCGCTCCAAGTGGGTGCCTTGCCTCGAGTTCAGCAAGGTCGGGTTCATCTTCCGTGAGCACAACGCATCCCCTGGGTACTACGATGGCCGGTACTGGACAATGTGGAAGCTGCCTATGTTCGGGTGCACCGACGCCACACAGGTGATCAACGAGGTGGAGGAGGTCAAGAAGGAGTACCCTGACGCGTATGTCCGCATCATCGGATTCGACAACATGCGCCAGGTGCAGTGCGTCAGCTTCATCGCCTTCAAGCCACCAGGCTGCGAGGAGTCCGGCAAGGCATAAACAGCTCACTCACGACGGGCCACATATAAAGTGCCATTGCAGTTTTGTCAACTCTGACATTGCTTTGGGTTTTCCTTCTCCATTTATCTTTCTTTGTTCCTAAGAATATGTGTATGTCCATGTTCATGTACAAACATGGCTCGAGAAAGCATGCTCGTATGTGAATGCTATCGGTGGCTATGTATATGCACGTACGCATAATATTATACAATCTGTCGACTATGTATTCGGGTAATTAATGAGAAACATCTTTGCCACCGCACACGCACCTTTTATTTCCGTCGCTAGACACAGTATATGTTGGAATGATGAGCAGTCAAGAATAACATATTGACACTTAAACTAGTAATATTGATCGTACCAGAAACTGGACATACAAGGAGCAAAAACAAATACCATCAGGTAAATGCATGATCAACACATAGGATGCGGAGACGACCTTGTCATTGACGCTAGTCATGCCTGTAAAGATTGTATGAAGCGTCTCAACTCCCTGGACAGGGAGCCCGCATGATATATTGAGTGAGGGAGAGAGTCCCTCGATAGGTTACAACGTATTCGGTTAGGAGAGATAACCGAGAGGAGGAGGAGATAGATTACAGAGAGGTTTAGATAGAGATAGTTACAACATACACAAGAGAATCAATGCTATCCCTAACTAGGTAGAAGTGGCGCTCAAGGCAAAGCTAGCCGGCCTACAATATGACATGTTTAACACCCTTCCTTAATCTCAACTCCTCAAGTTAAGATTACATTTAAACTCTTCAAATTGTCTTGTGGCCAAAGACTTTGTAAAGCTATCTGCAACTTGATCTTTTGAGTGAACAAACCGTATGGCCAATTCCTTGTTTGCAACTCTTTCTCTCACAAAATGATAATCTATCTCAATGTGCTTAGTCCTTGCATGAAAGACAGGATTAGCAGCCAAGTATGTAGCATCAAGATTATCACACCAAAGACAAGGAGTTTGGGTGTTGCGAAGACCAAGTTCCTTGAGAATGGATTTGACCCAAATAATTTCTGCTGTTGCATTTGCCAATGCCTTATATTCGGCCTCAGTACTGGACCTTGACACTGTAGCCTGTTTCTTTGCACACCACGAGATCAAATTGGGACTAAAGAAAACTGCGAACCCTCCTATAGACCTTCTGTCATCAAGGCAACCTGCCCAGTCGGAATCAGTAAAGGCACTCACAAGAGTGGATGAGGACCTGCTGAAGGTGAGTCCAACACTTAAAGTGCCTTTTACATATCTCAGTATGCGCTTTGCTGTAGTCCAATGGGCAGTAGTGGGTGCATGAAGAAGCTGGCAAACTTATTGACTGAAAAAGAGATGTCTGGTCTGGTAAGTGTCAAATACTGGAGTGCACCCACCAAACCTCTGTACCTGGTACCATCCTCTTGGCTCAAGGGTTCACCTTCAGTTAGAGAGAGTTGTTCTGAACTTGACAATGGTGTTGATGAGGATTTACAGCCCTGCAATCCAACTCTTTTCGAAAGATCAGTTGCATATTTTTCTTGAGAAAGATGAAGACCATCTTCCTTGTTTTTCTTAACCTCAATACCCAGAAAGAAATGCAAATCTCCCAAATCCTTGAGAGCAAATTCTGACTTCAAATCTAACAAAAGAGCTCTCACTGCTTCATCTGAGGAGCTTGTAACAATTATATCATCGACATAGATAAGCACAAATATGGAGATGTTGGACTTATTGTAAATGAACAATGACGTGTTAGATTTTGAAGGAACAAAACCTAGCTGTTGCAATTTTGTACTCAAACAAGAATACCATGCTCTAGGGGCTTGTTTCAGTCCATAGAGAGATCTGTCAAGCCTGCACACATAAGATGGTTTGTTCTTATCTTCAAACCTAGGAGGTTGCTTCATATACACTTCCTCTTCCAGAACGGCATGAAGGAACACATTCTGCGCATCTAGCTATCTGAGACTCCATCCTATGGATACAACAATGGACAAAACAAGACGAATGGTAGTAGCTTTAACAACTGGACTGAAGGTATCCTCATAGTCTATACCATACCTTTGCTTGAATCCCTTAGCAACAAGCCTAGCCTTATAACGATCAACTGTACCGTCAGACCTTCTTTTTATCCTGAACACCCACTTGCAATCAATCACATTTTTACCTTGTTGGGGAGGAACTAGATGCCAGGTTCTGTTTTTGTGAAGAGCATCAAATTCTTCATCCATAGATTTCTTCCATGTGGGATCAGCAGGCGCATCATGAACTGTATGTGGCTCTCCTGTAGAAGCAGCTAAACCAAATTTAACCTTGTAATTTATCGGTTGAATAACTCCTCATTGAAGACGTGTCCGTGGCTGTGTGGCTGCAACAGGTTCGGTTTTAGCCATAGAAGATCCAGTATGCTGCCGCTCCTGGACAGTGGATCCGGGCGATCCCGAGGCTGGAGTGCCCCTGATGCCCGCCGGATCATCTGCCGGTGCACGAGTGCGCGAAGGCGAAGAGGACACCGTAGAGGATCCGGGCGGATCAGCCTCAGACCGTGCGCCGAGAGGTGATGATGAGCGCGGGGCCCGCCTGGTGTACACGCGCGGCACATACGCATACCGCCCGATCGGCTCATGCCCGGGCGCTGAGGGAGTCCGGGATTAAGGGGTCCTCGGGCTGTCGGCCTGTCTCTGCGGCCCGGATAGTGGGACGCCCTGTGATCATCAATGAAGGTCCGGACACCATCACCAAGATGGAATCTCTCAGGTCGTGACGTGTACTCCAAGTACAAGATGATGGGATCGGCATATTCCTTGCCTGATGTAACCGACATTGCATAACCCTAGATACCCCTGGTGACTATATAAACCAGAGGGTTTTAGTCCGTAGGAGAGGTTAATCTCATTTTTACTCTTAGGGTTTAGACCACGTCATACGATCTCGAGGTAGATCAACTCTGTACTTGATACTCCATACTCAATACAATCAAAGCAGGATGTAGGGTTTTACCTCCATTAAGAGGGCCCAAACCTGGGTAAACATCGTCTCCCTAATCCCTTGTAACCCATCAATCCAAGGTCCACAGTTCAGGACCCCCTACCTGAGATCTGCCGGTTTTGACACCGACATTGGTGCTTTCATTGAGAGTTCCGCTGTGAGATTGCCGAAGGATTGATGGCCCGCCTAATCATCATCGATAAAGTCCGTAATGGGGACACCTTTGTCCCCGGACAAACTTTCGCATTTGGCAGCGTTGTGCTGCATGCTGACTCGACCGGCCATCTTGGCCAGATCGGAAGTTTCGCCCCTGATCAAGAGATCAGGATCGGGAACCTGGAGTTCTCCGCCGACTCCCAGTGCGACCTGTTCCTTACTGGGCTCGCGGTCTCATCCGATGAGCCCGGGAATCCCGAAGCTTTAACTTCGGGTCTCCTGCTCGGCAGCGCCCTTGGGCCCATCCTTGCCGGGGGTCCGGCTTTAAGCTCGAACCCGATTACAGCACTCGAGGACCAGGGGTTAGCCCTGGCCGAATATACTCTTCATACGGATGCTCCGGCGGTTAGCTTCGAAGGCGGTCGGCAGATTAATCCGGTTGGACTCTCGCTTTTGAACGAGGCGCTAGACCTGATCCAGTCAATGAAAATCATGGACGACCTTACCACGACCCACGCTCAGATCGGTCTGGAGGCAGGTCAGGAGGAATTTTACGGCCCACCCACCACCCACTTGGTAGCCACCATCGAAGATTTAACCGATATGCTGGACTACGCCTCTGAGGAGGCAGAAGACAAGGAGGAAGAGATTGATCCACCCGCCCCTGCCACCACTGGACAGTGGACAGACACCTCCACCTACGACGTCTATATGGTGGACACCCCTAGAATGGCGACAAATCTGAAAAGGAGTCGTCCAGGCACCGGAAACAGCGCAAACGATCCAAGGGGAAAATGACACCCCGGAGGACCTCGGCGACCCCGAAGCCCAGCAACCACTGGAAGACCCGGAGAGGCCCGAGGATCAACATGAGCCCGATGACCCCAACAATTCCGAGGATGACAACTACCTCCTCCTTGTCGAGGAGGAGGACTTCTTCGAAGACGAAGACTTCACCGTCCCCGAAAACCCCCTAGATCAGGAACGGTTTCGGCGGAAGCTCTTAGCCACCGCCCGAAGCCTAAAGGCAAAGCAGCAACAGCTCAAAGCCAAACAAGATACCCTCAACGACAGATGGACGAAGGTCGTGGCAGCCAAAGAAGGGTACGACACAGAGCGACCAGATCAAAACAAAAGTTACCCACGCCGGCGTCTGCTGTCGCAATTCGACGACGAGGCCTTTGAGCCCATATATCCCAGGCGCACTCAGTACGACCAGTTGGACTGCCCCCCTCGAGGATGGGACAAACCGGCTCGAGAGACCGAGTACAGACCTGCGTTTCCCCGCAGGAGAGGAAAGGATCATGTACATCCTGAGGATCGATATGACTTACGAGAGGACTTGGACTATAGAGCAGGTCACACAAGATCCATCTACGGATCTAGAGAGTACTCCCCCGCTAGACGGGACGGGTACCAACCGTGGCTCGACCGCAACAACAGAGATCGGGATCAATACCGGGCCCAAACGACGACCGACCTCAGGCACGACATAGCCTGGATTAGAGGCGCTGCCCACCCACTGTGCTTCACAGACGAGGTTATGCGGCATCAGTTCCCCGAAGGGTTTAAACCCGTAAACATAGAAAATTACGACGGGACAACAGACCCGGCCGTGTGGATTGAAGACTTTCTTCTCCACATTTATATGGCCCGAGGAGATGATCTCCATGCCATCAAATACTTGCCTCTAAAGCTTAAAGGACCAGCTCGGCACTGGCTAAACAGCCTCCCCAAAACTCCATCGGGAGTTAGGAGGAGCTCGAGGATGCCTTCCGATCTAACTTCTAGGGCACATATGTCCGCCCCCCCGGACTCCTCCGACTTGAGCAACGAGCCGGCGAATCAGCCAGACAATTTTGGAATCGGTTCCTAACCAAGAAGAACCAGATCGTTGATTGCCCGGACACCCGGGATGAATGGCTAGCTCGTTAGCTCGGCCAGGACAAGCCGAGAACAATGTCCACCCTTACCTCACTCATGACCCGCTTTTGCGCGGGCGAGGATAATTGGCTAGCTCGTCGAAGCCACAACCCTGAAGACCCTGGCACCTCTGAAGCGCGGGATGGAAACGGGAAACCACGGTGCAACAAGAACAAGCGTCGAAACAACAACGGTGATGCCGAGGACACGGCCATAAATGTCGGTTTCCGCAACTCAAAATCCGGACAGCGGAAGAAGCCCTCTAAAGGAAATAAAGACGGACCTTCCACGCTGGACAAAATCATGGACATGCCCTGCCAGATCCACGGCACCCAAGACAAGCCTGCCACCCACACCAACCGTAATTGTTGGGTATTCGAACAAGCCGGCAAACTTGCAGCCGAGGAGCAGGGCAAGAGCTCACGCAGCGAGGACGATGAAGAGCCTTGCGGGCCGAACAATGGAGGACAGAAGCAATTCCCTCCCGAGGTAAAAACTGTGAACATGATATACATCACACACATACCCAAAAGGGAGAGGAAGCGCGCCCTTCGGGAGATCTACGCCGTAGAGCCCATAACCCCGAAATTCAACCCATGGTCGGCTTGCTCGATTACCTTTGACCGTAGGGACCATCCGACCAGTATCCGTCATGGAGGCTCGGCAGCCCTTGCCTTAGATCCCATTATTGGCAGGTATCACCTCACTAGAATCCTCATGGACGGAGGAAGTAGCCTCAACCTGATTTACTCAAACACGGTGAAAAAGATGGGTATCGACCTGTCAAGGATCAAACCCAGCAACACTACCTTTAAAGGAGTAATCCCAGGCGTCGAAGCCTGCTACTCGGGCACCGTGACCTTGGAAGTAGTGTTCAGCTCTCCCAACAACTTCCGCAGCGAGGACTTGATCTTCGACATTGTCCCTTTCCGCAGTGGCTATCACACACTACTCGGCCGTACAGTGTTCGCTCGCTTTAACGATGTCCCCCATCACGCATATCTGAAGCTCAAGATGCCCGGGCCCAAGGGGGTCATCACTGTCAATGGAAATACAGAGTGCTCCCTCCGAACTAAGGAACACACAGCAGCCTGGCAGCCGACTTCCATAACGGCAACGAAGCGCCAAGGCCCTAATCAGTCATCAAGGCGCGACAGGCGAGCAAACGAGCCCGAGCTCAATTTGATATCCCGGAGCCATCCCCCGCTCAACGCAAATAGGAATACGCGCCCCACAGCGTGGCCCAGTTACCCGCAAGGTACGTACTCCAAAATCATAATTTCGCACTTAAAATTCCTTGGGCAGCTGTGGGGACCTACCATCCAAAGGCCTAGTGTTCGGCTAAACCAAACAGTTCTCATATATGTCTTCGGGCAGCACCAGGCTCCATCAAGGATCCAGTCAACAACGTTAAGCTCACATAATTCGGTGACCTCTCAAGACTTTCTCTCACAAAGCCCGCTCGTCGACTACCGCCTCCCTAAAGGAGCACCCTCCAGGAGAACAAAGGCGCAGACGTGCAGCAAGACACAGTAAAGGACATCAAGCCATTTTTTGTCAAGGTCCTGTGTAAACCTTTTTTTTCCTGTAAATTTATTTTCGCATACTTGTACCAATTGCGTGAGCAAACAAAAGTGTACGGAACGTCAAGTGTCCGTCGCAATAACACCCAAACATTAAGATCCTAGGGCAATTATTGATATTGTGCTTGCCTTTTTGCTCTCCAGTGCAAGTTAGTTCAGTATGTATTTCTTCAGATGCGGTTGGTCCATAAAACCGGGGGCTTGATCAACTCACCTCGCGCATCGACCCAACACTATCTTGATATCATGTGTTCGGTGTCTTGGATATTGCGTTATATGCATCAGTTCTGAATTATGTCTTTGGTCAAAGGTTGGGTTGCCCGGCTCCTGTGCTTCCCCTTTTACATTCCGCATGTTCGGCTAAAAGGGGAAAGGGAGCACCGTTGCGATTGTACTTCTAGTTCGTCTGGTTAAGTACCTCAATGGAGAAAGCCAAAAGCCGACTAGCATAATAAGCGTGAATTGATCTGCGATCCAATGACAAGTGTTAAACTAAGAATCGTTGGAGGTTCACCGTGTTAAAACTGAGGGTTTGGAGTAACACAAGCCATGTGATACGGGTTTCCACGTTGTTAAACCACCGAACATCACAAAGTACAGGGGGACTAGTGCTCACTCCCCGCATTTAAGCTCCTATGGTTAAGTGAAAGCAATAAAGCTGCATAGTCTGATTGCCTCGTTTTCTTCCGAACTACCGCCTCCGGGTACCAACACGTTGGCTAAGGGTAATAGTGCGGATATCGAAAACACCCCTTTTAGTATCTATAGGGGGGGTCAAAGCCGACGACTGGTAACTTTCCGAATTTAAACAACCACACATGAGTCAAAATTAACAAAAGCACAGCATGTCATATACCATGCAAATTCACAAACATTAAGATACAATAGAAGTTTTAGCCATCAAATGGAAGATAGTATTTTTACTCAAAGAACTACATCCTTCGGGCATAAAGCTTCTATTGCCCGAGCACCCTCCATAACGGCGGGGAAATACTGCTCAGGGCGCCTATGTCCCTTCCCAGGCGGCGGAGGATCGATGGCCATTTCAGTAGGCTTCAGCTTCGGCCAATGCACCATTGTCTTCGCGAACACCATCCGGGCTCCCTCGGTGCACGCAGAGCGGATCAGGGCATCAACCCGGGGAGTAGCAGCAACCAACCTCTGCACCAAGCCGAAGTAGCTACCCGGCAGCACCTCTGTAGGCCATAGTCGGATACAGAGATCCTTCATGGCTGGTTCGGCTATGTGGTGCAACTCCATCAGCTGTTTTAGCTGATCGGAGACAAGGAATGGTTGCTCACGGGCCTGAAAGTGCTCCCAGAACAACCGTTGATCAGCACCCCCTTCTTGGGAGGCATAATGCTGCGCCGCATCCGCCACACTCTTGGGTAGGTCCACAAACGCACCTGGAGAACGCCACACTCGAGTGAGCAACAAAAACCTTTTTCCACCAACGGGGCATTGCAGTAAGTATCGCTTACCACTCGCAATCTACTTTATTTGGTGAAGTTCCTTTTCATGGCGTTGCACCTCCATGCGTTCCTCCTAGAGGGTTGCAAAGTTCAAGGGCAGCTCGGTAGCTTGCTCCTTGTTCTTCTGCTCAAGGACCTCGCACTTAGAGATGGCGTCCTTGAGCTCTTGTTGCACTTCCGCAACCCTGGCCTCATGCTTGTTACTTTCAGATTTTGCTGATAACATGTCAGTAGCCGCTTGTTCGACAGCCACCTTATGTTCAGCGGTCTCCTGCCTTGCCTTCAATAGCTCGGTCTTCAAATTCTCAATCTCCACGGCCACGGCTGCATTGGGCATTAACATATTCATTAGGATACAACCATAAAAATTCCTCCCTTATATGAGGAAAATAACAACATCAGTCGAGTTCGGACTTACCTTGTGTGTCGTCAAACTGCCTGTTAAGGCGGACAAACTCGTCTTCGAAGCTTTTCAGCTTCCGATTCATCTCTGCCAACTCCACGGCACTAGGGGCTGCGGTCAGCGGCATCGCCTGTGTAGACCATTTACACATGTCAGACTCCCAAGTTATTGGATTTTAAAATCCTCAGTCCGGATGTTTTTCACATTCCAATAGAATCTTGGGGGATGCGGATAAATTCAATCCAAAAACAAATTTTATTTCGTATTCTTATTACATTCGACCCCCGCATGAGTTCTACCGAACTCACCCAAGGCTCGGGGGCTACTAAGGCCCCCTTTGTTTGGGCTACAGATTCTGAGAATCACCATGGTTGTGGATTCCTGAAAATCAGTTGTGGGTGTGGATTCCTGAGAATCAGAAGCTGGTTGTTTGTTTACCTTGTTGCTGAAAAGCTGTAGGAACTGTAGGGGTTGTGCAATGTCCATTATGTCCATGTGAACGACCACACCACGCGCAGCCGCTTGACATGGAGGCTATGAACTCTGAAGAACTCTGAACTTTCATGCCATTCAGCTAGTTATTGTCATGAACCATCCAGCCAGATTATCATGATGCATATGTCTAGTGGGATGTCGATCTACGTGGGTCTGAACCAACTGTAAACCAGCATCAACTCTCCCCAACAAGTAGCTAGAAACATTGACCAAAATCTAGTTTAATCCATGTTGTGGTGTCTCCCTCCACAACTGAATCTTGCAGGTGCTAATCTAACCTGGTCCTGAAGGAACCACACTTTGGTGTCCCCATGATTAATGGCTCTAAGCATGTGCCAAAACTGTCAGGGGAGCGGCTAGAGGTGTCGTTCTGTAGGGAGAGGCACGCGCGAATCCTCCGGGAGAGGGAGAGGTACTCCCAGGCATCGCTGCCGCTGTTCTTCGCCTGCTCCTCCAGCCGCAGGAGGGGCGCCTCCTCCGCTGCCGCCGTCGCCGTCGCGGCCGCCATGGGGGAGGAAGACAAGACGAGGGGGTGTGGGCGTCGGTTGACTCGGCTGGCGGGTTGGAGACTGGACACTGGATCGCGGTGGCAGTTTTGTTGTAATTCTAATAGGAAATAAGGGCAAGGGCTCGAAACGAATCGTTTTCTTTTGTGGGAGGTTGCAGAATCCACAAAATCACCAAAATCACTGATGCGGGATTCCCTTGCCTGGTAGTTCATTTTTCAGAATCAGATTCCATGAAGCTAGATAGAAATCACTGTCTTTGTTTGAGATTCTGATTTTAGAAGCCCTAGAATCTGAATCCAGTAGCTGTAGCCCAAACAAAGGCCACCTAAGTATGGCAATTGCATATAAAGCTAAACATACTTTAAAATTAGTGTCATACTATGTAAATTACCTTGAAGCCTGCTAGCAGGCTGCCGAAGGCTTCCTTCAATCCGCTTTCAACGGATTGAATACCTTGCAGTGCCACGCCCAGAAGGGTGCGGTGTTCTTCGGCGATGGAGGAGTCATTTAGACCCTCCTCCATCAGGGTCGTCCACCCGGACTGAGTCCGCCCTCTTCTAGGCTGCTTCGGGCGCGGCATTGAGGTTTCTCCTACTGGAGAAACCTAGGCAGATGACTCTGGAACCTTTGATGGCTCTGGAGCTACTTTTGGGAAAGCTCGGGTTGACCGAGCTCTCCCTCCTTGGGTGACAGAAGGGATTCGCCCTCCTGTTCTTCGGTGGCCGACATATTAACCCCGGCCACAGTGTTGTCACCCCTCACCTCCTCGGTGGCTGGGGGAGGGAGTTATGGGATGCAGTCCCACTTTCCGCCAATGTGGTGGGCGGAGATTCTCCCTCCGAATTCTGATCGGTAGGGAGCTTGAGCATCAGACTACAATGAAAAAAAGCTCATATACGGTATGTTATAAAACCCTTAGAGGGGATAAAAATGCCGAATTAGGTGAATTCGTACCTTTGCGCCTGGGGCTTGACCCTGAGGGTCCTTCGAGGGACAACCTCGAAATTTTTGGACTCCTCGTCAGAGTCCGGAACATCATCGAACAAGGCCACCTTGGGCCTGCATGGTCTTTTAGGGGAGGGAGCCGGGTCACCCTCGGAGTCTTCGGATACCGCCCTCTTCTTAGGGGGGGGGGGGAAGAGTCGCTCTCCTCCCCATCCTGCCCCATCTCTCCTTCAAGAGTTGAGGGAGCGTGCGTCTCCTCGGATGTTGTGTCCGGGGGGCTTTTATTGGAGACCCCCGCAGGCCTCCTTCTTCTCTTCTTTCTTCTCCTCCCTCCTCTTCGGGGCCGCATATGGCTTTTCGACCAGTACGGCCGTAAGCAGGGGCGTCCGGGGATCCTCGGGAAGTGGAGCCGGGCAGTTGATCATCTAGGATTTCGCTAGCCAGATCAGTCAAGGCAAGGAGAAGAGGGGATTAGAGCCTTTGAAAGGGGAAAAATCCGAACACAAGCAGAAAGAATGTTACCGGTTCAGGAGGGCTCGAGGCTTCCATGCCAAGGTCCTCCTCTCCTGCTGGCCAACTCTTTCGCGACTTGAATAGCTCCTTCCACAGCTTCTTGTGGGAGGTGTGGAAGAACTCCCGCACAGTGACAGAGTCATCCGTACTGTATTCCCACATGGGGGCGGCCCGGTGTTGACAGGGGAGAATGTGGCGTCGGAGCATGACTTGAACTACGTTCGGTAGTTCGATATTCTTCTTCTTCACCAGCGTGGTGATGCACCTTTGCAAGGTCTTCACCTCCGTCGCACTCCCCCAATCAAGTCCCTTCTTCATCCATGATACTAGTCTGGTGGGAGGTCCAGATCTGAATCTAGGAGGTTCCCCCCATCCCTCTTCGCGTGGTTCGGTGATGTAGAACCACTCCCATTGCCAGACCTTGACGCTGTCTATAAAAGAACCGTCCGGCCATTGAACCAAGGGGAGTTTGCTAATCATCACTCCCCCACAGTCGGCCTGCTCGCCACTTACAACCTTCGGCTTAATGTTGAAAACCTTCAACCATAGGCCGAAGTGGGGCTGGACCCGAAGAAAGGCCTCACAGAAAGTGATGAAAGAGGAGATATGCATGAAAGAATTCGGGGGGAGATCATGAAAATCTAGCCCGTAATAGAACGTGAGACCCCTCACAAAGGGGTGGAGGGGAAAGTCTAGGCCTCGAAGAAAGTGAGGAATGAAAACTACCCTCTCGCCTTCTCTAGGCATGGGTATGACCTGGTTCCACTCCGGGGCTCGATGGACGATGTTCGCCGACAAGTAGCCGGAGAGCTTCAGCTCTGTAATATCCTTCTTGGTGACCTGGGAGACCTCCCACTTGCCCTTGAAGCCCGCTCCGGCCATGTTCGAGTTGGGGAAAGGTTCGGGAGATTTCAAAGGAATGGGGCCTGGAAGCACTAAGCTCAGGAAGAAGATGGCAATGGGGGATCTAGAAGAGCGTACTAAGGGTCTTGGCAGACGTTTCCTTTTATGGGCCGTTGAAATACCAAGAGTCCCCAAGATGAGCCGCGCGCCTCGCCACTTCCCGATACACCGTGCAATTATGCACTCATGTGATGACCCAAATCATAAACCATATCCCTGGAATGGTGGGGCACGATCTCCATATTAATGAGACGTGTCTATTAAAAACAAAAACGGCCTCGAACCGCGATTTGAGATTTTTAGGACTGGTTAACAGTAACGTTCGAGCTGTGACCTTTCGGTAGAAACTTGTCAGTGAAAAACACTATTCTGGCTTGAACGGTTGGCCTTCGAGGCTAAGTCATATCCTTGAAAATCAGGAAGTATTTGGTGGCCAAACTATCATCGGTAAAATTCGAATTCAAGGGGGAACTCGCCCCGCAAGCCGAAGACTTTGGACAGACAAATGATAAGATGACGTTGTAGAGTTGGAGGCTAGTTCGGGGGCTACTAAGGGAGTCCGGGATTAAGGGGTCCTCTGGCTGCCAGCCTGTCTCTGCGGGCCGGACAATGGGCCGCCCTGTGATCATCAATGAAGGTCTGGACACCATCACCAAGACGGAATCTCTCAGGTCGTGACGTGTACTCCGAGTACAAGACGATGGGATCGGCATATTCCTTTCCTGATGTAACCGACATTGTATAACCCTAGATACCCCTGGTGACTATATAAACCAGAGGGTTTTAGTCCGTAGGAGAGGTTAATCTCATTTTTACTCTTAGGGTTTAGACCACATCATACGATCTCGAGGTAGATCAACTCTGTACTTGATACTCAATACTCAATACAATCAAAGTAGGACGTAGGGTTTTACCTCTGTTAAGAGGGCCCGAACCTGGGTAAACATCGTCTCCCTAATCCCCTGTAACCCATCAATCCAAGGTCCACAGTTCGGGACCCCCTACCCGAGATCTGCCGGTTTTGACACCGGCAGGCGCCGATTGGTGCAGCTCGTCTGCGGGGACCGACCCACGTGGACCCAGTCGCGTGGCAGATGCGGGGTGGGGCGAGCCGCCCGTGGGATTTGGCTGACGAGACGGGGATCTGGGGAAGGATCTTGTCGGCCCTGCAGTGGTCAGGCACCCCGACCCCAAGGAGGATTGCACCGGATCGGGCGTGACCACGGGAGGATGCAACGGTGCAGTATTGGATGCACAATTTTCACCAGTTCCTGCATTGTTTGTGTCCGATTTTTTTTTCTGCGGTCACAAGCTCAGGTAAATAGCCAGGAGAGTTAGTCATAGTTGAATCAGTACAACCATCATTGCCCACATAATCAAGACCGGATACGTGTGAGGGAAGGAGAAGAATCTCTTGTCGAAGAAGAGCTCCGGCATTAGGATGTAGATTGGCAAAGGGAAACTGAGTTTCATCAAAAACAACATCACGAGAAATATACACTCGACCAGTGGAAACATCTAGACACTTAACACCCTTGTGTTGAGCGCTATAGCCAAGGAAGACACATTGTTTGGAACAAAACATGAGTTTGCGAGTATTGTAAGGACGAATATTTGGCCAACATGCACAACCAAAAATGCGAAGAGTAGCATAATCAGGTGTGACATGAAGAAGCCGTTTAGTTGGAGTTTCATGAGCAATAGTGCGACTAGGCCACATGTTAATGAGATGAACATCAGTAAGAAATGCTTCGTCCCAAAATTTTAAAGGCATGGAAGCCGCAGCTAAGAGATCTAGGCCTACTTCAACAATGTGTCTATGTTTTCGTTCGGCAGATCCGTTTTGTTGATGAGCATGGGGGCAAGACACATGATGAGAAATACATATCTTTTGAAAAAAAGAATTCAGCTTCTCATATTCCCCACCCCAATCAGATTGCATGGAAAGAATCTTGCTATCAAATTGACATTCAACAAGAGCTTGAAGGTTTTGAAAGACTTGAAACACATCTGAATGTTTCTTGAGAAGATAGATCCAAGTGTATTTACTATAATCATCAACAAAACTCACATAATAAGAGTGTCTACCAACAGAGGTGGGTGCAGGACCCCATACATCAGAAAAAATGAGTTGTAACGGCTTGGTAGATATACTAGTGGAAACAGGACAAGGCAATTGATGACTTTTTGCTCTTTGACATGAATCACAAATAGTTTCAGAGTTTCTCTCACTAACAATGGGGAGTTTATTTCTACTAAGAATTTGATGAACTGTAGCAAACGAAGGATTTCCTAAACGACTATGCCACCTTTCAGCCGAAAGCATGATGGCACCATAGACTCGTTTATTAAACTTGCAGTACCGAGGAAGCAACACATATAGCCCTTGTACACAGACACCCCTATGGAGAATTTTCTTCGTGGCCTGGTCCTTGATCAAAAAGAAATATGGATGAAATTCGAGAAATACATTATTATCAAGAGCAATGCGATGAACTGAAAGAAGAGTTTTGGAAGCTTCGAGAACATGCAAGATTTATTTTAAGACAAGATCTTTATGTGGGGTTTTGATGATTGAGTGACCAACACGATTAATCTCCATACCTGCACCATTGGCTGCTGTGTAGATCTGATCATGGCCACGATATTTATCATGCATGGTCAGCTTCTCCAACTCTCCGGTGATATGGTTTGTCGCACCCGTGTCCATGTACCAGTTGGTGTCAACACCATATGACCCATCTGCTGCAGCTGCAACTTTCTTTTTCTGGGAATTGTCATCAGCATAACGCCAATCACAATCCTTAGCAATATGATTTGTTTTCTTACATATTTGACACTTTCCTTCGTAGCCGTCATAGCCTTGAAAGCTGCGGCCTCTGTTGTTGTAGGGAGGACGCTGGTTGTTGTTGCCGCCGGAGTTGTTGGGGTGATAGCCGCTGCCACCACCCTGATAACCGCCACCCTGATAGCCACCGGAGTTGTTGGGGTGATTTCCACCACCGCTGTTCTGGTAGCCGGCGCAGTTATTGTGGTAGCCGCCGCCACCACTGCCTCCTTGGTAGCCGCCGCCACCACCAGATTGGCCGCCGCCGCTGTTACTTCCACCATGGGAGCCGCCGCCTCCGTTTTTCTGATTGCGATAACCCCCTCTGCCGCCCTGTCGACCGCGGGAGGCGGCATTTGCTGAGGACTTGAAGCCGCCGTTGCTGTTGCAGTGGTAAAGCTCGACCCGCTGATCGAAGTTGGCGATGAGGGAGAAGAGATGGTCGACCATGATGGGCGCCGTGCGAACATCCAGCGCGAAGATGAGTGGCTGATACTCCATATCAAGTCCGGCTACGATGAAGGAGATGAGCTTCGGCTCCTCGAGCGGTTTGCCCGCCGTTGCAAGCTCGTCGGAGAGGGACCTCATGTAGCCAAAGTAGGTTGATGCAGATTGTGTGCCCTTCTAGGCGTTGGTGAGGGCGGCATGCAGGTTGTTGACTCGGGAAAGTGAGACAACAGCGAACATGTTGGACAACGCGGTCCAGATCGCATGCGATGTTTCCAGCTACGCCACCTGAACAAGGACCTCCTTGGATAGGTTCCGAAGGAGGTAGGCGACAATTTGCTAATCCTGGATCAGCCATGGGGCATAGGCAGGGTTCGGTGCCGACTGATCCTTGCCCTCTTTATCCTTTGTGACGATGATCTTGGGAGGCTCCTCGATGGTTTTGCCGATGTAGCCGTACAAGCCAGCGCCCATTATTTGGGATCGGGCTTGAGCTCGCCAGAGGACATAATTCGTCCTGGTGAGGGGCTCAGAGATGTTGTAGTTGAGGCCGGTGGAGGGAATAGCAACGGAGGAAGACATGGTTATGGTGGAGGTGATCGATGGAGGTTGATGGCGATGATCTGTCAAGGTGGATGAGCTAGATGTGATGGGAAGGGCCTGCTCTGTATACCATGTAAAGATTGTATGAAGCGTCTCAACACCCTGGACAGGGAGCCCGCACGATATATTGAGCGAGGGAGAGAGTCACTCGATAGGTTACAACGTATTCGGTTAGGAGAGATAACCGAGAGGAGGAGGAGATAGATTACAGAGAGGTTTAGATAGAGATAGTTACAACTTAAACAAGAGAATCAATTCTATCCCTAACTAGGTAGAAGTGGCGCTCAAGGCAAAGCTAGCCGGCCCACAAGATGACATGTTTAACAATGCCGATAAGCAAAAGAAAATTAGCAATGAGAGGGAGTGAAGTTGTGCAATTTCGCAATCCATGACCCTCCTTATAACCTCTAAGCCAAAGAGGTCAAGAGGCCACACAAGGAGGCAAAAGAGATCAAAACTGAGTTAGGGAGGCAGACCCATCGACCTCCTTCCACCTTCACACTGCATGCCTGCATCCCCCTATTCCTGACTATCGTATGTTTGAGGGTTCACCTTTCTCTGCCCCGTTGCTCAGAAGGTATGGTATTTTATGAAAAATTGAAATCATTTTATTTTGGGCAAATAGGCAAGGGCTATTAATATGTGTTCTGTTTTTGAACTGGGCTAACCCCCTTTCCATTCAAACGAACGGAAATACAACAGTTCCAAAGACTTACATGGGACGGGAAAGACGGGATAGCTAGTTCAAAGCACTTCTAGGAAACCCACTGCATTCGCTGGATATCAAAACGAACACTATGGGGCAAAAACCTAGACAACATCACATCATACTAGACGTATTACAAGCCCGGATAATAGTGACAAAAGCAACAAGTACTCATATGAGCAAAAGCCACAGCTAGCAAAATGAAATAGACTAGATAAAGCTGCAGACGGCGAGCACCAAAAGGGACCCCCCCCCCAAGTAGAAAGCAGAACACCTCTCATTCTCCTTCAATCGGCCTTCTCGACGCATCACAAATCCACATCAGTTTCACCATATTAGAACAGATCATCTCGGCTACGGTCTGTAGTGTCTTCGCATCGCCCTCCTGCTGAAGTCCTGCCTAATATAACATAAAAGAACAAGAAAAAATATACAATCTCAAAAGGGGTCTTGATCAACTTGTTCTTGAAGGTTGCTCGATTTTGAGCAAGCCAATTGGTCCAGGTAACTGCAGCAAGACCAACAGTATATAACTTCCCCCACCAGGAAGAAAAGTATAACACCAAGAAAAATATTGCCATCGATTGTTTTAGGACATAGATCCATTCCCAGCACTACACCACTGGATCTCCAAACTACCCGAGCATTAGGGCATATAAATAAAAGGTGATGGGAAGTTTCTATCTCTCTACAGAAGGAGCAACATGGGTTACGTGGCTATTGCCTATGTTTCATGACTTGCCTAGTGAGCACAACTATTTGGAACATTTGCCATAGAAAGATTTGAATCTTAAGCGGTAGCTTAGCCTCCCAAATTCATTTGCAATTGCAACAACTGAGGGGGTTTTCTAACCACTTGTACATGGACTTAGTCAAGTATTTGGCAGTTTTATTCAAACCCCAATACACAGTGTCTCTCTCAGGAGTAAGCTGGAGACTATCCACCCCGCAAAAAAAAGTTGGAGACTAGCCATGCATCTACACATCTCCTGCCATTGGCCCGCAAGCACTGGATTAAGTCTCCTTTGAAAGAAAGAAGCATGATCGACAACACCAAACTTGTCAACGGTGCAGTCTTGTTTAGTGCAAATATCAAAGAGTTATGGGAATTGCTCATTAAATGGGCCCAACCCATTAATGGAGTCTTTCCACAATCTAGCTAAATCACCAGGCTCAACCTTGATCTTCCTACCAATGATATATAGGTCTTTTACTTTCAAGAGAGTTTTCCAGCAGGGGAAATCAAAAGGCTTAGGTTGCACAGTGGCTACAATTTTGTTAGCTAGGTATCTAGCTGCAATGTCTTCTCAAAACCCACTCTGGGTACCTAGCTTCACAATTAAAAGTTCAACATAGTTTTAAACAATCTCATCATCGCCCCCAACAGTCAGGATTTCAACTTTTTGGAAATTGACTTTGAGGCCACACACATTTTTTTTTCTTTCGAAATGGCAGTTATCCTGCATTCATTAAGAAGAAAAGAGTTGCTTGGTTAATTAGGGAAAACCGAGCGAAAACCTGAGGCCACACACATTTCAAACATGTATAACAACATCTTTAGCTTAACAACTTTGTTAAGATCATGATCAAGACAAATGATGGCGCTGTCTGCGTATTGCAAGAGCCACACCCTTAGAAATCAAATCAGGAGCCATCCCCACTAATTAGACATTTTCTTGAGCATTTTTAATCATTTTAGTTAAACATTTAGCCGCAAGATTAAAAAGGGGGTCCCCTTGGCACATCCCTTTACCACTTTGAGCTTGATACTAACCGTACCTTTATAAAGATATTGTTTGATCCAGTTTCACCTAGTGCTATTAAACCCTCTTAAGTTTATGCACTCCAACAAGAATTCCAGTTGACTTGGCTGGTCACAGTGGGAAGTAACCGGAATCATGCAAGCCTTCATTTATTAGATGTTAACTCATTTGTCTTAGGGCATGCTATGTTAAGATAACATATTATGTTACCACAAATATATATCTCATCATTAACTACTTGTCACATATATGTTATGTCACCGAATTTGCTTACCTGACATGCATGTTACTAGCTAAGTTACTTTCGTTATGGCCAGCCTTAGTTTCATCAATGATTGAGTAGCATGCAGATCGGTTCATTGCTTTAGGTTTCAGCTATCTGACGACAATCACACAGTCTCAAGAATATACCTGCCCATATGTCGGGCCGGGCCGAAAAAAAACCGTTGCTGAAAACGCAGGCCCGGCCCGACCTTCGGGCCTAATAAATCGGGCCCAAGCCCGAAAAAGCCCGACACGGCCCGACCTGACTACGGCTAAAAATTAGTTTTGGTCAAGCCCGAGCCCGGCCCGACCGTCGGACTCGATTTCCAGGCCCGAGCCCGACCCGATGGGACGATAAGGCCCGGCCTGGCCCGGCCCAGGATTTTCGGGCCGGGCCGTCCGGGCCGGGCTTCCTATGGCCAGGTATACTCAAGAATGATTGGACCTCTGTGAAATTTCCACAACATCTGCACAGCAATCAGAGCAGCCAGGCTCTCAGCCTCTTCAACAGAACTAGAACTACACACTCATATGATGGCTCAGAGAAAAGAAAACTCTGCCCTTGTAGTCCTGAGCGACAACGCCACCCCAACTCTGTCCAGAATCAGGTGAGAAGGTAGCATCTGTATTTAATTTCACAGTGCCTGCACTGTGAAAATGGATACATTTGACCCTTATTCAAAACTTCAGCACAAAATGGATGAAATCTGATATTTTTTCACAATTTGACCCTTTTGCGCGACGCCCTAGGCTGGGACGACGTCGTGCTATCTAGCATGGCGCCCTAGTCCTAGATAACCAATAACCTTTTTTGACCGAAAAACTTGGCATAGCTAGAGCAGAGGCAATGTTAATAAACAAGCTTGTTAGGCCAAGACGGTTAGAAGTTTAGAACAAAGCTATCATTAGCGAAAATAAATTAGTCGTCTAGCATTCGTTCTAGGAATAATTTGGTTCAATCCACTAAGTAATTCTTTCTAGGAATAATTTGGTTCAACCCACTAAGTAATTCTGATATTCGGTGGCAGCCATTAACTCTTGACGTATTCGGTGTGTGCCACTATCAAATGCGAAGCAACTAGCTACAGACCCCTACGTGCCGTCTCCGTTAGTTATCATGTCAAATACGGCAAAAGGGAGACACGTTTGAGTTTAGCTTCCGCTGTGATATCATATAATTTGCACTCAATAAACATGGGTACTCTCAGCATAATAGCATATCCATGATTTTCGCCCACCCCGCGTGGCATATCATATATCAAAGAGAAGCTTTGCAGCGCCACATACAATGTTACATGTGAATCCACCGTGCACCTGAGCAGGATGTATAATACCACTTGCTTGTTCATACAAACACAGGAAAGTTATATATATATACCAGTAAAACTGAGACTGCAACCATTCCTAGGGCATATTCACTTGGATTTGTTTCGAAATCGTTGGCCCTTCTTGCCCCCTGAGTTATTACTTCCACCCCAAGCACTGCCCCAGAAAAACAGTGACATCCAGAACAGAACTGCAAAGAATATCCGTAATGTATCCTGTAATCTTGACAACCTCTCTTGCCAATCTGCCCAAAAGAAAAAATAACATCAATTACATGCAGCCATGTCACAAGCATGCAACCATTATGTAGGACCTACAATTTTGAGGGGGAAACCCCCATACACAAGAAAACCATGTGCTAATTTGTAGAGAACTGATGGATCCTCACTTCATAAGAACATATGTACAGAAGCCATTCCATTGCTCTGCTGGCTGAAGCTCAAACAATATTAACTCTTAACGTTGACCTTGACAATCTAGATTGACTATTCCAGTTCAGAGCCCCAGATGCAAGAAGTATTGATGAACATCAGTAGCCAACTAAGGTAATTTAATTTCTGATTGGATGTATCTGTTTCTCAAAATAGCCTATTGCTGACATGCTTCGAAGAAAACCTGTGGATCTTGTTAATGAAAGACTTTTTGGGTGTTCTCAAAACACCACGGAATCCAGCACAAAGACTAAGGAAGAGATACACTATGTGAATATGCAGTGGGCATTGTTCTTCTATGTGTATGGTATACCATTGAATGTTGCAAGCTCTAGGCAATTAGAGACTGCAACTGAAGCCTCTTGTCAATGAGATTCAGGGTACAAGCCCTAGGCTAATGAGCTACAGATGTTTGCAAAGTACATTGTTAGACTTTGTTCTTCATGATCCGGTTGTGAGATTAGACCATGTTTGAGTTTGTGTGTCACCTAGTAAAGTATTTATTCAATAGTAATTGCAGCAAGCTATTTAGATCCACACAAAGGAAAGGAACCAGTTAGAACACCAAACATTGAATGATTTGGTGTGAGTAGGTTTCAAAAGAGGTGAGAGAAGGTGGGCGGCAAAAGCTATGACCCTTTGGTCATTGAGGATTTTGATTGGGGCTATAGTACATGGGTTGACCTAGGAATTCCACCACATCGAGGTGCTTCAGGGTGACCTGAGGACATTACGGCTACGTTTGGCTTTAGCCCAAGTTTGCCCTACCAGCCAAATATTTGGCCAAGCTTTTGCTTTGCCATGAGTTGGCCAACATTGGCAACAAAAAATGAACTAGAGTTGGCTAAGAGACATTAGCTTGACAAAAAATTAGCAACCATAAAAATTAGCCACCAGCTTGTGCGTTCCACCATTGCCAACATCATATGGAGCTCTCTTTTTCAATGGGCCAATATTCAGGCTGTCATACCCACCATGGATCAGGAGCGCATTCCATGGTGGATTGCTGTGAGGGACATCTACCACGGTATAGACAGGAAGAGACTGGACTGCTTGTGTGTCTTGGTGGTTTGGGCTATCTGGCGTGAAAGGAGTGTTCACGTCTTCGCCAATTCTGCAGGCGTTCATCAGCTTAAGGCTGATGCTGGTGTTCAGGAAGCTTTAGGTCCCCTAAGAATATCATTTTACCCTTCAAAGCAGGGCACTCAGTTTTTTTAAGGTAGTAATGGAAGAGTTTGTTGGAGTATGGATGAAGCTTATCCATTGGATTCACATAGGTAGGCACTCCATAATCATTGAGGGAACCATAGAAGAACTCCTAGGTTACAAGTCATCTTATCTTAACTAAACAAACTACTCCTTCCGTTTCTAAATATAAGCATTTTTAGAGATTCCAATACAGACCACATACGGAACAAAATGAGTGAACCTACACTCCAAAATACGTATATATACATCCGTATGTGGTCCCTATTGAAATCTCTAAAAAGTCATATTTAGAAACGGAGGGGGTAGTATATTTTTCGTCTGAGCCAAGATGAATCCCATAGAGCAGGAATTCACACCCACAGAAAAATAACGCCTCAAATGTGGAAACATTTATGCAACAAACTATTTTTTGGTAAGATACGGTCAGGCTCCGCCCTTTATTCGGCCACGGGTATTATCTTGGCGGAAATTTGTAAGGTGCTTTTCCAATCCCCCGAAATGCCAATTTTAAGTTTGTGAGAGACGGATATCAAGAGCTCCCGAAATGACCAGCAACAATAAACTGAAAATCAATCCTCTAGAGACTGTAATTCCTAACTACAACTGATTGGAGAGTAAGCAAACGGAGAGGGGCGAGGCAGTGACGCTACCTTGAGGAGATGGAGGCGGTGGCTCGGAGGAGGGCGGCAAGGGTCCGGCAGCACTTCGGCAGCGGAGGCTGAGCCAAGAACGGCAGACACGGCCCAAGGCGAAAGTAGAAACCGCGCCTGCTGGTGCTGCAGGTGGTGGCTTGAAGCGGAGGCGGGAAGGACAGACTGGTGGGAGGGCGTAGGTGGTGCAAGAGGAGGTGGAGGAGGGGAGTGGTAGGTGACGAGGGGAGCTCGTCGTCGCCATCGGTGAGAGGTGGTAGGTTGCTAGGTTGGGGTGGGAGGCAGGGAAAGGAGGGGCAGCACGGCTGAACGTACCTTGTGTGGTGCGCCGGCTGTTTCCCCTTCCGGCTGTATACATAGTACTCGTAGAAAATTCCTAAAAATGTTATCCAAAATAATTAAGAACTTTGTTTTAAGTCAAAACCTTTTTAAGTTTAACTATTTTTTTAGATCTGATATTTACCACATCAAATAAATGTTGAGGAAATCGTTAGCTGGTAGCTGGTAGCGGCTTGGGAGTAGCGATTAATCGCTGAATCGGTCTATTAACTGGATTAATCGGTCGACCATTAATCAGTGTAATTTCAAACTCAATAAAAGAAAATTTTGTATGAAGAAAAATATTACATTGCAAATATGAAGAAAATGACACCATTTTCTTTTCTCAATAGGTGACAAACATGTATACAATAACAATCATCCATGTGGGCGTAAAACTCATCAATAAACATGTATACGACAACACTTTTTTGCCGATTTCTGCTTGGGACGCGACTCCGAGAGATGGCGGCCACGAGACGACGACAAACAGAGGAAAGGTGACGGCGGCCACGGGGGGCGCCTGAATGGGTCGGTTGTCGGAGATGGCAGGTCGCGAAGGAGGAGGGAAAGTAGCGAGGGAGAAGCGAAATCAGCAACACACATGGGAGGAGGGGAAGCGGCGACGCACCGACGACAATGCATCAAATACATATACTAAGATAATATATTTCATGATGAATGTAATGATACTATGGAGTATGTTTTGTGCCTTTTCGCCAAAAAATAACTGCTATTATAAACGTTGATACATTTTTTCTACATACTTCGCCAAACTTTTAAAATCTTAACTTGGGACAAAACTAGAATTCTATTAATTTCAAACGAATGGTACAAATATAATTCCACAAAAACACGAATACAAGCATGTTGGCCCGTGAACTTGGGCAAAAATAACAGTTAAGGACTTTAATTGAATGTAAATGCACAACCAAGTCCATATGGGCTGCTCTATAAAATAAAAATAATATTTTTTGTCAATGGACCCACATGTTAGCAACTCATCTTTCACCTCCCCTCCTCTTCTTCTTCCTCTTGTTTTCTCTCTTTTTCTTGCGTCATTGAGCACCACGGCCGACCCAGGAGGATGAAGGGCAATCTACTCTTGGGGAAGGAAGCAACATGGCATGGGGAAGAAGAAAATGAGCATTGGGAGCGAGAATGAGCATGCCACAACAAATGACATCGAACATGACCCTAATAACCCACAAGTGTAGGGAATTACAATATTTTTCTAGGGAAGTATCATAACTCAAATATATTGATTTGACACGACGGGAGCCAAAGAATACTTATAAGTTCTAGCAATTGAGTTGTCAATTCAACCACATATGAAACAAATATTTGCTCGCGGGAATTTATGAATAGCAAATGGGATGAATTGATTGCAGTGAGATTGCAGAATAGTAGTTAAAGTGACAATACTCATCAATTGCCAAGTACACAGGGGAATTAAAGAGAGCAACATTGATCAAAGGTGTACGCATGAGGATGGAGAATGGGGCGTTGCATAAATAGAATCAATTATGTAATAGCGGTAACATAGGTGACAATAAACTAGTTTCAATTCATCAATCATATGTAATCATGTATTCTTCATATAGTTGTATGTGCTTTTTCAATAAGAACTTGCACAACAACATTTGTCCTACGCTTCCGTGTCTATGTGATTCGAATACAAACTAAGAGTAACTAAGGCACTCATTTTCCAAAGTACCGAATCAAAGCATTAACACTTAATGAATACATGTAGTCCTCAAATTACAGTTACCTCCTTTGGTATCTCGACTATTGTCACTTTGGTCCCTCCAATTCAGAATAATAACAATTACATACAACTTACATGTATGATCAAAATATATAAATATTTATGGAAACACGTATGGTTGAGATATGAAATCATGGCACTCGGGCCCTACTAGCCATAGCAATAACAATCTCAAAACATACATGATACTAGGCATCAAACCTTAACAAATCTGACAACTGTTACATAAAGGATCTCATTGAATTCCCGTCCACCCCATATGCCTACAGAGAAATTACTCACATGTTAATGGGGAGATCATTACGTGATGATGGAGAAGTTAACGACGGTGAAAACGAAAAATAATACCCCTCTCCGGATGCTAGATGAGCCTCCACATAGCCCTCTGGAAGAATATCATATAAGGCGGCAGCTCCGCCTTGAGAAAAAATCTAGCAAAAATCTTGTAGGTGTGTTTTTAGGCCAGGGAGGTACTTATGGGCGAAAGAGGCACGGGAGGCGCCGCCTGTGGGGCCCATGCACCCTTGGAGTGGCCAGGCCTAGTGTCGTGCCAACATGCCGCGTAGGTGAGCCCACGACATGCCCTTCTTGCTTCATGGCTTGTTTTCTCCAAAAACTTTGCGCATATTTTTATTTTATTTTTGCAAAGACTTTTCCAGGAAAGAAAGCAATATTATTGCAAAACTTGTTGAAAACAATGTTAGTCCTCTTAGATTTTATTCAAATTGTGCAAATCATAGGACAAGTGCATAACAAAAGTGTCCAGACAAGTAAAGCATAACATAAGTGTGCAAAAAAGTAGATAAGTTTGAGATGTATCAGGCCCCTCCACCGCAACAAACTACTGTACACTAGCTCCAAGAACCATAGCCCCCCTCGCCTTCACCATTACCATTGTTATGTTTCCATTGTTGGGTAACGTTGCATGGGAAACAAAATTTTTCCTACGCACACGCAAGATCTATCCATGGTGATGCATCTACGAGAGGGAGAGTGGATCTACATACCCTTGTAGATCGCTAAGCGGGAAGCGTTAAGAAACGCGGTTGATGTAGTCGAATGTCTTCGCGATCCAAATCGCAAGCCGTCCCGCGATCCAATCATGACCCGTCCCGATCTAGCGCCGAACGGACGGCACCTCCGCGTTCAGCACACGTACAGCTCGATGACGATCTCCGCCTTCTTGATCCAGCAAGAGGGGGCGGAGAGGTGGATGAGATCTCCAGCGGCACGATGGCGTGGTGGTGGTGATGGTGGAGTTATCCCGGCAGGGCTTCGCCTAATCACTACTGGAATCTATTTGGTGGACGAACTAGAGAATAGAGAACTAGCACGTGGCCGTGTGTCTTTGGGGGCTCTATTCCTCTAGTATATATAGGAGGGAGGGGGGAGGAGGCAGCCTCCCTAGGGTTTCCCCTAGGGGTCGGCCGAACCAGGGCAAGGAGGAGTCCAATCCACTTCCTACTAGGAAGTGGATTCATATTAGGAAGGAGTCATATTCCTTCCTATCTCCACCTTTTTTCCTCTTGGGCATATGGGCCCTTATGGGGTCGGTTCCCCAGCCCATTAGGGGCTGGTGCACCACCTCTTGGGCCCATGTGCCCGCCCGGGGTGGGTGGGCCCCACCCGGTGGACCCCCGGAACTCATTCGTCACTCCCGGTACACTATCGGAAATACGCGAAACTTTTCCGGAACCCAAATACCACTTTCCTATATATAAATCTTTACCTCCGGATCATTCCGGAGCTCCTCGTGACGTCCGGGATCTCATCCGGGACTCCGAACAACCTTCGGTCACCAACACATATATCTCAGTACTACCGAAACGTCACCGAACGTTAAGTGTGCAGACCATGCGGGTTAAAGAACTATGTAGACATGACCGAGACACCTCTACGGTCAATAACCAATAGCGGGACATGGATGCCCATATTGGTTCCTACATATTCTACGAAGATCTTTATCGGTTGAACCTCTATGTCAAGGATTCAGTTAATCCCGTATGCTATTCCCTTTGTTCTTCGGTATGTTACTTGCCCGAGATTCGATCGTCGGTATCTCTATACCTAGTTCAATCTCGTTACCGGCAAGTCTCTTTACTCGTTCCGTAATACAAGATCCCGTGGCTAACACTTTAGTCACTTTGCTTGCAAGGCTTATTGTGTTGTATTTCGAGTGGGCCCTGAGATACCTCTCCGTCACACAGAGTAACAAATCCCAGTCTTGATCCATGCCCACTCAACAGACACCCTCGGAGATACCTGTAGAGCATCTTTATAGTCACCCAGTTACGTTGCGACGTTTGATACACACAAGGTATTCCTCCGGTGTCAGTGAGTTACATGATCTCATGGTTATAGGAACAGATACTTGACATGCAGAAAACTATAGCAATAAACTGACACGATCATATGCTATGTTCATAGTTTGGGTCTTGTCCATCACATCATTCTCCTAATGATGCGATCCCGTTATCAAATGACATCTCATGTCTATGGCTAGGAAACCTTGACCATCTTTGATCAACGAGCTAGTCTATTAGAGGCATACTAGGGACACAGTGTTGTCTATGTACCCACACATGTATTTGCGTTTCCAATCAATACAATTATAGCATGGATAATAAACGATTATCATGAACAAGGAAATATGATAATAACTAAATTATTATTGCCTCTAGGGCATATTTCCAACAGTCTCCCACTTGCACTAGAGTCAATAATCTAGCTCACATCACCATGTGATTAACATTGTAATGAATCTAACACCCAATGAGTTCTGGGGTTCGATCATGTTTTGCATGTGAGAGAGGTTCTAGTTAACGGTCTGCAACATTCAGATCCGTGTGTTCTTTGCAAATCTATATGTCATACTGCAGATGCTACCACGCTCCACTTGGAGCTATTCCAAATGACTGCTCCACTATACGTATCCGGACTGCTAGTCAGAGTCGTCCGGATAGGTGTCAAAGCTTGCATCGACGTAATCCTTTACGACGAACTCTTTATCACCTCCATAATCGAGAAACATTTCCTTAGTCCTCTAGTTACTAAGGATAATCTTGACCGCTGTCCAGTGATCCACTCTTGGACCACTCTTGTACCCCTTGACAGACTCATGGCAAGGCACACACCAGGTGCGGTACACAGCATGTCATACTATATAGAGCCTATGGACAAGTCATAGGGGACGACCTTCGTCCTCTCTCTTTCTTCTGTCGTGGTCGAGCTTTGAGTCTCACTCAACTCCACACCTTACAAATCAGGCAAGAACTCCTTCTTTGACCGATCCATTTTGAACTCTTTCAAAATCTTGTCAAGGTATGTACTCATTGAAAGTCTCATCAGACGTCTTGATCTACCTCTATAGATCCTTATGCCCAATATTTAAGTAGCTCCATTCCAGGTCTTCCTTTGAAAAACTCCTTTCAAACGACCCTTTATGCTTTCCAGAAATTCTACATCATTTCCGATCAACAATATGTCATCCACATATACTCATCAGAAATTCTATAGTGCTCCCGCTCACTTTCTTGTAAATACAAGTTTCTCATAAACTTTGTATGAACCCAAAAACTTTGATAACCTCATCAAAACGTATATTCCAACTCCGAGATGCTTGATCCAGTCCATAGAAGGATTGCTGGAGCTTGCATACATTTTAGCATCCTTAGGACTGACAAAACCTTTTGGTTGTATCACATACAACCTTTCCTCAAGAAAACCGTTAAGGAAATGATGTTTTGACATCCATCTGCCAGATTTCATAATCGAAAAATGCAACAACTGCTAACATAATTCCAACAGACTTTAGGATCGCTACGGGTGATAAAGTCTCATCGTAGTCAACTCCTTGAACTTTGTCGGAAACTTCTTTGCGACAAGTCGAGCTTTATAAATGGTGACATTTACCATCAGCGTCTGTCTTCTTCTTAAAGGTCCATTTGTACTCAACGGCCTGCCGTTCAACGGACAAATCTACCAAAGTCCATACTTGGTTTTCATACATGGATCCTTTCTTGGATTTCATGGCTCCTAGCCATTTGTTGGAATCCGGGTCCACCATCGCTTCTTCATAGCTGGTAGGTTCACTGTTGTCTAACAACATGACCTCCAAGACAGGATTGACGTACTACTCAGAGGCGGTACGAGTTCTTGTCGGCCTATGAGGTTCGGTAGTAACTTGATCCGAAGTGTCATGATCATCATCATTAACTTCCTCTTCATTCGGTGTAGGCGCCACAGAAACATCTTTCTGCGTCGTGCTACCATCCAACTGAAGTGACAGTTCAATAACCTCATCAAGTTCTACCTTCCTCCCACTCAATTCTTTCGAGAGTAACTCTTTCTCGAGAAAGGACCCGTTTTTAGCAACAAACACTTTGCCCTTGGATCTGAGATAGAAGGTATACCCAAGTGTTTCCTTAGGGTATCCTATGAAGATGCACTATTCCGCTTTGGATTCGAGCTTATCAGACATAAGCGTCGCATTCCCAAACTCTGAGAAATGACAGCTTAGGTTTCTGCCAAACCAAAATTCATACGGTGTCATCTCAACGGACTTAGATGGTGCCCTATTTAAAGTGAATGTAGTTGTCTCTAATGCATAACCCCAAAACGATAGTGGCAAATCGATAAGAGACATCATAGTACGTACCATATCCAATAGAGCATGACTACGACGTTCGGACACACCATCACACTATGGTGTTCCAGGTGGCGTGAGTTGTGAAACAATTTCCACATTGTCTTAAGTTGCATACCAAACTCGTAACTCAGATATTCACCTCCACGATCATATCGTACACATTTTATCTTCTTGTCATGATGATCTTCAACTTCACTCTGACATTGCTTGAACTTTTCAAACGTTTCAGACTTGTGTTTCATTAAGTAAATATACCTATATCTACTCAAATCATCAGTGAAGGTAAGAAAATAACGATATCCACCACACGCTTCAACACTCATTGGACCGCATACATCAACATGTATCATTTCCAATAAGTCACTTGCCCGCTCCATCATACCGGAAAACGGGGTCTTAGTCATCTTGCCCATGAGGCATTGTCCGCATGTCTCAACCGATTCAAAATCGAGTGAGTCAAAAGATCCATCAGCATGGAGTTTCTTCATGCGTTTTACACCAATATGACCTTGGCGGCAGTGCCACAAGTATGTGGTACTATCATTATTAACTTTGCATCTTTTGGCATCAATGAACATGTGTATTACTACGATGGAGATTCAATAAACCATTCACATTGGGTGCATCACCATTGAAGGTATTATTCATGTAAATAGAATAACCATTATTCTCTAACTTAAATGAATGACCGTATTGCAATAAACACGATCTAATCACGTTTATGCTCAACGCAAACACTAAATAACATTTATTTAGGTTCATCACTAATCCCGAAGGTAGAGAGAGCGTGCAATGGTGATCACATCAACCTTGGAAACACTTCCAACACACATCGTCACCTCGCCCTTAGCTAGTCTCCGTTTATTCCGTAACTTTTATTTCGAGTTACCAACATTTAGCAACTGAACCGGTATCTAATACCCAGGTGCTACTAGGAGTACTAGCAAGGTACACATGAATAATACGTATATCAAATATACTTCCGTTGACGTTGCCAGCCTTCTTATCTACAAAGTATCTAGGGTTGTTCCGCTTCAGCGACCGCTCTCCTCATAATATAAGCACTTAGTCTCGGGTTTGGGTTCAACCTTGGGTTTCTTCACTGGAGCAGCAACTGGCTTGCCATCCATGAAGTTTCCCTCCTTGCCCTTGCCCTTCTCGAAACTAGTGGTTTTACTAACCATCAACACTTGATGCTCCTTCTTGATTTCTACCTTCGCGGTGTCAAACATCGCGAATAGCTCAGGGATCATCTCCATCCCTAGCATTTTATAGTTCATCACGAAGCTCTAGTAGCTTAATGGCAGTGACTTGGAGAACTATATCAATCACTATCTTATCTAGAAGATCAACTCCCACTCAATTCAAGCGATTGTAGCACCCAGACAATCTGAGCACATGCTCACCGATTGAGCTATTCTCCTTCATCTTGCAGGCAAAGAATCTTGTTGGAGGTCTCATACCTCTCAACACGGGCACGAGCCTGAGATCCCGATTTCAGCTCTTAGAACATCTCATATGTTCCGTGACGTTCAAAACGTTTTGGAGCCTCAATTCTAAGCCGTAATGCATGACGCACTGAACTATCAAGTAGTCATCAGAACGTGTCTGTCAGATGTTCACAACATCTACAGACGACACTTGAGGGGGTGGCGCACCGAGCGGTGCATTAAGGACATAAGCCTTCTGTGCAGCAATGAGGACAATCCTCAGATCACGGACACAGTCCTCATTATTGTTACCATCATCTTTCAATTCTATTTTCTCTAGGAACGTATAAAAACAGGGGAGCTACAACGCGAGCTATTGATCTACAACATAATTTGCAAAGTCACTTTGACTATGTTCATGATAATGAGTTCAATTAATCATATTACTTAAGAACTCCCACTCAAATCAACATCCCTCAGGTTGTCTAAGTGTGACATGATCCAAATCCACCAACCCAAGTCCGATCATCACGTGAGATGAGGTGGTTTCAATGGTGAACATCTCCATGTTGATCATATCTACTATATGACTCATGTTCGACCTTTCGGTCTCTTGTGTTCCGAGGCCAGGTCTGTACATGCTAGGCTCGTCAAGTTTAACCCGAGTGTTCCGCATGTGCAACACTGGCTTGCACCCGTTGTATGCGAACGTAGAGTCTATCACACCCGATCATCACGTGGTGTCTCGAAACGACAAACTTTCGCAACGGTGCACACTCGGGGAGAACACAACTTTATCTTGAAATTTTAGTGAGGGATCACCTTATAATGCTACCGTCGTCCTAAGCAAAATAAGATGCATAAAAGGATTAACATCACATGCAAATCATAAGTGACATGATATGGCCATGATCTTGTGCTTTTGATCTCCATTTCCAAAGCACCGACATGATCTCCATCGTCACCGGCATGACACCATGATCTCCATCATCTTGATCTCCATCAACGTGTCACCATGAGGTTATCGCGCCAACTATTGCTTCTACAACTATTGCTAACTCATAGCGATAAAGTAAAGCAAAAACGGCAAAAATAATTAAAGACAACCCTATGGCTCCTGCCGGTTGCCGTACTCATCGACATGCAAGTCGTGATTATCTATACATAACATGATCATCTCATACATCACATATATCTCATCATGTCATTGGCCATATCATATCACAACATACCCTGCAAAAACAAGTTAGACGTCCTCTAATTGGTGTTGCATGTTTTACGTGGCTACTATGGGTATCTAGCAAGAACGATTCTTACCTACGCAAAACCACAACGGTGATACAAAAATTGCTAGTCAACCTTCTCAAGGACTGCCTTTGTCGAATCCGATCCAACTAAAGTGGGAGAGACAGACACCCGCCAGCCATCTTTATGCAACAAAGTCACATGTCAGTTGATGAAACCGGTCTCTCGTAAGCGTACGAGTAAGGTTGGTCCGGGCCGCTTCATCCCACAATACTGCTGAATCAAGAAAAGACCAAGGGGGGAAGCAATCTGAGCATCAACGCCCACAAACTCCTTTGTGTTCTACTCGTGATCTCATCTACGCATAGACCTAGCTCATGATGCCAGTGTTGGGTAACGTTGCATGGGAAACAAAAATTTTCCTACGCACACGCAAGATCTATCCATGGTGATGAGCAGCTACGAGAGGGATAGTGGATCTACATACCCTTGTAGATCGCTAAGCGGGAAGCGTTAAGAAACGCGGTTGATGTAGTCGAACGTCTTCGCGATCCAAATCGCAAGCCATCCCGCGATCCAATCACGATCCGTCCCGATCTAGCGCCGAACGGACGGCACCTCCGCGTTCAGCACACGTACAGCTCGATGACGATCTCTGCCTTCTTGATCCAGCAAGAGGGGGCGGAGAGGTGGATGAGATCTCCAGAAGCACGACGACGTGTTGGTGGTGATGGTGGAGTTATCCCGGCAGGGCTTTTCCTAAGCACTACCGGAATCTATTTGGTGCAGGAACTAGAGAATAGAGAACTAGCACGTGGCCGTTAGTCTTTGGGGGCTCTATTCCTCTAGTATATATAGGAGGGAGGGGGGAGCAGGCAGCCTCCCTAGGGTTTCCCCTAGGGGTCGGCTGAACCAGGGCAAGGAGGAGTCCAATCCACTTCCTACTAGGAAGTGGATTCATATTAGGAAGGAGTCCTATTCCTTCCAATCTCCACCTTTTTTCCGCTTGGGCATATGGGCCCTTATGGGGTCGGTTCCCCAGCCCATTAGGGGCTGGTGCGCCACCTCTTGGGCCCATGTGGCCCCCGGGGTGGGTGGGCCCCACCCGGTGGACCCCCGGAACCCATTCGTCACTCCCGGTACACTACCGGAAATATCCGAAACTTTTCCGGAACCCAAATACCACTTTCCTATATATAAATCTTTACCTCCGGACCATTCCGGAGCTCCTCATGACATCCGAGATCTCATCCGGGACTCCGAACAACCTTCGGTCACCAACACATATATCTCAATACTACCGAAACGTCACCGAACGGTAAGTGTGAAGACCCTGCGGGTTCGAGAACTATGTAGACATGACCGAGACACCTCTACGGTCAATAACCAATAGCGGGACCTGGATGCCCATATTGGTTCCTACATATTCTATGAAGATCTTTATCGGTAGAACCTCTATGTCAAGGATTCAGTTAATCCTGTATGCTATTCCCTTTGTTATTCGGTATGTTACTTGCCCGAGATTCGATCGTCGGTATCTCTATACCTAGTTCAATCTCGTTACCGGCAAGTCTCTTTACTCGTTCCGTAATACAAGATCCCATGGCTAACACTTTAGTCACTTTGCTTGCAAGGCGTATTGTGATGTTGTATTACCGAGTGGGCCCTGAGATACCTCTCCGTCACACGGAGTAACAAATCCCAGTCTTGATCCATGCCCACTCAACAGACACCCTCGGAGATACCTGTAGAGCGTCTTTATGGTCACCCAGTTACGTTGCGACGTTTGATACACACAAGGTATTCCTCCGGTGTCAGTGAGTTATATGATCTCATGGTTATAGGAACAGATACTTGACATGCAGAAAACTATAGCAATAAACTGACATGATCATATGCTATGTTCATAGTTTGGGTCTTGTCCGTCACATCATTCTCCTAATGATGCGATCCCGTTATCGAATGACATCTCATGTCTATGGCTAGGAAACCTTGACCATCTTTGATCAACGAGCTAGTCTATTAGAGGCATACTAGGGACACAGTGTTGTCTATGTACCCACACATGTATTTGCGTTTCCGATCAATACAATTATAGCATGGATAATAAACGATTATCATGAACAAGGAAATATGATAATAACTAAATTATTATTGCCTCTAGGGCATATTTCCAACATCCGGGACCATGGTCGAAGTCTTGCCATGCATCGTCAGTCAAGCTGATGCTATTGTATGACACATCGACGCAGCTCCCACCGACATTGTAGTGCACAACCATCTAATATTATCACATATCTTCGGCACCATCCAGGATAAACATGTTGAAAGAGATAACGGTATACCCCCGATGTTTGGGCTTGAATACACCTACACTAGTGGTGAGGAGGACAAAATTGTAAGGACAAAGACGAAGAGGTGGAGACGGGTGCAGAGGCAAGAGAGGTCGTTGCAACACTTCGCATGGTGAGTGTGGAGCTAGAATAGGCACAAAATGTTATATAGTGTATAGCGGAAGATTCATTGGGCATCTAACCAATCGAGGTGTCTGGCTACCACAAGAGTGTTTTGTGCTCCTTTTCTTGATGATGCTACCATACAGAGATAGTGGGATGGGCTTCTTGAAGGGCTTTCGACTCTCGTGTTGGACATGTCTATAACAACATGTTAAGCAGGGGCAGGAGTGCTTTTTAATCTTATATCGTCCAAGGGAGATAAAACTGTGGCATGATATCCAAGTACACTTCATGGCCAATAACAACATGCACTACAGGAATCAGCTTCTTTGCAGTCTGCCATGGTGGATGACAAAGGACAATACCACTGAAGGCAAATGTCTTTGCCGTCAGCTGGCTGACGGCCCCACTGTCGGCGCTGAAAGTAATGGTAATGAGGTTCTTTGCCGTCTGCAAACCTGCAGCGGACGGCAAAGAAGTTTGCCGTCCGCTTTGTTAGGCAGGCGGGCGAGAAAGCTCCTGGACGGCAACGTACAGCTGTTAGCCCCGGTAGGTGGCTAACGGCCGACTTTGCCGTCCGCTGGCTGACAGCAAACCACTAGGTGCCTTTGCCGTCTGCTCGTTGACGTCAGCAGTCTTACGACTGCACGTCGCTCCCTTCTTCTTTGCCGTCTGCCCCCTTTTCTGCTTTGCCGTCTGCTAGGTCTTTCTTTGTCATCTGCCCATCACGGCAACAGATGGCAAAGTGACCAAATGGGCAGACCTGGTGCTCCCAGGTTGCATAGGTTGCTGCCACGTGGCAAAGGTCTTTGCCGTCCGCCTACCGATGGGGCAAAGTGCCTGTATTGCCTCTTTTTTGTCTGTTTTCTGTTATTTCCCTGCAGTTTCATAGCACATATATGATATATATAGTTTCAGAAAGAAGCATAGGCCATGTATCCAACATCATCGTGAAATATTTAACAAGAGAACACATAGGCTAGCAAAATACATAGTTTCACATTGTTCATCCATATATACATACATAGTTCCACATTGTTCATCAACACAAATCAAAACAAAAACTAAACACTAGCAGTCCATCAATGCCAGCTTCCATGAAGTGAATCAAATCTGCAAAATGGGAATAAGAAAGTTAGTAGAAGAAGAAGAAGAAGAAGAAGAAGAAGAAGAAGAAGAAGAAGAAAAAGAAGAAGACTGGAAGAAGAAGAAGACTAGAAGAAGAAGAAGAAGAAGAAGAAGACTAGAAGAAGAAGAAGAAGAAGAAGAAGAAGAAGAAAGAGAAGGAAAATAATAAGAAGAAAGAAAGAAGAAGAAGAAAGAAGAAGCTCATCTTTCTTATTCTCTTCTATCTTTTTATCCTTTTCCTTCTCATTCTTCTTCTTTTATCCTTTCTTTTTCTTCTCTTTCTTCTTCTTCTATTCTTTGTTTTTCTCCTCTTCCTTGTTTTTCTTCTTCTTATTCCTTATTTGTGTCTTAGAGCTAACTTAGGTAATTATGCCATTTTAGAGCTAACTAAGCTTATTATGTCATTTTGGAGGAAAATAGGGTAAGTATAGGTCATTATTGAGCTAACTTAGGTAATTATGCCATTTTAGAGGTAACTAAGCTTATTACGTCATTTTGGAGGAAAATAGGGTAACTATAGGTCATTATTGAGCTAACTTAGGTAAGTATAGGTCATTATTGAGCTAACTTAGCCTATTATGTCATTTTGGAGGAAAATAAGCTAAGTATATGCCATTTATGAGCTAACCATGGTTATTATGCCATTTTTGACCTAACTAAGCTAATTATGTCATAAATGAACTAAATAAGCTAATTATGTCATTTTGGAGGATAATTAGCTAAGTATGTCTTTTTTGGGGAAAATAAGCTAAGTCTATGGCATATTATAGCTAATTAGCATGTACGAAGCTAAGTATGCATTTCTTAAGAAAAACACTAGAGAGAACTTACCGTCGTCGTCATCACGGAGGTGAAGCACCGGGGTTGCTCGGGCTGGTTTCACCTGGAGAAGGATGCCCTGGAGAAGGGTTGTGCGATGAGGCTCGGGAGTTATGCTGCACCAAAGATCATTTGCAATGTCTCGTTACCATGATGACACTCAAATGTTAAGACTAGTAACTAATGACCATTCAAATGAAACTCACCGTTCCCGCCGCAGTAATGACTGGCATCGGCAGAGGGGTCTGACCGGTCTTCTTGCACACAGACTGCACATTTGGTTTTGACGAGTCAGTCATATTAGTTAGTAATGAAACGAACATTTATGTGCATGATTTGGCTAATATGCAGAAGAAACTTACCATGAGGAGCTCATAGATGGCCCAATGAGCCACCTCATTCCGTGCCCTCTCCTCCTCCAACAACCTAGCTGTCTTCTCCTCCGCGGCCAGTTCCTTCTCCACCGCCACCCGGTCCCTCTCCTCCAGAAGCGCCTGGGTTGTCGCTCTCTCTTTCTGAAGAGCAGCCTGCAACACCACTACTCGTTAGCATTGTAATCATCGATGGCCGCACACACAATGTAATGGAGGAAAGATATCTGAGTCCTTATAACTAACCTCGATGGCGAGATCGATTGGCCGTGGACTAGTCCTTATCTCAGGACAGGAGCTCGTTTGGCGCGCCTTGATCTTCGGGAGGGTTCGAGGAAAACGTATCAGTCCATCTCCAATGGCTATCGATCCATGGGGCCTCCCGCCACCAGATATCATCACCAGCTCTGGATTGAAAGGATGCTGGCTCGGGTTAAAGTCCTCCCCTTTCCTCGCATTCCCCTCCTCGTTGTACCTCATGAGCTTGTGGTGGGAGGAGATGTTGGTGAACATTTCTGGATGGTCCAGGTCAGACTCAAAGAATGCCTTGGCCTTCTTGTACAAGGCAGTATGGACCATGGCATAGAGGTCGTACACCTCTGGCACCTCCGTCTTATTGTGTCACGCCTAAAAGAGAGGAACAAAGTATTAGTAAAGGGCTCAAGCTAGCATGAAGAATGAATTGCATGAATCATGAAGCAAACCACATGCCCAGTTCCGCCCGAACTGAAATAAGTTGGCGCTGCCTTGATGGTGTGGCACACCAACCATTTTGGCACGCCGGTCCTTCGCATTGTCGTGGATGGCTCGCCAGTGGTCTGTGCACCACTCATCCACCAACGCCTCCCAACAATCCATCTTATCCGCACACCATCTCGGGGGGCACCTAAGTTAGTAAAGAGAAATTTGAGCACCACGCCTACGAATCAAATCAAGGAAACTAAGTAAAAGGCCTTAAGAATAGGTAATTACCTTCATATACTGATGCTTCTTCAGAAACTTTTCGCAGCACGGCGACTTGTCCTTCTTAACACCACACGTGGCGTAGTAGTCTCGAACAGCCTGCGGCCGAGCCTCGTGCCGTAAGTTCTGTAATAGGCACTTGCACTCGGTTTCGATAACCTTTGCCGCGGCCTCCTCATATCCCTCCTGACACCTATAGAAGGTTTGCAATCAAACGAGACAACACTGATTGGTACAATAACTAGCTATTGTTAATTTTGGATTGTGTAAAGGAGAAATTACCCAAAAGATGTTGATCACCATCTCGGCCCTCGTGTGGCACAAGACACCTTCGATCATCTCCTCCGGCGGGGCCTGGGCAGCCTTGTAGTGATCCCATCTCAATCCTAGCCGTGGAAGCTGACCCTCACCGGGCAACGTGACAAACCCTGGAAAATTTTGCCGGCAAAGCACACCAAGGACGGTGTTGGGCCTGCGGACTCCATCGGCGTGATGCTAACCCCTGCAGTATGACAATGCCAATGCATTAGATATTTGAAGAAACGTGAAGGCGAAAGGTACAAAAAGAGTAAATGCACTTACTTCTCCCCATCAGGCCTAATCACCGGCCTCTGCTCGCGGGTCGCCGGCAGGGGCGGGAGCCATGTACTACCACGCTGGTACACGGTGACCCCCTCAACCACCTCGCCCTCATTACCAGTAAACTGATCCCCGCCACCATCAGCATGGCCACTCGCCCCCTAAGACAGATCCGGCCAGGTACCCCATCCGGAAGTCTCCTGCGACGTAGCCCCATCCAGACTCTCGTGGGCCGAATCATCTGGGACCAGAGTCTCGGGGGCCGAAGGCCCGTCGACCCGAGGCTCGTGGCCTGGAGTCCCCGTAGCCTCCACCTCAGACGGGTCCACCCTAGCAGTCCTGTGCTCGGGTGAATGAGCTGGGGGTGGTAGCGAGGAAGGCGTATTAGTCCGCCTACCTCTCCCGCGGCCACGTCCTGTACCTCCCTTCTTCCCTCCCCGACCTCCTCTCCCTATGGGCAACGCCGCCGACGAAGAAGTGCCCGCCGGTGTCCCCATACTGTCTATCAACGCTCTCCGGAGAGATTGGGGTGGAATGGAAGTACCCCTCCCGCGGGCCGCCGCTCGCTTTGGACCTGCGCCCACCATGTTTCAACACCTGCCATGACAAAGAGTAAACGAAATTAGTACAACATAAAAAAATGAATACCTGGCATGAATAATAATATGTACATAATTAAAGTTGGGATGCATACAAACTAATAATAGTCTGGATCGTCGTCATCAATAAATGCATCATCATCATCACTATCACGCGTGTCGTCATGAATGACGTGCTCATTGGGTTCAGCAGCATCAACATGTGGAAGGCCTTTCTGCAATCGGTTAAGCATTGACAGGTCATCCGCAGCAGTAACCTCTTCTTCTTCCGGCTCTTCTTGTTTCGGCTCAGGGGTGAAGTCGGATTCACTGTCGATGTCTACTTCCATGTTCTGGGGTAAAGTAGAGCGGTTCTTGAAACGTTTTTTTGTAAAGACGTGTTTCTTGGAAGAATTCTCCTTCATATGTGTCTGGTTTAATATGAGGTTCATAATCCTCTTCATTGGGGGGAGTTGGTCTAGCATGTGGCGGCACTTCATAAACGACATCCCAACCATTCAGATTTTTATCAGTTTGGCAGGCCCGCGATAGATAGAAAACTTGGGTAGCCTGTTGAGCCATAATATAAACATCGGCAACATCTAAATAGGTGCTTTGTTTGATTTCAACTAGCCCTATATGTTCATGAGTCCTTCTAGTCTCATTCGGCTGGAACCAATAACATTTGAAGACTACGACGTTCGGTGGGTTTTCACCATAGAATAGAAGTTCATAAATTGCTTCAACTCTTCCATAATACTCGGTACCTCCTTCGTCGATAGCAGAGACACCACAATTTGTAGTTTTTTCGGTTGGCCATAGATTGCTCTTTGCCAAAGGCACGAAAGCGATACCCGTTGATGGTGTATTTCTCAAATGAACGGACCTTATAGTTAAAACCATTAGCAGCTTGTCTCAATTCGGCGTCCATAGACTCAGAATTAGCCTACAAGTTTAATATGAAATGATAGTTGCATTAGCCGCAAATTAGACCAAGAAATGAAATGGTCTATTAATGGTACTTACCGTTTGTTTGAACCAAGAGATGAAACCGGGATAGCCGCCTCCATGCTTTGCCAGAAGCTCATACTCTTCGATGGAATCCTTTTGGATCACCGCTCCATCCGAGAATTTGGCGACGTATCGACGGTATCAAATATCCAGGAATAAGAGTAGTTCAAAGGAATTAGAAGTGTCGAAACAATGTACCGAGAACTTACTCGATATACAGCCACACTTCTGTTAGGTTGTTGAAGATATACAACGAAATGGTCCGCTATTCTTCGACATCCAACACTATTGGTTTCCAAGCATCGGCTGGTGCGAGATTCCCTTTGAATAGGCTGAGGTTGGATCCACCTTTTCTAGGGTCGTCAGCATTGTACCGAGGCTTCGGATTATGCAAATGATGATTTTTGGCTTCGTAGTGTGCTGTCACGAAGTTTTCCGCCTCCTCAGTAATGAATGCCTCGGCCATTGATGCTTCAATTCTACGTTTATTTTTACATTTTTCTCGAAGCATCTTCTGCATCCTCTCAGTTGCATAGCACCAATGATTTTGCACGCCCCCCCAATCTTGCCTCGGTCGAGAGATGTAAAATCAAATGTTGCATTGGATTAAAGAAGCCCGGTGGAAAGATCTTCTCTAACTTGCAGAGCAACTCCGGCGCCAACTTTTCCATGTCATTTAGCACGCCAGGCGATATTTCTTTCGCACAAACAAGACGGAAGAAATATCTCAGCTCTGCCAGTACTAGCCATTCAGCCTCAAGGATTAAGCCACACAACATCACCGGCATTACCCGGTCAAGCCATATGTGCCAATCATGACTCTTGAGACCAAATATTTTCAATTTTTCAAGACTCGCTCCCCTCTTTAGATTCGATGCATACCCATCGGGGAACATCAAGTGCATTTTCACCCACAAGATAATTTCCCTCATAGCTCCCCTTGCAAGATTGAATCAGGCCTTTGGCTTCGATCAGTTCTTCTTTCCTTTCAGTTGTCGCATGTTCTGTGACGGTCTATCACATAGAGTCTGCTGATCGACTCTAGCCTTAGGATTATCCTTTGACTTCCCATCTATGCCGAACAATGTACCAAAAAGTGCCTTCCGATATTCTTTTCAGTGTGCATCACGTCGATGTTGTGTGGAAGAAGGAGGTCTTTGAAGTAAGGCAGATCCCACAAGCATGTCTTGTGAGTCCAGGCGTGTTCCGAATTATACCCCTTGAAATACCCTGGACGCTCTGGATCAGGCTCGAGAGTGTTTAACTGATCCAGGATCTGTTGGCCTGTCAACGTAGGTCGTGCAGAGTTTTTGACAACTGCACCTTTGATGAAGTTCTTCTTGTCTTTTCTCAACTCATGGCGAGGATCCAAGAACTGTCTATGCAAATCGAAGCAAGAATACTTCCGACCCGCCTGCAGCCAATGAAACTGAAGAGCTGCCTTGCATGTGGGGCACGGGAACCTTCCATGCGTACCCTAGCTAGCGAATAGTGCATACGCCGGTGTCGGCGTCAAAACCGGCGGATCTCGGGTAGGGGGTCCCGAGCTGTGAGACTAGGATCGATGGTAACGAGAGACGAAGGGGACAAGGTTTTACCCAGGTTCGGGCCCTCCTATGGAGGTAATACCCTACGTCCTGCTTGATTATATTGATTGTATGGGGATTACAGAGTTGATCTACCACGAGATCGTATGACTAAAACCCTAGATGAGTTCTGTTGTTCTAGAACCTAAAACCCTCCGACTTATAAAGATGCCGGGGGTCCCTAGGGTTTACACATGGTCGGTTACACGTCGAAGGGATAAACATGCCTATTCACTACTCCAAACGTGGAGGACAAGCCACGATTCTCGAAGCTTCCTTCTTGGAGATGAGGTCTTCAATTCTTCCAGTATTCGGCAAGTGGCCCATACAGTCCGGCCGATAAGACATAGGCCGGCCTCCCGAGGACCCCTTAAACCAGGACTCCCTCAGTAGCCCCCGAACTAGCCTCCAACGCCAAGGGTCCAGCTGCTTCGAGTGATCAGAGTCTTCGGCTTGCGAGGCGAGTTCCTTTCTCCAAACAGTGATCGACCGGGATATAGTTCGGCCTCCGTCGACGTGTAATGGTTCCGATCATAGATCGTCCGTATACCATGAGTAGTTCGGCCTTGAAGGCCAGACGTCAGAGAACCAATAGTGTTTTCTGACAACTTTTCAGATGAAAGGCCACGGCCCACCACGACCTCTAAACCAGTCGTGAGGACTCGATTCGCGGTTCGAGGCCGTTTCCACCAGCACGATCCATTAATGCACAAATCGTGCCCCGTTTTACACGGGATATGTTTAATCATACGCATATAATGGCACGCACGCCTTGGGAAGCGGAGAGATTCACGGCTTCGTGAAGGGAGGCTAACCAGCAGCAAGCCTCAATAAAAGGGGAAGAAAACCCCAAGGTTTATCCGCACCCTCCCATTCGCATCCCAGCTTCCCCAATCTTCCGAGCTTACCGAGCCCAGATCTAGGTCTTCCATTCTTCCCCCTCCGAGCTTAGCCATGGCCAGCTCCGGCTCCAACGGCAAGTGGGAGGCGTCCACGGTCACAGACCAGGACATCCGGGATCTCAAGGACGCCGGCTACCTCCCCGGCAATGTCTTCCACCGCGCCGCAGAGGAGGGCCAGGTGATCCCCACCCCTAAACCAGGCGAGAGGGTGGTCTTTGTCCCTCACTTCATCCGGGGACTGAGCTTCCCGCTCCACCCCTTTGTGAGGGGCCTCATGTTCTTCTACGGCCTCGACTTCCACGACCTCCCACCGAACTCTTTCATGCATATATCGGCCTTCATCATAGTCTATGAAGCTTTCCTGCGAGTCGAGCCACACTTTGGACTGTGGCTCAAGATCTTCAACATCAAGCCGAAGTGTGTCGCCGGCGCACACGCGGATTGCGGCGGGGCAGTCATCGGCAAGCTTCCGCGTGCACTGTGGCCATCCGGCACCTTCATCGACACTATCAAGACTTGGCAAAAAGAGTGGTTTTACATCACCGAGCCAAAGGAGGAGGGCGGAACTGTTCCTGCCGAATTCAAATCTGCCCCCCCGACCAGATTGACCTCATGGGTCCGAAAGGGCCTCGACTGGGGGTTGGACACAGAGGTGGAGGACCTGCAGAGGGGCATTGCCTCCTTGATCAGGGAAGGAGTCGGCCTGACCAACGTGGTCCAGGTTATGCTTCGGCAGCGCATCCTCCCCTGCCAGGGCCGGAGCTCTCCTACGTGGAATTATCGGACCGACGACGATCCTACAGTTCGTCAACTCTTCCGTACCACGCGGGAGAAGCTATGGAAGGCGCTGTTCAAGGCGTAGGAGAACTGACCGGGCAAGAAGGAGGACCAGGGCTTGAGCGCCATCAAGCCCACACCCGAGGTATAGCATAGTTTCATTTCACCGGTTCTATCTTCCCAAAGATAGTCTAAGCACTTTCCGATCACCTTTCATAGGAATGGTTGAGCAAAGCCACGGGCATCAAGTGTCCGGCTCCACAGCCCGAAGACCCCAAGTCTCCGCTGCTGTTGGAGATGCTCGTCGTGGCGCCTTACAAGGCGCCAGAGAAGAAGGAGAAGAAGAAGCCAGGCCGAATAGGTTTGCGCAACAGGGACCAGCCAGGGGCTATGTCCGAAGAGACTCATGCTTCCTCGAATCAAGAGGAGGAGCACGAGGCTGAGGGGGGAGGCGATTCCCCCCTCACAGGAAAGAGGGCGGCGTCATCGGATGCCTCGGAGGAGATAGCTCCTCCCGCCCAGAAGAAACCGCGCTGGACACAGGTAGTCCTGTCCAACGATAGTTCGGACTCGAACACTGAGTCCGAGGACTTCGAGAGGGTTCCGCGGAGGAACCTCAGGGTCAAGCCCCTACCTCGAAGGTACAAATCCGAAGACCCTTCCGTGCTATTGATGCAAAGCTTCGAATGTTACTAACATGTGAGCGCTTACTGACTTGCAGCCCACCACAAGTCCTCCCCACCGATCAAGTTTCAGACGGGGAGGCCCCACCCGCCGAGCTAGCGGAGAGCGGGACCACGTCGCACCCCTCTCCTCCGGGCGCAGCGAAGGACACCGCGGAGGCGTCCTCCCAACGGGCTCCTTTGGAGCCGGACTCTGGAGGCAGGGGCGACGAAGTCATGGCCGAGGCAAACACCTCGGCCGCCGAAGACCCGGGGGAGAGGCCCCTCCCGGATACTGAGGAGACCGGACCAGAAGACGTCCAGTCACCTCCAAGGCGGTCTCCGGAGCGTACCATGCCTCCGGAGGTACCGATTCGATCTCCGGTTGGAGATCGGGTCAACCGATCCCCACCGGCGCCACCGACAAATGTGTGGAAGGCCATGGGGGAGGCTCTATCGAGCGCCTCCATCTCCAGGGAGCACCGCACCCTTATGGGTGCGGTACTACAGAGCATTCAGTCCGTGGATTCCGGACTGAAGGAGGCCTTCAACGGTCTCCTAACGGGCTTTCAGGTAAGCCAAGTAATGCTCTACTTTGTGAAATATTAATTTCTGTAAGTTATGATTATATGCATGGCAGCCCCCGAGCCCGAGGTGAGTTTGGAAAAACTTACCTGGGGGTAAAATCATAGATCCTTATCCGAACTATGCATAGGATAATATATGTTTGGATCGTTTTGTCAGCCCTTAAGAGGACCATTCACAGGATTATTTTAGTGACAGTTCGGAGGTTGTAAGCCCCTGTAACGTTATATGATGTTTGTTTGTTACAGGCTTCATCGACGGCAGCGGCCAATAACGTTGCTGAGCTAGAAGAGCTAAATCGGAAGCTCAAGAGGTCCGAAGACGAGCTTGACGCTCTAAACAAGAGATTCGATGAGGCGCAAGGTAAGTCGAATTAGAGTAAAAAACACTTTGTTATCATACTGTCGATGCAGTGTTGTTTGATATGCTTAATGCTTGTGCAGCCTCGGTGAAAGAGATTGAGAAGCTCAAGATCGAACTTGAGAAGGCCAAGCAGGAGGCTGCAGTGGAGAAGGCGGCTGCCAAAGAAGCAGCTACCGCGATATCCGCCCTAAGAGCCACCAGCGACAAGCACGAGGCTCGGGTGGAGGAAATCCAGCAGGAGCTCAAAGACGCTGGGCGGAAGTGCGAGGATCTGGAGCGGAAGGGCAAGGAGCAAGCCGCCGAACTATCCACCCTGAAAACCAATCTCCAAAAGGAGTGGGTGGATAGGCGGTCATTTGAAGAGGAGCTCCGCCAAGCCAAAGCTATCCTGGATGGTAAGCCGTATTCATTGCAGTGTATCTTCGGGGACAGCAAGTTTGAGTTGCTTACCCAAGTATGGCGTTCCTTAGGCACCTGCTCGGACCTCCAGAAGGACGTAGCAGACGCAAAGCAGTTCTATGCTTCGCGGGGAGAAGGAGATGAAGCTCGGCTATTCTGGGCGCAATTCGAAGCCCCCGAGCGTTCTCCTCTCCTTGTGGAGCGGCTGAAGCAGCTGATGGAGCTACACCGGATGGCGGAACCGGTCATGAAGGATTTCTGTATCCGGCTATGGCCCAATGAGCCACTGCCGGGCAGCTACTTCGGCCTGGTGCAGAAGCTGAGCGACGCCACTCCTCGGATCGACGCCTTGAGGCGGTCTTCCTGCATCGAGGGGGCTAGGATGACCTTCGCGAAGGCCAAGGTGCACTGGCCGGGGCTGGATCCGATGAAGGTAGCCACAGCTCCTCCGCCTCCTGGAAAGGGTAATAGGCGCCCCGAGCTGTACTTCTCCGGAGTTATGGAGGGTGCTCGGGCCATAGAATCACAATGTACGAGAGAGAATGAGTATGAATAGATTGCTGTATTATGTCCGAAGACTTGTCAGCGTGTATGTATTTTAAATGCATGGTTTTATCATGTCTTGTATGTTTTGCATCCTTTATAACTCCTTTGTGTCCGTTAACCCTGAAAGCTGTGAGTCGTCGGCTTCAGCCCCCATGTAGATACTACACAAGGTGTCTCTTCCAACCGCACTGTAACCCTTAGCCGAACTATCGGCACCCGAAGGCAGTAGTGTGGAGCGGACAAGGCAATCGGACCATAATGCTTTATTGCTTTCACTTAGCCATAGGGGCGCGAGAAAGGAGTGCGGGAGCTGATAACTAGCCCCCAGGTGTTTGTGATGTTCGGATGAACCGCGGCCAAAGCCTATATCACCTGGTTTGTGCTAACACCAAACCCATCGTATGACACGGAATAACCTCTGACGAGATTTAGTTAAGCACGGATTCGCAGACCGGTTCTCGCATTCCATGACAGTCAGTTTTTGGCTTTCTCCGCCGAGGCGCTTAACCAGACTAGCCGGAAGCACAATCGCAGCGGTGCTCCCTTTGCCCTTTTAGCCGAACGAGCGGAACATAAAGGGGCAAGCACAGGAGCCGGGCAACCCAACTATTGACCCAAGACACGGTTCGGAACCAATGCATATAAAGCGGAATTCCAAGACGCCGAACACTTAAAGAAATTGTGATTAGGGCGATTTTTAAGGTCGAGCCCCCGGTCTATTAGCCGGTTGCATCGTACAGTATACCAGACAGGTTCGCAAGAGGAGGGAGAAAACAAAAAGTGTTCCAAAAAGGGACATCAAAGAGAAAATGATATATCTGTATTTTACTCAACAACTCTTATTGTTCAATTTGCCGATGCAACTGTATACAGGTATTTGATAAATGACATATAAATCTTACAGGAGAATTTGTACCAAGGGCCTTCGATAGGTGACCTGACGTCCTTGATGTGCTCTGTCGCTTATCTGCTCCTGCAGCTCCTAAGGAGGTGTATGCCTTTATGGGCTTTGTTAGTTCGGCGAACGGACCTTGAAGAAAGGGTCTTGAGAAGTTGCCGAGGTATGGATGAGCTTGACGCCTTTAGCAGGCACTTTATGGTACCTGTAGTGTGTCCGAAGACGTGTTGATGGTAATAGTTCGGTCCAGCCGAACACCTACCCTCTAATAGTATGTCCCCACCGCTGCCCATGGAATTTTGAGCGCGAAGTTGTGCCTCCGTGGCACGTACCTTGCCGGTTCTAGGGCCGTGCGATGGGGGACGAGTCCCTATTTACGGGGAGTGGATGGTTCTGGTACCTCGGATTGAGACCGAGCTCTTTTCCCAGCCTTGGGTGCCTTGACGGCAGATGTCGGGGATTGCCAATCATCGGTGTAATGGAATTCGGCCGCCAGGGCCAACGCATGTTCCTCAGTTCAGAGGGAGCGCTCTGTATTGCCATTAACTATAATGACCCCCCTAGGGCCGGGCATCTTGAGCTTGAGGTATGCGTAGTGAGGGACGGTGTTAAAGCGAGCGAACGATGTACGGCCGAGCAGGGCGTGATAGCCGCTGCGGAAAGGTACGATGTCGAAGATCAAGTCTTCGCTTCGAAAGTTGTCGGGCGAGCCGAACACAACCTCCAGGCTTACGGAGCCTGTGCACCGGGCTTCAACGCCTGGGATCACTCCTTTGAAGGTAGTGTTGCTGGGCTTGATCCTTGACGGATCTATGCCCATCTTTTCCACCGTATCTGAGTAAATCAGATTGAGGCTACTTCCACCGTCCATTAGGATTTTAGTGAGGTGGTACCCATCTATTATCGGGTCTAGGACGAGTGCGGCCGAACCCCCGTGACGGATGCTGGTCGGGTGGTCGCGTCGATCGAAAGTGATCGGATATGCCGACCATGGGTTATACTTCGGGGCTACATGCTCTATGGCATAGACATCTCGAAGGGCGCGCTTCCTCTCCTTTTTGGGTATATGAGTGGCGTAGATCATGTTTACTGTCTTTACCTCTGGAGGGAATTTATTTTGACCCCCCCGATCGGACCACGGGGCTCATCCTCTTCCTCGCTGTGTGGGCTCTTGCCTTGGTCCTCGGATGCGAGCTTGCCGACCTGTTTGAAGACCCAACAGTTACGGTTGGTGTGATTGGCGGGCTTCTCTTGAGTGCCATGGATCTGGCAAGGCCTCTCTAGGATCTTGTCCAGCGGGGTGGGTCCGTCGTGTTTGCCTTTAGGAGGCTTCTTCCGCTGCCCAGGACGGGAATTGCGAAAGCCGGCATTGACAACCGTGTCATCGGCATCACTATTATTGTGCCGGCGCTTGTTCTTGTTGCGCTTTGGTTTCCCGTTTCCATCCCGAACTTCAGAGGTTCCAGGGTCTTCCGGGTTATGGCTACGTCTAGCTAGCCAATTATCCTCGCCCGCGCAAAAGCGGGTCATGAGTGATGTGAGGGCGGACATTGTCCTGGGTTTGTCCTGTTCGAGCTGTCGAGCCAGCCATTCATCCCGAATATTGTGCCTAAAGGATGCTATAGCTTCGGCGTCCGGGCAGTCTACGATCTGGTTCTTCTTGGTCAGGAAACGGTTCCAGAATAGCCGCGCGGACTCTCCGGGCTTCTGAACGACATTACTTAGATCGGAGGAGTCCGGCGGCCGAACATAAGTGCCCTGGAAGTTAGATCGGAATGCCTCTTCTAGGTCCTCCCAACACCCAATGGAGTTTTCGGGGAGGCTATTTAACCAGTGCCGAGCTGGCCCCTTGAGCTTCAGGGGTAGGTACTTGATGGCATGGAGGTCATCTCCTCGTGCCATGTGGATGTGGAGGAGAAAATCCTCGATCCATACGGTTGGGTCAGTTGTCCCATCGTATTGTTCTATGTTTACGGGTTTAAACCCTTCCGGGAACTGATGCCGCATTACCTCGTCTGTGAAGCATAGTGGGTGGGCGGCGCCTCTGACCCGAGCTATGACGCGCCGGTGATCGGTGTCTGTCCTAGCTCGGGCTCGTTCCCGATCTTCATTGCGGTCGAACCAAGGCCTGTACCCTTCCCGTCTATCGGGTGAGTATCCTCTGGATCCGTAGATGGATCGCGTACGGCCTGCTCTATAGTCCAGGTTGTGTCGCAGGTCGAACCTGTCATCGGGCTCTAGTGGCTCCTTTCCCCGTCTACGGGGTATCGTCGGCCTATAGCCGGTATCATCAGCCGTCCTGTCGCGTCCTCGAGGGGGGCAGTCTGGCCAGTCATATGGGGTATGCTTGGGAGACGGCGTATCAGTGAGCTCGTCGTCGAATTGTGGCAGCAGCCTTCTGCGTGGGTAGCTCTTAGGTTGGTCCGATAGACCAGTGTCGTATTCTTCCTCAGCGGAGAGGACTCTCGTCCATCGGTCGTTGAGGTCGTCTTGTTTGGCTTTGAGCTGCCATTCTTTTGCTTTCAGGCTGCGAGCCGTAGATAACAGTTGTTGCCTGAATAGTTCCTGATCTGCAGGATTATCGGGAATAGCGAAGTCATCGGCTTCCGCATTGTCCTCCTCCTCAATAGAGCGGAGGTAGTCGTCGTCATCAGGATCATCTGGATCATCGGGGTTGCGACGGTCTTCGGGCCTCTCCTGACCCTCTAACGGGTGTTCGGGGATTTCGGGGCCGCCGATGTCTTCCGGGGTATCTCCGTCCCCGGTGCCATCGGTAGACTTTCGCCCCTTTTTTCCTTTTGACCGTCTATGCGGCTTTTGGCGTCTTGACGGCGCTTCATCCGATTTATCATCGTTGTTTTTCGGAGTGTCCACCATGTAGACGTCATATGTAGAGGTGGCAGTCCACTACCCGGTCTTAGCGGGGGTGAGGGAGTGATCTTCCTCATCCATGTACTCTGCTTCCTCGGAACCATAGTCTAGCATGTCGGTTAAATCCTCGACGGTGGCTATCAAGTGGGTGGTGGGTGGGACGAAAAATCTGTCCTGACCCGTCTGAGGCCCGATCTGAGAATAGATCGGGGTTGGGTCATCGTTGATCTTCATCGACGAGATCCGATCTAGAGCCTCGTTGAGTATCGAGAGCTCGATCGGACCGGTCTGCCCAGAGCTTCCGGAGTGAGCCTCCGATGCGTCCGTGCAAGAAGAGTGTTCGGCGAGAACCGATGTCCGGACGTCGGGTACTATGACTTGATCTGGACTGAAGGTTGGGCCCTCGCCGGGGTAGATCCCATGGGCGGAGCCGAAAGATGGGTCTGGGGTTAAGGCCTCAGAGTCTTTGGGCATGGCAGTGAGACCGCGAGCCCGGTTAGTGATAGATCGCCTCGAGAGTCTACGGAGAACTCTAAGTTCCCGAATCTGACCTCTTGATCAGGGGCGAAACTTCCGATGCGGCCTAGATGGCCGGTCGGGTCGGCGTGCAGCACAATGCTGCCGAAAGCGAAGATCTGTCCGGGGACAAAATTTCCCGGATTGCGGACCTCTTCGTTGATAAGAAGGCGAGCCATCGATTCCTTCTGGCGATCACAGCGGAACTCTCAATGAAAGCACCAATGTCGGTGTCAAAACCGGCGGATCTCGGGTAGGGGGTCCCGAGCTGTGAGACTAGGATCGATGGTAACGAGAGACGAAGGGGACAAGGTTTTACCCAGGTTCGGGCCCTCCTATGGAGGTAATACCCTACGTCCTGCTTGATTATATTGATTGTATGAGGATTACAGAGTTGATCTACCACGAGATCGTATGACTAAAACCCTAGATGAGTTCTGTTGTTCTACAACCTAAAACCCTCCGGCTTATAAAGACGCCGGGGGTCCCTAGGGTTTACACATGGTCGGTTACACGTCGAAGGGATAAACATGCCTATTCACTACTCCAAACGTGGAGGACAAGCCACAATTCTCGAAGCTTCCTTCTTAGAGATTAGGTCTTCAATTCTTCCAGTATTCGGCAAGTGGCCCATACAGTCCGGCCCATAAGACATAGGTCGGCCTCCCGAGGACCCCTTAAACCAGGACTCCCTCAGCCGGCAAGTCATGCATCGAGTACATGTACCAGACATGCATTTTGAAGTTTTCTTTTCTAGCGGCGTCGTATGTCTTGAACCCATTATCCCAAGCTTCTTGCAATTCATCCTTAAGAGGCTGCATGTACACATTCATATTCTTCCCCGGATAGCTGGGCCCTGGAATTATCAACGTCAGGAAAATGTTCTTTCTTTACATAATCTGTCCGGGGGGGGGGGAGATTGAGTGGAATGATAAATACAGGCCAACAACTGTATTGGGTTGCCATCATACCAAACGGATTGAACCCATCCGTGGCGACGCAGACTCGAGGATGCCTTGGATCTACCGCTTTATCCTCATGTAATGCATCGAAGCGCTTCCAAGCAAAAGCATCCGATGTGTGTACCAACATCTGATTCTCATCTGCATCTAGTTCGGTTCTTTTGCCCAATTTGTGCCATGTCATCTGTCTGGCCGTCTCTTCGACCATGAAAAAACGTTGAAGTCTTGGTATGATTGGCATGTACCGAAGAACATTAACTGGGATTTTGGTCTGCCTCTTCTCACCCATACCGTTGTCTACCAGAACATACCTGGAAGACTTGCAAATGGGACAATAGTTCAAGCCCGCATACTCAAGCCTAAATAAGGCACATCCGTTCTCACAGGCGTCTATCTTCTCATAGGGCATCTTAAGTACACGGAGGATTTTGTCTGACTGGTACAGGTTTGCAGGCATGACATGGCCTTTGGGTAGAAAGCGTCCAAATAGTGTCATCACCGCGTCGTAGCATTCTTTGCCCAAAATTGAATTGAGCCTTCAGAGCCATTACTTGCGCGATGACATCCAACTGACAAAGCTCAGTGTGCTCGTGGAGAGGACGTTTTGAAGACTCCAACATTTCATAGAAGGCCTTTGTAGATTCCTCCATCTCATCGTCCGAATCCCGAGCATCATCAAAGTATTGCACCATGTCTTCGATCCCAGTACCATGCTCGTCGGTGCGACGACGAACCACCTCATCTCTGGTACGTTGGGCAGACTCACCATGAAATGTCCACACCGTATAATCAGGCATAAAACCCCACTTCTGTAGGTGTTTACCCATTTCACCCTCTGTCCTCTGTTTAAAGTTGTCGCACCTAATACAGGGGCACCAGGTTTTTCTCTGGCCATTTGCAAATGCGGCTTTCACAAACCCCTTGGTTTTTGTTAACCATTCATTGGTCATGTCTTCCTGACTAGGTGACCGGTGTACATCCATGCACGATCGCTCATCTTGCCTAGCTACTAAACACACAAGATATATATATATATATATAATTCAGCATATATATATATATTCATCAGTTAATCAAGTTTGTCAATTTTATTACGTCCATGCAACCTACACGCTAATAGGTAAAGATAGGTCCTAATCCCACCCAAGTATGTGTAGATTGGGTTCGTTTTCCCATGCTCTGCTTTGGATCTGACGCTGAATTTTGGCAGCACCGCCCCGATGTTCTCCTGATACACATCTCAGCATTAAACAGAGATGATGTGTACCCGTAGAACAACAGGGAGGCACTGACAAAATTCTGCATCGGATCCAGAGCAGAGCATGGGAAAACGAACCCAATCTACACATACTCGGGCTGTCCATGGATAACGTGGACAATTCGAAAGGATGGCGGTTATAAATATGCAAAGACATGCATATTTATAGATGCTGCCCTTTCGAACGGGAGAAGCATACTGGTCACGCATACTGATGATTGAATCTACCTATATCTAGCAAGTATCATCGGCACGAAGACCGGAACAGAGCAAATGAAGGGGGGAGGAGGAGATGTCATTTGTGCTCAGCCACAAAAGTAGGGGAGCTCGTCGAACGAACTTGGAGGTCGTCGAACACTAGAACCTCTCAGTGACGAAACAACTACACATTTAAATCCACACGATCAACACGAATATTCAATCCCGATAGAAAAATCTCTCTATATATAACTACTTTTCCACTTCTATCTTGGGAGGAAGGCCAGCGCGGGGAGGACGGCGCAGTGGTGGAGGAGGACTGCGGGGATGGGGGGCGCCGCTGCCTGGCTCCGGCGGTGGGTCGTCGCGGTGGTGGAGGAGGGTCGCGGGGAGGGGGGCGCCGCAGCCTGGCTTCGGCGGTGGGGCGTCACGGTGGTGGAGGGCCTCGGGGAGGGGGGCTCGCCGCGGGGAGGGGGGATCCGCGACCTGGCTCTGGCGGTGGGGCGTCGCGGTGGTGGAGGAGGGCCACAGGGAGGAGGGCTCTCCGCGGGGGGGGGGGGGGGGGGCTGGCTTCGGCGGTGGGGCGCCGTAGTGGTGGAGGAGGGCCGCGGGGAGGGGGGAGATGCGCCGGTTGCGGGGGTGGCCGAAGGGAGGGAGGAGGTGTGATGGTGGGGGAGGGAGAGAGAGAGGTGGGGAGGGGGGGGGGGTGGGGGCATGGCCGTTAGATTGGCATCCTCTTTGCCGTTTGCTAGCAGACGACAAAGAGTATATAGGGAGACGACAAAGAGCTAGCGGACGGCATCCATGCCTTCTAGTTGACCCACGGTCGAGTGGGGCCCACCTGGTCTCTTTGCCGTCTGCCAGCAAACGACAAAGAATGTACTGATGGCAAACAATATCTTTGCCATGAGTCCCTTCTTTGCCGTCTGTTTTGTGTAAGCTGACGACAAATATCTTCTTTGCCGTCAGCTAGCAGATGGCAAAGAATGGACTGATGGCAAATCTCCGATTCCAGTAGCGATGGGAGAATATGAGGGTCAAATGGTAGTTCTTCAAGTAGACTTTGCCCTTGGTACCTGCGCCTATTGGTAAGATGATATTTCTAGTTGGTAGTGAGACAAGCGCGCAAGGAGTACTGTAACATCCCAGAGTAACACTAATTATTGTATTTTTTTATTGCACCATCAGCATTGCATTCAGTAGCACGTTGCCTTCATTCTGGATTTTCCGAGTCTATTTATTAAATATCAAGCCCTATTTCTATTTCACCATTTTCTCGGGATGGTGAATAAATACCCCTGGTTTTTGCCCTTTTATTCGGAGACCAACCGTACACTTTGCACATGGCTGCGTGGCACCATTTAAAATTATTTTGTAAACTAGAAATAAATGTTGTTGACTTGACTCAGAAGTTTGAGTGTGGTCTTATTATATTATAGTGAGACCGCACGTCAAATCTTGTCTGGATTGGAGTCCATTTACTACCTGAACATTTATATGTGCCAGGTGTATAGCTGGTCTAAAAATAAGCGTTTTGCCAAAAAAAGTCTAAACAGCCCTCTTTTCTCTCTCGTCTTTGTGCCCAAGAGTCACCGAAACCTAGCCCAGGATCCTTCCCTTCCTATATAAGGCATTGCCCCTTCCATTTTGGGAGCAAACCCTAATTAGAAGAGCAACAAACCCCTTAGTTTTCATTCTCCTGGCCGCCACCATCCTCGGGACCACCCCACCTTCAGATCCGCAGCCATCCCTACCTCTTGACCTGGATCATCAGAACCGGATCCGACGGTTTTTGATACATCTCCAATGTATCTATAATTTTTGATTGTTTCATGCTATTATATTATCAATCTTAGATACTTTTTATGCAATTTTATACCATTTTTGGGAACTAACCTATTAACCTAGTGACTAGTGCGACTTGTTATTTTCTACCTGTTTTTGCTTTTACAAAAATCCATACCAAACGGAGTCAAACACTATGAACTTTTTTGAATATTTTTCTGGACTAGAAGACACTCTAGAATCTTTGGGGGGAGTCCAGACGACAAACGAGGAGATGACAAGGCATCAAGGTGCGCCCAGGGGGTAGGGCGCGCCTTGTTGTCTTGTGGGTCCCTTGTGGCTCCATGTGACCTAATTCCACTTCTAGAAATTAAAAAATATTCCAAAAACCCAAGAGAGCCACCGAAACAATTTTTCCGCCGCCGCAAGTCTCTGTTCTTCCGTGATCCCATATGGAGACCTTTTTCGGCACCCTGTCGAAAGGTGAATCGATCACGGAGGGCTTCTACATCAACCTTTCTGCCTCTCCGATGATGTATGCATGAATAGTCTACCATAGATGATACGGGGCACACACGTGGTGGCCGATCTTTTCACACTTGGAGGGGAAAAGGGAGAAAATCAAGAGAGAAACATGAAACTCAAGAACGATCTCCGATCACAGATCCACTAAATCCACACAAACACAAGAGGTACATAGATCCAAAGTCAAACAAGGAGATACACGTAACAGATAGTCGTCTCACTCCGGAGGAGATGAGGTCTTGAAATCCCTTGGGATCTTCCCTTCAAAGGGGCCTTGGCATCCACTTGGATCTTCTCAAGGAGAGGTCATCTCCAAAGAGAAGGAGGAAAGTAGATGGAGCTATGCTCAACATAAGATAACCCTAACTTGAGGTAGGAGAAGAGTATTTATAGTCTAGGTCAAAATAGGGGCGAAGGGGTACATGGGCCTTTGGGCCCGAGAGGCTGCGCGCAGGCAGGCCGGAAGTTTCGGGCATGTTCCGGCCTGGTTCCGGGTTGGACAGAGAGTTGGCACCCTTTGCTTCGGAGGGGCTGTGCAGGGGCCGGAAGTTCCGGGGGCCGGAAGTTTCGGGTGAGGGTCTGGGAAGGTTCCGGGCTATCCAGAGAGTTTGCACTCCTGGAGTTGGCCTTGGGTCGATGGTGGCCCGGAGGTTCCGGGCTGGCCAGAGTGTTCTCCTTGGTGCTTGATTCCTCTTCTTCAAGCGGCTCTTCTTCTTGCGCCTCCGTGCTCCGGTTGGGGTCGAGGTACCTGAGTATACATAGAGTCTCTGCTTGAGGTAGCATCGAAGCTCCGAGAGTATCAAAAAAAGTATTGCAAAGGAGATATGTCACCTCGTTTCCAATAGCGCGTGCACGAGCTCTTGTCATGGGTCCTTGTATAGCTTGAGGTGTTGGTGATGGGTTCATGGGGATGACCATGGGATGCTCCGCATCATCCCGCCCCCCCCCCTTGGGGAAGATCCGTCCTCAGATCAAGATCTTCATCACCATGGAAAGGAGAAAGGTCCTTGACGTTGAAGATGATGCTCACATTGTACTTGTCACATGGAATGTCGATCTTGTAGGCATTGTTCTTGTAGCGTGCCAACACCTTGAAAGGTCCGTCGGCTCGAGGACGTAACTTGGACTTGTGCTCGGTGGGGAAGCTGTCCTTACGGAGGTGTAGCCACAAAAGATCTCCGGTCTTGAACACCATGGGGTGCTTGTTGAGGTTTCTCTTGTTGGTGACGTGTTCCGCGTGACGTTCGATCGTGCTCCTTGTATCTTCATGCATATTTTTGATGTAGCTTTCCCTTGCACTTGCGTCCATGTTGACGCACTCTTGGAGTGGTAGAGGAAGGATGTCCAATGGGGACAAAGGGTTGAAGCCATAGACCACTTCGAAAGGAGACTTGCCGGTGGTGGAGTGACGTGCGCGATTGTAGGCGTACTCAGCGATGGGGAGGCATTCTTCCCATTCCTTGATGTTCTTCTTAATCAACACACGTAGGAAATTAGATAGCGTCCGGTTTGTCACCTCCGTTTGGCCATCGGTTTGTGGATGATATGCCGAAGAGAATAGTAGCTTGATTCCGAGCTTGGCGCATTGAGTCTTCCAAAATTAGCTTAGGAACTTGACGTCGCGATCTGAGACAATGGTCTTGGGGACGCCATGTAGTCACAAGATGTCCCTACAAAAGAGATTAGCAATATGTGAAGCATCGTCGATCTTATGACATGGAATGAAATGAGCCATCTTGGAAAATCGATCCACAATGACAAAAACGGAATCGTGGCCATTTTTTGTTCGTGGCAAACCAAGCAGAAAATCCAAAGTAATGTCTTCCCAAGGTTGGAAAGGTATAGGAAGAGGCATGTAAAGACCATGGGATTGAGCTTTAGACTTAGCTTTGCGACATGTAGAGCAGCGGTTGGTGAAGCGTGCAACATCACGAAACATCTTTGGCCAAAAGTACTTGTGGGATAGTGTGGCATACGTCTTGACGCGTCCAAAGTGACCCATAAGTCCTCCACCATGAGCCTCTTGCAAAAGCAACAAATGAAGAGAAGATCCGGGTATACAAAGTTTGTTAGCACGCATAAGATAGCCATCTTTCATGTAGTAGTTCTCCCAACAAGGTTTCACTTGGCACTTAGTATATGGAATAGCAAAGGAAACATCATGCTCATACAAATATTTGATATGCTCAAAACAAATGACATTTTGTTCAGGTTGGGTAACTGACGTGGCTTGAGACTGCGTCGGTATTTCCCCAAAGAGGAAGGGATGATGCAGCACAGCTACGGTAAGTATTTCCCTCAGTTATGAAACCAAGGTTATCAAACCTAGGAGGAGGACCTTGCAATTCTATGTAAACGGTACCAGCACACAAAGAACAACTACTTGCAAACCGATGCGTAAGAGAGGTTGTCAATCTCTCAACGGTAAAAAGATAGATTAGATTGTAATAGATTGAATAAATAGATCGCACAAGAACACACAATAAAAGAAGCAAAATAAAAAGTGCGGCAAGGTATTTTTGGGTTTTTTGATTAATAGATCCGAAAACAAAAGCGGAAAAAGATAGATCAGAAAGCAATATATTAAAAGGATAGACCCGGGGGCTGTAGGTTTCACTAGTGGTTCTCTCATGAGTATAGCACACAGTGGGTAAACAAATTACTGTTGGCCAATTGATAGAAGATCAAATAATCATGACGATATCCAAGGCGATGATCAATATATTGGCATCACGTCCAAGATTAGTAGACCGAAACGATTCTGCATGTACTACTATTACTCCACACATCGACCGCTATCCAACATGCATCTAGTGTATTAAGTTCATTGAGAAACGGAGTAATGCAATAAGAACGATGACATGATGTAGACAAGATCTATTGATGTAGGAATAGACCCATCTTGTTATCCTTAGTAGCAACGATACATGCGTGCCTCGCTACCCCTTCTGTCACTGGGAGAGGACACCGCAAGATCGAACCCATCACAAAGCACCTCTTCCCATGGCAATAAAAATCGATCTAGTTGGCCTAAATAAACCAAAGATTCGAAGAAGAAATACGAGGCTATAAATAATCATGCATATAAGAGATCAAAGAAGACTCAAATAATATTCATGGATAGAAACTGATCATGAACTCAAAATTCATCGGATCCCAACAAACACACCGCAAAAAGTCATTACATCAAATAGATCTCCAAGAGCCCATTGTATTGAGAATCGAAAGAGAGAGAGAGAGAAAGCCATCTAGCTACTGCCTACGGACCCGTAGGTCTATGGTGGACTACTTACGCATCATCGGAGAGGCACCAATGAGGATGATGAACCCCTCCGTGATGGTGTTAGATTGGATCTCGCGTTTCTGGAACTTCTGAGAATTTATAGTGCTGAGAGGCGGCGGAGAAGACCCCCGTGGGCCCTAGAACCATGAGGGCGCGCCAGGGGCCTCTGGCACGCCCTGGTATCTTCTGGGCCCCACGTGCCTCCCCCAGGTGCTTCCTTGGCTCACAAGTTGTCTTCTGGTCCAAAAAAATTCTCCAAAAAGTTTCGTGGAGATTGGACTCTGTTTGGTACAGATATTCTGCGAAGTAAAAAAAAGCAAAAAATAGCAACTGGCACTTGGCACTATGTCAATAGGTTAGTCCCAAAAAATGATATAAAGTTGCTATAAAATGATTGTAAAACATCCAAGAATGATAATATAACAGCATGGAACAATCAAAAATTATAGATACGTTGGAGACGTATCAGCATCCCCAAGCTTAATTCCTACTCGTCCTCGAGTAGGTAAATGATAAAAACAGATTTTTTGATGTGGAATGCTGCCTACCATTTTTGATGTAAATGATATATCATTTTCTTTTGTAGCATGGACATTTGGACTTTTAGATGGTTGAAAGCAATAGTCTAGTTTTGACATGAAGACTTCAATACTCAAGCATACCAACAAGCAACCATGTCTTTCAAAATATCAGCACTAAAGAAAGTTATCCCTAGCCCATCATGCTCAATCTCTTATCCATTCATGAAATACACTCGAATATTAGCTACACCCAATGCACAAGTATGATCATAGTGCCCCCTAGTTGGTGCTTTATAAGAGAAGATGGAGACTCAAATAAAAGTAAAAATTGCATAAAGTAAATAGATAGGCCCTTCGCAGAGGGAAGTAGGGATTTGTAGAGGTGCCAGAGCTCAAAGCTTAAATTGAGAGATAATTTTTTTGATAGGCATGCTTTTCCTGTCAACGAAAACAACAAAGTAGTTCTCAATACTTTCCATGCTAGATATACCATCGGCGGTTCCCAAACAGAAAATAAAGTTTATTCCTTTTTCCACCTTTCTTTCACAATCCATGGCTAGCCGAATCCACGGTTGCCTTCCATACCAACACTTTCCAAGGATTTTATTATTTCACAACATAAAGTAAATTTATTTTTCATTTAGGGACTGGGCATCCCTATTACCGCCGTACTCTCGTGCAATGACAAGTGAATAAACACTCATCTTGAGAATAACACATCTAGCATGGAAAAATATCGGAAACCCCCTACCGTTTCATGAGCGGTACGAGCACACAAAAAGGAAATTCATTTTGAAATTTAGAGATGGCACATGCAAATTTGCTTAGAATGGCATGGAAATACCGCATATAGGTAGGTATGGTGGACTCATATAACAAAACTGGGTTTAAGGATTTTGGATGCACAAGTAGTATTTCTACTTAGTACAAGTGGAGGCTAGCAAATAGATTGAGAAGCAACCAACCAAGAAACGAAAATTCACATAAACGGGCATTAAGCGTAACTAACACCGAATAATGCACCATAAGTAGGATGTAATTTCATTGCATGACTATTGACTTTCGTACTTACATAGGGAATCACAAACCTTAACACCAATATTCTTACTAAAGCACAATTACTCATCAATATGACTCACATATTACTATCATCATGTCTCAAAACTATTACAAGGAATCAAGTTTAATTTGTCCAATGATCTTCATGGAAGTTTTTATTATATCCCTCTTGAATATCTATCACTTCGGGACTAGTTTCGTATATTGCCATTGCTTTTGACAAGCTCAAATAAATTTAAGTGAAGAACATGAGCATAAAAATTTCGTCTCTCAAAATAATATAAGTGAAGTATGAGAGAATTTCTTCAAAATTTACTAACTCTCAAATTAATCTAAGTGAAGCATGAGAGTATTTCTTCAAAAATTTAAAGCACACCGTGCTCAAAAAGATATAAGTGAAGCACTAGAGCAATTCCATAGCTCAAAAATTTTAAGTGAAGCATATATAGCAATTCTAACAAATCATAGCATAATTTTGGATATCTCAAATAGGTGTGTTCAGCAAGGATACTTGTGACAAACTAAAAAGCAAATCAAGCAAAGACTCAAATAATACAAGACACTCCAAGCAAAACTCATGATATGTGATGAATAAAAATATAGTTCCAAGTAAAATACCGATGGTTGTTAGAAGAAAGAGGGGATGCCACTCGGGGCATCCCCAAGCTTAGTTGCTTGTTTCTCCTTGGATATTATCTTGGGGTGCTGTAGCATCCCCAAGCTTAGACTCTTTTCACTCCTTATTCCTTCATGCATCGTGATCTCACCCAAAACATGAAAACTTCAATCACACAAAACTCAACAAAACCTTCGTGAGACCCGTTAGTATAATTAAGCAAATCACCACTCTAAGTACTGTTGCAAACCCATTCATATTTTATTATTGCATTATATCTACTGTATTCTAACTTTACCATGGCTTGTACCCTTCAATACAAACCATAGATTCATCAAAACAAGCACACAATGCAACGAAACAGAATCTGTCAAAAACAGATCAGTCTGTAGTAATCTGTACTCTAACCTAACTTATGTAACTATAGAAATTCTGAAAAATTAGGACAACGTCAGAAATTTGTATATAAATCGTTTGTAAAAAATTCAGAATTTTTCGTCGCTTCTGTGATTTTCAAAATTCTGCTACTGGACGCAAAAGTTTCTGTTTTTCAACAAGATCAAATCAACTATCACCCTACATGATCCTAAAGGGTTTACTTGGCACAAACACTAATTAAAACATAAAAAACACAATCATAACAGTATTATAATTGTGTAAACACTCAAGAACAGAAAGAAAAAGGCAAAAATAAATTTATTCATTGGGTTGCCTCCCAACAAGCGCTATCGTTTTACGCCCCTAGCTAGGCATAACGCATAGATTCAAGTGTTGTCATCTTTCTTCTTATTTTCCATAGATGTATTTTTGTTAATAGGTTTTGCAAATATAACTTGAAACACATTATCCATAGAAATCTTAGCACTATCAAGTTGCCCAACTATGTACCCTCTTTGATTCCCGGCCACAATCCAAGAATATTGTTAATTAACATCATTGAAAACTTGTTGGATCATATCTAAAATGGGGATTTCCTTTTTAAGGTTCTCATCAATTTTTTTATTATTTCCAAGTATATGTCTTAAAATGTAGTCACTATTGTAAAGGATCTCATCTATTACCAGTTTTTCATGGCTCATAGCAAAAAAATCAAAAATTTCCCTAGCTTCTCGTACTATGTGATCAAATTCATTAATAAGAACAAGGGTAGCTAAATTTTTAGCTTTAGGATCCTTTATGACGGGAAGCTCATAAAACAATCTTTGCAAGGTAGGATGGGTGCGGATAAACCTATTTTCGAGTTTGAGAACTAGTGTTGAAATAGCTTCCGCATAAGTTTTAGTTCTTTTAAGTATAGGAGCATCATCAAGAGTCAAATTACCAACACAATTGAAGAATTCTTGGATAGTTTGTTTTCCTATAACGTTCCATTGCCCCAAAACAAAAGTTTTAGCATCCACAGTACCAGAACGTCCATATTTAGGAGTCCTGCCATCATCTGTTTCTGCCATACCAAAATCACTCATGATGACAAGCAAACAAAAGATCGAACGGGAAAAAGGGCAAACTAAAAAGAGGGCGAATAAAACGGCAAATTCGTGAAGTGGGGGAGAGGAAAACGAGAGGCAAATGGCGAATAATGTAAATTGTAAGGAGATGAGATTTGTGATTAGGAACTAACAGATGTTGATGATGTCTCCTCGGCCCCAGAAATTGGCAAGCTGAAGAGAGACTGCTTTCGCACCTCCTTCCCGGCAATGGCGCCAGAAATTCCTTTCACGTGGCTTGAGACTGCGTCGGTATTTCCCCAAAGAGGAAGGGATGATGCAGCACATCTACAGTAAGTATTTCCCTCAGTTATGAAACCAATGTTATCGAACAAGGAGGAGGACCACGAAACGTTCTATAAACGGTACCTGCACACAAAGAGCAAATACTTGCAACCCGACGGGTAAGAGAGGTTGTCAATCTCTCCAAGGTAAAAAGATAGATTGGTTTGTATTAGATTGGATAAATAGATCGCACAAGAACACAAAATAAAATATGCAAATAAAAAGTGTAGCAAGGTATTTTTGGGTTTTTGGAATAATAGATCTGGAAACAAATGCGGAAAAAGTTAGTAGACCCGGGGGCCGTAGATTTCACTAGTGGCTTCTCTCAAGAAAATAGCACACGGTGGGTAAACAAATTACTGTTGGGCACTTGATAGAAGATCAAATAATCTTATAGATATCCAAGGCAATGATCAATATATAGGCATCACGTCCAAGATTAGTAGACCGAAACGATTCTGCATCTACTACTATTACTCCACACATCGACCGCTATCCAGCATGCATCTAGTGTATTAAGTTCATGGAGTAACGGAGTAATGCAATAAGAACGATGACATGATGTAGACAAGATCTATTCATGTAGGACTAGACCCCATCTTGTTATCCTTAATAGCAACGATACATGCGTGCCTCGCTGCCCCTTCTGTCATTGGGAGAGAACACCGCAAGATCGAACCCATCACAAAGCACCTCTTCCCATGGCAAGAAAAATCGATCTAGTTGGCCTAACTAAACCAAAGATTCTAAGAAGAAATACGAAGCTATAAATAATCATGCATACAAGAGATCAAAGAAGACTCAAATAATATTCATGGATAGAAACTGATCATGAACCCAAAATTCATCGGATCCCAACAAACACACTGCAAAAAATCATTACATCAAATAGATCTGCAAGAGACCACTGTATTGAGAATCAAAAGAGAGAGAGAGAGAAAGCCATTTAGCTACTGCCTACGGACCCGTAGGTCTATGGTGGACTACTCACGCATCATCGGAGAGGCACCAATGAGGATGATAAACCCCTCTGTGATGGTGTTAGATTGGATCTCGTGGTTCGGGAACTTGCGGTGGCTGGAATTGTGTTTCGTTGACTCCCCTAGGGTTTCTGGAATTTCTGAGGATTTATAGAGCTGAGAGGCAGTGGAAAAGACCTTCGTGGGCCCCACAATACATCAGGGCGGGCCGGGGGCCTCTGGCGTGCCCTGGTGTATCGTGGGCTCCACGGGCCTCCTCCCAGGCGCTTCCTTGGCTCCCAAGTTGTCTTCTGGTCCAAAAAAATCTCCAAAAAGTTTCGTGGTGACTGGACTCCGTTTGGTACTGATATTCTGCGAAGTAAAAAAAAGCAAAAAACAGCAACTGGCACTGGGCACTATGTCAATAGGCTAGTCCCAAAAAATGATATAAAGTTGCTATAAAATAATTATAAAACATCAAAGAATGATAATATAACAGCATGGAACAATAAAAAATTATAGATATGTTGGAGACGTATCAGCATCCCCAAGCTTAATTCCTGCTCGTCCTCGAGTAGGTAAATGATAAAAAAAAATTGATGTGGAATGCTGCCTAACATGTTCATCACGTATTCTTTTCTTTTGTAGCATGGACATTTGGACTTTTAGATGGTTCAAAGCAATAGTCTAGTATTGACATGAAGACTTTAATACTCAAGCATACCGATAAGCAACCATATCTTTCAAAATATCAACGCTAAAGAAAGTTATCCCTAGCCCATCATGCTCAATCATCGATCCATTCATGAAATACACTCGAATATTAGCTACACCCAATGCACAAGTATGATCATAATGCCCCTTAGTTGGTGCTTTATAAGAGAAGATGGAGACTCAAATAAAAATAAAAATTGCATAAAATAAATAGATAGGCCCTTCGCAGAGGGAAGTAGGGATTTGTAGAGGTGCCAGATCTCAAAGCTTAAATTGAAAGATAAATTTTTTGAGAGGCATGCTTTTCCTGTCAACGAAAACGACCGAGTAGTTCTCAATACTTTCCATGCTAGATATATCATAGGCAGTTCCCAAACAGAAAATAAAGTTTATTCCTTTTTCCACCATTCTTTCACAAACCATGGCTAGCCGTATCCACGGTTGCCTTCCATACCAACACTTTCCAAGGATTTTATTATTTCACAACATAAAGTAAATTTCTTTTTCATTTCGGGGTAGGGCATCCCTATTACCGCCGTACTCTCGTGCAATGACAAGTGAATAATCACTCATCTTGAGAATAACACATCTAGCATGGAATAAGATTGGTCACCCCCTACCGCTTCATGAGCGGCACGAGCAGACAAAAAGGAAATTCATTTTGAAAATTAGAGATGGCACATACAAATTTGCTTAGAACAGCATGGAAATACCGCATATAGGTAGGTATGGTGGACTCATATGGCAAAACTGGGTTTAAGGATTTTGGATGCACAAGTAGTATTTCTACTTAGTACAAGTGGAGGCTAGGAAATAGATTGAGAAGCAACCAACCAAGAAACGAAAATTCATATAAACGGGCATTAAGCATAACTAACACCAAATAATGCACCACAAGTAGGATGTAATTTCATTGCATAACTATTGACTTTCGTGCTTGCATAGGGAATCACAAACCTTAACACCAATATTCTTACTAAAGCATAATTACTCACCAACATGACTCACATATTACTATCATCATGTCCCAAAACTATTACAAGGAATCAACTTTAATTTGTCCAATGATCTTCATGAAAGTTTTTATTATATCCCTCTTGAATATCTATCACTTTGGGACTAGTTTCATATATTGCCATTGCTTTTGACAAGCACAAATAAATTTAAGTGAAGAACATGAGCATAAAAATTTCATCTCTCAATATAATATAAGTGAAGCATGAGAGAATTTCTTCAAAATTTACTAACTCTCAAATAAATCTAAGTGAATGATGAGAGTATTTCTTCAAAAATTAAAGCACACCATGCTCAAAAAGATATAAGTGAAGCACTAGAGCAATTCCATAGCTCAAAAAATTTAAGTGAAGCATATAGAGCAATTCTAACAAATCATAGCATGATTTTGGCTCTCTCAAATAGGTGTGCCCAGCAAGGATACTTGTGACAAACTAAAAAGCAAATCAAGCAAAGACTCATGTAATACAAGACACTCCAAGCAAAACTCATGATATGTGACGAATAAAAATATAGCTCTAAGTAAAATACCGATGGTCGTTAGAAGAAAGAGGGGATGCCACTCAGGGCATCCCCAAGCTTAGTTGCTTGTTTTTGTTGGGTTCTACCGTAGGTGCATCGCATGCGAATCAAAATTTTCTACACGCAAAACATCCAATAACATGCTACGGAGATGGATCACAGCTCGTTACCACTAGACGCGCAGTGCCGTGCAGCGGAAGTAGAGTTGGGGCAGCGCGTTCGCATGGTCCGTCTCCTCCTTGTCCGGTCTCCCTCGAACAGCCGATCCGATCTCCCTCGCGCAGCCGGTTGTCGGATCCCACGTACAGGTTCGCCGGAGCGGCGCAAGTGCACCGCCTCTAACGGTATCCGCGCGTGCAGGAGGAGCACCGTGCGGCGGACTGCTAGGTCCGATCACACAGCTCGGCGGCGAGTGGAGGTGGCTACTTGCAACACATGCAAAACCTAATGACGGTGCCGAGGCGATCAACCGGATGGGTGTGCCGCACCTCCACTATATATAGGCATCCGGCGCGGGGTCAACTCTTGGGCCTCGCACGGATCCTAAAGCCCACGTGTTCCTTCCCTTAAGCGCGCGACCCCTTAGGTTCTCGTTCACTTGGTCACGAGTCAGATTACATCCGGCTCGACCAGTCGGTAGCGGCCTCTAGCAAAGCGTGCCGACTCCAAGTGCCCGATGAAGCTGGTTAGGCGAACCTTTACTTCACACTTCCGTTCCCTTTGCCACACGATATATGTTGTCGTGCTCAAGGCGACATGGTCATCCTTGTTGCCGCACGTCCTCTTTCTCGTTCCAGTGAATCCGACCAACACTTCGGATTATTTCATAATCCTCATCGCATGGCCATGCTTATCCAGGTCGGATCACCCGAGGGGCCCAGAGTATATGTCTCCTTATCGGAGAGGCAAATCCCATCTTGCTCGACCACGTCTCGTAGCATGGGTCTAGACAAGCCCGAAACCTACCTTTATAACTACCCTGTCACGGAGTACCGTTTTGTCGGCCCAAAGCAAGTCTGTCACCATCCCGAGTACATGCGCCAACTCAGGTCTTAGGACACAGAACGTATGTTGTACTAGAGACTCATAGATGACCTATCGCTGCGTCTCATATTTGGGTCTGTCCAACTCAGACCTTATCTCGACTCGGATCCGACTACGTCGAATCCGACCAGATCTTTCCGAGTCCATATTATCCGGCTAGCATCCAATGCTACATGGTCAGTGAGACCGGACCATCCACCGTGTCATATGCTAGTCTAACTGGCTGCGCGTCCACATAGCCCTTTCGACTAGGGACCATCTAGGACAATCATCATACAATGCATAGTCTCACAAACAAGTCACGTACTTGTTAATACACATCATTGATAATGTCCAAGGACTATCTTTATTCATAAACACATAGGAAATATCATCATACATGATTGCCTCTAGGGCATATCTCCAACAGTCTCCCACTTGCACTACAGTCAATCAAATAGACATCGAATGCCCATAGCTCTAACGTGCCCCTCATGCTTGGGTTGTGGAAGCGGCTTAGTTAACAGATCTGCAACATTTTCATCCGTATGAATCTTGCATAAATTAGTATCAGCATTATTTACGAGCTTTCGTATCAGGTGATACTTTCGGTCTATGTGCCTGGTCTTGTCGTGTTGTCTCGGCTCCTTAGCCTGTGCGATGGCACTTGAATTGTCACAATACAGGTCCAACGGTTTTGCCCAGCCCGGGAACACACCAAGATCCTCCATGAACTTCCGAATCCAAACACCTTCCTTTGCGGCTTCACAAGCCGCAATGTATTCGGCCTCTCTTGTGGAGTCGGCCACCGTATCTTGCTTGGAACTCGTCTAGCTCACTGCTCCTCCATTCATGACATACACGAATCCAGTTTGCAATCGACAATCATCCCTGTCGGTTTGGAAACTAGTATCAGCGTAACCCTTTACGCAAAGCTCCTCCTCACCTCCATAAACTAGGAAGATCTCTTTAGTCCTTTTCGGGTACTTTAGGATAGTTTTCACCTCTGCCCAGTGACTCTCACCTGGGCCGGCCTGGTATCTGCTTGTTAAGCTTATTGCATAGGCAACATCAGGACGAGTACATAGCATGGCATACATGATGGATCCTATTGCCAAAGCATATGGAATCCTACTCATCCGGTTTGGCTCATCAGAAGTCGTAGGACTCTGAGTCTTGCTTAGCCTTATACCATGTGAGATGGGCAAGAACCCTTTCTTAGCCTCACTCATGTTGGACCGCTTCAACACTTTGTCTATGTACGTGCTCTGGCTTAAGCCGAGCAGCCTTCTCGATCTATCTCTATATATCTTGATGCCTAAAATGTACACTGCTTCTCCAAGGTCTTTCATCGAAAACGTGCGATTCAATGATTCCTTGACTGAGTTCAGCATCGAAACATCATTTCCGATCAGCAGTATGTCATCCACATACATGATAAAAAATACTACCGAGCTCCCACTAGACTTCTTGTATAAACAATAGTCCTCTTCGTTCTTGATGAAACCAAGGTCAACGATGACTTCATCAAAACGAATGTTCAACTCCGAGATGCTTGCTTCAATCCATAAATGGATCTCTTGAGCTTGCATATTTTACTAGCATTATTTGGATCGACAAAACCTTCAGGCTGTATCATGTATACATCCTCCTTTAAATTTCCATGAAGGAAAGCCGTTTTGACATCCATCTGCCATATCTCATAATCGAAATATGCAGCTATAGCTAGTATGATCCTCACCGACTTTAGCATCGCTACCGGCGAGTAGGTCTCGTCGTAGTCAATTCCTTGAACTTGTCCATAACCTTTGGCGACAAGCCGAGCTTTGTGGATCTGAACATTTCCATCCACATCAGTTTTCTTCTTAAAGACCCATTTGCAACCAATGGCAATTACGCCAGGTGGCGGATCAACCAAGTCCCAGACTTGATTATCATCCATGGACTTTAACTCGGATGTCATGGCTGCCTCGGAATCTGGGCTCACCATCGCTTTCGCATACGTGGCTGGCTCGTCGCTTTCTAGCAACAACACATCACGCACTCTACGCAATCTTTCCGACCTCCGTGGCTCCGGTGCCGATTCCACTACAGGTTCCCTGACCAACTTCGGTATGATCTCATCACCAGCCAAGCTGTCCCCGAGTGGCTCTCGAACTTCTTCGAGTCGTACCATTCTCCCACTGGCTTCCCGACTGATAACTCTTTCTCTAGGAAAACCCCGTTCTGAGCAACAAACACTTTGTTCTCTTCTCGGTTGTAGAAGCTGTATCCCAAGGTTTCCCTCGGATATCCCACGAATATGCATTTATCCGACTTGGGTGTAAGCTTGTCTGACATGAGTCGTTTGACAAATGCTTCACAACCCCAAATCTTTAGAAAAGACAAACTAGGACTATTCCCAGTCCACATCTCATGTGGTGTCTTATCTACGGGCTTTGATGGTACCCTATTAAGTGTGAAAGCTGCAGTTTCTAGAGCGTATCCCCAGAATGACAAGGGTAAATCCGATTTGCTCATCATTGATTGGACCATGTCCAACAAGGTTCGATTTCTCCGTTCTGACATGCCGTTTCTCTGCGGCGTACCCGGAGGTGTGAGCTGAGGTACTATTCCTCGGCTTTTCAGATGATCATCAAACTCCTGGCTCATGTACTCACCTCCACGATCTGATCGTAGAAGCTTTACTTGTGTCTCATCAAATAGATATATCCATATCTACTCAAGTCGTCGGTAAAAGTCACGAAGTACTGATAGCCACCTCTGGCTGTTGTGCTCATTGGACCACACACATCACTGTGTATAAGCTCCAACAGCTCGGATGCCCTTTCGCAACTCTTTACAAAAGGAGACTTAGTCATCTTGCCGAGCAAGCATGATTCGCATGTCTCGAATGACCCTAAGTCGGACGAAGTTAGGAGTCCATCATCATGGAGCTTCTTCATGCGTTTCAGACTAATATGTCCAAGCCGACAATGCCAGAAGTAAGTCGGATTTATCTCATTAGGCTTATGCCTCTTGACATTCATGTTATAGACTGGTTCCGTTTCTAGATTCAAAATAAATAGCCCATCTACAATGGGTGCATAGCCGTGGAACATTTCATTCAAATAAAGTGAACAACCATTGTCCTTTAAACTGAATTCATAACCCTGACTCATCAAGCATGAGGCAGAAATAATGTTCCGACTAAGTGCGGGAATGTAATAACAATTATTCAATTCCAAAATAAATCCAGAAGGAAGCTTGAGCTGCATCGTGCCGACCTCCAACGCAGCAACTCTTGCTTTGTTGCCAACCCTGATGTCAATCTCCCCTTGCACAACACGCCTAGTTCTTATCAGCCCCTGCATCGAGTTGCATATATGAACAACAGATCCGGTATCAAATACCCAAGAGCTACTAGGTATGTCAGCAAGGTAAACGTCTATAACATATGTAACAAGTGTACCTTTGCCTGAAGAAGCATTTCCGGCCTTCTTGCCATGCTCAGCAAGCCACTTGCTACAGTTCCTCTTCCAGTGACCAGTTTCCTTGCAATGAAAGCACACGGTCTTTGAGTCCGGTCCCGGCTTCAGCGCAGCGGCGGAGACAACCTTCCCCGTGCCCTTTGCCATACCCTTTTTCTTGGACCAACTCTTCTTGAACTTAGCCGAGTTCTGCACCATCAACACTTGATGTGTGCCTTTCTTAATATCATGCTCTGCCACCTTAAGCATCCCATGCAATTCAGTGAGCTTCTTATCCATGCCGTGCATATGATAGTTCAAGACGAACATCCCATAGCTAGGTGGAAGAGAACCCAGAATTGCATCCGTGGACAGCTCTCCCCCAAGTGGGAAGCCTAACCGATCCAAAGCTTGCACGTACCCGATCATCTTGATCACATGCGGGCTCAGTGGATCACCCTCTTTCAGCTTACAATCGGTCAAGGATTGCCAGATGTTGAACCTTTCGGTCCTAGCCCGCACCTGAAACATGCTCTTGGGACTATCGATCATATCGAAAGCGTCAACGTTTTCGAAATGTTGTTGCAAATCGGGCTCCATACAAGCCAGCATGAGGCAGCTGATCTCGTTTGATTCATCAACGAGTTTCTGATGGGCATTCTTGGTTGTGGCACTAGCATTCTCGGCAGGTTCCTCTGGAAGTGGATCCTCTAGAACCTGTTCCTTTTTATCGTGCTTGAGAACAATTCTCAAATTTCTATACCAGGTGGTAAAGTTTGTTCCATTCAGTTTATCCTTTTCCAGAATTGATTTCAATGCAAAGTTGGGTTGAGCAGGTGGTGCCATTGATCTACAACAGAAAATATGCAATCACTAAGCAATGTGTTTATGTAGAATAATTCAAGCCTTAAACAAAACTACTCCCACTGAAGTTGGCATCCCTCCGCAAACTCTCAGTGATTCAGGACCCGTCTAGCGCGAGCGACTAGTGAGCTTTAGCATCATTGCTAGCCAACTTGCCTATTTGGTAAGCAACTCCTTGCTAATCGTATCTCTATACGACTCCTGTCGGTCGGGTAGGTATCTCATACCCCGGCTCCCAACCTTCTTTGCCACAAGGCCCAATACCGTTTTGATAGCCTTGTCAAGTTAACCTGATGCAGTGCATGTCCGTGTCCGACACGAACCCTTCAGTTCAAGGACACCTAGTGGCACCTCAATTTTATGAGCCCACCACTAGACGTACTTGACGTGCGAAGGTGCAACATCTGGAATGGCAATGTGCTTGATATTAATGAGGGATCTTTCTACCATAATAACATGCATAGAAAACAAGAAGCAATATCAATCACATATAAACATAAATATGTGAAATAGTATGGCTCCTTCATGGACATCCTTCCAGGCTGGCTCCAACTCCGATGACCAAGGCGGAACTCCATCTTGTTTGTCACACCGGGACGCCAAAGCCTCGAACTTGATCTCTTTTATCCAACTACTATAACTAGTAATGAATTTAAACAGAATCACAAGTCGACACGCATGTCATTATACAATATAATGATAACACTTTGGCTCCTGTCGGCTGGCAATCATGACACACAGGTCATGTTAAATTACACACATGCATCACATACATATGAGCCATACTATTCACATCAAACCTGCAAAACAAAGTTATGAATAGAATCTCATTCTACCGGTTTGTTTATCGTGTACGAAATACAAGATGCTACGCACACGGAGGTCCCGATTCAGATCGAATATGTATTCCGATCATGCCGGATTTTCTGATCTGACCGATCTCATTGATCTTCGCGAACCCGATTCAGATTTACGTTTCACTGTTAACCCCGATGGCAGATACTGACCGGTAGGGGTAGGTTGTATCACGACCTCATCGATTCTGATGGACAGAAAATATAGCCTCAACGACCCCGATGTGCAGTTGATCTCATCAACCGTGCACATAGCCGATCTCATGAACGACGACAAATCTCATCCGCCGCCTCCACATATCAAATATGCATCCAATCTGAATCCAAATCCTATAGCAGAGGCTCTGATACCACTGTTGGGTTCTACCGTAGGTGCATCGCATGCGAATCAAAATTTTCCTACACGCAGAACATCCAAGAACATGCTACGGAGATGGATCACAGCTCGTTACCACTAGACGCGCAATGTCGTGAAGCGGAAGTAGAGTTGGGGCAGCGTGTTCGCGTGGTCTGTCTCCTCCTCGTCCGGTCTCCCTCGAACAGCCGATCCGATCTCCCTCGCGCAGCCAGTCGTCGGATCCCACGTATAGGTTCACCGGAGTGGCGCAAGTGCACCGCCTCTAACGGTATCCACGCGTGCAGGAGGAACACAGTGCGGTGGACTGCTAGGTCCCATCACACAACTCGGCGGCAAGTGGAGGTGGCTACTTGCAACACATGCAAAACCTAATGACGGCGCCGAAGCGATCAACCGGATGGGTGTGCCGCACCTCCACTATATATAGGCATCCGGCGCGGGCTCAACTCTTGGGCCTCGCACGGATCCTAAAGCCCACGTGTTCCTTCCCTTAAGGGCGCGACCCCTTAGGTTCTCGTTCACTTGGTCGCGCAGATTACATCCGGCTCGACCAGTCGGTAGCGGCCTCTAGCAAAGCATGCCGACTCCAAGTGCCCGGTGAAGCTGGTTAGGCGAACCTGTACTTCACACTTCCGTTCCCTTTGCCACATGATATATATTGTCGTGCTCAAGGCGACATGGTCATCCTTGTTGCCGCACGACCTCTTTCTTGTTCCGGTGAATCCGACCAACACTTCGGATTATCTCATAATCCTCATCGCATGGCCATGCTTATCCAGGTCGGATCACCCGAGGGTCCCAGAGTATATCTCTCCTTATCGGAGGGGCAAATCCCATCTTGCTCGACCATGTCTCGCAGCATGGGTCTGGACAAGCCCGAAACCCACCTTTATAACTACCCTCTTACGGAGTAGCGTTTGGTCGGCCCAAAGCAAGTCTGTCACCATCCCGAGTACATGCGCCAGCTCAGGTCTTAGGACACAGATGACCTATCGCCGCGTCTCATAGTTGGGTCTGTCCAACTCAGACCTTATCTCGACTCGGATCCGACTATGTCGAATCCGACCAGATCTTTCCGAGTCCATATTATCCGGCTAGCATCCAATGCTACATGGTCAGTGAGACCGGACCATCCACCGTGTCATATGCTAGTCTAACTGGCTGCGCGTCCACACAGCCCTTTCGACTAGGGACCATTTAGGACAGTCATCATACAAAGCATAGTCTCACAAACAAGTCACGTACTTGTTAATACACATCATTGATAATGTCCAAGGACTATCTTTATTCATAAACACATAGGAAATATCATCATACATGATTGCCTCTAGGGCATATCTCCAAAAGTTTCTCCTTGGATATTATCTTGGGGTGCCATGGGCATCCCCAAGCTTAGGCTCTTTTCACTCCTTATTCCTTCATCCATCGTGATCTCACCCAAAACTTGAAAACTTCAATCACACAAAACTCAACAAAACCTTTGTGAGATCCGTTACTATAATAAATCAAATCACTACTCTAAGTACTATTGCAAACCCATTCATATTTTATTATTGCATTATATCTATTGTATTCTAACTTTACCATGTCTTATACTCTCCAATACAAACCTTAGATTCATCAAAACAAGCACACAATGCAATGAAAACAGAATCTATCAAAAACAGAATAGTCTGTGGTAATCTGTACTCTAACCATACTTCTGTAACTCAAAAAATTCTGAAATATTAGGGAAACGTCGGAAATTTGTATATCAATCTTGTGTCAAAAATGCAGATTTTTTTGTCTCTTATGTGATTTTTAAAAATTCTTCTACTGGACGCAAAAGTTTCTGTTTTTCAACAAGATCAAATCAACTATCACCCAACATGACCCCAAAGGCTTTACTTGGTACAAACACAAATTAAAACATAAAAACACTATCATAATAGTATCATAATTGTGCAAACACTCAAGAACAGAAATAAAAAGGCAAAAATAAAATTTATTCATTGGGTTGCCTCACAACAAGCGCTATCGTTTTACGCCCCTAGCTAGGCGTAATGCATAGATTCAAGTGTCGTCATTTTTAGTTTTTGCTCCATAGGATGCTCTCATGATTGATTCATATGGTGGCTTAATTCTTGTTCTAGGGAAGTGTTCCATACCCTTTCTTAGTGGAGAATTGAAATTTAATATTGCCTTCTTTCATATCAATCAGGGCACATATAGTGCGTAAAAACGATCTACCAAGTATAATGGGACAAGACGGATTGCAATCAATATCAAGAACAATAAAATCTATGGGCACATAGTTCCTATTTGCAAGAATAATAACATCATTAATTATTCCCAAAGTCTTTTTAATAGTAGAATCCGCTAAGTGCAAATTAAGAGAACATTTTCAATATTGGTAAGACCAAGCACATCACATAGAGATTTCGGAATTGTGGAAACACTAGCACCCAAATCACATAAAGCAAAGCACTCATTATTTTTAATCTTGACTTTAATGGTAGGTTCCCACTCATCATGTAATTTTCTAGGAATTGAAATCTCTAACTCCAACTTTTCTTCAAAGATTTCATCATGGCATCAACAATATGTTTAGTAAAAGCTTTATTTTGTTCATAAGCATGGGGTGAATTTATCATGGATTGTAAGAAATAAACATATTCAATCAAAGAGCAACTATCATAATTAAAGTCTTTGTAATCCAAAATAGTGGGCACATCACTAGTTAAAGTTTTGACCTCTTCAAACCCACTTTCTTCAATTTTTTCATCAAGATTTTCACCCTCCAAACCATTGGGACGCCTCCTGGCTAAAGTTGACTCTTCTTCAGTCCCTTTATCATAAATTTTAATATTACTAAACAAGGAATCAATAGAAGAAACACCAATCACTTTAAGATCTTCATCATTTTTATGAAAGCAATCACTAGAAAACGTTTTTTCTAAAAATTCTCTTTTAGCTCTAAGCATAGCGGTTCTTTTCTGACTTTCATCCATAGAAACATATAAAGATTTAATTGATTCAACAATCTTAGGTGACAAAGCTTTCAACTTGATATTTTCTACATCATGTGAAATTCTATCAATGCTTCTAGACATATCATCAATCTTATTCAACTTTTCTTCTATCGTAGTATTGAAAACTTTTTGAGCATTGATAAATTCCTTAATATTACTCTCAAGATCAGAGGGGTTCCTATTATTATTGGAAGAAGAATTACCATAGGAATTACCATAATTATTAGAGTAATTTCCAGGAAAATGCCTAGGATTAAAATTACCTCTATAAGCATTGTTAGTAAAATTGTTTCGCGAGATGAAATTCACATCTACGGAATCACTATTTTGCTCAATCAAAGTAAACAAAGGCACATCATTAAGATCAATAGGAGCATTTTACTAGCAACCAACTTCAAAAGAGCATCAACTTTCTTACTCAAAGTACTAATTTCTTCAACCGAATTAACCTTTTTACTAGTAGGTGCTCTTTCAGTATGCCATTGTGAATAATTTGCCATAATATTATCTAGAAATTTAGTAGCTACACCCAAAGTTCTAAGGGAAATAATTTTCACGGGCGGAAAATACTTAGTAATAAATGCATCCTTGCACTTATCCCAAGAATCGATACTATTGCGAGGCAAAGAAGAAAATCAAATTTTTGCACGATCCCGCAAGGAGAAAGGAAATAATTTCAACTTCACTATATCATTGTACACATCTTTTTTCTTTTGCATATCACATAATTCTACGAATGTGTTTAGATGGGACGCGGCATCCTCATTAGGAGTACCAGAAAATTGATCTTTCATGACAAGATTCAACAAAGCGGCATTAATATCATAAGACTCCGCACTAGTGGCGGGAGGAGCAATCGGAGTACTAATAAAATCATTATTATTGGTATTAGAAAAATCACACAATTTGGTATTTTCTTGAGTCATCGTGACTACGCAAACAAGATTGCAAGCAAACAAGAGATCTGACGAGAAAAAGGCAAACGAAAAAGAAGGCGAATAAAACGACAAATTTTTGTGAAGAGGGGGAGAGGAAAACGAGAGGCAAATGGCAAATAATGTAAATTGCAAGGAGATGAGATTTGTGATTAGGAACCTGATAGATGTTGATGATGTCTCCCCGGCAACGGCGTGAGAAATTGGCAAGTTGACGGGAGACTACTTTTGCACCTCCTCACCGGCAACGGCGCCAGAAATTTTTTTGACGTGGCTTGAGACTGCGTCGGTATTTCCCCAAAGAGGAAGGGATGATGCAGCACAGCTATGGTAAGTATTTCCCTCACTTATGAAACCAAGGTTATCGAACCAGGAGGAGCACCATGCAACGCTATATAAACGGTACCTGCACACAAAGAACAAATACTTGCAACCCGACGCGTAAGAGAGGTTGTCAATCTCTCCAAGGTAAAAAGATAGATTGGTTTGTATTAGATTGGATAAATAGATCGCACAAGAACACAAAATAAAAGATGCAAATAAAAAGGGCAGCAAGGTATTTTTGGGATTTTGGAATAATAATCTGAAAACAAATGTGGAAAAAGATAGATCGGAAAGCAATATATTAAAAGAATAGACCCGGGGGCCATAGATTTCACTAGTGGCTTCTCTCAAGAATATAGCACATGGTGGGTAAACAAATTTCTATTGGGCAATTGATAGAAGATCAAATAATCATGACGATATCATAGGCAATGATCAATATATAGGCATCACGTCCAAGATTAGTAGACCGAAACGATTCTGCGTCTACTACTATTACTCCACACATCGACCGCTATCCAGCATGCATCTAGTGTATTAAGTTCATGGAGAAACGGAGTAATGCAATAAGAACGATGACATGATGTAGACAAGATCTATTCATGTAGGAATAGACCCCGTCTTGTTATCCTTAATAGCAATGATACATCGTGCCTCGCTGCCCCTTCTGTCACTGGGAGAGAACACCGCAAGATCGAACCCATCACAAAGCACCTTCCCATGGCAAGAAAAATCGATCTAGTTGGCCTAACTAAACCAAAGATTCAAAGAAGAAATATGAGGCTACAAATAATCATGCATATAAGAGATCAAAGAAGACTCAAATAATATTCATGGATAGAAACTGATCATGAACTCAAAATTCATCGGATCCCAACAAACACACCGCAAAAAGTCATTACATCAAATAGATCTCCAAGAGACCATTATATTGAGAATCAAAAGAGAGAGAGAAAGCCATCTAGCTACTGGCTACGGACCCGTAGGCCAAAGTGGACTACTCACGCATCATAGGAGAGGCACCAATGAGGATGATGAACCCCTCCGTGCTGGTGTTAGATTGGATCTCGTGGTTCTAGAACTTGCAGAGGCTGGAATTGTGTTTCGTCGACTCCCCTAGGGTTTCTGGAATTTCTAAGGATTTATAGAGCTGTGAGGCGGTGGAAAAGACCTCCGTGGGCCCCACGATACATCAGGGCACGCCGGGGGCCTCTGGCGCGCCCTGGTGTATCGTGGGCCCACGGGCCTCCTCCCAGGTGCTTCCTTGGCTCCCAAGTTGTATTCTGGTCAAAACAAATCTCGAAAAAGTTTCGTGGCGATTGGACTCCGTTTGGTACTGATATTCCACGAAGTAAAAAACAAGCAAAAAACAGCAACTGGCACTGGGCACTATGTCAATAGGTTAGTCCCAAAAAATGATATAAAGTTGCTATAAAATGATTATAAAATATCCAAGAATGATAATATAACAACATGGTACAATCAAAAATTATAGATACGTTGGAGACGTATCACTCTGCAACCACTGTGAGGCCCCGGTCGATTCTTTCCTAACCTCACGCTCAAATTCGATCTCTATGACGCGCTCCCGTGCAGGCCGAATCGCACTGCCGCCTGAGCTCACCACCAGTGATGCTCCAGTGACCAAATGGTCACTCCGGCATGTCTAAACCGCTCCCGCGGTGCATAGTGCCCTGCTAGCGCTTGGCCCTGCTCGTTTGCAAACCGCAACACCAACCCCGCACGTACCAGAATTCCGGCCGCCACAAATGAGGTTGCCGTTGACAACTCCGACCACCGAACCTCCGTCCAACACCACCAGTAGATGCGGCTCCCTCCCAGGAGCACGTAGGAGCAAACCGCGCATCGAATGGTGCCCTGTGGGCGATTTCTGACGCCCTCCATCGTCTCTGGCTACGCCGGCGACGAGCCACGGGTCAACTCTGGCGAATTTGACCCCTGACCAGGATTTGACCGCCTAGAGTCAATGAATGGTGGGGCCCGCCTCTGGGTTAATTAGGTTAATTACTTAATTAATTTAATGAACCTGTGATAAGTGAATCTGCCACTAACTAGTGGGTCCCACAGGTCAGGTTTGACCTGGACCGATCCTTTGACTTTCTGACATCTTGCTGTTGTCACCCTGACGTCATAAAGTCCTTCTGGAATTTAAAATAAAACTAAAAGGATTAATTTCATAAATTTTTTAAAACTTCTAAAAATCATAGAAAATAAGCTATAATTCAGATGGAAATAATTTATATATGAAAAGTGATCAGAAAAATCCAATGAATCTGTTTATGCCATGGTCATGCATGTTTGAACAAGTTAACATCACCAACTAGGACATTTCATGATTAGGGCAATTTATGAAATAACATTTGAAGTTGGAATTTGAACTAGGTTTGAATTCCACTTCAATTAATATGACTAGCTAATGTAGTACCTTAACATGTCATGCCATTCACTTGATTGTGCATTGCATTGATTGTGTTCCTTCTTCTTGTTTGTCAGTGTTATTCCTTCTCAGTAGATGATGGTTCCGACGTTGTGATCGTTGACACCGATGAAGAGAAGTACTATCTTCAGAACCGTCAGGCAAGCAACCCCCCTTGAGCTTACAGATATAAACCCACTCGCTCGCTCCTGATCTCTTTTATTGCATTAGGAAAATAACGATTCAACTGTTACATGTTCTCGGTAGTTGAACCCATTCCTTTGCATGACCTGTCTTTGTCACGGTAAATAGTTGAAACCACTTAGCGTGAGTAGCAACTTGATACCTCCATTTTGCATCTTGATTTCCTACTGTTATTTATAATGTTTTGATGAATAATAATGCTTTAGGGAGTGATTCTAATGCCTTTTCTCTCATAATATGCAAGGTTTACACAAAGAGGGAGAATACCGGTAGCTGGAATTCTGGACCTGAAAAAGCACATCAGAGATACCTATTCTGCACATCTCCAAATAAGCTGAAACTTTACGGAGAATTATTTTGGAATATATAAAAACTACTGGTGCAAATAACTACCGGAGGGGGCCACCCTGGTGAGCACAAGACACCAGGGCACGCCAGGCCCCCCAGGCGCGCCCTGGTGGGTTGTGCCCAGCACGGCCCACCTCCGATGCCCATCTTCTGGTATATAAGGTCTTTTGACCTAGAAAAAATAAGGATATGACTTTCGGGACGAAACGCCACCGTCTCGAGGCGGAACATGGGCAGGAGCACTTTTGCCCTCCGGCGGAGCGATTCCGTCGGGGGAACTTCCCTCCCGGAGGGGGAAATCGAAGCCATCGTCATCACCAACACCCCTCTCATCTTTGGGAGGCCAATCTTCATCAACATCTTCAACAGCACCATCTCCTCTCAGACCCTAGTTCATCTCTTGTGTTCAATCTTTGTACCGAAACCTCAGATTGGTACCTGTGGGTGACTAGTAGTGTTGATTACATCTTGTAGTTGATTACTATATGGTTCATTTGGTGGAATATTATATGTTCAGATCCATTATGCTATTCAATACCCCTCTAATCTTTAGCATGAATATTATTTGTGAGTAGTTACCTTTGTTCTTGAGGTCACGGGAGAAGTCATGTTGCAAGTAATCATGTGACTTTGATATGTGTTCGATATTTTGATGATATGTATGTTGTGATTCCCTTAGTAGTGTCATGTGAACGTCGACTACATGACACTTCGCCATCCTTGGGCCTAAGGGAATGCATTGTGGAGTAGTTATTAGATGATGGGTTGCTAGAATGACAGAAGCTTAAACCCTAGTTTATGCGCTACTTCATAAGCGGCTGATTTGGATCCAAACTTTTAATGCTATGGTTAGATTTTATCTTAATACTTTTCTCGTAGTTGCGGATGCTTGCGAGGGGGTTAATCATTAGTGGGAGGTTGATCAAGTAAGAATAGCACCCAAGCACTGGTCCACCCACATATCAAATTATCAAAGTAGCAAACACAAATCAAACCAATATGATAAAAGTGACTAGATGAAATTCCCGTGTACCCACAAGAACACTTTGCCTATTATAAGAGATTGTTCTGGCCTGTCCTTTGCCACAAAAGGATTGGGATACCTTGCTGCACTTTATTTACCGTTACCGTTACTTGCTTGTAACCAATTATCGTGCTATCAAACTATCTATTACCTACAATTTCAGTGCTTCAGAAATTACCTTGCTGAAAACCGCTTGTCATTTCCTTCTGGTCCTCATTGAGTTCGATACTCTTACTTATCGAAAGGACTACGATTGATCCCCTATACTTGTGGGTCATCAAGACTCTTTTCTGGCGCCGTTGCCGCGGAGTGAAGTGCTCTTGGTAACTGGAAATCGGTAAGGAAAAACTTATACTACGTGCTGAAATTTATTGTCACTTGCTACTATGGAAAACAATCCTTTAAGGGATTTGTTCGGGGTATCTTCACCTTGACCAGAACCACAACTAGTTGCCCCTCAACCTACTGCACCTACTGAAAATATTGGTTATGAAATTCCTTCAGGTATGGTAGAACAACTTCTTGCTAAACCTTATGCAGGAGATGGAACTGAACATCTTGATATGCACCTGTTATATGTGAATGAAATTTGTGGATTATTTAAGCTTGCAGGTTTATCCGGAGATGAAGCTAAGAAGAAGGATTTCCCTTTATCTTTGAAGGGAAAGGCATTGACATGGTATAGGCTATGTGATGATATTGGATCATGGAACTGGAATCAGTTGCAATTGGAATTCCATCAAAAGTTTTATCCCATGCATCTAGTTAATCGTGGTCGGAATTATATATATAATTTTTGGCCTCATGAAGGAGAAAGCATCGCTCTAGCTTGGGGGAGGCTTAAGTCAATGTTATATTCATGCCCCAATCATGATATCCCGAGAGAAGTTATTATTCAGAATTTTTATGCTCGGCTTTCTCATAATGATCAATCCATGCTCGATACTACTTGTACTGGTTCTTTTATGAAGAAGACTATTGAATTCAAGTGGGATCTCTTAGAAAGAATTAAACGCAACTCTGAAGATTGGGAACTCGACGAAGGTAATGAGTCAGGTATTAAGCTTAAGTTTGATCGTGTTAAATCTTTTATGAATACCGATGCTTTTCACAAGTTTAGCACTAAATATGGACTTGACTCTGAGATAGTAGCCTCTTTCGGTGAAGCATTTTCTACTCATGTTGATCTCCCTAAGGAGAAGTGGTTAAAATATCATCCCCCTATTAAAGAAGAAATTAAAGAACCGGTAAAAGCTAAGGGTGAAACCACCATTTACAATGTTGATCCAGTTGTGCCTACTGCTTATATTGAAAAACCACCTTTCCATGTTAGGATAAAGGAACATGCTAATGTATCAACTCTGGTTCACAAGAGTAATATTAGAGCACCTAAGCCCTCTAGTAGAACCTAGTGTTGCTATGGTTAAAGATCTCTTGGTAGAAAATATTGATGGGCATGTTATTTACTTCTGCGATGAAGCTGCTAGAATTGCCAAACCTAATGAAAAAGATAAACATAGTCCCGTAGTGGGCATGCCTGTTGTCTCAGTCAAAATAGGAGATCATTGCTATAAAGGTTTATGTGACTTGGGTGCTACTGTTAGTGCTATTCCTTTTACCTTATACCAAGAAATTATGAATGACATAGCACCCGCTGAAATAGAGGACATTGATCTTACTATTAAACTTGCTAATAGAGACACCATCACACCACTTGGGATTGTTAGAGATGTTGAAGTGTTGTGTGGGAAAGTAAAATATCCTACTGATTTTCTAGTTCTTGGTTCCCCACAAGATGACTTTTGTCCCATTATCTTTGGTAGACCTTTCTTGAACACCGTCAATGCTAAGATAGATTGTGAAAAACAAACTGTCGGTGTTAGTTTTGGTGATGTGTCTCATGAATTTAATTTCTCCAAGTTTAGTAGGCGACCTCGTGATAGAGAATTATCTAGTAAGGATGAAATAATTGGTCTTGCTTCTATTGCCGTGCCTCCTACTGATCCACTAGAACAATATTTGCTTGACCATGAAAATGATATGCACTTGCGTGAAAGAAATGAAATAGATAAAATTTTCTTTGAACAACAACCTCTCCTAAAACACAATTTGCCTATTGAAACTCTTGGAGGTCCTCCTCCAACTAAAGTTGATCCTGTGTTTGAATTAAAGCAATTGCCTGATACTTTGAAGTATGCTTATCTTGATGAGAAAAAGATATATCCTGTTATTATTAGTGCTAACCTTTCAGAACATGAAGAAGAAAGATTATTAAAAATTCTGAGGAAGCACCGGGCTGCTATTGGATATAGTCTTGATGATCTTAAGGGCATTAGTCCCACTGTATGTCAGCATAAGATCAATATGGAACCTGATGCTAAACCCGTTGTTGATCATCAACGACGATTGAATCCTAAGATGAAAGACGTGGTAAGAATTGAAATATTAAAGCTTATGGAAGCAGGTATAATCTATCCCATAGCTGATAGTAGATGGGTAAGTCCCGTTCATTGTGTCCCTAAGAAAGGAGGTATTACCGTTGTTCCTAATGATAAAAATGAACTCATCCCACAAAGAATTGTCACTGGCTATAGAAGGGTAATTGATTTTAGAAAATTAAATAAAGCTACTAGGAAAGATCATTACCCTCTGCCTTTCATCGATCAGATGCTTGAAAGACTATCTAAGCACACACACTTTTGTTTTCTGGATGGATATTCTGGTTTCTCTCAAATACCTATATCACAATCTGATCAAGAGAAAACCACATTTACTTGTCCTTTTGGAACCTATGCTTATAGACGTATGCCTTTTGGTTTATGCAATGCACCTGCTACCTTTCAAAGATGTATGACTGCTATATTCTCTGATTTTTGTGAAAAGATTGTGGAGGTTTTCATGGATGATTTTTCGGTTTACGAAACTTCTTTTTTATGATTGCTTAAGCAACCTTGATCGAGTTTTGCAGAGATGTGAACAAACTAATCTTGTCTTGAATTGGGAGAAGTGCCACTTTATGGTTAATGAAGGTACTGTATTGGAGCATAAAATATCTGAACGAGGTATTGAGGTGGATAAGGCTAAAGTTGATGCAATTGAGAAAATGCCATGTCCTAAAGATATTAAAGGTATTCGAAGTTTCCTTGGTCATGTTGGTTTCTATAGGAGGTTTATTAAAGACTTCTCTAAAATTTCTAGGCCTCTTACTAATATTTTACAAAAGGTGTCGGTGCACGGATGCTCACGATCACCTATGGGACCAGAGGCCCCTTTGTGGTTCGGCAAGGTGGGTCACGTAGCACAAAGAGCAGAGAACATCAAACGGCGCTACAATCACGACACATGCATTTTACCCAGGTTCGGGGCGCTGCTAAGCGTAAAACCCTACTCCTTCTTTTGGTGGATTGATCAGAGGAACACGAAGAACGCACAACGCCCAATCCTGGCAAGAGCTGCAGTCGGGGTGAGCTACTACGCGAGTACAAGTATCCAAAGGTCCAAATCTTGAGCTAGGTAGCCTTGGGCCTCCTTTTATAGTGCAAGGGGTTACCATAATGGCAAAACAGTCATTATCTATCGATTAGATAGCTTAGCAGAGCTATCATACCTAACTCTGGCATTTAGGACAAAATACCATGATTACCAGCCTAGGTGGCGCTTGGGGGTGCATCCAGGGCAAGCTCTTGCCACCGCTTGGCTGGTTGTTGCTTATGGTGTTGACACGCTGCAGGGCGGGTGTCAACTGAGCATAACTAGCCTCCTGGCGTGTCGCCACGTGCTTAGCGAGAGCTGATTAGCTGCTTGAGGACTCGACACCGCATTGATAAGTGACTGGCGTAGCGATGCGGTGGAGCGGTGGCCGATCAGCTCGCGCCTGTCGAGGGATGGCTTGTCGAGTCTTCAGGAAGGTGTGCGCGCCTCGGCCCCCGGCAAGCACCGGGGGCATGGTTGGCGTGTTTTGGGCCCCTCCTGGGCCGTTGTGCTGGTGTTGCCGGCGCTTGCCTGGCCTTCTGCAGGCGGTTGCTGCCGGGTGCTAGTTCTTGAATGTTTGCTTGGAGATGTGGTAGCCTTCCCAACGGGTTTTGCTCGCGGGGGCCGGAGGCTGTCTGTCCGTGCACAAGTCAGGGGGAATGAACACCCCTTTTTGTATACCTCGACAGAAGCCCCCGGGCCTGAGCCATACGTGTCGCTTGGCACGTTGGGTTAGGCTCTAAACAGTGCACGGACACGCGTCGGAGGGATTCTGCCCTTCCACCCATGTCCACTCCGCTCAATTATCGCGGGTCGTGGGGTCGTGGAACGGTTGCCGTTGGAGAATAAAAAGAACTGCCAGTAATAAAACGACAGTTTTCCGAAAAGATTGCGAAGAGCCAGCCCCCGTGCGGGTTCCCTAAAATAAAAAGGACAATGCGCAGGGGCGCTGCTCATTCGCATCCTTTTCTCTGTCCTTCATCTTCCTCCTCAAGCCAAAGAACTACTCCCACTGCCATTCTTGGTTCACCGAGCGCCGCCAGATCATCTGCCGCCTTCGAAGGCTTCAAGGATGGGGCAGAAAAAGGCTGCCAACAAGGGAAAGCAGGCGGCCGCATCCACGGACCTGGTGGCTGAGGAGAGGAAGAAGAAAGCGGAAGAGCTCAGGAGGCGGCGACAGGGAGATGTGGTTATCTCTCCGTCGAGCCTAGATGGCAACACCCTGATCAAGAGGTATGCCTATATGTGGGGGCGGGTGACAAAGGGGCACGGAGCACCCCAGGTTTTGCCGTACAGCCCCAAGGAGAAGAAGCCCTCAGATTCGTACCACTTCTTTTGTGCGTACTTTTACTGCGGCCTTGCCCCTCCCTTCTCTGATTTCTTCTGCGCCATGATGGCGGCATATGGATTCCACCTTCTGGATTTTACGCCCAATGCAATGTCTTGCATGGCGATATTTGCCCATCTGTGCGAGAACTTTGTTGGAGTTGTCCCCAATGTGGATTTGTTCAAGCACTTCTTCCTTCCTCGGATTGAGGATAAATCCCACCGCTCAGGGAACATAAGTTGGATCGCCCAGGACAAAAATGTTTACCTTTCCGGATAGCTGCGCGGGAAGTGGGAAGAATGGAGGGGTGACTGGTGCTGGATCAAGGACGACAGGGCCCCCGTGTTCTGTCGGGTGCGAACTGAATGCGCCACGCGCGGCAGCGAGTGGGGGAAGCTGGGCCCAACTGACAACAAACTCCGCCTGGCACTGAACAGGATCGTTCATCTCAAGGCTGCCAGGCTGACCATTGAGCATGTGGGGGCGGACTTCCTCCGTCGCCGCATCGCGCCCTTGCAAAAAAGAGACAGGTTTGCTTGGGAGTTCAATGGCTCCGCCGATTGGATGCGCCTGTATCCTGGTCCCACCAACAACTTGAGCCTACGGCCATGGCTGGCTGTGTGACCAGTTGTTTGGCCGCTTCGGGACATACCATCTGCCGGCGGGAGTCGTCCCGTTGCACCGCAATTCCGCCCGGAACCAGATCCTCCAATGGATGCCATATTGCGACGCTTCCGGTGTTAAGTCTGATTGGGAACTGCCCGCCCTAGAGAGTGAGATGGAGTGGGTCTCCACCTTGGATGAGAGAGCCTCCAAACCGGAGGACAACTTGACCGCGCCAACTAGGGAGGCGGAGAGAGCCTATATCTTCGGACGAATCGCGGAAGACAAGGCCGTCACGACCGCCAAGGGAGCAGCCTCCGGAGGGGAGGAGGAGGAAGAGTCCGGGGATGATGGCTCTTCCGAGGAGGAGAGCGAGAATGTTGCTCCGGAGGAGTCTGCCGGGCTGGAGCTTGCCGGGGCCAGTGGCTTCCAAGTTGCGGCAACAGGGACCCAGGCGGAGGGCGAGGTGGAGGGGGCGAAGGATCTGTAGGCGGTAGAGGAGGGGCTCGAAGAGGGGCCCCAAGCTCCGGAGCCGGGTCGCCGCCTCCGTCTACGCGCCCGCCGAGAGTCAACGGCCCCCGCGTCTTCGCGAGGTCCCTCGAAGGTGAAGAAGATGACTGCAAAGGGTGGCGGTGCGAAGTAGCACGTCGCCAATCCTCCCGCCTTTCCCAGGCCAAGGCGTCCCCCGCCAAGCGATGGAAGGTTCATGGGGTGGACCCCAGCCCCCCGTCAAGCCCAACTTCTCCGCTAGGCTCGCCCTTGCCGGCAGTCCTGGCCTCTCCGTCAAGCCCTGTCCCCCCAACTTTGAAGAGGAGCCGGGCAACTCCACCGCCCGCGTTGTATGAGCTGGGCTCAATGCTCCTTGCCTCGGAGTGAGTCTAGTTGATCTCAGTTTCCATTAGGAAACCTTTGATCTTTAATCCTCTTGACTGATCTTGCATGGTTGATCTTGTCAGGGACGAAGATGAGGAGACTCTTGCGCATAGGGTCAAGAGGGCCAAATCCGTAGCGGGACCAGACTTCGCGGCAAGTGGAGGTTCTGCGGGAGGCGCGGGAGAGAATCCCGTGTCTAGCCCCTAGCTCAGTCCTCTTCGTGAAACCCAAGTGCAGCCACGTCTATTGGCGGAGATGCGGAAGAACGCCTCCCTTCACCCGACAGGAAAACAGGAGAGGAAGATCGGAGGGAGGCTCGCCAAGAGGAACCTCTCCTCCAAGATTCCCCGTCAATCATTGTCCGTGAGGAGGATTTGCCGGGAAGGGCCTCCGCCAAGGGATATGCCCGCGCAAAGGTCATTGCCGAAGGGACGGCAACAGACCGCACACCGGCAACTGATGTTGCCGGGGAAGGAGAGGTCCTTCCGCAGCAGTCTCCATCGGGTATCCCTCTTGCCGGTGCTCTTGTTTTTCCTGTATCTTTTCTTTACATGCTTTATTGATTCTTGATTTCCTTACTTCTGTCTTGTTGCTCTAATCCGCAGTTCTGCTTTTTGAAGAGCCTGAACTGCTGGTGGTGGTTGCTGGTATTGGGAAGGACGCTGCCGCGGAAGTGATGAAGATTGCTACCGCGGAAGAACATGGCTCGGCTGCCGGGGATATTGAGGGGTCCTCCGGGGGAACGGTACAAAATCCTGGCAGCGTGTCCGGCATGGGCCCAGTGGTCGAAGAGAAGACTCCCCTTCAAACCATGAAGCCTCCCTCGTCCAGTTATCCCCTGGCATCGGCCTTGCAGTCCCCGTAGAGTCACCTGGCGCTGGTCACTGCTCCCTTAAGCCACACAGCTCTCGGCTCACCTTTCTCAGTGGGTGCAGATCTTGACGAAGAGATTAACAAGATCCTAGCGCCGCTATCTCAGAAGATCGAAGGAGCTCACAGCACTGCTGACGCCGCCAAGGACTTGGCTCTCTTGGAATCCATAGCAGCAGGGCTTAAGGATGTGCAGAGTAGGTATAGCCTCAAGTGGCAGGCGATCAAGGTGAAGCGTGACGCGGTTGAGCTCGTAGATCAGCAGCCGAGGAGCAAAGGGAGCGAGCTGCGAGACTGGTACAATCGGCAGGTCCACTCCCTCAAGAGGCAGCATGAGACGCTGTCCATGGCTAACAAGGATGTTGCCGCCTGGAAGGCCCGACTGGCGGAGCGCGAGGCGCTTCTGGACGCTAGAGAGGAGGGCATCTCCCTCCGGGAAGGGAACCTCGAGGGTACCCTCTGCGCCAAGGATGAGGAGCTGGAGGACCGCGTTCGGCAGCGTACCAGGGAGCTGGAAGATGGCCACAAGACCGCTCTCGATGCACTTTCCTCGGAGTCTGCTGCTCAGCTGAAAAAGGTGACTGACGAGCTAGCTGCTGCATCTGCTGCCAAGGCCAAATTTAAAGCTCAACTGACCAAACTGACAGAGGACCTTGCCGGGAGCACCAAGGAGATCGAGGCCCTCAAAGAGTTAGCGCAAAAGGCAGCGGCAACTCTGGAAGAGGTGCAATCACAGCTTTCCTCCAAGGGCCAGGACTTTGATGCCGCTAATGGCACCGTTTCCGACATGAAATCCAGGCTTGCTTCCTTGGAGAGAAATCTTGAATCTTCCGAGGCCCGCGAGAAGCTGCTGCTACCGGACGTGACCCGCGCGAAAACTCTTCAGAAGGACGCCAAAGAGAACCTGGAGAACTTGGTTGAGCAGCGTGACCTCTGGATCAAGAGGATGGTTGATATCGCCGAGCGCCTCACTGTCCAGATTGCCAAGATGGACATGAAGAGCTGGGCCTACTCTGTCGGCAAACATGAAGCTCCAAGCGTCAAGCTGACACTCTTCTTCGACAGCCTGATCGAGGTACTGAAGACGTATGAGGAGGACATGGATGCCTCCTTCACCAACGAATCCCGGAAGCTAGCACGCGATGCCCTCTTCCTGGTCTTGAGCAACCTCGCCTTCTTCCATCCGGAGCTCGATCTCTCTGATGGTTTCAAGAAGCTGCCGTCGGGTGCCGACACTTCGGCTGCCACGGAGAAGGCCGGTCCCCTCGCCGACAGGATCCTCAAAGTTTCAAGGACCTAGGGGAGCCACCGGAGTTAGCTTTATGCCTTTCTTGTCGCCATGTCGCCCTATACTTAAGACATAGTAGGTATCTCGCATTAGGGCGTGAACTTTCTTTATCTTAACGTTTGCTGAACTGATGCTTTTGTGCAATCGCATATTACGCCCTTCGTTTCCCTTCTCGTGTTCGTATGAAAGTCACCTTTACGCGTTTCTAGTTACCCGCCAACGACGTGTTGCCACGAATTGCTTTGAGGAATGGGTCCTTAGCTTTCTGCTGGCAAGGGCACGCCGCCATCAAGGTTACCTTTGGCAGTGTCGATGCTGCCACGTGTTTCATTGAGTAGGCTCGAAACAAAACACGGGCGCGAATGAACACAATAAGGTTCTATCACACGCAAGGTTTTATCATACGAAACCTTAGGTTCGGCGAAGGGACATACAAATGCACATCCTAATGGAAGTTGATTATTTGTGCCAACTTAGCTTTTGTCATGGCTTTTCATTCCGCCCTGGCATCTTCCCTCTCCCGTGCTCCTTATAGTGTGCGCGCAAGCTTATGCTCACCGCCGCCCTGAAAGAGAAGGGACGTAGAGAAGAGCAAAACGAGGGTACTTGAAGACCCATCGGTTATGAATATGGCCCACGGCAGGAGTCTGCCGGATTAATGCAATATTCATGATCAGTTCGGGAATGGGAAAAGATGTAGGCATGGCTAGTCCTTCCCTCATTTTCTTCGCGCCCAACGGTCCCATGGTGTACTGTGATATGTGTATGGGACCTTTCCGTGGTTCGCCTGCCGGGAGCGTCGACTAGCGAGTGCACTCTAGCATTCAGTTCGGGATTTGTCCCCTGGCGGGACAAATGCAAGACCGAACTTCATGTGAGCTTATCGACACTGACAACGTCGTCGCAGCGCAGAGCTAACCGCAAGCGGGGAAGGAGGAGGGAGAAGGATATAGCCAGCTACCTCTTTCTCCCCTTGGCCTGCTGGATTACGCCACATCTCCCTTGGGTCGAGCGGACCCATTTCCCTCCGGTGTTCTCCACTCCGGCCTTGGTCGTGAAGGACTGATCGGGGGCGCCGCCTACGCCAACCGCGTCGCCCACGATGCCCACCTCACCCGCAGCCGCCGCGGCGTCGACGATGCCGGCGGCTACGTGTGAGGGAGCCTTCGAAGTGGTGGGATGCGTGGTCGCACTGGATTTCTTCTTGGGAGCCATTGTTGAAGAAGATGATGATGAAGACCGATTCGCCGCTCACGAACTTAGGTTCGTGCAAACGATGCACGCCCCCCTACCTGGCGTGCCAAATATGTCGATGCATGGATGCTCACGATCACCTATGGGACCAGAGGCCCCTTTGTGGTTCGGCAAGGGGGGTCACATTGCACAAAGAGTGGAGAACATGAGACGGCGCGACGATCACGACACGGGCATTTTACCCAGGTTCGGGCCGCTACTAAGCGCAAAACCCTACTCCGGATTTTGGTGGATTGATCAGAGGAACACGAAGAACGCACAACGCCCAATCCCGGCAAGAGCTGCAGTCGGGGTGAGCTACTACGCGGGTACAAGTGTCCAAAGGTCCGAATCTTGAGCTAGGTTGCCTTGGGCCTCCTTTTATAGTGCAAGGGGTTACCACAATGGCAAAACAGTCATTATCTATCGATTAGATAGCTTAGCAGAGCTATCATACCTAACTCTGGCATTTAGGACAAAATACCATGATTACCAGCCTAGGTGGCGCTTGGGGGGTGCATCCCCAGCAAGCTCTTGCCACCGCTTGGCCGGTCGTTGCTTATGGTCTTGACACGCTGTAGGGCGGGTGTCAACTGAGCATAACTTGCCTCCTGGCGTGTCGCCACGTGCTTAGCGAGAGCTAATTAGCTGCTTGAGGGCTCGTCACCACATTGATAAGTGACTGGCATAGCGATGCAGTGGAGCGGTGGCCGATCAGCTCGCGCCTGCCGGGGGATGGCTTGCCGGGTCTTCAGGAAGGTGTGCACGCCTCGGCCCCCGGCAAGCACCAGGGGCGTGGTTGGCGCGTTTTGGGCCCCTCCTGGGCCGTTGTGCTGGTGTTGCCGGCGCTTGCTTGGCCTTCCGCAGGCGGTTGCTGTCGGGTGCTGGTTCTTGAATGTTTGCTTGGAGATGCGGTAGCCTTCCCAACGGGTTTTGCTCGTAGGGTACGGAGGCTGTCTGTCCGTGCACAAGTCAGGGGGAATGAACACCCCTATTTGTATACCCCGACAAAAGGATATTCCATTTGTTTCTGATGATGATTGCGTAGAAGCCTTTGAAACACTCAAGAAAGCCTTAACTTCTGCACCTATCATGCAACCGCCTGATTGGAACTTGCCTTTTAAAATTATGCGTGATGCTGATGATTATGCTATTGGTGCTGTTCTAGGACAAATGGTTGATTTGAAATTGAATGTTATCCATTACGCTAGCAAAACTCTAGACAGTGCCCAATGAAATTATGCTACTGTTGAAAAGGAATTTTTAGCAGTTGTGTTTGCTTGTGATAAATTTAGATCCTACATTGTTGATTCCAAAGTTATTGTTCACACCGATCATGCTGCTATATAATATCTTATGGAAAAGAAAGATGCTAAACCTAGACTCATTAGGTGGGTTCTCTTGCTTCAAGAATTTGACTTACATATCGTTGATAGGAAGGGAGCTGAGAACCCCGTAGCTGATAACTTGTCTAGGTTGGAAAATATTCTTGACGACGCACTACCTATTGATGATATCTTCCCTGATGAACAGTTAGCTGCAGTAAATGTTTCTCAAAACACTTCTTGGTATACTGATTATGCTAATTACATTGTCGCTAAATATATACCACCTAGCTTCATATACCAACAAAAGAAAAAAATTTCTTCTATGATTTAAGACATTACTTTTGGGATGACCCACATCTTTATAAAGAAGGAGTAGATGGTATTATTAGACGTTGTGTACCTGAGCATGAACAGGAACAAATCCTACAAAAATGTCATTCCGAAGCTTATGGAGGACATCATGCGGGAGACAGAACTACTCACATGGTATTGCAATCTGGTTTTTATTGGCCTACTCTCTTCAAGGATACCCGTAAGTTTATCTTGTCTTGTGAAGAATGTCAAAGAATTGGTAATATCGGTAAGCGTGAGGAAATGCCTATGAATTATTCACTTGTTGTTGAACCATTTGATGTTTGGGGTTTTGATTATATGGGACCTTTTCCTTCCTCTAACGGGTACACTCATATTTTGGTTGATGTTGATTATGTCACTAAGTGGGTAGAAGCTATTCAAACAAGTAGTGCTGATCACAACACCTCCATTAAAATGCTTAAAAAAGTTATCTTCCCGAGGTTTGTAGTCCCTAGATATTTAATGACTGATGGTGGTTCGCACTTTATCCATGGTGATTTCCGTAAGATGATTGCTAAATATGATGTTAACCATAGAATTGCATCACCCTATCATCCTCAATCTAGTGGTCAAGTTGAAGTTAGTAATAGAGAAATAAAATTGATATTACAAAAAACTGTCAATAGGTCTCGAAAGAATTGGTCTAAGAAACTAGATGATGCACTTTGGGCCTACATAACAGCTTATAAAAATCCTATGGGTATGTCTCCATACAAAATGGTATATGGAAAAGCTTGTCATTTGCCTCTAGAGTTAGAATATAAAGCATTTTGGGCAATTAAAGAACCCAATTATGATTTCAAACTTGCCGGTGAGAAGAGGCTATTTGATATTAGCTCACTAGATGAATGGAGAACCTAGGGTTATGAAAATGCCAAAATATTCAAAGAAAAAGTAAAAATATGGCATGACAAAAGAATCCAAAAGCGGGAATTCAAAATAGGAGACTATGTTCTTTTGTACAACTCTTGTTTAAGATTTTTTGCAGGTAAGCTTCTCTCCAAATGGGAAGGACCATATATTATCGAAGAGGTTTATCGTTCTGGAGCTATCAAGATTAATAATGCCGAAGGTACTAACCCGAAGGTGGTCAATGGACAAAGAATTAAACACTATATCTCAGGTACGCCTATTAATGTTGAAAGCAATGTTATCCAAACCATGACACCGGAGGAACACATAAAAGAAACCTTCCGGAACATTCCAGAATTCTGAAAAATAGGAGGTACGTGATACGGTAAGTAAACGGACTCCGAAAAATCGGCAAAAATATTTTCTGTCAGTTTTGGAATATTACAAAAATTAGGAAAATAAGAAATAAACAGGAAAGCAACCGAGGTGAGCAGGATACACCAGGGCGCGCCCTGGTGGGTTGTGCCCACCTCGGACACCTTCCCGACTCTGTTTTCCTTCCATATGCTTGCTTCCCAAGAATAAAAATTCTCTATATATACCTGATATGTCTCCAACGTATATATAATTTTTGGTTGTTCCATGCTGCTATATTGTCATTCTTGGATGTTTTACAATCACTTTATAGCAATTTTATATCATTTTTCGGGACTAACCTATTGACATAGTGCCAAAGTGCCAGTTGCTGTTTTTGCTTGTTTTTTACTTCGCCGAATATCAGTACCAAACGGAGTCCAATCGCGACGAAACTTTTTGGAGATTTTTTCTGGACCAGAAGACTCTCAGTGGGCCAAAGAAGTGCCAGAGAGGTGGGCTGTGGAGGCTACAACCCACCAGGGCGCGCCAGGGGGCCCCCGGCGCGCCCTGATGGGTTGTGCCCTCCACGGGACCCCCCTCCACCGCCTCTAATGCCTATAAGTACCCAAATATTTAGAAAACCCTAGGGGAGTCGACGAAAAACACATCCAGCCGCCGCAAGTTCCAGAGCCTCAAGATCCAATCTAACACCATCACGGAGGGGTTCATATTCTTCATAGGTGCCACCATAGACCTACAGGTCCGTAGGCAGTAGCTAAATGGCTTCCTCTCTCTCTCTTTTGATTCTCAATACAATGATCTCTTGGAGATCTATTTGATGTAAACTTTTGCGGTGTGTTTGTTGGGATCCGATGAATTTTGAGTTCATGATCAGTTTCTATCCATGAATATTATTTGAGTCTTCTTTGATCTCTTATATGCATGATGGCTTATAGCCTCGTATTTCTTCTTCGAATCTTTGGTTTAGTTAGCCGACTAGATCGATTTTTCTTGCCATGGGAAGAGGTGCTTTGTGATGGGTTCGATCTTGCGGTGTCCTTTCCCAGTGACAGAAGGGGCAGCAAGGCACGCATGTATCGTTGCCATTAAGGATAACAAGATGGGGTCTATTCCTACATGAATAGATCTTGTTTACATCATGTCATCGTTCTTATTGCACTACTCCATTTTTCCATGAACTTAATACATTAGATGCATGTTGGATAGCGGTCGATGTGTGGAGTAATAGTGGTAGATGCAGGCAGGAGTCAGTCAACTTATCTTGGACGTGATGCCTATATAATGACCATCGCCTTGGATATCGTCATGATTATTTGATCTTCTATCAATTGCCCAGCAGTAATTTGTTCACCCACCGTGTGCTATACTCATGAGAGAAGCCACTAGTGAATCCTACGGCCCCCGGGTCTACTTTTCCTACATATTGCTTTCCGATCTATGTTTTTGCCTCTTTGTTTTCAGATCTATTATTCCAAAACCCCAAAAATATATTGCTGCACTTTTTATTTGCCCTTTTTGTTTTGTGTTCTTGAGAGATCTATCTCTCCTATCTATTACTACTTAATCTATCTTTTTACCGTAGAGAGATTGACAACCTCTCTTTCGCGTCGGGTTACAAGTATTTGTTATTTGTGTGCAGGTGCAGCTAATTGGGTGGTGGTGATCCTCCTACTGGTTCAATAACCTTGGTTTCATAACTGAGGGAAATACTTACCGTCGCTGTGCTCCATCATCCCTTCCTCTTTGGGGAAATACCGACGCAGTCTCAAGCCACGTCAATACCCCTGACTGTTTTGACCACCGCATCGCAGAAAAATCCTCTGTTCTTGTTTCGTGTTGTTTTCTCGTCAGATCTAGATCTCCATGGCTCCACCAAGCTCCTCCAAGGAAAAGTGCTTTGAGAAGGTCATCAACCCGTACTTGCCGGAGGTGATGAAGCACCCTCAAGCCATTGAGATGCGTGAGGGGGTGCTCCACATCAGCGATGTTCAAGGACCCAAGAGGACTGGAAGCGTGGAAGCTAGGCTCGAGGCGGTGGAACAAGACATCTTCAAGTGCCAAAGGATGGTGGAGCGCGGACTTAGTGCCAATCACTCCATGATCACGGAATTCATCCGTGATCAGATGGTGGATGGCCGGTCTATGAAGGACACCATCTTCACCGTCAACGAGCAAATCAATTTTCTGCAAAGTCAAATTTATGATCTTCAAAACAAGGTTTCTGAATACAAGGCAGGATTTAAAGGTATGAGTTTAGTTGCCAGTTGCAGGACTCAGGGGACTCGTGCGTCAACTTTTGATGGTGAGCCCTTGCCCTGGAAGCTGGAGGACAAGCATACCACTTCATCACCATCATCTACTTCATCACCACCACCAAAGGAGACTTGAGCACACTAGTATGGGCACTCTCGTTGGCTTGAGCCAGGCTTGGGGGAGGTGCCCCGGTATCGTATCACCATCACTTTTATCCACCTTTACCTATTTTAGTTCGATCTTTAGCTTTTTCTTGATTTAGTTGAATAAAAGTTTAGTATGATCTATTTTCGAGTGTTAGTTTCGTGATCTATCTATCAATGTAATCGAGTGAGAGTTATATAATAAAGTTTAGTTTGAGCTTTTGCTTTTTATTTTCTTGTTGCAATCAAAATAAAAAAAGGGAAAAGAGAAATAAATGAAAAGAATCATATGTTAATCTTATGGTAAGTAATGACATCACATAAGGAAAAGTATAAGTGGTAAAAATTATTGGAGATTTACAAACATAGCATTGGTCAATGATGTAATTCATGAAAGAATTAATAAAGGAAGAGAAGATTCACATGCAAATACACCATCTTGGACATCTTTTATGATTGTGAGCCCCCATTAAATATTATATGTCAAAATTGTTGACGTTGGACAAGGAAGACAACGTAATGATTTATGTTTGTTCATATTCACATAGAAGTTCTATTTTCATAGATCCTTCAACATGTGGTGCTTGCTCAATATCTTTGCTAGCCAAAAATTCCGCACTAAGTAGAGATACTACTTGTGCATCCAAAAACCCAAAACCCAAATCCATGTTTTGAGAGTCCACCACACCTACCTATGGATCGAGTAAGATCCTTCAAGTAAGTTGTCATCGGTGCAATAAGGCAATAAAAATTGCTTCTAAATGTGTTTTGATCAATTAGTGTAAGAGAAAATTGAGCGCTATACGAACTTATGATGGAAAAGTAATAAAAGCGACAGACTACATAATAAAGGTTGCTATCATTGGGGGCAATATAGCGTGATGTTCTTTTACATTAAGGGATTGAGCATACAAACCAAAAAGCGCATGACAACCACTGCTTCCCTCTGCGAAGGGCCTATCCTTTACTTATATGTATTTACTTTTATGCAAGAGTCAAAGTATTCTCCCCTATTCCTTTTTTCTTTTTTTTCTTTTTGCAAGCATCATGTGGTGAGGAAAGATCTAGGCACATCTATCCAGTTGGATGTGGGTGAGCATGAGTTATTATTGTTGACATCACCCTTGAGGTGAATACGTTGGGAGGCAAAACTATAAGCACCTATCTTTCTATGTGTCCAGTTGAAACTTTTTGCTCATGGGTATGCCGCGAGTGTTAGAAATCATAGAAGACTAAATGATGGTTGAGTATGTGGACTTGCCAAAAGGCTCCGACATGAGACCCTTCCTGAAAATATGATGAATTGTAGTTGCAAAGTTGACTGAGAACATAGTTTGTTGGTTTTCAATAAGGTTTATGCTTTATACTTCTATGCTGTGATGAATTGTTAATTGTTCATGAGAAGCTATATGATGAAGTTATATGAATAAGTTTTATGATAAAGTTTGTTGCTGTTACGATAATAAGCATGATGCTACTATGTCCGTATTTTGTTTTTATCGACACCTCTCTCTCAAACCATGTAGACATGCTTTTCAATGTCGGCTTTCGCTTGAGGACAAGCGAGGTCTAAGCTTGGGGAGTTGATACGTCCATTTTGCATCATGATTTCCTACTGTTATTTATAATGTTTTGATGAATAATAATGCTTTAGGGAGTGAATCTAATGCCTTTTCTCTCATAATATGCAAGGTTTACACAAAGAGGGAGAATACTGGCAGCTGGAATTCTGGACCTGAAAAAGCACATCAGAGATACCTATTCTGCACATCTCCAAATAAGCTGAAACTTTACGGAGAATTATTTTGGAATATATAAAAAATACTGGAGCAAATAACTACCGGAGGGGGCCACCCTGGTGAGCACAAGACACCAGGGCGCGCCAGGCCCCCCAGACGCGCCCTGGTGGGTTGTGCCCAGCACGGCCCACCTCCGGTGCCCATCTTCTGGTATATAAGGTATTTTGACCTAGAAAAAATAAGTATAGGACTTTCGGGACGGAACACCGCCGTCTTGAGGCGGAACTTGGGCAGTAGCACTTTTGCCCTCCGGCGGAGCGATTCCGCCGGGGGAACTTCCCTCCCGGAGGGGGAAATTGAAGCCATCGTCATCACAAACACCCCTCTCATCTTTGGGAGGCCAATCTTCATCCACATCTTCAACAACACCATCTCCTCTCAAACCCTAGTTCATCTCTTGTGTTCAATCTTTGTACCGGAACCTCAGATTGATACCTGTGGGTGACTAGTAGTGTTGATTACATCTTGTAGTTGATTACTAGATGGTTTATTTGCTGGAAGATTATATGTTCAGATCCATTATGCTATTCAATACCCCTCTGATATTGAGCATGAATATTATTTGTGAGTAGTTACCTTTGTTCTTGAGGTCATGGGACAAGTCATGTTGCAAGTAATCATGTGAATTTGATATGTGTTCGATATTTTGATGATATGTATGTTGTGATTCCCTTAGTGGTGTCATGTGAACGTTGACTACATGACACTTCACCATCCTTGGGCCTAAGGTAGTGCATTGTGAAGTAATAAGTAGATGATGGGTTGCTAGAGTGACAGAAGCTTAAACCCTAGTTTATGCGCTACTTCGTAAGGGGCTGATTTGGATCCAAACGTTTAATGCTATGGTTAGATTTTATCTTAATATTTTTCTCATAGTTGCGGATGCTTGCGAGGGGGTTAATCGGAAGTGGGAGGTTGTTCAAGTAAGAATAGCACCCAAGCACCGGTCCACCCACATATCAAATTATCAAAGTAGCGAACACAAACCAAACCAACATGATAAAAGTGACTAGATGAAATTCCCGTGTACCCTCAAGAACACTTTGCCTATTATAAGATATTGTTCTGGCATGTCCTTTGCCACAAAAGGATTGGGCTACCTTGCTGCACTTTATTTACCATAACTGTTACTTGCTTGTTACCAATTATCTTGCTATCAAACTATCTATTACCTACAATTTCAGTGCTTGCAGAAATTACCTTGCTGAAAACCGCTTGTCATTTCCTTCTGCTCCTCGTTGGGTTCGACACTCTTACTTATCGAAAGGACTACGATTGATCCCCTATACTTGTGGGTCATCACAACTGCTTGAGCCTTGTTGTGCCTACTCATCCATGCTTGCTTACTGTGTCTGCTATGCTTAGAGTCGTGTTGGGTCTGATCCATCTAGGTGATGAATCGGAATGGATGTGAACATGTCCTGCTGTGTGAGAGCTAAGTGTGTGAACCCAATTTGGTAAATGTAGCGATGAGAGGCCATGTAGGAGTACAGGGCGGGTTGTCTCATTGGGACCGTCCTTAAGAACTGAGTCTGTGTATGTTATCCAAGACAAGATACTACTACATATTAGGATCCTTAATTGACTCTTTCGGCTTATTAAATGCCTTGATCTCTGTCCAGGAGTTGCAATTAGTTTCTGGTGTTTGTAGGATGTGTTGGCTGTCGTGCATAGCACTGACCGGAGGGGTAGGCTATGGTGCAGTAGATGCACTTGTGGCCGGGTGTACCAAGCAGAGATCCATCCGTCGAGGTGGGCTTGGGAACCCTGTACACATCGTTTGAGACATGATGGAAACTTCGGCCAGACTTCCGTGACGGGTTCAGTTCTCAAATAGGCGATAAACCTGAACTAGAGTCTTGTGTGGTTAACGGTCGTGGCCGACTGTCGGGGTACGATGATCTATGGGGCCGGCAAGGCTCTTTCGTGGTTTGGCTAGGGAGATCCTCGGGCGCAAAAAGCATCACCGGACCATGCACACACAAGGTTTTAGACAGCTTCGGGCCGCCGGAGCATAAAACCCTACGTCCTGTGTGTTTATGGATTATTGGGTTCACCGTACAGGAGCGTCACAGCCCGACAAGGAATACTCAGAGAGTGTCGCTATGCGTGTAAATGAACGGAGTGTCGAACTTTCTAAAGGTAGCCATGGACCTCCTTTTATAATCCAAGGGGCTACCACAGTGGCTAAAATGGTCTTTACACAGAGTAAACAATGTATATCCATCTGCCAAAATCGCTGGCAATAGCTATAGTGGGAACTACCGAACCCTCACGGACTAGGACAGGCACATTAAATGCGCCATGAGGTGGCGCGCTGGCGACGTCTCCCGGCAAGGATTGCCTCTCCTTTTGTGCCGTTCGCCCAGCTACCTCTTATTCCTTTGCCACGTCGTAGGACTGGTGTCATTAAAGCTGTTGTAAATCTGGTAAGCTACCACGCGCCCCGACCAACTCCACCTAACCGCCTGCCCGCTCGACACCTAGTCGACGTAGTCAACCAGCCTGGCGATGTGGAGCGATGGCTTAGCGGACAGAGGCCTTGGCGGGTGCCTTAGTAGCCGAGTCCTCCGGCAAGGAGGGCTTGCCGGTTCGCTCCAATCCTTGTTTGGAGTGGCTTGGTGTTCAGATCCAGCCCGACAGGGTCTTGCCGGTCCGAAGGCCGCGGTCGTCTGGTGCACAAGTCACGGTACTAAGGGCCCTGTTCTTTAGTACACCGATAGGAGCCCCCGGGCCTGGGCCACACTTGCGTCCGTCATGTTGTTGGGCTAGGCCCGAAAACAATGCACCGGCACACGCGGCCGCAATAACCTGCGGTTATGATGATTTTCTTCTTCACCCACGACGTGCATTGACTGTGGGTCGTGGGAACGGCGGAGCGAGGCAGTTGCTTCGAGGGGTCACGCCTAAAAAGCCATGCCGCGTCGGACTGGAAGAGGTGCCCTCTGTGCCGCGTGTTCCCACACGAAGCTCGGTATTGGGGGAGAGAGGCAGTCGCCCAAGCAGCGCCCTTGGCATCGAACAGTCAACCTCCGAACCGTCCTGCGTCGCTTGAGCGTCTTCCCTCCTTCTGCTCCGTCTTCCTCCCTTTACTGCAACCCGCGCGACGCGTGTCACATGCGGGGTCCGGTATTGGCTGGGAGGGGCGGTCACTAGTGTTAACTGTGTGCCAGTGTGCGCTCACGCCGGGTCACGAAGAACCAGCCCCTCCTCTTCCCCGGCCCTATAAAGAGGGGGAGTCAAGGAGGGACGTCGCTCATTCGCGCTCTTCCGTTCTAGCTCATCGACCAGTGCCTTCTCCTCCCTTCTTCCACCATCTCCTCCAGCGCGCCATCCTCGGGATGGCAAGGGATCACGGTCATGCCCATGGGTCCAGTGCCACCGCGAGGAGCACTCCCCAGAGCCCGATGCGGATCATGGTGATGGCAGCAGGAGCTGGCTCCAGCTCCCGTGGAAGAATGGCATCCAGGGGTCATGGAAGGATGGCTCCGTCGAACCGCGGTGGTCGTGGTGGTGCACCCCTCCTGTAGCCCCATGCGGGGATCCATGCAGGGGAGGAGGTGCACGAGTTCGTCGTGGCGTTCCCCCGGCGGCACCGGAGCTGGCTTCGCCTCCCTGATCCCTTCGCGCTGGCCATGGAAGGTAGCCGCCCGTAAGGTTTCTGGCTTCGAGCAGAAGGTTGCTGCAACAGGGCCGCCTGGGTGGCCGTTGACCTCTCCACCAGAAGTGCCATGTTCTTTACGCGGGGGTGGAAATCATTCTCCCGCTCCCGTTGTCTTGGACCCGGGCATCTCCTCCATTTCAAGTTCGACGGCTCCGCCACCCTATTCATAAAGATCTTCGGGGTTTTCGGCGTCCGCCTGGAGTGCTGAACGGAGAGCTCGAGCGGTAGCGACTATGACTCCTCCAGCGACAGCGACAACGACGGCAGCACCTTCGGCATCAAGCAGGAGGACTCCGACTAGACACACACGGTGCCGTAGCTAGGGCATAGGACTGATGCGGGAACGAGGCTCCATCCATGAGACCTCATTTCCGGATCAACTGGCTCATCGTAGTGGCATATCTCCTTTTGTGTTTACATCGTACCCAATGTAACCCTGCGAGGAAACAAGGAGAAAGTATTGGGTATCTTTAAAACATTAAGGATTCGTCATGTGTCTATGGATGTCCATTTCTCTTTTGGCGAACAAAGATTTTGCGTGTTTGTCCTTCTGACCCTTACGCTTGCTGGCACGCACGTCCTTACCGCGGGCTTCTAAGGATAGGTCCTGAGCACCCTTCCGGTGGCGTCGCTTCCAGCTAGCTACCCCGTCGTCTTTGTCGTGGCTACTTAAGATGTTGGGCATGCTTCCAACACCCAAGCGCGCAACGATTTCGACAAGGGACCTTACGTGCAGGGATTCTCACACAAGCATCAACTTTGTTCGAGGGAAAAGCTCGAAAAGATTTTTTGAACATTTTTTGCAACTTAGCTCTTTTTTGTTGCTGTTCTTGCTGCAAAGCGATCGTCCTTGAATGCATCTGTAGGTGTTCGTACCGCCTCTCCCCCCGGGAAGACTTGCACGTTGGGCCCCCCTTCTCCCTTTTAAGAAAAATAAAGAAGAGAAAATAGAGTAGGCTAGGAACCTAAGTGATTCAATAGTCACCTTACGCAAGTAAACAATTATCACAACATCTCACATAAGATACATAAGATAAATATGTACTTTGACAAAGAGTTGTGGAACACTTAGGTTTATTGACTACGCTCAGGTTCATCGCTTGGCTCTATACAAAGGATTACACGCCTTGCCGGCAAACTTGTACAAAAGGGGGTGTCGGGCGGCCCAACGACCGCGCCTTATGGGTAGAACTTGCGAAGATGCTCAATATTCCACGAGTTCTGCACCGGGGTGCCGTCTTCGGTCTCCAGGCGGACTGCGCCAGGCCTGGTGACTCGTACTACCCGGTAAGGGCCTTCCCACTTCGGCGTCAACTTGTTTGATCCCTTCGCGGACTGAATCCACCGAAGAACAAGATCGCCTTCCTCAACGCTCCTGGCATGCACCCTGTGGCTGTGATAGCCGCACAGGGTTTGCTGGTACCGAGTGGCACGCAACCCGGCCTGGAGACGATCTTCCTCGAGGTGCGTGGCATCATCTTGCCATACTTGCTCTTGCCGGTCCTCGTCAAAGGCCTGCACTCTCGGTGACCCGTATGTGAGTTTTGTGGGGAGAACTGCTTCTGCACCATAAACTAGGGAGAAGGGTGTCTCGCCGGTGGCTCGATTTGGTGTTGTTCTCATTGACCAAAGAACCGCCAGCAGTTCATCAATCCAGCGCCTTCCGTGCTTGTGCAGCTTGTCGAAAGTTCTCCTCTTGAGGCCCTGCAGCACTTCAGCATTTTCCCTTTCTACTTGCCCATTTCTACTAGGGTGAGCAACTGATGCGAAGCATATCTTGGTGCCAATGTCTTGAGAGTACTGCATGAAGCTGCTGCTGGTGAATTGTGTGTCGTTGTCGGTGATGATCCTGCTGGGGACACCGAAACGACAAACTATTCCTCTGAGAAACTTGACTGCCGCTTGCGCCGTTACCTTTCTCACTCGCTCCACCTCAATCCACTTGATAAACTTGTCGATTGCAACGAACAAGAACTCGAAGCCCCCGGTAGCACAGGGGAAGGGCCCGACAATGTCGAGCCCCCAGACCGAGAAGGGCCAGGAGAGCGGTATGTTTTGAACGGCTTGTCCTGGTTGATGTGTTTGCTTGGCGTGGTACTGGCATGCTTCACACGTTATCACAACCACCAACGAATCTTGAAGGGCTATCGGCCAATAGAATCCTTGGCGGAATGCTTTCCCGGCAAGGGCCCATGAGCCGATGTGGGAGCCGCAGATCCCTTTGTGTATCTCTGCCAACAGCTGACATCCTTTTTCCTGGGGTATGCATTTCAATTTCACACCATTCGGTCTCCTCTTATATAAGGTGATGTCCATGAACTGGTACATGCTCGACCGGCGGGCTACTCTTTTAGCTTCTTCTGGTTCCTCGGGAAGATATCCTGTCTGGAGGTACCGGACTATCTGTTGTGCCCATGCCGGAGCCTGTGGCTCGATGACAAGGACCCAAGGCATTTCTTCCGCTGCGGGGATGCTAGCTTCCACGGGAAAGACCATCGGGTCTGCCGGAGCTCGAGGTCCACCGGCAGGCGGTTTGTCGCTTCCGACAACCCTCTTGGCAGCCACTGATGGCTCTGCCGGGAAGTAGTTGCCGGAATTGACCTTTGTTTTCTTGTTGTGCCATGCTGATGGGGTGACTGAAGGTTGGGTTAATCAGAGTACAAAAGTGCGTGGTTCCACGGGCAGCTTCTGCGCAGCTCTCTTTGACAGGTTGTCAGCAATGCCATTTTCGGCACGGGGGACATGATCCATTTGCAAACCGTCAAAGAGCTCCTCCAATCTTCGTACTTCGTCAACATACGCCTCCATCAGGGGACTCTGGTAGTCTTTCACTTGACGCACAACAAGCTGGGAATCTCCCCTGACTATCAGCTTCCTGATGCCGAGATCGGCTGCTATCCATAGTCCGACAAGCAATCCTTCGTACTCAGTTATGTTGTTTGTTGATTCCTCCCTAGGGAAATGCATCTGGATCACATACTTGAGGTGCTCTCCGGTGGGTGCAACGAGTAGCACTCCAGCACCGACGCCTTGCGGCGAGAAAGCTCCGTCAAAGTACATGACCCATTCTTGAGGTGTTTCCTTGCCGTGGAGGGTTGTTTCTAGGATTTCTCCGTTTAGCGTTGTGTCCATTCTACTATGAACTCTGCCAGGGCTCTGCTTTGGATTGTTGTCGTGCTTTCAAAGCTCAAGTCAAAGCTGGCCAGCTCCAACGCCCACTCGACGATCCTGCCGGTTGCCTCTGGATTTCTCAAGATGCGTTACAGTGGCGACCGAGTGACGACGGTGATGTGGTGTGCTTGGAAGTAGTGGCATAGTTTCCGGGATGCCATGAGGAGGCCGAAAAGCATTTTCTGCATCCGAGAGTATCTTGATCTAGCCCCCTGCAGGAGAGAGCTAACAAAATACGCTAGTCGTTGCACCACTTTCTTCTTCTGCACAGTTTGTTGTTCGGCCCATTATTTCATGCTTGCGTCATTAGCTCTTTGACTTGCCGGGGCTGGATCTGGCTCGCCGGTTGCAGGCTCTGGGGTTTCCGCCTCATCCCCTTCAGCTGCCCTTTCTGCCACCAGTGCCGCACTAACCACTTGGTTTGTTGCCGCGAAGTATAGCAACAACGGCTCCTCTAGTTTGAGCGCAACTAGGACTGGCGTTGAGGATAGATATCTCTTCAAATCTTGAAGCGCTGCCTCCACTTCCGGGTTCCACGTCATTGGGCCCGCCTTCTTTAGGATCTTGAAAACCGGCAAGGCGCGATCTGCAGATTTGGAAATGAACCTACTGAGGGCGGCGATGCGGCCCGCCAGACGGCACACGTCCTTGATGCGCTTTGGCGCCTTCAGCTGTTCAATTGCCTCAATATTGGCGGGGTTGGCTTCGATCCCACGCTGTGACACAAAGAATCTGAGGAGCTTGCTGGAGGGGACTCCAAACACGCACTTCTCGGGGTTAAGTTTCAAATTGATCTTGCGTAGGTTCGCAAAAGTTTCTTCTGGGTCTTGGATCAGCGTGTCCTTGTTCTTGGTTTTGAACACTATATCGTCCATGTATGCTTCCACATTCATGTGCAGTTGCGGCCCCAAACCAATCTGAACTGCTCTTGCGGATGTTGAACCGGCGCTCTTCAACCCAAACAGCATGCGTCTGAAACAGTACGCGCCGCAAGGGGTAATGAACGCCGTTTTCTCTTCGTCTTCTTCAGCCATGAAGATCTGATGGTAGCCAGAGTAGGCGTCAAGGAAAGACAAGAGATCGTAGCCAGCGGTTGAATCCACTATCTGATCAATGCACGGCAAGGGGAATGGGTCCTTCGGGAAAGCCTTATTGACATCGGTGAAGTCGATGCAAAGTCTCCATCTCCCATTTGCCTTGCGCACTACCACAGGATTCGCCAGCCAAGTTGGGTGGATTACGCCTTTGATCAGACCTGCTGCTTCTAGTTTCTTGATTTCTTTGGCAATAAACTCCTGCCGTTCCAGGGCTTTCTTTCAGACCTTCTGCTTCACGGGGCGCGCATGGGGACAAACAGCAAGGTGGTGCTCAATCACCTCCCTAGGAACACCGGGGATGTCGGATGGTTGCCAGGCAAACACATCAACATTCGCCCACGGGAAGGTGATGAGCGCGCTTTCCTATTTGCTGTCGAGGGTGGCACTTGTGGCGAAAGTTCCGCCCTCGCTATTCTCCCGTGCTGCCACTTGTTTTGTCTTGGGAATGGTCACCTTGTGTTTCTTGCTCCTGGCGACAGAGGTCTCTGCTAAGTCCTCGACGGGCGTGCTGCACTCTTTGGCGCGCTTCCTGGAGTCCTTACGAGATTCGCCAGAGTTCTTGTTCTTGTTCTCCCCCCGGGGAGCTTTGCCGGCAGGAGAGAGTGCCTCGTCGGCAAATGCTGCCACTGCCTCCCGGAAGAGCTTGTGGACGCAGAGGACTGCGTCCTTGTTGTCAGCGCGGACGGTGATGATGCTCATCGGCCCTGGCATCTTGAGGGTGTTGTAGGCGTGGTGGGATGCCGCCATGAATTTTGCCAGAGCCGGTCGGCCCAGAATCCCATTGTCCGGCAGCAACATCTTTGCAACGACGAAGACTACTCTCTCTGTCCTGAAGTTGAGCTCACTGCCAAACGTAACCGGCAAAGTTATCTTCCCCTTGGGTTGAGATCTTCCTGGGTTAACCCCTTGAAAAGACCCTGTTGGCTTGAGATCTGAGTCAGGAATCTGCAGACGCTTGATTATGTCTGGTGGTATCAGATTCAGATGGCTCCACTATCGAGCAACACCTTTGTGACTTTGAGGTTGCGTATTGTTGGTGATACCAACAATGGCACACACCTGACGGCAGTGATGCAGTCGGGGTGATCCGCAACATCGAAGATGATGGGAGTGTTGGACCACTTGAGAGGTTTTCTTGCCTCTGCCGCTGGATTTGCCGTGTTGATCTCACGGGCCCACTGCTTGAGCTGCCGGTGAGAGGAGTGCAAAGATGCGCCTCCATCAACACACATGGCATTGACAACCTTCTGGAACTCCTGGCCTTCAGATTCCACTTCATCTCCGTCGTCATCATCGTCTTCGTCATAAGACTTTTTGTCTAGGCCTCTCGCAGGTTTCTCCTTGCGCTGCTTGGCCTTGCCACGGCGGCCTCCACGGCCACCATTGTTTTTCTTGCCGGAGCCACCCGCACCATCTTGGCCCTTTTCCATGTCGCGCCTTTCATACTCTTGCTTTTGGTTCTCAGCAAGTTGTTTTACCTGGCGGCATTCGTTGATGTCGTGGCTCTTGGTGAGGTGGATCTTGCAGTATGGCTTACCGGTCTTTTCTCCTGCCGCGGCCTCGTCGTTTCCGGAGCATGCTGCAGTTTCCTTGCCGGACCCCTTAGACTTGGCCTTCTTGCCGGAGTCGGACTTGCCATTCCCTTCCACAACCATTACTGCTTTTCGCTGGCGCTTCCGACCTTTCTTCTTGGAGGCTGGCGCGTCTTCGTCATCGTCTGAGTTGACTTCTGTGCCAGCGTCCTCTCCAGGGAGCCTCCTCCCCTCTTCTGCCCGCACACATTTGTCAGCCAAAGCATATAGCTCGGCGACATCCCGCACTTTATTAATGCTCATCTCTTCACACATCCGCCGGTTGCGCACGTTCCTGTGGAATGCGGCATCACCGCGGCGGGGTGGATGTCGGGGATGTTGTGCTGTACTTGTCTAAACCTCTGGATGTACTTTCGAAGCGACTCACCCTCTCTCTGGGGAAGCACGTGCAAGTTGTTGAGCAGCCCTGGAAGCTTGTGGCCTCCATGGTATGCACTGATCTGCCCAAGAGGAGATGGACCCTTCCGGCAAGTTCATCAAACAACTCCTCACATTAGGCTTGTGCGCCAATGCGAAGTAGTTGGCGAATACTTTTTCATCGCGCCCCCGACAGCTTGCACGGCGATGGTTTATATGTCGAGGAACTCGGAAGGACTAATTTTCCCGTCATATTTGTCGGGCAGCTCAGGCTTGAAGGGTCTACTGGAGGGCCATCGGACTTGCCGTAGCTCGTGGGTGAACAACATGCAACCTATCTCGTAAGGTAGGCTGCCGGGCACCCCCGGTGTAGGCCCATCTACGGCGGGGTCCGCGGGACCAACAGACTAGTGGTGTGCCTGACGTCGCCTCTCGATAGTGGTGCGGGCGTCTTCCTTACGTCTGTCCTTCAAGAGATGGCGTTGATCTTTATTCAGATGTGGATCTGTCGACGCATAGGACACTTCGTCTTGTACGTCGGTTCGGCGGGTAGGTTGTTGCTGCTGTGGAGGAGACTGCATCGTAGGCGCCCCGCCAATGTCGCGGCTGGTGGTGGGAGCCCCGGGAGCTTCTTGGTGGGCGCATGAAGGGCCTGCTCCCTCCGGCCTGTCGCGGTTCACGAAGCTCAGCAAGCTCTAGATAGTCGCTCTCCAGTCTTCCATCTTCTCTTGCGCGGGCGGGAAGTTCAGCAATAGCTGGGCCTGCACCAGACCTTTCTCCGGAGTCTTGGGCATGGAGTGGTGCGAGGCGTGGGTGGCTCTCTTACTCCTGACAGTGCCAGGCGGAGCGTTTCCTCGCGCCGTCGCGCGCTGCTCATTGCCTCCAGGAGGTTGTTGTCGAGCTCGGCCCTGCGTGTCTTGAGAGGCACGCGCAGGGGTGCTGGTCGCGGTTGTCTTGTGAAGGTCACGGTGGAGGTCCTGTTGCCGCCGCCGCTGTTGCTGTAGCCGCCGCTTCCGCAGTGTCGACCCCGGTCGCTACAGGTGCGTTCTGCGTCTCCATGACGGCGAGGTCTAGATCGCGGCTCGCGGAGCTCCACGCGGTGTTGTGTATGCGTTCATCGGTGCGGTGAATGCGGGGGGCGCCTCCCTTGGCGCCACTGGCGACCACTTGCGAGGGCAGCGTGGACGCGGACGGAGCGGCCATCCCTGTTCCTTTAGCCTTCTTCGGAGGCATGGGCGTCGAAGAAGTTGTCGATGATGATGTGCAGGAGTCGGTGAAGGTCCACGCAAGGGTCCCCCTACCTGGCGCGCCAAAGATGTTAGGGTACGACGATCTATAGGGCCGGCAAGGCCCCTTTTGTGGTTCGGCTAGGGAGATCCTCGGGCGCAAAGAGCATCACCGGTCCATGCACGCATAAGGGTTTAGACAGGTTCGGGCCGCCAGAGCGTAAAACTCTACGTCATGTGTGTTTGTGGATTATTAGGTTCACCGTACAAGAGCGTCACAACGCGACAAGGAATGCTTAGGGAGTGTCGCTACACGTGTAAATGAACGGAGTGTTGACCTTTCTAAAGGTAGCCATGGACCTCCTTTTATAATCCAAGGGTCTACCACAGTGGCTAAAATGGTCTTTAGACAGAGTAAACAATGTATATCCATCTGCCAAAATCGCTGGCAATAGCTATAGTGGTAAATACCTAACCCTGACGGACTAGGACAGGCGTATTAAATGCACCGTGAGGTGGCGCGCTGGCAACGTCTCCCGGCAAGGATTGCCTCTCCTTCTGTGCCGTTCACGCAGCTACCTCTTATTCCTTTGCCACGCCGTAGGAAGGGTGTCATTAAAGTTGTTGTAAATCTGGTAAGCTACCACGCGCCCTGACCAGGTCCACCTAACCGCCTGCCCGCTCGACACCTAGTCGATGTAGACAAACAACCTGGCGACGTGGAGCGATGGCTTGGCGAGCGGAGGCCTTGGTGGGTGCCTTAGTAGTTGAGTCCTTCGGCAAGGAGGGCTTGCCAGTTCGCTCAAATCCTTGTTTGGAGTGGCTTGGTATTCAGATCCAGCCCGGCAGGGTCTTGCCGGTCCGAAGGCCGCGGTCGTCTGGTGCACAAGTCAGGGTACTAAGGGCCCCGTTCTTTAGTACATCAACACCGACGCCCACGCCAGTGCTTCTGCTTGAAGGTTGCCGAGATGCATGACATGCATATGGTTATACGTGGTGAGAGCGTGTGTGAAGAAGTATACCCCTGCAGGGTTAGTTCATCTATTTGAATAGCCTCGTCCACGGATATGACTACTTGGAAAACTTATATGGTTCATAGATAACTTGAAATGGATACTCTAAAATGCGCAAGATAAGTGTGAGTGCTATGGATGGCCTTCTCGTAGGAAGACGGGAGAGAATCCATAGTGGTGTACTCATGTGGTGAATATGTGGACTCGTGTGCGCTCTCTACCTCCAAGAAAGTACTCGTAGTCATAGTACAGGTTAGCCAAGAGTCAAAGCTAGCTTGCTGCCATAAACTCCACAACCCCCTTGTTGATAATGATGCATATTTAGTTAGTTCTGATGTATGTCTTGCTGAGTACCTTTGGTACTCACGGTTGCTTAATTTAAGTTTTTTAAAGGAGATGTCAGTCTCATTAGTGGTTCTTACAACATGAAGTTTGATGTTGACCGGGTTAGCTTGGGAATCCCAGACAGAGGTTTGGCTCCTTTGGTAGGATCATTGTAGATTTTCAGGCTTCTCCGACCACTTTCTGTAGATGTCTATACCTAGACATGATATGATTCCGCTTGTTGCTTGTATGACTTGAGTGTTGGGTCATGTGACCCCTGTTTGTAATATCACACTATGTTGGCTCTTATGAGTCTTTAATAAACACTTTGAGTCGTAGAGTTGTGTTGTGATGCCATGTTGTATCTACACATATTGTGCATATTGTGTGTATGTTTTGAAATGCATTGTATGTGTGGGATTCGACACCTAGTCGTATGCCTATGGTAGCCTTCTCTACAGGGAAATGCCTCTTTGTGCTTCAACTGAGCCCTAGTAGCTGGCTACTGCTCCGGACACATTGATTGAACGACATGTATCCTTATGTGCTGTTGTGTCTATCCCTACGGGGAAATGTCACACGGTGTAATGGAGTCCGTGTAGCTTGCTACGACTTGTCTATACACGCTGATGACCGACACCTGCTTTGTTGGGTTATGTATGCCTGTCCCTGTACGGTTGTGCCACTTGGGTCTATAACTAGTCATGTCGACCCGGGTTCTTTGACATATGAGTGCTATCGACATATTCATATACGTGAGCCAAAAGGCGCAAACGGTCCGACCAAGGTAAGGTGGGAGCCGTGGGGATTACCGTGTGTGAGGCCGCAAAGTGATATGATGTGTTACATGCTAGATTTGTATGGCTTAGCATCGGGGTCCCGACAGCGTTAGTATCAGAGCTTGATTGCGTGCAGGATTACCAAGCCAAACTGGTCGATGTTGAGTCTAGAACTGCTTAGTTATATAAGGGAATTGATTGTGAAAGGGAACGTAAGATTCTTTTTACTCCTTTCCTTGTGTCATTCTAATACTGAGTCACCCTCTTCTTTATTCTATGGGGTTTAAGAATTAGCCTTCTCATCTGTCTATCAGGATGATGGGTTACTATGGTAAAGACCTATAGGAAAGGTGTTTTCTTCCCGGATCAATGTGTCCATAAGAATTCAGTTGTTATGTTGTCAGTTTTCATGCAGGTTGCCTCATATTTCATGCCCGTACAACCGTTATGCTGTCTGAGTTATCTAAGGTTGATAAATAATCGGATGCAATTACAAAATCTTTCATCCCGAATCTATGTCTTTTGGGCCAGACAAAGCACACTAATTATTGTGTCGGGGTACTCTATTACCTTGACGTATATGTTCAAGTGTTAGAAAACTAGGTTTTCTTGAGTGAACCACCCAGACATTCAGCCATGTTCCGTGATCCCACTGTGATAATTGTGTCCATCATTATCGAAAGCATCCTGTGATGTTACTTAGTCAGTAGGTATTCTAATTTAGGGTTCTTGAAACCAAGGATCATTCTGCCCACTCCTGCAATCGGCGCGGTCTGGACGTCGGGGCCCTCTGTTGCCGCCCGTTCGCCCTCCTCGCGCCACTCAGCTCGCTCCCCTTTGTCCACCTAGAACCCCTCTGCTCCTCCCCAATGTTGGCAGGCCACACGCCGGGCACAGACACGACGCGTCCGTTCGGAACAGTGCACCCGCATGCGCGCCATGTCCCACTTAGTGCGCTGCAGCCTTGGGCGTGGGCACACATTGTTCTTGCTGGCGTCCTCGTCGTTGATACGTCTCCAACGTATCTATAATTTTTTATTGTTCCATGCTGTTATATTATCATTCTTGGATGTTTTACAATCATTTTATAGCAACTTTATATCATTTTTTGGGACTAACCTATTGACATAGTGCCAACTGCCAGTTGCTGTTTTTTGCTTGTTTTTTACTTTGCAGAATATCAGTACCAAACGGAGTCCAATCGCGATGAAACTTTTTGGAGATTTGTTTTTGGACCAGAAGAAATCCAGAGAACCAAAGAAGTGCCCGAGAGGGGGCCCAGGCGGCCCACAAGACACCAGGGTGCGCCAGAGGCCCCCAGCATGCCCTGGTGGGTTGTGGCCGCCTCGGGAGTCCCCTCCACCGCCTTTGAGATCCATAAATACCCAAATATTCCAGAAACCCTAGAGGAGTCGACGAAAAACACTTCAAGCTGCCGCAAGTTCCAGAACCGTGAGATCCAATCTGACACCATCACGGAGGGAATCATCATCCTCATTGGTGCCTCTCCGATGATGAGTGAGTAGTCCACCATAGACCTACGGGTCCGTAGGCAATAGCTAGATGGCTTTCTCTCTCTCTTTTGATTATCAATACAATGGTCTCTTGGAGATCTATTTGAAGTAATGACTTTTTGCGGTGTGTTTGTTGCGATCCGATGAATTTTGAGTTCATGATCACTTTCTATCCATGAATATTATTTGAGTCTTCTTTGATCTCTTATATGCATGATTACTTATAGCCTCGTGTTTCTTCTTTGAATCTTTGGTTTAGTTAGGCCAACTAGATCAATTTTTATTGCCATGGGAAGAGGTGCTTTGTGATGGGTTCGATCTTGCGATGTCCTCTCCCAGTGACAGAAGGGGCAGCGAGGCACGCATGTATCGTTGATATTAAGATTAACAAGATGGGTCAATTCCTACATGAATAGATCTTGTCTACATCATGTAATCGTTCTTATTGCATTACTCCGTTTCTCCATGAACTTAATACACTAGATGCATGCTGGATAGTGGTCGATGTGTGCAGTAATAGTAGTAGATGCAGAATCGTTTTGGTCTACTAATCTTGGACGTGATCCGGATATAATGATCATTGCCTTGGATATCGTCATGATTATTTGATCTTCTATCAATTGCCCAACAGTAATTTGTTCACCCACCGTGTGCTATACTCATGAGAGAAACCACTAGTGAAACCTACGGTCCCCGGGTCTACTTTTCCAACATATTGTTTTCCGATCTTTTTGCCGCTTTTGTTTTCAGATCTATTGTTCCAAAAACCTAAAAATACCTTGCTGCACTTTTTATTTGCCTCTTTTATTTTGCGTTCTTGTGAGATCTATTTATCCAATCTACTATCTAATCTATCTTTTTATCGTTGAGAGATTGACAACCTCTCTTACGCGTCGGGTTGCAAGTATTTGTTCTTTGTGTGCAGGTACCGTTTACATAGTGTTGCGTGGTCTTCCTCCTAGGTTTGATACCTCGGTTTCATAACTGAGGGAAATACTTACCGTAGCTGTGCTGCATCATCCCTTCCTCTTTGGGGAAATACCGACGCAGTCTCAAGCCACATCAAGGAATTTCTGGCGCAGTTGCCGGGGAGGAAGTAGTCTCTCTTCAGCGTGCCAATCTCTAGCGCCGGGGAGACATCATCAACATCTATCAGGTTCCTAATCACAAATCTCATCTCCTTGCAATTACATTATTTGCCATTTGCCTCTCGTTTTCCTCTCCCCCACTTCACCAAATTTGCCATTTTATTCGCCCTCTTTTTTGTTTGCCCTTTTTCTCGTCAGATCTCTTGTTTGCTTGTCATCATGAGTGATTTTGGTATGGCAGAAACAAATGATGGCATGACTCCTAAATTGGACGTTCTGGTGATCTGGATGCTAAAACTTTTGTTTTGGGGCAAGGGAACGTTATAGAAAAAGAAACTATCCAAGAATTTTTCAATTGTGTTGGAAATTTGACTCTCGATGATGCTCCTATACTGAAAAGGACTAAAACTTATGCGGAAGCTATTTCAGCGCTAGTTCTGAAACTTGAAAATAGGTTTATTCGTACCCATCCTACCTTGCAAAGATTGTTTTATGAGCTACCCGTTATAAAGGATCCCAAAGCTAAAAAGTTAGCCACCCTTGTTCTCATGAATGAATTCGACCACATAGTACGAGAAGCTAGGGAGATTTTTGATTTTTTTGGTATGAGCCATGAAAAAACGGTTATAGGGGAGATCCTCTACAATAGTGACTACATGTTGAGACATCTGCTTGGAAATAATCAATTTTTTTATGAGAACCTTAAAAAGGAAGTCCCCATTCTAGATATGATCCAATAAGTTTTCAATGATGTTAATCAACAATATTCTTGGATTGTGGCCGGGAATCAAAGAGGGTACATAGATGGACAACTTGATAGTGCTAAGATTTCTATGGATGATGTGTTTCAAGTTATATTTGCAAAACCTCTTCATAAGAATATCTCTACAAAAACCAAAGATGACAATACTTGAATCTACACATTATGCCTAGCTAGGGGCGTAAAACGATAGTGCTTGTTGGGAGGCAACCCAATGAATAAATTTATTTTCATATTTTTCTTTCTGTTTTTGAGTGTTGACACAATTATGCCTCTGTTATGATTGTGTTTTTTTTATGTTTTAATTTGTGTTTGTGCCAAGTAAAGCCTTTAGGATGGCTCACAAGATGAGTAGAAACAATGCTGAATGTGAAACAGAAACTTTGACTCTAGTACAGGAATTTTCATTTTTTACTGGAGCGTGATAATTAGTTAAAATTTTAACACCGTGTCGCTATACAAATTCTTTACGTTGTCCTAATGTTTCAGAATTGTTAGATTTACAGAACTATGGTTAGAGTACAGATTACTACAGACTGTTCTATTTTCGACAGATTCTGTTTTCGTTGCATTGTGTGCTTGTTTTGATGAATCTATGGTTTGTATTGAACGGTATAAGCCGTGATAAAGTTAGAATACAGTAGATATAATGCAATAATAAAATATGAATGAGTTTGCAACAGTACTTAGAGTGGTGATTTGCTTTATTATACTAACGGGTCTCATGAAGGTTTTGTTGAGTTCTGTGTGATTGAAGTTTTCAAGTTTTGGGTGAGATCACGATGGATGAAGGAATAAGGAGTGAAAAGAACCTAAGCTTGGGGATGCTACATCACCCCCATGATATTATCCAAAGAGAAACAAGCAACTAAGCTGGGGGATGCCCCGAGTGGCATCCCATCTTTCTTCTAACGACCATCCATATTTTACTTGGAGCTATATTTTTATTCGTCATATATCATGAGTTTTGCTTGGAGCGTCTTGTATTATTTGAGTCTTTGCTTGATTTGCTTTTTTGTTTGTCACTAGTATCCTTGCTGGACGCACCTATTTGAGACAGCCAAAATTATGCTATGGTTTGTTAGAATTGCTCTATATGCTTCACTTAAATTTTTGAGCTATGGAATTGCTCTAGTGCTTCACTTATATCTTTTTGAGCATGGCGTGCTTTAAATTTTTGAGGAAATTCTCTCATGCTTCACTTAGATTAATTTGAGAGTTAGTAAACTTTGAAGAAATTCTCTCATGCTTCACTTATATTATTTTGAGAGATGAAATTTTTATGCTCATGTTCTTCACTTAAATTTATTTGAGCTTGTCAAAAGCAATGGCAATATATGAAACTAGTCCCAAAGTGATAGATATTCAAGAGGGATATAATAAAAACTTTCATGAAGATCATTGGAAAAATTAAACATGATTCCTTGTAATAGTTTTGAGACATCATGATAGTGATATGTGAGTCATGTTGGTGAGTAATTGTGCTTTAGTAAGAATATTGGTGTTAAGGTTTGTGATTTCCTATGCAAGCACGAAAGTCAATAGTTATGTATGAAATTACATCATACTTATGGTGCATTATTCGGTGTTAGTTATGCTCAATGCCCGTTTATGTGAATTTTTGTTTCTTGGTTGGTTGCTTCTCAATCTATTTGCTAGCCTCCACTTGTACTAAGTAGAAATACTACTTGTGCATCCAAAATGAGTCCACCATACCTACCTATATGCGGCATTTCCGTGCCATTCTAAGCAAATTTGTATGTGCCATCTCTAATTTTGAAAATGAATTTCCTTTTTGTGTGCTCGTACCGCTCATGAAATGGTAGGGGGTATCCAATATTTTTCCATGCTAGATGTGTTATTCTCAAGATGAGTGTTTATTCACTTGTCATTGCACAAGAGTACGGTGGTAATAGTGATGCCCAGTCCCAAAATGAAAATGAAATTTACTTTATGTTGTCAAATAATAAATTCCTTGGAAAGTGTTGGTATGGAAGGATACCGTGGATACGGCTAGCCATTGATTGTGAAAGAATGGTGGAAAAAGGAATAAACTTTATTTTATGTTTGGGAACCACCTATGATGTATCTAGCATGGAAAGTATTGAGAACTACTTTGTCGTTTTCGTTGACAGGAAAGGCATGCCACCCAAAATATTTTTCTCTCTTAATTTAAGCTTTGAGCTCTGGTACCTCCACAAATCCGTACTCCCCTCTGCGAAGGGCCTACCTATTTACCTTATGAAAATTTTATTTTCAATTTGAGTCTCCATCATCTCTTATAAAGCACCAACTAGGGGGCACTATGATCATACTTGTGCATTGGGTATGGCTAATATTTGAGTGTGTTTCCTGAATGGATGAATGATTGAGCATGATGGTCTAGGGATAACTTTCTTTAGTGTTGATATTTTGAAAGACATAGTTGCTTGTTGGTATGCTTGAGTATTAAAGTTGTCATGTCAAAACTAGACTATCATTTTGAACCATCTAAAAGTCCAAATGTCCATGCTACAAAAGAAAAGAATATGTGATGAACATGTTAGGCAGCATTCCACATCAAAAATTCTGTTTTTATCATTTACCTACTCGAGGACGAGTAGGAATTAAGCTTGGGGATGCTGATACGTCTCCAACGTATCTATAATTTTTTATTGTTCCATGCTGTTATATTATCATTCTTGGATGTTTTACAATCATTTTATAGCAACTTTATATCATTTTTTGGGACTAACCTATTGACATAGTGCCAAGTGCCAGTTGCTATTTTTTGCTTGTTTTTTACTTCGCAGAATATCAGTACCAAACGGAGTCCAATCGCGATGAAACTTTTTGGAGATTTTTTTAGACCAGAAGAAAGCCAGAGAGCCAAAGAAGTGCTCGAGAGGGGGCCCAGGCGGCCCACAAGACACCAGGGCGCGCCAGAGGGCCCCGGCGCGCCCTGGTGGGTTGTGGCCGCCTCGGGAGGCCCTCCACCGCCTTTGAGCTCTATAAATACCCAAATATTCCAGAAACCCTAGAGGAGTTGACGAAAAACACTTCCAGCCAGCGCAAGTTCTAGAACCGCGAGATCCAATCTAACACCATCACGGTGGGTTTCATCATACTCATTGGTGCCTCTCCGATGATGCGTGAGTAGTCCACCATAGACCTACGGGTCCGTAGGCAGTAGCTAGATGGCTTTCTCTCTCTCTTTTGATTCTCAATACAATGGTCTCTTGGAGATCTATTTGATGTAATGAGTTTTTGCTGTGTGTTTGTTGGGATCCGATGAATTTTGAGTTCATGATCAGTTTCTATCCATGAATATTATTTGAGTCTTCTTTGATCTCTTATATGCATGATTACTTATAGCCTCGTATTTCTTCTTCGAATCTTTGGTTTAGTTAGGCCAACTAGATCGATTTTTCTTGCCATGGGAAGAGGTGCTTTGTGGAGGGTTCGATCTTGCGGTGTCCTCTCCCAATGACAGAAGGGGCAACAAGGCACGCATGTATCGTTGCTATTAAGGATAACAAGATGGGTTCTATTCCTAAATGAATAGATCTTGTCTACATCATGTCATCGTTTTTTTTTTGCATTACTCCATTTCTCCATGAACATAATACACTAGATGCATGCTGGATAGCGGTCGATGTGTGGAGTAATAGTAGTAGATGCAGAATCGTTTGGGTGTACTAATCTTGGACGTGATGCCTATATAATGATCATCGCCTTGGATATCGTCATGATTATTTGATATTCTATCAATTGCCCAACAGTAATTTTTTCACCCACCGTGTGCTATACTCATGAGAGAAGCCACTAGTGAAACCTACGGCCCCCGGGTCTACTTTTCCAACATATTGCTTTCCGATCTATCTTTTTGCCGCTTTTGTTTTCAAATCTATTATTCCAAAAATCTAAAAATACCTTTCTGCACTTTTTATTTGCCTCTTTTATTTTGTGTTCTTGTGAGATCTATTTATCCAATCTACTGTCTAATCTATCTTTTTACCGTTGAGAGATTGACAACCTCTCTTACGCGTCGGGTTGCAAGTATTTGTTCTTTGTGTGCAAGTACCGTTTACACAGCGTTGCGTGGTCTTCCTCCTAGGTTTGATACCTCGGTTTCATAACTGAGGGAAATACTTACCATAGCTGTGCTGCATCATCCCTTCCTCTTTGGGGAAATACCGACGCAGTCTCAAGCCACGTCAGTCGTCTCCTAGTCGATCCCAAGCCCTTTCCCCCTCTCATTTCTTCTGCAACTCATCTCATGCAGAGCTCGAGCTCGGCCACCTCGCCATAAATAAAGCCTCGCCCGAGCCATTCTAGCAATCCGCACCACTTCACCTGGCCACAAATCGACCACCATAGCTCGGGGCAAGGCCGGGAGGGCCTCTAGCATCTGATCCTCATCGGAGTTGGCCACGAATTCCCCTCGGTCGTACACCCGCTCCGGTGCCCCTTGTCTTCGCCCTCCTCCTCAGACGTGCTCGTGGTGACCTTCTGAGCACAAATCTGGAGAGGATCGTTCCGACGCCGTCTGTCTACCTCAGACGTAGCTCCGGGTACATACGTGACGTGCTGGACCCATTCCCCCTCTCTCCGGCGACCGCCGTGGTCTCCTCGTAGGAGAACCACCGACGATATAGCTGTCGTGCTCTGTCCCCCCCCCCCCTCTGTCTCTTTAACCCTGACGGGTGGACTCCGCCCGTCAGCCTCTCTATCTCTATCTCTATCCCGAAGCGGTATGAGTGGAGGCGCCCGCTGAAAATACATCTTCGACGTGTCCACCTCTAGATTTTCGTATTTTCTGTTTAAATTCATATATTTTGACCATATTTTGACCATCTATATCTTTTAAACCATAAGTCCAAATGAGTTGAATCTTTTTGCATTAATTTTGTCTTGAGCTAAAGTTTCTGTATGTCAAATTTGAGAATTTTCTTTGTTGTGTATAATTTCTGGTGCAATAAAACGCTTTATGTGATATTTTCTTTTTGTATTTAAATTATTTTTCAGAAGAAACTAATTCCTTGGAGAGGACCAGGAGTATTGTGACACTCCTCTGAACTAAGGCAAGCCACAACATTCATTTGCAAGGATGGCATTGCAATGGCAATGGTTTATTTGAATTAAAGATCATTTCTTATGCATAATTAATTAAAATGGTTGATTACATTATAATAGGTGTAATCCACTTATTTCATGTCATGTTTGTATGTCAGTCATGTAGAGTTCATGATACATACCATGGTCAAATCGATGCATTGGTTACTTACTTTCATATTGTTATGATTAATATGGATGCATTATCATCATGACCCGTGCACCACACTTCATACTATGGCTCAAATCATTTTACCTTCAAGTTAAACTTGATGATAATTCAACTAGAACATGTTGTTGATCGAGTCATGGTGCCACCGAATCGAGCTCACCAGTGCAACCACAAGTGCCTGGTTGGGAGGCCCTAATGTGGTCTATTTTCATGCCTCTCGCTGGTGCCTCCAACTAGGGAAGGTTGTGCGCTTGTGCTACCCTGGCCTGATGGGCAAGCATAACCTTGTGTGCCCGTAGTTGTACGGTACCGATGTCCCCGTTTGGGACGAGTTTGTTTTGCCACGACGGTGGCGGCCACAAAGGTGGCGAATGTCACGAGTTGACATCGGGGCCACCCATGGCATAGCCCAAAGGGGAGTTTGTCGGAGTGGCTGGGAGAGTGTCATGCAATAGATTGGTTTTGTTGGAATGTCATTGGTCCACCCGAATGGGAGCACGAGGCCATGAGTTCCTGGTGTGGGTACAGTGTACTAACCTCTGTAGAGTGTATATTCTATCGATAGCCGCATCCTCGAATATGGACGCAGTTCGTAGTAGGTCACACTGTGGGTCAACAGTAATAAATAACCGACACCCTTAATAACTCCGAGGTGGCACATGGTGATCGCTTAAGGATCACGATGGTAAGATGTTGATGGTGGTTACAAGGTAACCCCGAGATGGTAGGTTTGCCTGAGGGACCGATATCAAGTTTCCATGCACATAATGTATGATAGTATCATTTTCATACTCATGCATTAACCTATTAGATGCCTTGTTATTGTTTGTCGTATTTGCTTTGTTTGCTGTGAGCTTGCGAGTACATTCAAAGTACTCACCTGGCGTATCATGCCAGATGCAGGAGAAGTCATGCAAGGCGTTGATGTCGATTGGTTTGACGCAATCTAGGACCGTGTCCCAGCAGTGTCCCTGTGGAGTGAAGTTCCACTACTTCGTTGTTCTGCTACCACGTAGTTGTTTTCCTTATCATCGATGCCCCTGAGTTGTCTACTAAATAATGTACATAAGTACAGCCACACCATGTGTGTCGCTTGGCCTTGCTTATCATGTAATATTCAAACCTTTGTATCCGCAAGAGATCAATAAACTGGTTGTTTTCTGTACCAAGTTGGTGTGTGTTGCAAGAAGACTTGATCTCTGGGCTAGCAATGCAAGGTAAACCGGTTGCTCTGAGCCGGGGTGCCACACATTGACCCTTCTCTCTTTTTCTCTCATTTCTCTTTTTTCTGTTCTCCTTTTCTCTTTTTTTCTTGGTGGGCTCATTTAGCCTCCCCCATTTTTTTATTTTTCGTCTGGAGTCTCATCCCGACTTGTGGGGGAATCGTAGTCTCCATGATCCTTTCCTCATAGGCACAATGCTCTAATAATGATGACAATCACACTTTTATTTACTTACAACTCAAAATTACAACTCGATAAAGAAGAATATGACTCTATATGAATGTCTCTCGCAGTGTACCAGGATGTGCAGTGATCTAGCATAACATGTAATCAATGATGAACGGTGGCTTTGCCACTGATACGTCTCTAACGTATCGATAATTTATGAAGTATTCATGCCATATTCACCTATGTTTACAATACTTTTATATGGTTTTGATGCACTTTATATGATTTATTCAGAACTAACCCAGACTGACGTTGTTTTCAGCAGAATTACCGTGGTGTTGTTTTTTTTGTGCAGAAAATGAAAGTTCTCGGAATCGCCTGAAGCTTTTTTATGATTATTTCTGGAGAAAATACGAAATACTGGAGCGAAGAACCACCGGAGGGGAGCCACCTATGGGCCACAAGCCAACAGGGCGCTGCCACCCCCTGGCCACGCCCTGATGGCTTGTGGGGCCCACGTGGCTTCGTTTAGCATGATTCCAACGCCAAAAAATCCTATATATACAGAAACCCTCAAAAATAAACAGAGACTCTCCGCTCCGCCGCCAAAACTCTCTGTATTGACCAAAAACCCATCTGGAGCCTTTCTAGTACCCTGTCGGAGAGGAAATCATCATCCGGTGACCATCTTCGTCATCCCGATGGAGGCCATGATGAGGAGGGAGTAGTTCACCCTCGGGGCCGAGGGTATGTACCAGTAGCTATGTGTTTGATCTCTCTCTCGTGTTCTTGAGATGGCAGGATCTTGATGTATCACGGCCTTCGTTAATATAGTTGGATCATATGGTGTTCTTCCCTTGCTATTGTGTTTTGATGAATTGAATCTTTCCCTTTGAGATCTCGTTATGTTGGATTGAATATTTTGGTTTGAGAACACTTGATGTATGTCTTGCATGTGGATACCCGTAGTGACAATGGGGTATTCTATTGATTCACTTGATATATGTCATGGCATCAACTTGCGGATTCCGATGACCTTGGGGATCTATGCATAGGGGTTGATTGCATGTTTTCATAGTACTTTCTTCGATAGAAATCTTGCGGCGCTCCTTGAAGTTCTTTGTGTTGGATTGAATATGATAGATCTGAATTTTTTTGATGCATGTCGCATAATTTACCCACGGATACTTGAGGTGACATTGGAGTATCTAGGTGACATTAGGGTTGATTGATATGTATCATTGGTGTTATTTTAGTACGAACTCTATGGCTGTTTGTGACACTTGTAGGAATAGCTCAAAAGATTGATCGGAAAGAATAACTTTGAGGTGGTTCTACTACCTACACCAATTTCATGTTATGTTCTCCGCTAGAGAGGAACTTTGGAGTGATTCTTTGTTGCACGTTGAGGGATGGTTAGGGTTGGGCATTCGGTTAATATAGTTATTACGGTTCGGTTTATTCGGTTTTTTATTATTTTGGTTTGGATAAATGACAACCGAAATAATCATACATAAATTAGCCACCGAACCATATTAATCAAAATATATCGGTTTGGTTTATTCGGTTAACCGGAAAACCAAAGTACGTGCACCAATCAGAGCCATGACTTATGAGCAGCTATTTGCATTGGAGAAAATGCAAATAATAATCACAAGAGCTAGCGACCTTAACCGAAAATATGATAGTCAAAATGTTACATCATTGGCTGTAATGGAAGACACGACTTTGATATATATGTATGTATAAAGGGATAGTGAACAACGTCTCACATACGGACATATAACAAATAGTCTTACTTATGTAGCTGCAAAAGCAAATAGTGTAATCCTTCTTTTCTCACACACAAGTGGAGGGAAGTCAAACAAAAGGCTATCAAATAGCTGACTGGTGATAGAAACGTGAATACGTGGTACTTTCATCAGAGGAACAAGGCTTCAAGATCTCAGATCTGCAGTACTACTTCCATGGCATCATATGACAACCTTGCCAAAAACAAACATCTGAGGATTTTGTACAATAAATTTCTTAGCACACCTCTGTAGCAACTGCATGAAAAAGATGTATATTTTTGAACCTGATAAGCTATAACTAATAGGCAGTAAAGTTATGAAGAAAGCGCACCATGTTTAGGAAGTACAATCATCAATGATGATCGAATTATCCTTATGGTAGCTGTTCTTCGAAATATTGGGCCCATTAATTTCTTCAAGTAGTGTTGAAAATGTAAGTAAATAATATTTAATTAACAAGTGACATGGGAGAAATCAAACAAAAATAACTCAAGTAAATTATCAACTTACCTTCCTCTAGCTTAGTTAATTCTGCAGTGTCCTCTTCATCATTTACAGCAATAGATCACCTCAACCAATCTTGTGTGCGGACAAGTGCTTGGACCATGAATGGAGTTAGGGAGCTCCTGAATTGATCTAAAATACGACCACCAGTGCTGAAGGCCGACTCCGATGCAACCGTAGATATAGGAATTGCTAAAACATTACGGGCCAAGTGTGACAAGACTGGGAATCTAGAAGAATTGACCTTCCACCAGTCACGAATGTCAAACTTGTTGCCATCTTCTTCATTCTCTTCGGAAAGGTACTTCTCAAGTTCATATTTACTAGCAGTAATTCCACAAGTGCTCGTCCTCATCTTTTGAGCAATCAAGGACTTCATCAAACTTGTGCCTGTCGGCGTTCTGGGAACGGGGGTACCTAGACTTGCCAGCCTGCGGCCCAGGGCGTGGCCCACTTCGACAGCCAAGCACGGCCCAGCGCGGCCTCGCTCAAGACAAGGCAATCGCGAGAGCCCCGCACTCGCGAGGGAAACGGCGCCAAGACCCTAAGAGGGAAGAGGTCCCCCAGGCCCCCTCCGGAGCGGCGGAGATCTCTATGCAATGCTCGGCCTCGGGAGGTCAGGGATGATGCAAGGCGGTCCAGGCGGGCACCAGCGCGCCAGAGGAGACAATTTCACCTTTGGTGCAAAGGAGGCAGGGGTGAGCGTAGGTTCCCAAGGCGTCCCCCCAAAGGTTTCCACTCCGGTGCAACGAGACAAAGACCACGAGCCCAGCAGGATGGACGTCATCACCGAGCCCACCTCTGCATCACCATCGTCTACTTTGCAAGCGAAGACCACCTTTCGTCGGGATAAGGTGTACTCCTTGTCCCCCTTCGAATTTGGCCATTGTGGGATCCCTTCCCGCCATTGCGATAAGGGAAGAGGACCCAGGTCGCTATAAATAGAGGCTAGGCTACTCCGTAGAGAGGGAGATCCAACACCGCCCGAGCGCCCTCACGAGGCAACTCGCCACTGTACTAGTTCATCCACAAACATCCTCGAGAGGCAATCCACCAAAAGTAGGAGTAGGGTTTTACGCTTCGCAGCGGCCCGAACCTGGGTAAATCCTCGTGTGTTGTCTTGTTCCTCGCCATCGAGCGAGTTCGTTGGGCTAGGCTATCGAGTTGTGAGCTTGGGATCGAAGCTAGTGGGGATCTTCGCACACGCCCCTGAGTTCGAACCTCTCCGGGTTTTGCGGAGCCCGAAATCCGCCATTTGGCACGCCAAGTAGGGTGCGTGTCGGAGCCTTCAGCAAGCTTCGCTTCTTCTTCGCTCCGTCGTATCGATGGATGACGCCCGACAAGCTTCCTTCGGCCCCGGCGGATCCGCCAGCACCAACCTCGCCGCTGCCGCCCAAAACGCACGCCCCGGCAGCTCGGTGCTGGGCGGTCGTTACCAGGCCACCAGCGTCATCTCCACCACCGTCGCTGCCTGTGCCGGCCAAGCGCGCGGTGGGCAAGCGGCGCCCACAGGGCCAACATCGCCCTGCACCCACGTGGGAGACCTCAACGCGCATGATGCACTGCTTATGGTGAGTGAGATGCTTCGCCACCGCCCGACACATGGGGGCTTCGACGCCTGGGCCGACCACATCGCTGAGTTGGTCGCCGTCGTGAGGAGGGCATGGGTCCTGTACCCCTCTTCTCGACCACCGGCGCTGGGCACCGGGGGCTCGCTCGCCGTGCCCGTCGCCTCTTCTGCCGAAGGCATGACCGCCTCACCCCCGGGCGAGCCCGGGCAGGCCCCGCCGCACGCCGTACTTCTTCTCCTCCGGATCCCGGTGACCGGCTTCGGGGCGCCGTCCGGCCCCGCCGGTGGTGCCTTTGAAGAAGGTGGCGGGGCGCTCCGCACGCGCCTCAACGCGCGCACTCATGCCCCGGTGGATCATCAACAACCTGGTTCATCCCGGCGGGAGCACGCCAACCGGCGCAGGTGAAAGCACAATATGCTCCCTTGGTGGTTTTGATAATTCATGACAACATACATTGTCTCTTGGACTAATACTTTTACCTAGTGTATTTCAGATAAAGTCCACAGTGAGGTTTGGCAAAAGGATTGTGGAGATACCCCAAGATGCAAGGAAATGGATTGGCAAAGCTTCAAGCAAGAGGACTCTACATTTTACTTTGTGAGAAATCACTTTGAGTCCATAGGAAAGCCAATACTATTAAAAGGGGGTAAGGTACTGTTGGTGAACAAGATGCTCCACGTGCACAAGATATAGTCACCAAAAACACCCACAAGCTCTTCCACAAAATTCTGTCCAAAGTCAAATATCCAAAATCGGTGCAACCAACACTTCCCAGTCGGTGCCACCGATTCTCAAACTCAGACAGACCCATGCCAAACCCTAGCACATCGGTGCAACCGATTCCACTTCGGTGCCACCGAGTTTGGGTTGCCAACTTTCTGTTACCTCGTTTCACAAAATCGGTACTACCGAGTTTGTTGGATCGGCGTCACCGAGTTGCGCAATCTGACCGTTGGTCACCTAATCGGTACCACCGAGAATTATATATCGGTCTCACCGAGATTCAAAAGTTTTCACCTTTTGGTCACTTCGGTACCACCGAGATTCACACATCGGTGTCACCGAGTTGGTCACTTTAGGTGTAACGGTTGGATTTTTGGGGATGCCTATATATACCCCTTCACCACCACCCACTCGAAAGAGAAGCACTCAGAACTATTCCATTCTTGCCCCATCCAATTTTCTGAGAGAGATCCACCTACTCATGTGTTGAGATCAAGCCATTCCACTCTATCCATATGAATCTTGATCTCTAGCCTCCCCAAGTTGCTTTCCACCAAATCAATCTCTTCCACCATAGCCAAATCTGTGAGAGAGTGATTGTGTGTTGAGGAGTCTATCATCTTGAAGCACAAGAGCAAGGAGTTCATCGACATTGCCGAGCCTATTACCTTTTGGAGGGTGGTGCCTCCTAGATTGGTTAGGTGTTGCTTGGGAGCCTCCTACTTCGTGTTGTGGAGTTGAACCAAGAAGTTTGTACGGGCAAGGAGAGCGCCTACTTCGTGAAGATCTACCCATAGTGAGGCTAGTCCTTCGTGGACGGAAGCCGTTATGGAATAGTCAAGGTTGCTACTTTGTGGACCCTTATGGGTGGAGCCCTCCGTGGACTCTCGCGACCATTACCCTCCGTGGGTTGAAGACTCCATAAATGTGGACGTACGACAACACCACCTATCGGAACCACGGGAAAAATCTTCGTGTCCCTCATGCGTTTGATCTCCCTATCTCAACCCTTTACTTCCATGTGCAATGTCTTTACTTTCCGCTGCCATACTTGTTGACATGCATGTGTAGGGCGTGATAGACTTGCTATAATTGTTAAAATCTGCCTACCAATTAACTTGGGAAAAGGTTAGGTTTTAAATTCCTGCTAGTAGTCTATTCACCCCCCCCCCTCTAGACACTCTTCTAGTGATCCTACAAGTGGTATCAGAGCATTGGTCTCCATTGCATCGGTTTCATCACCGTGGAGGAAGATGGATGTGTCTAGTTCGGGAAGTTTGAGTTGTAGAGTGCCTATTCTTGATGGGGAGTACTATAGTCAATGGAAACATATGATGCTTGAGCTATTTAATGAATTTCAATTGAGCAAGTATGTTAAGAACCCTTATGTACGTCCCATTGATCCTTTACATCCCACACACTAAGAGGAAATTGATATGCTATGCAATCTTAGAACTGTTAATCTTATCGTTAAAGGATTGCCTAGGATTGTGCTTAATCAAATGAAGAATTTTGAATGTGCTTATACTTTGTGGAATGACTTGGAGAAACGATATCCAAGTTATTCATTGAGTAATCTTGATGAAATTCTTCATAAAACTTTTTTATTTCACAAAATGATGCCTAGTGATCCCAAGTTTGATGACTATCTATTTGAGCTTAGAGACCTCATGCGTGCTAAAGGAGATGTCCTAACTATCAACAACATCATTGTAGAAGCCATTCGAATTCATAAATTTGAACATTGTCATGATCACAACCTTAATGAATCTCTTGTTCTTTGTGACGAGGATTTCCCACTTGATGATGACAATGTGGAACACGGCTACTATGATGAAGATGAGTTGTTCGACATCGAGCATGAGAAGATCATGAAGAATCTAAGTCTCATGGCAAACTTCAAGGATTACATGTCCGGAGGAAAAGAGTGGATTCTCGATAGCGGATGCACCGATCTTATGACCGGAGATAGAGAGATGTTTGAAGATATCACACCAAACCATGGACCGCGAAGGTACGTAACGTTTGGAGACAACTCCAAGGGTAAGGTACTTGGTCTTGGTAAGGTGGCCATATCCCATGATAGCTCTATTCAAAACGTCATGCTTGTTGAATCCCTTGGCTACAATAATGTTTCCGTATCTAGACTTGCCGACTTTGGTTTTAACATGCTATTCACAAAAGTAGATTGCCAAGTGTTTCGTCAAGATAATCATAAAATGGTCTTTACCGGTTTCCGTAGAGGTGATCTTTACATTGTCGATTTCACTAAGAGATCCAAACCTCGTACTTTTCTTATTGCAAAATCTTCTAAAGGTTGGCTTTGGCATAGAAGACTAGGACATGTTGGCATGCGTAATCTAGACAAACTTATCAAAGGTGATCATATACTTGGTGTTAAAGATGTTATCTTTGACAAAGATAGACTTTGTAGTGCTTGCCAAGCTGGAAAGCAAGTAGGTGGAAGTCATCCCGTAAAGAATATCATGACTACTAGGAGACCACTCGAGTTACTTCACATGGATCTTTTTGGTCCCAATGCTTACAAGAGTCTTGGTGGAAATTCCTATGGTCTAGTTATAGTTGATGATTTTTCCAGATTTACGTGGGTATTCTTTCTTGATGATAAGTCACAGGTACAAAAGATCTTCAAGAACTTCGTTCGCAAAGTGCAAAATCAGTTTGAAGTGAAGAATAAGAAGGTTCGGAGCGATAACGGGTCGGAGTTCAAGAACACCCATGTGGATACCTTTCTTGACGAAGAAGGTGTTTCACATGAGTTCTCGGCTACGTACACGCCTCAACAAAATGGAGTTGTTGAGAGGAAGAACCGAACTCTTATTGAGATGGCAAGAACGATGCTTGACGAATACAAGACGCCAAGACACTTTTGGGCAGAAGCCTTGGAAACATCATGTCATGCCACGTACAGACTCTACTTGCACAAGCTTCTCGGTAAAACGGCATACGAGCTACTCACCGGTAACAAACCCCAAGTTGGATACTTTCGGGTATTCGGCTCAAAGTGCTACATTCTTGATAAGCATCGTCGTACTAAATTTGCTCCTAAATCTCATGAAGGATTCCTACTTGGTTACGGATCGAACTCTCACACTTACCGTGTCTACAACAACTTCACTCGAAAGGTTGAAGAGACGGTAGATGTGAAGTTTGATGAGTCTAATGGTTCGCAAGTCGAACAATTGCCAAATGATGTAGGTGATAAGGACCCTTCGGAAGCTATCCAAGACTTGTCCATCGGCAAGATTCATCCCATGGAGGTGAAGGAAAGTACTTCGTCAACTCAAGTGGAAGCCCCTACTTCACGTCAAGGTGAACCTCAACACGACATGGAGGCATCCACAAGCGGTACACGACAAGATGATGAAGAAGAGGAAGTACATCATGAAGATCCACCACAACCTCCTTCACCACCACCTCAAGGAAACGACACCTTCAACAACAATGAAGATGAAGGAGATGATGATGATGAAGAAGCTCCACCATCCAACAAGCCTAAGCTACCCCGAGTTCGAGCAAGAGTGACCAAGAACCATCCCCTAAACCAAATCTTTGGTGACATACAAACCGGGAGAATCACTCGCTCTAAAACTCGCTTAGCTAATTTTTTTGAGCATTATTCTTTCATCTCTAGCATTGAACCCTTGAAGGTAGAACAAGCTCTTGAAGACCTGGATTGGGTGAACGCAATGCATGAAGAGCTTCACAACTTCGAGAGGAACAAAGTGTGGACACTCATGGAGAAGCCTAAGGACGAGCACAACATCATCGGAACCAAATGGGTGTTTCGGAACAAGCAAGATGAAGACGGTCAACTTGTACGCAACAAGGCGCGTCTCGTAGCCCAAGGATATATGCAAGTCGAAGGTATGGACTATGGTGAGACCAATGCACCCGTCGCTAGACTTGAAGCTATTCGCATTCTTCTTGCTTATGCTAATCACCATATATCACGCTTTATCAAATGGATATTAAAAGTACATTTTTAAATGGTGAGATTGAAGAAGAGGTCTATGTTAAGCAATCACCTGGTTTTGTGAATCCTAAGAAACCTAATCACGTTTACAAGCTTCGTAAAGCTCTTTATGGTCTTAAGCAAGCCCCGCGCGCTTGGTACAAATGCTTAACAAAGTTTCTCATTGACAAGGGTTTTGAAATTGGTAAAATTGACGCAACCTTATTCACTAAGAGAGTTAATGGTGAATTATTTGTGTGCCAAATATATGTGGATGATATTATCTTCGGATCTACTAATCCACAATTTAGTGAAAGATTTGGAAGGTTGATGTCCGAGAAGTATGAGATGTCCATGATGTGTGAGCTGAAATTCTTTCTTGGTTTGCAAATCAAGCAAACAAGAGAAGGAACTTTCATCTCTCAAACCAAGTATACCAAGGACTTGATCAAGAAGTTCAACATGCAAGAGTGTAAAGGTATGAAAACTCCTATGCCTACTAGTGGACATGTTGATCTTACCAAGGAGGATGAACCGGTTGATCAAAAGGTTTATCGATCTATGATTGGTTCATTGTTATATCTATGTGCCTCCCGTCCCGATATTATGCTTAGTGATTGCATGTGCGCTAGATATCAAGCTGCACCTAAAGAGTGTCATCTTTTGGCCGTGAAACGTATAGTGAGATATTTGATACAAACACCAAACTTGGCATTTGGTATCCCAAGGGATCTTCTTTTAACCTTGTTGGCTATTCCGACTCGGACTATGCCGGTGACAAGGTTGATAGAAAATCCACTTCGGGTACTTGTCAATTTCTTGGTAGATCTCTTGTGTCTTGGTCTTCCAAGAAGCAAAACTCAGTATCTCTATCTACTGCCGAAGCTGAGTATATTGCTGCCGGATCGTGTTGTGCACAATTACTATGGATGACACAAACGCTTAAGGATTATGGAATTCATGTTAAAAATGTTCCATTACTTTGTGACAATGAGAGTGCTATTAAAATTGGTCATAATCCTGTGCAACATTCTCGAACTAAGCATATACAAGTTTGACATCATTTCATTCGTGATCATGTTGCCAAAGGAGATATTAATCTTAAGCATGTTCGCACTAACAAGCAATTGGCCGATATCTTTACTAAGCCACTTGATGAGAAAGTGTTTTGTCACTTGAGGAGTGAGTTGAACATCCTTGATGCTTCAAATTTCAGCTAGACTCACTCGATTGCATGCAAGGGCATGAGCTTACTTGATACTTCCATGATACTCTCAACATATTACTCTATTCCTTGGAAATATATCCTCCCTTGCATTGCAACTAACCTTTTGTAGGTACTTGGAAGAACTTCATTCCACAAGATTGCCATCAACTCCAATCATAAGCAATCTTTTCATGACCAAGTATCCACAAGCTCTCCTGATGATGGAAGGAAGAATCAACAAAAACATATCCTTGACACAAATCTGTACTTCACAATTGGTATCGTGTCATATCATGTTCTTCCTTGCTTGACTAACCTATGTAGGTGACAAGTGTACTAAATCGAGAAGGATTGCTCCCAACTCAAGATGATCTTCATCAACCTCGAGCATCCTCAACAAGTTCACCTACAAGCCACGTCATCAACATCACTCAAAGGTATGTACTCATATCCTTGAAAAGGCTTTACTCCAAGTCATGAGATAAAGCAATTCAAGTGAGATGAAAACATTAAAATGCTTAATCGAAAAATGGTAACCCCATTTTGAGCTTAACGATGAGTATGACCTATGATCAAGTATTCTTGCTTGGCTCCTAAGTCAATATACATTAATATAGGTGACCTAGTCACCGCCCATCATCTAGTTAAGAATCTTGATTGGTTCATTCTCTATTTGCAAGATTTCTTGGAACCACTCAAATCTTCTCTAGTTGATATCTTTTTGTAAAATCTTTTGCATTTCCTTTGAAAATTTCTTTTTACACTTTGTTACAAGTTTTCTAAATTTATTTGCAAGTTTCTCAAACATTGCCAAGTTTCTGTTTTAGCCTCAGAGCCGCCAATACAAATAACTCGGTTCTACCGAATTAGCAGATGAGCTGCAAAATAACATCTCGGTACCACCGACTTGTTTGTCTCGGAGCCACCAATTTTACGTCTTCTCTAGTTTGTGTTCATGTTAGTGAATCTTTGTTTCCTTAGTGATCCTATTGTGATATTTTCATTCCTTCAATGATCCCTTCTTAAAAAAATGGGGGAGAAACTTTATTCTAGGATCCCTAACTCAAATGAGGAGAAGTCTTACAAGCTCTCAGTTTAGCCAAGGGGAGAGAAATTATTTTCATTGATTCCCTCAATTTTTAATGCTCTCTATAATTTTCATTTCTATGAACCCTACATTCTATGACCCTTGTTCTCAAGGATCCCTTCTTAATCAATGATCCCTATATCTAACCCTGTGTGTGACCTTTTTGGAAATTAATGCCAAAGGGAGAGAAATACCAAAGCTTCAATGCTAAAGGGGGAGATACATGCTTATGCAAAAGGGGGAGATATAATCAAGGGGGAGAGGAGAATATCAAAGCTTATAATTATATAGACAAGGGGAGAATACCAAAGTAGGGGGAGAAAAATATGTTTGGAGAAAAATATGTTTATTTCATTTGACTACTCATCTTAGACTTTTCTCACCCTATCCAATCCCAATATCTACATGCTAAGATTCAGGGGGAGAGGATGATCTACTATTTTCATATCTAAGGGGAGAAAGTTCTAAATGATCTTGGAGACATATCAATCTTAAGGAATACTATCTTCTATATGTTCTCCATATCTTGCTACTATTGAGCTCTATTGCTTTTGATTGGTAGAATACTCTTGTGTTTCCTAACATTGTTTTCTCAAGTGTGTTTCTACTACAAGAATGCTCAAGGACTCAAGGTAAGAATATGCATCATATCCTTGATCAAGATGATCTCTTGCTTCTTGCACATATTGTTTGCAAGAGTGAAGTCTTGAACAAAGATACATCTCATTCATATATATTTGATGCATATAGCCAAGATACACATGACTCATTATATCCCTTCCACTATATGTGTGTCCATGCATTCCAAAGCAACTATCCTTTAAAGGGATTGCTCCCTTGGTGGTTTTGATAATTCATGACAACATACATTGTCTCTTGGACTAATACTTTTACCTAGTGTATTTCAGATAAAGTCCACAGAGAGGGTTGGCAAAAGGATTGTGGAGATACCCCCAAGATGCAAGGAAATGGATTGGCAAAGCTTCAAGCAAGAGGACTCTACATTATACTTTGTGAGAAATCACTTTGAGTCCATAGGAAAGCCAATACTATTAAAAGGGTGTAAGGTACTGTTGGTGAACAAGATGCTCCACGTGCACAAGAGATAGTCACCAAAAACACCCACAAGCTCTTCCACAAAAGTCTGTCCAAAGTCAAATGTCCAAAATCGGTGCAACCAACACTTCCCACTCGGTGCCACCGATTCTCAAACTCAGACAGACCCATGCCAAACCCTAGCACATCGGCACAACCGATTCCACTTCGGTGCCACCGAGTTTGGGTTGCCAACTTTCTGTTACCTCGATTCACAAAATCGGTACCACCGAGTTTGTTGGATCGGCATCACCGAGTTGTGCAATCTGACCGTTGGTCACCTAATCGCTACCACCGAGAATTATATATCGGTCTCACCGAGATTCAAAAGTTGTCACCTTTTGGTCACTTCGGTACCATCGAGATTCACACATCGGTGTCAACGAGTTGGTCACTTTAGGTGTAACGGTTGGATTTTTGGGGATGCCTATATATACCCCTTCACCACCACCCACTCGAAAGAGAAGCACTCAAAACTATTCCATACTTGCCCCATCCAATTTTCTGAGAGAGAGCCACCTACTCATGTGTTGAGATCAAGCCATTCCACTCTATCCATATGAATCTTGATCTCTAGCCTCCCCAAGTTGCTTTCCACCAAATCAATCTCTTCCACCATAGCCAAATCTGTGAGAGAGTGATTGTGTGTTGAGGAGTCTATCATCTTGAAGCACAAGAGCAAGGAGTTCATCGACATTGCCGAGCCTATTACCTTTTGGAGGGTGGTGCCTCCTAGATTGGTTAGGTGTCGCTTGGGAGCCTCCAACTTCGTGTTGTGGAGTTGAACCAAGAAGTTTGTACGGGCAAGGAGATCGCCTACTTCGTGAAGATCTACCCATAGTGAGGCTAGTCCTTCGTGGACGGAAGCCGTTATGGAATAGTCAAGGCTGCTACTTCGTGGACCCTTATGGGTGGAGCCCTCCATGGACTCTCGCGACCGTTACCCTCTGTGGGTTGAAGACTCCATAAACGTGGACGTACGATAGCACGACCTATCGGAACCACGGGAGAAATCTTCGTGTCCCTCATGCGTTTGATCTCCCTATCTCAACCCATTACTTCCATGTGCAATGTCTTTTCTTTCCGCTGCCATACTTGTTGACATGCATGTTTAGGGCGTGATAGACTTGCTATAATTGTTAAAATATGCCTACCAATTAACTTGGGAAAAGGTTAGGTTTTAAATTCCTGCTAGTAGTCTATTCACCCCCCCTCTAGACACTCTTCTAGTGATCCTACAGCAGGGAATAGGCGGCTCAGGCTTCCGGGTAGGCAGGTAACCGTAAGGGAGGCGCGGTGGATAACCAGGGAGGCAACCCACGTCAAGACACGCATGGCCAACCCCACGGCGGCGACAGAGGTAAGCAACTTCGGGCGGAGGCCCGCCGCCGGAGGATTGGTGGACCGCGTGCCCAGGGCGGCGCCGCGTTGCCACTCGGGGAGGCCGCCCATGGGACGCGCGGAGACAGTTCGGCAGGAGGAGGCCAAGGCCTTTACACAAAGGCCTATGTTCCGAGCTATGTCATACCTGCGGATGGCGCGGTGGAGCACTCGCCGCCCGCGGGCGCCAGCACTCCCCCGGAGTAGGGAGATGTCCCGGACATCCTCTCCAAGCCGGGCATGGGGGCTTCCACTGAGGGAGCACCATGCCAGGTTGGTACAAGCGGGAGGGGGCGTCTGTCGGTGTCAAAACCGGCGGATCTCGGGTAGGGGGTCCCGAGCTGTGAGACTAGGATCGATGGTAACAAAGGGACGAAGGAGACGATGTTTACCCAGGTTCGGGCCCTCCTATGGAGGTAAAACCCTACGTCCTGCTTGATTATATTGACGGTATGAAGGTTACAGAGTTGATCTACCTAGAGATCGACTAGCTAAAACCCTAGATGAGTTTCTGTGCCGTATGATCTAAAACCCTCTGGCTTATATAGACACCAGGGGTCACTAGGGTTACATATGGTCGGTTGCCCACCAGAGGGAAAAAACATGCCTAAACTACCATCTTCAACTTGATGGACACGCCACGGCTCCTGAGGTCTCCTCCTTGGTGACAAGGCCTTCGATTAATCTCATCCTCAGCGAGCGGCCCATTAGCCCGACCTATGAGAAATAGGTCGGCAGTTCGAGGACCCCTTAATCCCGGACTCCCTCAGTAGCCCCCGGACTAGCCTCCAACGCCGAGGTATATCCGGAAAATATTACGTGTCGAAGTCTTCGGCTTGCGAGGCGAGTCCCTCAACTTCTTCTGGCTTGGCAACCATCCAGTCATCGGAGAGTCCTCGATTGCTGAGAACTTGCGGGACCCAATATATTAACCTTCGGCGCTTCTCGATCCTTGTGCGCCGAGGGGAGACGAGCGGCCTGACAGCATTTTACAAGACTACCCCTCCCGCAAGGGAGGCACCACTTATTTAAACAAATTAAATTGCGGTCTGGGTCACAGCTTCCTCTTCTTCCCCGTTTAGAGAAAAACTTCAAGCGAGAGACCATCACAAAATCATGGCGAGTGCCCCCAGCTCTTCCTCGTGCCCTTATGGCTCCCGTCCTGGAGATTGGATGAGTTGCTCTGTATCCCTCCTCCAGTTGCGCGGTCTCGAAACCCAAGGGTATCTTCCTTCCTCAGATCTGGCGGCAACTCGCGCCGGTTTGACTTCCTTTGACGGCGAAGCTTTCGCGGAGAATTTCCCTAACCCTAACCAGGGCGAGCGGGTATGCTTTGTGCCCTTCCTCTTACGGGGCCTAGGGTTCCCCATTCATCCTTTCCTCAGGGGGTTACTGGAGTTCTATGGGATCCAGCTCCATCATCTTACCCCCAGATCCATTCTGCACATTTCGGGCTTTGTCGCTCTCTACGAAATGTTCTTGGGCTGCGAGGCGCACTTCAAATTATGGAGGAAGTACTTCTGCCTCGTCCCCCGAACTCGGGGTGAGACAATTCAGGAAATCAGAGGAGCCGAAGTATGTCGCATAGCGGGAACAGGATACCCAGCGGGGACACCGAAGAAGGAATCCGAAGAGTGGTCTTCGGAGTGGTTCTACATCGAGGACGTTCCCCTATTCGATCCAGCTCGGAGGGGCTTGCCCGAATACTTCGACGCTCCTCCGAAGAAAAAGTATAATTGGTGACCGAGGAGTTCGTCCCAAGAGGACAGTGCCGAAGTTCGACGTTTGGCCGCCCACGTAAGGATACTGGCTCATCACAAGCTGACAATGATTGACGTGATGGCCGCCGCCATCTCCCGATGCGTCCAACCTCTTCAACAGAGGATACATCCTTTGTGGCAATACAACGGAACGAGTGACACCACTCGCTCCCGATGGCTGGGCCCTGCCAATCAGGTGGCCTTGGTAGCCGCCCTTGCCGACTTGTACATAGGAGAAAAAGAAGATTTTGTTCAGTTGCAGGTTAAGGAGGGCTACTCGAGTTACAAGCCTATTTAATGGGTAAGCCCTTCGCCTCTGCGTCTTGAGTTCGGGCATTTATTCGCCCTTTTTGACTAATGCTTTTAATCTGCGCAAACAGGAATGGCGGAGCTTTGCCGAGACAATCAACTGTCCGGCCCCCCAACCAGAGAACTACTCCCGCGATGATGATCCGGGATTTCATGACGATCCAGAGCTGTCACTGGCATATGAAGACGGGGTCTTTTACCAGGAGAGCCTTGATCGATCCAAGGTGGCCATCATAGCTGATCACCCCGGATCACTCCCCTCCTCCACTGCGGGCAAGAAGAAAAATTCTACCCGCAAAAGGCAGGCATCCTCCGTCGACCCAAACATACCGGCTCCCACTCCCAAGCGCCGCCGGTCCTCGCGACGAACGTCGGCTACAGAAGCAATGCCCGAGTCGGGCGCCAACAGGAGTCCCTCATGTGAGCCGGTCATGGAGACGGTGCCGAACACTCGATCAACCAAAAGGTACTTTGTTCGGTCGCTTAATCTGTTATTGTTATGATCGGTAGGATCTTACATAAAATCTTATGTCGAATTACTCGACTTACTCAGGAAGCGAGTACAACCCTCCTCTGCCGAAGACATTGTCGGGACGCCCGGCAACACGCATGAATCAAGATCTTTTGCTTATGCCGAACCCGCCGCGGAGGCCCCCATGGTCAATCCGACCCCCAAAGACTCTGGGGACGAGGTATCAGTCACTAAATCCGAAGCAGGGAGCGCGATGAAACATCGGTGGCGGCAAGGAATCCTGCGCGACCCGGTGTTTTCCGAACAGGAGTTCAATGCTCTATGCTCGGCGGACGCACACCTTGGAGCTGCCCGAGCCGGGTTCGGCGAGGCTGTGAAACTGATATCGTCTGGCCTGAAGGTAAGTGGTTAAAAATCCGGACATAAATGTAAACCCAGTAGCCCCCGAGCCTTGATTTGGTCGGGACGACCGAATTAAGGATCCGCACATTGCTTGCATGGGTGATGCAGGCCTCAAGGCAGCAGAACGAGCAATTGGCCAATGAATTGGCAGCGAGCCGAACACAGGTGGAAACCGTGAAGGCCGAGCTTGAACAAGTGAAGAAGTTTACCCGGGAGGCGCATGGTGAGTATAACTATTCTGCTGATCTTAGCGTATAATCCCATGCTGACGCGATGGTACTTTTAGCAGCTGAATCAATAGGGCAATTGCAAAAAGATTTGGATGCAGCCCGAGAATCCCAGAGGTATGCCGAATCCTAGTATGAGGCTGGCTGCCTTTCGCTGCAGCGAAACCTGGAGGAGAAGAAACGCCTCCAGGAGGAAAACAAACAGCAGGCCGAAGATATTGAGAATTTAAAGTTGACCCATGCCCAAGAAGAGAACCAGAAATTATAGAGGGGCATGTTCGGTAAGTTTTGATTATAACGTCGAAAGGTATCTCCCCTTCATAAGGTGTAACGGACATGCCTTGTTTCATGTATAGGTCTCCTAACCGGGCAGCCTGAAGAAGAGATCAGCTCCTTTCGGGGGAACCTCCTGAAGGAACTATCCGCCGTGCATGAGCGGGCTCGGAAGGCTATGAGGGGCGTGATAAAAGCGCTATGGCCTGCCGAGCAGCCTCCAGAAAGGATGGCCGAATTAACCGATCGGTTCAAAGAAGCCCGGAGTCGGTTTGAGCTATGGAAGACATCGGCTTGCCGGGAGGGAGCATGGGAAGCGTGGGCAATGATCAAGACCCGTTATACCGGTCTTAACCTCGAGCATATGGCTCGGGTTGGGCCAGCAGGACCTGATGGGCAAGAAGTGCCACTTCACTTGGTGTACGACCAAGTGATGCCTGCGGCTCGTCTCTCGCAGGAAGATTGCACCCTGGATGCCATAATAGACAATCTTGACCAGCAGCTAGATGTGTGATCCTATGTATCTATGTACTTTAAAACAAAAAGTTGCTCCATCTGTGTTGTAAACTTTGTCTTAACCGGCCATCGGCTTCGACCTCCCGTGCAGAGAGCTCGGGAGTGTTCCGTATAAAATATCCCTTGATTAAGAGGGAATTCTTTCGAGGAACCAGGCAATCCGGCCATTTGGTACGAATAGACAAAAGGCGCACAGGGAGACATGTTATATTACTGCTTAGCGTAAGAAACATCTTCCGAAGAAAATAGTACCTCCATCGGTACCTTCCTTCAGGTTGCTACGTAAATCGTAGATAGTGAAGCCGTATACTGCTTAGTACGCGACTAGTGGCTTTTGCGAGAAAAGAAGCCGTAGTAAGGGCGATAACCACCGTAATTTTATTTGTTGATCCTGTCGTAGCCGACCAATTTTTTGCTGAAGATAGCTAGCTTTCGGCTTCACCCATCTGAGGTACGTATCCGGATGACACGGTCGTAACAATCGCAGAGGTGCTCCCTTTACCCTCTAGCCAAAAAATCGGGAACGTAGAGGGTAAGGACAGGAGCGAGGCAACCCAGCTTGGCAAAAATCTTAGTTCGAATTGATTCATGTAATGGCATAAAAATCGACAAGGGAAACGTGCATACACGATAAATGTGAATAGATGCTTAAAATATATAATCATCGGCTTCAGGAAGAAGCCCCCAGGTGCTGTGTTCGGATTTAGCAGTTGAGGATGCATGCCGAAAATCTTAATACAAGATCGGTTTAGCTGAACATAGACTTGGGGATAGAAAATCCAAACCTGCAAAAAATGAAGGTGGGAGGGAAAGGAAATAACAAAGAAAAGAAAGAAAAAAGGAGGGTAAAGAGTATGACGACACCGGTCTAGCCGTAGAAGCGCCAAAGACGAGTTGCGTTCCATGGGTTTGGTTTGAGGCGGTTGTCCGGCGGGTTCCAAAGATGGTAATCCCCTCCTGCGAGTACTTCGTCAATTATGAAGGGACCTTCCCATTTGGGATTGAGTTTATGCTTCTGCTTCTCCGGGAGCCGTAAGACGAGTTCGCCCACATTATATGCTTTTGCCCTGACCTCCCTGCTCTGGTAACGTCGGGCCTGCTGTTGATAAAAGGTAGAACGGGCCCGAGCTATGTCGCGCTCTTCTTCTAAGGCGTCCAAGTCGTCCTGCCGATCTAACTCGGCCTCCTTTTCTTCGTACATGCGCACCCTCGGTGCGTCATGAATAATATCACAGGGAAGGACTGCTTCTGCCCCATAGACCATGAAAAACGGTGTGTATCCCGTTGATCGATTCGGGGTGGTACACAGGCCCCACAGAACGGAGTCGAGCTCCTCTACCCAATGGCAGTCGGACTCATACAGAGATCGGACCAGACATGGTTTAATACCACTCATGATGAGGCCGTTGGCCCGTTCGACCTGTCCATTGGTCTGCAGGTGATACACCGATGCGTAATCGAGCTTGATGCCCATTTTTGCGCACCAGTCCTTTACCTCTTGGGCGGTGAAGTTGGATCCATTGTCCTTTATTATACTGTGTGGTACGCCGTAACGGTGTACCACGCCGGATATAAAGTCGATTACTGGTCCGTACTTGGCTGATTTGACAGGTTTCGCTTCGATCCATTTGGCGAACTTTTCAACCATGACCAGTAGGTATTTATTCTTTTTGGTCCCCCCTTTAAGTGGTCCGACCATATCTAGCCCCCAGACCACGAAAGGCCAGGTAATCGGAATAGTCCGAAGAACTGTTGGGGGCATGTGACTTTGATTTGCAAAAAGTTGGCATCCCACGCAATGCTGGACAAGCGAATGGGCGTCCACTTGAGCGGTGGGCCAGAAGAAACCAGCCTGAAAGGCTGTGCTTACTAAGGCACTTGGTGCGGCGTGATGGCCGCCCATTCCTGCGTGGACTTCGGCCAAGAGCTGACGCCCTTCTTCCTCAGATATGCACCGCTAGAGTACTCCGGTGGTGCTTTTCTTGTATAACTCACCCTCGTGGACTTTGTAGGCCTTGGATCGTCGGATTATGCGTCGCGCCTCTGTCTGATCGTCGGGGAGTTCTTTGCGAAGAAGGTAGGCAAGGAAGGGCTTGGTCCATGGTGCGATTACTGCCATGACCTCATGAGCCGAAGGCGTTTCGTCCATTACGGAACCGCCGATGATTTGGTCATCTGGTTCGTTTATAGGGGGAACAACCTCTTCCGCACTGATGGGTCCGGTGCCCTTATTGTCGTCTCTAGGACCGAAAGTATGTCTAGAGGGGGGTGATTAGACTACTTGACCAAATAAAAGTTTTGCCTTTTCCCAAATTTTAGAGTTGGCAATTTTAGCATTTCATGGCAAGTCAAGTACACCCTACACATGCAAGTCTAAGAGTATAGCAGTGGAAAGTAACAACCAGCATGAGTAGAAAGGATAGGGTAGGAAGATCAAACGCAATTGTAGACACGATGATTTTTCCCGTGGTTCCGATAGGTGGTGCTATCGTACATGAACGTTTATGGAGTCTTCAACCCACGGAGGGTAACGGTTGCGAGAGTCCACGGAGGGCTCCACCCATAAGGGTCCACGAAGTAGCAACCTTGACTATTCCATAACGGCTTCCGTCCACGAGGACTAGCCTCACTATGGGTAGATCTTCACGAAGTAGGCGATCTCCTTGCCCTTACAAACTTCTTGGTTCAACTCCACAACACGAAGTAGGAGGCTCCCAAGCAACACCTAACCAATCTAGGAGGCACCACCCTCCAAAAGGTAATAGGATCGGTAATGACGATGAACTCCTTGCTCTTGTGCTTCAAGATGATAGACTCCTCAACAAACAATCACTCTCTCACAGATTTGGCTTGGTGGAAGAGATGGGATTGGTGGAAAGCAACTTGGGGAGGCTAGAAATCAAGATCCATATGGTTGGAGTGGAAGATCTTGACCTCAACACAAGGATAGGTGGTTCTCTCTCAGAAAACTGGATGGGGCAAGTATGGAATAGTTCTGAGTGCTTCTCTCTCGAGTATGTGGTGGTGGAGGGGTATATATAAGCATCCCCAAAAATCCAACCGTTACACACAAAATGACCAACTCGGTGACACAAATGTGTTAATCTCGGTGGTACCGAAGTGACCAAAAGGTGGCAACTTTTGAATCTCGGTGAGACCGATATAGGAAACTCGGTTGCACCGATAAGGTGACCAACGGTCAGATTCCCAATCTCGGTGACGCCGATCCAACAATCTCGGTGGTACCGATATTGTGAATTTGCGTAACAGAAAGTTGGCAACCTAAACTCGGTGGCACCGGTATGGAATCGGTTGCACCGAAGTGGCTAGGGTTTGGCTGAGTCTGTCTATGGTTGAGAATCGGTGGCACCGGGATGGAAATGTTGGTTGCACCGATGTTGAGTATATGGCTTTGGACAGACTTTGGTGGGAGAGTTTGTGGGTGTTTTTGGTGACTATCACTTGTGCACGTATGAGCATTTTGTTCACCAACAAAACCTTACCCCCTTTTAATAGTATTGGCTTTCCTATGGACTCAAAGTGATTTCTCACAAATGTAAAATATAGAGTCCTCTTCCTTGAAGCTTTTCCAACCTATTTCCTTGCATCTTGGGGTATTCTACAATCTCCACAATCCTTTTGCCAATCCTATCATTGAGCATTTCCTGAAATATACTTGATGGAAAACATTAGTTCAATGACTTATATGTTGTTATAAATTACCAAAACCACCAAGGGAGCAAATGTGCTTTCAATCTCCCCCTTTTTGGTAATTGATGACAACATATAGATCAAAGCTTCGACATATGATATAATCAATGAATATAATCGTCGCTTTGAGAAGTATGTGATAAGCAAGAGCTCCCCCTAAATTTGTGCATTATTTTGAATTTGCGTCTGAATGCAAATGCACAATCGATTAGGTACATGGGGCACTTCTTCCATGTCACATACATCTTGGTGGTGTGCGAGAATAATTAGAGTGAACATCATAGCACAACACAACCAAACAAAGATAATGATCATTTCAAAAGCATTAAGATGATAGGAAATAGTAGCACAACACACATAAAGTGTATGATCAAAACACAAAGCGTAGCCAAAAGTAAATGAACCATGTATGTTTTTGAAAACGCAATAAAAACCAAACGCTCTCTCACTCGAAGCCTAAAGATCTATATACACTTCTCCCCCTTTGGCAACAAGTTACCAAAAAGTTCAAAGGCATATATCTAAGTGTTCTTGGGCTGATCTCCTCCGGTTGTTGATGAAGGAGTCGAGAGAACAGCGTCGGCGAAGATCTCTGCAGATGTCGTGGATGGAGTTGGAGTGGAAACAGGAGGAACTGAAGCTGATGGAGCAGGGGCTGAGGTGACAGTAGCAGGAGCGGATGAAGAGGGCCTCAAGTCTGGAGCTGGCACAGTGGCTGATCTGGCCTGAGTAGTAAACTGTGTGCCTGGCTTGAGAGGTGATCCATCCTCATCATCATCATCATCTGAAGAAGAATGAGGAAGAGGCACTGAGTCAACTTCCTTCTTGAGCTCATTGACTGTCTTGGTCAGCCCATCCACCTTATCATTAAGGGTCTTGATCCTGTTCTCGAAGATCCTCACAAGACTGTTCTGGTTGTCCAGAATCCCCTTAATGTCCTTCTGCATGCCCTGTACTGATGAGATCAAAAGATCCATTTGCTCGTTCCTGGATCTAGGGACCTGAGCACTAGTGGCTCCAGCTGCCTCTGCTTCTGCCTGTGCTGCAGCTGAAGTGGGATGATCCGGGTTCATCACCACAATGTTGTCCACGAGATCTGGCTGTAGGGGCAAGTGGGGACGGTCTAGAGCAAATATGTGCTTCTCCAACTTAGAATTGATGAGCATCTGGATATAGGGTGCATAGCAGCAAGAGCGCTTCTGATCAGCAGCAACCCTCTTAACTGTCTCAACAATTAAGTCCATGACTCTAATCCTGGTGTGTCTGTCAAGATGAATCAGCATGTTGATGGAGTAGCCACGGATCATCTTGCCATCTCCTGACTTGGGCATTAAGGTATGCCTCAGAATGGTGTTCATGGTGCGGAGGCCAGCCTGAAGAAAGTAAATAGATCCTAGCCTGTGAGACTTCACGTTAGCAGTAGGGATCTCTTTATACATGTTAGCCATAGCATTGTGGCTCTCCTTGGATTCTGAGTAGACATCCAAATCTCCATCCTGAACTTCTGGAACTCCTAAGATGGCAGCCCACTCCTCAACAGTGGACTCATATCTAGCTCCTTCTGTCATCCATACAATTCTACCATCTCCATAGAAATGTGCAGTGGAGTAGAATTGCATGATCATCTCATCATTCCAAGCAGTGAACTCTCTGCCAACAAACTCATCCAAACCAATGTAGTGGAAATTGTCTTGGACACTTGGAAAATAGTCTTCATTCTCCTTGATGAATTTCCAGTCCACATACCTCATATCACTCACAGCTGGACTTTTGTCAAAAAGCATAGTCTCATAGAAATCTTGTTGCTCTTTGGTGTAGAATCTGTAGTCCACAGCTGTCTTCCTCCTTTGGGCATATGGATCAGCAGCTCTCCAAGCCCTCAAACCAGAATCCTTCCTCTTCTTCATATCCTCAGCAAGTGGGTAGCTGGCATTATGTACTGGAAGGTGTGGCCTAAGCTTCATTAAGGCAGACATAGCATCCTCATCCTCAACTCTGGAGGCAGTCCCTTTGTTCTTCTCAGATGCTGGAATTTGCCTGGAAGTCCTCTTGGACTTCTCAGCAGCAGGCTTCTTGGGGGCAGACTTGGTGCTCTTGGATGTGCCACTCTTTGGCATAGCATCAGACATAAGTTTCTTTTGCTTCTTCTTGGGAGGGGCCTTGACAACTTGCTCTTCCTCCTCCTCAGCAGTAGCCCCAGCAGCTTCCTCAGGGTCCTCAAACATGGAGGTCTGCCTACCAGTGACATAGACAATCCTTTTCCTGGCTCTCTTCTTCTCACCTGCCTTCTTAGGCATAGATTTCTTTGGGGGTGACTCAAGGTGAAGAGCCATATTTGCCCTAGCACCCTCAGGTGCTCTCATAGCCTCAGAGCTAGCATACTCCTTCCTGACAGCTCTCCTTGAAGAGGTAGCTTCATTTGCAGCTTTCTTGGCAGCCTTCTCTTGCTTCTTAGCAAGAACCTCTTCTGGAACGAAGTCTGAATCCTCCTCATCTGAATTCAGCTTCTTCCTAGCCCTTGTAGCAGCCTTGGGCAACCCATGGGAACTGGGAGTGCCTGGATCTGAAGATGAACTAGACTTAGGACTAGTGCCAGAATCCAATTCAACACTCTGCTCTCTGAAGTTGTTCTCACTATCCTCAGCACTTGACATACTGACCCTGTGAATAGAGTATAGAGGAGCAGAAAAGGATAAGTCATCACAAAATGTGGCTGGTTTTTGAAAGTTTGAACAAAAGATTTTCAAAGTTTTACATTTTGACAAATGAAAATCGGTACAGCCGAAGCAAAGTTTTCGGTGCTACCGGGACTGACTATCTCATTAACAGAAACTTGGCACTCCTTTCGGTGAGACTGAAAGGAAGTACTCGGTTTCACCGAGACAGTTCTCAGCAACACAGACAGGCAAATCGGTGATACCGATTAGTTCACTTCGGTTCTACCGAGTTCCATCGGGCGGAAGGCAAACCCTAGAAAATCGATGGTTCTCTAATCTACGGAGTTTTCTCGTGGATAGAAAGATGTGCAAACTGTGGCTTATAGAGAAAATCAACTTTATTGCGCAAGAATCAGACGGGGAGCGCAAGAAAGATTGAATCCGTACCCTAGCTCGGTGACGGATCCGCTACGGCGGCGAAGATGCCCGTCGACGGCGAGGATTCCCAGCAGCGAAGACACACGGGGAGGCAAGGCGATGACCAGGGGGTCCTTTTGCGGCAGCTTAGGGTTTGGGGCGCGACGATTGAAGATTGAAGTTTCGAACCGTCGGGACCACAGCTTATATACCCTTCACTGTCGGTGATACCGGTTCTAAATTTTCGGTGTCACCGAGTTCCTCAACTGTCAGCTGACAGGGAAACTCGGTGTAACCGAGAATATGGAATCGGTAGTACCGAGATTGAAAACCAGATGAACCCTAGGCATTCGGTGAGACCGAGAATTGTGGGTTGGTTCCACCGAGATGCACTTGGGAGGTTTTAATGGTCAGTCCTTGTCGATACAGAACTCCGAGTGCTCCACACACAGAGGGATCGAAAAGTACTTGTTCAAATTTTGTGATGCAGCATGAATGGAATATGAGGTGAGAAAGCATAGATAGCTAAAGAGTGGTCCTAGGCATTCTTGTCCATCCAATTGGCGAAAGAGAAAATCAAGAGCCAAATAGCAACAATTGGATGTCCTCGAATGAGAAAATAAATGCAGACCAACATGCTCACACAAAGAGATGTCAAATGAAATCATGGCAAACATGCACAAACATACAAGCATCTAACAAGCACTTTGGCGATGACGAAGTCATCTATATATGAGTATATTGACTTAGGAGCCAAGTATGAATACTTGATCATAGGTCATACTCATCGTTTAAGCACAAGTGGGGTTACCACTTTTACATAAAGCATTTAATATTGCCACATACTAAGAGATGCTTTAACTCAAGTCTTAGAGTAAAGCTCCCCCTTGATGTGACATCCCCCCATAAGAGGGATAGACTAACCTTGGGTTTCGTAGAAGAAGACTTCATGTTGGTGAGGTAGTGGTGGATGCTCAAGGTTGATGAAGATCACCAAGAGTTGGGAGCATCCTTGTTGTTTCCTTACTCTTTTCACCTACATGGGTTAGTCCCAACACACAAGAGACAAATACAAGGATATCTATGGACATGGAGTGCAAAGCATGTGTAATGATGTCCATTGATTTGTTGATTACCTTGTCCCTTGCTTACCTTTGAGGGAGTGTGTGACTCCTTGAACTATTGCATAGAGTTGATGTTGATTGCAAATAGTTCTTGCCAATAATGAATGTGAGTGAATTTCATTGGCGGAGTCACCCCTCAAGAACTCTCTAGTTCTTCTTCTTGGGGACCCACATCAAGTTGATGGGGATCCTTGGTGTTGTAGTAGCCTTTGTAGAAGTTGAGCTTGACGTAGCCTTGGGAACCCACTCCACCATAGCTAGGGATTCATCTTCATATGAGTCAATGTCCTGTTGAAGCTTGTTCTTGCCCTTGAGCTTGTGGTCTTGTGGTGGAAGGTCATCTTGAGTGCTTGTTCTCTTGGGAAGAGTATTTTCATACTTCTCCTTTTGAGGAACAAACTTTGGCTCGGGGTATTGACCTTCTTCCCATTCAACTCCATTTGCGTTGAAGTAGCTAACACCACGGTTCTTTCGGTATCCTCCGTGCTTGCGTACAATTTCCTCAAATTGCTTACACCTGGCAAGACTCTTGTAGATACCTTTCTCTATAATTCCTTTCAATAAAGCATTTTCTTGCTCAAGTGTAACTTGGCTAAGAGAAACATCATTAGTGGAATCAATAGAACTACTAGAAGCAACATCATTGGGTTTTGCATTTTTATTGTTGCTACTAGATGAAGAACCTTTCTTGCCTTTGTTACTAGATTGCTTAGTTTTAACTTGAGGCATGAATGTAGACAAGAGTAGTTGTTTGGCTAGATAAGATGAAGTCTTCTTTCGGAGATCGTCACTGATAGCTTTAAGAAACTCATGCTCTTGCTCCAAGTTGAGCTTCTCGAAGCGTAGCTTCTCATGAGTTCTCACAAGCTCTCTATGATCTTCAAGAGTAGATTCATGAGCTAACTTAAGAGTGTTTAGTTCTTTAGTTAGTTCTTCTATTTTCATCTTATCATCATCAATTGACTTATCTTGACTATCATAGGAATTATCAAGTTCATTTTGACTAACATCACTAGTTTTATCAAATAGCAAGTCATCATCACAAAGCAAGTCATCTTCATCACTATTGAAATCAAGATACTCGGGGTGTGATACCTTGGGGCCTTTAGCCATGAAGCAACTTCCACTCCCTTCGTTTGGTGAATCAAATAGATCATAGGAGTTGGTAGTCACTAGAGCAATTCCGGCAACACCATCATCTTGGCTATAGTCGGAGTCGGAGTGATAGCTTCTCTCGGAGTTGTTGTCGGAGTCGGAGCCGGAAACCCATTCACCAACATGAGCTTGATGTTTTCTTCTTGTATAGCTCTTGGTGTACTTGTCCTTCTTCTCCGAATCTCTACTTCTCCTTGAGGGTCTTCGTTCATAACGATCATCTCTACTCCTTCTCTCTCTTTGAGGTGATTCATTCCTTGAGCTTCGTCTTCGAGGTGACTCTTCTCTTCGTTTGTAGGGAGCCATGCACTCATTGGAATAGTGTCCGGGCTTCCCACAATATTAGCAATTGCGGTCACGACTTGACGAACGCTTCTCATCATATCTTGAGTTGGAGCTTCTTTCTTTGCCTCTATTCTTGTAGAACTTGTTGAATTTCTTGACCATGAGGCTTATCTCTTCATTGGTGACAAGGTTGTTGCTTGAAGTTGCGGGAGCATCACTTGTGGCTTTGTAAGCACCGCTAGACTTGTGGTGAAGCTCTTCTTTGTCTTTGAGTGTCATCTCATGAGCAACAATCCTTCCAATGACTTCCGTAGGCTTGAGATCTTTGTAGTTGGGCATCATTTGGATCAATGTGCACACGGTGTCGTATCTCTCATCCAAAGCTCTTAGTATCTTCTTGATGATGAATTTGTCGGTCATCTCTTCGCTTCCTAAGCCGGTAATCTCATTGGTGATGAGAGCTAGCCTAGAGTACATCTCAGCGACTCCTTCACCATCCTTCATCTTGAACTTGTCAAGCTGACCTTGAAGAACATCCAACTTGGATTCTCTCACGGACTCGGTTCCTTTGTGCATATCAACCAAAGTATCCCAAATCTCTTTTGCATTCTCAAGACGGCTGATTTTGTTGAATTCTTCTGGGCATAGGCAGTTGAATAGAATGTCGCATGCTTGAGCGTTGTATTGCAACATCTTCAATTCATCCGCGGTCGCTTCACGATCCGGTTCCTTTCCATCACCAAATAATTCACCTTGCAAGCCAACACGAACAACAGCCCAAACGGCGGGTTTATGACCAAGAATATCCATTTTCATTTTGTGCCTCCAACTAGCAAAATTAGTGCCATCAAAGTACGGACCTCTACGGTGATAATTTCCCTCACTAGACGCCATACTCTCCTAGGTTGTGAGACCAATGCAATGGAGACCAAAGCTCTGATACCACTTGTAGGACCGAAAGTATGTCTAGAGGGGGGGGGTGATTAGACTACTTGACCAAATAAAAGTTTTGCCTTTTCCCAAATTTTAGAGTTGGCAATTTTAGCATTTCATGGCAAGTCAAGTACACCCTACACATGCAAGTCTAAGAGTATAGCAGCGGAAAGTAACAACAAGCATGAGTAGAAAGGATAGGGTAGGAAGATCAAACGCAATTGTAGACACGATGATTTTTCCCGTGGTTCCGATAGGTGGTGCTATCGTACATCCACGTTTATGGAGTCTTCAACCCACGGAGGGTAACGGTCGCGAGAGTCCACGGAGGGCTCCACCCATAAGGGTCCACGAAGTAGCAACCTTGACTATTCCATAACGGCTTCCGTCCACGAAGGACTAGCCTCACTATGGGTAGATCTTCACGAAGTAGGCGATCTCCTTGCCCTTACAAACTTCTTGGTTCAACTCCACAACATGAAGTAGGAGGCTCCCAAGCGACACCTAACCAATCTAGGAGGCACCACCCTCCAAAAGGTAATAGGCTCGGTAATGACGATGAACTCCTTTCTCTTGTGCTTCAAGATGATAGACTCGTCAACACACAATCACTCTCTCACAGATTTGGCTTGGTGGAAGAGATGGGATTGGTGGAAAGCAACTTGGGGAAGCTAGAAATCAAGATCCATATGGTTGGAGTGGAAGATCTTGACCTCAACACAAGGATAGGTGGTTCTCTCTCAGAAAACTGGATGGGGCAAGTATGGAATAGTTCTGAGTGCTTCTCTCTCGAGTAGGTGGTGGTGGAGGGGTATATATAGGCATCCCCAAAAATGCAACCGTTACAAACAAAATGACCAACTCGATGACACCGATGTGTTAATCTCGGTGGTACCGAAGTGACCAAAAGGTGGCAACTTTTGAATCTCGGTGAGACCGATATAGGAAACTCGGTTGCACCGATAAGGTGACCAACGGTCAGATTCCCAATCTCGGTGACGCCGATCCAACAATCTCAGTGGTACCGATATTGTGAATTTGCGTAACAGAAAGTTGGCAACCTAAACTCGGTGGCACCGGTATGGAATCGGTTGCACCGAAGTGGCTAGGGTTTGGCTGAGTCTGTCTATGGTTGAGAATCGGTGGCACCGGGATGGAAATGTTGGTTGCACCGATGTTGAGTATATGGCTTTGGACAGACTTTGGTGGGAGAGTTTGTGGGTGTTTTTGGTGACTATCACTTGTGCACGTATGAGCATTTTGTTCACCAACAAAACCTTACCCCCTTTTAATAGTATTGGCTTTCCTATGGACTCAAAGTGATTTCTCACAAATGTAAAATGTAGAGTCCTCTTCCTTGAAGCTTTGCCAACCTATTTCCTTGCATCTTGGGGTATTCTACAATCTCCACAATCCGTTTGCCAATCCTATCATTGAGCATTTCCTGAAATATACTTGATGGAAAACATTAGTTCAATGACTTATATGTTGTTATAAATTACCAAAACCACCAAGGGAGCAAATGTGCTTTCATCGTCCTGCCAAACCACTGATGGCTTAAAGAGCCGTTCCAGGAAAGTGTTTTTCGGGACGGGGTCGTGTTTGGCCCCCATGCGGGCCAGTATGTCCGCGGCTTGGTTGTTGTCTCTAGCGACATGACGGAATTCTAGCCCTTCGAACCGTGCAGATATTTTGAGGACGGCGTTTCTATATCCCGCCATCTTCGGGTTCTTGGCATCGAATTCGCCGCTGATTTGAGAGATGGCCAGGTTGGAGTCTCCCCGTACCTCCAGCCATTGTATGCCCATTGAGGCTGCCATCTGAAGACCGTGCAAGAGTGCTTCGTATTCGGCTGCATTGTTGGAGTCGGCATACATGATCTGCAACACGTATCGAACGTTGTCGCCTATGGGGGATGTGAGAATAACTCCAGCCCCCAGTCTGGCCGAAGTTTTGGATCCATCGAAGTACATCGTCCAATGGGAGTATGTACTATATTCCCTGGGGAGCTCGGCCTCTGTCCATTCGGCGAGGAAATCTGCCAGCACCTGAGATTTAATAGCTCGTCGTGGTTTGTAGGCAATTTCAAAAGGAAGGAGCTCAATGGCCCATTTGGCTATGCGGCCGGTGGCATCCCTGTTGCTGATTATATCGTTCGGGGGTACTTCGGATGCCACCGTAACCGAACACTCTTGGAAGTAGTGTCTTAGTTTCCGTGATGCCATAAATACTGTATAGGCTATCTTCTGGTAGTGCGGGTATCTGGACTTGCATTGCGTTAGTACTTCTGACACGTAATAGACCGGCTTCTGTATCCGGAATTTGTGTCCCTCCTCCTCTCGTTCGACGACGAGCATTGCGCTAACGACTTGGTTGGTGGCCGATATGTATAATAACATGGGTTCACCAGCGCCTGGTGCTGTGAGTATGGGATTACTTGCCAGCAGTGTTTTAATTTCTTCTAACGCAGCCGCTGCTTCATCGGTCCATTCGAAATCGTTGGTTCGTTTCAGCAATCTGTAGAGTGGTAAAGCCTTTTCACCGAGGCGGGAGATAAAGCGACTTAGCGCCGCCACGCAACCAGCCAACCTTTGGACATGCTTTAGCTCTGTGGGAACTGCAAGTTCTGATAGGGCGCGGATCTTGGCCGGATTTGCTTCTATTCCTCTATGGGAAACGATGAATCCGAGCAGTTTACCAGCGGGAACTCCGAATACACACTTGTCCGGATTGAGTCGTATATCGTACTCACGTAGGCTTGCAAAGGTTTGCCTTAGGTTGTCAATCAGTTGGCTGACGTGTTTGGTTTTGACTACCACGTCGTCCACGTATGCCTCGACTGTTTTACCGACTTGTTTGGCGAGACAAGTCTGGATCATGCGCTGGTACGTAGCCCCAGCGTTTTTTAGCCCGAAAGGCATCGTGTTGAAGCAGAATGGCCCGTAGGGGGTGATGAATGCGGTTGCGGCTTGATCAGATTCCTTCATTTTGATTTGATGGTATCCGGAATAAGCGTCGAGGAAACACAATGAGTCGTGTCCGGCTGTGGCGTCAATAATCTGGTCTATGCATGGTAAGGGGAAAGAGTCCTTTGGGCAGGCCTTGTTGAGGTCTTTAAAGTCGACGCACAGCTGCCAGGATTTGTCTTTATTTGGTACCATCACCAGGTTTGCCAACCATTCGGGGTGCTTAATCTCCCATATGAATCTGGCCTCTAGCAGTTTGGCTAATTCTTCACCCATAGCTTGTCGTTTGGGCTCGGAAAAGCGGCACAGAGTCTGCTTGACGGGCTTGAAGCCTGAGATGATGTTCAGACTATGTTCTGCTAGCCGCCGTGGGATTCCGGGCATATCGGAAGGGTGCCAGGCGAAGATGTCCCAATTTTCTCGTAAGAATGCTCGTAGTGCTTCGTCCACCGTGGGGTCCAGCTGAGCTCCGATGGACGCTGTCTTGTTGGGGTCCGTCGGGTGTACCTGGAATTTAACGATTTCATCTGCAGGTTTAAAGGACGTGGATTTGGGCCTTTTGCTAAGGATCACATCGTCCTTATCTATTGTTGACCGGAGTGTGGTCAGTTCTTCTGCAGCGAGGGTCTCAGCTAGTGCCTCGAGGGCGAGCGCTGCTGTTTTGTTTTCAGCTCGAAGGGCTATTTTCGGATCACTGGCGATTGTGATTACTCCGTTTGGGCCTGGCATCTTGAGCTTCATATACCCGTAATGTGGTATAGCCTGGAATTTTGTGAAGGCGTCACGCCCCAGCAGGGCGTGGTAGCCGCTGGGGAAGGGCACGATATGGAAGGGAAGTTCTTCAGATCGGTAGTTTTCGGGCGTGCAGAACACTATGTCCAGGGTGATGCGTCCTGAACAACGCGCCTCTCTCCCAGGAATGATCCCCCGGAATGTTGTGTTGCTATGCTCGATGCGAGATCGGTCGAATTGCATTTTTTTCCAGGGTATCTTCGTAGATAAGGTTTAAACCACTGCCGCCATCCATTAGCACTTTATTCAACCTGAAGCCATCGACGATGGGGTTTAAGACCAGTGCGGCCGGTGTATGATCGGGACGGATGGTTGGTCGGTCAGTATCTCCGAAGGTGATGGGTATGTCTGCCCATGAACTTGTTGTTGCCACATGATAGACATGTTCGAGTTCTCTAAGAGCTCTTTTCCTCCTGTTCCTTGAGGGGAATGTTTCGTAGATCGTCAGGACTTCGGCATTGTATTCTGGTGGCGATGTGGAGCGCTTGTTCGGCGGTAGTGCCTCAAGGATTGCTTCACCACTTTTTGCGACCTGCCTGACGACCCAGCAGGCTCTAAGGCTGTGAGTTGGGCTTGTGTTCAGCAATACGGAATGTATAGGGCATGGTTTATCCAATAGCCCGTCAAGGACAGTTCTGACCCCCGCAAGGGGCCGATTTCTCTTTTCGGCGGGCTCGAGTTCGGCTAGCCGCTTCGGAGGTATCCTCTTTTTCCGGTCTCCTCTAGGGTACTCGGTAAAGGTTGGTTCCGAAAGTAGCCGCTCGGCTTGCCAGGTGCTCTCCATGGCACAATATTTTTGCACCAAGTCAGACAGCTCGGTGAAGTTGCGAATGTGCCGACGAGCCAGGGCATTGAGAATCCCTTCATCGTGGCAATTGCGATTGAAGGTTGCCATTATCTCCTGGTCACTAAGACCTCGTACTTTGTTTCTAGCGAGGAGGAGTCTAGCCCAAAAATGATGAACCGACTCTCCTGGTAAATGTTTAACATCCCGTAAGTCCGAAGACTTGGACTCTGGTGTGATGCTTGAATGCTCGACTTGGGTGATGGGTGGAAAAAACTTTGATTCCACGCCGCGATGTGAGTCCGAAATTACGGGTTCCAAGTTGCATGCTAGATCAGAGACCGATACCGATCTATCTCCGGAGCGAACTCCAGGGTCTGGGTTACAAACGAGGCCTCGATGATCAGAGATTGGGGTATGAACCGTTTTTAATTCCGGTCGTTGGGGGGACGAGCCCCTAGCCGGACACTCGACGGTGGCGACTAGGTGAGTGACCGTGGGGATGAGAATCTCCCTAACGTCGGGTTTAAGCCCGATCCGGTCATAGACCGGGGTCTGGTCGTCAGTCATACGCATGGTCTGAATCCGATCAAACAGCTTGTTCAGGAATGAGGCGACGGTAGGATGTGTGTCGCTGAAGCGCGTGGGGTCGATCTACGGCGTGGCAGTTCCGGAGTTGCTTGAAAGCGGATCCGGGTCCTGTTCGGCCATAGCGGATTCGGTCACAACGACTGGATTGGGCGTTCTAGACAGCCCAAGAGTGAAGGCCGCCTCAGAGGTGGGGCCCGATGTCTTTGACGTCAAGGCGTCGGGATCTGCGGGCTCCTCCATGAGAGTTGAGGGTCCTATCAAGACAAGTTCTCCCCGCGAATCAGCGACGAACTCTAGGGTTCCGAATCTGATTCCTTGATCGGGGGCAAAGCTTCCGATCTGGCCAAGATGGCCGGTCGGGACGGCGTGCGACGAGACATCGCCGCCTGTGAAGATCTCATCAGGGATGAGAATATCCTGGCTGTAGATCTCGTTGCTTATGACAAGGCGAGCCATCGATTCCTCTGGCGATCACAGCGGAACTCTCAATGAAAGCACCAATGTCGGTGTCAAAACCGGCGGATCTCGGGTAGGGGGTCCCGAGCTGTGAGACTAGGATCGATGGTAACAAAGGGACGAAGGAGACGATGTTTACCCAGGTTCGGGCCCTCCTATGGAGGTAAAACCCTACGTCCTGCTTGATTATATTGACGGTATGAAGGTTACAGAGTTGATCTACCTCGAGATCGACTAGCTAAAACCCTAGATGAGTTTCTGTGTCGTATGATCTAAAACCCTTTGGCTTATATAGACACCAGGGGTCACTAGGGTTACATATGGTCGGTTGCCCACCGGAGGGAAAAAACATGCCTAAACTACCATCTTCAACTTGACGGACACGCCACGGCTCCTGAGGTCTCCTCCTTGGTGACAAGGCCTTCGATTAATCTCATCCTCAGCGAGCGGCCCATTAGCCCGACCTATGAGAAATAGGTCGGCAGTCCGAGGACCCCTTAATCTTGGACTCCCTCAGCGTCCCGGGATGCGCGGGGGCGCGGCGCAGCCGCTGCCCTCGCGGGCGAGCAACACGCAGCACCTGCTACTGTTACCTCAGCTCCATCAGCTCCAGTTCCTCCAGTTGCCACTCCAACTCCATCCACGACATCTGCTGAGATCTTCGCCGACGCTGTTCTCTCGACTCCTTCATCAACAACCGGAGGAGATCAGCCCAAGAACGCTTAGATATATGCTTTTGAACTTTTTGGTAACTTGTTGCCAAAGGGGGAGAAGTGTATATAGATCTTTAGGCTTCGAGTGTGAGAGCGTTTGGTTTTTATCGCTTTTTCAAAAAAAAAAGTTGTCTTTTGGTTGCTTGTGTTAAACCTTTGTTGGTGTTCTGATCATACGCTTAATGTGTGCTGCTACTATTTCCTATCATTATGCTACTTATGAGATTAACATTCACCATTGCTTGATTGTGTTGTGCTATGATCTTCACTCTTATTACTCTCGCACACCACCAAGTTGTATGTGACATGGAAGAAGTGCCCCATGTACCTAATCGATTGTGCATTTGCATTCAAACGCAAATTTAAAATAATGCACAAATTTAGGGGGGCCTCTTGCTTATCACATACTTCTCAAAGCGACGATTATATTCATTGATTATATCATATGTCAAAGCTTTGATCTATATGTTGTCATCAATTACCAAAAAGGGGGAGATTGAAAGCACATTTGCTCCCTTGGTGGTTTTGGTAATTAATAACAACATATAAGTCATTGAACTAATGTTTCCACTAAGTATATTTCAGCAAAAGTTCAATGATAGGATTGGCAAAAGGATTGTGGAGATTGTGGAAATACCCCAAGATGCAAGGAAATGGATTGGCAAAGCTTCAAGCAAGAGGACTCTACATTTTACTTTGTGAGAAATCACTTTGAGTCCATAGGAAAGTCAATACTATTAAAAGGGGGTAAGGTATTGATTGGTGAACAAAATGCTCATACGTGCACAAGTGATAGTCACCAAAAACACCCACAAGATCTTCCACAAAAGTCTGTCCAAAGTCAAATATCCAAAATCAGTGCAACCAACACATACACTCGGTGCCACCGATTCCCATACTCAGACAGACATTAGCCAAACCCTAGCTTTTCAGTGCAACCGATTCTGCTTCGGTGCCACCGAGTTTAGGTTGCCAACTTTCTGTTACGCAAATTCACAATATCGGTACCACCGAGATTGTTGGATCGGCGTCACCGAGAATGGGCAATCTGACCGTTGGTCACCTTATCGGTGCAACCGAGTTTCCTATATCGGTCTCACCGCGATTCAAAAGTTGCCACCTTTTGGTCACTTCGGTACCACCGAGATTAACACATCGGTGTCACCGAGTTGGTCATTTTGTGTGTAACGGTTGGATTTTTGGGGATGCCTATATATACCCCTTCACCACCACCCACTCGAAAGAGAAGCACTCAGAACTATTCCATACTTGCCCCATCCAGTTTTTTGAGAGAGAGCCACCTACCCTTGTGTTGAGGTCAAGATCTTCCACTCCAACCATATGGATCTTGATTTCTAGCCTCCCCAAGTTGCTTTCCACCAATCCCATCTCTTCCACCAAGCCAAATCTGTGAGAGAGTGATTGTGTGTTGACGAGTCTATCATCTTGAAGCACAAGAGCAAGGATTTCATCGACATTGCCGAGCCTATTACCTTTTGGAGGGTGGTTCCACCTAGATTGGTTAGGTGTCGCTTGGGAGCCTCCTACTTCGTGTTGTGGAGTTGAACCAAGAAGTTTGTAAGGGCAAGGAGATCACCTACTTCGTGAAGATCTACCCATAGTGAGGCTAGTCCTTCGTGGACGGAAGCCGTTATGGAATAGTCAAGGTTGCTACTTCATGGACCCTTATGGGTGGAGCCCTCCATGGACTCTCGCGACCGTTACCCTCCGTGGGTTGAAGACTCCATAAACGTGGACGTACGATAGCACCACCTATCGGAACCACGGGAAAAATCATCGTGTCTACAATTGCGTTTGATCTTCCTACCCTATCCTTTCTACTCATGCTTGTTGTTACTTTCCGCTGCTATACTCTTAGACTTGCATGTGTAGGTTGTACTTGACTTGCCATGAATGTTAAAATCTGCCAACTCTAAAATTTGGGAAAAGGTAGAAATTTTATTTGGTCAAGTAGTCTAATCACCCCCCCCCTCTAGACATACTTTCGGTCATACAAGTGGTATTAGAGCTTTGGTCTCCATTGCATTGGTCTCACAACCTAGGAGAGTATGGCGTCTAGTGAGGGAAATTATCACCGTAGAGGTCCGTACTTTGATGGCACTAATTTTGCTAGTTGGAAGCACAAAATGAAAATGCATATTCTTGGTCATAACCCCGCCGTTTGGGCTGTTGTTCGTGTTGGCTTGCAAGGTGAATTCTTTGGTGATGGAAAGGAACTGGATAGTGAAGCGACCGCGGAAGAATTAAAGATGTTGCAATACAACGCTCAAGCATGAGACATTCTCTTCAACTGCCTATGCCCCAAAGAATTCAACAAAATCAGCCATCTTGAGAATGCAAAAGAGATTTGGGATACTTTGGTTGATATGCACGAAGGAACCGAGTCCGTGAGAGAATCCAAGTTAGATGTTCTTCAAAGTGAGCTTGACAAGTTCAAGATGAAGGATGGTGAAGGAATCGCAGAGATGTACTCTAGGCTAGCTCTCATCACCAATTAGATTGCCGGCTTAGGAAGCGAAGAAATGACCGACAAATTCATCATCAAGAAGATACTTAGAGCTTTGGATGAGAGATACGACACCGTGTGCACATTGATCCAAATGATGCCCAACTACAAAGATCTCAAGCCTACGAAAGTCATTGGAAGGATTGTTACTCATGAGATGACACTCAAAGACAAAGAAGAGCTTCACAACAAGTCTAGCGGTGCTTACAAAGCCACAAGTGATGCTCCCGCAACTTCAAGCGACAACCTTGTCACCAATGAAGAGATAAGCCTCATGGTCAAGAAATTCAACAAGTTCTACAAGAATAGAGGCAAAGAACGAAGCTCCAACTCAAGATATGATAAGAAGCGTTCGTCATGTCGTGACCACAATTGCTACAATTGCGGGAAGCTCGGACACTACTCCAATGAGTGCACGGCTCCCTATAAATGAAGCGAAGAGTCACCTCGAAGACGAAGCTCAAGGAATGAATCACCTCAAAGAGAGAGAAGGAGTAGAGATGATCGTTATGAACGAAGACCCTCAAGGAGAAGTAGAGATTCGGAGAAGAAGGACAAGTACACCAAGAGCTACACAAGAAGAAAACATCAAGCTCATGTTGGTGAATGGGTTTCTGGCTCTGACTCCGACAACAACTCCGAGAGAAGCTATCACTCCGACTCCGACTATAGTCAAGATGATGGTGTTGCCGGAATTGCTCTAGTGACTACCAACTCCTATGATCTATTTGATTCACCAAACGAAGGGAGTGGAAGTTGCTTCATGGCTAAAGGCCCCAAGCCAAGTTACACTTGAGCAAGAAAATGCTTTATTGAAAGGAATTGTAGAGAAAGGTATCTACAAGAGTCTTGCCGGGTGTAAGGAATTTGAGGAACTTGTTCGCAAGCACAGAGGATACCGAAAGAACCATGGTGTTGGCTACTTCAACGCTAATGGATTTGAATGGGAAGAAGGTCAATACCCCAAGCCCAAGTTTGTTCCTCAAAAGGAGAAGTATGAAAATACTCTTCCCAAGGGAACAAACACTCAAGATGACCTTCCACCACGAGACCACAAGCTCAAGGGCAAGAACAAGCTTCAAGAGGACATTGACTCATATGAAGATGAATCCCTAGCTTTGGTGGAGTGGGTTCCCAAGGCTACTTCAAGCTCGACTTCTACAAAGGCTACTTCAACACCAAGGATCCCCATCAACTTGATGTGGGTCCCCAAGAAGAAGAACTAGAGAGTTCTTGAGGGGTGACTCCGCCAATGAAATTCACTCACATTCATTATTGGCAAGAATTATTTGCAATCAACATCAACTCTATACAATAGTTCAAGGGGTCACACATTCCCTCAATGGTAAGCAAGGGACAAGGTAATCAACAAATCAATGGACATCATAACACATGCTTTGCACTCCATGTCCATAGATATCCTTGTATTTGTCTCTTGTGTGTTGGGACTAACCCATGTAAGTGAGAAGAGTAAGGAAACAACACGGATGCTCCCAACTCTTGGTGATCTTCATCAACCTTGAGCATCCACCACTACCTCACCAACATGAAGTCTTCATCGACAAACCCAAGGTTAGTTTATCCCTCTTATGGGGGGATGTCACATCAAGGGGGAGCTTTACTCTAAGACTTGAGTCAAAGCATCTCTTAGTTTGTGACAACATTAAATGCTTTATGTAAAAGTGGTAACCCGACTTGTGCTTAAACGATGAGTATGACCTATGATCAAGTATTCTTACTTGGCTCCTAAGTCAATATACTCATATATAGATGACTTCGTCATCGCCCAAGTGCTTGTTAGATGCTAGTATGTATGTGCATGTTTGTCATTATTTCATTTGACATCTTATTGTGTGAGCATGTTGGTCTGCATTTATTTTCCCATTCGAGGACATCCAATTGTTGCTATTTGGCTTTTGATTTATCTTTTGCCAATTGGATGGACAAGAATGCCTAGGACCACTCTTTAGCTATCTATGCTTTCTCACCTCACATTCCATTCATGTTGCATCACAAAATTTGAACAAGTACTTTTTGATCCCTCTGTGTGTGGAGCACTCGGAGTTCCGTACCGACAAGGACTGACCATTAAAACCTCCCAAGTGCATCTCGGTGGAACCAACCCACAATTCTTGGTCTCACCGAATGCCTAGGGTTGATCTGGTTTTCAATCTCGGTACTACCGATTCCATATTCTCGGTTACACCTAGTTTCCCTGTCAGCTGACAGTTGAGGAACTCGGTGACACCGAAAATTTAGAATCGGCGTCACCGACAGTGAAGGGTATATATGTTTTGGACCCGACGTTTTGAAATTCAGTCTTCAAACCGTCGCGCCCCAAACCCTAAGCTGCCGCAAAAGGACCCCCTGGTCGTCGCCCTTGTCTCCCCGCGCTCCTCTGCCGCTGGGATCCTCGCCGTCGATGGGCATCTTCGCCGCCGTCGCCGCCGTAGCGGATCCGTCGCCAAGCTAGGGTACGGATTTGATTTTTCTTTGCGCTCCCCGTCCGAATCTTGCTCATTGAAGTTATTCCATCGATTATCCACCATGTGCAATCCTCTCAATCCTCTGAAACTTCCAGTAGATAGCGAATGATCGATTTTCTAGGGTTTACCGTCCAACCGATGGAACTCGGTGGAACCGAAGCAAACAAATCGGTGTCACCGATTTGCCAATCTGTGCTGCTGAGAACTATCTCGGTGAAACCAAGTACTCCTTTTCGGTCTCACCGAAAGGAGTGCCAAGTTTCTGTTAAAGAGAAAGTCAGTCTCGGTAGCACCGAAATCTTTGCTTCGGTTGTACCGACTTTCATATGACAGAATGTAAACCTTGAGAATCTTTTGTTCAAACTTTCAAAAATAGATGTACATTTTGTGATGACTCATCTTCTTCTGCTCCTCTATAATCTATTCACAGGGTCAGTATGTCAAGTGCTGAGGACAGTGAGAACAACTTCCAAGAGGAGAACATTGTCATGAGTTCAGGCACTAGTCCTGATTCCAGTTCCTCTTCAGATCCAGGCACTCCCAGTTCTCATGGGTTGCCCAAGGCTGCTACAAGGGCCAGGAAGAAGCTGAATTCAGATGAGGAGGATTCAGACTTTGTGCCAGAGGAGATTCTTGCCTAGAAGCAAGAGAAAGCTGCCAAGAAGTCTGCAAATGAAGCCACTTCTTCAAGGAGAGCTGTCAGGAAGGAGTATGCTAGCTCTGAGGCTATGAGAGCACCTGAGAGTGCTAGGGCTACCATGACTGTTGAGCCCCCGAGGAAGTCTATGCCTAAGAAGGCAGGGGAGAAGAAGAGAGCCAGAAAAAGGATTGTTTATGTTGTTGGCAGGCAAACCACTATGTTTGAGGACCATGAGGAGGCTGCTGGTGCTGCTGCTGAGGAGGAGGAAGAACATGTTGAGAAGGGCCCTCCCAAGAAGAAAAAGAAGCTTATGGCAGATGCTATGCCAAAGTCGGGCACATCCAAGAGCACCAAGTCTGCTCCCAAAAAGGCTGCTGCTGAAAAGCCCAAGAGGTCAACCAGACAGATTCCAGCTTCTGAAAAGAACAAGGGAACAACCTCCAGAGTTGAGGATGAAGATTCTATGTCTGCTTTGATGAAGCTTAGACCACACCTTCCAATACATAATGCCATCTATCCACTTGCTGAAGATATGAAGAAGAGGAAGGATTCTGGTTTGAGGGCATGGAGAGCTGCTGATCCATATGCCCAAAGGAGAAAGACAGCTGTGGACTACAGATTCTACACAAGGAGCAACAGGATTTCTATGAAATTGTGCTGTATGACAAGAGTCCAGCTGTGAGTGACATGAGGTATGTGGACTCGAAGTTCATCAAGGAGAATGAAGACTACTTTCCAAGTGTCCAAGACAACTTTCACTGCATTGGTTTGGATGAGTTTGTTGGCAGAGAGTTTACTGCTTGGAATGATGAGATGATCATGCAATTCTTCTCCACTAATTTCTATGGAGATGGAAGGATTGTGTGGATGACTAAAGGATCAAGATATGAGTCCACTGTTGATGAATGGGCTGCAATCTTGGGAGTCCCAGAGGTACAGGATGGTGACTTGGATGTCTACTCAGAATCCAAGGAGAGCCACAATGCTATGGCTAACATGTACAATGAGATCCCTGCTGCTCATGTGAAGTCTCACAAGTTAGGATCCATCTACTTTCTCCAGGCTGGCCTCCGTACCATGAACACCATTCTGAGGCATACCTTGATGCCCAAGTCAGGAGATGACAAGATGATCTGAGGCTACTCCATCAACATGCTAATCCATCTTGACAGACACACCAGGATTAGAGTCATGGATTTGATGGTAGAGACAGTGAAGAGGGTTGCTGCTGATCAGAAGCGCTCATGCTGCTATGCACCCTACATCCAGATGCCCATTAACTCCAAGCTGGAGAAGCACATCTTTGCTCTGGACAGACCCCATTTGCCCCTACAGCCAGATATCGAGGACAACATTGTGGTGATGGACCCAGAACATCCCACATCAGCTGCAGCACAGGCAGAGGCAAAGGCAGCTAGAGCCACTAGTGCTCAAGTCCCTAGATCCAGGAATGAGCAAATGGATCTGTTGATCTCATCAGTTCAGGGCATGCAGAAGGACATTAAGGACATTTTGGACAACCAAAACAGTCTTTTCGGGATCTTTGAAAACAGGATCAAGACCCTTAATGATAAGGTGGATGGGCTAACTAAGACAGTCAATGAGCTCAAGAAGGAAGTTGACTCTGTGCCTCTTCCTCATTCTTCAGATGATGATGATGATGATGAGGATGACTCACCTCTCAGGCCAGGCACACACTTTACTACCCAGGCCGGATCAGACACCGTGCCAGCTCCAGACTTGAGGCCCTCTTCATCAGCACGTGCTACTGTCACCTCAGCTCCATCAGCTCCAGTTCCTACAGTTGCCACTCCAACTCCATCCACGACATCTGCTGAGGTATTCGCCGACGATGTTCTCTCGACTCCTTCATCAACAACTGGAGGAGATCAGCCCAAGAACGCTTAGATATATGCTTTTGAACTTTTTGGTAACTTGTTGCCAAAGGGGGAGAAGTGTATATAGATCTTTAGGCTTCGAGTGAGAGAGCGTTTGGTTTTTATCGCTTTTTCAAAAAAAAAATTGTCTTTTGGTTGCTTGTGTTAAACCTTTGTTGGTGTTTTGATCATACGCTTAATGTGTGCTGCTACTATTTTCTATCATTATGCTACTTATGAGATGATCATTCACCATTGCTTGATTGTGTTGTGCTATGATGTTCACTCTTATTACTCTCGCACACCACCAAGTTGTATGTGACATGGAAGAAGTGCCCCATGTACCTAATCGCTTGTGCATTTGCATTCAAACGCAAATTTAAAATAATGCACAAATTTAGGGGGAGCTCTTGCTTATCACATACTTCTCAAAGCGACAATTATATTCATTGATTATATCATATGTCGAAGCTTTGATCTATATGTTGTCATCAATTACCAAAAAGGGGGAGATTGAAAGCACACTTGCTCCCTTGGTGATTTTGGTAATTAATAACAACATATAAGTCATTGAACTAATGTTTCCACTAAGTATATTTCAGGAAAAGTTCAATGATAGGATTGGCAAAAGGATTGTGGAGATTGTGGAAATACCCCAAGATGCAAGGAAATGGATTGGCAAAGCTTCAAGCAACAGGACTCTACATTTTACTTTGTGAGAAATCACTTTGAGTCCATAGGAAAGCCAATACTATTAAAAGGGGGTAAGGTATTGACTGGTGAATAAAATGCTCATACGTGCACAAGTGATAGTCACCAAAAACACCCACAAGCTCTTCCACAAAAGTCTGTCCAAAGTCAAATATCCAAAATCGGTGCAACCAACACATACACTCGGTACCACCGATTCCCATACTCAGACAGACATTAGCCAAACCCTAGCTTTTCGGTGCAACCGATTCTGCTTCGGTGCCACAGAGTTTAGGTTGCCAACTTTCTGTTACGCAAATTCACAATATCGGTACCACCGAGATTGTTGGATCGGCGTCACCGAGAATGGGCAATCTGACCGTTGGTCACCTTATCGGTGCAACCGAGTTTCCTATATCGGTCTCACCGAGATTCAAAAGTTGCCACCTTTTGGTCACTTCGGTACCACCGAGATTAACACATCGGTGTCACCGAGTTGGTAATTTTGTGTGTAACGGTTGGATTTTTGGGGATGCCTATATATACCCCTTCACCACCACCCACTCGAAAGAGAAGCACTCAGAACTATTCCAAACTTGCCCCATCCAGTTTTCTGAGAGAGAGCCACCTACCCTTGTGTTGAGGTCAAGATCTTCCACTCCAACCATATGGATCTTGATTTCTATCCTCCCCAAGTTGCTTTCCACCAATCCCATCTCTTCCACCAAGCCAAATATGTGAGAGAGTGATTGTGAGTTGAGGAGTCTATCATCTTGAAGCACAAGAGCAAGGAGTTCATCGACATTGCCGAGCCTATTACCTTTTGGAGGGTGGTGCCTCCTAGATTGGTTAGGTGTCGCTTGGGAGCCTCCTACTTCGTGTTGTGGAGTTGAACCAAGAAGTTTGTAAGGGCAAGGAGATCACCTACTTCGTGAAGATCTACCCATAGTGAGGCTAGTCCTTCGTGGACGGAAGCCATTATGGAATAGTCAAGGTTGCTACTTCGTGGACCCTTATGGGTGGAGCCCTCCGTGGACTCTCACGACTGTTACCCTCCGTGGGTTGAAGACTCCATAAACGTGGACGTACGATAGCACCACCTATCGGAACCACGGGAAAAATCATCGTGTCTACAATTGCATTTGATCTTCCTACCCTATCCTTTCTACTCATGCTTGTTGTTACTTTCCGCTGCTATACTCTTAGACTTGCATGTGTAGGGTGTACTTGACTTGCCATGAATGTTAAAATATTCCAACTCTAAAATTTGGGAAAAGGTAGAATTTTTATTTGGTCAAGTAGTCTAATCACCCCCCTCTCCCTCTAGACATACTTTCGGTCCTACAAGGAGGACTCCTGGGCATCGCGCCTCATGAGCCTCACTGGTCACGTAGCTCCTCGCCCCTTGGTCTCGTCCTGGTGATTCGGACGCCCTAACAGTGGCCGAGGCCTCGCCCCTTTGGTCTCGTCCTGGTGATCCGGACGCCCCAACGGCGGTCGAGGCATGCTCGGGATTGGGATCCGCCGACGTAGAGCGCTGCTTGAGCATCATGGGGGGGTTTCTAAGCAACGCGCCTCAGGAGCCTCACTGATCACGCAGCTCCTCGCCCCTTGGTCTCGTCCTGGTGATCCGGACGCCCCAACGGTGGTCCAGGCCTCGCCCCTTTTGGTCTCGTCCTGGTGATCCGGACGCCCCAACAGCGGTCGAGGCATGCTCGGGATCGGGCCCCGCCAACGTAGAGTGCCGAAAGGGCTCCCAGGCCATTCCGCTCTCAAGGAAGAAGCCCTCCCTGGTGGGATCCTCGAGTTCCCTGGACGCCACAGCTGCACCTCGCGACGCACGAGCCCGCCACGACCCGCCAAGCTAAGTACGCCGACCGAACAGGGCAGAAACTTTCTGATCAGGTGATAACCTGAATACAGGGCATGAGACAGGAGCGCTAATGTGAGAATGCATGCACTACGGTTTGCTACGTGCCCCCATTAGGCTTTATGTGGCTCCAGGTACAGGGAGGAGCAGAGCAAGGGAAGAAATTCGGCCTCTCTAGGTGATATCGCTAAGACCCCGGCCTCAGGGCGGCACGTCCCTCCTCAGGAGAGCCCGCCTCGCGCGGCCCCGACAGGCCGCCATCGCCGGGCCGCACCGGCGATAACGCAGAGCTCCGCGCAAGAGATAAAGTCGCGTCACGCAAAACAAGCAACCGGCGATTTAAAAGAGGGAGGAGGAAGACGAAGGTAAAACACAAAAGTTTAACGCCCTCAGGGGCCGAGTGTTTCTTGACATGACAGGAACCAGAGGAAGAAAACAGGGGAAGCCTAGGCGGAGGAGCCGCTGTCGCCATCCAGACCATCGCCCGCCACGGCGCCGGAGTCGTCACCCTCGTCGGAGGAAGGCTCTTGGACGAACCGTTCCACCAGGTACTCCACGTGCAGGCGCACCTCGTCCCTGAGGGGCCTCTGGAGCTCCACAAGCACCGGCTCCATGATGCGGGGAAGATCAAGCTCCGGGACGTGGCGGCGGAGGTTGGAGAAGACGCGCGTCAGCGCGATGTCAAGGAGGTCACGCACGCTGGACACGTTGTCCTCGTCCACCTAGGAGACGCCGGTCTCCAGCGCCTCCACCACCTTGCCGAAGAAGTTGAGGTAGCCCCCGTCACCGTGGGCGCACGGCAGCGCGGGGGCTTCCCCGACGAACCGGCTCACCGCACCAACCGCGCGGTGGGCGACCTCCAGGTACTGCTTGGCGCGCTGCGCCTCCAGTATCTTCGCGTGCGCCGCCACGTCCTGGGCGGCCTGCACGGCATCAGCCGCTCCCTTGATCTGGGTCTGGAGGGACGCCAGCTCCGCCCGGGCCTCCGCCTCGCCCCTGAGCGCGGCCTGGAGGGCGGCCTCGGCGTCCGCCAGCTGGGCCCTCAGCGCGTCCGCTTCCTCCTGGAGCTCGTCGAGCCTGCGCCTCTTGGGCGCGGGCGCCCTGGGGGAAGGAGGGCAATCAGGTCCGGCGTGTTGGGCGCAATTGCCAGAGAAGGGGGCTGGTGACGGAACGCTTACTCATCGACGATGGCCCAGCGCCGGCGGGCATGAGCCGGCCTCGAAGGCCCCCCACCGCTGCCTTCAGGGGCCGACGGAGGAGCCGGAGACCCCACGCGCTTCCCCGCACCCGCTGCACTCCCCCCGGACGCCATGGAAGAACAAAGGGAGAGAAGAGGATGAGGAAGGTATCTTGGAAGGATGAGAAGCGAGAGGGCGCGTCAGGATGGCAAGACCCCCCGGGCGGGGCGGGTTTATAGACGCAACCGCTGCCCATGGGGCTTCGTGGGGAGTGGAAGTGCCGTGCACTCCTCGGGCGCCGCGTGCCAGACTCGGTCGGCGTGCTACCCTGCCTCACGTCGCTTCATCTACCCCCCGTTGGGTCACATCCGCGTGGCCCGAGGGGGGGAGGACGCAAGGAGACAGCCGCATTCAAGGAAAGGAAATGATGGCCGGAGCGGTGCGCTGGCTTCGCATCAGCTTGACTCGGGGCGGTTCCCCACATCTCCGGGGAGCTAAGACGCCCGCGCCTCATTGTGCGCCATGCGCCAGGTTGGGCCCGCAGTCAATTGGGGCCCGCGGCACTCGGGACGGCTTCGCCCCGAAGCCAACCCAAGCGCGCCTTGGGCCCAGGGGCTGCTGTCGGCGTTCTGGGAACGGGGGTACCCAGACTTGCTAGCCTGCGGCCCAGGGCGTGGCCCACTTCGACAGCCAAGCACGGCCCAGCGCGGCCTCGCTCAAGACAAGGCCCTCGCGAGAGCCCCGCACTCGCGAGGGAAACTGCGCGAAGACCCTCAAAGGGAAGAGGTCCCCCCAGGCCCCCTCCGGAGCGGCGGAGATCTCTATGCAATGCTCGGCTTCGGGAGGTCAAGGATGACGCAAGGCGGTCCAGGCGGGCACCAGCGCGCCAGAGGAGACAATTTCCCCTTTGGTGCAAAGGAGGCAGGGGCGAGCGTAGCTTCCCAAGGCGTCCCCCCAAAGGTTTCCACTCCGGTGCAACGAGACTAAGACCACGAGCCCAGCAGGACGGACGTCATCACCGAGCCCACCTCTGCATCACCATTGGCTACTTTGCAGGCGAAGACCACCTTTTGTCAGGATAAGGTGTACTCCTTGTCCCCCTTCGAATTTGGCCATTGAGGGATCCCTTCCCGCCATTGCGATAAGGGAAGAGGACCCGGGTCGCTATAAATAGAGGCTAGGCTGCTCCGTAGAGAGGGAGATCCAACACCGCCTGAGCGCCCTCATGAGGCAACTTGCCACTGTACTAGTTCATCCACAAACCTCCTGGAGAGGCAATCCACCAAAAGCAGGAGTACGGTTTTACGCTTCGCAGCGGCCCGAACCTGGGTAAATCCCCGTGTGCTGTCTTGTTCCTCGCCATCGACCGAGTTCGTTGGGCTAGGCTATCGAGCTGTGAGCTTGGGATCGAAGCTAGTGGGGATCTTCGCACACGCCCCTGAGTTCGAACCTCTCCGGGTTTTGCGGAGCCCGAAATCCGACAATGCCACGGGCTTCAGGTTCTTGTGCTACATTGGACAGCTGCACCTTATCACTTGGAGCATATATCTTTCCATATTCCTCAAATAACTTGCAAAGTGTGTTACTTATTTCAGTCCAAACTACTTGCCCTTGGGTCTCACCAAACATCTCCAAAGTAGTTATCTTTACGTAATTTGACAACTTGTACCTTGGATCAAGAGAAACCGCAATAAAAATAAGGATGTTGAAGCTTTTATGATCCCCCCAATATTTATTGTATTTAGCTATCATCCTCTTAGCCATGTCCTTACGCAAATAATCTTCGCTTTCACACCATTGCCGCAACAAGATGATAACATCGGCTATCTCATGAAAAAATATGTGAGCTGCACAGTGTAGTGACGCGAAAACACGAACAGTAAGCTTGTAGAAGTGTTCCAAAAATTCCGTCATCTTTCTTGCATTATCCCAATCTACAGCTTCTGGAACTCCCGTACCTTTCTCACCATTTAAATCAAGTGCATAGTAAGGGTCATCATCAGCATACCTATAGAAAACTTGCTCATACGTTGCTGCAGCTCTCGACATAAGGTATGTTGAGTTCCATCTAGTAGCTACATCCAATGACAAAAAAACTTTACTTTTAACCTTCTCTAGTTCGACACATTTCTTAAACCTTGTAATTCTAGCAGGGGAGTTCTTCACAAATTTTACAGCAGCTCGCACACGTGCCACTGAAGAGTCAATTTGCTTTAGTCCATCAGTAACCACCAAGTTTATAATATGTGCAGCACATCTCATGTGAAGATACTTCCCTTCACCAATACTACTTTTGGCTTTATTCATAACCCTCCTGGTATAATTTATAACACCATGATTAGCAGAAGCATTGTCAACTGTTATTGTGAAAACTTTATCAAGCCCCCAATCCACCAATCATCTCTCCAAGTCCTTCCCAATGTCCTCCCCCCTATGACCCTTTACTAATGAAAACCCAATTATCTTCTTGTGTAGCTTCCAGTCAATATCAATGAAATGTGCTGTAACACACATATAATTATGTTTCTAGGTAGAGGTCCATGTGTCAGTGGTGAGGCACACTCTTTCACATGATTCCTTAAAGAATTTTTTCAGCTTCTGTTTTTCCACATTGAACATGCTAACAACTTCCCTAGTAGTTGTTCTCCTAGACGGCACATTAAAATGTGGGCATGCCTTGGACATAAACTTTCTAAAGCCTTCTTTCTCAGAAAATGCAAAAGGGAGCTCATCTGTAATAATCATTTCAGCAAAAGCATTCTTAAGCATTTCAGGATCAAACCTCCAAGCAGTAAGTGTGCACTTGCTACCATCCCCTTCATTTAGTGTAGCTTGCAAAGTAGGCTGCTTATCATCTGTGTTCCTATTAGGATTCTTCTTGCATATCTTTAAATGAGAGTTTAAGGAAGATGTACATTGATTTTTGTTTCACATTTAAGCTCACGTTTACAGTAGTTGCACTTGCCCCTCTTCAAAACATCTCCCTCTATGAACTTGGTGAAACTATCTCAGACCTCTGATCTTGGTTCCATCTCTTTCCTTTTCTTGGGCATCACCACTTCCTTCTTAGCATTCTCCGATGCTTCTGGCTGCTGCCCATTATTGTCAACATTCTTCTTTCCCTCTGTCAGCACCACTAAGCTCTGAGATTCTTGATTGGCAATGTCTTTGTTTGGTTCTGACATCTACAAATTGGACAAGAATAAGACCAGTCAGTGTTCAATTCAGTCAAGCAAACATGTGATGCCTCTAAGTGTGCAGCTCTCATTTGGTGCCATTTTTAGGGAATTTGGTATATTATATATATATATATATATATATATATATATACATAGGGGCGCGCTATTCGTCACCCTGGGTGAGGAATAGTTATTCTTCACCCCCCTCTATTTTAACATTAATGCACCATAATTTTACGTTCCGTAAATTTTGTCTTATTTCATACGTAAAAAGAGACCGTAAGAAAATATATAATCACCGTAAAAAATATTTTATGTCACGTAAAATTACAACCATAAAAAAATAGTGTAAAATGTACAATAAATTCAATTTTTCTAGTCTTGTGACCTATATTTTGGTTTTCTTATGTTGAACTTTACGTAGTGAATCAATATAAATGTAACTATTTGCATTCCAAATGTAATTTATTAATAAATTGATCGTAAGATTATCTCAGGTGAAAAATAACTTATTCTGCACCCTGGGTGATGAATATATATATATATATATATATATATATATATATATATATATATATATATATATATGTTTGTTGTAGACTGCTAGATCGATTCACCCCAGGAGGTATACACGTACAAGTGCAAGCTAGCCAAAGAAAGCTAGCACACAGGCAGCTTGATTGATTTTCCAGCCGCCATACGTTGCATATAGCCGGTACGTAGCATCTAGCACGTATGTACTCACGTATCTAGCAGCGTATTGGCATATGTCTAACAATATATGGATCAGAATAAGCACATGCACAGACTAATAAATATTTTATGTCCATTACGCACGCACACTGCACATGTACACAAGAAGATCCATTGATAGAAATCGTATAAATATGTGCTGATACACTAGCACATGACAATCGTTCCATGCAAAACAATACTAAAATATTCCTAGTAGTAGTAGATCAAACTAATCACTATCATGGAGTTACATTACGCACTGTAGTAGCTACTTGTATTGATATTTGAGAGGTTAGAACTTGGAGAATCTAGTGGATGCCTTACGTCCATCGCAACAAACGGATTGGTTGCTGACTGCTGAGCGCCGACTCGTCGGAGGCGGCTCGATGAGGAGCTGCTCGTTAGGGTTGGAGAGGAGAGGGCACCGCCTGACGAAGGGATGGAGAGATGGACGATGACAAGGTTTTACGAACATGTGAATGTGGGGTGATTATGTATCTACATTACGTAAATCAGAGGCTTTTGGGCTGAAGGACAAATGGGCTGCGCTCAGCCGCTCACAGGTGATAGGGTCATACCAACAGTCACGTACGGTATGGCCATCGTAAATAATACCGAATTCTTCCGTAATTTCGGTTTGTGGCAACTGGAAACAGAAGTTGCACCGAACACAGAATAGCAAACGAAATTGCCACCGAACCGAAAAAACCATACACCGAATAAACACACAAATCGGTTAAATTGGTTCGGTTCGTTGCGGTTTTTCGGTATTCGGTGTGACTATGCCCACCCGTAGGGATGATCATATGATTCAACTATGTTAGCATTGTTGGGATATTGCACTAGTGAAAGTATGAATCCTAGGCCTTATTTCCAAGCATTTATACAACGTTTTTCTCGCTGTTTACTACTTGTTACCTTGCTGTTTTTATATTTTTAGATTACAAAAACCTATATCTACCATCCATATTGTACTTGTATGACCATCTCTTCGCCGAACTAGTGCACCTATACAATTTACCATTGTATTCGGTTTGTTGGGGACACAAGAGATTTCTTGTATTTGATTGCAGGGTTGTTTGAGAGAGACCATCTTCATCCTACACCTCCCACGGATTGCTAAACCGTAGGTCTTCCACTTGAGGGAAAATTGCTACTGTCCTACAAAACTCTGCGCTTGGAGGCCCAACATAGTCTACAAGAATAAAGTTGCGTAGTAGACATCAAGCTATTTTCTAGCGACGTTGCTGGGTAGGTGAGTGCTTGAAGGTATATCTTTAGATCTTGCAATTAAATATTTTAGTTTCTTTTTTTCACTAGTTTGGTTTTATAAAAGAAAATTACAAAAAAATGGAATTAATATTGCATCAAGTTCTTTACCTTTATGATGTTTTTCTTAAAAATGATGGATCGGAAAATTGTGCCAAAGTGTTAGAAGAAGAGTTCAATAAAATGTTTGGCCTTAAATCCTTGAATGATGAGCATGATAACAATATTGTTAGTATGAGTTCTCTGAATATCCAAGATGCTAATGATGATTGCACTAGTCATGATAAAAAATATTTCCTATAAGCATGTCAATTTTTGTGGAGTGAATAAAATTTGTGAAGACATGCCATATAGGGATGATAGATTTTGTAAGAAACATAAACATGACAAAACCAATTGGTGGCTTAAAGTGATAGATGAATTTGCCACAAGATTATGCTCTGTCCATCCCATTACTTGTGAACTTTGCAATAGGGTTGGTCATCTTGATTTCCAATGCATGCATTTTCATGATCAAACCGTTTCCAAATATTGTGCTAATTTGATCTCCGGTGAACTCTATAATGAACTTTGTTTATTTTCGTGGTGTGAAGAATTGTCACATAAAAATGATTGGTTTGATATATTCCTTGTCACTAATGATAATGAAACTAATCTACGAAATCTATATGTTTTACGTAGTGAATTGCAATGATAATGCTTATATTGCCAACTATAGAAAGAATGAGAAACCAATAGAATATAAAAGGAATACTAATGAAAGGATAAAGGTCTCCTAATACCCTCCTATTGTTTCTCATAATGAATCAGGTTGCAAGGAGGAGCTTCCCATCTCTTCAATAAGAAGCTCGAAAAAATTACTTAAACACACACATAAGGTGGTAAAGAAGAAGAAGAAGAGAAGAAAAGGTAAAGGTAAAAAGGTATCTCTCTCAAATAATGTTTCTCCTAACATTGTTTAGAATGAATCCGAAAGTTGTATGGACGATGATACACTTGATGATTATTTTGTTATGCCTACTACTTGTTGTGATGAGAATGATTGGAAAGATAATGATACTCCTTATAATATTGAAAATATTTTTGGCACTAACTTGGAAAATTATGATGATAATAATTGTTATACTATTGGTGCCATTCATGCTATTGATGATTATGCTGATGATATGCAAACCCACAAGCTTGGGGTGCTATGTTTGATGAAAATGACATGTTTGATAATTTATTTTCTGAAAAAAATGTTTATCCCAAGCTTGGGGATGCAATGCTATATGAAGATGATCTTCTTAGTTCCACTACTTTCAATGATCAAATTTGCTATGATGATTGCATGCCTCCTATTTATGATGATTGCAATTTTTATGAAAATGGGTTTGGAAGAGTGTCAACTTTAGATGATTATTATCCCACTATCTTGGAGGGTGTTGAGTCTTATTATAATGATAAAAGTGGATTTGGAGAGGTCATTACTTTATTTAGTAATGATTCCACTATCTTGGAAGAGGTTTCAATTGATTATGATGAGAACAAATTTGCTACTAATGATGATTATTGTGATGATACTTATGTTATAAAAAGTAGTAATGATTATTATTACAAAACTTGTCATAATTATGAATACCCTTTTTCTGAACATTATTCTTTTAATGTGGAAACAATTTATAGCCTTCGAGTCCCCTATGATAATCCCACTATTACATATGAGAAGTTTGCTTGTGGGGAGAGTAATAAATTTTCTATGCTTGAGGATCATGAAAAGAATGCTTTATGTGATAGTTATATTGTTGGATTCCTTCATGATGCTACTGAAAATTATTATGAGGGAGGAACATATGCTTGTAGGAATTGCAATAATATCAAGTTTCCTCCCTATGTGTTGAAAATCTTAAAGATATGCTTGTTTTGCCTTCCTATGTTAGTTGATTCTTGCTCCAATAAATTGTTTGTTCACATGATTAAGCTAATGTATTAATCATGTTTTGTTCCTTTTATTTCAATAAAGTGCCAAGTAAAGCCTTTGGGATAGTGTGGATACTTGTTAGTTTGATTTTGTGCAAAAACAGAAACTTTTACGTCCATGTCGGTGCACTAGGACAGGGGTATCCAGTGCCCCTGACTTATGCACAGGCAGTAGTAGCAAAACTCGTCAACAAAAACCACCACATCACCAAGCAAGCATTCAAGACCCAGACCCCGCCAGCGACGACCTACAGAAGGCCAAGAAAGCGCCGGCAAGACCAACGTAACAGCCCAGGAGGGGCCCAAAGCGCGCCAGCCACGTCTCCGGAGCCTGTCGGGGACCGAGGCGTGCACATCTCAGAAAGACCCGGCAAGGCATCCCCCGACAGGCGCGAGCTGGTCAGCCACCGCTCCACCGCATCACGACGCCAGTCACTTGTCGATGCGGTGTCAAGCCCTCCGGTGGCTAAGTGGCTCCCGCTAAGCACGTGACGACACACCGGAAGACAGATTATACCCAGTCGACACCCGTCCAGTAGTGTGTCAAGACCCTAAGCAACAGCCAGCTAAGCGGTGGCAAGAGCTTGCCGGGGATGCATCCCCGAGCGCCACCTAGTCTAGCAATCATGGTATTTTGTCCTAAATGCCAGAGTTAGGTATGATAGCTCTGTTTGCTATCTAATCGCCAGATAAAGACTGTTTTTCCACTGTGGTTGCCCCTTGCACTATAAAAGGAGGCCCAAGGCAACCTAGCTCAAGATTCGGACCTTTGGACACTTCTACTCATGTAGTACCTCTCCCCGACGGCAACCCTTGCCAGGATTGGGCGTTGTGTGTTCTTCGTGTTCCTCTGATCAATCCACCAAAAGCAAGAGTAGGGTTTTACGCTTCGCAGCGGCCCGAACCTGGGTAAAAACGCCAGTGTCCCGATCGTCGTGTTGTTTCATGGTCTCCGCTCTTTGTGCAACGTGACCCCCCTTGCCGAACCACAAAGGGGCCTCTGGTCCCGTAGGTGATCGTGTGCATCCTTGCCCCGACATCTTTGGAAGTGTGTGTTTGGCGTCCCCTCCGGCAAGCTACTTGGGTTCTTTGTATCTCAGCGAAGGATAGAAGCCAATCCTGACAAGATCAAGGCAATTGAGCAGATACAAGCACCCAAGACCATCAAGGACATCAGACGTTTGACCGGATGCGTTGCCGCGCTAAGTAGGTTCATCTCCAAATCTGCTGAACGTGCCCTGCCATTCTTCAATATCCTGAAGAAGGCGGGCCCGGTAAAGTGGACCCCGGAAGCAGAGGCAGCACTGCAGGATTTGAAAACTTACCTTTCTTCTGCTCCCACCTTGGTCGCTCCTAAACCACAAGAACCGTTGCTACTATACTTGGTGGCAACGAATCAAGTGGTTAGTGCAGCACTGGTGGCGCAGTGAGAAGTAGATGAAGATGCAACCGCTGCGGCTGATGCTGCCGGGGACAAAATCGAAGCATCCGCGGCAGGACCCAATCCAGAACACGGAAAACCTCAGCAAGCTAGCGAAGGTAGTTTCACGGAAGTGACGAAGAAGAAAGTGGTGCAGCGGCCGGTGTACTTTGTCAGCTCCTTGTTGCAGGGGGCTAGGTCAAGGTACTCTGGAGTGCAAAAGCTGATCTTTGGCCTCATCATGGCCTCGAGGAAGCTGCGCCACTACTTCCAAGCCCATGAGATCACAGTTGTTACTCGCTTTCCACTGCAGCGCATATTGAGGAACCCCGAAGCCACTGGCGGGATAGTTGAGTGGGCACTTGAGCTGTCAAGTTTCGGGTTGAAGTATGAGAGCACTTCCATAATCCAAAGAATGGCGCTGGCGGAAGTCATTGCAGAATGGTCGCCCACGCCAGATGAAGAAGTTCCAGAGACAGTCCTCTCCGGCAAGGAAACACCTACGGAATGGATCATGTACTTTGACGGTGCTTTCTCACTCCAGGGCGCCAGAGCAGGCGTGCTCCTCATCGCCCCCATGGGAGAGCACCTCAAGTACGTAGTCCAAATGCACTTTCCTCGAGAGGAAGCCACCAACAACACCGCTGAATATGAGGCACTCCTTGCCAGACTCAGAATCACGGTGGAATTAGGAATCAAGAAATTAATCATCCGAGGAGATTCTCAGCTCATGGTGAAGCAAGTCAACAAAGATTATTAGGGCCCGTTGATGGAAGCATACGTGGAAGAAGTGAGGAAACTGGAGGAGCGCTTTGACGGATTACAAATAGAGCACGTGCCGCGTGCGGAAAACAGTATTGCTGCTCACCTGTCAAAGTGCGACGCGCAAAAGCTCCCTATGGAACCTGGAACCTTTATCCTTCGCCTCACTCAAACATCAGTATCCCCATCAACGATGGCCAGGAAGAGAAGAAAGCTGAACTCCGGCAAGCATTTACCGACAGAGCTTCCCGAAGCCGCTGGTAGAGAAGCTGCCGGGGACAATCTCGTTTCGCCTGGTGAGCAGCTCTCTCCTGCGGAACCCCAGGTTCTCGCAGTCGAGACAAGCGCTCCCACGAACAAGGAGATGCCTTTAGTCCTAGTTGTCGAGCCCCAGGCTCCAGCTTGGGCACAGCATATAGTATGTTTCCTTCAAACAGGAGAACTTCCCGAAGAGCAAGAAGAGGCCGAAAAAGTAGCCCGTTAGTCAAGTATGTACCAATTTGTCGATGACATTCTGTACAGAAAAAGACCCAACGGTGTGAAATTGAAGTGCATTTGCCAGGAGGACGGACTAAAGCTGTTGGCAGAAATTCACGGAGGTGTGTGTGGGTCTCACATCGGATCATGAGCCCTTGCCGGGAAAGCCTTCTGGCAGGGTTTCTATTGGCCCACTGCCCGCCAAGATGCAACTGAGTTGGTCACCAAGTGTGAAGCCTGCCAGTTCCAGTCCAAGAACATCCATCAACCAGCACAAGCCCTCCATACGATCCCTTTGTCCTGGCCCTTCTCGGTCTGGGGGCTCGATATTTTGGGCCCCTTCCGCCGCGATGTCGGGGACTTTGAGTTCTTGTTCGAGGTAATCGACAAGTTCACAAAGTGTCCTGAGGTAGAGCCATTGAGGAAGGTGACCGCGCAGTCAGCTATCAAGTTCATAAAAGGACTGGTGTGCCGTTTTGGAGTGCCCAACAGAGTAATCACCGACAACGCACCCAGTTCACGAGCCGCGCCTTCATGCAATACATCCAAAGCCTTGGAAGCAAGGTCTCCTTCGCCTCTGTTGCCCATCCAAGAAGCAACGGGCAAGTCGAGAGGATGAATGCTGAAGTGCTGCGAGGTCTCAAGACAAGGACTTTTGATAGACTGCGGAGGAGCGGCAAGCGCTGGATAGATGAGCTACCGGTGGTTCTTTGGTCCCTCAGAACAACACCGAATCGAGCTACCGGTCATACACTCTTCTCCCTAGTGTACGGGGCAGAAGCAGTGCTCCCCACAGAACTCATATACGGGTCACCTCGAGTACTTGCCTACAATGAAGTAGAGCAAAAGCAGCTACGCCATGACGATGCCATGCTCCTCGAGGAAGATCGTCTCTGGGCCGCTGTGCGTGCTGCATGCTACCAGCAAGCCCTGCGCCGCTATCATAGCCGCAGGGTCCACGCCCGGAGCCTTGAGGAAGGCGACCTTGTCCTTAGGCGCGTTCAGTCCGCCAAGGGTACCAACAAGTTGACGCCGAAGTGGGAAGGCCCTTACCGGGTAGCACGAGTCACCAGACCTGGCGCAGTCCATCTGGAGACCGACGATGGCACCAAGGTGCTTAACTCATGGAATATTGAGCATCTTCGTAAGTTCTACCCGTGAGGCGCGGCTGCCGGGATCTGTCCCCGGCAGCCACCTTTTGTACAAGCTCTGCCGAAGCTGCATGTAACCCTTTGTACAAAGCCAGGCGCAGACCCTGTGCAAGAATAATAAAGCTAGGCGTTGCATCATATCGTTGCATTGCATGTTCATCATGCATTTTTATGATTGTGATGTCATCACCTTCTCAAATTTTAGAAATTTGCTAGAGCACTTGGTAAGCCTATAATCCTTATTGCTGCATTCTCTCCTCAAAAGATAGAGGCCTCTTGCCCTGCACGTTTTGCCGCCAGGAAAACATAAGAGGAGGGCAAAAGAAAAGAACAAGGACGGTGGCCCAGCATACTCCAGAAAGGGATACTGCCTAAAAAGAGATAAGTCTAATTGCATATCCCAAGTTTTATGATTTGTTTACCCCCTGTAAGGAAATCCTTGATCTCTTTTTGAATTTATTCGGTGCAGTCCCCCACATGGTGAAAACCCTTGTTGAGACGAGCCGTTCCCCAGCTCCTGATACTTATCAGCTCTGGGGGGGCGCATCGATACCGACAAGGAACCCTGCCGGGGAACAACGCCAACCTACTGCCGGGGGCTCGCTCCCCCTTTGACGCTCGTGGTTAATAGTGACCCGACAAGCGGTTCCGTGCGGCAAGGACAAACATACTGACACAGCAAAAACAAAGGGAAAAAAGGATGGTACTCACGGAAGAGAAGTAACATTCATTCATTTGTTGATACAAAATGGATCAAGATACATTGAAGAGATCCTTCCTAATAAATCTTTATTTGACTTTATCCCCTAGGAGCAAGTTACAAAAAGAAAAAGGGTGAAAGGGAGACCTAAGCAGAAGCCCAGCCTGACCCTGTCAAGGCTGTCGGGGAATGGCTCGGCGGGACCACCGGCAAGGGAGACGAAGCCGAAGTCCACGAGCCTGCCAGGGTCCAGCTGAGAAGCAGAGGCGGCGCCCAAGTCAAGAACCCCCGGGAAGTCGCTCTGCCAAGGGGGGAGCTCGATGATGGTGATGGTGCGGCAGACGATCAGCTGGAGCCCGGGTCGTCGTACTCTGACTTGACGGCCTGGAGCTCGCTATCACCGTCTTCACCAACACTGTCCTCCTCGTCGCTATAGCTCGAGGAGGAGCTTTCATCACCACTTGAGCTCTCTTAGCAGCAGCCGAGATGAGCGCCCAAACGCCCATAGATCTTGACGGAGAGCGAGTCGGCCTCCACCAGCTTGAAGCGGAGGACGTACCCGCCCGTGAAATTGTGGGCACGTGCAAAGGTCTTCCACCCACGCCTGAAGAACATAACGCGGGGTGCTGGAAACTCAACGTCGACCCGCGCAGCAGCCGTGCACGCGTAACCACATCGCGTGCGGCTTGTCAACCTCCATCACCCTGGCGAAGGGACGGGGGAGTCGCAAGCGGCTACGAGGAGGACCATGCAGCCCGATGACGAACTCCAACGTTGTGCTTTCAGTATGTTCCGTCGCTAAGGAAGGAGCCGCCACCGGAGGCGGGTCGGGGACGGCGCTCCGCCTCCCCCGACCACGAGCCCCGCGCTGGCTTCGGCCTCTTCCAGCCCTGCCACCACGCACGCCGGAACCGCCTCCCGTCGTCGCGGCTGAAACAGCGGCATGATCCCGAAGGGAAGCTCTCGTCGCCCCAGCAGAAGCTGAGAGTCGTCCTCGCCCCCTCGTCATGGCGAGACCTAGCGCACCCAAAGACGAACCAGAAGAGAAGGACAAGCAGCGTGGGCTTCGGAATAAGGAGGAGATGGAGTTGGATGAGCATCGCCATCGTGACCCCCTAATTTATAGGGGAGGGCACGGGGGCTGGCTCTCGCCCGCTCTAGAGCAGCCGCCCATTTCCACCAATCCCACTACCCACGACTCACGGGCGAACAGGTAACTGCCCCATTGCTCCAATCCATGGAGCTGTAGTTTCTGCCACGACCAGGCCTTTAAGTCACGAGCGCCCGCCGCGAGCTCCCCGCTATGCACGCGGCGCGCGTGGCAGAAACGGCCTAAGGTAGTGGGCAGTGCTGACTAGTAAATTAGCGGTTACTCCCTCACATTGCGCGCCTGTGCATAAATTTTGGGCATGACCCAACGGCACTAGGCAAGCGCGTGTGGGCCAGACCCAGGGGCTTCTGTCGGTGCACTAGGACAGGGGTATCCAGTGCCCCTGACTTATGCACAGGCAGTAGTAGCAAAACTCGTCAACAAAAACCACCACACCCACAAGCAAGCATTCAAGACCCAGACCCCGGCAGCGACGACCTATAGAAGGCCAAGCAAGCGCCGGCAAGACCAACGTAACAGCCCAGGAGGGGCCCAAAGCGCGTCGGCCACGTCCCCGGAGCCTGCCGGGGACCGACGCATGCACATCTCAGGAAGACTCGACAAGGCATCCCCCGGCAGGCGCGAGCTGGTCAGCCCCCGCTCCACCGCATCACGATGCCAATCACTTGTCGATGCGGTGTGGAGCCCTCAGGTGGCTAAGTGGCTCCCGCTAAGCACATGGCGACGCACCGGAAGACAGATTATACCCAGTCGACACCCGTCCAGTAGCATGTCAAGACCCTAAGCAACAGCCAGCTAAGCGGTGGCAAGAGCTTGCCGGGGATGCATCCCCGAGCGCCACCTAGTCTAGCAATCATTGTATTTTGTCCTAAATGCTAGAGTTAGGTATGATAGCTCTGTTAGCTATCTAATCGCCAGATAAAGACTGTTTTGCCACTGTGGTTGCCCCTTGCACTATAAAAGGAGGCCCAAGGCAACCTAGCTCAAGATTCGGACCTTTGGACACTTGTACTCATGTAGTAGCTCTCCCCGACGGCAACCCTTGCCGGGATTGAGCGTTGTGTGTTCTTCGTGTTCCTCTGGTCAATCCACGAAAAGCAGGAGTAAGGTTTTACGCTTCGCAGCAGCCCGAACCTGGGTAAAAACGCCAGTGTCCCGATCGTCGTGTTGTTTCATGGTCTCCGCTCTTTGTGCAACGTGACCCCCCCTTGCCGAACCACAAAGGGGCCTCTGGTCCCATAGGTGATCGTGTGCATCCGTGCCCCGACAGTCCAGTATAGAATTTCTCTGATTTTACTGAAGAGTCAAAAATTTCTAAAATGTTTACATATATTTCTAAGCAAATCCTCTCCGTTGTCCTAATTTTTCAGAAGTTTTAGAGACTGGGACATATGGTTATACTACAGATCTTCACAAACTGTTCTATTTTTTAAGATTCTGTTTTGCATGCATAGTTTGCTTGTTTTAGTGTTTCCATAGCTTATATTTAGTGGTGTAAATTATGGGAATGCTAGAATACAATAGTTATTATGTGGGAACAATTATGAATCTTGTCTTGACAGTACCTAAGTGAATGATTTATCTTTATTACACTAACCCATCTCACGAAGTTCCGTTAAATTTTGTGTCAAGTCTTGGGTAAGACACGGATATGAGGAGAATAAGGAGTGGTAAGACCCTAATTTTGGGGATGCCCAAGGCAACCCCCAAGGTAATATCCAAGGAATACTCAAGCGTCTAAGCTTGGGGATGCCCCGGAAGGCATCCCCTCTTTCATCTTCAACACTATCGGTATATCTTACTTGGAGCTATATTTTTATTCGTCACATAATATGAGTTTTGCTTGCAACATCATTTTATTTTGTTAAACATTGCTTTATGTTATTTATAATCTTGTTTTCCAATAAAAAATTCAATAAATTCCTTTTAGGATGCTTGAATTGCATGTTTGATGTGTGATGTGTAAAAACAGAAACTTTTGCTGTAGTGTTTGAATTTTCATATTTTACTAGAAAGTGGAAATTTTATGAAATTTTTACACAGTATTGGCATATAATTTTTTTATCATTTCCTAAATTTTCATAATTTTATTAGAGATACAGAAGTACGCTTTGTAAATTCATTGCTACAGACTGTCGTGTTTAGACAGATTGTTGTCATAGTTTTGTTATCTACTTCTCTTGGCAGTACATAATGTTTGAAAAATATTTGGCAACTTGTCTTGGCAGTACATAAAGAGTTGATTTAATCTTATGTGCACTAACCTATCTCACGAGTTCTTTTCGAGTTTTGTGTGGATGAAGTTTTTGAGACAGGTGAAACCGGGACATGAGAGGATTGAACGAGATACAAAATCTCAAGCTTGGAGATGTCCAAGGCACCCCAAGATACTATTACAAGAATTCTAAAGCATCTAAGCTTGGGGATGCGATGCATCCCACCTCTCTTCATCAAACAACTACCGGTTAGCCTATGTTGATCCTAAGTTTTTACTCGTTCACATGATATGTGCTATTCTTGGAGTTTCATTTTTCTTTTGTTTGCTGTTTGAATAAAATACTCAGGTATGAAAATACTTATTGAGAGAGAGTCCTCACATAGCTACTTGATTGTTTGACTACTCATTGATCTTCACTTATATCTTTTGAGAGTAGTTTGATGTTTAATCTTGTGCTTCACTTATATCCGGAGAGTAAATTCTGAATGAATTGAATATCATAAATATGAAATTATACATGTGCTTTATGTTTAGTAGTAGCTTCACATTTCATTTAGAAAGTAAAATCTATTGAAGTTTGACAATCACACTATTGGTCATACAAGCAATTCATGAATGATTAGTACAAGAAAGAGAACTTTCACATACAAATATATTATCTTGGACATATTTTATGATTGTGAATACCCATTAATTATTTTCAACTTTGATCAAATAAGTTGAAGTTGGACAAGGGAGACAACGAAATGGTTATGTTTGGGTATATTTGCATAGAAGTTATATTGTTATGGATCCTCCAACATGTGGTGCTGGTTTAGAACCTTTAGTTAGCCAAAACTTCATACTAAGTAGAGATACTACTTGTGCATCCAAATCATTGAGCCATGTTTCTCCCATGAGAGTCCACCATACCTACCTATATAGGGTATTTCACTGCCATTCCAAGTAAATTTGCACGTGCCGCCTCTAAACTTTCAAACAAACATCCCTTTTGTGTGCTCGTACCGCTCATGGAGCGACGGGGCGGTCATTATCTTCCATGCTAAGCGGGTTATTCTCAAGATGAGTGTTTATTCACTTGTCGTTACACGAGAGAGGCTGGTAAAAATGATGCCTAGTCCTGCATAATACAAAAATAAATAAATAACAACTCCCCCTAGAAATTTGATTGTTTGGAGGGCAACCGTGGATTCGGCCAGCCATGGAATGTGTTTGAATGGTGGAGGGGGGGTAAAATTTCAATTCTATTTGGGAACCGCCAATAATGTGTTTAGCATGGAAGATATTGAAAACTCTGTTGTGACGTTTACAAGAAAGGCACACCACTCAAAATTACATATTCATCTCTATTTTAAACAATGAGCTCTGGCACCTCTGCAAATCCCTCCTTCCCTCTATGAAGGGGCAATTTATTTGCTTTCATGTTACTTATTTTTCATGTTGAGTCAACTTCTGGTTCCAACCTCAATCTATTAGTTGGCAAGCACCATGTGGTGGGGAAAGATCCAAACATATATATCCAGTCAGATATATTTGATCGTGATTCATTATTGTTGGCAATTATCTTTATGATAAGTGTGTTGGGTGGCAAAACATTAAGCCCCCATCTTTATCTGTGTTCGATGGATGTTGTTTGTAAAAATATGCTTTGAATATTAGAAATCATAGAAGACTATATGATAATTGAGTATATGGATCTCTTACTTTGACTTGATGATGCATTGAAATTGTTTGGTGACTAAGAACATGGGTTGTTAAGTTTCAAGAGAATGCATTGTTTGAAGCATGACATGTGAATTGATTGCTACACTATCATGATGATTTTTATCAGAAAAAGTTGCTGGTTATGATGCTAGAAAAGTGACTGAAATTTTAAATGATCAAAACTATTCACTATGCTAGCATTCACACTTCACAAATTATTTCGTTTATCATTTACCTACTCGAGGACGAGTAGGAATTAAGCTTGGGGATGCTGATATGTCTCCAACGTATCGATAATTTATGAAGTATTCATGTCATATTCACCTATGTTTACAATTCTTTTATATGGTTTTGATGCACTTTATATGATTTATTTAGAACTAACCCGGATTGACGATGTTTTCAGCAGAATTACCGTGGTGTTGTTTTTTTGTGCAGAAAATGAAAGTTCTCGGAATCGCCCGAAACTTTTATATTATTTTTTCAAGAGAAAATAAGAAATACTGGAGCGAAGAACCCCCGGAGGGGAGCCACCTGTGGGACACAGGACAACAGGGCGCGGCCAGCCCCCCTGGCCGCGCCCTGATGGCTTGTGGGGCCTATGTGGCTCCGTTTAGCGTGATTCCAACGCCAAAAAATCCTATATATACGAAAACCCTCAGAAATAAACAGAGACTCTCTACTCCGCCACCGAAACTCTCTCTTGTGTTCTTGAGATGGCACGATCTTGATGTATCACGGGCTTTGTTAATATAGTTGGATCATATGGCGTTCTTCCCATGTTATCTTGTTGTGATGAATTGAATCTTTCCCTTTGAGATCTCGTTATGTTGGATTGAATATTTTGGTTTGAGAACACTTGATGTATGTCTTGCATGTGGATACCCGTATTGACAATGGGGTATTCTATTGATTCACTTGATATATGTCATGGCATCAACTTGCGGATTCCGGTGACCTTGGGGATCTATGCATAGGGGTTGATTGCACGTTTTCATACTACTTTCTCCGATAGAAATCTTGGGGTGCTCCTTGAAGTTCTTTGTGTTGGATTGAATATGATAGATCTGAAATTGTTTGATGCATGTCGCATAATTTACCCACAGATACTTGAGGTGACATTGGAGTATCCAGGCGACATTAGGGTTGATTGATATGTATCATTGGTGATATTTTAGTATGAACTCTAGGGCTATTTGCGACACTTATAGGAATAGCTCAAAAGATTGATCGAAAAGAATAACTTTGAGGTGGTTCTACTACCTACACCAATTTCATCTTATGTTCTCCGCTAGATAGGAACTTTGGAGTGATTCTTTGTTGCACGTTGAGGGATGATCATATGATTCAACTATGTTAGCATTGTTGGGATATTGCACTAGTGAAACTATGAATGCTAGGCCTTGTTTCCAAGCATTTATAGAACATTTTTCTCGCTGTTTACTACTTGTTACCTTGCTGTTTTTATATTTTCAGATTACAAAAACCTATATGTACCATCCATGTTGCACTTGTATCACCATCTCTTCGCCGAACTAGGGCACCTATACAATTTACCATTGTATTGGGTGTGTTGGGGACACAAGAGATTTCTTGTATTTGATTGCAGGGTTATTTGAGAGAGACCATCTTCATCCTACACCTCCCACGGATTGATAAACCTTAGGTCATCCACTTGAGGGAAAATTTCTACTGTCCTACAAAACTCTGCGCTTGGAGGCCCAACATATTATACAAGAATAAAGTTGCGTAGTAGACATCAAGCTATTTTCTGGCGCCGTTGCCGGCGAGGTGAGTACTTAAAGGTATATCTTTAGATCTTGAAATTAAATATTTTAGTTTCTTGTTTTTCACTAGTTTGGTTTTATAAAGGAAAATTACAAAAAAATGAAATTAATGTTTCATCAAGTTCTTTACCTTTATGATGTTTTTCTTGAAAATGATGGATCGGAAAATGGTGCCAAAGTGTTAGAAGAAGAGTTCAATAAAATGTTTGGCATTAAATCCTTGAATGATGAGCATGATAGCTATATTGTTAGTATGAGTTCTCTGAATATCCATGATGCTAATGATGATTGCACTAGTCATGATAAAAATATTTCCTATAAGCATGTCAATTTTTTTGGAGTGAATAAAATTTGTGAAGACAGGCCATATAGGGATGGTATTTTGTAAGAAACATAAACATGATAAAACTAATTGGTGGCTTAAAGTGATAGATGAATTTCCCACAAGATTATTGTAACATCCCAAAATTCTAAATTTTGGAATGTTATATTAAATAAATAAGTAGGATTTGTTTGCTTGAATGTTGTGCGATTTATTGTGTGAAATTGAGTGGAATTTGAATTTTTCAAAATTTAATGAGAGGGAATAAAAGGACTTTCCCAAAAAATTCCATTCGAATCCCTATTCAATTTTTGAGTTCGTATCCTTTGAAAAACCCTCTGATAAAAAAATGAGAGGAGGAAAATGACACTCCAAAATCATAGACAATGTTTTGATTCAAATTTTAAAATAGAAAATATTTGTAATTTATTTGAAATTCAAATTCGTTTTCATTTTGGAGTTATTGCAAATAAATAATTTTTTAAAAAAGTATTTTATTTGTTCTTGAAAATATGTTCATGTTGTAGAAAATTTTATTCTGAAAATTTTGATATATAATATGCCTATATACAATATTTATTTTATTTTATTTTTTCTTGTTCTTCACTGTTTGTTTTTTTTTCCAAAAAAAAATCCGAAAAAACAAAACGCTGGCCAGGCCAACCGGCCCAGCCAGCGGCACCGCCAGGCACTCTTGTGCGCGGCCGGCCAAAGAAATTGGGCCAGGCGGTGCCTCTCTCTCTCTTTTCTTTTGCTATTTCATCTACTCATAGTCTAAGTTTAGTCCCACATTGTCTATCCTTTGACTTCTATGTCTTCCTCCCACCTATAAATATAGACCCATAGGTGCATCTAAAAATCATCCAATTCGGGTTAACCCAATCTTTTGGTTTGACTAGGTTTATAAAATAAAAATATTTTCTTCTTCTCTCCGGCGGGATTTCTGGAAGTCGTCTCCTCTTTGGAATTATTATCTCTTCTCTGCATAAGAAGGTATTCTCTTCAGAATTTCTTTTATACTCCCGTAGTTTATTATTTCTAGATTAGTATTCCTAGACTAGTATACGGTAGAGTAATTAGATTATCAATTAGTCTTCGTATTTACACATTAGTCCTAGAATTCTTTTAGACATAGCACTTTTTCTTCCGTAAAACAGCTTGGCCCTAATTTTCAAATAGTCATAACATTCTACTCGTTTATCAAAATTAGATGAAACCAACGCCTAAAGTTTCGTCTTGATCCCACCTATCCAGTGAACATATCACGTCAACTTTTTCAAATTTTCAAATTTCAAAATTTGTTCACGTTCATATTTAAACTTCTTTTGATCATATCTTTTTATCCGTAGCTCCGTTTCCGACGAATCCAATTGCGATGGATTCGTATCGAAGTAATCTTTCCATTCGTACCATTAGTGATATCATTTCAACATACAATTTTGATCATACTCAGATTTCTCTATTAGTCCCCAAAAGTGTTCACACACCGTTCTAAGTTGATTCAATGTCATATTGAATTACTTGTATTCCAAGTCTATTGATTCTTTTTACTACTTGTTCATATTGATCTCCTATATCCAGTAGCATCATTATTTTCAAACTTTGAACCTTTCAAATTTGAGCGATTCAAATTTGAATTCGAACCTTCATTTGATCATCTCCTGGAATCCATAGCAACTTTTCGATTGATTCCTTTTGCACCTAAACACTTGTGTTATGTACTTTCTATTCATAAAAACAATGCTCCAATTCAAATACTTTTTACCTTTTCGAATTCGAATTCAATTCATACTTCAATTCGCTATAACTTGTGTTGTAGTGCTCCATTTCAATTAATTCTTTTTGCAAATGAATTCTTATGCCATATGCTATTTGTCAAACAACATTCATGTTGTTCTCCCCATACTTTGGATCGTCTTTCATAGTATCTTCAACCTAAGATTATACATCAATAGTTCATCATCCTTTGACTCTTTTGAGTTGATTCCTTCGCCTTTCACTTTACAATACCATAAGAACCTATCTTCTTCTTATTAAACCTTAGTATGTTGTTATTTTCGCACTAAGACATGTTTTGTTCTTACGTACTTTTGGTTCTTCTTTTTGGCATGGATGTTCATTGGATGTTTATTCGTTTATGATAGATTTCTCGGAGAGTGACGGATAGTTCTATCAAGTATTTTTCTGAGAGCGATATTATCTTCATCAAGTAATACCAGGCAAGTTCACTTTGACCATGCTTTACATACCTATGCTTTTATTGCATTTAGTGTCACCATTTCACCATCTCCTCAGTAGTGATATTGAATCTTGTAGTTGGGTAGAATGCATGAGGTAGGAACCCACCACCCTGTTATCAAGCCTCGGGACGATGTTTAATTCAATGCTACGCTTTAGTAGACGGGGTTGGTATGAGTGTTCGGGAGTGGTGTGAGAAGGAGGATTTTACGTCAATGACGACAACTTCATGATGGCATCTTCAAGGCATGCAACTTCACGACCTCAAGATTTCAAGACTTGAGACAAGATTTCAATACACACTACTGGGTGGAGAATGGTTGTGCGGCACCCTGGAGAACCCAGTGGATGCGTTGTGAGCTGGAGTAGGCCAGTACTCATGCGGAAAGCTCCACCCAGATTCAAAGAGACGGAAGAATACTTCATGCCCGGAAGCTTACCTGTGCGGCCACAGGTCATTATGGGCTCTGGCTTAGTTGATCATCGTAGTGACTCTGACTGGACCAGTGCTACGAGATGTAGAACTACGGTAGGATGGATGGGCACTGGCAGTAGTTAGGGAAGCTCTTTGAAAGACCATGTTTCGTTCGCCCTGTTCTCAAACACCTAGTAGTGCGAGGACTTACAAGGAGGGAACGATTCATGTGGGTAAAGTGCACAACACTCTGCAGAGTTTAAACCTAATCGATTAGCCGTGTCCCCGGTTACGGACAATTTGAGCCTCTGGACTTGGATCTATCTCTGAACTCTCAACACTGGTCTGATAAATAATTGCGGGAAACTTATGATGATTTTGGGCTATGAGACATCGGTTGGCGGAACCATGTCATATTAGATAACTCCGTAGTGAAGATTCCTGATATTCCTTTGTTGTAGGAAAAAGGAATAAAACCAGCTTTTATGCAAAACTCAGACACAGAGCCACAAAGCCTTATTGCATATAGAATAGTCTTTATCTTCTGTTCTTCTTATTGTGATCTTGCCGGTACATTGAATGTACTGACCTACACGGCTGCAACGTCTCATGTTGCAGGATGTCTACGACGAGTAAGAGTTACGATATAGGGTTATGATCTACACTCAACCTGCCGTTGGTGTTGATGGGACTCCACCCCTGATTGACTATTTCCGCTGAGACTCCAGAGGTATATATCAGTTGTACGTTATTTACATGTGATTGCACTTTGATATATACATTGATGTACTGTGTGTGCTAGCATACTGATCCAGGGATGGCACAGAAAGCACAGAGACTTGACCGTTTTGGGTCGGGTCGCTACAGAAATGGTATCAGAGCACATGTTGACTGTAGGACGTGACCCTAGAAACTGGAAAGCCCTTAGGAAAGGATTTCTCAAAAAAATTGTTTTCAAAAGATCTCTTACTTCTCATCTTATGTGACCTTTATCAAATGTTCTCTCTTACCTCAAATAGTTAAACAATACCCTTTCCCCTTTGACCTCAGAAGGATCAACTAAGACCACTTGGAGAAGGACAAGATATTGCACAACTGATGGCCACTTCAGAGTATAGAGGATTTCACCATGCATTTGAAGAGTTGAAGGTACACCAGTTGAAGACTCTGAAGACCCGAAGAATACGAAGACCCTGAAGCATTCCAATATTTATATGACCTTTAGAGGACCAAACCCTGTTATATAGTCACATTAGAGACGATGATGTGTGAGCTGTCATTCGTGTGTGTTTTCCAACAGCCAAAAATAAAACCTATTTTAAAACTCTATTGTTTGTATTGTGTGTATCTCCCTCTATCCCTCTCTCGTATCTCATCCCAAAACCCTTGGACCCTATAGATGATGAATGGAGATGGACTTGCATTCACTGGACCGATGACTCGGTTGGAGGTAGAACTATGGATTCAGAACATGGAGACTCACTTCAAGAACAACGTTATTGAAAGAAAGAATAAGGTTCAATATGCTCTTCGGTACTATGCAAAAAGCGCTGCAACTTGGTGGAGTATGCATCAAGCTATACAAGGATGGAATGGAGCAAGAACTTGGGAAGAATTCAAGAAGACTTTGTTAGGATCTCGTCTCATCCAGAAGCCATGTTATCGTAAAATGAAGAAGCCTTGTGCATGCAAGATCTGTGGAGAAATAGGACACACCCGGGAAGAACACAAGGATGGATTCCCTCATTGTGAAGAAAATCACCCAGCCGAGGAATGCCCAACTAGTCAAGTGACTTGTTTCTTGTGTGAAGGAACCACCCACTACCCAGCTCAGTGCCACATTTATCCCAAGGTGACACAAGTTGTCAAGAAGCAGAAAGAAGCAATGAAGGAAACCTTCAAGGGGATTTTAGAAGAACGTGTGCTGACGGAAGTTGTTGAAGAACCTGATGGACAAGGCCTAACTAGATTTTTCTCCAATGCATGCTATTCATGTGGAGAAGAAGGACATTTTTCACAGGATTGCACGAAGGGGAGCCAAGAGTATCTGGGAGACTTCCCGACAAAAAAAGTGGAGCTTGATCCACATGAAATAGAAGAATTGATCGGAACAAGGAAGTCCAGGAAGAGAAACCGAAGACATCCCCAGAACAACCCAATTTATGTAGAGAAGAACCTGAGTCATATCAGGTGTTTCAGATGCAAGGACTCTGGTCACTACTCCAATCCTTGCCTAGAAAAGAAGGCAAGAACTCACGGATCTTACATAGTCACCAAGAAGCCCCAAGACTTGTCGGAAGTCATTTGTATTCGTTGCAAGGAAGCAGGACCTTATGCCATTGATGTCCAGACAAAAAGAAAGATGGAGCTGAGTAGTTGAGGTCATAATATTGGTAATAAGTATAATATGAAGCACTCTTGTTTTCATGGAGTTGAATTATGTAACAGACGTCTCAGAGATTGAAACGAGTTCATGAGTCAATAAAAAAAATGTGTCATGTTTTCATATGTTAATTGTATGAGTTGTTACTCTAAAAACAAAGATTTTTGACCATTTTTGAGGATATGAGAAATATGGTCTATGGATGGATTTGTGCATTTCATTTTAAGGATGGTAGTACCCTGGGAGAACACCTCACAAATGGAAAGGAAAATGCATTCCATGAAGTGGAGTTTGGATAAAATGAATTTGCATTTTATCTCGATATGTTGGTTACTCCGAGAATATGAAGGATTTGAGCACTATTGGATTTAAAAGAGGTGTATTGTTGGAATATGGAACAATAGTAACTCAAAGGATGAGTTAAAGCAATACAAGTGTTGAAGTGGGCCCATAACCCACAGACCCTTGGAATTAATAAGGATCAAGAACTACCTTATTAAAGGAAGGAATTTGGAAGAAGTTGTGATTGGATCAGCAAACGTTTTTCTTAGGAGGATACGAAAACCCAAGAGTTGTGAAGAAACGATAGATGTTTTGTTCAGCTTGCAGAATCAATGGAATTATCCGAACTTCCTTCATGGACAAGAGAAATTTTGCAATGCTTGTGAGGATGCCCAAGTGTTAGAATACGAGATTCGCTAAACCTTATACAGAGTAATGATTTGGGTGTGGAATGGATTGATCACCATGACGACTTACTCTTATCATTTCGCTCTTGTTATTTGGAATGGTAAATCTCAGTGACTTACCCATAGTAAAGTGACAACGATTGTTGAAACCCTTATTTTAAGCCTTAGAGTGGTATGATGATGAACCCTTGTACATGGCAGTTGTTGCCAAACGTAGGAATTCTACGGCGAGGATGAAGCCAAGACCTATTTCAGTGCAGGATAATCACAAATGGTAGACCACCATGAGATTACCGATAAGTTGTTTAGAATTGTCGTAAGGCCTGTCAGTTAAGAAGACCCAGTCTCGGAAGAACTTTATTCTGACGAGAGGACTCAAGAATTCAAGGGAAACGTTATGCCAATACCAGAAGTGCATTAGTGAAGGATTCATACGAAGACGTGAGAAGACCGACATTGCCAACCCAAAGGATGGAGTACATGAGCTTTGTTGGAACCATAACCATGCTTCTAAGGGTGGTAGCACCCCAGACCTTGTGATGACAGATGGATTTTTCAAGAAGACCCAGAGCCTAACATTTTCTTTCTAGCTTCTTCGAATCTCGAGAACGAGATTCATTTTAAGGGTGGTAGTTTGTAACATCCCAAAATTCTAAATTTTGGAATGTTATATTAAATAAATAAGTAGGATTTGTTTGCTTGAATGTTGTGCGATTTATTGTGTGAAATTGAGTGGAATTTGATCTTTTCAAAATTTCATGAGGGGGAATAAAGGACTTTCCCAAAAATTTCCATTCGAATCCCTATTCAATTTTTGAGTTCGTATCCTTTGAAAAACCCTCTGATAAAAAAATGAGAGGAGGAAAATGACACTCCAAAATCAGAGACAATGTTTTGATTCAAATTTTAAAATAGAAAATATTTGTAATTTATTTGAAATTCAAATTCGTTTTCATTTTGGAGTTATTGCAAAAAAAATAATGTTTTTAAAAGTATTTTATTTGGTCTTGAAAATATGTTCATGTTGTAGAAAATTTTATTCTGAAAATTTTGATATATAATATGCCTATATACAATATTTATTTTATTTTATTTTTTCTTGTTCTTCACTGTTTGTTTTTTTTCCAAAAAAAAAATCAGAAAAAACAAAACGCTGGCCAGGCCAACCGGCCCAGCCAGCGGCAGCGCCAGGCGCTCTTGTGCGCGGCCGGCCGAAGCAATTGGGCCAGGCGGTGCCTCTCTCTCTTTTCTTTTGCTATTTCATCTACTCCTAGTCTAAGTTTAGTCCCACATTGCCTAGCCTTTGACTTCTATGTCTTCCTCCCACCTATAAATAGAGACCCATAGGTGCATCTAAAAATCATCCAATTCGGGTTAAACCAATCTTTTGGTTTGACTAGGTTTATTAAATAAAAATATTTTCTTCTTCTCTCCGGCGGGATTTCTGGAAGTCGTCTCCTCTTTGGAATTATTATCTCTTCTCTGCATAAGAAGGTATTCTCTTCGTATTTTCTTTTATACTCCCATAGCTTATTATTTCTAGATTAGTATTCCTAGACTAGTATACGGTAGAGTAATTAGATTATCAATTAGTCTTCGTATTTACACATTAGTCCTAGAATTCTTTTAGACATAGCACTTATTCTTCCGTAAAACAGTTTGGCCCTAATTTTCAAATAGCCATAACATTCTACTCGTTTATCAAAATTAGATGAAACCAACGCCTACAGTTTCGTATTGATCCCACCTATCCAGTGAACATATCACGTCAACTTTTTCAAATTTTCAAATTTCGAAATTTGTTCACGTTCATATTTAAACTTCTTTTGATCATATCTTTTTATCCGTAGCTCTGTTTCCGACGAATCCAATTGCGACGGATTCGTATCGAAGTAATCTTTCCATTCGTACCATTAGTGATATCATTTCAACATACAATTTTGATCATACTCAGATTTCTCTATTAGTCCCCAAAAGTGTTCACACACCGTTCTAAGTTGATTCAATGTCATATTGAATTACTTGTATTCCAAGTCTATTGATTCTTTTTCCTACTTGTTCATATTGATCTCCTATATCCAGTAGCATCATTATTTTCAAACTTTGAACCTTTCAAATTTGAGCGATTCAAATTTGAATTCGAACCTTCATTTGATCATCTCTTGGAATCCGTAGCAACTTTTCGATTGATTCCTTTTGCACCTAAACACTTGTGTTATGTACTTTCTGTTCATAAACACAATGCTCCAATTCAAATACTTTTGACCCTTTCGAATTCGAATTCAATTCATACTTCAATTCGCTATAACTTGTGTTGTAGTGCTCCATTTCAATTAATTCTTTTTGCAAATGAATTCTTATGCCATATGCTATTTGTCAAACAACATTCATGTTGTTCTCCCCATACTTTGGATCGTCTTTCATAGTATCTTCAACCTAAGCTTATACATCAATAGTTCATCGTCCTTTGACTCTTTTGAGTTGATTCCTTTGCCTTTCACTTTACAACACCATAAGAACCTATCTTCTTCTTATTAAACCTTAGTATGTTGTTATTTTTGCACTAAGACATGTTTTGTTCTTACGTTCTTTTGGTTCTTCTTTTTGGCATGGATGTTCATTGGATGTTTTTTCGTTTACGATAGATTTCTCGGAGAGTGACGGATAGTTCTATCAAGTATTTTTCTGAGAGCGATATTATCTTCATCAAGTAATACCAGGCAAGTTCACTTTGACCATGCTTTACATACCTATGCTTTTATTGCATCTAGTGTCACCATTTCACCATCTCCTCAGTAGTGATATTGAATCTTGTAGTTGGGTAGAATGCATGAGGTAGGAACCCACCACCATGTTATCAAGCCCCGGGACGATGTTTAATTCAATGCTACGCTTTAGTAGACGGGGCTGGTATGAGTGTTCGGGAGTGGTGTGAGGAGGATTTTACGTCAATGACGACAACTTCATGATGGCATCTTCAAGGCATGCAAATTCACGACCTCAAGATTTCAAGACTCGAGACAAGATTTCAATGCACACTACTGGGTGGAGAATGGTTATTATCCCACTATCTTGGAGGGTGTTGAGTCTTATTATAATGATAAAAGTGGATTTGGAGAGGTCATGACTTTATTTAGTAATGATTCCACTATCTTGGAAGAGGTTTCAATTGATTATGATGAGAACAAATTTGCTACTTATGATGATTATTGTGATGATACTTATGTTATAAAAAAGTAGTAATGATTATTATTACAAAACTTGCCATAATTACGAATACACTTTTTCTGAACATTATTCTTTTAATGTGGAAACAATTTATAGCATCCGAGCCCCCTATGATACTCCCACTATTACGTATAAGAAGTTTGCTTGTGGGGAGAGTAATAAATTTTCTATGCTTGAGGATCATGAAAAGAATGCTTTATGTGATTGTTATATTGTTGAATTCCTTCATTATGATACTGAAAATTATTTTAAGGGGGGAACATATGCTTGTAGGAATTGCAATAATATCAAGTTTCCTCCCTATGTGTTGAAAATCTTGAAGATATGCTTGTTTTGCCTTCCTATGTTAGTTTATTATTGCTCCCATAAATTGTTTGCTCACAAAATCCCTATGCATAGGAAGAGGGTTAGACTTAAATGTGCTTTTCATATGCTTCATGATGCTCCCATTGTGTTTCAATTCTTTACTTTTATGTGAGCATCATAGAAATCAGCATGTCTAGCTAAAAAGGCATTAAAGAGAAGCATTTGTTGGCAGACAACCCAACACTTTTACTTTCTGTTTTTGTGTGTTCACATTATTGAGCTACTGTATTAATCATGTTTTGCGTATTTTATTTCAATAAAGTGCCAAGTAAAGCCTTTGGGATAGTGTGGATACTTGTTAGTTTGATTCTGTGCAAAAACAGAAACTTTTACGTCCAGTACAGAATTCCTCTGATTTTACTGGAGAGTCAAAAAATTCTGAATTTTTTTACATAGATTTCTAAAAAAATCCTGTGCCTTGTCCTAATTTTTCAGAAGTTTTAGAGATAGGGAAATATGGTTATACTACAGATCTTCACAGACTGTTCTGTTTTTGACAGATTCTGTTTTGCATGCATAGTTTGCTTGTTTTAGTGTTTCCATAGCTTATATTTAGTGGTATAAGTTATGGGAATGATATAATACATTAGTTATTATGTGGGAACAATTATGAATCTTGTCTTTACAGTACCTAAGTGAATGATCTATCTTTATTACACTAACCCATCTCACGAAGTTCCGTTAAATTTTGTGTGATTGAAGTTTTCAAGTTTTGGGTAAGACACGGAGATGAGGAGAATAAAGAGTGGTAAGACCCTAATATTGGGGATGCCCAAGGCAACCCAAGAAAATATTACAAGAATTTTGAAGCATCTAAGCTTGGGGATGCTACGCATCCCACCTCTCTTCATCAAACAACTATCGGTTAGCCTATGTTGATCCTAAGTTTTTACTCGTTCACATGATATGTGCTATTCTTGGAGTGCCATTTTTCTTTGTTTGCTGTTTGAATAAAATACTCAGATCTGAAAATATTTATTGAGAGAGAGTCCTCACATATCTACTTGATTCTTTGACTACTCATTGATCTTTTATATCTTTTGAGAGTTGTTTGATGTTTACTCTTGTGCTTCACTTATATCCGGTGTGAATGAATTGAATATCATAAATCTGAAATTATACATGCGCTTTATGCTAGTAGTAGCTTCACATTTTGTTTAGAAAGTAAAATCTATTGAAGTTTGACAATCACACTATTGGTCATACAAGCAATTCATGAATGATTAGTATAAGAAAGAGAATTTTCACATACAAATATATTATCTTGGACATCTTTTATGATTGTGAATACCAATTAATTATTTTCAACTTTGATCAAATAAGTTGAAGTTCTATAAGGAAGACAATGTAATGGTTATGTCTGGGTATATTTGCATAGAAGTTATATTGTTATGGATCCTCCAACATGTGGTGCTTGTTTAGAACCTTTTGCTTGCCAAAACTTCAAACTAAGTAGAGATACTACTTGTGCATCCAAAATTCCAAATCCTTGAGCCATGTTTCTCCCATGAGAGTCCGCCATACCTACCTATATAGGGTATTTCACTGTGTTCCAAGTAAATTTGCATGTGCCACCTCTAAACTTTCAAATAAACATCTGTTTTGTGTGCTCGTACCGCTCATGGAGCGACGAGGCGGTCATTATCTTCCATGCTAAGCGGCTTATTCTCAAGATGAGTGTTTATTTACTTGTCATTGCACGAGAGAGGCTGGTAAAAAGGATGCCAGTCCTGCATAATACAAAAACAAATAAACAAAAACTCCCCCTAGAAAGTTGATTGTTTGGAGGGAAACCGTGGATTCAGTCAGCCATGGAATGTGTTTGAATGGTGGAGGGGGAGTAAAATTTCAATTATATTTGGGAACCACCAATAATGTCTTTAGCATGGAAGATATTGAAAACTCTATTGTGACATTGACAAGAAAGTCACACCACTCAAAATTACATATTCATCTCTATTTTAAACAATGAGCTCTGGCACCTCTCCAAATCCCTGCTTCCTTCTGCGAAGGGACAATCTATTTGCTTTCATGTTACTTATTTTTCATGTTGTGTCACCTTCTTGTTCCAAACTCAATCTATTACTTGGCAAGCACCATGTGGTGGGGAAAGATCCAAACATATATATCCAGTCAAATATATTTGATCGTGATTCATTATTGTTAACAATTATCTTTATGATAAGTGTGTTGGGTGGCAAAACATTAAGCCCCTATCTTTCTCTATGTTCGATGGATGTTGTTTGTTTTAAAAATATGCTTTGAGTATTAGCAATCATAGAAGACTATATGATAATTGAGTATGTGGATCTCTTACTTAGACTTGATGATGCATTGAAATTATTTGGTGACTAAGAACATGGGTTGTTAAGTTTCAAGAGAATGCATTGTTTGAACCATGACATGTGAATTGATTGCTACTCTATCATGATGATTTTTATGAGAAAAAGTTGTTGGTTATGATGCTAGACAAGTGACTAAAATTTTCAATGATCAAAACTATTCACTATGCTAGCATTCACACTTCATAAATTATTTCTTTTATCGTTTACCTACTCGAGGACGAGTAGGAATTAAGCTTGGGGATGCTGGTATGTCTCCAACGTATCGATAATTTATGAAGTATTCATGCCATATTCACCTATGTGTACAATACTTTTATATGGTTTTGATGCACTTTATATGATTTATTTAGAACTAACCTGGACTGACGCTGTTTTCAGCAGAATTATCGTGTTGTTGTTTTTTGTGCAGAAAATTAAAGTTCTCGGAATCACCTGAAACCTATTTATGATTTTTTCTGGAGAAAATAAGAAATACCGGAGCGAAGAACCACCGGAGGGGAGCCACCTGTGGGCCACAAGCCAACAGGGTGCGGCCACTCCCCCTGGACGTGCCCTGATGGCTTGTGGGGCCCCTGTGGCTTAGTTTAGCGTGATTCCAACGCCAAAAAAACATATATATACAGAAACCCATAGAAATAAACAGAGACTCTCCGCTCCACCGCCACAACTCTCTGTATCGATGAAAAACCCATTTGGAGCCTTTCCAGTACCCTGTTGGAGAGGTAAATCATCATCCGGTGGCCATCTTCATCATCCCGGCGGAGGCCATGACGAGGAGGGAGTAGTTCACCCTTGGGGCTGAGGGTATGTACCAGTAGCTATGTGTTTGATCTTTCTCTCGTTTTCTTGAGATAGCACGATCTTGATGTATCACGGGATTTGTTAATATAGTTGGATCATATCGTGTTCTTCCCTTGCTATCTTGTTGTGATCAATTGAATCTTTCCCTTTGAGATCTCGTTATGTTGGATTGAATATTTTGGTTTGAGAACACTTGATGTACGTCTTTCATGTGGATACCCATATTGATTCACTTGATATATGCCATGGCATCAACTTGTGGATTCCGGTGACCTTGGGGATCTATGCATAGGGGTTGATGCACGTTCTCATACTACTTTCTCCGATAGAAATCTTGGGGTGCTCCTTGAAGTTCTTTGTGTTGGATTGAATATGATGATGGAAATATGCCCTAGAGGCAATAATAAATTGTTTATTATCATATTTCCTTGTTCATGATAATTGTTTATTATCCATGCTAGAATTGTATTGATTGGAAACTGAAATACATGTGTGGATACATAGACAACACTGTGTCCCTAGTGAGCCTCTACAGGACTAGCTCGTTGATCAAAGATGGTCAAGGTTTCCTGGCCATAGACATGAGTTGTCTTTTGATAGCGGGGTCACATCATTAGGAGGAGGATGTGATGGACAAGACCCGAACTATGAACGTAGCATATGATCGTGTCAAGTTTGTTGCTATTGTTTTCTGCATGTCAAGTATCTGTTCCTATGACCATGAGATCATGCAACTCACTGACACCGGAGGAGTACCTTGTGTGTATCAAACGTCATAACGTAACTGGGTGCCTATAAAGATGCTCTACAGGTATCTCCGAGGGTGTCTGTTGTGTTGGCATGGATCAAGACTGGGATTTGTTACTCTGTGTGACGGAGAGGTATCTCAGGGCCCACTCGGTAATACAACATCATAATGGGCTTGCAATCAGAGTGACTAAAGAGTTAGCCACAGGATCATGTATTACGAAACGAGTAAAGAGACTTGCCGGTAACGAGATTGAACTAGGTATGGAGATACCGACGATCGAATCTCGGGCAAGTAACATACCGATGAACAAAGGGAACGGAGTACGGGATTGATTGAATCTTTGACATCGTGGTTCGATCGATAAAGATCTTCGTAGAATATGTAGGAACCAATATGGGCATCCAGGTCCCACTATTGGTTATTGACTGTCGAGGTGTCTCGGTCATGTCTGCATAGTTCTCGAACCCGCGGGGTCTGCGCACTTAACGTTCGGTGACGATAAGGTATTGTTGAGTTATATATGTTGGTGACCGAAGGTTGTTCGGAGTCCTGGATGAGATCCCGGAAGTCACAAGGAGTGCCGGAATGGTCCGGAGGTAAAGATTTATATATAGGAAAGTGGTATTCGGGTTCCGGAAAGGTTTCGGGTGTTTTCGGTATTGTACCGGGAGTGCCGAAAGGGTTCCAGGGGTCCACCGTGAGGGACCCACCCATCCCGGAGGGCTACATGGGCCTAGGAGGTGGCGCACCAGCCCCTGGTGGGCTGGGCAGCTGAGCAACTAAGGGCCCATGCGCCCTTGGTGGTAGGTGGGAGGAGTCCAAGAGGAGAGGGACTCCTCCCTAGGCGCCCCACCTCCCTTGTGGGAGGTGGACACCTCCCCTTGGCCGATCGGCCAACCCTAGGGGAAACCCTAGGACGCCACCCCTCCTCCTTTCCCCCTATATATAGTGGAGGGTAGAGAGGGCAGATGCACCTGAAAAAGACACGTGTTGCCTCTCTCTCCCTCTAGACTACTTCCTCCTCTAGATTGGTTCGGTAGTGCACGGCGAAGCCCTGCCGGATCAGCTCCACCACCACCGCCACCACGCCGTCGTGCTGCCGGAGAACCCATCTACCTCTCCCCCCTCGCTTGCTGGATCAAGGAGGCGGAGAACGTCATCGATTTGTACATGTGCTGAACGCGGAGGTGCCGTCCGTTCGGCACTATATCGTGATTGGATCGCGGGACGGATTGCGATTTGGATCGCGAAGACGTTCGACTACATCAGCTGTGTTTCTTAACGCTTACCGCTTAGTGATCTACAAGGGTATGTGGATCCAATCTCTCCTCTCATAGATGTTCATCTCCTAGATTGATCTTGGTGAAGCGTAGGAAAATTTTTGTTTCCCATGCAACGTTATCCAACATATGATAGATCTCAAATTGCTTGATGCATGTCGCATAAGTTACCCACGGACACTTGAGGTGACATTGGAGTATCTAGGTGACATTAGGGTTGATTGATATGTATCATTGGTGTTATTTTAGTACGAACTCTAGGTCTTTTTGTGACACTTATAGGAATAGCTCAAAAGATTGATCGGAAAGAATAACTTTGAGGTGGTTCTACTACCTACACCAATTTCATCTTATGTTCTCCACTAGATAGGAACTTTGGAGTGATTCTTTGTTGCACGTTGAGGGATGATCATATGATTCAACTATGTTAGCATTGTTGGGAGATTGCACTAGTGAAAGTATGAACCCTAGGCCTTATTTCCAAGCATTTATACAACGTTTTGCTTGTTGTTTACTACTTGTTACCTTGCTTTTTTTTATATTTTCAGATTACAAAAACCTATATCTACCATCCATATTGCACTTGTATCACCATCTCTTCGCCGAACTAGTGCACCTATACAATTTACCATTGTATTGGGTGTGTTGTGGACACAAGAGATTTCTTGTATTTAGTTGCAGGGTTGTTTGAGAGAAAAGACCATCTTCATCCTGCACCTCCCACAGATTGATAAACCTTAGGTCATCCACTTATGGGAAAATTGCTACTGTCCTACAAAACTCTGCGCTTGGAGGCCCAACATAGTCTACAAGAATACAGTTGCATAGTAGACATCAGCCACAAATACTATATAAGCTCTATATGATCATGCAAAGCAATATGATGATGAACACACAAGTCATGTGACAGAACGGTGGAAGTTGCATGGCAATATATCTCGGAATGGCTATGGAAATTCCATGATAGGTAGGTATCGGGGCTGTTTTGAGGAAGATATAAGGTGGCTTATGTGTGATCGAGTGTATCGTATCACGGGGTTTGGATGCACCGGCAAAGTTTGCGACGACTCTCGAGGTGAGAAAGGGCAATACACGATACCAAGGAGGCTAGCAAATTACGGAGAGGTGAGAGTGCGTATATCCATGGACTCACGTTAGTAGAAAAGAACTCATATACTTATTGCAAAGCCTTATTAGCTCTCTCGAAGCAAAGCACTACTACATGCCCCTAGGGAGGAGGTTGGGAGGAGCTAACCATCGCCCGCCCCGATTCGAACAACACGATAAGATTTCATTTCAGAAATAAAAATGCTCACACCTCATCACCATGCCATGGCCAATATTAAGATGAGAAGTAAAGAACAAACTTTAATACCGATATTTCAACTAACCAATGATCATGAACATGTATCCATTCATATTACTACATCAACAAATTAACCCACGTTTCATAATTGGTGAGCTACATGAAAGTTTTTATTATATCCCCTTGAATACCTATCCTTTTTGGACTATTCTTATAACACGTGCAAATTACCATTCTTTATGGCTTATACTATCAAAAAGATTTAAGTGAAGCATGAGAGTTCAATTATTTCTATAAAATATGACTGATGACATGCTCTAAAAAGGTATAAGTGAAGCACTAGAGCAACTGCCTAGCTGAAAAGATATAAGTGAAGCACATAGAGTATTCTAACAAACTATGATGAAAATGTGTCTCTCTCGAAAAGTGTGTCCCGAAAACGATGATTGTGGCAAACTAAAAGGAAAATAAACTATAATACACTATGCTCCAAGCAAAACTCAGATCATGTGATGAATAAAAATATAGCTCCAAGCTAGTGACATACCGATAGATTGAAGACGAAAGAGGGGATGCCTTCCGTACATCCCCAAGGTTAGACGCTTGGGTCTTCCTTGAATATTATCTTGGGGTGCCTTGGGCATCCCCAATCTTAGAGTCTTGCCGCTTCTTATTCCTTCATCCATCGTTGTCTCACCCAAAACTTGAAAACTTCAGCAGAAAAAACTCAACAAAACCTCGTGAGATTCGTTAGTATAATAGACATATCAAATACTTTAGGTAGTGTTATAAATTGATTCATATTTAATTATTGCATAATAGGTATTGTATTCCAACTCCTCCATGTCTTATACCCCCCGATATAATCCATGCCATCATCAAAACAAGCAAACTATGCATGCAAAAACAGAATCTGACTAAAACAAAACAGTCTGTAGTGATCTGTACTAAAACAATACTTATGTAACTCCAAAAATTCTGAACAATTATTACATCCTAGTAAATTTTCATAGAAATACTATGTTAAAAATTCAGATCAAAAATACTCTCCATTAAAATCAGAGAACTTCGGTACTAGGCGTCAAAGTTTCTATTTTTGCGTAGAATCGATTCTACTATCTTCCAAATCATCCCAAAAGCTTTACTTGGCACATACACTAATTTAAACATAAAAAGACAACCATTACAGTAGAAACAATTGTGTGAACTCAAAATAACATAAAGTATTGGGTTGTCTCCCAACAAGCTCTTCATTTATAGCCATTAAGATAGGTTTGGGATAATAACGATGCTCACATAAAAGACAAGAATTGAAGCACAAAAAGGGCATCATAAAACATGTGACAAACACATTTAAGTCTAACATACTTTCTGTGCATAGGCATTTTATAAGCAAATAACTTATCAAGACAAGAAGTATCTAGCGTATACAATAGGAAGAATGAAGCATTAACAATTTGAACATCAAGAGAGGTAAGTGAGTGACATGAAAATTTCTATAACAATATTTTCCTCTCTCATAGTGATTACATGTAGGATCATTTTCAAATTCAACAATATAATTGTCATGTAAAACATTATCCTTATGATCCATATGCATGCAAATCTTATAATCTTCCAAGATAGTGGGATTAACATCAACTAAAGTCATGACCTCTCCAAGCCCACTTTTATCACAAATTCCATGAGATTGATAATTCTCCAAAGTAGTGGGATCATTCTTACCTAAAGTTGACGCTTTTCTGAACCCACTTTTAATATTATTGCAAATTTTATTATCAATAATGGATCCATTATGAGGCTCAGAATTCCCAAGAATACAAGAAACATCATGGTTATCACCTCAATCATGTTTGTTAGCATAATTGATATTCATAGAATTTATACTAAAAACATTGCAATCATGCTTTTCATTCAATAAATGTGTCCCAATAGCATTTTTATTTATCACTTCATTATTGGCTATTGGTTTACAACAAGCAGCAAGTTTGAAAAGATTAGCAAGTGGATGAGGATCCATTTAGCTAGATTTTTGCTTTTACTTCCTGTTTTTATGTGACAAAGATAAATATAACATAACTAGGAAAGTAAAAGGTATAAAAAGTAAATGATAATGTGTGTAGGTACCTCGTGCAAAGTTGATGATGTCTCCCGACAAAGCCGCCAGAAATTCTTTCTGCTACTTGAGTTGCGTTGGGTCTTTCCCCGAAGAGGAAGGGTGAAGCAATATAGTAGTGATAAGTATTTCCCTTAGTGAGAACCAAGGTTATTGAACTAGTAGGAGAATTACAACAACTTTTCACCAACAATACCTGCACACACAAAACCAAACACTTGCACCCAACATGGGCAAGAGGGTTGTCAAGCCCCTTGAACTCGTTACTGCAAGGATTACTTCTTATAGTGATAGATAGATAAATATAAAAGTAAAATAAAAAGAGAGTAAATAAATTACAGCAAGGTTTTAGCAATATGATTTGAATAGACCTGGGGGCATAGTTTTCACTAGAGGTTTCTCACTCGAACGCATAGCATACGGTGGGTAGACAAATTACTCTTGGGCAATTGATAGAAAAGCGCATAGTTATGATGTTATTCATGGCAATGATCATGTATATAGGCATCACGTCTGTGACAAGTAGACTGAAACGATTCTTCATCTACTACTAATACTTCACCAATCGACCGCTATCCAGCATGCATCTATGGTATTAAGTTCATGACAAACAGAGTAATGCTTTAAGACAGATGACATGATGTAGACAAAGTAAGACCAAGCAATATGTTCAAACCCCGTCGGTTTATCCTTACTAGAAACAATACATTACGTGTCTTGTCCCCTTCTGTCACTGGGATATGGAGCACCGCAAGATTGAACCCACTACAATGCACTCCTCCCACTGAAGATAAATCAATCTAGTTGGCCAAACCAAACGGATAGACCGGAGAGACTTGCAAAGATATAACAATCATGCATAATAGAATTCAGAGAAGACTCAATTACTTTTCCTGAATAATCTGATCATAAACCCACAATTCATTGGATCCCAACAAACGCACCGCAAAAGAAGATTACATCGGATAGATCATCACGAGAATCGCGAAGAACATTGTATTGAAGATCGAAGAGAGAGAAGAAGCCATCTAGCTACTAGCTATGGACCTGTATGTCTGTGATGAACTACTCACACATCATCATGGAGGCGGCAAGGTTTATGTAGACAGCCTCTGGGATCGATTCCCCCTCCGGCAGAGTACCAAAAAAGGCCTCCATATGGGAGCGCGAAAGAACAGAGACTTGCGCTGGCGATAAAAGTGTTTCAGGTGGCTATCTATTGGTTTTGAGGTAATTGATGATATATAGAAGTGGAATTAGGTCAGGAGGTGCCATGAGGTGCCCACAAGCTAGGGGCGCGCCTACCCCCTAAGGGCGCACCCTGGTGGCTTGTGGCCACCTCGTGGGTCTTCTGGCCTCCTCCCGAAGCTTCATGTGTGTCTTCTGGTCCAAAAATAACCCTCATAAACTTTTATCCAATTTGGACTCGGTTTGGTATTGATTTTCTGAAAAGTCCAAAAACAGGCAAAAACAGGAACTGGCATTGGGCACTAAGTTAATAGGTTACTCCCAAAAAATGATATAAAATAGCATATAAGTGCATATAAAGTATTCAAGGTTGATCATATAATACAATGAAATAATAAAAATTATAGATACGTGGGAGACATATCAGGGGGCTGCCGTTTTACAGGACCGATTGTTAGGCCAATGTCAAGCGCTCGGCCAGTAGCAGTAACGCACTTAAAACATACAAAGCACCTTGCTTCAATAAGGGCCGCTGCTTCAACACAGCACGGAGGCGCAGGCATGCGACAAGGCTTACCCAAGGACAATAGAATCATACTACCAATGCCCTATGTAGAACTCCACCTTAATACTTTATATGTATCTTTGTCTGACAAGCTCAGCTTGCACGGTTCAGCTTCACAACCAAAGGAATCATGTCGTCTAGTCTTGTACCTTGTCTGTGTCATTCTTTATTTGCCGTATGATCTAATGACAATTGATATACATTGGATATCGACCAACGGCTCAGATATAACACCTCGCCTAGAAATTCCAACACTTGTTTTAGATGAACGTTGGGTGTCTCGGATAGTTGGGTTGCCCGGCTCCTATGCTTACCTCTTACGTTCCACTTTGTTCGGCTAAGTGTGTAAAGGGAGAACCACTGTGATCTTACTTTTGATTTACTCGGTTAAGTACCTCAGTGGAGATAGCCGAAAACTGACTGTTATGATAGGCGTAAACTGGTCGGCAATTCGAAGACCATGTAAAACATAATCGTTAGTGATTTCGCTCGTGTTACATGAAGGGTTCTCTTCACAGAACCAAAGTGTATCATGCTTGAGCCAAGACTCGCTCGGGCACTTCCAAAGCGGGGGCTAGTCAATGGAAACCAAAATTCAAGCTCCTATGACTAAGTGAAAATTATAAAGCACAATAGTCTGATTGCCTTGTCTATAGCGAAAAACGACCGCCTTCGGGTACCGAGATGTCAGCTAAGGATCGTATTGCTATCTAGACACCCCCCGTGCAGTTTATGCCTGGGGGTGGAAGATAACGACTCGCCACTTTCAGTTTAAAAAACGTTCACAGAGGAGATTGCAGGAAAAGCATATAGATGGCAGAATAATACATATATTCACAAAAAAGACCATCTGTCTTTCTTGCATAATTCGAACTCTTCATAGCAAGGCATTCCCTACTCTAAGATTACATCTTTGCCGCATCTGGCGGTGGTGATCCGAGATGCCTCCATAACCCTCTTGAAGTAGGACTCAGACACGCGGTTCTTGCCTTCGGGGGGGCTGGTAGCCACCTACGTCGTCTTCATACCCAGATACCAGGTACTCACAGAGGCATAGGCCAAACGAGTACCCTCGAGGAAGGTAGATTCCTTCGAAGGGTCGATCTGAGGTCCAGCTCCTTGCAGTCGGTTGACCAACCCAAAGAAGCTGCTCGACAGGGGTCAGTTGGCCATAGTTTGATGCACAAGTCTTTCATGGCAGGTTTTGCCATGGAATACAGTTCCATCACCTGCTTCATTTGGTCCTCGAGGAGCTGGGGATGCGATGGCACCTCGAATTGTGCCCAGAATTGCTTCTGGGTGTCCTCCTCGCAGGGGCCATAAAACCTTCTCGCATCGGTTGCATTCCTTGGGAGATTCGCGAAGGCGTCTGTAGAACGCCACAGTGGGGTCAGTTGGGTAAACCGACCAGCTCCAAAGACACAGCGCATCGAATACGCCTTACCAGTAGCAATTCGCTTAACCTGGTTAAGCTTGTCGTGGTACGCCCTCGCTTGAGCCCGGGCCTCCTTCAGAGACAGGTCTAGCCTCTTGACCTCGACCGCCTTGCCCTGAAGGGTGTCGAGCTCCACAGCGAGGCCCTTGAGGTCCTCCTCCACCTCGGCCACTCGAGCTTGATCTTTGCCTCGGGAAGTCTTCTCTTCGGCCAGCTCCTGGTTGGCCCTCTTGGTAGCATCCCTATGCCTCTTTCCGAGCTTCAGAGAGCTTAGCTTAGAGGGCTTCGACAGTTGGTCCATACATAAACATTCATTCAAAGCATAAGAAGAATGGAAATCAAAGTATTAAAACTTACCTTGTGCACTTTCCAGTTGCTTCTTAATTAAAAGCATGTATTCCTCGGAGCGAGACAACTTGTAGTTCATTTCCTCCAACTCCTTAACGTTGGAGGCCGAGGTAGAGGCGGAAGCCTGTAAAATTACAATGTTAGCTCTCGAAGGGATTTTTCGATCCTCTTTTTGGGTTCTCTAAATCCAAACAGAGTCTCGGGGGCTACTGGCTTACAGCTTCACAATCAATAAATACGGTGACCCAAAAGTCAGTTTTTGCAAACTCACTTCAGGCTCGAGGGCTACTGTCTCCTTGCTCTGTTGTGAGTTTTGGTACATTTCTTAGTACCATTGGAATTTTACATCTTCGGACGACATGGTTTCATTTAAACATGGCCCGTTAAGGGCTGCTGGGCATGTTAGTTGCTATTTCAAGGGAAAACATCATGTTTGCAAAAAAAATAGAAGGGTGTTTCGATAGATGTACCTCGAAGCTTTGGCATAGGCCCTTGAAGGCCTCCTGCATTCTGGTCTCTACAGACTAAAATTGATGGAACACTGAGTCCAAAAGGGCTCGGTGCTCGGGCAGTATGGAGGAGCCTTGCAGGGCTCTCTCCAATTCATGCACCCCAACCACTCCGATGGTGGAGTAGATATGGGGGTGAGACTTCCTTGGGAGGCCTCCCTTTAGAAGGGCAAGCCATCATCCCCGGCTATCGCATAGGTTCTGGGGCGGCGGTGGCCGATGGCTGGGGCTTTTCAAATCCGATGTTCTCCTCAACTACAGGGATTGGTCCGTGCTCCTTGGCGGCAGGGGTCTTCGACCCGGCTGCTGGAACCCCCGTGATGTCTTCCACTAGGTCTGGAAGGGAGGTCGCCTCCCCCGGTCCTTCATGATCAGGGGGAGGGGACTTGTACGCTCCCATGTCGCTCTCCTCCATTTCGGGGGAGGAAGCAAGCCCGAGGACCCCTTGTCGCCAAGGTGATCCCTCGGTGGACTGAAAAGATGATAGTATCTAAATCAAAAAATAAAATACAAATATAGAAGGTTACAAAGGGACTTTGACTATTACAAACCTGGTCGGCGCGGGTTTCTCCCATCGCGGCGGAATCAGTACTTTGTTCGAGGACTCAGATGGCACTATCTTGGCTGGAGCGGGGCGCCAATGTTTTGCGCTGAACGTCGATCGCCTTTTGAAGCCTCCGGCAGGTTGGCACAGGCCCGCCCCCTACGATGTCCTCAGAGGCCGCCCTCTTCTTCGAAGAAGGAAATTCTTCCTCTTCTTCGGCCTCCTCCTCATCCTCCTCCTCCTCCTCCTTTCCTTCGTGAAGGGAGGAGGCGTGGTATCTTCGGATCGGGTATCCGAGGAATCTAGGGCCCGAAGGCCATCCCTCTTTCTCTTCTCCTCCTTTTTGATAGGAGGCATGTAGGGGTCAGGGGCGAGCAAGGCTTCAAGCCGAGGTCTTGGAACCTCCTCTGACTGCAGCGCTGGGCAGCTGATCTGCGCCGCCTTGGTTGCCCATTGCTGCTTGGAAGTCTGGAGTCAGACATCCAGTTGGGTAAACTATGAATAAGAAAGAAATAAGGGGCAGTTCGGTTTACTTCGAACGGGCCGTGGTCGGCGTCGTAGCCGAGGTCGACTCCCGCGGGGGGAAAGGTGTTCCCCGACGGCTTGAAGAAGCAATCCGAAAACAATAATCAACACATGAACAACACCACAACATATGCATGACATGATGCGCAAACAAATATGATGCTTGTCCGGTTTAATATGTGAGACATGAGAAAGCACAACAATCAACTTCTACACATTAAGTGAAGCTCAATATGCAACGAGTTGCATATTGACGATACTCCACATTCGAATTATTTAGGTCACTCTTGTTAGGTACACAACAATGTTAAATGTTGTTAAACATGGCAAGAGGTGAAGCATAAGTAAACTACACATCTAGGCAAATTTAAATGAAGCCGGAAACAACATATAGCATTTCCGAAATGACCCCATATGTTAATTTCGAAATTGGTCCAGATCTGAACTAATCATGTTTTATATTTATTAAACAGGAAAATAAAGTATACCATGCAATTCTACACATCATTCTAGTCGATTTACATATATGGAACATCCCAAACGGAGCTACGGTCTAAAAGTTATGACCGTCACAAGATGAACATGACATGAATGCAAATTGCATGAAAATGACAACCACAAAAATTCCAATCATGAATGCAGCAAGATATTATGATATGATACTTCATGAAATTCTAGTCAAGTTACATATGCAACATATTCAAAACGGAGCTACGGTTCAACCACCACAACCAACACAAATTTTAGTTCGAATCTGCCCAAAACAGCAAGATAGCATATTGCACACATGAAAACAACAAGCTACAAGATTCTAAAATGCACAAACTAAGCATGGGGCAGTAGCATATAACACACACTTCATTTCATCTTCACATATCATACTCAAAAGAGTCATGGATCACATGGTAGGAAGCTCACAACATGGCAATAAAATATAGCAGATTATGACTCAGAGAAAATAACAGTTTTTAGCAGAGCAGATTTTCACGGAGGCATATTGGCAGTAAAGAAACTATATGCTACAGGTCATATATTGGCATGAAACTTAACAGCATGGTAGAGGGCATGATGCACTACAATTCATTCCATGGTGGCAAGGTCTATTTATGCATAGAATCATGGCTAGCATCATCACAACATGGCATTATGAAGAAAACAGATTCTCAGACTTAGTGAAATTAGAGTAGGCATGTGCAGCAGTTTTTAACAGATTGACATATTGAACAACAGAATTAATTATGATGCTAAACCTATTCATGCAAACTATTGGCACAACATGATAGGCAACAACATGCTTAACAAAAGACTCCTTGGTGGCAACCACAAAAGACTCCTAGATCAATAGCAAATCACATGACAACATGGCAACAAAATAACAGTTTTTCAGACTTAGAAATATTTTGGACCCTCAAAACAGCAGTATTTTATAGCATGTTAGCAACAAGAAAATAACACCTAAACATGCATTTCTATAGCAACCAAAAATACCAGGGCCTAGCACACATGTCCAAGGGCATATCTCATGTTTGCAACTTTTCCAAAATGTGCATGGATTAATTCAAACAAAATAAATAAAAGGGCATCCTAGCAAAAATAACATGCACACAAAAATGCTCAAATGACAAAACTAATTGCATAGTTAAATTCTATGGAATTTTCTACCCCAAAATCATATATAATATGTGGGTTTTTACTATAAAACAAATGACACAACATTTATGCGAGATTAGGACATAACCCATTTTTTGCAAGTCACGTATGCAACTTAAATGCAACCACCACGTCAACCATTTTTAGCATGCATGAAAATGCGATATGAATAATCTACACAAAATTCTACATATTTCTATATATAACATATTTTGATCCGATGCACGCTGGTTTATCTATGAGCAATTTAAATCATGCATTTTTCTGAATTTATGAAAATCCCTGGATAAATAAATAGACCACATGGGCCGAAACAGAGGGCGCTGGGGGGCTCACCCAATAGGCCTTGGCCCGAGGCCGACTCGGTGGAGAGCAGCAGCAGGCCGGGCAAGCCGCTGCTGGGCCGGCCCACGCGGGCGACAGGGGGGCCGAGGGCGCATCGTCGTCCTCCCCGATCCCCTGCTGGATCGAGGCAGGCAAGAGGTCAACGACGGGGCGGCGCAGGGCATCTCCGGCAGGGGGGCGGCGAGGACAGGCGGGGATGGCCGGGGATGGGAGGATCCGGCCAGGGCACCGCAGATCTGGTGCCGGCGGCGATCCACGATGACAGGGCGGCCGACGGCGAGGCCGGCCGGAGGCGGGGCTTGCACGGGCAGCGGCGCTCATGCGCGGGGCTGGCGGAGGCGGGCACTGGCGCGGCGAAGCGGCACGAGGCGGCGGCGGCGGGATCCGGCGGCCGGAGGGGCGCGAGGCGACGGCTGACGGTCCGGCGGCGGCGAGGTGAGGAGCCGGGTGGCACGGAGGGAGCTCGCGGGCTCGGGGCGGCGCGGGTTCGTCCGGTCCAGATCAGGCCCGGGGGGCGGCTGCGGGCCGGGCGGGCCGCGGCGGCGCGGGGGCGCTGGAGGGCGACGTGGCTCCGCGGGGTTGGCCCAGGAGGCGGCTGCGGCGGCGCGTTGACTGCTTGGCGGCGCCAAGTGGCGGCGAGGCAGGTGTCCTGCATGGAAATTGAGGAGGAGGAGGGGCTAGAGGTTGGTGGAGGCTAGGGAGGCCATTTTTGGACGTGGGGAACGTCCATATATAGCAGTTTTGGCTAGGGTTTGAGGGTTTTGGGGCGGTTCGAGCCGTTCGATCGCAATCGGACGGCTCCGGTCATTGGGGAGGTTTAGGTGGGCTGCGGTGGGCTGCGATGGGCTGTGCAGAGGGGCTTGGTGGGGATGAGAGGGAATGGATGGCAGCCCGTGGCAAGTTTTAAAACACCGAAAACGTCCAATAATTAAACCGATGACGGTGCCGCTACGGTTGACCGTTCAGGTATCAAACGGACTCTGATTGCGACGAAATTTGGCAGACGGTCTACCTACAATATAACAAGAACGCATGCCAACTTTCGACCCAATCCAAGAATATTTTTCGCGCACTTTAAAAACGATATTTTTGATGCCGCGGGCGCGTGCGTGTGTGGTTGGTCTCGAAACGGTCAACGGGGGAACCGGCAACTACTAGCAGATGCAAGTTTTGAAAACGAGTGACGATGCTATGCAAGATGATGCGAATGATGCGATGATGAATGTGACAACCGAACGAATCAAAACGACGAGAATGGGAATAAAAGGGAATCTTCTGGAGCGTCGGTTCCGGGCTGTTACACCTCTCCGGAGGGCCGGCGTTGAAGGGAAGAACCCCGGCTTGGCCTTCTAGGAGAGGTTCTATGATATAGAACCACTCCTTCTGCCTAATTTTGATGGTCTCAATGAAGACCCCTTTTGGCCAGATGATCTTCTGGATATTGCTAATCATGACTCCACCACAATCTGCTAATTGGGAACCACTGAACTTCGGCTTGACACAAAATAAGTTCAGCCAGAGGCCGAAGTGTGGCTCCACGCGGAGAAAGGCCTCGCACATCATGATGAAGGAGGCGATGTGGAGAATAGAATTTGGAGCCAGGTGGTGGAAGTCAAGCCCATAAAAATATAGGAGACCCCTAACGAATGGGTGGAGGGGAAAGCCCAGGCCTCGGATGAGGTGGGAGATGAAGATAACCCGTTCCCCTGGGTTAGGGGTCGGGACGACCTGTCCGGCCTCTGGAGCCCGGCAGTTGGCACGAGCGTCCTTCAGCTCTTGGATGGTGCTGGCTATGATAGTGGAAGCTACCCAGTGACCTTTGTCGGCCATGGAAGGATCTAGGTCGAGGCGAGAGGTGGAGTAGAGAAGGGAATCTGGGCGCTTGAGCTCTGAAGGTGTTGGCTATGGCACAAGAGAAGGAGGCGTGGTGAAAAAATGGGCTAAACCATGCGTTCTTATGGCAGGGTGAAAGACCAAATGCCCCCCCTGTGTCGCGTAAATCGTCACGTTCCTTACCACCATTAAATCGGCCTTGGTTGAAAAGAATTTTTTTGATGATATCCCCTGAAACCCGAGGCACGATCTCCACTTTTGGAGGGACGGGCCAATAAGGGAACTGCCTCGAAGCATAATGTTATTCTTTATGACTGGCTCAGACCAATTTTAAGTGGTGATGGTTCGGTTAAACTTGTCAGATGTGAAACTGACCATTTCATACTCCTAAGGTGACCCTTCGAAGTTGAGTCAGTACAAGGACTTCGGTTCCGAACACTATGATTCAGGGGAAATCGCCTGCCAAGCCGAAGACATCCGGAGCCTGGAGATCCAAAGAATGCGTTCGTCCTTGGAGATTCGAGACTAGTTCAGGGTCTACTGAGGATGTCCTGGACTAGGGGTACCGGGCGAAATGATTGATCCATATGTGCCGAACTATAGGTCCATTAAGCCACCACCTGAAGAACTTCGGAAGCGTTAAGACTTGTCTGTGAGACGAAAGGAAACCTCCGAAGACTTGGCGTGTACCCCAAGGATGGCTCTATATTCGGCATTACCTTAACTGGCCTAAAGCATGTAACCTAGCTCTCCCTGGGTACCTATGTAAGCCCAGGGATTAGTCCGTAGAAAAAACTATTCACCTTGGGGTTTAGAGCTTACACAACGATCTTGAGGTAGATCATCAACCAGTACTCGATACCCCATCATCAATACAATCAAAGCAGGACGTATGATTTTATCTCTTCGAGAGGGTCCGAACCTAGGTAAACATCGTGTCCCTACTCTCCTTGTTACCATTGTTCTTAGATCCACGGCTCGGGACCCCCTACCCGAGATCTGCCGGTTTTAGCACCGACACCCACTACTTAGCAAAATTGGTTACCGCATTTGCTTGTTGCTCACTCAACCCCCTTGCTCGTGTAGTATGCATGCTTAGGTTGTTGCCGAGTCGGGTCTTTCTTTTATGTAGTTTTTTGGGGGATATTCATATGTCTCTATTACACTTTACTTGATGTTGAGTTATATGCTATGTGATTGCGATAATAAGTCAGGAATGACGAAACTGGGAGGCCATGTTGAGCGCATGGATTATTGTTCCACTTAGGCTATTAGGAAACTGAGATTTTGAAGTATATTGTTCCAAGATTGAGCGCGCTAACCATATGCGGGATATTATGGGCCCCCCTGGACACTTCTCGTAGGTGTAAACTATCTATGCGTCACAACGTTGGTGTTCCATTTGCATGTATTATTTTGCAGGTATGAGGAGACGTTCCATAGTGATGGTACGACTTTAGCATTATGGCTGGTTTTTCCCATGATGTTCTTTTGGGCCCGCAGGTGTAGGACTTCCATGTTGTTCCGCAACTTGTGTGGCTATGAGTGGCTATGCTGGGACTCGGTACTAGCCACATCTTCACCATTGTGACACGACTGGGTTCGATTAAGATATACGGCTGACTCTCGATTTTGGTGTCGACCTGATCGGGCATCTCCTAGACTAGGATGTAGTAACGGAGTAAGTATCGTTTGTTCGAAACTACCTAGCTTAGCTTGTGATGGGTCATAGCATAAGCTATTTTCGAGAAAGCATTGTCATGTCATTCGGAACTTCCGGTGCTATCACATAAAATGGGTGCCTCTCATGGGTCGATTATAGTTGTGAACAACGTGTGTATGGAGCCTATGGTGGGTATGTCTGTGCAGCCCTGCATTTCCAAAAGTCGTGTGCATGGTTAAGGATGACTTGGAGTTGTATGATAGTTCATAGTATAGCTTCAACCATATATACTTGCTAAAACTTATCCACCCTTAAACTTGATGTTAATTGCATTTTCTACTTCAATCATAATTAATGAAAACCTGCCAACCGCATGAGTGCCATGGAGTACTTCCTTGTAGGTGTGTCAGGAAGGATTCATGGTGTGGTGTTATGTCTAACGATTGGATAGAATGCTCATGTGTGCACAACACTTAGGTTTTGACGCATGACATTTGGGGTAGATGGTCCTTTACGCTTCTCATCTTATTCCACTAGACGTAAGTTGTAGCATTTCCTAGTGCTTGCAACTTCATCACTCATCCTTTCCATACCTATCGGTATTGTTAGTGCTAGTACCCTTGGTAATGAGACCTTATGAGTACTCTGGTACTCACCCTTGCCACAACAACAGGTTGCAGGTATTTTGATGGACGATGTTAGCTTGGTTGTCCTTCAAACAACGATCTAGGTTATGGACGCCATTGCTTTAATTTGAGCCTTCTTGACACAATTTGTATTATTGCATGTTCACGTCCACCGTATGAATTGGATTTTAGTCATAAGATCCTGATCATACAAAATATTGCATATGTATGTATGTTATTGTATGCGAAATTTGTATTTGGTCACCATGTGAAGCTTTAGTGATCTTGTGATTGATTCTATGCGAAAGTTGGCAGAGGTTGCTATATTTGTATAGTGACGGTCCCGGGGCACTACAAGTACTAAACCTCGGATGAGAACATGACATCATACCTTGTTGGGGTCCAAAACTTAGATCGGGATCATCAACTTTGATTTTCAGCACATCCCAGGAGGGAAAACCATCAATCCAACGATCTCACACGACTACCTTCCTCGCCACCCCTAAGAATTTTTGAGCTCTTCATTGAAAAGCCACTCAAGCCATTGGTGCCACAAGAAAGTGATGTAGATGAAGAGGTATGGGTCGTATATACCTATGAATGACATGGGCCATCACTAGAGACTGATGGGCCAAAAGGTGTTGCGGGGAGGCTTGTGGTACCACTCGATAATGTAGAATCATGGGTAAATCTCATTTTTCATGTACCTCCAAGGTTGGGTACTGAAAGAGCATGGTGCCCCCATGTGTGGTTTTGGTAATTGATGAAAATCCCTATGTACTAATGGTTGCCTTGAATTATTAAGGGTTTGTCCATAGGTATTACTTGAAGACCATTTGTTGGTTTCAAGGTTGTTAGAAGAAGAATATGTGTTGACCAAGGTGCTATTCAAGGTTTTATCCAAAGATTGGTCATGTGAGAATTGAGCCTATTGCAAGCATGTCTTGAAGGAGAAGATTGTGTGAACATTCATGTTTACCTTCAAGACATCATCCTAATGATGAGAGTTGGAAAGATACAAGGTTGATCAAGACTAAGTACAAAGAATGATTCAAGTTGATCAACACACAAAGTGTAGAAGATGTACCTAGTGGGATCAAGTGATCTCATGGTATGGTAAGCATTGTCCATTGCGCTTTGTGTACTAACCCATGTTCTATGTGAGAGTTTCTTGTGGGTTTAGGTTTTCCATGGGCGTGCATCAAAAGGAAGATATTATATAACCCATGGAGGATGACATCAAGTGGTGATCGTCATCAAGTTTGCGGTGTGCAAGTTCAAGTGGAGCATCACGAAGAGATCACTTCCTTGAAGCTTGCCGTGCATTGTGGTGACAATGTACTTATGAAGATGTTCCGAAGAGTGGATCACCTATAGTGGAGTATGGGGGATCAATCAACTAGCCTTCATCGAGCTAACGCAATCAAGAAAGGTGGTCCAACTTGAGGAAGTCAAGATCGTCATCATCTAGCTCAAGTGGACTATGCGCAAGGTATAGGTTTGCCCTTGCTAGGTTTTCTATTTTACCAGTCTCATGGTGTTATTTGGGAGACCGGGTTATAGGATCGATTGTCGTACTATCAAGCGGGGCTCTCGAGTGAGTAGTTTGATCGTATCATTCGTAGAGAGCTCAAACCATTGCATCTTTGCATCATCTTTCTTGGTTCTTGTTTGGTGTTTCTCTATGTGATATTTGGAGCTTATGGTCATCTTCATGACAAGCTTGTGTTCATCGAAAACGTAGTTCACATGCATCTTCCATGATGTTTTTTATGTTGGGGTTTTTGCCGGTTCTTCGTTCATAGAGGTTTCACATCTCTATATCATTGGCATTTTTCTACTTCCTCTTCTTACTATAGAAGTTATGGCAATTCAGGTTTGTCGTCATCTATCCAATAAGCTTGAGTTTGTTCTATTCGGAGCTCATTCGTAGAAGTTATGGTAGTATAGGTTTTATTGTATCCATCTGTTTTCCTTGAGCTTCTTTGTAGCTCTCTCGTGGTAGTACTGCTCTGGGAAGCGCTAGTACCGCTTATAAGTGGTACTTCCGTTGTCCAGTACCGCAGCTACTACCGTTGCGTCTAGGGACTCGACTTTTCGTGTCGGGTGGCGCGGCAGTAGAACGGTAGTGCGAGCAGTAGTACCGCTTATAAGAGGTAGTACCGCCCAACCACTGCCACTCCACTTCCGCATATTTTTATAGCCTCTTCGCGGTTGTAGGGCGGTATTAAGGCGCAGTAGTACCGCTTATAAGCGGTACTACCGCCGTACTCTTCGCTACCTCTGCTTCTCCCCTGTGTACTGCAACACTAGCGGTAGTACCGCTGGGGGAGCGGTAGTACCGCTCCAGCGGCACTACCGCCTCAGGGTGCTCCGCCTTTGCACTATACTCCAGGATCTTCCACCCGAGCGGTAGTACTGCTTGTGTGCGTCCAGTGCACATAACAGTTGGATTTGGAGGGGGGGGCTATAAAAGGGGGTCTTCTTCCCCAATGGACCTTATCTCTTTAGCTCGTGTTTCCCTCCCATTGTTGACCTTCTTCGAGCTTGCTATCTCTCAATCCCTCCAATGATTCTTGCTAGTTCTTGAGGGAAAAGAGAGAGGAGATCTAGATCCACATTTCCACCAATCACTTTCTCCTCTGTGTGAGGGGAACCCCTTGGATCTAGATCTTGGAGTTCTATGTGTTCTCCTTGTTCTTCCTCTCATATTCCTCCACGGCTTTTGTTGTGGTGGTGGGATTTGGGAGTAAGGGACTTGACCACTTCATGTGTTCTTGACATTGCATTAGTTGCATCGGTTTGAGTTCTCCACGATGATACATGGAAGTGAAAAGTTGAGAATCTTATTACTCTTGGGTGTTTGAGCACCCTAGAGCTTGTTCCTCTTCGGTGCTTTGGGGTGCTCAATCATTGTGGTGTAAAGCTCCGGGCAAGCGTCGGGTATCCAGTTAGGTTGTGGAGATTGCCTTGAGCAATTTATACAGGTACTGGTGACCTCCCCCAAGGGTTGACAAAGTGTATGGGTTCGGTGACCGCCCCCAAGGGTTGCCATTTGTACGGGTTCGGTGACCGCCCCCAAGGGTCCCTTAGTGGAATCACGGCATGTTGCATTGTGCGAGGGCGTGAGGAGATTACGGTGGACCTACTGGATTCTTGGGGAGCATGGTGCCTCCACACCGCTCCAAACGGAGATTAGCATCCGCAAGGGTGTGAACTTTGGGATACATCATCGTCTCCGCGTGTCTCGGTTATCTCTTAATCGAGCCCTTTACTTATGCACTTTACTTTGTGATAGCCATAGTGTTTCATGTTATATATCTTGCTATCACTTAGTTGTTTATCTTGCTTAGCGTAAGTTATTGGTGCACATAGGTGAGCCTAGTTGTTTTAGGTTTTTTGCTTGACAAATTAAACGCTAGTTTTATTCCGCATTTGTTTAAGCCTAAACCATAATTATTTTAAAGCGCCTATCCACCCCCTCCCCCCCCCCCCCCCCCCCGCGCCCCTCTAGGCGACATCCATGATCATTCAGGTACCATATAGGATCTAAATGTTTTGTGAAATTTTCCCATTGCACTAAAAATTACACCCTTTGTGGATATTAATTGAACAGGGGGTGGTGGAGTGCTTATGTAGTGGATTTCTTGGATATAGGACAAAGATCCACCTGATGAAATCCAAGGGTGATGGGAAGCACATGCCTTACTTTGGAACCCTGTTCAGACAAGGTTTCTACTGGCCTATGACCTTCAGTGATGTAAGAGAACCTATGAACAAATGTCAATGTGTCAATACCATAGATGAATGCACCAACCCGCTCAAGCACTACACACGATACACCCATCTTAGCCATCCACAACATGGGGGGTGGACCTTCTAGGACCTTTTTAGCCGCAAATAGGGGCTTGAAGTTCCTATTCCTTGTAGTATATACCTTCATTAAATGTGTCAAAGCCAAATACATCACTAGCACAATTGTTGCGATGATGTGTGCTTCTTCCACAAAAGTGTGGTGACTCGATTTAGTGTACCCAACTCATACGTCTCCAATGTATCTACAATTTTTCTATTGTTCCATGCTATTATATTATCATTCTAGGATACATTTTAAGCATATACTTGTTGTTTTATATTATTTTTGAGCAATAACCTATTAACCCAGTGCCAAGTGCCAGTTGTTGTTTTCTGCATGTTTTTTGCTTTTCAGGAATATTGTACCAAACGAAGTCCAAATGCCCCAAAACTTTTTGATGATTTTTTCTGGACAAAAATAAGACCTGGAAGCACAGGAGGAAGACCGGAGGGCACACGAGGTGCCCCCAAGCCAACAGGGCGCACCCAGGGGTGGTCGCACCTTGATGTCTTGGGGCCACCTCCCCGCTCTCTTGGCCCTAATCTCTGGCCTATAAATTCACATATATTCCAAAAAAATAGAGAGCCTCCCGAAACACTTTTTCCGCGGCAAATCTCTGTTCTGTCGTGTGCCCATCTGGAGCCCTGTTCCGATGCCCTGTCGAGGGGGGATCGATCACGGAGGGCCTCTACATCAACCTTGTTTCTCCCCTGGTGATGTGTGAGTAGTTCACCACAGAACTACGGGTCCGTAGTTAGTACCTAGATGGCTATCTCTCTCTATGTTCTTCATTGCCAAGATCACCGTGATTCCCACGGTGATCTATCTTATGTAATCAATCTTTGCGGTGTGTTTGTTGGGATCCGGTGAATTGTGGGTTTATGTTCAGATTATTCATGAAAATATATCGAATCCTTGCTGGTATTTTATATGCATGATTGTTATAGCTTCATAATGCTCTCCTTTCTATCGGTTTGGTTTGGCCAACTAGATTGATTTATCTTCAAGTGGGAGTGGTGCGTTGTAGTGGGTTTAATCTTGCGGTGCTCAAACCCAGTGACAGAAAGGGACATGACACGTATTGTATTGTTGCTACTAGGAGTAAAACGATGGGTTTCATTCATATGGATTGGATTTACTTTGTCTACATCATGTCATCATCCTCCAAGCATTACACTATTTTTACTTAATACTCTAAATGCATGTTGGATAGAGGTCGATGGGTGGAGTAATAGTAGTAGATGCAGGCAGGAGTTGGTCTACATGTTTATGGATGTGATGCCTATATACATGATCATTGTCGTGAATAAATATTGCATAACTATGCATTTTTCTATCAATTACCCAACATTAATTGTTTTACCCATCATATGCCTTCTTCTAGAGAGAAGCCTCTAGCGAACACTATGGCCCCCGGGTCTCCTCACAAATATAATTACAAAAACTCCTACAATATTTCTGACATAACTTACTTTCTTTTCATTTACAATTTATATTTATCAAATTATCTATCTATCACTACTTATCGCTTGCAAGGAACGAGTTCAATGAGATTGACAACCCTCTTGCCCGCGTTGGGTGCAAGTGTTTGCTCTTTTATGCGTGGGCGCTAAATACGGGAGTTTGCGTGGTTCTCATATTGGTTCGATAGCCTTGGTTCTCACTGAGGGAAATACTTACATCTACTGTGTTGGATCATCCCCTCCTCTTCGGGGAAAATCCCAACGCAGTTTACAAGTATCAGGAAGGATATCTGGCGCCGTTGCCGGGGAGCATCATCAAATTCCTATCAAGTACCTTCTCACAAATTATCATTCACTTGTTCTACTTTTTATTTTCTATTATATTTTTCTTGCTATAAAAATCAAAAATACAAAAATATTTCTATTTGCTTGTTTGCTTAGTTATCTAATTTACTCGTTTGCTTGCTAGTTTACTTGTTTCGTCACCATGTCTCAAGACACTACTAAGTTGTGTGACTTCTCAAATACTAATAATAATGATTTTATTAGTACACCTACACCACCAGCCACTAGTGCGGAGTTTTATGATATTAATGTTGCATTGCTAAATCTTGTGATGAAAGAACAATTTTCGGGAAGTCCAAATGAGGATCCCGCTTCTCATCTCACCACCTTTGTTGAATTATGTGATATGCAAAAGAAAAATGACATGGATAATGTTGTGGTTAAATTGAAATTATTTCCTTTTTCACTAAGAGATAAAGCTAAAATTTGGTTTTCATCCTTGCCTCGCAGTATTGGAACATGGGATAAGTGTAAGGATGCTTTTATTGCCAAGTATTTTCCTCCCGCTAAAATTATATCTCTGTGAAACCAAATTATGAATTTTAAGAAACATGATAAAGAACATGTTGCACAAGCATGGGAGAGAATGAAAATGACGATTAGAAATTGTCCCACTCATGGCTTAAACTTATGGATGCTTATACAAAATTTCTATGTTGGACTGAACTTTGTCTATAGAAACCTTCTAGATTCTGCTGCAGGTGGTACCTTTATGGATGTGATATTAGGAGAGGCTAAAAAAATTCTGTACAATATCATGACAAATTATTCTCAATGGCACACCGAGCAAGCTCCAACTGGTAAGAAGGTAAATTATGTCGAAGAAATTACTACTTTGAGTGATAAAATGGATGCTCTTATGAATATGATTGCAAACAAGAATGCTCAAGTTGATCCTAATGACATTCCATTGTCTACTTTTATTGAGAAAAATAATTATGGTATTGATGTGAACTTTGTCTCGTGAAATAATTTCAACAATAATGCTTATAGAGGTAATTTCAATGCTAGGCCGCATCCCGGTAATTCCTCTAATAACTATGGAAATTCTTATGGTAATTCCAATGGAAACTCATACAACAATAATAATAGGATACCTACTGATCTTTAAAACACCATTAAAGAATTTATTATTTCTCAAAAGATTTTCAACACTATGGTACAAGAAAAGTTGCATAAAGTTGACAATATGGCTAGAAACATGGATAGGATTGCTCATGATGTGGAAACTCTTAAAAGTAAAACATTTCCACCCAAGAATGATATTAATGAGTCTATTAAATCCATCCAAATATATATTAATTAAAGTAAGGAGAGGACCGCTTGGTTGAGAGCTAAGCGAAAATTCTTAGAAAAGGCTCTTCCACCCGGTTTTTACCGTAATCATGATGAAGATCTTAAAATGATTGGTACTTCTCCCATTGAATCTTTATTTACTAATATGAAAATAAATGATAAAGGGACTGGAGATGAGTCAACTTTAAGTAGAAGGTGTCCCATTTGTTCGGAGGGTGAAGATCTTAATGATAAAAATGAAAAAAGTGGGTTTGGAGAGGTCAAAACTTTAACTAGTGATGTACCCACTATCTTGGATCACAAGAACTTTAACTATGATAATTGCTATTTAGTATAATGTATTCCTTGCTTCAGTCCATTATTAGCTCACCCCATTCTTACGAACAAAATAAGGCTTTTACTAAACATATTGTAGAAGCTATGCTAAAAGCTCATGAAGAAAAACTTGAGTTAGAAGTTTATATTCCTAGAAAGTTGCATGATGAGTGGGAACCTACTATTAAAATTAAAATTAATGAATATGAATGCAATGCTTTGTGTGACCTTGGTGCTAGTGTTTCAACTATACCGAAATCTTTATGTGATGTGTTAGGTCTCACCGATATAAATGAGTGTTCCCTTAACTTGCATCTTACGGATTCCACTATTAAGAAACCATTGGGTAGAATGAATGATGTGTTTATTCTTGCTAATAGAAATTATGTACGTGTGGATTTCATTGTGCTATATATTGAATGCAATCCATCTTGTCCAATAATACTTGGTAGGCCTTTCCTACGAACTATAGGTGTTGTTATTGATATGAAGGAGGGAAACATAAGATTCCAATTCCCACTAAAGAAAGGGATGGATCACTTCCCTCGAAATAGAATTAAACCACCTTATGTATCTATCATGAGGGCCACCTATAGATTGAGTGTAAAAGATGACAACACTTGATACTATGCATTATGCCTAACTAGGGGCATAAAACGATAGCGCTTGTTGGGAGGCAACCCAATAGTTATTTTAAAAATTTTGTTTTTACTTTATGTCGTGGTGTGATAACATGATTATTTATACTGTATTGATTGTGTTTTTATGTTTAAATTAGTGTATGTTCCAAGTAAATCCTTTGGGATGACTTGAATGATAAGTAGAATTGATACGGTGCAAAAATAGAAACTTTTGCATCTAGTGCAGAATTTCTCTGATTTTAGTGGAACATCTTAGTGATCTGAATTATTTACAAAGTATTGTTATACAAATTCCCCAGGTTTTCCTATTTTTCAGAATTTTTGGAGTTATAGAAGTATGGTGTTTGCGCAGATCATTACAGATTGTTCTGTTTTAGACAGATTATGTTTTTGCTTGCATAGTTTGCTTGTTTTGATGATTCTATGTATTGTACCGGGGGTATAAGCCATGGAGAAGTTATAATACAATACCTTATGAAATAATAAAATATTAATCAATTTATAACAGTACCTAAAGTTTTTTATTTACCTATCATACTAACGGATCTCACGAGTTTTCTGTTGAGTTTTGTGTGCTGAAGTTTTCAAGTTTTGGATGCTATCACAATGGATGAAGGAATAAGGAGTGGCAAAGAGCCTAAGCTTGGCAATTCCCAAGGCACCCCAAGGTATATTCTAGGAAGACTCAAGCGTCTAAGCTTGGGGATGCCCCGGAAGGCATCCCCTCTTTCGTCTCAATCCATCGGTATGTCACTTGGAGCTACATTTCTATTCATCACATGATATGTGTTTTGCTTGGAGCATCATGTGTCATAGTTTACTTTTGTTTTAGTTTTCCACAATATTTTTTTGCTGGACACACTTACTTGAGAGAAACACATGTTCACCATGATTTGTTAGAATACTCTATGTGCTTCACTTATATCTTTTGAGCTAAGAATTTGCTCTAGTGCTTCACTTATATCTTTTAGAGCACGGTGGCATATAGATTTTATAGAAATAATTGTACTCTCGTTCTTCACTTAAATTTGTTTGAGAGTCTAATATATAGTGACGGTAATTTGCATGGGTTATAAGACTAGTCCAAAAATAATAGGTATTGAAGGAGTATATAATCAAAACGTTCATGTAGCACATAAAAGAGAAATTGTGGCTTAATGGTATTGATGTGCTAATATGAATGGGCGTGAGTGCATATTTGTTGGTTAGTAAAAATATCGGTAGTTAAAGGGTGTTAATTTTCTATTCATCTAAATATTGGTTATGGCATAGTGATGATGTGTGAGCATTCTTATTCCTCGTTGAAATCCTTGTGTTGTTTAGGTCGGGGGCGCGCGATGGTAACTCCTACCAACCTCCTCCCTAGGGGCATGTGAGTAGTACTTTGCTTTGAGAGAGCTAATAAAGCTTTGTAATAAGTATGTGAGTTCTTTATGACTAATGTGAATCCATGGATGTACGCACACTCACCTTTTCATAGTATGCTAGCCTCTTCGGTACCGTGCATTGCCCATTCTCACCTCAAGGATCGGTGCAGCTTTCGTTGGTGCATCAAAACCCCGCGACATGATACGCTCTGTTGCACATAAGCCTCCTTATATCTTCCTCAAAACTGCCACCATACCTACCTATCATGGCATTTCCATAGCCATTCCGAGATATATTGTCATGCAACTTTCACGGTTACATCATATGACTTGTGCACTCATTGTCATATTGCTCTGCATGATCATGTAGCTGACATAGTATTTGTGGCAAAGCCATCGTTCATCATTGATTACATTTTACGCTAGATCATTGCACATCCTCGTGCACCGCCAAAAGCATTCATATAGAGTCATATTGTTCAGTAGTTTTTCATATCGAGTTGTAAGTAAATAAAAGTGTGATGATTATCATTATTAGAGCAATGTTTCAGTGAGGAAAGGATGATGGAGACAATGATTCCCCCACAAGTCGGGATGGGACTCCGGACGAAAAAAAAGAAAGAAAAAAGAAAAAGAAAAAAATAAATGAGAGAAAAAAGAGAAGGGACAGTGCTACTACCTCGTTTTCCACACTTGTGCTTAGAGAAAGCACCATGTTTTTCATATAGAGAGTCTCATGTTTTGTCATTTTCATATGCTAGTGGGAATTTTTCATTATAGAACTTGGATTGTATATTCCGATGAAGGGCTTCCTCAAATGCCCGAGGTCTTCATGAGCAAGCAAGTTGGATGCACACCCAGTTAGCTTCGTTGAGCTTTCATACACTTATAGCTCTAGTGCATTAGTTGCATGGCAATCCCTACTCCTCGCATTGATATCTATTGATGAGCATCTCCATAGCCCGTTGATACGCCTAGTTGATGCGAGACTTTCTTTCCACTTTGACTCCTTTTGATATCTATCACCATATTCTATTCCACCCATATGCTATATCCATGGTTCACGCTCATGTGTTGAGTGAGGTTGAAAATGCTGAAGCGCGTGAAAAGTACGATCCACTTGCTTGGCTTAACACCGTGGTGCTTGACATTTGTATTTATGTGGTGAAGACGGAGCTATGCTGAAGCGCGTGAAAAGTTGATGATTATGTTACTTATGTTTATGGATATTACTATGTCAATGTTTGTTGATTCATTGTTTCTCAATGATCATACCTGAAAAAGGTTAAATGTTGGGTACCATGTCACATCAAAAAAATTGTTTTTATCATTTACCTACTCGAACACGAGCAGGAATTAAGCTTGGGGATGTTGATACGTCTCCAACGTATCTATAATTTTTTATTGTTCCATGCTATTATATTATCATTCTAGGATACTTTTACTTGTTGTTTTATATTATTTTGAGCACTAACCTACTAACCCAGTGCCAAGTGCCAGTTGTTGTTTTCTTCATATTTTTGGCTTTTCAGGAATACTGTACCAAACTAAGTCCAAATAACCCGGAACTTTTTGATGATTTTTTCTAGACCAAAATAAGACCTAGAAGCTTTGGAGGAATACCTGAGGGCACACGAGGTGCCCCCAAGCCAACAGGGCGCGCCCAGGGGGTGGCCGCACCCTGATGTCTTGGGGCCACCTCACCGCTCTCCTGGCCCTGGTCTCTGGCCTATAAATTCACATATATTGCAAAACCCTAGAGAGCCTTCCGAAACACTTTTTCCGCCGCCGCAAGTCTCTGTTCCGCCGTGTGCCCATCTGGAGCCCTGTTCCGGTGCCCTGTTGGAGGGGGGATTGATCATAGAGGGCCTCTACATCAACCTTGTTGCTCCCATGGTGATGTGTGAGTAGTTCACCGCAGACCTACGGGTATGTAGTTAGTACCTAGATGTCTATCTCTCTCTCTATGTTCTTCATTGCCAAGATCACCGCGATTCCCGCGGTGATCTATCTTATGTAATCAATTTTTGCGGTGTGTTTGTTGGGATCCAATGAATTGTGGGTTTATGTTTATATTATTCATGAAAATATATTGAATCCTTGCTGGTATTTTATATGCTTGATTGTTATAGCTTCGTAATGCTCTCTGATCTATCGGTTTGTTTTGGCCAACTAGATGGATTTTTCTTTAAGTGGGAGTGGTGCGTTGTAGTGGGTTTAATCTTGTGGTGCTCAATCCCAGTGACAGAAAGTGACATGACACATATTGTATTGCTGCCACTAAGGGTAAAACAATGGGGTTGGTTCATATTAATTGGATTTACTTTGTCTATATCATGTCATCATCCTCCAAGCATTACTCTATTTTTACTTAGTACTCTAGATGCACGCTGGATAGCGGTCGATGGGTGGAGTAATAGTATTAGATGCAGGCAGGAGTTAGTCTACTTGTTTATGGACGTGATGCCTATATACATGATCATTGCCGTCAATAAATAATGCATAACTATGTGCTTTTCTATCAATTTCCCAACGGTAATTTGTTTACCCACCGTATGCCTTCTTCGAGAGAGAAGCCTCTAGCGAACACTATGGCCCCTGGGTCTCCTCATAAATATAATTACAAAAACTCCTAAAATATTGCTGCCATTACTTACTTTCTTTTTATTTACAATATATATTTATCAAATTATCTATCTATCACTACTTATCGCTTGCAAGTAACGAGTTCAAGGGGATTGACAACCCTCTTGCCCGTGTTGGGTGCAAGTGTTTGCTCTTTTGTGTGTAGGCGCTGAAGATGGCAGTTTGCGTGGTTCTCCTATTGGTTCGATTATCTTGGTTCTCACTGAGGGAAATACTTACCTATATTGTGCTGCATCATCCTCTCCTCTTCGGGGAAAATCCCAACACGGTTTACAAGTATCACCAACCAAATCGTAACCTGCAGTTGAATCCAGTTTGCTTGCGGATCCTTCATGAATTTCTATGAAGACATGAAGCCTAAGGTATGCTTCACACTTTTCACTCACCCCCACAATAGCTGGCAAATGAATTGAGGCACACAGTCTTCATATCTAAGTTGGATAGGTGCCTTTACGCCAAGGATAAGTCATGGCTTCCTTGGCTATCGACGATCATGCGGTCCTAGAGAATAATAACAGATTAGGCCCATCAAGGATTCAAGTTGAGTGACTCCACTTGATAGACTCGAGCACCTCCTTGAGAAACTTCTAGTGTGGAGGACCTAACCCAGACCTGAAGATATCCATGAAGAGCATGATGTAGTCGTTGGTAGGCATGGCGATTGACTCACCTTCTGGCAGAAGACACTCCATCTCGTCAGTTAATACAACCTAAACGTATATATAATTTTTCAAATTTTAATTCCAAATTATAATTTTTATGCAATGTTTTCATATTTATTGTACCGAGCTACTAATTATCGCTAGAAGGGGCATAATTGCATGATTTATGTCAATGCTTTCAGGAACCTTACCGAACTCTAAAAAATCGAGGAAATCATATGGTCATAACTTTCTAGAATAAGGACACGTGCAAAATTTTGGAACCACGGGACCTGTGGGACGCACATGCCTACCCCGACATGGCTTACCATGAGGGCACAACCTCGTGAGGGTGGGGCCCACAAGGGTCCCTTGATTTTTCTTCTCTGGATGTTGGCTTAGATATAACCCCTAAACATCATCCTATTATGATGATTTTTTCTGCTACCACCACAACAAGATATAAATGATATGAGGCAGATCCTTATTGGAATTTGTTGAACAATGTTCACCGATCTTAAGACATGGAAATATTCATGGAAGAGTATTGATAGGGGATAGTGCTCCAAGCTATCTCGTCTTTGGTGATGGTTATGTAATGGTTTCACCTAGTTTAAGGCCCTTAATTAGATGGGTAATAGCCTATGTTATGCCTACCTATCTGTCTTGGTAATCAGAGAGAATTATGAAGGTGTTTTTTCATATCTATTGAGATAGGTTATGGGTGTGTGATCCTTCATGACCTTATCTCACCGACGAGGCTCTTGTCATCCCTTATAAAGGCATGCCAGGGCCAGTAATTTGGTAGCTACCTTCGAGGGATAGAATAAGTGATCACACAATTACTAGGAACATATCTCCCATAGCAGTAGGATCCCCAAAGTAGCGTTCGTGTCCTTGTCCCTTACGAGTGTCTACTTGGGCACAGGACGCGGGAGTCCCTATACACTTGGGTCGATCATACGATCCAGGTGCACTTGTAAAGCATCCTTCTTCGAGTGGGCTACCCTTATAATTAAGTACTTGAATAATTATTACGATGTCATGCTCGTATTTATTTATCGATGCCTCACTTAATAAACATGTGAACATGTTCATCAAGCATAGTCTAGTATGAGATTTTGCATCATAATTTTAGAAGTTAAATTTCTCAACTATTATGTCAATTAATCATCTATGCACAATTTAATCTCACTTTTCTCACTTCTATAGATTTGCGCTAGAGGGAGCAGAAAGCTATAAGGAATTGGAAATTGGAGTGTTTATAAAGAAATACATTTTCTTGCAACGAGGAAAAATAAACCAAAATGGTTTCACCGAAATTGAAGGACAATATGTTGGGACCTAGAAGTTAGTACGAGGGGGGCCTTGTGGGGCCCACTAGCCTTGAGCTAAAGCTAGTGGTGAGGCGACAGGGCCCATAGGCACCCCCATGGACTTCCCTTTTACATACATCCACAAACCTTAAGGGGACACTCGAGTTTTACCTCGAATTCCCATCGCGAGGGTGAAACAGAGAACCCCCGACCATTGGAGGGATGATCCTACCGGATACACAGCCTCCAACTAGGGGTATTTGTCTCAATTGTGGTCACCAACACCAAGGCATCGAGGGGATCATCTTCATCCACAGCATCTTGAAAGCACAACTGATCCCTTGGTGGTTTTGATAAGGGTTTTTTACATCTGTGCCCCTGGTTCCTTAGTTGTACTCATCCATCCCCACGCTCTTAAGATTTGCTCACTTTTCCCCACTCTCTTGTCCAAAACCCTCAAAAATTGTCACAGCGGAGGATGTCGTCGGGTCAATGGTTTGACCATTAACTCTGACGAGTGGAGCCGCGTCGTAAGGGCAACTCCTAATCGTACGCCCACGTCCGCTTGGGGCAAAACGGACAGACGGACCGTCACCTCGGGGACTCGTGGCGGCGTCCCACCTACCCCCACCGCCCAAAGTAAATGCGCACACACGGCGGGGCCCGGTCATCAGCCACCCACCTTCGGGTCGTCGTCCTTCTATATGTGGAAACCTGTGGACCGGCCAGTCCCACACAGTAGCTTCCGCTTCCAAAGCTAATCCTGCCCCCTCCACCCTCGGAAGGTTCTAGAAACCCTAGCCCGCCGTCGTCGCCATGACCTGGCCGTGGTCCTGGAAGGGGAAGCACGGCCATGAGGCCGGCTCATCCTCTGGTAGGCGCCGCTCCGGTCGCTCTAGGAGCCCACCACCACCACCACCTGCTCTGCCCGCTCCACCCGCATTTGCATTCGGTCCGCCGGCGCCCCGCAGCGCACGCGCTCGTACATCGGCGTGGAAATATGCCGGAGGTACTGGGAGACGGCGACACCATTGTCGTGGGGAGATGCCCACCTCCCCGACAACTGGCACCTGTCCGCGGATCGGGTGCCAATCCCTCCGGTGCCGGTGAGCGGCCGCGCCCGTCGTGAGGAGATCGACCAACGTCGTGCGCACCTGCCTCCGGATCTCCTCCACGACCCAAGGTACGGCATCAACTCGCCGCTGTGGGATACGTGGCTCCGTGACGAGCACGACCTGCGGCGGCAGTCATTTTTTGTCGGTCGTCCACCTAGACCACGCCGACAACGTGCTGCTAGCCCGCCCAAGTGCGCGGTCGTAAGCGTGTACGCGGCCTCACCCCGACACCATCTCCGTCCCCATCACCACCACCTCTGATGATCGAGGAGGAGGAGGCCGAGATCACTAGGCGTGTGATGGAGGAATCCACGAGCACGCACGATGAGCATCACTGGGCGGACATGGTGAGGGCGATGGCCCTCTCTGCGGCCGGCGACGTGGCCATCCCTGAGCTGGAGATGGCCGTCGTCGTCAAGGAGGAGGTGAAGGAGGAGGTGGCGGAGGAGCCGCCCCTTGCGGCGTGGAACCCCCGGCTGGTGGGCCAGAAGTGGGGGTGGTCGGCCACTGCGTCGGCTAGCTATCCAGCCGTGGGCACCCACGCCACCACGGTCACCCGAACCGGAGTAGGAGCCACGGGAGGAGGTGTTGCAGGCGCCGCAAGCGCCTCCGGCCTGGCAGGGGCCGCCATCCCACCTTTGGCAGCCGCCTCCCTACGTGGGCCTCACCAGCGACGACGAGGAGTAGGACGGTGCTCCTGAAGACGGCGGTGGGCGGCCTTGTGTATATTTTTAATGCATGGCAGACTTATGAACTAGGGTGCCCTAGAACTATCGCCGGCCTCTGTGGTCGGCATTAATGTTTAATTAAAGCTAATGCATGGTGATGTGATGTGATGTTTGAATATGATGTGATTTGATGTTTAATTAAGGCAAAACGAATTTGAACTAACATTTGAATTTTAAGCGACATGTTGATCATAAGGCCCTTCCCAGTGCTCCATCGTGCTAAAAGAGCTTACAGTAGGTGCTAAATCAATAAATAAAGTGAGCTTAGCAACAACAAGCTAAGCACCTATCCATTGGAGAGTTGAATTGCTAAGCTATTTAATGCACTGAGCACCTTTGCATTGGAAGAGGCCTAAGTTGATCCTAAGTTGTAATGATCATGTTACCCTATGTTGGAATGATCTAACAGCAAATAAAACAAAAATAGACTCCTAAACCCTAACCCTAAACCCTAACCCTAACCCTTCATTGCAAAACCCATTATTATAAAGACAGTTCAATTTTACAAAAAATGAAGAATAAGTTCAGATCCTTCTTACTCACACTGAAATGGAGCTTTGGTGATTTTTTTTTTCGTAAACATAAACTCACTGCCACTCTCTTCTCGAACTCTATACAACACCGTACGTGATAGCTCGTATGTGTGAAGGATTTTTCATGGAAATGTCCATAAATCAAGATTATTATTTTTTGCCATAACCATGTCATATACAACGGCATTGTGAGCAGGTTTTACATTTTTTTGATTTTTTTTAATTTAGTTCTGCTCATTTGAACTTGGAAACGGTACCTCACCTCAAAAAAGGTTTTTTCTTAAAAATGTCCTTAAACCAAGTTTATATTTTTTTAGGGTAACTATGCCTTATAAAACGACGAACAGGGAAGGTTTCATATTTTTTTGATTTTTTTTGAATTAATTAAGGCCATTTGAAAGTTGGTCAAACCTAAGATAACCCCGCTGGCCGGCTCAAAACCCCGCAGCATCTCTCCAAACCCTAACGTCGAACTGCAGCCGTCCGATCATACCCTAGAGCCAAGCGACAACCGTCAGATATGGTCTTCTAGAAGGATTTCCGAGGGCAGGCTGCGTGCAGGCTCCGCGCCGTTGGATCACATGGACGGCTCCGCATCGTTGGATCGTTGGGTGATCCGCGAGAGGTTGGTTCTGCTCGCCCACTCGTCCGCGCAAAATAATACTAAGTACTAGTTGGGCCTTCACTCGGAGTTGACTGTAGAGGGAGGAGGCACCGCTCTGGCTCCCCGTCCTTATCCATAGCCGGCTATTTAAGCCGGATGGCGTCCCCCAGCCCTAGCTCATCCGCCTGCTCCCTCTCTCCGCCAGCACCCGAGCACTCGCCTCTCCGAGCCCCTCAGCCATGCCACCACGCCGCCAGTACTACACAATCGAACACCATCTCTTCCTCCTTCAGCAGGTCCAAATCCAGAGGCAAGCGAGGCTACCTCTGGAACCGGAGGAGGATTTCAAGGAGGGGGGAGATGGGGGACTCCGAGCCAGAGGAGGAGCCACAAGAGCCGGAGGAGGAGGCACCGTCGTAGGAGCCGCAGGAGCCAGAGGAGGAGGCGCCGCCGGTCATGCATCTATGGCCCGACCAGGTGGCGATCCTCAACTCCATACGCTCGGAGTCAGCGCGGGTGACGCAAGAGGAGGCACAGGCGGACGAAGCTCCGGCGCAGGCGGACCAGGCTCCGGCGCAGGCGGATCAGGCCATCTCCGACAACGAAGACGCGTAGTGCACTAGGTAGTACGTAGGATATATATTGCATGCTTTTGTATAGAACTATGGATATAAGGGACGATGTATATTGCATGCTTTTGCTATTATGCTATCTGAGCTATGTTTAGCTAACTCTGGTTTCTGGTTCTATTCTCTAGTGTCCTGGATGATTGTAATAAGGTCAACCTGAACTATTTTGTTTTTGCTGATGCTTCATAATAAAAGATGGAGTGGGGGGAAACCCCTTTTTTCAAAAAATAAATAAATATTGCATGCTTTTGTAGATGGAGGGAGTGACATTCATCCCCATAAAAGAAGCAAGCATAACATAGATATATGGTTGGGTAAAAAAGGTGGGCGAAGCCCGCACGTAGTACTGCACCACTTATCGGGGTGATTTTTTGTGAAGCCTATATATGCCCCCCCACCACCACCACCACCACCTACTCTTACAGAGAGCCATCAGAACGAAACTACACTTCCACCATTCATTTTCTGAGAGACAACCACCTACTCATGTGTTGAGATCAAGGGATTCCACTCCAACCAATAGATCCTTGATTTCTAGCCTCCCCAAGTTGCTTTCCACCCGATCATCCTCTTCTACCAAGAAAATTTTTCTGGGAGAGTGATTGAGTGTTGAGGAGACTATCTTTTGAAGCACAAGAGCAAGGAGTTCATCATCAACACAACATCTATTATCTCTTGGAGAGTGGTGTCTCCTAGATTGGTTAGGTGCCGCTTGGGAGCCTCCAAATTGTGTGGAGTTCAACCAAGAAGTTTGTAAGGGCAAGGAGATGGCCTACTTCGTAAAGATGTACCCCGAGTGAGGCTAGTCCTTCGTGGACGTAAGCCATGGTGCAATAGACAAGGTTGCTTCTTTGTGGACCCTTCGTGGGTGGATCCCTTCGTGGACTCGCTCAACCATTACCCTCCGTGGGTTGAAGTATCCATCAACGTGGACGTACGATAGCACCACTTATCAGAACCACGCCAAAAATCAATGTATCTTCATTGCGTTTGATCTTCTAATGTCTACCATCCCTTACTTTCTTGCACTTGCATAATATTTACTTTCCGCTGCTCAACCAATAGTTTTGCATGTGTAGGTAGTTTTAGTTGTAACTTAACCTGTGCTAAACATTTCCTGAAGTTCAAGAAAACTAAAAACTGCTCATTTGCCTTGTTAAGTGTCTATTCACCCCCCCCCCCTATATGCCACTTCTCGATCCCACAATTGGTATCAGAGCAATTGTCTCCATTAATTTGGTTTTATCACCAATGGAGGAAGATGGATATGTCTACTTTGGGGAGTCTTAGATGTAGAGTGTCTATTCTCAATGGAGAGTACTATAACTACTAGTAGTTAACCCGTGTGAACTGCAGTTATAATCATGACTAAAAATAAATCTTCTTATGAATTGTAATATTTGCTTGCTTATCATTTAAGATAGTAACTAAAAGTCATTGCAGAAGAGGATAACTTTAAGGAAACATTTCTTAAGCTATTCAGACGTTGGTAAAAGTACATACGCATTTTATTAATTGACTAATGGTTCATGAGAAAGAAAAATAAAATTATTGTTTTATTCCAAAAAAAAAAAAAAACATGGAATACGTGAGAATATTTGTAACATATATACATCAGACACATCAATGTAGGCAATAAACGACATACATGAACCATGTATAACACCTAACATACATCAATCTTGATTTTCTTTTGAAGAGCTTGGATCAGTAACATTATAAAATATAATAGATGATATTCATAATAAGTAATAGAATAGATGCTATTCATAATAAGTAAGATTAATACAAAGCTCTGGATCCATTCGATAGGATGCATAAATTAAATAGAAGTATGTAAACAAAAGGAAAAGGCTAGCTACACTATCTCCGTACCCATGTTACACCAAGATCCTCCATGATTTTGTGCATTAATCATCCCCAGTACGCCAAATTAGTACAAAGAATAAACTGAAGGAATTTCCCTCAAAAAAAACTGAAGGAAGGGTATGGACAAACCTCTCTACATATCATTAGTTAGCATTGGTATCATATCCTTAAAAATTGATCATGGGAGTTGTGTAAAGCTGATACACTCAAGAGTGCAGAAAATTGAAAGAAAACATGTAGGAGTTGCTTAATGCATGTAAAAGGGAATAGAGGATAGTAGCTTTGGCCTGCCATACATGAACTAAACTTTTGCCGCTCTAGTTCTCCAAATGTTGTTACAAAGAAAGGGAAAATAACTTAAATCTTAATCACCAGCACCTAAAATCACAATGATAATCTAAGGCCAGAAGCAAGTTAGATTGATGCCAGAAAAACTTATAATTAGCAAATGGTTCAAAGAAATATAAGATTTCCATTTTTTGACATTTGTGCGCATAAACCATGGTGCAATAACTGAAAGTAAGCTAGAAGATTGTATTTGATCGAACTTGTAGGAATACTTCCCACAACATATTTTTATAATATATTTAAATAAATTTATAGAGTAGGAAAGGGAAGCTGGGGAATTTACAGAAAAGGAAAAGCTACCGCTACTGCTAGGCATAATATGCTAGAAGATGTCCTACTAAATTCATGAACTATCTAATTTCACACATTAATATTGGAATTCAGTTAGTAGAACAAAAAATTATTATCAACAATCTGCGAATTATTTAGTTTTGTTCTTTTATTGCGGGTAATTTAATTTTGTTCTACCATGTCTCAAATAGCATCTCAGGTCTTAGCAAATAAAATTTTGAAACATGATCATTTTATTGCAGTAGAAGTCTAAATCGTAGATGTCAGCGAGCAAAATCATACTCTTTGGCTTTGTGGCAAAAAGAAACTTCAATATATCCATAATAATTTTATGTGCATAATATAAGAGTTAACTACCACTGCCACACGTACCTTATTGAGTAACACCAGTCTAGACAAAAAAATCCTGCATTTTTTTAAGTGGCCTACAATGCAATGACGATGGAAATACACATGTAATTTGAAAATAAACTGCATGTAATTTGTTTATTCATGCTTTAGCTTGAAAGACCGTCTGTGACGATCCTAATTTGAATCAGAAGGTATGGGTTGTTGACACATCTCCGATGTTGTCTGTCTAACTTGCCAAATTCTTTCCAGCTTTACGCAGACTGCATGGCACTCTATTATCTCCTTGCTGGCCGGTGCTTTCTGTGCGGAGAAAATAGCACGTACATGATGGATGGATTCTGCCGACACACACGTACAGATCAATTTGATTGTTGGCAGCTCCTAGTAGCCTCTTGAAAATCCACCCACGTACATGCTTCCAAATACTTACACGTTTCTTAAGTGATCAGCAGCCGTGGGGACCTGCGGCAACATATCTTGAAAGACTGCCACGCACGAGCAAGATTTGAATCATATGGTTTTGGGTGTTGGGACAGGTCCGATGTTGTCTGTCGAACTGGCCGAGTTCTTTCTGACCTTACGCAGACAGCATATGCACTATTCGATCTCCTCACTGGCCGGTGCTTTTTTCGGAAGAAATGGCACCTACAGGAGGTAAGCGAGTTGATCGATCCCTTCATGGGCTAATTTACTGATGGATTCCTCCGATGAGCACGTATACAAAGCACCGTAAAGATCAATTTGATTTTTGATATCTCTTCATAACCTCTTGAAAATCCATCCTCACAAGCTTGCTTCCAAACACTTTGACGTCTCTTCGGTGATCAACAACCATTGGGACCCGCTGAGATCACCGGCGCACATGGCTTGGCCGGCCTGGATGACAGCTAGGTTAGATGTAACCATATAATGATGGAATACGTGGAGCATCAATGATTATTTTTTTCTCATCTCGTGGGAATTGGGCGGAGCATTATAAGGGTTTTAGATTAGACTGAACTATTATAATTTGGATCCACATATTTTTGGATTTTTTTAACACAAATTGGATCTGAACCACTATAATTCGGACCCACAAAATCGATGGCTTCAATTTTTTTTATTTCCTGCGATTAACGTGGGAATTTCTAGGGAGTACCTAATTAGTATAGTGGTAGATAGTAGATAGATTGGAGAGATGAAATGCTTGATATATTTGATGAATTTAACTTGAGCAAATATGTACATAGCCCCTATGTGCCTCTCATTGATCCCTTGTACCCAACTCCCGAGGAAAAAATTGAGATCCTTCGTAATCTTACAACTATCAATCTCATCATTAGAGGATTACCTAAAAGTGTTTTTAATTGTATGCAAAACTTTGTGTGTGCTTACACTTTGTGGAAGGATTTGAAAAAGAGATATCCAAACTTCTCTTTAAAGAACCTTGATGTCATTCTCCATAAAACTATTACTTTTCACAAGATGGAGCCTAGTGATCCCAAGTTTGATGAATGTCTATTTGAGCTTCGTGACCGTATGCGTGCTAAAGGAGATGTTAGAACTATCAACAATATCATCTTAGAAGCCATTCGCATTCATAATCTTGAATATTGTCATGATCACAAATCTAACGACTCTCTTGATGATGACAATGTGGAACATGACTACTATGATGAAGGTGACGAGTTCGACATCGAATTTGAGAAGACTATGAAGAATCTTAGTCTCATGGCCAACTTCAAAGACTACATGTCTGGAGGAAAAGAGTGGATTCTCAACAGCGGATGCACCGATCACATGACCAGAGATAGAGGCATGTTTCGTGAGATTACATCAAATGATGGACCATGCAAGTACGTGACTTTTGGAGACAACTCCAAGGGTAAGGTACTTGGCCTTGGTAAGGTGAAAATATCTCATGATAGCTCAATTTAGAATGTCATGCTTGTTGAATCCCTTGGTTACAATCTTCTTTCAGTATCTAGACTTGCCGACTTTGGTTTCAATGTGATATTTACTAAAGTATATTCCCAAGTGTTTCGTCGAGATAATCATAACATGGTCTTTATCGGCTTTCGTAGAGGTGATCTATACATTGATGATTTCACTAAGAGAGCCCAACCTCGCACTTGTCTCATTGCAAAATCTTTTAAAGGGTGGTTATGGCATAGAAGGCTAGGACATGTTGGCATGCGTAATCTAGACAAGATTATCAAAGGAGATCCTATTCTTGGTGTTATCTTTGACAAAGATAGACTTTGTAGCGCTTATCAAGCAGGAAAACAAGTTGGAGGAAGTCATCCCGTAAAGAACATCATGACTACAAAAAGACCACTCGAGTTGCTTCACAGGGACCTTTTTGGTCCCAATGCTTATAAGAGCCTCGGTGAAAATTCCTTAGGTTTAGTCATAGTTGATGATTTTTTCATATTTACGTGGGTATTCTTTCTTGATGATAAGTCGCGGGTTCAAAAGATCTTCAAAAGCTTCGCTCGGAAAGCCCAAAATCAGTTTGAATTGAAAGCAAGAAAGTTTGGAGCGACAATGGATCGGAGTTCAAGAACACGAATGTGGATACCTTTCTTGATGAAGAAGGGACCTCACATGAGTTCTTGGCTACGTACACGCCTAAACAAAATGGAGTTGTCGAGAGGAAGAAACGGACTCTCATAGAGATGGCGAGAATGATGCTCAACGAGTACAAAACTCCAAGACAGTTTTGGGCGGAAGCGGTGGAAACAGCTTGTCATGCACAAACAGACTATATCTTCACAAGATTCTCGGTAAAACGGCATACGAGCTACTCACTAGTAACAAACCCCAAGTTGAATACTTTCGGGTATTCGGCTCAAAGTGCTACATTCTTGATAAGCATCGTCGTTCTAAATTTGCTCCTAAATCTCATGAAGGCTTCCTACTTGGTTACGGATCGAACTCTCACACTTACCGTGTCTACAACAACTTCACTCAAAAAGTTGAAGAGACGGTAGATGTGAAGTTTGATGATACTAATGTTTTGCAAGTCGAACAATTGCCAATTGATGTAGGAGACAAAGATCCTTCGGAAGCAATCCAAGATTTATCCATAGGCAAGATTCATCCCATGGAGGTGAAAGAAAGTGCTTCATCCATTCAAGTGGAAGCCCCTACTTCACGCCTAGGCAAACAACAAAATGACATGGAGGCACCCACAAGCGGTACACGTCAAGATGAAGGAAATAGGGAAGTGCAACAAGAAGATCCACCTCAACCTACCTCTCCACCACCTCAAGGGAATGACAATCTCGACAACGACAACAACGAAGAAGAAGATGAGGAGGAGGAAGCTCCACCATCTACTACTCAAAAGCTATCTCGAGTTAGAGCAAGAGTGGACAAGAACCATCCCGTTGAGCAAATTCTTGGTGACATCAAATCGGGGAGAATCACTCGCTCTAAATCTCGGTTGGCTAACTTTTGTGAGCATTACTCATTTATCTCTAGCATTGAGCCTATGAATGTAGAAAAAGCACTTAAAGACCCGGATTGGGTAAATGGTATGCATGAAGAGCTACACAACTTCGAGAGGAATCAAGTTTGGACCCTGGTGGAGAAACCCAAGAACGAGCAAAACATCATTGGAACCAAGTGGGTGTTTCGCAACAAGCAAGATGAAGATGGACAAGTAGTACGCAACAAGGCTCGCCTTGTGGCTCAAGGCTACACTCAAGTTAAAAGTATGGGTTATGGTAATACATATGCCCCCGTTGCTAGACTTGAGTCCATACGCATTCTTCTTGCTTATACCAATCACTATGATATCACACTTTACCAAATGGAATTAAAAGTGCATTTTTAAATGGTGAAATTGAGGAGGAACACTATGTTAAACAACCTCCCGGATTTTTCAACCCTAAGAAACCTAATCATGTTTATAAACTTTGCAAAGCTCTCTATGGTCTCAAACAAGCTCCTCGAGCTTGGTACAAATTCTTGACAAAGTTTCTTATAGAAAAAGGTTTTGAGATTGGTAAAATTGATGCAACCTTGTTCACTAAAAGGGTTAATGGTGAATTATTTGTATGCCAAATTTATGTCGATGACATCATATTTGGATCTACTAACCCACATTTTAGTGAGAAATTTGGAAGGTTGATGTCCTAGAAATATGAAATGTCCATGATGTGTGAGCTGAAAATTTTCCTTGGTATGCAAATCAAGCAAACGAGAGAGGGCACATTTGTCTTTCAAACCAAGTATACCAAGGACTTGTTCAAAAAGTTCAACATGCAAGAATGCAAAGGTATGAAAACTCCCATGCCTACAAGTGGACATCTTGACCTCATTGAGGACAAACCGGTTGATCAAAAGGTTTATCGATCAATGATTGGATCATTGTTATATCTATGTGCCTCCCATCCCGATATCATGCTAAGTGTGTGCGTATGTGCACAATACCAAGCGGAACCAAAAGAGTGACATCTTAAGGCCGTGAAAATAATTGTGAGATACTTGATACATACACCAAACTTTGGCATTTGGTATCCCAAAGGATCTTCATTTGATCTTGTTGGTTATTTCGACACGGACTATGTCGGAGACAAGGTTGATAGAAAATCCACTTCGGGTACTTTTCAATTTCTTGGGAGATCCCTTGTGTCTTGGTCATTCAAGAAATAAAACTCGATATATCTATCCACCTCCGAAGCGGAATACATCACCGTTCAATCATGTTGTGCACAATTACTATGGATGACTCAAACTCTCAATGATTATGGGATACGTGTGAAACATGTTCCTTCGCTTTGTGACGATGAGAGTGCTATCAAGATTGCACACAATCCCATGCAACATTCTCGAACTAAGCATATTCAAGTCCGTCATCGTTTCATTCGTGATCATGTTGCCAAAGGAGATATTGATCTAGAGTATGTTCGTACCGACAAGCAATTGGCGGATATCTTCACAAAACCGCTTGATGAGAAGGTGTTTTGTCACTTGAGGAGTGAGTTGAACATCATTGATGCTTCAAACTTTATCTAGAAACTCACTCGGATGCATGCAAGGGCATGAGCCTACTTGACTACTCCTTGATATCCTTAAAATGATAACTATCTCATATCTTGGACATAATGCTCCCTTGTGTTGCATCTAACATGTTGTAGGTACTTGGATGGATCTTATTCTACAAGATTTCTATCAACTCTCATCTTAAGAAATCTTGTATTGGCCAAGTATCAACAACTATCTATCGTGGTGAAGATAGAAGACAACACAAACTATATCCTTGACAATATTTGACTCAAAAATTCACTCTTGCCAATTCAGATATATATACATGTTGCTCCTTGCATGACTAACCCATGTAGGAGGACCTATTTTTAAAGAAAGAAGGAATGCTCCCAACTCACATAAATTGAGCATCCACAACAAGTCCGACTAAATGCTTTCGTCATCAACATCACCCAAAGGTATGTAATCATATCCACGAGAAGCTTTACTCCAAGACATGAGTCAAAGCACTTCTAGAGATATGAAAACATAAAATTATTAAACAAAAAATGGTAACCCCATTTTGAGCTTAACGGTGAGTATGACCTGATCAAGTGTTCTCACTTTACTCCTAAGTCAATATACTCTAACATAGGTGACCTAGTTGCCGACCATCATCTAGATGAAATAGCTTGATTGATTTGAAGTTTTCACTTGCACTTTTCTTGAGGAAAAACAATCTTCATCTAGTTGGAATTAACTTTTACAAATTCCTTGCAAATCCTTCTGAAATCTTATTGCCTAGAGAGTTGAGTTTGCCAAAGTCAAGTTTCTTGTCCTACTTTGGACCCTCCGACTGAAATGAATCAGAGTCTCCAAGATAGCAACTACGTTGCATAAAGGTTCTTCGGTACCACCGATATGAACATGGTGTCACCGATGTGCTTTAAAAACTGGGCATTCTTTTTGGTCTCACCAACTTCATTTTCTCTCGAAGTCATCGACTTTACATTTTTCAAACCACTTTGCAAAATGTTCTGTCTAGCTTTAATTTCCAGCTCCACTCAATGACCATATTCTCTCTGATACATTACTCCATATGTGCTTATACCCTCAAGGATCCCTTGTCGTGTGACCCTTATTCGAAATTGATGTCAAAGGGGGAGGGAGATCAAAGTTTAAGACATTAACAAAATGATACATTAAGAGGGAGAATGACCTATCAATTGCATATTATAAAAATGAGAGAGAACCCTAATGTATGTTTCTAAGAGGGGAGAAACATGTAGCTTTTAAGTTTATTGGTTGATTTGATCATTCTACATGATCTTGTGTTCTGGATTTATCTCACCCTACCTACTCCAAATATCTACTTGCTAAGATTCACGGTGAGAGAAGGTTCCATTTTTAGGGTAGAAAATTTATTTGATATTTCGTTGCAAATCCTTCTAAAATCTTTTGGGGACATGTTAATCCTAAAGGAATATCAACTCTTCTACATGTCATCCCAATCTTGGTATTCTTGAAACTCTTGCGTTTGTGTTGAAGAAATATCCTTGTGTTATCTAACCATAATTTTATCAAGAATATTTCAGGAAATGTTCAAAGGATTGGCTTGGCTAGGATATGTGATGTGGAACCCCTATGATGCAAATGAAACAAATTGACAAAAGCTTCAAGATTCTACATTTTGCTTTAAGTGATTTTGATCGAATTGAGTACATAGGAAAGCCAATACTATTAAGAGGGGATAAGGTACTGATGATGATATGGTTGCTCAAGTGCTTAAATATTTGCCACCAAAAATCCTCAAACGCACTCTCATATCATTTCTGTCCAAAACCCTAAAAGTCATCTCGGTCCCGCTGAACCCTTCCTTTCGGTGCCACCAAGTTACCTAAGATAGAGCCCTAAGCCAAAACCTAGCATCTCGGTGCAACCGAGATTGCATTCGGTAAGACCGAAATACAGTGACCAACTTTCTGTGGTCGATTGTGTTTCACTTCGGAATCTCCGAGATGCCGAGTTGTTTCTTTCGGTCTCACCGAAAATCCAAAAGTTGGAATCTTTTGCACTAGCCGGTCCCACGGATATTTTATTTCGGTGTCACCGAGTTGTGCAGTAAAGTTGTGACGGTTGGATTTTTGGTGAAGGCTATATGTACCCCTCCACCACCACCTAATCTTAGAGAGAGCCATCAGAACGAAACTACAGTTCAACCATTCATTTTCTGAGAGAGAACCACCTATTCATATGTTGAGATCAAGGGATTCAAATCCAACCAATAGATCCTTGATTTCTAGCCTCCTCAAGTTGCTTTCCACCCAATCATCCTCTTCTAGCAAGCAAATTTCTGTGAGAGAGTGATTGAGTGTTAAGGAGAATATCTTTTGAAGCACAAGAGCAAAGAGTTCATCATCAAACAACATCTATTACCTCTTGGAGAGTGGTGTCTCCTAGATTTGTTAGGTATCACTTGGGAGCCTCCTAATCGTGTGGAGTTGAACCAAGAAGTTTGTAAGGGCAAGGAGATCGCCTACTTTGTGAAAATCTACCCCAAGTGAGGCTAGTCCTTCATGGACGTAAGCCATGATGGAATAGACAAGGTTGCTTCTTCGTGGACCTTCATGGGTGGAGCCCTTCGTGGACTCGCGCAGTCGTTACCCTCCGTGGGTTGAAGTATCCATCAACGTGGACGCACGATAACACCACCTATCGGAACCACGTCAAAAACCACCGTGTATTCATTGTGTTTGATATTCTAATCTCTATCATCCCTTAATTTCTTGCACTTGCATAATATTTACTTTCCACTACTCAATCTCTAGTTATGCATATGTAGGAAGTTTTGGTTGTAACTTAACTTGTGCTAAAATCTGCCTAAAGTTCAAGAAAACTAAAAAGTGCTCATTTGCCTTGTTAAGCGTCTATTCATCCCCCCCCCCCCCCTCTAGACGCAACTTCTCGATCCCACACATCTTCACCATTTCCACTAAAAACATCATCTTCACCTCCATCATCATAGAATGCAACTGGTGTACAACTATGTGGTGTTAATAGTTATCTAGTAGTTGATGCCTTGTGTTTTATTGGCGTAATGTTTGTACTTTAATATTGATAGTCATATCCTTATGCACCTGCACATACTCATGTTTGTGAGTTTTGAGTTGTTTACTTACATTCCCGAGGACATGTGACAAAACTACTTAATATATTCCATAGATTTTGTAACAAGAATTGTGTTTGGCTATATATCTTGTTGCAACTCTCTAGTGGTGATATGTGAATGTCGAGTGCATGTCTCTTACACTTTATGGGCCTAGAGGGGAGCATTGTGTTATAATAATTTACGAGGGGAGGCTAGAGTGACGGTTTACCCAAGTCTATCATGACTAAAAATGGTTTCACCCCACCTTACAGATAAAGCAACACGACAAAAACGATACAAAGTGATGAGTGAATCCTCTTACAAAGCAGATCAAAGATAAAACAAAATTAGCATAAGAGAACAAAATGGACCCAAAAACTTAACTATGATTAGGCTTTGCATTAACTGTTTCCAATAGATAGCCAGGTTGGCCGTTGGGAGTATAATCATAAGAATATGTGAGTCGTTGGTTTGAAATCATGTTAGCTTAACCTCTTTCCACATGACAAATAATACAACAAGAAGAAGAAATAAAAGAAATGAATATGAATTAACTACTAAGTAATTATCCCTTAGTCCTTAAGTATGATCTAGTCTCCATAAGAATCATCATTGGATTGTCCTTAACACGCTTAAGGATTGGGACACTCAATTCACTTTATTTTTATACTGATTTTATTACTTGCAACCATCCAATCCATTAAACACATAATTCCCACTTCACTCGACTTTTTAGTAATATCTAGCTATTTTCCACACAGTTATTCCTTCTGCCTCTTGTTGGGTTTAGCACTCTTACTTATCAAATAGATCTATAAACATCACCCTTTATTTGTGGGTAGCACCCCTCTTGATAATATAGTTGTCTTTGGACTTTGTGCAGAATCTTTGATACATTAAACCCTAGAAAATTATAGACTATAAGGCTTGGGTACAACCATCTTGAGAATCAAAAGTAGGGATCACCATCCATTTTTCCACTTAACACATAGAATTAACTTGAAATATACTTAGTGAAATCATTAGTCCTCAAAATTTGCTTTGTCACTAATCACCAAAACACACATGAAACCTAGTGCACATTCAGTGGGAGCTACTTGGGCGGTGGTGATGGGCCTCAAGACATTGCGGTGGATCTACAAATAAAGTCATAGGAGGAAACATAGGGGACAAAGGCCAGTGGTTATGCATATATGTATGCGAGACGAGATTTCATGGTGGCTGCAGTTGGTTCGTGCTCAGGCTCCGGGAATAGGTTCAATATGATAACATGATAGGACAACTTCAGGAAAGAGGGTGAAAGGGTGACGACGAAGGATGGTGTGAGGAAGGCGGCGTCTTACGCCGAAGGCGAGTGAGTGCTCGGGTGGCGACGAGAGAAGCATACCGATGACCACGAACAAGGTAGCACCACCACAACTTTAATAATTGAAGAGATGGGATTGGTGGGCAGGGGAGATGTTGGGAGGGTTCTGTTTTTTTCATATCCATGGAATTGGTGGGTAAATAACTATCAACATTGGGAATAAACTCAAATACCTGGCCTCAAAAACAACAAAAGGACTAATTTCATCACTTCACTAGTTTTGTAGGTGGCTTGTTAGTATTAAAGCACATTTAGCGGTTTTGGTTTTTGGTTTGGCTAATGGCTTATAAGCCAAGAAAACCACAACCAAAGCCTTACGAAACACAACAAAAGTATACAAACCATTCTTACAACGCTTGTATTATAGACTCTCTACCGAATAAATGGAATAACCAGTTTTCCTGTGATAGATCTTATTGTTCTCTAATTTCACTTGCTTCCTACTCTAAATATTATTAGAGCTCATTGTAATAATTCTATCTTCGCACGAAATTCAATACAACTTCCTTATTTTCCCTTTAATTATACTCTAGCCTGAGATTTAGCCCTATGTCACACTTATAGATACAACTAATATCATATTATTGGCCAACATTCTGCGGGGCCATGCTTACAACCCTACATTTTAGGGATACAAACTAAGACAACGTTTAACAGTTCACTGCTAATAAAAAGTATAAGCACGGTGCAGGAGATATTTTCCATTGGTTACCATTAAAACGTATATAGTGGACATATTATTGTATAATATTATGCGTACGTGCATATACATAGCCACCGACAGCATTCACATACGAGCATGCTTTCTCGAGCCATGTTGGTACATGAACAAGGACATACACATATTCTTAGGAACAAGTAAGAAAGACAAATGGAGAAGGAAAACCCAAAGCAATGTCAGAGTTGACAAAACTGCAATGGCACTTTATATGTGGCCCATCGTGAGTGAGCTGTTTATGCCTTGCCGGACTCCTCGCAGCCCGGTGGCTTGAAGGCGATGAAGCTGACGCACTGCACCTGGCGCATGTTGTCGAATCCGATGATGCGGACATACGCGTCAGGGTACTCCTTCTTGACCTCCTCCACCTCGTTGATCACCTGTGTGGCGTCGGTGCACCCGAACATAGGCAGCTTCCACATTGTCCAGTACCGGCCATCGTAGTACCCAGGGGATGCGTTGTGCTCACGGAAGATGAACCCAACCTTGCTGAACTCGAGGCAAGGCACCCACTTGGAGCGGATCAGGTAGTCGACCTGCTTAAGGAGGGCCTCCGTGCTGAGCGGTGGCAAGTAAGACAGGGTCTCGAACTTCTTGATGCCCTCGATGGGCCACACCTGCATATCAGATTCACGTGTATACATTAAGAGACTATAACTCTAGTTCTACTCATTTGATTGTTAGTGAGTTCCCAGCTACAAAATTATTAGAAAGACAGAGACGATGTTGTTTACCTGCATGCACCTGATCCTTCCACCGTTGCTGACGCTGCCGAGGTTAGCGCCGTTGGAGCGGCGGCTGACGGGGAGGCCGGCGGTGGACTTGAGCCCCTGGAAAGGAGCGACGGAGGTGGCCGACGAGGCCATCACGGTGGGGGCCATAGCTGTACTATGTAGGTATATAGCTTGCTAGAGGGAGGCACACTGGCTTGAGGATTGGTGCGTTGGGTCAGCAAGGCTTATATAACCCTTGGGCCCTTCCTGAACAGGATGTGGAAGGAGTGGCTGCCGTTCGGCAGCGGCGATCAGCCCCCGCGAATCACCGGCGTCCTGATAAGGTCGGGATAAACAACCACATGTCTGCGCACCTTATCTTCTGCACCCTATAATCAACGGCCGTGTGCCCTGCTAGCTGCTGGTCCTACTCATTCCTGGCTACTTGCACTCAAGCCCATATGCATTATTCTCTAGGTTTGCTGTACCGTATATATGGTGAGATAGTGAGATGTATCAGCATTGCTACTCCTACTAACTAGAGGTAATTTTTCGTTGAGGGAAACTAGAGGTAATTATACTGTAAAAGGCCTTCCGCCTTAGGTACATCATCAGAGTAATACTTCCACTGTAAAGTAATATAAAAGCGTTTAAATCACTATTTTACGGAGGGAGTACATGACAAACATAGCTTCCTTCACCTGACACCGTTGGTATGCTAACTGTGAAGCGTTATCTGTAAAATGGTGGTCTCAAGTCTCAATCCACAGGACAACCTTTCCGAGTTCTAATTTCCAAGCCTGTAGCTTGATTTGCTTGCCTACTACCTATCTAACCTTTCAATCAGGACGACCTTTCAAATTCTAACTTCCAAACCTATAATTTGGTTTGCTTGTTTGCTTCCTATCTGACCTATCAATCAAATAAACGTTCTAGTTCCATGATGCGAGCTTGACTTTCGCTAGATTTCGTGGTTGGGTCCCTTTATCAAATGAACGTGCCTTCGTTTTTGTATACAAGGTCACTTTATATTTTTTTATCTAATTTTGACCGTTAATTTTACCAATAAAATCTATATGCCAGAAAAAGTATGCCATTGCATGTACATTTCGAAAAACTTTCAGATGAAACCTATATTCTGTTGACCAAAATTACAAGTCAAAATTTTACGCAAAAAACGAAGTTCCTTGTATACAAAAATCAGAGGGAGTATTTTAATATAATAAGTTGATATTTATTCAAATTAAATCCTTCAAGTCTATTAAAAGCCAATTTAGTTTTGTTAACTAACTGAACAAACGAAATTTCCTAACCATTACTAACTTGTAACTAAATATAAGGCATTTTTGAGGTAGCACTTTTTAGAGAACTTTTTGAACATTTCGAAGTTCAGGATGTTACAAAAGGCCACATCCAGAATTCCAGACAGAGCCGACTACTGCTGGCTAGGGTCTAACGATGGATTGGGAGATTATACAGGCCAAGTAAACATGTTGTATGGGACGCGGCTGTTATGATCCCGAGCTCATGTGAGCTCGGGTGAACAGTAAAAGCGAAAAAAATATCAAAAAAATAATAAAAAATTCTGATTTTTTTTCTATGAAACTTTGACAATTGTTTTGATAGCTTGCAAAATTTCATCAACATATGACATTCGTGTAAAACGTGGCAAAAAAAAAAACAGATGCTCAAAAAATGTTATTTTCAAACGCATTTTGGAGCATCGCTTTTGTTTTTTGTTTTTTTTTTTGCCACATTTTACACGAAAATGTCATCTGGCGCTGAAATTTTGCGAGGTATCAAAACATTTGTTAAAGTTTCACACAAAAAAAATTCAGAATTTTTTGAAACTTTTTTCATTTTATTTCGATTTTACGGTTCACCCGAGCTCATGTGAGCTCGGGACTAGAACAGCACTTTCGTGTTGTATGCTACTAGTTCTACCATAAGCACCAATCGGTAGAGACAAACTAAAAAAATTGTCCACAATCGGTACACGGCCAGGACTATAGTTTTCCTTATCCTTATCATAAAACTCGAAGGAATTTACAAATCTTAACCTGCTCTCTACAGTAACTAAAAAAGAACATAGTTTAAAAAAAACACTTTCAAGCAACAAACATGTAAAAACAGTTTCCAACAGGAAACTCGAGGTTAACTGTTTCTTTATTGAGCATCCTTGGCTAGTAAGTAGATAAGGCAAACAGGGCCACGCCAGGATACAACTATCAGAGAATCTGCGACCGTAGCCGAGGCATCATGGCCTTGTGATGTCTGCTTACACATTTAGAGCAAATAGGAAAAACCAGGTAACAAAAGATGGATAGATCCACGCCTTATAATCCTGTACAAGCATACGCTTACTTCTGCTCACTGTAACGCATGATGCCATACACATCGACGATACCAGGAGGGAACACTGGATCCGTCGCTGCTCTTACAGCGACCTTCGCTACCGAGGTAGCGCTCACTGGAGGAGTCAGCATCGGGCCAACAAGTGGCAATCTGGTTAATGGTTTTGCATTTTGGAGCACCTACAGATGTAGACGGATCTCAGATTTGGGGTATACACCTCGGGAAAAAAGAATAATGCGGTACAGTTGCAGAAATGAATCGTTTAAGGAATATAACTTACATCACAAACAATAAAAATATTTAACAGTAATTGCAAGCTGAATAAGTACATTTGCACAAGAGATGAGTTACGATCTTTGGACACTGGGTTACTATAGGCAAGTTTTATCTTTGGGCATTCACCTTATTGGCATCTATTGAAACAGAAAATTTTGCTTTCGGCCATTGTAACCGTTAACAATATCCTGTGAACAAATGCAATCAATGCCCGGTTTGGGTACTGAATTTATATGAAACATATACCAAAAACATCACCCTAGGGAAAATCAGACTTGGTTTGAAAAAAAAACTAATGATACATGCATCATCATTATCCATCAACCTCATGCCTATGGAACTCGGTGCAGTCATAAAGATTAATAAAGCAAATCTCAAGAACTATGGACTCACTAAGGGGAGGCAGCGCCAGTACTGGCAGGTGAGTTAGATGTTTGATACACTTTTCTTGGGGTTTTCTTATTGTTAATGTCTTTACTGGAAGCATGCATTTCATATAACCCAAGTAGTTCGATCCAAAGCCTTCGCATTCAGTCTAATCTTGGTAAATAAAACTACTCCCTCTGTTCACTTTTGTAAGACGTTTTAGACAGCTGAAATTGAACTGTTTTGGGTGTTGTCTTAAATGTCTAAAACGTCTTACAAAAGTTAACGGAAGGAGTATATTACATTGATATCCCAAGCTCACCATATCGCTAGCACTGTCCATTCTATTCACAATCCCTACTAGGCCAGGGCATCTACAAATAGTCAGGATAAATTATAGAAATTCTAACGCCTAGTGCTGCGAATTCCTGTGAGACAAGATTTGATGCTAGACACGCACACAAAATGATGCTCACATATAGTCTAAACTCCTTTAGTTGCCCTTACTTATTAGTTCAGCACTATTATATATTTAAATAACCTTCAAAATCCACTGTCAACCACAGTTGCTCTTCATATATGGTACATAATACTTGCTTGGAATCAGAAGGATCGAACTATAATGGATTAACGGTTATGAGGAGCCGAGCACTAGCACACCAGGGGAGGTTTCCCTTTGTCCGTGTTAGAGAAAGGATGTCCATGAAGAGAGAGAAACTTTACCATTTGCATAGGCGAACCCACAAGTCCAAGGGGTATGTTCATGCTACCCACTCGACGAGTTCCATAAATAAAACCAGGCCGCAATATCACTCCTACAAATAACAAAATAATATTTGCAGCATCAAGAAAGATTCCAGTAGAGAAGGAGCATCAGAAATTCAAATTAATAAATATTGTAACTTCAAAGGGATCTCAAAAACCATTTTGAACCAAGAGGGATTCATGAGCTAATTTACACCAATTTAGTGACTTCAATATAGGATTTACTTTGGTTTGGTCACATTCAAGGTTGTACTCTCTGCGCATAGGTTTACAATTAACAATTCATGGAATACATATGACTTTTACAGGTCAAGGCCTGCTTTTACAAATAATCGGAACAGATATGACTTTTACTTGTCAAGATCTGCTTTTTTAAGCAATTATTCTGGCTACTGAATATAACTATTTGCACCAGGTTGGAACTTACCTCCGTAGGTAAACTTTGACAGCAGTTCAGCTTCAGCGGCTCTCTGTAATAAACGAAATAAAGGAGGTCAATATGTTGCACAACTATATGTGCTTTAAGAGGGTGGATACCAAAAATGTCAATGTAACAAAACAAATATCAATGTTTGGAAAGAGTAAGTACAAAGAGAGCACTTGGAGGGTCTTAATTATTGCTTCGAGCTGCAGGATTACAGTATCATGATAAGCATGTAACTATCTAAATATTTCACACCAGACTGTGATATCACTATTCATCAGTCCATAATCAACATTTACCTATCTAACAATCCCTCCGTTCAAGAATATAAAGAACAAGGCCTATAATTTTGCCTATTACAACACAGGATTTGGCATGTGAATTTAATGGCAGTTTCTCTTGTTTGCCCTTGTTTATCTTCTGTCACTCTTCAACATTTATGACTAAACAATTCCAATAATTATCTCCCTCTTGTTACCAACACATTAATACCATGAATAGCATGGTCATTTCCTGCTAGTAATTTCTCGTTTTTATGGCTTCCCACCACATGATTATTAAACTAAAAAATACCTTATATTTTTTAATGGGGTAGCAGTATAGGGCTTTTTATTTGGCTTGAAATACTAAATTCATACTCCCTCCGTCCCAAAATAAGTGTCGCGGATTTAGTACCACGTTAGTAAATCTGTGATACTTATTTTTGGATGGAGGGAGTATATCATATAACCTGTCATCATTGGATTGAAACAGTTTAACTATTGAAAGGGAAGCATTCATGGATCTTTGCAGAAAATTCAAAAGTATATTAAAGAGGCACTACATCTGAAATGAACAGCGGAACAAAAAGGTACTTAAATCAGTGACAATTAATATGGATCAGAGGAAGTACTACTAATTTATGATAAACCCAAATATAAGTACTCCTGGAGGGAACACACATAAAAATAAATGAAGATATTATTTCTCATAACAGTTCAACTGGCACTGGTAACGATCAATATACTACACACCATACAAATAAAATATTTATAGCTATTTCAGAAAAAAAAATGCATGGGTCCTTGATCATGTCAATAATCCAGACGAACTTACCTTGCCCTCATAATAACCTTGCAATAAGTAATTCACTAAACCAAAGTCTGCAGCTGACACATACACAAATCTTTTTATGCCTGCAGGTAGAAACAGAAGTAAATTGGAGAAATCCAGGCAGAAAATCTATCTTTCCGGTTTAAATTCACAAAGCATGAAATTTCTAGGGCTGGTTGGAATATTATATCTTGTGTGCTTTTACAGTACAGGTTTATACAATACAAATAGATAAACTGCATCATATCTAGAAGAGTGGACTTTATGCAGCCTTTATCTCCCCAAAATCAGAAAGGACACTCGGAAGTCTGAAAATTCTGAAACGAATTTGTGGACATCCATTTGTTGATGAAGCATAAACCTGGCAATTTGGGCCAAAAAATATATCGAGTTGCATTGCTCAGAATAGGGAGGTGGATCTAGGACACATTGTAAGTGCGCACAGTTCCTTTATTAGGGGTGCAGCATGTGACAAGCATACATTTTGTCAGGGGTCGAGCATCCGACAAATATACTTCTTGCCCAAAATATGCAGGTTCAAACTTCACCAGATAATATACAACCACAATTGCTTTCGACAATTATTCTCAAACTTTGAGGTGCACAAATGCACACACATTTTCCTCATATCTACACGCGAGTAACAGGTTCCACTATGGTGCATTGCAACTTAGCAACTTACAGAGATGATAGGAAGAGTTGGAAATTGTATGACTCTCTTTTGTGTAACTACAACAGGGAACTTTATTATTCCGGGAAAGCAAACCAACAATAGGAAAATTGTTCCGAAAATTCATGTCAATTATGAAATCCATTAACCGAATATTTCTCTATGGGTAGGTTTTACATATCCGTACTATATGTACACTAAGGATTGGGCAAGAATCCATACTGAAGGCAAGGAAATGCCCAATAGTGGTCCATTATGAAATCCACTGCCCAAATATTTCTCTATGGGTAGGTTTTATATATCCACATCATAATGTCGCTGTGATTTTAACAGGAGAAAGGAACAGAAGTTCTGACTTTACAAGGAAGGCCGAATAAACCAAGTATAAATTTAAAATAGTTTCATGACATGCCACAGTCAACATAGGACCTAGCTTCTAATGCAAAATACCTTTCTCAGCTGCAGCCCTGATGGCATTGATGTTTGCAGTCCCATTCACTTTGAACATCTGAGAATTTGACCCAAAACCTCCAACACAGGATACCTACGACAAATTTCCTCCCTATTAGTAATATTTCTCATGAATCCACTTTGGCATAAAATGTTCGACACATGTCTGTCTTAATTAGGTGTAAGTACATAATGATATCTGCACTTATCTCAGATATGATGCCATGCAACAAGTAGACATTAATTAAACATAATTTCATTTATCTCTTATCACTTCTTCTCCCTTTTTAACACGGCAATACTGCATATGATCCAAGTAACTGGATGTGACGCTATATAACTAAAAATGGGTTGCTGAAAGCAGCTCGTGTCAACAAAAGGTGGTTTCGGTTTAGGATTTCTAGCTCATCAAATTAAGTTTGTTACATTTAGTTTTGGAGTTGCATTAAACCCAACAATTGTTGTGTTTACAAACAGTGTATAAGATGCACAAACCAAACTTAAGCATTGCTCATATTTGTACAATATCAGAAATTCCTATGATTGGCTTCTCATTGCCACATTGGTTTAGTTCTTATCATGTCTTCTGTGGGTCGGTTTCAATCGTTCACCAATAAAAACTGGATCAGCTGCTAATCATTCACAAAAATGATGAAGTAGCAGCTGTTACTAAAAACCAAACACCCTATAATATTGCAAATTTGAAGAATGAAATTACGTGTTCAACTGTACATGGTTAGAGTGCACATTTTAGCTCGCACTGCTTTAAGCGTCGAAAAATATTGGCATCTCGTTTGCTTTGAGAACTAGCATCGACAGAGTATCCCTTCCTACTGATGATGCATTCTGCTGGATGAGTATGGCATTCGATAACAAACTGATAATTGTACAATAATAACGGTACAGATTATCAAAACTGTTGGAGTCTAAGTTAGTGTAGTAGTACTACTCTGGTAGAGTCTAGAGTATTCCAGGGAAGTTGGGAAGTATTAGTATAGTGGTAGTGTCCTACTATAGTCTAGATTGTTCTAGTGTATGAGTGAAGATGTAAGCCTAAGTTAAGATGTATATATATAGGAGAGTGGTGGAGGTCTAAGGACTCTGCCTATCCAGAAATTGTTCCCAAAGAACAACATGGTATCAGAGCTATGGCGGTGACCACCAGGCCTAGCTCTGGCAGACGGTGACTCGGTTGTGGACGGCGAGGAAGTAATAGGAGCAAGCAGCTGGAGGCACGAGCGTGGTCAACTACAGCTGCAGAAGGTGTTAGTGCTGAGGTGTGTGGAAGCTGAGGTGTTTGGAAGCTGCAGCAGGGGTGAGAGGCGGAAAGCCAGTGAAGCGTGCAGCGGAGCTCCCAGGCAGGCAGGACTGCAGGAGGAAGCTCCACCCAGGAGTTGCAGGAGGAGCCAAGGAGGAGAGAGAGAGCTGGGTGAGCTCGTGACTCTCAGCAAGAACAGCAGCAAGTGGACGTCGTGCTGCTAGAATTTGAGGTTTCAGTGGTGGCGGCCGGCGGTGTGTGTGTGCAGCCAGGAGAAAAATTCCAGAGGGGTCGACGTGAAGTGGTCAGATAGTGCAGCTAGGAGTGGTTGTACTGTAGCGGAGGAGCAGTTTGGGTCGTGGATTCAGTCTCAAGTGCTGAACTAGGTTGTTCACTATTGTTGCTGAAGGGATCTGCAAGAGAAGGTCCAATAGATCAAAGAGGAGGGAGGCACTACTTCAGCATAGGAAGGACAATGGGAGAGAATCAAAATATTGAGCAGTTGCTCGACAAATTGGCTGAATTGTTCAAGGTGAAAATAAAGGACAGACTGATTGCGATGGCGAAGGAATCAAATGAGGTGCTTGAAATCTCAACCAAAGATTTGGAAAAAATGAGACAATCAGAGAGGAGTGCAGATAGGGTCATACAGAGTGGCAAAACGATAATTCTTGGCAATTCTGTCAATCTTGCTCAAACTGAAAGTGGTACCCCGAATCATGCTTCTGGTTCAAATGAAACTTCTCGCTCAAATTGGATACTAGATTCGGGAGCGTCAGCACATGTCACAGGAAGGTGGAGTGAGTTTGCATCATATACTCCACACCCACCCATGCATAAAGAGACCATCCAAACAGCCGACGGGACCTATCAACCTATTAAAGGGGTCGGCACAGTGAAATGCACTCCGTCAATTACATTGTCTTCGGTCTTATATGCTCCATCATTTCCGGTTAGTTTGGTGTCTATGAGCTCCTTGGTTGATGATATTGATTGTCGAATCATCGCGGATCGATACAATTGCATAATTGAGGAGAGGTCAACTGGAAGGAGGATTGGGGTCGGTGTCAGGCATAAGGGACTCTGGTACTTGGATAGACAGGAAACAGATGATGAATTATGCACTGCTCTGATGGCTGCTTCAGGAGACAATGAAGCAAAGGTGATGCTCCAACATTGTCGATTGGGCCACATATCCTTTGATGCTATGACTAAGATTTATCCCGAAGAAATGAAGAAGGTAGATAAAGACAAACTTGTGTGTGATGCATGTGAGTATGGAAAACACACAAGGACTTCATATGTGAGTCGTGGACTCCGGAGTATATCGCCCTTCGTGTTGATCCATTCGGATGTCTGGACTTCTCCTGTGGTTTCTATTAGTGGAATGAAGTATTTTGTCACCTTCATTGATTGTCACTCCCGAATGACTTGGATATATCTCATGAAACAAAAGAGTGAGGTGCTTAATTGTTTCAAGGACTTCTATGCATATATCCAAAATCGTTTCAGCACCGGCATTCAAACTATTAGGACAGATAATGGGACAGAGTATGTGAATAATGAATTTGGCAATTTTCTATCGGAAAAAGGAATACTTCATCAAACTTCGTGTCCTGATACTTCTCCACAGAATGGAGTGGCTGAAAGAAAGAATCGTCATCTACTGGAGGTGGCTCGATCACTTATGTTTACGATGAATGTGCCTAAATTCTTATGGAGTGAAGCGGTTATGACCGCTACTTATCTCATCAACCGGATGCCATCAAGAGTGCTTGGAATGAAGACTCCATATGAAATGGTCTATGGAAAAAATGAGTTCATTGTTCCGCCAAAGGTGTTTGGTTGTACGTGCTTTGTTAGAGACCACAGACCTTCAGTGGGAAAATTGGATCCACGTGCTGTGAAGTGTATCTTCATTGGATACTCATCTGGACAAAAGGGCTACAAATGTTGGAGTCCTAGTGAACGGAGAACATTTGTGAGCATGGATATGACATTTAGAGAGTCCGAGCCATTCTATGGAGAGAAGACGGATCTCAGCTCGTTGTTTGACTTTGATTCTCCTAGCACAAGTGATGCTAGTCGAGAGGGGGAGAGTGAATTGTTGAGGACAAAGGAGGATGAACCATCGAGAATTGTGGTTGGTTCAATTCCATGTCCAAGGAGTGTAGAGAGATGGAGAAAGCCAAACGAGGAACAAAATTTGAGGGTATATACGAGGAGGCAATCACAACATCAACAACAAGCTCGAATAAATGGTGAGGTCCAATTGCAGGGGGAGCAAAATCAACAACAGCAGATTCCGGTGGTCGATGAAGTTGACTCATATGAGAGTGAGCCATGTGTCGATGATTCACTAAATTTGCCTATTGCCTTAAGAAAAGAACCACGAGCAAGAAAGCCTCCTGAAAGGTACGGTTTTGAGCATGATATTGCAAATTATGTGTCATATGACTCACTATCACCTGGGTATAGAGCCTTCATTTCTTCAATACAATCTGTGGCGATCCCAAGAGATTGGAAGGAAGCAAAACAAGACCCAAAGTGGTATGAGGCCATGTTGGAGGAAATGAAAGCTCTTGAGAAGAACAAGACATGGGATCTTGTTTCTCTTCCTATGGGAAAAAGTCCAGTTACTTGCAAATGGGTGTATACTGTGAAGCAATCCCCAGAAGGGAAAATAGAACGGTATAAGGCGAGGTTGGTGGCAAGGGGTTACAGTCAAACTTATGGGATTGACTATGACGAGACATTTGCACCCGTTGCAAAGATGAGTACAGTGCGAACTCTTATTTCTTGTGCTGCTAACTTTGGTTGGCCATTGCACCAGCTGGATGTCAAAAATGCATTCTTGCATGGTGATCTTCAGGAGGAAGTGTACATGGAAATTCCACCTGGCTTTGGTACATCTCAGACTCGTGGGAAGGTCCTTAGGTTGAGAAAGTCACTATATGGGCTTAAACAATCTCCACGAGCATGGTTTGATCGATTTCGCTGTGCTATGTGTAGTATGGGATACACACAGTGCAACGGGGACCACACTTTGTTCTACCGCCACTCTCAGCGCCACGTCACGATTCTTGCAGTATATGTGGATGACATCATTATTACTGGTGATGATACTGTTGAGATGGCACAATTAAAGCAGAAGTTGAGTAAAGAATTTGAGGTTAAGGACCTTGGCCAACTAAGGTATTTTCTAGGCATCGAGATTGCAAGGTCCCCTAAAGGGATAGTTCTCTCGCAGCGGAAGTATGTCTTGGACCTTCTTAGTGATACAGGAATGCTTGGTTGTCGAGCTACTACTTCCCCTATTGAGCAAAATCATCAATTATGTGCGCAATCTGGAGATCCAGTTGATAGAGAGAGCTACCAACGGCTCGTAGGTCGACTCATCTATTTATGCCACACAAGACCTGACATATCCTATGCAGTGAGTGTGGTCAGTCGCTACATGCATGACCCAAGAAGTGGCCATTTAGAGGCAGTACACAAAATTTTACGCTATCTAAAAGGGAGTCCTGGGAAAGGTCTATGGTTCAAGGCCAATGGGCACTTGAATGTAGAAGGCTATTGTGACGCTGATTGGGCTAGTTGCCTTGATGACAGAAGGTCAACATCGGGATTTTGTGTCTTTGTTGGAGGAAACTTGGTATCTTGGAGGAGCAAGAAGCAGCCGGTGGTCTCCCGATCAACCGCGGAGGCCGAATATAGAGCAATGTCTGTGTGTTTGAGTGAAATGCTATGGATGAAAGGCCTTTTATCAGAATTGAAGCTATTACGGAAAGGGCCATTGAACCTTTGGTGTGACAACAAATCAGCAATCAACATAGCTAACAATCCAGTTCAGCATGACCGAACGAAGCATGTGGAAATAGATCGATTCTTCATCAAAGAGCGGCTCGACAAAGGCACCTTGAAGTTAAGCCATGTAACCTCTAGAGAACAAATAGCAGATTGCTTGACAAAGGGATTAGGTAGTAAGGAATGTTCGTTGGCATGTAACAAGATGGGAATGATAGATATCTATCACCCATCTTGAGGGGGAGTGTTGGAGTCTAAGTTAGTGTAGTAGTACTACTCTGGTAGAGTCTAGAGTATTCCAGGGAAGTTGGGAAGTATTAGTATAGTGGTAGTGTCCTACTATAGTCTAGATTGTTCTAGTGTATGAGTGAAGATGTAAGCCTAAGTTAAGATGTATATATATAGGAGAGTGGTGGAGGTCTAAGGACTCTGCCTATCCAGAAATTGTTCCCAAAGAACAACAAAAACCATAATATATGAAACTAATAAACTAGAAAACTAAAACATAAACATATCAGACATATAAAATGACTTAACTATACAATATCAACTGACCAGGTATCAAAAGATATGCACATTATGAAATGCTCAATAATGAAATTAACATGTTAGAAGGGAGAAAAGAAGTTAAGCATACAACAGCAGAGACACCATCCATACTATCCTCCAGTGAAGCAGGTTCAAGGAGATTGCCTGTTCGAGAGAATAAAACAGATAGTGAACAATATGACCATTTATAATTAAGCAAGCAAAATTAACTTCATAATGAGCAAACCTTGGTTCCATATAACTTTGTCAGCCCAAGATTCTCTTATCGATGGCTTTCCAGATCTGTTCATAGAAGGTCAAAACACACATGGTGAGAACAGGGCAACATTATGGTGGTGATATACATTTTCAATTGTAGGCACTAGAGTTCTACAGAAAGTACAATTGTATTTTAAAAATCAGTTGTGCAATTATGTCAATAGTTCAGCCAGCTATTTGAAGGAAATGCCAAATGTGCATATTGCAAAGAAGAAAGAGTCGCACTGCGATAGAGAATCGTTTGCAAATTGTCATGGAGTGTTAACTACGGCTGTTTTAGAAATCCTTGTTCTCGGAGAAACGATAGCATGGTAAACCTAATTCAAATTTTAACAAGCAGAATTCACTCAAATCTTTTCTACAAAGATTTCTATGAGTCCATTCTACTATAGGAAACATATACCAGATGCTTATTTTGTGACATTAAAGAACGATTATCATATCCAAACGGCTCTTTGGGGGGGGGGGGGGGGGGGGGGGGGGGAGCATAAACAAAAGACTGCGATGAAAAAACTTGTTTTGAGAGAGATAAATATTCCCATGATTCTAAAGAAGTGCAAGGTCATCTATTAGTAAGATGTTTTTGTGTCTAGTTTGGACAGTGAACAGTCTGGACAGGTTCTCCCAGTAAATTGACATGCTTGTTCCAGATCACTTGCCCACTCACGCGGATCTGTTTAGCCTCAACTCCAACTGTCAGCTTCCTATCAAAGCATGTGCAAGCTAAAGCTAAATAGGACGTTTTGTGTAGATTAAGTGAACAAAATCAACGATTTCATCTTGAAAGCAGAATTCCAAGTGTATCTTATGGTTTGTAAGCTGTATAGACGAACCATGGTTGACAACTTGATATCATGAATTCATGAGGTAAGTGGAATTTACACAAAAAGCTTTACGAGGGTTTTTTCAACATATATCCAACAGACTGAGAGCTATTACAGAAGTACATACAGCAAACAAGCAAATCATCATCAGTGACACAATGGAGAAATTTGAAATAGGGGAATGGGAAGCTTTCATGTAGTGCTGAAGCCAAGCGCATCAGCAGAAACTTTTAGGAGTTTGTCATCTTATCTACAGGTAGAATAAAGGATTATATTTGTCCATAACTATATGTTGAACTTTCAGTTAAAATCCAGGAGACCAGGATAGATAGCTATTTCTTATTTATTCTGTGCAATAGTTTTTAACAGCTTACAGACAGATAAAAAGGGCAACCCACATTCATGCAAAGGCTAAAGAAGAAGTAAAGAATGAAATATCAGTTGACAAAAATACAACAACAACAACAACAACAACAACAAAGCCTTTAGTCCCAAACAAGTTGGGGTAGGCTAGAGGTGAAACCCATAAGATCTCGCGACCAACTCATGGTTCTGGCACATGGATAGCAAGCTTCCACGCACCCCTGTCCATGGCTAGTTCTTTGGTGATGCTCCAATCCTTCAGGTCTCTCTTTACGGACTCTTCCCATGTCAAGTTCGGTCTACCCCGGCCTCTTTTGACATTATCAGCACGCTTTAGCCGTCCGCTATGTACTGGGGCTTCTGGAGGCCTGCGCTGAATATGTCCAAACCATCTCAGACGATGTTGGACAAGTTTCTCTTCAATTGGCGCTACCCCAACTCTATCTCGTATATCATCATTCCGGATTCGGTCCTTCCTTGTGTGGCCACACATCCATCTCAACATGCGCATCTCCGCCACACCTAACTGTTGCACATGTCGCCTTTTAGTCGGCCAACACTCGGCGCCATACAACATTGCGGGTCGAACCGCCGTCCTATAGAACTTGCCTTTTAGCTTTTGTGGCACCCTCTTGTCACAGAGAATGCTAGAAGCTTGGCGCCACTTCATCCATCCGGCTTTAATTCGATGGTTCACATCTTCATCGATATCCCCATCCTTCTGCAACATTGACCCCAAATATCGAAAGGTGTCCTTCTGCGGCACCACCTGCCCATCAAGGCTAACATCCTCCTCCTCCTCGTGCCTAGTAGTACCGAAAGCGCACCTCATGTACTCGGTTTTAGTCCTACTAAGTCTAAAACCTTTCGATTCCAAAGTTTGCCTCCATAACTCCAACTTCCTGTTGACCCCCGTCCGACTCTCATCGACTAGCACCACATCGTCCGCAAAGAGCATACACCATGGGATATCTCCTTGTATATCCCTTGTGACCTCATCCATCACCAAGGCAAAAAGATAAGGGCTCAAAGCTGACCCTTGATGCAGTCCTATCTTAATCGGGAAGTCATCAGTGTCGCCATCACTTGTTTGAACACTTGTCACAACATTATCGTACATGTCCTTGATGAGGGTAATGTACTTTGCTGGGACTTTGTGTTTCTCCAAGGCCCACCACATAGCATTCAGCGGTATCTTATCATAGGCCTTCTCCAAGTCAATGAACACCATATGCAGGTCCTTTTGCTCCCTATATCTCTCCATAAGTTGTCGTACCAAGAAAATGGCTTCCATGGTCGACCTCCCAGGCATGAAACCAAACTGATTTTTGGTCACGCTTGTCATTCTTCTTAAGCGGTGCTCAATGACTCTCTCCCATAGCTTCATTGTATGGCTCATCAGCTTAATTCCACGGTAATTAGTACAACTCTGAACATCCCCCTTGTTCTTGAAGATTGGTACTAATATACTCCGTCTCCATTCTTCTGGCATCTTGTTTGCCCGAAAAATGAGGTTGAAAAGTTTGGTTAGCCATACTATCGCTATGTCCCCGAGGCCTCTCCACACCTCAATGGGGATACAATCAGGGCCCATCGCCTTGCCTCCTTTCATCCTCTTCAAAGCCTCCTTGACCTCCGACTCCTGGATTCGCCGCACAAAAAGCCTGCTAGTATCAGCAAAGGAGTCGTCCAGATCAATGGTAGAGCTCTCACTCTCCCCATTGAACAGCTTGTCAAAGTACTCCCGCCATCTATGCTTAATCTCCTCGTTCTTCACCAGGAGTTGATCTGCTCCGTCCTTGATGCACTTGATTTGGTCAACATCCCTCGTCTTCCTCTCTCGGATCTTGGCCATCTTATAGATGTCCCTTTCGCCTTCCTTCGTGTCTAACCGTTGGTAGAGGTCCTCATACGCCCGGCCCCGTGCTTCACTCACAGCTCGCTTTGCGGCCTTCTTTGCCATCTTGTACTTCTCTATGTTGTTTGCACGCCTATCCAGATATAGGCGTCTGAAACACTCTTTCTTCTCCTTAATTGCCTTCTGGACATCATCGTTCCACCACCAGGTATCTTTAGCTTCTCTTCTACTTCCCCTGGACACTCCAAACTCCTCTGAGGCCACCTTACGAATGCAAGTCGCCATCTTCATCCACATGTTGTCTACATCACCTCCTTCCTCCCAAGGGACCTCCTTAATGACCCTCTCCTTGAACGCCTGAGCTACCTCCCCCTTGAGCTTCCACCACTTCGTTCTAGCGACTTTGGCACGCTTGTCCCACTGGACACGAATCCGAAAGCGGAGGTCAGCAACCACAAGCTTATGCTGAGGGACAACACTCTCTCCAGGTATCACCTTACAGTCTAGGCATGCACGCCTGTCTTCTCTTCTCGAGAGGATGAAATCAATCTGGCTAGAGTGTTGCCCACTACTGTAAGTCACTAGATGTGATTCTCTCTTCTTAAAGAGGGTGTTAGCTATGATCATGTTGTAGGCTAGCGCAAAGCTTAAGACATATTCTCCTTCTTGGTTCCTGATGCCATAGCCAAAACCCCCATGCACCCCTTCAAAACCTGTGTTAGATGTGCCCACGTGGCCATTGAGGTCTCCTCCTATGAAGAGCCTCTCGCCAATTGGTACACTCCTAACCATGTCCTCTGGGCCTTCCCAGAACTCCCTCTTGGTGTTCTCATTGTGGCCTACTTGCGGGGCATACGCGCTGATAACGTTGAGAACTAAGTCCCCAACTACCAGCTTGACCAGGATAATCCGGTCCCCACGTCTCTTGACGTCTACCACTCCATCCTTGAGGCTCTTGCTGATCAAGATGCCTACTCCATTTCTGTTTGCAACCGTCCCCGTGTACCACAGCTTGAAGCCGGTACCCTCCACCTCCTTCGCCTTTTGTCCCCTCCATTTGGTCTCTTGGACGCAAAGGATATCAACGCCTCTCCTCACCGCGGTATCAACTACCTCCCGAAGCTTACCTGTCAGAGACCCTACGTTCCAGCTACCTAAGTGAATCCTCCTAGGCTCAGCTAGCTTCCTTACCCTTCGCACTCGTCGAGTCAAATGCGAAGACCCTTGCTCAATTTCCACTACACCCGGGCGCCGATGTAGCGCGCCACTAAGGATGCGACGACCCGATCCTTGCTCACTTGCCACCGTATCCAGATCAAGATACGGCGCGCCACCTGGGGGTTGACGGCCCGGCCCTTGCCCATTTTCTACCACACCCGGGTTCCGATGTGGCGCGTCGCTGAGAGGGTTACGCCCCAACGAAAATCTTTTGGGTTTCATCTCCATAAGAGTGGCTGAGTTTTGACGTTGGCTCGCCAAGCCTATCACAACCCTCCTCCTTTATCCGGGCTTGGGACCGGCTATGTTGAGACAACATAGGCGGAGTTATCAGTTGACAAAAATAGCTTATGGAATTACCTATTTAGACTAGAGACAACAAATCCTCTCTCCAAAGCCTCCTTGCAAACGTGTGAACCAACAAAACCACTTCCACCTAGCACAAGCAGCTATATCGACACAAACGTCAAAGGCAGCTCGGTAATCCTAACAAAAGATAGAACACAAGAACAAACACACTCACAAATTGTGTCAAACGCGCCAAAAACATATAATGAGCTACACCGGTTATACCAAAAAAAAGAAGATAACCATCTCCATAAATAGAACAGTATTACATGTACAGCTGTGCATGCATGAAACACCACTCCATGCGGAAATGCCATGCATTACATGTATAACATGATTATCAATGTGAAGTATCAATACAATTGTTAATGGAACAAAATAAGGGTGAAGTTAGAAACTAAACAGGGGTATCCAATTTTCTCCACTTGTCCCCTGATATCCTCCCCCCCCCCCACCCACCACCACCACCACCACCACCACCACACACAACGATCGAAGCACTAACGGGGGAAATTGAGTGCTACCAACCAGTATCGGACATGATTGCATACAATGTGATTCCAGAGGGCATGAGGAAAACTGTTCTATACACAACAAGGACGTATCTGCTGGTGCACGGTGCTCATCCACATGGCAAAAATGGGCCTCTCGGAGCATATGGGTATGAACAGTAAGTACCATCAAGATGTAACAAAACGATCTCCAGCAAACTAGGACAATGCACTAAATGGCACCATTACCTTATCAGGAGAAGGCGGCGGCGGCGGCACCTTCACGGGCTCTGCCTCCTCGACCTTGAAAGGCTCGTCGACCCGCCCGGAATCCCTGGGCGTGGCATCGCTCGAGAACGCCTTGCCGTTCTTCAACAGAACTGGCGAGCTGCTCACATCATCCCACCCAAGGTAAGAGAAAACACACGGTCGGCGATAATAATAGGTATCTCGGCAACAAGAAGATATTAGGATTCCGCGCTACAATCCGGTCGCCAAATGCGGGTCGCGACTGCGATAAAAACCACCGCAATGCCCTCGGGGCCGTCTGAAACGCATGACACGGGAAGGGACGCCGGGGGGGGTCACCTGAGACGGGAGGGCGAGGCGGAGCAGGAGGAACGGATCAGGCGGCTCAGGGCCGACCTCATCGCCGCCGACGACGGACTCTCTTCGCGGCCGCGCCGAGAACGGGAGGGGCGGGGGATCGAGCGAGCGGGGGGACGGGGGGGCAAAGGTGTGTGTAACAGTGGGATGTTCGCGAGAGAGGGTTTGGGATCTAGTATATGGTCTGCGCGGAGGGCGGAAGCGACCCAGGTGGCGCAGCCGGGGAGTGCCAGGTCGCGGCTTGACGTGCGGTTCCTAGGCGGCGAACGTAGCGACTAGCGAGGTGGTGTGCCATGGCGCGGCCGTTCTGGGTGTTTTGGGTGTGTTTTAGGTTGGTCAAAAAGTCAAAACTCACGTTACCATCTCTCATCAAAAAAAAACACGGGGTACAGATGGTTAGACTAATCTGTCATCAAAGTTTAAGCCTTAGACTTGGTTTTGATGGTCGCATTTTTTTAAGCCTTAGACATGATGTGTGTTATAATAGTTTAGAAAATCATATTTAAAATCGAGCTATCATGCTTTAAATAGATATAATAGATAAAAAGACATAAAAGAATCTCTCCTATGAATATAGTTGATGCAAGGAATTTCTAATGTCAGATTTTTAACGTTAACAAGAAAGTAAAAAAAAAACATGGCGCAGAGGCTCATAACACATATATACATTCTCTACTATGAATGCACACACGTACATACTAGTTTTATGAGCACCTTAGAGACATTGATTATGTAGATTTTGACATTCACAAAGTCATCATAGTCGCCTCCCACTGAAAAAAAATACGTCTTTACGAGACACCAAAGCGTTAAATCTGAAGTTTGATCCTAGTGGGTTCGAGTACCACTGCTCACACTGGCGGAGGACTACAGTGGGAAAGTGTAAGGGCATATTTATACCCTAATGGTTTTGGTGATTGGTGACAATGCATTTGCGGACTAACCGGGTGCACTAAGCTTTCAGAGATTATCAGGTGGCACGAGACGGTTAATTTCCCCTCCGGTGGGTAAAAGAGAAGACGGTTATTTTCCGACAATTTAGTGTTGGTGAACTTGAGTCGTAGGGAAATCCATACTATCAAGAGGGATCCGCATTTGGAAAGGTTTGGTGGAATCAACACATACACATTTGCACCCCGTCCTTTCCCGATAACTGGAGCTCTGCCTTGTGCCCTTGGTTGCTTCAGAGTTGTCTGGGCGGTAGTACCGCTGTGATGAGCGGTAGTACCGCTGGATGACCCTGGCACCTCGCGCGGGGCATCAGACACTTGTCTGATGACCTGCGCCTCCAGAGCAGCAGCAGTGGCCTGCTACTACTGATGTCTCTGTGAGGGCGGTAGTACCGCTAGGGGGTTCTGGCACCTGGAGCGGGGCACCAGACACTCCCGTGTCTGGTGTCTGATGACCCGCAACTCCAGAGCGGTAGTAGGGGCGATAGTCACAAGCGGTGGTACCGCTGGCCCCCTACTTCTACTGAGATCTGCTCCATCCACAGTGCCAGCGGTGGTACCGCTGGCCCCCTACTACTACTGAGATCTGCTCCATCCACAGTGCCAGCGGTAGTACCGCTGGCAGGAGCTGTAGTACCGCTCCGCGGTACTACCGCCCCGTGTGATGTTCAGATGTGGCCATGTGTGTGGAACTTCCGTACGGACGGTAGTACCGCTCTTCCCGGAGCGGTACTACCGCTTGTGTGCGGCTGGTAAGTGGGTAACGGGCAGATTCCCTTCCCATTATATAAAGGGATCTTCTTCCCCAAGAAGACCTACCTCTTATCCTTTCAAAAGCTCCATTGTTGCCCCCCAAGCTCATTTTCGCCCGATCTCCCTCCCTAGCCAACGAAACTTGATGAAACTCTAGGGTTTGGTTGAGAGGGCCCCAATCTACACTTCCAGCAAGAGAAATTTGATTCCCCCCACTAATCCCTTGCGGATCATGTTACTCTTGGGTGTTTGAGCACCCTAGACGGAAGAGGTCACCTTGAAGCCATATTCCATTATGGTGAAGCTTCGTGGTGGTGTTGGGAGCCTCCAATTAAGTTATGGAGATTGCCCCAACCTTGTTTGTAAAGGTCTGGTTGCCGCCTTCAAGAGCACCACTAGTGGAATCACGGCATCTCGCATTGTGTGAAGGCGTGAGGAGAATACGGTGGCCTTAGTGGCATCTTGGGGAGCATTGTGCCTCCACACCGCTCTAAGGGAGACGTACTTCCTCTCAAAGGGAAGGAACTTCGGTAACATATCCTCGTCTCCACCGGTTCCACTTGTGGTTACTTCTTACCTTTACTTTGTGCAAGCTTTACTTATTTTGTATCATTTGCTTGCTTGTGTTGTTATTGTTGTTAGTGTTGGAAATATGCCCTAGAGGCAATAATAAAAGTAGTTATTATTATATTTCCTTGTTCATGATAATCGTTTATTATCCATGCTATAATTGTATTGATTTGAAACACCGATACATGTGTGGATACATAGACAACACTGTGTCCCTAGTGTGCCTCTAGTAGACTAGATTGTTAATCAAAGATGGTCAAGGTTTCCTAGCCATAGACATGAGATGTCATTTGATAACAGGATCACATCATTAGGAGAATGATGTGACGGACAAGACCCAAACTATAAACGTAGCATATGATCGTGTCAGTTTATTGCTATAGTTTTCTGCATGTCAAGTATCTGTTCCTATGACTATGAGATCATGTAACTCACTGACACCGGAGGAGTACCTTGTGTGTATCAAACGTCGCAACGTAACTGGGTGACTATAAAGATACTCTACAGGTATCTCCGAGGGTGTCTGTTGAGTGCGCATGGATCAAGACTGGGATTTGTTACTCCGTGTGACGGAGAGGTATCTCAAGGCCCACTCGGTAATACAACATCACAACAAGCCTTGCAAGCAATGTGACTAAAGTGTTAGCCACGGGATCTTGTATTACGGAATGAGTAAAGAGACTTGCTGGTAACGAGATTGAACTAGGTATAGAGATACCGACGATCGAATCTCGGGCAAGTAACATACCGAAGAACAAAGGGAACAGCATACGGGATTAACTGAATCCTTGACATAGAGGTTCAACTGATGAAGATCTTCGTAGAATATGTAGGAACCAATATGGGCATCCAGGTCCCGCTATTGGTTATTGACCGTAGAGGTGTCTCGGTCATGTCTACATAGTTCTCGAACCCGCAGGGTCTGCACACTTAACGTTCAGTGACGTTTCGGTAGTATAGAGTTATGTATGGTGGTAACCGAAGGTTGTTCGGAGTCCCGGATGAGATCCCGGACGTCACGAGGAGCTCCGGAATGGTCCGTAGGTAAAGATTGATATATAGGAAGTCCCGTTTTGGTCACCGGAAAAGTTTCGGGTACTTCAGTAGTGTACTGGGAGTGCCGGGAGGGTACCGGGGACCATCGGGAGGGGCCTTTCGACCCAAGGGGCCTCATGGGCTGTAGGAGGAGGTGAACCAGCCCCTGGTGGGCTGGCCGAACCCCCCAACAAGGCCCATGCGGCTGGAGGTGGGAAAAACCCAAAGGGAGGAAAGGTGGAAAAGGTTTCCAAGTGGAGAGGAGGAATCCTACTCCTAGTAGGATTGGAGTAGGACTCCACCTCCCACTTCGGCCGACTCCTAGGAGGAGGTCTTGGCCGGCCAGCCCCTCCTCCTCCCTCCTATATATACTAGAGGTTTAGAGGTGAGGGCTAACCCTAACTGCCACGTGCTCCCTCTACTTCATCTAGATCGTTTTCTCCTCTAGTCTAGTTCGGCGGTGCTTAGGCGAAGCCCTGTCGGAATAGTTCCACCACCATCACCGCCACGCTGTCGCGCTGCCGGAGAACTCATCTACCTCTCCGCTCCCTCTTGCTGGATCAAGAAGGCGGAGATTGTCATCGAGCTGTACGTGTGCTGAACGCGGAGGTGCCGTCCGTTCGGTACTAGATCGTGATTGGATCGCGGGACGCTCGGCGATTTGGATCGCGAAGACGTTCGACTACATCAACCACGTTTCTTAACGCTTCCCTCTTAGCGATCTACAAGGGTATGTAGATCCACTCTCCCTCTCGTAGATGCTCATCACCATGGATAGATCTTGCGTGTGCGTAGGAAAAAAATTTGTTTCCCATGCAACGTTCTCCAACAGTTAGCATCATATAGGTTGCTCACCTAGTTGCATATCTAGACAACCTATTTGTTCCTAAACCTAATTTGCTAAAGAAAAGTTAAAAACTGGTAGTTGCCTATTCACCCCCTCCCCTCTAGTCAACCATATCGATCCTTTCAATTGGTATCAAAGCCACATCTCTTTATTAAGGGTTTTACCACTCGAAGAGTATGGTTAACGACGGGGATCGGGATGTTGACCTTCCCGAGGCCGTGGGTGTGAACACGGTCTCTCGTGAGGATTTAAATGATGCCATGACCTCACTTAAATCCTCCATGACGACCGAGGTCAAATCCATGTTTAAAGAATTCCTTGATAGTCTCGAACTTTCTACCGATCCATTGCAAGTGGTTAATCCCACTACCTCGACATCGGATGTCCACTCCGGTAAGGAGGGGGCTAGCACTGATAAGAACAAGCCACCTCAAGGAAATAGTGGGATGGGTACCTTTGCCTCGGTACTCCCTCCCGTGGTCTATGGAGGACCGGTGCACCCACCTCATATAATCAATCTTGGTCCTCTTCCTAAACTTGTTAAGAATGATTTTGCTAATTGGATTTTTCGTATCAAGTCTCATCTGAATCACAGCTCAACTCAACTTTGGAGAATCATTGAGCAAGGATACTACCCGCATGATCCAAACAACCTCACCCCAAGAGAAGAGGCCGACAATCAACTCAATCACTCCACCTTGTTCATTCTTCAAGCTATGGTCCCTCCTGAAGATCTAGCTCACTTGCGTCCCTTCACTCGTGCTAAGGATTGTTGGGAACACATTGTCTCTTTATACAAGGGCAGCTCAAGCATTCAACGGTCCAACTTTGAGGTAGTGCTTGATCAAGCTAATGAATTTGTGATGAATGAAGATGAGGACCCTCGTGAGCTTTACCGGAGAGTGACCACTCTTGCCGTCGCACTTCAAAATCATGGAAGCAAGGATACAAATGACAACTGGATCAAACGTAAGTTTCTCAAGGCCATCATGCCATTCAACAAGTCCATGTCCTCCGTTATCCATCAAAGACCGGACTTTCATTCTTTGTCGTCAAGCGCCGTGTTGGATGAGTTTATTGCAATGAACATCTTGAACAAGACCGCCGACAATGCTCTAGCTCATGTTCAACGGGCAAAGAAGTCATCACCCAACCTTGCTTTGAAGGCCAAGGTCATTCAAGAAGAAGAAGAGGAGGAGGAAGAGGAGGGTTGCCCCGAAGACACCAAATATGCACCATGAACACATGGCTCTCGCATCTAGGCAATTTTGGGGCAACAAGAGAAACTCAAGGCCCAACTTCTCAAAGAACAACTCAAGTGGGTCAAAAGGCAAGCAACGTGTGAGGACTTGCTACAACTGTGGTAATGTGAGTCACTTCGTGGTGGATTTCCCATATGAGAAGAGGGAAGATAATGGTGGCAGGCTCATCCGCAAAGATAAGGTCAAGTCCTTCCCCAACAAGGACAACTTCACCAAGAAGGCGCCTCACAAGGTGTTGGTGGCTCCAGAAGAGTATGCCTCCGATGATGATGTTGATGACGAAGATACAAGTGGTGAAGGGATGGCAATGGCTACAGTGGCAATTGCATCCCCTACCCCAACCAAGGTGTCACTCTTCGATGCCCCCAACGAGAACCACATTGCTAGGTGCCTTATGGCCAAGGGTATCATCAAGGTAACCCCCAACGTCAAAACCTCAAACCTTAAAAACTTCCATTTCTACCACTCCTTCTTTGTTGGATTGTGTTGATGAACATGAGGAGGCGAAGGAGGGTGAGAATGAGTTTGACAAGTTCTTGGGTAAACTCAAAGGTGAATCCAAGAAGCACTTTGTTGCTCTCTTAGAACAACTTGGTGAGGCCAATGATATCATTGAGTCTCAAGAGGAACCCCTCGAGGAGTTGAAGGGGCATAGTCGCGATTATGTCGATGAGATAGCTGATCTGTCCATTGCTCTTGAGGAAGCGAGGTCTTCGTTTGGCTCTTGAGGAGTCACAAAACGTTGATCTTTCTAAATTACGTAAAGATCATGATCATGCTATTGTCCTTAATCGTGTGCTCAAATCTGATAAGGTTGGCCATGATAGACTCAAGGAAGAGTTTGACGCACTTGACAAGGCTCACAAGGCTTTGAAGGGTGCTCATGCCTCTCTCAAGGAGTCTCATGATCAACTCCAAGTAAAACTTACTAAGGAAATAGCCACATGTCCACCTTTTGTGTTAATTGATAATGCCATTGCTACTAACCCTTGTTGTGAGCATGCACACCTTGTGGAGGAAAATGCCAAGTTGAAAGAGCAACTTGAGAAAAGCCTTGTGACATGTATCCAAGGTGATAAGAATCGCAATGACCTTTTGAGCAATCAAAAGGAAGTTGTAGCAAACGAAGGGATTGGGTTTGCACCTAAGTCTAATAAGAAGAAGAAGTTGAAGACCAAGCAAGCTCCCCGCTCAAGGAAACCTTTGTCAAAGCGGGGAAGGCCACTCATGAGAAGAAGAAGGACAATGTTGTGGGTGGTAATGCCAAGAAGGGCAAGACCACTTCCACCAAGGCCGGCGATTTTAACCCCTCTTATGTTTTATGCCGTGCTAGTGATGGGCATGTTTATGCCAAATATGTTGGTTCTTCCTATGAGTACATTGAATGGTCTATTTGGGTTCCTAAGACCCTTGTTACTAACATGAAAGGACCCATTAAAGAATGGGTGCCTAAATCCAAGCATTGATCTATTGTAGGAGTTTGCTTCCAGAGGGGTGTCATGGTTGCTAGATAGTGGAGCAACAAATCATATAACCGGAAGCAAGGACTTGGTGGTGGACGTTCGACCCGATGCATCTTTGGCCACTCAAGTCTCCTTTGGTGATGACACAATTTCAAAGGTATTGGGTCTTGGCAAGGTGATTATCTCTCCGGACTTAACCATTGAGAGAGTCATGCTTGTTGAGACCCTTGCATACAATTTACTTTCCGTTCTTCAACTTGCACTCATGGGTTTTAGTACCTTATTTGGTATTGATACCGTGACCCTTTTATGGAGCAAGACTCTTAAAGTAGCCTTTGTTGGGCATGTCGAAAACGGTCTCTATGTGATTAACTTCTCAGAGCGACCCACTAAGACCACGACTTGCCTAATGGCTAAAGTTGATGTGGGATGGCTTTGGCATCACCGGCTAGCCCATGTCAATATGAGATCTTTGCAAAGTCTCCTCAAAGGGGATCACGTTCGTGGACTAACAAAAGTGAGTTTTGCCAAAGATCGTGCTTGCAGTGCTTGTATCGAGGGGGAGCTACATGAGACGTCTCACTGCCCCACGACTACTATTTACTCCAAGAGGCCCCTAGAGCTCCTTCACATGGATCTCTTCGGACCTCCATCATTTGATAGTCTTGGGGGGGGGGAGAAGGTACTGCTTGGTGATTATGGATGATTACTTAAGATACACCTGAGTATATTTCTTCAAGAGGAAGAGTGAGACCCAACAAACCTTCATCGACTTTGCAAATGAAGCTCAATGCCAACATGATGCAAAGATATTGATGATTAGAAGTGACAACGACACCGAGTTCAAGAACTATACCTTGGACGAGTTTCTCAGTGATGAGGGAATCAAGCACCAATACTCTGCACCCTATACCCCTCAACAAAACGGTGTTGCGTAGAGGAAGAACCGGACGTTAATGGATGCGGCAAGGACCATGATGGCGGAATTCAAATCTCCGTACAAATTTTGGGCCGAAGCCATCAACACCGCGTGTCATGCATCAAATCATCTCTACCTCCGCAAAGGCTTGAACAAGACTCCATATGAGATACTTACCGGTAACAGGCCCAACCTGAAGTACTTCCGGGTGTTTGGTTGTAAGTGTTTCATTCTCAAGAAAGGTGTTTGTTTGTCTAAATTTGAATCTAGAGCTCTTGGTTATGCTACAAACTCTCATGCTTACCGTGTTCTCAACAAGTGCACAGGACCCATTGAGGAGACGAGTAATGTAGAGTTTGATGAAAATAATGGCTCCCAAGTGGAGCAAAGTGGTCTTTGTGATGTAGGTGATGAAATTCCTCCCCAAGCCATAAGAAGAATGGGTGTGGGACACTTCCTACCTGTTGAGGAACCCCTTGTGGCTAAAGGAGAAGGACAATGTTCCACTCAAGTGGAACCATCACCGACGCAAGACCCACACGCTTCCGAAGAACAAAGTGAAGGCACTCAACCTTGTGAACAAGATCAAGAGCAAGATCAACCTCATGGTGATGATGATGTATCACAAGATTCTCAAGATCAAGTTCACAACCCCGAGCAAGCTCAAGGTCAAGATCATGATCAGGATCTAGGGCAATCTAGTGATGGCTCTCAAGCTCGTCAAGATTATACACCGCAACCTTCCATGGAAGAGATTTTAGAAAGACAAGCTGCCAAGATTGCTTCCAAGCTTAGAAATAAGCAACACATTCTAGAGAACGTCTACGGAAGCTTGAACAGAGGGGTAACTACTCGTCGTCAATTAACAAACTTTTGTGCACATCACGCATTTGTTTCTTGCATTGAACCCCTCAAAGTACAAGAGGCGCTCGAAGACACGGAATGGCTTGAAGCCATGCACGATGAACTCAACAACTTCGAGCGCAACAAAGTGTGGCGATTGGTGCCTAGACCAAAGGAGAATCACAATGTCATTGGAACCAAATGGATCTTTAAGAACAAGCAAGATGCGAACAGTGTAGTCATTCGCAACAAGGCAAGATTGGTGGCTCAAGGCTACTCCCAAGTCAAGGGTATCGACTAAGGTGAAACATTTGCTCCCGTCGCTCGCCTTGAATCTATTCGCATGTTGCTTGCATATGCATCTCATCATGATTTCAAATTATATCAAATGGATGTGAAAAGTGCTTTTCTTAATGGTCCACTTAAGGAGTTGGTATATGTCAAGCAACCCCCGGGGTTCGAGGATCCTAAGTTCCCCAATCATGTATATGTTCTCGATAAGGCACTCTATGTCCTTAAACAAGCCCCACGAGCGTGGTATGAGCACCTTACCGAGATGTTGCAAGACAGTGGATTTGGAATTAGGAAAATTGATCCCACTCCTTTCACAAAGAGGGTTAATGGGAACTTGTTCGTATGCCAACTATATGTTGATGATATTATTTTTGGTTCATCTAACAAAGTTTTCAATGATGAGTTTGCTGCACTAATGACCAAAGAGTTTGAGATGTCCATGATGGTAGAGTTGAAGTTCTTCCTTGGATTCAAAGTCAAGCAACAAAGTCAAGGAACCTTCATCAACCAAGCAAAAATACTCAAGACATGCTCAAGAGGTTCAAGTTGAATGATCTCAAGCCGACCAAGGCCAATACTCCCATGCCGCTCAAATGCCAACTTGACAGTGATCACAATGGTAAAGCTATGGATCAAAAGGTATATCGCTCCATGATTGGATCCCTGCTTTATCTTTGTGCATCTAGGCCAGATATCATGTTGAGTGTGGGAATTTGTGCACGATTTCAATCCGCACCTAAGGAGAGTCACTATGTGGCTGTCAAGCGAATCTTTCGATATTTGTCTCATACCCCAAACTTTGGCTTATGGTACCCCAAAGGTGCTTCATTCGATCTCATAGGATATTCGGACTCAGACTGGGCAGGAGACCGTGTGGAGAGGAAGTTAACTTTCGGAGGTTGCCAATTCCTTGGTCGCTCTTTGGTAAGTTGGTCTTTGAAGAAACAAAACTGTGTTTCTCTCTCATCCACCAAGGCCGAGTATGTAGCTGCAACAAGTTGTTGTGCACAGTTGCTCTGGATGAGGCAAACTTTAAAGGATTACAGTGTCACTTGTGACAAAGTGCCCTCTACTGTGACAACGAGAGTGCTATCAGGATCTCCAACAACCCGGTTCAACATTGCAAGATGAAGCACATTGAGATTCGTCATCACTTCATCCGGGGTCATATCAAGCGTGGAGAGATTGATCTTATTCATCTCAATACTATTGAGCAGCTTGCAGATATATTCACGAAGCCATAGGATGAAGCAAGATTTCGCGAGTTAAGGCATGAGCTAAATATCATTGATTCGAGCAATGTGGCTTGACTTATTGCACACCCCACCACACTCTTCATTATGTCTTGTTTAGGTGTAGGCATGGACATAGGGGGAGTGTAGCTCTCTCAATGAACTATTCCTCCCCTTATTATGCATAAATTGATCAAATCTTTCACATTAGCCATTTTTGATGGTACTTGTGCTTCAAAGACGAGTTTTGGTCATGGGCCCAAGGTTAAAATCTTCACGGTTCCATACCAAGTGACTCAAACATAGGTGGCTCCGGCCACCGCCCCCTCCTAGTGAGGTATTTGCTTTTGAAGAGCTTATTCGTGTTTTGTGTCACTCCAAGTACTATGTTTTCATTCTTCGTTTTCCCTCTACTTGGAGTGTTACATACCATTTCCTGGTCTTTTTGTCTCCAACCTCTTCAAAATTTGCATAAACCACCCCTTTGTAATGTCTTTGTGCCTTGTGGTCGCCCAGAGCGGTACTACAGGTGGCAAGGGCGGTAGTACTAAGAGGTACTACCGCCGCCGCCTGCGGTCCTACCTCCAGAGTGGTTCTACCGGGCCTTCAGCCGCGCTGTAGCACCGGGGCAGTACTACCGCATGTGAGTTCCCATGAAGGGTTATGGGGCGGGGCAGGGGAAGTTTTCACTTCCCCATACCCATTCATCCCCTCTCTCTCGTGTCTCTCTCTCTCTCTCTCCAGGCGAATCCAAGGACGCGGAGGCCGTCGCCGGACCTCCGTTTCCGGCCACTCTTCCGCGATTCCAACCGGTGGAATCGATCCCCACCCTCTCCTCTTGCCATGGATGTTGGTATTGTCCCCGTTCTTCCCTCCTATGGTTCTCCTCTTTTGAATCTAAGTCTTGGACAATATTAGTTGCATTCATTGATTTTTAGTGAAATCGAGGCATGAGTTTGTTGTGGAAGATGGCTAGGGAGTAGATATGAAGTTCTAGTGGAAAATATGTGCATTTGACGTCACCGATAGTACCAGATCTGACCGGCGGCTGTAGGTGCCCCCGTGGTCTCCGCCCGCGCAGTACTACCGCTCTTACTGGAGCGGTACTACCGCTCTGGTCAGCGGTACTACCGTTGGTGCTGCCAAATGCCCCTGTTTTCTCACTTTTACTCCAGATTTTCTCGTTCTTTTTTTCCCGGCTTATGCAACTGCTTTACAGTTGTTTTTCCTCGCTTGGTGTTTTTGGGTTCCACGTGGTAGTGATACTTGTGATCTGCGTTGGGTTTTTCGTGAAGAGGAACGGGTAATTGCAGCACAAAGTGGATAAGTATTTCCCTCAGTTATGAAACCAAGGTTTATCGAACCAATAGGAATATCAATCCTCAACAGTCTTCAGCGGCTGCACACAAATGAACAAACGACTTGCACCCAACGCGGGCAAGAGGGTTGTCAATCCCCTTGATCTCGTTATTTGCAAACAAATGAATTGTGTAGATAATTGTTGATAAATATAAAATGCAAAATAAATAAAAAGTAAATAAAGTCAGCGAGGTAATAATAGCGTTTGCGAATATATAAGTGAATAGACCCTGGGGCCATAGTGTTCCCTAGCGACATCTCTCATGTAGGCAGCATACAATGGGTAAACAAATTACTGTTGGGCAATTGGTAGAAAAGCGGATAGTTATGCGATGTTCATGGCAACGATCATGTGTATATAGGCATCACGTCCATAAGCAAATAGGCCGACTCCTGCCTGCACCTATTACTATTACTCCACTCATCGACCGTTATCCAGCATGCATCTAGAGTATTAAGTAAAAAAGTGTAATGCTTGGAGAACGATGACATGATGTAGACAAAGTAAACTCAAACAATATGAATGAACCCCATCGTTTTATCCTTAGTAGCAACAACACAAAGACGCATCTTGTCCCCTACTTTGTCACTAGGATATAGAAACTCGCCAGGTTGAACCTACCACAACGCACCACTCCCACCGATGAAATATCAATCTACTTGGCCAAAGCATATCAATAGATCGGAGAGCATTACGAAGCTATAATGATCATGCACTTACGAGATAATATAATTCAGAGGCATCTCAAATACTTTTCATGAATAATCTGAACATAAACCCACAATTCATCGGATCCCAACAAACACACCGCACAATAGGATTACATCGGATAGATCAAAGCGAAGATGCGATGAACATTGTATTGAAGATCATAAGAGAGAGAGATTTCCATCTAGGTACTAGCTATGGACCCGTAGGTCTGTGGTGAACTACTCACACATCATCATGAGGGCAGTAAGGTTGATGAAGAGGCCCTCCGTGATCGATCCCCCCTCCGGCAGGGTGCCGGAACCGAGCTCCAGATGGCCTCTCGACGGAACAGAGACTTGCGGCGGCGGAAAAAGGGTTTCGAGACTGCCTCGAGGGTTTTCATAATATTAGAGAATTTATAGGCCGAAGAGGGACGTCGGGAGGTGCCTGAGGGGGCCACCACATATCAGGGCACCCCCACCAGGGCACGCCCTGATGTGTGGTTGGGCCCTCGTGCGCCTCCTGGCTTCCTTTCGAAGCTTCTAGGTCTTCATATAGTCCACAAAAAATCATCAAAAAGTTTTGTGGCAATTGGACTTCGTTTGGTATAGTAAACCTGCAAAGGCAAAAACACGCAGAAAACAGCAACTGGCACTGGGCACTGGGTCAATAGGTTAGTGCTCAAAAATATTATAAATTGGTAAATAATGACCCAAAAAGTATCCTAGAATGCTAATATATCAGCATGGAACAATCAAAAATTATAGATACGTTGGAGACGTATCAGGTAGCAGTTATGCTCATCAGGAGCATCGGAGGAACCCCAGACATGAGGGTGGCTCCAAGTGCCCTCGCACCTGAGAGGAGGACACTGCTATCAACCCCAATGCACCTCCCAAGCAGTGGACAAAGAAGGCCGCTACCAAGAAGATGCCGCCATCCCTAGATAAGATGTCTGCCAAAGAGTCCTGGGAACTTCGCCGTCAAGATCCATATGTCATTCCTCAAGAATCAGCTTTTCGCAATCGTCCCTTCTAGACCAGGCGGCAAATGTCTATCTACAGTGAGGTGCTACTAAATAAGGAAAACCGGTATGTGTCGCATGTCAAGTCTATTGATATGGAGTTCTTGGAAAAGAATGCCCAATACTTTGGAGAGGCTCTAGAACTCTGTGAGAAGCTGTGAATTACTCATATTATGCAGTTCAACAAGGACTTTGATGCAGATATGGTGGCCGTGCTCTTTGCTACACTTCATCTTGGGACTGATGAGGACCGGACCTTGACTTGGATGTCAAATGGGAGGAAGTTGTCTGCTACTTGGAAGGAGTTCATGGACTTGCTACATGTTGAGGATAAGGGGCTCCAGGACCCAGTTGGTTTTTTGCCCCCACAAGGAAACAATAGCCACTCACAAGAGGCATCTCTGGACCTACAACACTGAGAAGATCTCCGCTACCACTAGCAAGTCATCCTATGCACTTCAGCCCTTTCTTGATATTATGCACCGCATCTTCTGGAACACTCTTTTTCCTTGGGTTGGCAACTTGGACATGGTACACTCCTACCTGGTGGATCTATTGCTCTTTTGTCAGGGTATGCGACAGACTACCGAGGTTCCAGCTCTGGATATTTCTCATGTCATGTGGTGTGAACTACTCTCTGCCATCTCTAACTGCAAGGTTCCCATCTATGGTCCGTACTTAATGCATCTGATTGAGAGCACTTGGGCTAAGACCTATCCAGACATCCGTTTTTAGCACAATGAGTTGGTTTCTCATAAGATTGTGTAGCTCCGCCAGAAGAACAAATGGGCGAATTACGTGGCTCCTGAGGCAGATGTGCTTGATGATGAGGCTGAGGACGACAAGGATGATGAGGACTTTGAAGTCCAAGGGGGTGCTGCTACTCGTTCTGCGCTTTCTCGTGTTGAGCCATCTTGGGCTCAGAAACTTAGGGAGAAGATGAAGAAGCTATTCTGCATGCAGGCTCATGGTTAGTACAAGGCTCATGTGGCAGACAAGGAGGCAAGGAACCGTCACAAGGCTTTGGATAGGCACGTTGGTTTGGAGGTTCGGAGTGGATCCGAGGACTCCATCACAGATGAGGATGTTTGGACTGTCAAGAACTACAAGTGGGATTCAGATGATGCTATGCCTGGTTCGTCTGCTCCACCCGGCACCACCAGCTACAGCTCTGAGTCCGGAGAATATTGACGATGGTTCCATAAGTTGCTACCCTCGGGTCATCTTAGTTCTCTCTGCCCTTTTGGTGTCTCGCTGCCAAAGGGGAGAGTGTAGGGGATTTTTCGAGTCACGAGTGTTTGCTCTTAGTTGCCTGTGTTTATTCGCTCGTGAACTATTTTATCATTTGCTTTGCCGTGGTTTGTGCTTGTGAGACTCTTAAGACCAAGTCGTATGTTGTGAGACATATGCTACCCTCTTATTATCCTGATTATGTCTTATTATGTGAGTTATAATTATCATGTGCACTCTACTCACTCACATATCTTATGTTGCATTCTTGCTTCACTCTTACCTATTAATGCAAGTAGGTGTTGGTCTATAAAATATAGGGGGAGTGTTGATCCTAGTGTGGAAACTTTGCATTCCAAAAGCATATCCAAGAATAGTGCACACATCTAGGGGGAGCCCGTCTATATTTTCTAGACTTTGGGGTTTGCTTTTACTTATTATAATATCCTCAGTGCAAATCCCGGGTTGTCATCAATCCACCAAAAAGGGGGAGATTGTAAGGGCATATTTATACCCTAATGGTTTTGGTGATTTATGACAATGCATTTGCGGACTAACCGGGTGCACTAAGCTTTCAGATATTATCAGGTGGCACGAGACGGTTAATTTCCCCTCCGGTGGGTAAAAGAGAAGACGGTTATTTTCTGACAATTTAGTGTTGGTGGACTTGAGTCGTAGGGAATCCATACTATCAAGAGGGGGGCGCATTTGGAAAGGTTTGGTGGAATCAACACGTACACATTTGCACCCCGTCCTTTTCCGACAACTGGAGCTCTGCCTTGTGCCCTTGGTTGCTTCAGAGTTGTCTGGGCGGTAGTACCGCTGTGATGAGCGGTAGTATCGCTGGATGACCCTGGCACCTCGCGCGGGGCATCAGACACTTGTCTAATGACCCGCGCCTCCAGAGCAGCAGCAGTGGCGTGCTACTACTATTGTCTCTATGAGGGCGATAGTACCACTGGGGGGTTCTGACACCTGGCGCGGGTGGTGTCTACTACGCAACCTTCTTCTTGTAGACTCGTGTTGGGCCTCCAAGCGCAGAGTTTTGTAGGACAGTAGCAAATTTCCCTCAAGTGGATGACCTAAGGTTTATCAATCCGTGGGAGGCGTAGGATGAAGATGGTATGTCTCAAACAACCTGCAACCAAATAACAAAGAGTCTCTTGTGTCCCCAACACACCCAATACAATGGTAAATTGTATAGGTGCACTAGTTCGGCGAAGAGATGGTGATACAAGTGCAATATGGATGGTAGATATAGGTTTTTGTAATCTTAAAATATAAAAACAGCAAGGTAACTAATGATAAAAGTGAGCACAAACGGTATTGCAATGCTTAGAAACAAGGCCTAGGGTTCATACTTTCACTAGTGCAAGTTCTCTCAACAATACTAACATAGTTGAATCATATGTAAATCCCTCACGTGCGACAAAGAGTTCACTCCAAAGTCACAAATAGCGGAGAACAAACGAAGAAATTATTGTAGGGTACGAAACCACCTCAAAGTTATCTTTTCTGATCAATCTTATGAGCTATCCCTATAAGTGTCACGAACAGCCCTAGAGTTCGTACTAAAATAACACCTTAAGATACACATCAACCAAAACCCTAGTGTCACCTAGATACTCCAATGTCACCACAAGTACCCATGGGCTTGATTATACGATATGCATCACACAATTTCAGATTCATCATGTTCAATCCAACACAAAGAACTTCAAAGAGTGCCCCAAAGTTTCTACCGGAGAGTCAAGACGAAAACATGTGCCAACCCCTATGCATAGATTCCCAAGGTCACGGAACCCGCAAGTTGATCACCAAAACATACATCAAGTGGATCAATAGAACATCCCATTGTCACCACAGATATCCCATCGCAAGACATACATCAAGTGTTCTCAAATCCTTAAAGACTCAATCCGATAAGAAACTTCAAAGGGAAAACTCAATTCATCACAAGAAGATAGAGAGGGGAAAACTCCATATGATTCATCTATATTAATAAAGCTCGCGATACATCAAGATCGTGCAATCTCAAGAACACGAGAGAGAGAGATCAAACACATAGCTACTGGTACATACCCTCAGCCCCGAGGGTGAACTACTCCCTCCTCGTCATGGAGACCACCGGGATGATGAAGATGGCCTCCGGTGATGGTTTCCCCCTCCGGCAGGGTGCCGGAACGGGCTCCCGATTGGTTTTTCGTGGATACAGAGGCTTGCAGCGGCAGAACTCCCAATCTCGGTTTGTTTCTGGGGGTTTCTGTATTTATAGGAATTTTTGGCGTCGGTCTCATGTCAAGGCGGTGCCCGAGGAGTCCACAAGCTAGGGGGCGCGCCCTAGGGGGGGCGCCCCCCAGGCTTGTGGCCTCCTCAGTCACTTCCTGGCCCAGCTTTTTTGCTCCAGTATTTTTTATATTTTCCAAAAATATTCTCTGTAAATTTTCAGCCAATTCCGAGAACTTTTATTTCTGCACAAAAACAACACCACGGTAGCTCTGCTGAAAACAGCGTCAGTCCGGGTTAGTTCTAATAAAATCATACCAAAATCATATAGAATTATTGTAAACATGGCATGAATACTTCATAAATTATAGATACGTTGGAGATGTATCAGCGGGGCACCAGACACTCCCGTCTTTGGTGTCTGATGACTCGCTACTCCAGAGCGGTAGTAGGGGCGGTAGTAACAAGCGATGGTACCACTGCCCCTACTACTGCTGAGATCTGCTCCATCCACAGTGCCAACGGTAGTACCGCTGGCAGGAGCAGTAGTACCGCTCCGCGGTACTACCGCCCCCTGTGTTGTTCAGCTGTGGCCCTATGTGTGGAACTTCCATACGGACGGTAGTACCGCTCCCCGGAGCGGTACTACCGCTTGTGTGCGACTGGTAAGTGGGTAACGGGCAGAGTCCCTTCCCACTATATAAAGGAGTCTTCTTCCCCAAGAAGACCTGCCTCTTATCCTTTCAAAAGCTCCATTGTTGCCCCAAGCTCATTTTCGCCCGATCTCTCTCCCTAGCCAAGGAAACTTGTTGAAACTCTAGGGTTTGGTTGAGAGGGCCCCAATCTACACTTCCACCAAGAGAAAATTGATTCCCCCCACTAATCCCTTGCAGATCTTTTTACTCTTGGGTGTTTGAGCACCCTAGACGGAAGGGGTCACCTCAAAGCCATATTCCATTATGGTGAAGCTTCGTGGTGGTGTTGGGAGCCTCCAATTAAGTTGTGGAGATTGCCCCAACCTTGTTTCTAACGGTCCGGTTGTCGCCTTCAAGAGCACCACTAGTGGAATCATGACATCTCGCATTGTGTGAGGGCGTGAGGAGAATACAGTGGCCTAAGTGGCATCTTGGGGAGCATTGTGCCTCCACACCACTCTAACGGAGACATACTTCCCCTCAAAGGGAAGGAATTTCGGTAACACATCCTCGTCTCCATCGGTTCCACTTGTGGTTACTTCTTACCTTTACGTTGTGCAAGCTTTACTTATTTTGTATCATTTGCTTGCTTGTGTTGTTATTGTTGTTAGCATCATATAGGTTGCTCACCTAGTCGCATATCTAGACAACCTATTTGTTGCTAAACCTAATTTGCTAAAGAAAAGTTAAAAACTGGTAGTTGCCTATTCACCCCCCCTCTAGTCAACCATATCGATCCTTTCTGTTGTAAGGGAGAGAGGGATTGGTGGAATTGTTGTTGTATTGCTTGAGCCTCGTGCGCATATATATAGGAGTACAATGACCAACTTGGAGTACAAGATAAGGCCGGACAAATCGTAGTCTTTCTCATATTTCCTAACTAATCAATATACTCAACATCCCCCCGCAGTCACAACGGTAGCGACGCAGACGGTGAGATTGGAAAAGAATCTAAAGGTAAGCCGACGGTCATCCCCCCCCCCCCCCACAGTCATAACGGTCGATGCATCGCGGAAGTCGTGGCTGGAGTAGAAACCGATGAGGTTGCTCAAGCAAGGTGGTAGCCCTTTGTGTCGTTTGTCAAGGTAGCCGAGAGCGTAGGGTGGTATAGCCGTGGTCGAGGTAGCCGTGCAAAGAACGCCGTGGTCGATGTTGAGTCGGGGAGGCCCGTGTCAAGGAAGTCGTCGTGGAGCCGCGGGCGCAAGGAGGCGCCAAGTTAGTCATGGGCGCAGTGGTGTTGAAATACTCGTGCACCGGGAGGAAGACGTTGTTGACGATGCCTCGCGCCGGCATTGCCAAGCCCGCGGACACATCGGGGATGAAGGCACGTATCGGTGTTGCCAGCACCGGGCATGCGTAGATGGACGGAGTCGATGTTGGCGATGCGTCGCTCCAGGCTTGCCAGACCTGGGAACACATCAGGGACGAAGGCACGCGTTGGTGTTGCCAGCACCAGGCATGTGTAGACGGGGACCTGCACACAACTTGTACGCCATGTCGAGGAGGCTAGCAGAGAAGGACTCGACGACGGTTGCGGCACAAATCGGCGGGGGCCGATGTCGCCCGCGGTCGTCAGAGTAGATGAAGTGGTCGGGGTAGACGACGGCGACGCTAGCGATGAGCTGGTGCTGGACGAAGAAGAAGGGGGTGGACTAGCGGCGCAGCTCGGGTGAGTGATAACCCACAATTGTAGGGGATCGTTTCTAGCCTTTTTCGATAAATAAGAGTGTCGAACCCAACGAGGAGCTAAAGTTAGAACAAATATTCCCTCAAGTTCTATCTACAACTCTACGCACACTTTAACGTTTGCTTTACCTAGAACAAGTATGAAACTATTTTGTAGGTGATAGGATAGTTTGCACGAATAAAACTAGAAGTACTTTGCCGGAATAAAACTACGAGTAAATTGCAAGATAATAAAAGTTAGTTGTTTAGTAGAAAGCTTTTGTCAAACAAGAAGGTTATTTGTCCCTAGGCAATTGATAACTAGACCGGTAATCATTATTGCAATTTTATATGAGGGAGAGGCATGAGCTAACATACTTTCCGTACTTGGATCATATGCACTTATGATTGGAACTCTAGCAAGCATCCGCAACTACCAAAGATCATTAAGGTAAAACCCAACCATAGCATTAAGTATCAAGTCCTCTTTACTCCCATACACAACATCCCACCTACTCGGGTCTGTGCTTCTGTCACTCACGCCACCCACCATAAGCAAACCATGAACATAGTGCAACACCCTACAACGGGGATCCCTCATGTTTGCGTGACACAGAGGGTACCATGGGACATCACCAAAATAAAACATACAACTCATACCAACGACGGTCATCAATTAGCCCATAGGACAAAACGGATCTACTCAAACATCATAGGATAGCCACATATCATTGGGAAATCATATATGGAGTTGAGCACCATGTTTAAGTTGAGATTACAGCGGGGAAGAGAGGTCTTACACCGCTGCATAGAGGGGGAGAGAGTTGGTGTTGACGGCGACGAAGTTCTTGGTGTAGATCGCCGTCACGATGATTGCCGCGGCGGCCTTCCGGCGCCACCGGGAGAGAGGGGGAGAGAGCCCCCCTCCTTCTTCTTATTCCTTGGCCTCCACCCCTAGATGGGAGGAGAGTTCCCCCTCTGGTCCATGGCCTTCATGGCGGCGGAGGGGCAAGAGCCCCTCCGAGATTGGATCTCTCTCTCTGTTCTCTTCTGTTTCGCGTTCCTGTTTTCTGGCCGAAAACCGTTTCTTATATTCCCCGAGATCCATAACTCCGATTGCGTTGAGATTTTTACACGATTTTTTCCAGATATAAGCTTCCTTGCGCCCGAAGTAGAGCTCCAACTGACTTACAAGGAGGCCATGATACACCACCATGCACTTGGGCCCTAGGGTGCGCCCTGGTGTCTCGTGGTGGCTGTGGGCCTCCTTTTGCGTTGATTCCACCTCCCAAAAATCACAAATCTTCCAAAATAATTCTCCGTAAATTTTTATCGCGTTTGGACTTCGTTTGATATGGATATTCTAATAAACAAAAAACATGCAACAAACATGAACTGGCACTGGGCACTGGATCAATAGGTTATTCCAATAAATCATATAAATTGTTGCCAAAAGTATGTAAAAGTTGTATAATATTGGCATGAAACAATAAAAAATTATAGATACGACGGGGACGTATCAGCATCCCCGAGCTTAATTCCTACTCGTCCTCGAGTAGGTAAATGATAAAAAGATAATTTTTTGACGTGGAATGCTACCTAGCATAATTTTGATCATATATCTAATCATGGCATGAATATTAAGACACAAGTGATTCAAAGCAATAGTCTATAATTTGACATAAAGACATTAATACTCAGGCATCCCAACAAACAATCGTGTCTTTCAAAATATCAACACTAAAGAAAGTTATCCCTAACCCATCATGCTCAATCATTGATCCATTCATGAAACACACTCGAATATTAGCTACACCCAATGCACAAGTATGATCATAGTGCCCCCTAGTTGGTGCTTTATAAGAGAAGATGGAGACTCAAAATAAAAATAAAAATTGCATAAAGTAAATAGATAGGCCCTTCGCAGAGGGAAGTAGAGATTTGTAGAGGTGCCAGAGCTCAAAGCTTAAATCGAGAGATAAAAATATTTTGGGTGGCATGCCTTTCCTGTCAATGAAAATGACCGAGTAGTTCTCAATACTTTCATGCTAGATATATCATAGGCGGTTCCCAAACAGAAAATAAAGTTTATTCCTTTTTCCACCATTCTTTCACAATCCATGGCTAGCCATATCCACGGTTGCCTTCCATACCAACACTTTCCAAGGAATTTATTATTTCACAACATAAAGTAAATTTCTTTTTCATTTCGGTACTGGGCATCCCTATTACCGCCGTACTCTCGTGCAATGACAAGTGAATAAACACTCATCTTGAGAATAACACATCTAGCATGGAAAAATATCGGCCACCCCCTGCCGCTTTTGAGCGGTACGGGCACACAAAAAGGAAATTCATTTTGAAAATTAGAGATGGCACATACAAATTTGCTTAGAACGGCACGGAAATACCGCATATAGGTAGGTATGGTGGACTCATATGGCAAAACTGGGTTTAAGGATTTTGGATGCACAAGTAGTATTTCTACTTAGTACAAGTGGAGGCTAGCAAATAGATTGAGAAGCAACCAACCAAGAAATGAAAATTCACATAAACGGGCATTAAGCATAACTAACACCGAATAATGCACCGCAAGTAGGATGTAATTTCATTGCACAACTATTGACTTTCGTGCTTGCATAGGGAATCACAAACCTTAACACCAATATTCTTACTAACCACAACCGTTTACTAGTACCTCGCACATATTATCATCTCTATATCGCAAAACTATTGCAAGGAATCAAACATATCATATTCAGTGATCCATAAGTTTTATGTAGGATTTTATGACTAACCATGCAAATGACCAATTCCTGTTGACTCTCTAAATAGATATAAGTGAAGAAAGAGATTTTAATTCTTTCTACAAAAGACCATGCTCTAATAAATATAAGTGAAGCAAAAGAGCATTCTACAAATAACGGTTTTCTATGTGAAGAGAAACAGGCAATCCAAACTTCAAAAGATATAAGTGAAGCACATGAAGCATTCTATAAAGCCATACTCAAAAGATATAAGTGAAGTGCAATGATCATTCTATAAATAAACCATGGACTATCTCATACAAGCATGGTGCATAAAAGAAAAGTGAAAAGTAAACACAAAATACGCTCCAAGATTTACACATATCACATGAACGAAACGAAAACAAAAACATACCGATACTTGTTGAAGAAAGATGGGATGCCTTCTGTGGCATCCCCAAGCTTAGACGCTTGAGCCTCCTTGGATATTTAATTGGGTTGCCTTGGGCATCCCCAAGCTTGAACTCTTGGCTCTCCTCCTTCTCCTCATATCGAGACCTCCTCGATCTTTGAACACTTCATCCACACAAAACTTAACAGAAAACTGGTGAGATCCGTTAGTATAATAAAACAAATTACTACTTTAAGTACTTTTGCAAACCCATTCAGATTTTATATTTGCATTATCCCTGCTTTATTATAACTTCTCCATGGCTTATACCACCGATAAAATCGATAGTTTCATCAAAACAAGCAAAACAATGCATCAAAAACAGAATCTGTCTTAAACAGGATAGTCTGTAGTAATCTGAACTTTGACCATACTTTTGTAACTCCAAAAATTCTTAAAAATTAGGAAGAAATAAAAAAAAATTATAAAAATACTGTGTAAAAATTTCAGAAACTTTTGACATTCCAGTAAAAAATGTAAATTCACGCACTACAGCCAAAGTTTCTGTTTTTACACCGCACATACCAACAAGCAATCTAGTCATCCTAAAGGCAAATCTTGGCACATTATTTTTATAATACAATGGATTTTTACAAGGGGATGATTATTTTTGTTGGAAATTTTCTGTGATTCAAGATTCACAAATTTTCCATGGGCATGAACAAAGTTCAAGGAATTCCCCCACTTTCACGATGTTCGTCTCTCTCACTTTCACTTTTCTTTTTGTGAAGTTTTAGGTTCCCCTCTATATATTTTTGTTTTAAAACTTTATAAGAGAACTCAACAGAATAAAATGACTCTCTAAAACTTCCGGGTTGCCTCCCTGGCAGTCCTTTCTTTAAAGCCATTAAGCTAGGCATAAAGTGCTCAAGTAATGGATCCACCCGGATCCCAAGGTATATCAAAGCCAATTTTAATTAACAATGATTTATAATTTAGTAATTAGCACAAAGCAACATATATCATGCAATGACAAAGTCTAACTCTCTTCCTATGCATCGGCATGTCATAAAAGAACAATTCATGCACATCGGGTAAAGGCCAATGCATAGTATAAACAGTTTCTTGCAATTTTATCGTATTGGAAACATAAAGAGGTAGAGATGTAGTTCCTCTCTCATAATAATTGCAAGTAGGAGCAGCAAGCACATGCATATTATATTCATCAAAATTATCATGTGTAGTAGCAAAACGCAACCCATCAATATAATCCTTAATAAGAGCAAACTTCTCCTATATAGTGTAGTTGGGAGAATTCAAAAAGATAATAGGACTATCATGTGTGGGTGCAATAGCAACAATTTCATTCTTAACATAGGGAACTATAGCAAGTTCATCTCCATAAGCATAATTCATATTGGCATCTTGGTCATAGGCATAGCAAGCATCAAATTCATCGAAAAGGGATATTTCAAAAGAATCCACGGGATCATAACAATTATCATAGCATTCATCCTTCTGTAAGCACGAAGGGAAATTAAATAATGTATGGGTTGAAGAGTTACTCTCATTAGAATGTGGGCACGGGTAGCTAATTCGCTCTTCCTCCTTTTGTTCTTCGCTCTCCTCCTGATCTTTTTCATCTAATGAGCTCACAATTTCAGCGACTTCCTCTTCCATAGATTCCTGCAAAATATTATTCTCTTCTTGGACAGCGGAGGAGTCCTCAATATATTCTTTAACATAAGTATTGGAAGCATAGTTTTCATAGCAGTATTTAAGTATGGCAAAATTTTCAGATTTGTAAAGAGTAGCATCATACTTTTCAATCAAAGAAGCAATTTCATAGGCACCCTTAAAAGCAACAAATTCTTCAATTGTTCAATATCATAGTAATTATAAACACCCTTGGCATAAGAAGATACGATTCCATTATCCTTAAACTGACATTGGAAGAAAAGGTGTTTCTTAGGGTCTTCGAAACAACAAGTAAATCATCTATTTCGCATAAATTCCAAGCATAGCAATACAAACTATTAATACGATGACACAAAAGTTTCCCTTTTTGAGATAAGCGGTGTCGCACAAAATAAGCATGCTCATTTAATGATTTTCCTCAACTAAGCTAGTTGGGTTTTCAGCACGAGCACAAATGGATCAAAGATGATCCAAATAGAAAGTTTCAGTAGTATGATAGATTTTGGGTTGTTCTTCAACCATTGGTTTAGCAGGTACAACTATTTTTTTTGGTATTTTACGTTTCCTACCCATAACTAAAGATAGAAAACAAGATCACAAAATTAAAAACTACTTAGTGATAAAGCAAACAAGCACACACGAGAATATTTACCCTACGCTATTGCTCCCCGGCAACGGCGCCAGAAAAAGGTCTTGATAACCCACAAGTCTAGGGGATCGTTTGTAGACTTTTTCGATAAATAAGAGTGTCGAACCCAACGAGGAGCTAAAGGTAGAACAAATATTCCCTCAAGTTCTATCGACCACCGATACAACTCTACGCACACTTTGACGTTTGCTTTACCTAGAACAAGTATGAAACTATTTTGTAGGTGATAGGATAGTTTGCACGAATAAAACTAGAAGTACTTTACGGGAATAAAACTACGAGTAAATTGCAAGATAATAAAAGTTAGTTGTTTAGTAGAAAGCTTTTGTCAAACAAGAAGGTTATTTGTCCCTAGGCAATTGATAACTAGACCGGTAATCATTATTGCAATTTTATATGAGGGAGAGGCATGAGCTAACATACCTTCCGTACATGGATCATATGCACTTATGATTGGAACTCTAGCAAGCATACGCAACTACCAAAGATCATTAAGGTAAAACCCAACCATAGCATTAAGTATCAAGTCCTCTTTACTCCCATACGCAACAACCCACCTACTCGGGTCGGTGCTTCTGTCACTCACGCCACCCACCATAAGCAAATCATGAACATATTGCAACACCCTGCAGCGGGGATCCCTCACATTTGCGCGACACGGAGAGCACCATAGGACAGCACCAAAATAAAACATACAACTCATACCAACCACGGTCATCAATTAGCCCATAGGACAAAACGGATCTACTCAAACATTATAGGATAGCCACATATCATTGGGAGATAATATATGGAGTTGAGCGCCATGTTTAAGTAGAGATTATAGTGGGGAAGAGAGGTGTTACACCGCTGCATAGAGGGGGAGAGAGTTGGTGTTGACGGCGGCGAAGTTGTTGGTGTAGATCGCTGTCACGATGATTGCCCCGGCGGCGTTCCGGTGCCACCGGGAGAGAGGGGGAGAGAGCCCCCCTCCTTCTTCTTCCTTGGCCTCCACCCTAGATGGGAGGAGAGTTCTCCCTCTAGTCCATGGCCTCCATGGTGGCAGAAGGGCAAGAGCCCCTCTGAGATTGGATCTCCCTCTCTGTTCTTTTCTGTTTCGCGTTCCTGTTTTCTAGCCAAAAACCGTTTCTTATATTCCCCGAGATCCGTAACTCCGATTGCCCTGAGATTTTAACACGAAGGGGTGGCGGTGACCGCGTTCCGCGGCGCTACAGCCTAAAGAGGCAGTGTGGCGGTGGCTCACAGGTTGGAGCAGCCGCGGTGAGAACCATTGGCCGGGGGCGACGGCTCGTTGGGAGACGATGTGGACCGCGTGCCGCGACGCCTTAGCCCTAAGGGGCGACGCAAAGGCGGAGATGACTACGGGGGTAGCCGGCGAAAGGATCTCGGGGCGGCAGCGTGGACCGCGGGCCGCAACGCGACAGCCTGAAGGTGCGTCGACGGGAGCGGCGCGTGGGTCGGGGCAGCCGGCGGGAAGACCTCAGGGCGGTGATGCAGTGGTCCGAAGGGACGACGCGACGGCAACCTGTGGCTCGATCGGCGAAGGGGCGTGCTGTACTCGGGACAGTCTTGACGGGACCTGCGGAGGCACGCGCAACCGACTGGCCAGGTCGGTCGCACGGCGTAGATGAGGAGGATCGCGGCGGCGGGCGGGTGATCAATCCGATCGCGCGCGAGGTCGGGGACGCCGCTCGGTGGAGGCAGGATGGCGGCGGAGTCTGAGATGAAACCGGCGACGACGGTCGGCAGGGCGGCCGTACAGGCGCGGTGTAGATCGACGGGTGGGCCGGCACGCGAACGGCGGCTATGATGGGTCGCCGCATGGCGCGAGACCACCGGGTCGGGGTGATGTAGGAGTCCCGATCGGAGTAGGGCGGTGACGGCCGACGTAGATCGACGGGCGGGCCGACACGCGATTGGCGGCTTTGAGGGGCCGCCGCGTTGTGCGAGGCCGCCGGGTCAGTGGAGAGGCCGGGTCGCGCCGATGTCGGAGTAGAGGCGCGGTGGTCGACGACGGCGGCGGGTGACGCAAACCGATCTAAGATCGGAAACCCATAAAGAAAACGCCGATCAATGCGACCGGCGGAAGAGAGAAAAACCCGAATCAACAGATCGGGAAAAAGACTCTCTAGGACAGCCAGTCAACACCACCGGCGGACGAACCCTAGGTACGGGCGGCGCGGCCCCCGCCGACGGTCATGAAGGCCGACCGCCCCAGGGGCGGCCCGCGATGTGGAAGCGGTGGGCGGTGGCTAGGTTAGGAACTTGCAGTAGATACCATGTTGTAAGGGAGAGAGGGATTGGTGGAATTGTTGTTGTATTGCTTGAGCCTCGTGGGCATATATATAGGAGTACAATGACCAACTTGGAGTACAAGACAAGGCATGACAAATCCTAGTCTATCTCATATTTCTGAGTTAATTGCAGAAAACCACCACATTGACGCGTAGGGTTGCAGTAAACACTCTTCTATAGATTCATTGCAGAAAACACAGGATCGGTGCCTAATTTTTTGCAAAAAGCACTGAACGGTCTGTTTGTGCATTTTAACGAGGATTATGACATGTGGGGCCCTGTTTTGATGACGTGGCGTAACGAACTGGCACTAACGCCGTCAATCATTGGCTTCGGTTCATTTACCCGCTTTGCATGGCTGACCTGGCTGTGCGGCGGCCGAAGTGTGACGTGGAGGACCCGTTGAGCCCCTTGGCCAGCCGGTGCAGCCCGGGGTTCGGCCGGACGCACCCCATCAGGCTCAGCCCATGCCGCGCTGCACCGTCTTCTGCCCCCGCCGTTGCCCCATACTTGCTCTGCTTCTTCTGCTTCCCACCCGCCGAGGCATCGCCATTGGCAGTGGCTCCCACGGGTTCCGTCTTCTTGACTGGCGTGCCCAGATGTTGCACCGGCGAGTACTTGAACACCGGCTCCCTGCTGATAGTACTGTCGTCAGCGCATCCTTTGGTCGATAGCCTCCGGAAGAGGAGCAGGTCGCTGAGCCGCCATTTCTTCTGGACGCCATTGTTCGCGGTCGGTAGGACGGAGCGTGGCGACATGACAGAGTCGGGATTCATGGGCACGGTGTCCGTTGCGGTGTCGGCGGCTGCGTCCTTGACGCCGGTGCCGAGAGGGGACGACGCGGCAGCCTTGGACGCGTTCGCCATGGCCGTGGCGAATGGGTCGAAGTCTGGCCCGGGCCCGGCCAGGCCCCGAAGCCGGGGAGACCACATCGCGGACCTGGCCGATCGTGGCAACGAGCAGACGCTGCTGCCGTCGAGCAGGCGCGGCAGCGGCTTCAGCGGCCGGATCTTGCCTTCGTCGAAGAGCTCGTCGGCTGATAACCCACAAGTATAGGGGATCAGTTGTAGCCTTTCTCCATAAGTAAGAGTGTCGAACCCAACGAGGAGCTAAAGGTAGAATAAATATTCCTTCAAGTTCTATCGACCACAGATACATCTCTACGTACGCTTAACGTTCGCTTTACCTAGAACAAGTATGAAACTAGAAGTACTTTGTAGGGGTAACGGGATAGGTTTGCAAGATAATAAAGAACACGTAAATAAAATCTAGGGGCTGTTTAGATGAAGAAACAACTAAGTTAATCTTAGTAGAGAGCTTTTTGTCACAAGAAAGTTATTTGTCCCTAGGCAATCGATAACTAGACCGGTAATCATTATTGCAATTTTATATGAGGGAGAGGCATAAGCTAACATACTTTCTCTACTTGGATCATATGCACTTATGATTGGAACTCTAGCAAGCATCCGCAACTACTAAAGTTCATTAAGGTAAAACCCAACCATAGCATTATAAGGTATCAAGTCCTCTTTATTCCCATACGCAAACAACCTACTTACTCGGGTCTGTGCTTCTGTCACTCACGCCACCCACCATAAGCGAATCATGAACATATTACAAACCCTACAGTGGGGATCCCTCACGCTTGCGCGACACGGAGAGCACCATAGGACAGCACCAATAATAAAACATGCAACTCAAACCAATCATGATCATCAATCAACCCATAGGACAAAACGGATCTACTCAAACATCATAGGATAGCCATACATCATTGGGAAATAATATATAGCGTTGAGCACCATGTTTAAGTAGAGATTACAGCAGGGAGAAGAGATGTTGAACCGCTGTATAGAGGGGGAGAGATTTGGTGATGAAGGCGGCGAAGTTGTTGGTGTAGATCGCCGTCACGATGATGGCCCCGGCGGCGTTCCGGCACCACCGGGAGAGAGGGGGAGAGAGCCCCCCTCCTTCTTCTTCTTCCTTGTCCTCCCCCCTAGATGGGAGAAGGGTTTCCCCTCTAGTCCATGGCCTCCATGGCGGCGGAGGGGCGAGAGCCCCTCCGAGATTGGATCTCTCTCTCTGTTTCCTTCTGTTTCTGCCTTCCCAGATTCTGGCCTTTCACCGTTTCTTAAATTCCCGGAGATCCGTAACTCCGATTGGGCTGAAATTTTAACACGATTTTTATACGGATATTAGCTTTCTTGCGGCGAAAGAAGGGCACCAACCGCCTTACGGGGTGACCACAAGGGTCCAGGGCGCGCCCTACCCCCTGGGGCTTGCCCCTATGGCTTGTGGGCCCCTCGGGCATCGTCTTGCGTTGATTATTTTTCCCAAAAATCACATATATTCCAAAAAAAATCTCCGTAAGTTTTTATCGCGTTTGGACTTCATTTGGTATGGATATTCTGCGAAACAAAAAACATGCAACAAACAAGAACTGGCACTGGGCACTGGATCAATATGTTAGTCCCAAAAATAGTACAAAAAGTTGCCAAAAGTGTATAAAAGTTGTAGAATATTGGCATGAAACAATCAAAAATTATAGATACGACGGAGACGTATCATCGGCCATCGTCAGCTGATCTGGCTCCCGCGCGCTCCGGTCCAGGAGGACGCCGAAGTCGAAGTCCGCGTTCTCACCGTCCCCGGTCGTCGTCGCCATCGTACCGGAGCCAAGCCCGGGCTTCGGTGTCTGATACGTCCATTTTGCATCATGCTTTTATATTGATATTTATTGCATTATGGGCTGTTATTACACATTATGGTACAATACTTATTCCTTTTCTCTATTATTTTACAAGGTTTACGTGAAGAGGGAGAATGCCGGCAGCTGGGATTCTGGACTGGAAAAGGAGCAAATATGAGAGACCTATTCTGCACAACTCCAAAAGTCTTGAAAAGTTACGGAGAATTATTTTGGAATATATAAAAAATATTGGGCGAAAGAAATACCAGAGGGGACCCACCAGGAGGTCACAAGCCAGGGGGCGCGCCCTACCCCCCTGGGCGCTCCCCTGTGGCTTGTGGGCCCCCTGGCAGGCCTCCGGTGCCCATCTTCTGCTATATGGAGGGTTTTGACCTGAAAAAATCATAAGAGAGCTTTCGGGACGAAGCGCTGCCGTCTCGAGGCGGAACCTGGGCAGAAGCAATCTAGGGCTCCGGCGGAGCTGTTCTGCCGGGGAAACTTCCCTACCGGAGGGGGAAATCGAAGCCATCGTCATCACCAACGATTCTCTCATCGAGAGGGGGTCAATCTCCATCAACATCTTCACCAGCACCATCTCCTCTCCAAACCCTAGTTCATCTCTTGTATCCGATCTTTGTCTCAAAACCTCAGATTGGTACCTGTGGGTTGCTAGTAGTGTTGATTACTCCTTGTAGTTGATGCTAGTTGGTTTACTTGGTGGAAGATCATTTGTTCAGATCCTTAATGATAATTAATACTCCTCTGATTATGAACATGAATATGCTTTGTGAGTAGTTACGTTTGTTCCTGAGGACATGGGATAAGTCTTGTTATAAGTAATCATGTGAATTTGGTATTCGTTCGATATTTTGATGAGATGTATGTTGTCTCTCCTCTAGTGGTGTTATGTGAACGTCGACTACATGACACTTCACCATTATTTGGGCCTAGGGGAAGGCATTGGGAAGTAATAAGTAGATGATGGGTTGCTAGAGTGACAGAAGCTTAAACCCTAGTTTATGCGTTGCTTCGTAAGGGGCTGATTTGGATCCATATGTTTCATGCTATGGTTAGATTTATCTTAATTCTTCTTTCGTAGTTGCGGATGCTTGCGAGAGAGGTTAATCATAAGTGGGAGGCTTGTCCAAGTAAGGGCAGCACCCAAGCACCGGTCCACCCACATATCAAATTATCAAAGTAACGAACGCGAATCATATGAGCATGATGAAAACTAGCTTGACAGAAATTCCCATGTGTCCTCGGAAGCGCTTTGCTTTATATAAGAGTTTGTCCAGGCTTGTCCTTTGCTACAAAAAGGATTGGGCCACCTTGCTGCACCTTTGCTACATTTGTTACTTGCTATCCGTTACGAATTATCTTATCACAAAACTATCTGTTACCGATAATTTCAGTGCTTGCAGAGAATACCTTACTGAAAACCGCTTGTCATTTCCTTCTGCTCCTCGTTGGGTTCGACACTCTTACTTATCGAAAGGACTACGATAGATCCCCTATACTTGTGGGTCATCAGTGTCCCCGACTTCTCCTCCCAGTCGAACGGCATGTCAGATTTGACAGTGCGGCGCGTGGAGTATGACGCGTGGGGCTGGAAGCCATCGCCGTCGTCGCCCGCGCCGGAGAACTGCGCGTATATGGCAGCCGCGTGCTCCAGGCTGTCGGGGGTGCTGACGAAGTGCTGGAAGAGGTCGAAGGGGTCGGCGCCATCGGAGAGGCCGTCGGCGGAGACGGCGTCGGGCAGGAGGAGCCCGAATGGGTTGGGCGACGGGGGCGCGGTCACCACCGTGGTGGCCAGGAACGGGTTGCCGGCCTCCAATGCGTCGGCGGAGCCGAATGGGTTCCTGGTGCTCGCGGACTGCTAGTCCGTTACGCCACGTCAACAAAATAGGGCCCCACATGTCATAATCCTGCTTAAAATGCATAAACAGACCGTTCAGTGGTTTTTGCACAAAATTAGGCACCGATCATGTGTTTTCTGCAATGAATCTATAGAAGAGTGTTTACTGCAACCCTACGTGTCAATGTGGTGGTTTTATGCAATTAACTCCATATTTCCTAACTAATCAATATACTCAACACTTTCAGCAAGGCGTGGCGTCTGCCATACCTTGAAGCGGCGGTAAAAAAAATCTTATACCTATGCATATGCATCTCTAGAATGGCACGAGTTTTTACCTCACGAAGTCGCCGTGAGTTTTTCGTTGAGATCGAGTCGATCCGATTAGTTAGGAGCTAGTCTCTACCAGGTCGTATACCTACGTGCGGTTCTGGCTAGCCGTGTGTGCACTATTCCAAGGAAGATCAATCAAGCTAGCAATCTAAATAGTGAATCTAAAACTTTCCACGAAACCCTAAACCTCCCTGGCGGCGGCGACTAGGGCTCGGGGGGAAAAGCTAGCGCTCGTCGATTTCGACCGGCGGAGCGCACCGATCTCCCATGAGGATGTCTACATCTAATCATGGCAAGAACCCAGCGGGTGGGCAAGACCCGCTGCGCATGGATAGGGCTCGCCTGGAAGAGGCCCTAGGGGAGTTGGGAATCACAGATGAGGAAGCTACTCCGTTGGTCATTGATGATCGCGAGGAGGATGCACCGGAGAAGTGGCTATTAGCAGGGAAGGTAATGTACCGCAATCTGTTTCACATCCACACCATTGCTAATGCACTCCGACCGGCGTGGGGGAATCCTCGAGGACTTCAGTTCAGATCGATGGGGGATAATATGTTCGTGGCTGAATTTGAATCGAGGCGAGACAGGGATCGCATATGGGATGGATCGCCATGGCACATCAGCAAGAACGCGGCAATCTTGGCTGATTTCAAGGATTGCATGAGACCTGATGAGGTTAATTTTGATAGGCTTCATCTATGGGCTAGGGTTATGAACCTACCCTATAATATCCCGGATGACTCATGGGGCAAGGTGATTGCAAAGCAGATTGATCAGGGAGCTACCCACGTGCAGTTTGATCACATGGGTGGTTTTCTACGGGCGAGGGTGTCAGTTGATGTGAACAAACCGCTTAGACGGTGGATTGTCATTGCTTCGGCAAAGAGACAGAAGCAGGATGCATATGACATCCAATATGAAAATGTGCCTCACTTTTGTTTCTCTTGCGCCCGTCTTGGACATTCTGATTCGTATTGCCCAACTCCAGGACAGCTGGACGACAAAGGGGAGCTTCCCTTTGGTCCGAAGTTGAGGGCACCTGAGGAACGCAGGAAGACTGCCTCGGGGGATTCTACTGGGAAGGAGCAGCAGTCTGGACCGAGCAGCAAGAGGGAGTCCAAGAACTCCAGTAATGTACCAGCTGGGGGCACTGAGGTGAAATCTCCTAGTAAAAAGAATCAACAACATAAGAGGAAGGAGGCGCCGAAACAGATGTACCGCCGAGTCAAGCCTACACCACAACTTCTGCTAACAGCAGCCGACGATGGCCCTGGGAACACTGACCCGGCTTGCTCTAAGGTGGACGAGGTGGATGACGACCTTGGGACGGAACAAGGATATGAAAGGCTTCCGAAGAAGAAGAAACCAACACCAGAGAACTCGACAGAGGCTGCTAGACAGCCCTGCCCGTCCCAATGAATTGCATGAGTTGGAACTATCGAGGGCTTGGGAACCCATCGATAGTTCGAGAGCTTCGCAAGATTGTGAAGCAGGAAGGCCCCTCCCTTCTTTTTATCATGGAAACAAAAATTAAAGGGAATAAAGTACAGAGTTTCAAGAACCTTCTTGGGTTTGCTGGATGTTTTGCCGTTGATAGCAACGGCCTCAGTGGTGGCATTGGCTTGTTTTGGACAGATAATGTAACAATTGAACTGAAGAACTACAACCAAGTGCATATTGATGTGAATGTCAAGTTGAACGATCAGACGCAACCTTGGTGTTTCACAGGTTTTTACGGAGAATCCCGAGCTGAAAATAGATATCATAGCTGGGATTTCTTGCGTACTTTGTATGGAATTCAACACCTTGGTTGGCTCTGTATGGGTGATTTTAATGAAACTATGTATGCCGATGAGCATTTTAGCGCTCATCCGAGGCCGGAGTGGCAAATGAGAGTTTTTGGGAGGTCTTGGATCACTGTTCCTTTCAAGACCTCGGCTGGAGAGGTGTTCCCTCCACTTGGGACAATAAATAACAGGGTTGTTCCAATGTAAAAGCTAGACTTGATCGTGTTGTAGCTAATGCAGATTTTCTATCCTTGTTTGCACACTCAAGTGTCAAACACATCAGCTCGACAGCTTCGGATCACTGTTACGTCCTTGCTGAATTGAGGAGTGTACATGAGGAGGGGGGGGGGGTCGACGTGGTCGGCGCCCGTTCCGCTATAAAAATGTTTGGCAGTCTCACAGTGACTATGATGCTTTAGTTAAAGAGATTTTGCAATCAAAGGCCGGCCAAGAGGGCTTGGAGGGCGTTGTGCATGCACTAAGGTCCGTCCAAAACAGATTGGGATCCTGGGGCGATCGGGAGTTTGGCAATATCGCCAAGAGGGTGCAGAAATTGCAAAAACAACTGGAGCGCCTCCGTGCGGCCTCAATTAGACGAGGACCTAATGCTGAGGAGTTGGCAGTCTCGGCGCAGCTGAAAGCACATTTGCTCCCTTGGTGGTTTTGGTAATTAATAACAACATATATGTCATTGAACTAATGTTTCCACTAAGCATATTTCAGGAAAAGTTGAATGATAGGGATGGCAAAAGGATTGTGGAGAAACCCCAAGATGCAAGGAAATGGATTGGCAAAGCTTCAAGCAAGAGGACTCTACATTTTACTTTGTGAGAAATCACTTTGAGTCCATAGGAAAGCCAATACTATTAAAATGGGGTAAGGTACTGTTGGTGAACAAGATGCTCCACGTGCACAAGAGATAGTCACCAAAAACACCCACAAGCTCTTCCACAAAAGTCTGTCCAAAGCCAAATATCCAAAATTGGTGCAACCAACATTTCCCATTCGGTGCCACCGATTCCCAAACTCAGACACACCCATGCCAAACCCTAGCACATCGGTGCAACCGATTCCACTTCGGTGCCACCGAGTTTGGGTTGCCAACTTTCTGGTACCTCGATTAACAAAATCGGTACCACCGAGTTTGTTGGATCGGCGTCACCGAGTTGCGCAATCTGACCGTTGGTTACCTAATCGGTACCACCGAGAATTATATATCGGTCTCACCGAGATTGAAAAGTTACTGCCTTTTGGTCACCTCGGTACCACCGTGATTCACACATCGGTGTCACCGAGTTGGTCACTTTAGGTGTAACGGTTGGATTTTTGGGGATGCCTATATATACCCCTTCACCACCACCCACTCGAAAGAGAAGCACTCAGAACTATTCCATACTTGCCCCATCCTATTTTCTGAGAGAGAGACACCTACTCATGTGTTGAGATTAAGCTATTCCATTCCTACCATATGAATCTTGATCTCTAGCCTCCCCAAGTTGCTTTCCACCAAATCAATCTCTTCCACCATAGCCAAATCTGTGAGAGAGTGATTGTGTGTTGAGGAGTCTATCATCTTGAAGCACAAGAGCAAGGAGTTCATCGACATTGTCGAGCCTATTACCTTTTGGAGGATGGTGCCTCCTAGATTGGTTAGGTGTCGCTTGGGAGCCTCCTACTTCGTGTTGTGGAGTTGAACCAGGAAGTTTGTACGGGCAAGGAGATCGCCTACTTCGTGAAGATCTACCCATAGTGAGGCTAGTCCTTCATGGACGGAAGCCGTTATGGAATAGTCAAGGTTGCTACTTCGTGGACCCTTTTGGGTGGAGCCCTCCGTGGACTCTCGCGACCGTTACCCTCCGTGGGTTGAAGACTCCATAAACGTGGACGTACGATAGCACCACCTATCGGAACCACGGGAAAAATCTTCTTGTCTACAAATTGCGTTTGATCTTCCTTCCTACCCTCTACTATACATGCTTGTTGTTATTTTCCGCTGCTATACTCTTAGACATGCATGTGTAGGGTGTGCTTGACTTGCTATCATTGCTAAAATCTGCCAACACTTAAAATTGGGAAAAGGTAGGATTTTTATTTGGTCAAGTAGTCTAATCACCCCCCCTCTAGACATACTTTCGGTCCTACAACAGCTTCAGGAAACTTTACAGCAAGAGGAGGTTTGGATGAAGCAAAGATCAAGAGTTGATTGGCTGCGCAAAGGGGACCGGAACACAAAATATTATCAAGCTAAAGCGGCACAGCGCAGCTGAAGTAATAGGATTACCTCCCTCAAGAGAGCGGATGGATCAACATGTGATGACCCTGATGAAGTGCAAAATGAAATCATGGGGTTCTATCAAAGTCTTTACCAATCTCAGGGGTACAATGACATGTCTGCCCTGCTGCAGTTTGTTCCCGTTCGTGTCAATGATGCTATGAATGTTCTATTGGAGAAGGACTTCACGGCTGAGGAGATACGGGCGGCACTTTTTTAGATGGCGCCCTCCAAAGCGCCAGGAGTGGATGGTTTTACTGCTGGATTCTTTCAGTGACACTGGGACATTTTAGGTGGAGATGTTACAGCTGTTGTCCTAGATTTTCTGAATGGGGGAGTTACCTTTGGGCCTTAACGACACGGCTATTACTCTCATTCCCAAGGTGCGTAATCCCCCAAAAAAATCCCAATACCGACCAATTTCGTTGTGTCCGGTCTTGTATAAAATTGCTGCTAAGGCAATTACAAACAGGCTTCGTGGTTTGATGGATGAGATTATTGGGGAGGAACAAAGTGCTTTTGTGCCAAGCCGTTTGATTATAGACAACGTCCTTGTAGCATATGAAAGTGTGCATGCGATGAAGAAAAAGAAGCGTTGCAAACAAGCCTCATGTGCTGTTAAACTTGACATGTTGAAAGCTTATGATCGAGTTGAGTGGCATTATTTGGAGGCTATGCTAACCAGGTTGGGCTTCTGCGAGAAGTTTGTACGCCTCATTATGAAGTGCGTGACCTCAGTCCAATTTGTTGTTAAGGTGAATGGGTCGCTCCTGTCGTATTTCACACCATCGAGGGGTTTACGACAAGGTGATCCAGCCTCCCCTTTCCTCTTTCTGATATGTGCAGAAGGCCTTACTTCTTTGATGAATTAGTATGGTGGTGCATATATTGACAGAGGGATTAGGGTAAGCATCCACTCTCCAAGGGTTAATCATTTGCTCTTCGCAGACGATAGTCTGATTTTCATGAACGCCAAAGTTGAAAGTGCAAATAGATTGAATGATATTCTCAGGATCTATGCTCCCTGTTCTGGTCAGGCAGTCAACCGGGAGAAAAGTGCAGTTTATTTTAGTCCAAATGCTTCTCAGCAACTAAGGATGGAAATCAAACAGACACTTGGCTTTTTTGTGGAAGCTTTTACTGAACGCTACTTGGGTCTACCGACTGCGGTTGGGAGGATTACGAGTGGAAGTTTTTCTCATATTGGGGAGAGGAGCCGAAACAAAATGCAAGGCTGGTCAGAGAAAAACTTGGCGTGTGCAGGTAGGGAAGTTTTGCTCAAATCAGTGGTTCAAGCCATACCTATGTTCAGCATGTCTTGTTTTCTTTTGACCAAGAGAGTTTGCTCGCAACTTACATCTCCGATGGCAAAGTATTGGTGGAGCAGCTCCCTTGACCGAAGATCCTTGCATTGGGTGTCTTGGGGAAATCTCACTGTACCAAAGATTAAAGGAGGCATGGGGTTTCGGGATTTTGAGCAGTTTAATTTAGCCCTGCTCGGCAAGCATGGGTGGCGGCTCCTGACACATCCCAACTCATTGTGCTCTAGAGTATTGAAGGGTAAGTATTTCCCTAACTGTGATTTTATGGAGGCGCATGCACCTCGCTCGGCGTCGGCCACTTGGAAGGTGATCATTGCGAGCCGAGCTGCGCTGGAACGTGGTTTGATCAAAAGAGTGGGGAATGGTGAATCTATCTCGGCTTGGACGGATCGCTGGATCCCGAATACGACCACGCACAAGCCCAGTGGTCGAATTGGGAACGACCCTATAAGTCGTGTCTCGGAACTGTTTGATCATGAGACTGGGACTTGGGATGTTGAGCTAGTTCGGAGGAACTTCCTAGCACCAGATGCGGATGCTATATTGAATATGCCATTGAGAGCTTCTGGGGGAGAGGATTATCTTGCTTGGGACTTGGAGAGGTCCGGTGTTTATTCAGTCAAAACGGCCTATCGTGCTCTAGTGACTCACAACGAGCGTGTTGCTCCAGAGGAAGGAACGATAACGGAATTTTCATCGTCAGATAAACACATGTGGGCCGCCTTGTGGAAGCTGAAGGTAAGTCCCAGAGTACGAGTATTTTGGTGGCAAGTGTTGCGGGGAATTCTTCCGGACTATGCCACCCTCCATCATCGTCATATTCGGACGACGGTGATATGTGATCTATGCAAGGCTGCAGTGGAGGACTTGCAGCATGCGATGATCGGCTGCTCGCACGCTCGGCAATATTGGGCTGCGGCGAGGGACTTCATGGGTGTCAACTTGCCTCTGTTACACTCGGCCACTTGGGCAAGGGATGTGTTGATGGATGATCAGATTATGGACCAAGACAGATGCAAAATTATCACAGTAATGCATGCAATTTGGTCGGCAAGGAACCGATGGACCCATGATCAAGTTTCTTATGATCCAGTACATGCAATCAAAACTGTACGTGATGATCTGCTAATGCTTGAATTCCCAAAGCCTCCGAGGGGTGTTTTGGGCAGCCAGTGGCGTCCTCCTGATGCGGGCTGGATTAAGATCAACACGGATGGAGCAATAAATACTGAAGTTTCATGCGTGGGAGGAGGAGGCGTGGCGAGGTCTCATCTTTCGTTCATGGGAGCTTGGAGTAAACCCTTCCCGGGGGTGTCGGATCCTTTCATTGCTGAAGCATTGTCGCTACGGGAAGGAGTCATCTTTGCACAGCTACGTGGTTTCTCACACGTTGTGATGGAGGTGGATTGTTTAGAGGTTGTCAACCTCTGGTCATCGCATGATAATTCGAGATCAATTGTCGCGCCTATGTTAGATGAAATTCGGAAGAAGTCGTCAAATTTTATTTCTTTTTCTGTAAGGCATGTACCCCAGGGAGGTTAACACTATGGCTGATCTGTGTGCCAAGCAGTCTTGTGCCTTACTGGTTTCAGACTGCTGGCTGGAGGAATGCCCACCCTTCCTAGTTAGTAGCCTGAGGGCTGATTGTAATTACATGTTACTTAAGCAATAAAGCTCCCAAAGTTCTTAGCAAAAAAAAAATCAAGCTAGCAATCAAGCTGCTAGGTTGCTTCTTCTTCTAACTTTGCACCTACACGATACGTGTACAACTTCACGTGGATTTGTTCTAGCGTTCTAAAGGCCAACACTCAACTTCGCATCATTCATGGCAGCAGAACGCAGTGCGGCGTAGCGTCGACCCCAACCGAAAATGCAGAGGAAAGGAAAGGGGCTAGCAAAGCTAAAGGGAGGGGGTATATCTCTAAATTTTAGTACTCATTTCCTCCTATAATATAAGATGTTTTTGATACTAGTGGGGAGTAGCATTTTTTAATAGCTTGTACTTTCTCCGTTCCTAAATAAAAGTCTTTTTAGAAATTTTAATATAAACTACATACGAAGCAAAATGAGTGAATCTACTCTTTAAATTATGTCTATATATATCTATATGTGGTCCATATTAAAATCTCTAAAATGACTTATATTTAGAAACGGAGGGAGTAATATGCAATTGTAATGATTTTAGATTTTTAGAGATAATTTAGTGTTGTGAACTGCAGATTTGAAAATTATATTTTGAAGTACTTGGTAGTGAGTAGCTCCAAGGGTAGGGCCTTGATAAAATTGAGGAAGATTTTTAGAACAAGGGTAGGGCATTGGCGTTGGCATTGCCTGGATTTTCTACGCCATTGGAAGGTTCATTATCGGTATGTTCTAGATCCTTTTTATATTTAAACAGTTTTACATTTTCCTTGTCCTTGGTTATTCTGTAGAGGATCACATGAAAACATTAATGTGGATTGTTAGTGTGTATTGACTATTACGATTTTGCATCAAAAAAAATTTACTGAAGAGTTCGCCCCACCTTAATTTTTTTCCATCCTCCGCCCCTGACTGCCCATCCAACACAGGTTAATTCTCACTCTACCAAATTTTCGGTAATGATAAAAAAATATGTTTTGTTTGTTGTTAAATATTAGCATGCCAATTATTTGATGATTACCTTGAGATAAAATTAGGACACCCCTATAGCGCAGCGTCTCTATCGTGCGACACGATATTGCAGGACGCCACCATCATGACATCATTTCCATCACAACACATACACAAGGGGCAGGGAGCCGAAATCCAACGACACGGAAATGGACGCGCTGAAAGACTCCATGGCGAGGATTAAGAAAAGTATCGTGTGCCCCATTCGTCTCGCTTCTCTGGGCGACATGGTGATTATGTTTTCATGTCTTCCGTCGGCCCCGCCGCGGCGCCACCAGTCTGCCTCGTCTCTGGTGGCCTTAAGCCCATGGAGGCACGGTGGACCACAGCCCTTGCCAGTGGAGGGACGCAACTCCATTTTTAATTACAGTTTTCAGTTCATTAGGGTTTTGTCTTGCTCAAGTAGGTGAGGCGAAAGTCAATCTATGATGATGGAATAAGGTCCTTCCCACCCATTCCCAGCCTGGTAGTGCATCTAGTGTCATCCGAGGTGTGTGGAGATGTGCGGTCTCACGGGATTCAGTCTCGTGTTGGTCTTTGGTGAATTTTCTTGGATCCAGTTCGTTCATGTGATGTCAAAGTTAGATCATTCCAACCTAAACTTCTCTTCATTGACAATAGTTGTTATTCTGATGCGCTAGTACTTTGGGGTCTTAGCACGGCGATCCGTCAAAGGGAGGAGCAATGACGACGCCACACCTTTGGCTTGCTCCAGTTCTTATAGTTGTTGCTATGTGTTCTATGGACCTAGTTATAACCTTTCTTACTTCTGGTGGTTTTTTTACTACCATGACAGATGATGAGTAGATCAAAAGATTTTTTTTTTTTTAAAGACTCAATGCGCTCTAGGGACTTACGAAACAATTATTGCCAATCTTAGCCATCTCATGGGCAACTAACCATTTAGCTAGCCAAATATTTGATGAGGCAAATTTGGGCTAAAACCAAACATGTCGTAATCTTGGAATGTCTTTTTGCAGCTCTTGTATAAATAGTTGAGAACACCGTTCAGCATTGCTAGCTATCTCAAAAACAACCTACAACCGCCTACAACCTACATTCAGCGGCAGCTCTGGTCATATTCGATCCTAGCTTCATATCTGAACTACTTGAAAGGTTCCGAGCTTTTTTATATGAGTGAAGATTACTTTCGTGTTTTTGTATGGAACACAACATCTTGTTTGCACTTGTTAAGCAAGTCGTTGGCAAAAAATACTTGCTACAAAACCTACGCAACAACCACTTACATAGAACATTTTTTTAAGCAATCATCTAAACTGCAAGCTATTTTCAATTAATGAATCTAGCAAATCACTCATGAAAGCATACTGTCAAATTATTTTCGATTACTATCAGATACTGGTCCTGAAATAAACCTACTGTCACCTGTCCAATAGCAGGTTTCTTGACAGTAGGTTGCATCTATGTAGTAGTACATCACAACATTTAATTTCATGGAAGTACCAGCGCAAGATTAAACAAGATATTATCTGGCAGACATTCTCAATTAAAAGGACAGCTTGTAGTCAAACCCCAAAAGAGTTTGGCATATGCCGAAAGTACACGCTTTATAAATGGAGCAAAGTTTGAATCTGGACTTCACATCCATAAGCCTTCTTGCGATCAAGTGTCAACTGCTACTGCTATCCGGACACTACTATCCTAACCGCGGACACTATACCATCCAAAAAATTGCTCCCAGCCAAACCTGCTGTCACCTGTCCAATATCAGGTTTCTTCACTCACAAAAAGTCAACCCTGCTGCACAACGACCTGACTAAAAGCCCACGTCAACAAAAGAACATCGAACTGCAGACATCAGCATGCAGCCGTGGCAGTTCCGGGACTGTTGCTGCTGTTGACGACGAAGGGACACCACTCCCAGATGAAGTATCAGCAAACTCCTCAAATTTTATGAACTGGCTCATCTGCGCTGCTGCGAGGTGGGCGTAACAGATAGGTGCCACTGGAGAATATGAAAAACACAGCATTGATCAAACGTCATGACACACTTCAAAATACAAAAGGAAGCAAATTGTGATACACAATATCAACATACCGACAGATATTGCAGTGGTGCTCCTCTGGTACCTGCACAACAAGCACAAGAATAATACCATCAACCAAACTCATAAGAAAGTAAAAGAAACACCACGTACTATACAGTAACAGATTGGGAAATAGTCGTGTACTTACACATAGGAAAGCGAAAGAACTAGGTTCTGGAGTTCATCTGGTGTGAAACCAATCTGATCAAGCAAGACATGATAATGGGTGGGCCTTGAGGTGCCCTACGAGGGAGCACACATTTCACAGTATTTAGGATGTCAAATATAAACAACACATGAAAAGTCTGACGCAAAATAAGGCAATTGATAGTAACATGCATAACTAGCCACTAATTTTACAGTATTTAGGATGCCAAATAAAGCCTGACAGATAACTACGCAATCAGCAGTGAAATCACAAACTGCTTGAAATGATGCAATTTCCAAATCTTGGGTCGGGAAGCAGGGAGACTTACTATAGGTCCCGCATGAGCACACATGTAAAAATCATACTGTTTCGGATGAACAATACCCGAGTCCACTACAGTCCCTGTTCATAAAGCCAGAATGCAATTTAGTTCCTTAAATTGTTCTCTTTTCTTTGGCGTGGATGCTAAGCGCTCCGCTATGTTTGACATTGGACAATTGCATACCAGCTGGAACATTATCTGGTGCGTCAGCTTGGAACAGTTTCGTGTGGTGATTCTTTTGAGCAATAATAACTGTAATCTTTGGAGGTGGCCCCTGACCCATATTCTGGTATGCCTGCATCATCAAAATTCTGTAAAAAAGAAGAACATTTCCAGAAAACCAAGAGTTTCCCAAGCCAAATAAGTGCCAAGGACAACCTTTATTACTTGATCAACCTCGAGATTCAATACTTGGCTAAACTGAGACTCACTCACACCATCCCTGCATATGTTGATCACATAAGAAAATGATGGAAGAATTCAGAATACTGGTAACTATTTAGTGCAGAAAACATGCAGCTGAAACACAGGAGACAACAAAGTTCTAATTTATGCATTGAACAGTGCTATTGTCTCCACATACAAACAGCAAGCTAAGCTCGGACTTTTGCATGTAGAGGGAAATAATTCATTCACAACATCGAGTTCTTCCTTGTGTGGAATACCATGACTTTTTGAAATTATAGAAGTTACATAAATAAGTTCAAACAAGATGATGATTACTTAGAATGCAGCTTCTGTAGAAGTGAAGTCAACAGTCGATCGTGAACTACAAAAACTGGTTGTTTTGAACTTTTAATAGAAAATAACTGTGCTAACACAAAGAAAAACGTAAATATAGAAAAACGTATATATATATCCATTTTAACACACAAAAATGGAATGAATAATGCAGCATATTCATCGTAAACTTCTACATGAGATTTTGTGCAACTATGTCATTTTGATATGTTTCATGGGTGCCACATTACCACTACCATACTTAATTCTTGATTATAGAAGAAAAGAAATAAAGGGCAGAAAGAAAAATGGTTTAGTAGTTCCAGTCCCTTTTTCTGTACATAGATAACTGAACGCTCGTGCAACAGACATCTCTCTTTGTCAAACAGAAAAAAGCACTACCAAATGTGGTTTCCTTTTTAAGGCTACATCAAGCTTTGATAATCCGAGCAAATAACTCTAGGAGAAAACTTAACATACCTAAGGCCATCAGCATAACTATCACAGAATGCCAATAATAATAAATACCTGAAAATGATTATCTGCTCTGGCTTTCTTTGTTGACTGGTTGTGTAGAAGTCTAGTAGAAGTTCCCTGGAATGCAAAGTTAAAGCAAAAAATATGTGACAGGCTTAGAACAACATACATACAATACAACTTAAAGAATGTCAGGTGTAAACAGAAATAACAGGTGATAAAAGAAGTCTACAGTACCTTATTATACCATCATCCTTTCCATTATCCAGTGGCTTAAAAAGAGAATCAATCATCTCAACCTTTGGAGACTGGGTCCGTACAGATGCCCTGTAGCGTGATATTAGTGGCCAACATCTAGATCCAACAACCTGCAGCATATGCAGGGTAAATAAAAATCCCACAATGGTCCAACAAGAAAGAAAATTTTATCATATATACTGCTAAATCAGATGTTCAAAATAGTGATTCAAAAGTTATGGATCTGCTATTGTTCATTGAATGGTGCAGACCCTTCTTTCTAAATTGCACAGACAATGTGTGCTACATATCCATCTAAACTATGCAGCTACTTTTAGGAGTACTCAAAAGGATGGAAACACAAGATATTTGCTTGATGCAAGTACTGCAGAGAGGGAAGAAGACATACAGCAGCAATTGATGGTATATCTGATCGACCTGGAGAACCATGTGAAACATCCATTCCCAAAATTATTGTGGGTATCTTATTGATAACTGGAATCATACGGCTATGCTCCAGTGCCAGCTTAGAGTTCATTCCGCCGAGCTATTAACAAAAGTAAACATGTTAAGAGTTCGTCCTACCAAGCTATTGTAAGTGAGGTAAGACAGTTGGGTCAAACCTAACAGGCACAATCAGATAGAGACAAGTATATGTACCTTAGCATTGATCTTTAGAAGAACATTGGTGAAGTATTGATCATTCATCTTAGTACTAGGAACAATGCATTGAGTGACAATACCCATCTCATGAAGATTTTTCTTCTTCCATGGGCCTTCAAGAGAGTAAAAGAAGATTGTTACAGGAAGAATCCACAAGCAGCAAAAGGATATTGTTTAACATATTACCATAAATATCACAATTCTTCCTCTCTGGTAAAACACATAGCAGAAATTCTGGAGGACCAGGAAGGTTTGCTTTAACTTTTTCGAACATCCTTTCAACTCTTACAATGGGAGCACATCTCCTAGCTTGGTTATCTTCATCCACCAGGCTGTAAGGGCCTTCAATGATCTATGCAAGACAGGAAGATATAAAATATATGGCCAACAGATGTCATTACAAGACAAGCTACATACTGTCATGCTTTACTGCGAAATAAAGGAGTCATGGAAGAACTTACAATGCCTTTGGTTCGTCCACAGTTTATCAGATCTCTTGAGATCCGGCTCATGTCACAACGAGCAGAGAAGTTCACAATTGCCCAACGCTCAATCCTGACAGGCTCAAATAGTTTCTGCAATAGTAATAAATGTAATTTAAGTTCAGTACAAAATACTTTTATTAGGTGTGCTCCGTCACAAGTAACCAAGTAGCAACCTTGTTATTATAATTCCACCTGCCCTTGAATGGAGCACAATCTTGACTATTTCCCATAACCAACTGGAATAACATATCAGAACAGTTTGAAAACATTAGTCATGTATGAAAAGAGCAAAATGTAAAATAGATTAGGTCTAACCATTGGTGCAGGCAGAACACGACCATCAACACGCGTGAGTTGATTATCAATTTTAATGCCACAAGAAGAAAAGATTGGGTCATCATCATATCTGTTACTTTTTACTGCCTGTAAATTGCATGTCAGTAGCTAAGGAAGAAACTAGAAGTTGTAACATCTCAACAGAAGTCAACAAACCCACATCAGTAACAACTCTCATGCGATCCTGAGGTTTCTGTCGTGATTTTTCAACTAACGTCGTTCTTTGCTGAGAAGACAGTGCCTTCGTATAACGTTGAAGTGATATCATGTTCGCCAGCTGCACCATCAAAAGGAAGACATATATCACAACATGGACTTTGTGTGCAGCCAGCAACTAAAACTGGTGAGACACACATAAAATGAATAAACAGTCCAGGCTACAACCTCAATTGGGAGATAATTCGGGCGTTTCGGTTTTCCCACATCAAGACATGGCAGATAAGGCTTCTCCAAAAACACCTGCTTGGATTTAAAATATTCCTCGACAGTAATATCAACAGTTTGACCTTCACTGCTTCCACTCCGAACTTTCATTGGAAATCTGCGGATCAATGTAATTTCGACATGACTAAAGAAGGTTGTAGACTTGTAGTAACTAGTAACTATCAAATAAACTAATATCTCCAGTAAAATAACATTTGTGTTCCGAGTGGCTCTGAACATTGGTTTTTGCATAATATTATACAGACAATTGATGTGATAACTATATTTTTTATATCATGATTTCAGTCTATATATTTATAAAGATATTACTGCTGAAAGTTATACAAAATTAACTGTGTGAATCCTACAGCAGTATGTTCTTATAACTGGAGGGAAGAAAGTCAAGGCAGGTAGGATAAACAAGATATAGAGATGGAATAAGGATAGATGTGGAATAGGAAGGAACCCGTTTGTTAGAAAAATAATGAATAACGCAATGCAGGAATAGAGCCATACGTCTGTCTAGAGCAAGGCTGATCACTAAGCCCAATGATCTTAAATTCCATGTTGTTGTGTGTAGCTTTAACTCTCAGATTTTTCAACATTCTCTTTGCCTGCAAGATATATATAGATACAAGTTTGTGTCAAGTTCTAAAAATATGCATCATGAGAAGAAGAAAAAAAGCAAAGAAAATATATATTCAGTACAAAAATAAAAGCTGGGATATCAGGCAGTGTATATATAATATCATGAACCTTGGGCCAGTCAATGTCTCTAATGTCTCTGACATTTTGATTTGTAAGGAGGAAGTTGACAACAGGTCCAGGGGTCACAATCATAGTAGTGGAAACATCTGTTTAACATAGATGTGACGCATCAGTTTCTCATGATTAGCAAAGTGGATCAAAATACACAAGTCGACCGAAGAACACATACCCATGTTTAAAGATAAACCATTCATTGTAGTACGGAAGCTAGAATGGAGTCCACGACAACCACTGACTCCACCAGTTAAATCAACTAAATTTCTACTGTCATCACTAAAAAATGATTGTCTAACAAGTAGGCAACCTCTGGATACAAACAAACAATAATTACAATCAGAACGAGACTGAAGAGGTAAATAGAGTTTAAAACTACATTATCCATACCGCTTAGCCTGCTGTTGCCTTAAAACAATGTCAAGGACTCTCAGAGCATCCTGGGCATGATCCGAGTCGCTTCCTTTAAGCGCTAGGGCAACTGATCCGAGGGGAATCCTTGCTGCGTAACTTATACCCACTACAAACTGTTTTGGAAGATGTGACCTCTTTACTCGTTTCTTGTCGCCTGGGCCAGGGCTTTCATGTCCTGGACTCCCACCAACAGCCCTGAAGAACAGATGAAGTTTGGGTAAGTTTCCTATTTGTATTTCTTTATCTATAAAGTACCTGCCTCGAGCATTAACAAAATATATTATCCATGTTGCCATTGAAAAATTTGGGACCTTAATGAGTATGATACTACAACAAATATCACTACCAGAACTAACAGCTATATAGCAAATAAAACTTCAACGCAGCAATCCAATGGGGGTGAACCATTTCAAGTAGAAATTCAACACAGCAATCCGATGGGGGTTGACCATTTCAAGTAGAAATTCAACGCAGCAATCCCATGGGGGGTAACCATTTCAAGTAGAACTTTCTGTCAAATATAGGATGTTTTCCTCACTTTGGTTACCACGAGTATTTATGTGTACAAAAACAGACAATAAAAAAGCTAGACTATGGATGAGGACAGTTGGCTACAAATGTAAAAAAAAATCAAAAATTCCAGATAGTTGGAACTGAAATACCAGTAAGCGAACAACAAGACAGCAGCATGTAGCAATGTAATGAAATTATGATTGTATGCATCTAACAAATGAGACCTCAAAAGGTATTCTGTCATTGCTAAAGTGAAAAAAAAATAGACAACATATTGCCACAAGTGGAAAAAATACCGACCAAATAAGGAACATGTGAATTTGTTCTGACATAGTTTGCCACAACGGGGAAGTGGGCAGTGCGGACACTAAGAACAAGAAATGGTTTCCCATAAAAAAGAACAAAAATGGATCATTATCCAACTACTTGCACTTGGCAAATTCATCAGCTCACGTAGTATGCTATGATTGACGATACATATGTACCTTGCAGATGTTTCCTCCATAATAACAGTGAACTCGAAGTTGTTCTGTGGAAGAGGTCCAACAGTAAATAGACATTTCTCGCCATCATATGCAAAATCCTTTCCAGCAAGCTCAGAACTGTATGTTTGCAACATTTTATCGATGACCTTCCGGCCAATGCCCTTGCCTTCAACCACCTGATCGTCATCAGATTTGATGGACACCTGAAGCATAATCACAAATTTCAGAACAGGCATTGAACGATAATTATCAAATGCTTGAGAAAAGAATAACAAATGCAGAAATTCAGAAGTGTTCATTACACTGTATTGGTAGAAAACCGCATCAATCCCACTAAGCTTCACAGCAAAGTGGTTTGACAGCAACCTAATGGGCTTTCCTTCACGGCCCAAGCCTCTCCGTGCCATTGCTGTGCGTTTAACAGTGTCATTCTTATGCACTTGTACAGCTCCACCCGTTTTAGCCGCCATACACTCAGGTACCTAAACGAAGTCAATTCTAAGGTCAATTGATACAAAGAACATGAGGCGAATAGATGTGGAACATAAACAATACACAATTTTTTCTTGGAAACAATTTGGGAAAACAATGTTGGCCATCTAGGGCAATTAAAAAGTTAGGATCAAAACATGACAATAAAGTGGTAAAAGGGTAACATCAAACATGACAAGGGCAAGGAAATTACAGGACACTTGGCACACACTAAAATTGAATGTGAGAAATTTAAACACATTGTGTTCCATACAAGGCAGAACAGAGCTGTACACAGGTTAATTTTATAGAAATGTTATTATATTCTTGATGAAAGCAAACCATGTTGGGCTCTTTGATTCACAGGATTCTGAAAATGTAGGAACTGCGAGGAAAAAAACAGGAATAGCAAGATTGCATGTGCAAAACAGAAGATTGTAAAAACACAGGAATTTTGCGGAATTGGGTGTTTGACTAACAGGAATAGTAAAAGACATAGGAATCCTAAACAAGCACAGTCAAGTCAAGGTTAAACATATGCAAAGGTAAGATTACGTTGTTATTATGCAACGTATGCCTTTGCCCTTGTTCTTTGTGCAAAGGAACGAAAAAAAGAGACAGAGATGTGAGTGGATTGTAAAATTCCGTTGTTTCTCCTTTGAAAGTCAAAACCAAAGGAAAATGTTCTATTCCTATGTTTTTCCCTCCACTTCTCCTATGAATCAATGCAACAAGTTATAAGTCAGTGCTACATTACTCTTTTATTATTTTGTATGAACCTATTTTAGTAAAATAATTGTAAAACAAAAATATCAGTACCGGAAATAAAAAGCTAAAAGAACAAATACAAAGAGGCAACAAGCACAGCAGCTTCTTGTTTGTGGGGATTTTTCATTTTAAAGGAGATACTACAGCATATGAATAGAACACTGAGGTTGTCTATTAATAGAACTAGAAGTAGCTTAACAAAACTGAAACAAAACATATCATAACTGGTCTAATAACTCAACCAAGCATTAGCCCTTAACATGCAGTGCTCCTGCGTGGTCTCCGGAAAAAAGTGAGCTCTCCAAATACAGAATGTTTGTACAACCAGCAACAGGAGCAGATATTTGAATATTTTATGTCGACATATATAAATATACTTGCATCTAGATCTAAGATCTACTACAGTCGACCCCAAAAATTATACTAACTGTTACCATTAGTAATAGCTTGCAGTGGTCTTCTACTGTAACACTCAATCCTGGTATTTCACTAGGTCTACCGTCAGCCATAAATAAACATGAATGGTATGTTTGCGCACATGTATTAGCATCCAGAAGGAAAATGGAATGAAATGAGTACAGCTGAACTTTGAATACAAGTAACTACAACATGTACACATCTCTCAGTACTTCAGGACCAGTTGCACAGATGGTGGAGCACCCAGGAAAAGATAGGTCGTGCAAAACGCCTACAACAGTAAAACGGCAGGGAACCAAAGCAATTTTGACAAAATTTCGACCAAATAAAACACCTCCATATATTACTGTTTAAACCTTAGGAACAGTGGCGAAGATGCAGGATAGTCCAGAACACAGAAGCATTATAAGGATCCAGAAACACATTACAAGCATCTGAGAGTGCCCGCTAGTCCAAAAAAATACATCCAGAACACAGAAGCGTTATAAGGATCATGAACGAAATACTATGTTGAAAGCACTGTAACCATATTGTTCGTGACTGCAGAACTGGAATCTGAAAATGAAAGTACATGAGCAACTAAAAATGGTGGGCCTGCTAAACCAGAACTCTACATCCAGACCAGAAACGGCATCGAGAAAGGATCTATCAATCTATCATGAAGTACAAACGGGGAGAAAGTGAATCAACTTGGTTATTTCAAAACAAAAAAAAGGTGCAATCAAATCGACCAAACAGGAGACCGGGGGGAATCAAAGCCAAATCCAAACCCGAATCACGCAAATAGAGACTATGAAGCAAACTAGTACCAATCCAAGCCAATGTTCCTATGGATGCAGTAGTATGCAGCAAGTGTGGAAGCGGAATTTATGCCACGATAAAGTAGATGCCCTTTGCAGAGTTGCAAACCCAAAACAATGGAAACTCGCGTGCACCAGCAGAGCATGAGATTATTGCACCCAAACCTCCCGGGTAAAGCAGTTCGATCACGAAATACCAAACACCTAACCGGTCATGAAGAAAATAACCGCGCAGAGAAATGCTTCTACCTCCGTACCAACAATCGGACTTACGCAGTAACAGGACGGTTCTAAATAAGTCACAGGACGGCCTGACGGTCTCAATCGTCTAGAGATGGGAAATCGCTAAGATGAGGGGCAGCGTCTGCAATATCACACAACAATCTCGAATCAAACAACCCGGAATCCCTAGCCCCTAACCAATCACATTAGGCCGAACCCAAATTCCCCAAAACGCTCGCCGAATCGAACCAAACACGCGCCGTGGAACGGAGAGAGCGAGACCAGCGATAGGACCGGGCTCCGGAGATCGATCACACGAACCTCTCGACGCAAACGGCCCCGAATCCGAAGCAACGCAGAACCCCCAAAACGCCCACATTGCACGGAACCAAAATCCCCTGCCAAACACGCGCCGTGGAACCGGGCGAGCGCGACGAGCACCAGCACCGCGCTCAGAAATCGAATGCACAAACGTCTCGAGCCATACTACCTAGAGTCGGAGCAACGCGAAATCGAAGAACACCTCGCGTTACGCAGAACCCAAACCCTCCAAAACCTCGCATGTGCGAGCCACAAAAACCCTCAAAACCCCACGCCAGATCGAACCAAGCGCTGCGGAACCCAACGATGTGAGCGCGAGCAGATACGAACTCACCTTCCAGAGCTCGCCCGGAGATGCGGAACCCTCTCGCATCCGTCCCCCTTCCCTTCCGTCCCCCTCTCCGCCTCCGCGCCTTTGGGAGATGGAAGGAAGGGAAGAGGTGAAAAAGGAAGGCGGGGCGGAGGACGCCAGACGGCGGGGGGTGGGATTTGGGAGGAAATGGGAATGGGACCGACTATTAAGTTGGCCTGCGCTTCGGGCCTTCTCTGCACCGTGAGCACGCGGATCTGGTCCGTCGGTTTCAAGATAGACGGCTGCTTACGGTGGGTTTTTCTCTTTTTCTCGACGGGTTTTCGGTTGCTAGTTTCGTGAACCGGGTACGCTAAACGGCTAAACCACAGGGGAGCACGGCCACACGGGCGCACGGCTCGTTTTACTCGGAAGAAGAAGAAAAAAACTGCGACACCGCGCAAGCTTGTCTCGTTGAGACGCGATGGTGCGTGTTTGCTGCTGGAAGCCTTTTGTCGCTGACACGTGGGCCAGGTCAGTGATGGCGGTCAGAGGATCCAGTTTGCGGGTAGGGCTCAACTGGTGGCGAGGGATCCACTCGACAGCACGGCAAAATGGGCGGCGCTATGGTCGCCTCAGGAGTAAATAGCAAAAAACTGTCACATTACGGCTTAAGGTTATTGAAAACTATTATTTTTAATTTTTCGAAAGATTATCATATTTTGGTTCGTTGTTTCAAAAACCCAAGTTGCTGAACCGTTAACTTTTTAATCACAATTATGACAACGATGTCCCACCCGTCAAGTCTGATGTGGCGTAAAAGTCAACCCCTTTATCGTTGACCGTTATGACAGCCGGAGCCCACACCAGTAACTTTTTTAAAAAGCAATTGATTATCTAGAAAAAAAGGCAATTGGGTCCCTATAAAAAAAGGAAAAAAGAGCAATCAGGTCCCTGCTTTGCTGCATTCCCGCCTCGGCTAGCAGGTTACCGGAAGACACCGCGCGGCTCGAAGCAGATTGGGGCGCCGTTGTAACACCACGAATGTTAAGCTACAGTTATCCCTTGTTAATGGTGCCAGTTCATCATGTTTTATTAAGACAAATCCCCCCTTGACAAAAAACAAAGTCAAATTTAAATTTTAAATGCAAGTCAAAATATTATTTCTTCTGACACTGTAACAAAATTGTTGGTTATATTATAAATATTCCCCAAGTAATTTTCATATAGAAATAAACATCAAATGTATTTTTTGAATTGGCCTTAGCAATTAATAAACAGGACCAACAACACTAAATAGCCTCATTTAAATTCAGGACCAAATTTTAATTAATCGAAATTGGCTTGAAACCTTGGGAGCATGTGCATAATATTGCATCCTATTTATGTGACAAGTTTCACATTTTACAAAAAACTCGTTTAATAGCTAAAAGAAATAGAAAACAGTAGAGAAGATAAGAAACATAAAAAGAAAAGAATAAATAGAAAATTGGTACTGTGCACTGGTTCACACTCAACTAGACCAAGTTGCTAAGTCACAAAATGATTTGCTTGCTGAAGTAAATAATAATATGAATGATCATGATGTTAGAGTAATGACTAGAGGAGGTCGTATGACCTAAGAACCTCTCTATCCAGAAGGTCATCCTAAAAGAATAGAATAGGATTCTCAGAAAATTAATGTTGATGCACATAGTTCCTCTAATAAAAAAAGAAAAAGAAAAATGATAGGAACTTGCATGCTCCTAGTGAACCTGTTACAAAAATACCTACTGAGAACCATAATGATGTTTCTATTTCTGATGTTGAGGCCCAATCTAATAGTGAACATGCACCAAGTGATAATGAAAAGGAGAATGAAAATAATACTGTGCATGTAGACGCTCTAGCAGATGGTAGTAAAGAACATGATAACGATGTAGAAATAGAACCTGCCGAGGATCTTGATAACCCACCTCCTAAAAATAAATGTTATGATAAAAGAGACTTTGTTGCTAGAAAACATGGAAAGGAAAGAGAGCCATGGGTTCAAAAACCCATGCCATTCCCTCGTAAGTCTTCTAAGAGTAGGGATGATGAAGATTTTGAGCGCTTTGCTGAAATGATTAGACATGTCCTTTTGCGTACTCGTTTGACTGATATACTGAAAATGCCCCCATATGCTAAGTATATGAGAGATATTATTACCAACAACAAAAAATACCTGAAACTGAAATTGCTACTATGCTTGCCAATTATTCTTTTGATGGAGGAATACCTAAGAAGCTAGGAGATCCTGGCATACCCACAATACCTTGCTCTATTAAAAGAAATTATGTTAAAATTGCTTTATGTGATTTAGGGGCCGGTGTTAGTGTTATGCTTTTCTCCCTTTATAAAAGACTTGATTTGAGTAAGCTTGCACTTATTGAGATATCTTTGCAAATGGATGATAAATCCACTGCTTTACCTATTGGGATTTGCGAGGATGTTCCTGTTGTGGTTGCAAATGTTACTATCTTAACAGAGTTTGTTATTCTTGATATGTCCGAGGACGACAATATGTCGATCATCCTTGGTAGACCCTTTTTAAATATCGCAGGGGCTGTTATTGATTGCAATAAAAGCAAGGTTACCTTTCATGTCAATAGCAAACAACATACCGTGCATTTCCCGAAGAAGCAAACTTTGGTTAATAATCTTAATGTCATTGAGCCTACTCCCACGGTTATCATTGGGAGTTTTGCAATTCCTCTACCTACTGTCAAGAAGAAATATTATAATCTTATTGTTGGGGAGATGCAAATCCCCATTGAGGTAACCTAGTGATAAACAAAAATTCTTCAGTTGCATGTTAACTGGAAACGGTTGTTAATAAGACTTGATCAACCTTATTAATGGATCCTTTTCGGAAGGCATGTGATTGATGAATTTAGTACTCACAACTCTTTGTATCAAAAAATTATCCTCTGTTATTTGTAGTTTATATAAAATAAATTAGCATAATTTTTTGTTTTTCGGTTTTTCCCGTGCATACAAAAATGTCCGGAAATAAAAAGTCTCAGATTGCCACAAAATTTTAACATGAATTTTTCTGAAATATATAAGAATTTTTGGCATAAAAATTGCAGCAGAGGAGTGCACCTGTGGGCCACAAGACAACAGGGTGCCCCCCTAGGCTGCGCCGTGATGGCTTGTAGGGCCCATAGGAGGCCCCTGCCTTATCGCTTCAGCCCACTCCTTCTCCTACCTCCAGAAAAAAATCCCTAGCTCTCTCTCTCTCCCGTGTTCTTCCTCTGGAAACCGAAATTTTCGATCTCTTTGCTCGGGACTCCGTTTCCGAAACTGTTTTTGAGGAATTGTTCTTTGGTATGTGGCTCCTCCATTCCTCCAATTAGTTTTTGTTTTAGTGGGTTATATTTTGCATAATATGCTGCACTTGGTGCTACAGAAAATGAGCTTGCATGTTGAATTCTTTGAGTTCCAGGTAGTATGAATACTTGATATGGCCTCTAGGCATCAGTATGAGTAGTTGCTATCAATCTTGCAAAGTTCTAATGACATGAATTTGTGGCTAAAAAATTTCAGAAATTTGTGCTTGGGAGGATGAGTTTCTTTAGGAGGAGATCCTCAAGAAGACTCACTGCGAATGATTCATCTACTGAGAGTTCAGTACGACAAGCTTACATTGAACCCCAGGACAACCAGCTGGTTATGGCTGACGCCAAATCATGTCGATGGCCAAGTAAAGAATTCATGATGTGTGCAGGTATCAAGGAGGAATTTGACCAATTCATTGATAATACCTCGCAGATAAGTGTGTCCAACACTATGACCTTACTCGTACATTCACGCAAGGATTTCGCTATCAATCACATGCTTCTAGAGTGTTATTTAAACTTTATGATAAATCCTTTAGCATGACTCTAGAAGATTCCTCTGTTGCTTGCAAACTTCCACTTTGGGGTTCGCCCGAGAAACCCTCAAAAACTGATTATAATTTGTTCCTCGAGAGTCTTTGTGTTGGAGAAGATAGGGGAGTAACACAGGCAAGAATTAAAATCATACAGTTTCCCTCTATTTGATACTTTTCACTGTTTAATGGGAAATGCGTAGTAGGAAAACACGATTGTAGTGCTTTGTGCCCCTGACTTGAGCCTTATCCACACTGCCGTAACTGGTGAACAATGATATAACCTTGGTGCAATTGTTGCCCAAAGGTTGAATTCTAACTCCAGTAACGGTGATTTGTATGGAGGAATTTATGCCTCCCGCGTAGCTGCAAAACTGGGAGTGTTGTCTCAACCTAATGATCCGATCTTGCCTGATAGATATTTAGATTTTGAAGCTATGCGTTCTCATGAGTATATTGTAAACCGTGCTAGGGGTTATGAGTATAATTTAATATTTGGGAAATATACGCCTGTGTCTGTCACTTTGCCTGCACCTGCCCTCTTTGATTTTCAGGCTCGACAACGTTACTATGTTCTTGAGGACGAGGTGCAGGAATACAAAGTTGCAGTGGAGGCTGCTCGTTTGGCAGAGGAGGCGGCCAGAAACTTCCCTACGAGCTACCACTTCAACCATTTTCCAGACTATCAGTGGTGATCACCAAGCTAGGCAAACGCCTAAGCTTGGGGGAGTACGTATTTCTCACCGATATTACATTCATGTTCACACACTTCATATAAATTGTCGGTGTTCATCCTCTTTCATTGTATATCGACACTAGTTTTATTTTATGCTTTCTTCTTGTGTGTTTGAAAAACTTTGGAAAACCCAAAAAGATTTCCTTTGCATGTTGGGAGCTTTCCCGTGTAAATAGTTTTTCTCGTTCTTGTTTTCCCCTTAGTTTATTTGCTTGCTTGAGAAAAAAAACTCCAAAAATATTTCGGTGTGTTTCTCTGAATTTCTTTTTTTGGTTAGTCTTTGAAAGGAGAAGACCACGATGAAAATGTTGAGTGGCTCTTATATGTTTTATTGTTGATTTAACAGAGAGCCCATATTACCCTGTCTTCTCCTTTGTCTAAAGCTGCCCTGCAGATTCCAGCTTAGTCCATGGTATTCTTGCACTATTATTATTATCACATCATTCGGTCATGCAAGTGAAAGGCAATAATGACGATATTTGACGAAGTGATCGTGGCAAAGGAAGCTGGTATGAACTCTTTTGTTTTCTGTTTTTGTAAATATGTTTAGCCGGTTCGATCTTGATTCAGTATATTATGAGTGAACATGTTTGTGATGACAAATAGAGATTATAGCTTCTCATGCCATGCTTAAATAGCTACTAGTGAATAATGATTTATCTTATATGCCAACATGCATTAAAATGGTTATGATGTGGTATGGTAGTATGGTATTTCTCTCTGAAAAATTCAAGCGGCTTGACTTGGCCCATGTGCAAACATGTAGTTGATTCAAAACCAATGCAGTCTTCATGATGTTTAAATTCAGAGTGTTCATATCCTACTCTTGCTATGTCCGATGTTAATTATTCATAATGCATACCTATGACCGTTTTCGCTCTCTAGCTGGTCGCTTCCTAACCTATTGCTAGCCTTCGCCTGTACTAAGCGAGAGTGCTGCTTGTGCATTAAAAACCCTTAAACCAAGTTATTCCATATGAGTCCACCATACCTACCTATATGCGGTATCACCCTGTCGTTCCAAGTAAATTTGCATGTGCCATCTCTAAATATCCAAATAAACATCCATTTTGTGCACTCGTCTCGCACATGGAGCGACGAGGCGGTCGGTATCATCCATTCTAAGTGAGTTATTCTCAAGACGGTCGTTTATTTGCCGTCATTGCACGAGAGAGGCTGGTAAAAAGGATGCTCAGTCCTGCATAATCAAAATTAATTAAACAAAACTCCTTGGGACAATTGATATGTTGGCAGGCATCCATGGATTCGGCCAGCCATGGTTTGTGTATGGATGGTGGATACAAGTAAACTTTACTATTCTGTTTAGTAACCACCAATAATGAGTTTAGCATGGAAGATATTGAAAACCTTTGTCTTAACGTTGACAAGAAAAGTGCACCACCCAAAAACTATATTTCAATCATGTTTTAAAACTTGAGCTCTGGCACCTCTGCGAATCAATGCTACTCTCTGCGAAGGGCCTATCTATTTATTTTTATGTTGAGTCATCACCCTCTTACTAAAAGTACCAGACCAAAGAGGACTATTGTCATTTTTATGCATTGAGTCTAGTTAATGTTGGATGTGAGCATGACTGGATCTTTTCTACCCTGAATTATAATGTTTAGTCGCTGCTTGAACCTCGGAGGTGCTCTGCATTTATGTTTTGCGGTCTCAGAAAGGGCTAGCGAAATACCATGTCACCATATTATATCATGATTGTTTTGATAAATTGTTGGCATGTGAGATATGTTATTATTACTTGCTAGTTGGTTATATATTGCCATGAGTTGATATGATGCTTAATTGTTATCATGGATATGGTTATTTATAATTTATGCTGAAAACTTGAGCACTAGCTAAGCATGTGTATAACGACGAGAACAAAAGAGTTTGTAAAAGTTTTCTTTATCACTTTCAGTTTGTTAACTGGATTTCTTGAGGACAAGCAACGACTTAAGCTTGGGGGAGTTGATACGTCTCCAACGTATCTATTTTTACAAACACTTTTGCTCTTGTTTTGACCTCTAATTTGCATAATTTGAATGGAACTAACCCAGACTGACGTTGTTTTCAGCAGAACTACCTTGGTGTTATTTTTGTGCAGAAATAGAAGTTCTCGGAATTGGACGAAACTTTTTGTGGATTTTTTCTGAGAATTATAATGAATTATGGAGCGAAGACTTGTCGGAGGGAGGCCACCTGTGGGCCACAAGCCAACAGGGCGCCCCCCTAGGTCGCACCCTGTTGTGTGCTGGGGCCCACGAGGCTCCTCTGACCTTGATTCCAGTCCTATAAAATCACATCTTTGGAGAAAAAAATCAGAGAGAAGTTTTCATCGCGTTTCACGGGACGGGACCGCCGCCACCTCCTGTTCTTCCTCGGGAGGGCTGATCTAGAGTCCGTTTGGGGCTCCAGAGAGGGGAAATCGTTGTCGTCGTCATCACCAACCCTTCTCCATCAACACCGCCATGATGCTCACCACCGGGAGTGAGTAATTCCTTTGTAGGCTTGCTGGACGGTGGTGTGATTGGATGAGATTGATCATGTAATCGAGTTAAGTTTGATAGGGCTTGATCCCTAGTATCCACTATGTTCTGAGATTGATGTTGCTATGACTTTGCTATGCTTAATGCTTGTCACTAGGGCCCGAGTGTCATGATTTCAGATATGAACATATTATATTACCTCTGAATATAAGATTGATTTGGATCCTATCTTGCAAGTTGTACGCACCTATTACGTGTCTTGATCCGCATACCCCAAGGTGACAATAATTGGGATTCTTTCCGGTTATTGTCGTAGTTTGAGGAGTTCATGTATTCACCATGTGTTAATGCCTTGTTCCAGTTCTCTATTAAAAGGAGGCCTTAATATCCCTAAGTTTCCAATAGGACCCCGCTGCCACGGGAGGGTAGGACAAAAGATGTCATGCAAGTTCTTATCGCAAGCACGTACGACTATATACGGAATACATGCCTACATTATATTAATGAATTGGAGCTAGTTCTGTGTCGCCCTAGTGTGTAACTGTTACATGATTGATGTCATCTAAATCATTATCCATCACCGATCCACGTGCCTGCGCTTTACATATACTGAATGTTGCTAAGTTACTATTGCTACTGCTACTGTCACAACTGCTACAAAATTGTTGCTGTTACTACTACTGTTGCTTTGCTACTACTATTTGCCGTGCTACTAAACCTTTGTTGTGGAGAGATATCCCAGGTGTGGTTGAATTGACAACTCAACTATCAAGGCCAATAAATATTCTTTGGCTCCCCTTGTGTCGAATCAATAAATTATGGTGAAATACTACCCATGAAGACTATCGCGATCCCCTATACTTGTGGGTTATCAATCACTTCAGACCATGGAAGCATCTTCACTTCTAGGTTTATGGATTCCTTTCAGTCAGCCATGGGTTCCAAGATTCATTTCAGCACACCTTTCCACCCTCAGACAAGTGGTCAAGTAGAGAGAGGAAATCAAATGGAATACATGTTGAGGGCATGTGTTATCTCCTTCGGCATGAAGTGGGAAGATTGCCTCCCGTTTGCCGAGTTCTCCTACAACAATAGTTTCCAAGAAAGTTCGGGCAAGGTCCCATTTGAGATTCTCTATGGCAGAAAGTCGTACCCCTCTCAATTGGTGTGAGACTGGTGAACGTCAAATCCTTGGCAATGACATGATCGCTGAAGCTAAAGAGATGTGTCGTGTCATTCGTGATAATCTCAAAGCTGCCCAATCCCGTTAGAAGAGCTATTATGATAGCAAGCATCGTGACATGGCCTTTCAAATCGATGACTTTGTCTATCTCCGAGTGTCTCCCAGGAAGGGCAGTCAACGCTTCGGTATCAAGGGCAAGCTTGCACCATGTTTTGTGGGTCCTTTCAAGATTGTTGGCAAGAGAGGCGACCTTGCCTACCAACTCGAGCTTCCTTTCAATTTCTCAAATGTGCATGACGTCTTTCATGTCTCTCACCTCCGCAAGTTTTTCAAGACTCCCGAGCGCACAACTGATTTCCAGGACATTGATCTCCAAGAAGACCTATCCTATCGTGAGCATCCGGCTGCTATCCTTGAACATACCAAGCACAAAACTCATAACAAGTCTATCAAGTTCCTAAAAGTGAAGTGATCACATCATTCCGATAAAGAAGCTACTTGGGAACGTGAGGACCTTCTCCGTTTCGAATATCCCGAATTCTTCCGTTCCTAGATCTCGGGACAAGATCTTCTTGTAGTGGGGGAGAGTTGTAACAGCCCGAGTGCAACTTTCCAATCTTGTAACCATTACATGACTCCAAGCCTGGATGCCATGCCATGGTTTGACTCGAGTTAATAAAGTTTTGCTTCATGACATCCATTCGTGCATCATGGCATCATGACATACATTTCATTTTGTTACATCATGATATGTTAAGTGTGACTGTGTTGTGGTTATGTGATTTGCATCTTGTGGGATGATATTGTTTGAAACAACCTCAAACCGTTTTCAACCAAAAACCCTGTAAGTGCATCTAGTGCCACCCTTATTTGGTTTTGGAGTATTGAAGACAAACGTGGTTGAGGGACTAATGTGTTTGTGAGAGTTCACAGGTTAACACAGATAGAAGTCCCTGGAGATTCGGTTTAACCGTCAAAGACGACCCCTAAAAATGTCCGAAGACATTGACGATGGCCGAAGCCATTGGTGGTACGCGAAGATAATCGCTTGAAGATAATGAAACGCGAAGACGCAGTCTTTTGGTAGTTTTGTTTCTTCTTTCCTGAGTCGTAGGAACCACCGTACTATTAAGTGGGGTCGATGTGATCGAAGTCAGACGCTGACGTGATGCTCAACCCATACCTATGTCTTCGAGTGAAGACAATGAGAGGAAATCTCTTCCAGATTTGGTTGAGTCGGCTTTACTTGTAGCCCAAGTAAAGTTGCCGCGTGTGTTTGAAATCCGACCGTTGGGACACGTGTCGGTTGGCCATTGACCCAAGGTCATTTCGGTCATATCAGGTCGGGTTGCCTGTTGGCTATAAATAGCCCCCCCTCCACCATAAGAAGGTGGTTGCTCAGAGAGAGATAAGGTTGTTGTCGTTTTGGAGCAACCCACCTCGAAGACATTGAGAGAGAGAACTATCCTGCGAGGATAAACCTAAACACCTAGAGCTAGAGTGTTTAAGCATCACCGAAGTCATTCTGTTTTGAGTGAACTGAAGACTTATTACACTTGAAGACTGTGATCTTCCAGACGGTTAGGCGTCTGGGTCTAGAGCATCCAAGAGTCATTATGGATTGCCGGGTGACCAAGTTTGTACAGGTTTCAGAAGTCTCCCCTGAAGACTTACCTGAGTGATTGGGCGTTGTCTAAGTGACTTCGGCTCAAGGGGAACAAGGTGAAGACGAGGTCTTATGAGTTGAATCTCAGCCTCCCTAACCAGACGTATAGTTGTCCCAGCAACTGGAACTGGTCCAACAAATCTTGTGTCTTCATCAAGCTACTGGTTCTATCCTTCACTCTTTTACATTCTGTTCTGAACTGTGAAGCCACTGCTTGAATACTACTGTTTGAAGACATACGCCGAAGACATTCATATCTGCTGTTTATCTTCATACTGTCTAAGTTTGTCTTCGAGTCTGCTTAGTGTGTATGATGATAATGCTCAACTTGCTCATATGTCTTCACTTCATTGCATGCCTTGCCTAGATCCTTGATAGTTATCCCTGCTTGATCCTGTTCCGCTTCCGCATATTTCGAATACATTCGTTATTTCGAAGCCTTTCATAAAAATCGCCTATTCACCCCCCTCTAGTGGATAACTAGTACTTTCAATTGGTATCAGAGCAAGGTACTCCCTTGTTCTGTGTTTCGGTTTAACCACCTGGAGTTTTAGCTAGGGCGACTGCAGGGATTATCAAGGTCTCCGCTGCGTGTCTTGTCTTCGATGGCACCGACTACCCCTACTGGAAGAACAAGATGCGCATGTTGGGGAACGTAGTAATAATTCAAAATTTTCCTACGTGTCACCAAGATCAATCTAGGAGATGCTGGCAACGAGAGAGAGGGAGTGCATCTTCATACCCTTGAAGATCGCTAAGCGGAAGCGTTGCAAAGAACGCGGTTGATGGAGTCGTACTCGCGGCGATTCAAATCGCGGAAGATCCGATCCAAGCGCCGAACGGACGGCGCCTCCGCATTCAACACACGTACAGCCCGGGGACGTCTCCTCCTTCTTGATCCAGCAAGGGGGGCAGAGAAGTTGAGGGAGAGCTCCGGCAGCACGACGGCGTGGTGGCGGTGGAGCTCGTGGTTCTCCGGCAGAGCTTCACTAAGCACTACGGAGGAGGAGGTGTAGGAAGGGGGAGGGCAGCGCCAGAGGCAAGGGGTGCAGCTCCCATGCGCCTCCCCACTATATATAGGGGTGGAGGGGGCTGGTTTCTTGCCCTCCAAGTCCATTGGGGCGTTGGCAAAGGTGGGAGGAAAGAAATCCCATCCTTTCCCTTCCCCACCGATTGTTATCCCCCCTTTTTAGGGATCTTGATCTTATCCCTTCGGGATATGATCTTATTCCTTCTAAGGGGGGATCTTGGTGCTCCTTGACCAGGGGTGTGAGGCCTTGCCCCCACTACCCACGTTCATGTGGGTCCACCCATGCAGGTGGGCCCCACTCCGGAACCTTCTAGAACCTTCCCGGTACAATACCGAAAAACCCCGAACATTTTCCGGTGGCCAAAATAGGACTTCCCATATATAAATCTTCACCTCCGGACCATTCTGAAACTCCTCGTGACGTCCGGGATCTCATCCGGGACTCCGAACAACTTTCGGTAACCACATACAATTCCCATTACAACTCTAGCGTCACCGAACCTTAAGTGTGTAGACCCTACGGGTTCGGGAACCATGCAGACATGACCGAGACACCTCTCCGGCCAATAACCAATAGCGGGATCTGGATACCCATATTGGCTCCCACATGTTCCACGATGATCTCATGGGATGAACCACGATGTCGGGGATTCAATTAATCCCGTATAGAATTCCCTTTGTCCATCGGTATGTTACTTGCCCGAGATTCGATCGTCGGTATCCCTATACCTTGTTCAATCTCGTTACCGGCAAGTCTCTTTACTCGTTCCGTAACACATGATCCCGTGACTAACTCCTTAGTCACATTGAGCTCATTATGATGATGTATTACCGAGTGGGCCCAGAGATACCTCTCCGTCACACGGAGTGACAAATCCCAGTCTCGATTCGTGCCAACCCAACAGACACTTTCGGAGATACCTGTAGTGCACCTTTATAGTCACCCAGTTACGTTGTGACGTTTGATACACCCAAAGCATTCCTACAATATCCGGGAGTTGCACAATCTCATGGTCTAAGGAAATGATACTTGACATTAGAAAAGCTCTAGCAGACGAACTACACGATCTTGTGCTATGCTTAGGATTGGGTCTTGTCCATCACATCATTCTCCTAATGATGTGATCCCGTTATCAACGACATCCAATGCCCATGGTCAGGAAACCATGACCATCTATTGATCAACGAGCTAGTCAACTAGAGGCTCACTAGGGACATGGTGTGGTCTATGTATTCACACATGTATTACGGTTTCCGGTTAATACAATTATAGCATGAACAATAGACAATTATCATGAACAAGGAAATATAATAATAACCATTTTATTATTACCTCTAGGGCATATTTCCAACAGTCTCCCACTTGCACTAGAGTCAATAATCTAGTTACATTGTGATGAATCGAACACCCATAGAGTTCTGGTGTTGATCATGTTTCGCTCGTGGAAGAGGTTTAGTCAACGGATCTGCGACATTCAGATCCGTATGTACTTTACAAATATCTATATCTCCATCCTGAATGTAACCACGAATGGAGTTGAAGCGGCGCTTGATGTGCTTGGTCTTCTTGTGAAACCTGGGCTCCTTGGCAATGGCAATAGCTCCAGTGTTGTCACAGAAGAGAGTCATCGGGCCCGACGCATTGGGAATCACTCCTAGGTCGGTGATGAACTCCTTCATCCAGACTCCTTCCTGTGCTGCTTCCGAAGCAGCTATGTACTCCGCTTCACATGTAGATGCCGCCACGACGCTTTGCTTGCAACTGCACCAGCTGACTGCCCCACCATTCAAAATATACACGTATCCGGTTTGTGACTTGGAGTCATCCGGATCTGTGTCGAGCTAGCATCGACGTAACCCTTTACGACGAGCTCTTCGGCACCTCCATAAACGAGAAACATATCCTTAGTCCTTTTCAGGTACTTAAGGATATTCTTGACCGCTGTCCAGTGTTCCATTCCGGGATCACTTTGGTACCTCCCTACTAAACTTATGGCAAGGTTCACATCAGGTCTGGTACACAGCATGGCATACATAATAGAGCCTATGGCTGAGGCATAGGGGATGACACTCATCTTTTCTCTATCTTCTGCCGAGGTCGGGCATTGAGCTGTGCTCAATCTCACACCTTGCAATACAGGCAAGAACCCCTTCTTGGACTGATCCATATTGAACTTCTTCAATATCTTGTCAAGGTATGTGCTTTGTGAAAGACCAATGAGGCGTCTCGATCTATCTCTATAGATCTTGATGGCTAATATGTAAGCAGCTTCTCCAAGGTCCTTCATTGAAAAACACTTATTCAACTAGGCCTTTATGCTTTCCAAAAGTTCTATATCATTTCCCATCAACAATATGTCATCCACATATAAAATGAGAAATGCTACAGAGCTCCCACTCACTTTCTTGTAAATACAGGTTTCTCCATAAGTCTGTATAAACCCAAACGCTTTGATCACCTCATCAAAGCGAATGTTCCAACTCCGAGATGCTTGCACCAGCCCATAGATGGAGCGCTGGAGCTTGCATACCTTGTCAGCATTCTTAGGATCGACAAAACCTTCCGGTTGCATCATATACAATTCTTCCTTAAGGAAACCGATAAGGAATGCCGTTTTGACATCCATTTGCCAGATCTCATAATCATAAAATGCGGCAACTGCTAACATGATTCGGACGGACTTCAGCATCGCTACGGGTGAGAAAGTCTCATCGTAGTCAACTCCTTGAACTTGTCGATAACCCTTAGCGACAAGCCGAGCCTTATAGACGGTCACATTACCATTCGCGTCAGTCTTCTTCTTAAAGATCCATTTATTTTCTATGGCTTGCCGATCATCGGGCAAGTCCACCAAAGTCCATACTTTGTTCTCATACATGGATCCTATCTCGGATTTCATGGCTTCAAGCCATTTGTTGGAATCCGGGCCCGCTATGGCTTCTTCATAGTTCGAAGGTTCACCGTTGTCTAACAACATGATTTCCAGGACAGGGTTGCCGTACCACTCTGGTGCGGAACGTGTCCTCGTGGACCTACGAAGTTCAGTAGTAACTTGATCCGAAGTTTCATGATCATCATCATTAACTTCCTCTCTAGTCAGTGCAGGCACCACAGAAACATTTTCCTGCGCTGCGCTACTCTCCGGTTCGAGAGGGGGTACAATTACCTCATCAAGTTCTACTTTCCTCCCACTTACTTCTTTTGAGAGAAACTCTTTCTCTAGAAATGATCCATTCTTGGCAACAAAGATCTTGCCTTCGGATCTGAGGTAGAAGGTATACCCAATAGTTTCCTTAGGGTATCCTATGAAGACGGACCTTTCCGATTTGGGTTCGAGCTTTTCAGGTTGAAGTTTCTTGACATAAGCATCGCATCCCCAAACTTTCAGAAACGACAGCTTAGGTTTCTTCCCAAACCATAATTCATACGGTGTCGTCTCAACGGATTTAGACGGTGCCCTATTTAAAGTGAATGCGGCAGTCTCTAATGCATATCCCCAAAATGATAGCGGTAAATCAGTAAGAGACATCATAGATCGCACCATATCCAATAGAGTGCGATTACGACGTTCGGACACACCATTACGCTAAGGTGTGCCAGGCGGCGTGAGTTGTGAAACAATTCCACATTTCCTTAAGTGCGTGCCAATCTCGTGACTCAAATATTCTCCTCCACGATCAGATCGTAAGAACTTTATTTTCTTGTCACGTTGATTCTCTACCTCACTCTGAAATTCCTTGAACTTTTCAAAGGTCTCAGACTTGTGTTTCATTAAGTAGACATACCCATATCTGCTTAAGTCATCAGTGAGGGTGAGAACATAACGATAGTCACCGCGAGCCTCAACGCTCATTGGACCGCATACATCGGTATGTATTATTTCCAACATGTTGCTTGCTCGCTCCATTGTTCCGGAGAACGGAGTCTTAGTCATCTTGCCCATGAGGCATGGTTCGCACGTGTCAAATGATTCATAATCAAGAGACTCCAAAAGTCCATCTGCATGGAGTTTCTTCATGCATTTGACACCAATATGACCAAGGCGGCAGTGCCACAAGTATGTGGGACTATCATTATCAACCTTACATCGTTTGGTATTCACACTATGAATATGTGTAACATCACGTTCGAGATTCAATAAAAATAAACCATTGACCAGCGGGGCATGACCATAAAACATATCTCTCATATAAATAGAACAACCATTATTCTCGGATTTAAATGAGTAGCCATCTCGCATCAAACGAGATCCAGATACAATGTTCATGCTCAAAGCTGGTACTAAATAACAATTATTGAGGTTTAAAACTAATCCCGAAGGTAGATGTAGAGGTAGCATGCCGACGGCGATCACATCGACCTTGGAACCATTCCCGACGCGCATCGTCACCTCGTCCTTCGCAAGTGTGCGCTTATTCCGCAGCTCCTGTTTTGAGTTACAAATGTGAGCAACCGCACCGGTATCAAATACCCAGGAGCTACTATGAGCGCTGGTAAGGTACACATCAATAACATGTATATCATATATACCTTTGACGTTGCCGACCTTCTTATCCGCTAAGTACTTGGGGCAGTTCCGCTTCCAGTGACCGGTTCCCTTGCAATAAAAGCACTCAGTCTCAGGCTTGGGTCCATTCTTGGGCTTCTTCCCGGCAACTGATTTACCGGGCGCGGCAACTACTTTGCCGTCCTTCTTGAAGTTCTTCTTACCCTTGCCTTTCTTGAAACTGGTGGTCTTATTCACCATCAACACTTGATGTTCCTTTTTGATCTCCACCTCCGCTGATTTCAGCATCGAATATAACTCAGGAATGGACTTCTCCATCCCTTGCATATTGAAGTTCATCACAAAGTTCTTGTAGCTAGGTGGAAGCGACTGGAGGATTCTGTCAATAACCGAGTCATCCGGAAGATTAACTCCCAGCTGAGACAAGCGGTTGTGCAACCCAGACATTTTGAGTATGTGCTCGCTGACAGAACTATTTTCCTCCATCTTACAACTGAAGAACTTGTCGGAGACTTCATATCTCTCGACCCGGGCATGAGCTTGGAAAACCATTCTCAGCTCTTGGAACATCTCATATGCTCCGTGTTGCTCAAAACGCTTTTGGAGCCCCGGTTCTAAGCTGTAAAGCATGCCGCACTGAACCCGGGAGTAATCATCACTACGCGACTGCCAGGCGTTCATAACGTCTTGAGTTGCTGGGAAAATGGGTGCGTCACCTAGCGGTGCATCTAGGACATATGCTTTCTTGGAAGCTATGAGGATGATCCTCAAGTTACGGACCCAGCCCGTATAGTTGCTTCCATCGTCTTTCAGCTTGGTTTTCTCTAGGAACACGTTGAAGTTAAGGGCAACATTAGCGTGGGCCATTGGATCTACAAGATAGATTGTAAAGACAATTTTAGACTAAGTTCATGATAATTAAGTTCATCTAATCAAATTATTTAATGAACTCCCACTCAAATAGACATCCCTCTAGTCATCTAAGTGATACATGATCCACATCGACTAGGCCGTGTCCGATCATCACGTGAGATGGACTAGTCATCAATGGTGAACATCTCCATGTTGATCGCATCTACTATACGACTCATGTTCGACCTTTCGGTCTCTCGTGTTCCGAGGCCATGTCTGTACATGCTAGGCTCGTCAAGTCAACCTAAGTGTTTCGCGTGTGTAAATCTGGCTTACACCCGTTGTATGCGAACATTAGAATCTATCACACCTGATCATCACGTGGTGCTTCGAAACAACGATCCTTCGCAACGGTGCACACTTAGGGGGAACACATTTCTTGAAATTTTAGTGAGGGATCATCTTATTTATGCTACCGTCGTTCTAAGCAAATAAGATGTAAAAAACATGATAAACATCACATGCAAATCATAAAGTGACATGATATGGCCAATATCATCTTGCGCCTTTGATCTCCATCTTCGGGGCGCGGCATGATCACCATCGTCACCGGCACGACACCATGATCTCCATCTTCATGGTCTCCATCATCGTGTCTTCATGAAGTTGTCTCGCCAACTATTACTTCTACTACTATGGCTAATGGTTAGAAATAAAGTAAAGTAATTACATGGCATTTTTGATTGACACGCAGGTCATACAATAAATTAAGACAACTCCTATGGCTCCTGCCGGTTGTCATACTCATCGACATGCAAGTCGTGATTCCTATTACAAGAACATGATCAATCTCATACATCACATATATTTCATCACATCCTTTTGGCCATATCACATCACATTGCATACCTTGCAAAAACAAGTTAGACGTCCTCTAATTGTTGTTGCAAGTTTTACGTGGCTGCTATGGGTTAATAGCAAGAACATTTCTTACCTACGCAAAAGCCACAACGGTGATATGCCAATTGCTATTTACCCTTCATAAGGACCCTCTTCATCGAATCCGATCCGACTAAAGTGGGAGAGACAGACACCCGCTAGCCACCTTATGCAACAAGTGCTTGTCAGGCGGTGGAACCAGTCTCACGTAAGCGTACGTGTAAAGTCGGTCCGGGCCGATTCATCCCACAATGCCGCCGAATCAAGATAGGACTAGTAACGGCAAGCAAATTGACCAAATCATCGCCCACAACTACTTGTGGTCTACTCGTGCATAGAATCTACGCATAGACCTAGCTCTAATACCACTGTTGGGGAACGTAGTAATAATTCAAAATTTTCCTACGTGTCACAAAGATCAATCTAGGAGATGCTGGCAACGAGAGAGAGGGAGTGCATCTTCATACCCTTGAAGATCGCTAAGCGGAAGCGTTGCAAAGAACGCGGTTGATGGAGTCGTACTCGCGGCGATTCAAATCGCGGAAGATCCGATCCAAGCGCCGAACGGACGGCGCCTCCGCATTCAACACACGTACAGCCCGGGGACGTCTCCTCCTTCTTGATCCAGCAAGGGGGGCAGAGAAGTTGAGGGAGAGCTCCGGCAGCACGATGGCGTGGTGGCGGTGGAGCTCGTGGTTCTCTGGCAGAGCTTCACTAAGCACTACGGAGGAGGAGGAGGTGTAGAAAGGGGGAGGGCTGCGCCAGGGGCAAGGGGTGCAGCTCCCATGCGCCTTCCCACTATATATAGGGGTGGAGGGGGCTGGTTTCTTGCCCTCCAAGTCCATTGGGGCGTTGACAAAGGTGGGAGGAAAGAAATCCCATCCTTTCCCTTCCCCACCGATTGTTATCCCCCCTTTTTAGGGATCTTGATCTTATCCCTTCGGGATATGATCTTATTCCTTCTAAGGGGGGATCTTGGTGCGCCTTGACCAGGGGTGTGGGGCCTTGCCCCCACTACCCACGTTCATGTGGGTCCCCCCATGCAGGTGGGCCCCACTCTGGAACCTTCTAGAACCTTCCCGGTACAATACCGAAAAATCCCGAACATTTTCCGGTGGCCAAAATAGGACTTCCCATATATAAATCTTCACCTCCGGACCATTCTGGAACTCCTCGTGACGTCCGGGATCTCATCCGGGACTCCGAACAACTTTCGGTAACCACATACAATTCCCATTACAACTCTAGTGTCACCGAACCTTAAGTGTGTAGACCCTACGGGTTCGGGAACCATGCAGACATGACCAAGACACCTCTCAGGCCAATAACCAATAGCGGGATCTGGATACCCATATTGGCTCCCACGTGTTCCACGATGATCTCATCGGATGAACCACGATGTCGGGGATTCAATTAATCCCGTATAGAATTCCCTTTGTCCATCGGTATGTTACTTGCCCGAGATTCGATCGTCGGTATCCCTATACCTTGTTCAATCTCGTTACCGGCAAGTCTCTTTACTCGTTCCATAACACATGATCCTGTGACTAACTCTTTAGTCACATTGAGCTCATTATGATGATGTATTACCGAGTGGGCCCAGAGATACCTCTCCGTCACACGGAGTGACAAATCCCAGTCTCGATTCGTGCCAACCCAACAGACACTTTCGGAGATACCTGTAGTGCACCTTTATAGTCACCCAGTTACGTTGTGACGTTTGATACACCCAAAGCATTCCTACGGTATCCGGGAGTTGCACAATCTCATGGTCTAAGGAAATGATACTTGACATTAGAAAAGCTCTAGCAGACGAACTACACGATCTTGTGCTATGCTTAGGATTGGGTCTTGTCCATCACATCATTCTCCTAATGATGTGATCCCATTATCAACGACATCCAATGCCCATGGTCAGGAAACCATGACCATCTATTGATCAACGAGCTAGTCAACTAGAGGCTCACTAGGGACATGGTGTGGTCTATGTATTCACACATGTATTACGGTATCCGGTTAATACAATTATAGCATGAACAATAGACAATTATCATGAACAAGGAAATATAATAATAACCATTTTATTATTACCTCTAGGGCATATTTCCAACAGCGCATGCATCTCGAAGCCATTGACAACGACCTATGGTATGTCGTCATGGCGGGCATTCCCGAAGTTGGCGAAGGTGTTACTGGTGCTGATGTGAAGAGGTTCACACAACTGGACTCCACTGCCAAGAACATCATCTGTGGTCACTTGACCAAAAGACAGTATGGCCGTGTGAGTGCACTGAACACTGCAAAGCAAATCTGGGAATGGCTGTCCAAAGTGAATGAAGGTGTCTAATCTCAAAGAGACTCTCGTGTTGATGTGCTTCGCAATCTGTTCAACCGCTTCAAGAGACTTGACACCAAAAATGTCCAGCTCACGTTTGATCGACTGACTGACATCTCAAATGAGCTGAATGCACTTGGCGCCACTGATATCACCAAACATGAAGTCGTGAAGAAGCTACTCAGATCACTTGAAAGTTCCTTTGGCACTCTCACACTTATGATCCAAGTACGCCCTTACTTCAAGAGTTTGGATCCTGCCGATATCCTCGAGAGGTTGAACACACATGAATTCCAACAAGCTGAGAAGAGGGATATCTATGGTCCCAGTTACAGTCGCTATCGTGCTTTGAAAGCCAAGGTTGTGTCCTCATCTGAAGACGGCTCTGAATGCAGTTCCGATGGTGCAGGAAGACTGATACGTCTCCAACATATCTATAATTTTTGATTGTTCCATGCTGATATATTATCATTCTAGGATGCTTTTTGGGTATTTATGTGACGCCCCCAATTTCGACCGTACGCTAATCATACACGCAAATGCGTACGACCAAGATCAGGGACTCACTAATCAATATCACAACACAACACTAGACACAAATTAAAGTCATACAGCTTCATATTACAAGCCAGGGGCCTCGAGGGCTCGAATACAAAGCTCGACAAGCACGAGTCAGCAGAAGCAAATAATATCTAAGTACAGACATAAGTTAAACAAGTTTTGCCTTAAGAAGGCTAGCACAAACATAAGCAGCGGATCGAAAGAGGTGAGGCCTCCTGCCTGGGAACCTCCTAACTACTCCTGAGCGTCGGCACTCTCCACGTAGTAGTAGGCTCCTGCGGTGGTGTAGTAGTCGTCTCCGGCGTACTCCATCTCCTGGGCTCCATCGTCTGAACGCGGAACGTATCGAGGGGAAAGAGAAGGCAAAGCAGCGGTGAGTACTCATCCAAAGTACTCGCAAGACTGACATCAGAACTATGCTAGGTATGCATCATTATCTAGGGGTGGTGGTTATATCTGGACTGACTGCAGAAAGCAAGAATGAGGGGGAAGGCCTAGTCCTATCGAAGACTAGCATCTTCAGCAATCTTGCAGCATTAGAAGAGAGTAGACAGGTATCTCATATATAGTCATATTATTGTAGCAATTTTATTAAGTAACCACGCCCAGAGATCCTCCCTCGACTCCCTGCGAGGAAGCAATCTCGGAGCCACATTCAACTCAAATTTAAGTCACAGTTATAGTTGTATAAGGTCAAGGCACAACTCCAAGTCGTCATGTTACCGTGGACACGGCTATTCGAATAGATAATTCATCCCTGCAAGGGTGCACCGCATTTCCAACACGCCTGATCACCTCCGGCCGGACACACTTTCCTGGGTCATGCCCGGCCTCGGGATATCAGCACGTCGTCGCCCCACCTAGGCTCAACGAAGAGGCCAGCCCGTCGGTCTAAATCCTAAGCGCGCAGGGGTCATGGGCCAATCGCCCTTTGCACACCTGCACGATGCGAGGGCGGCCGAGGTCAGTCCTAGCACCCCTTATAACAAGCGCGGTGCCGTTGCGGACCACTCGGGCGCGCGCCGCTCTATTGCTGACGTCCGAAGAGCTTCGGCTGATACAACGACGCTGAGTACCCATAACTTCTCCCACGCGATGGTTTGGTGCGTAAAAAGGCCAATGACCCAACTCAGATCAAATACCCAACCCATTAGCATTTTATTAATGCGGGGCAAGCGCGACCCATGAAGTGCGGTCCCGTCGCCCCATCTCGAGGATGTGTGGCAAGGGCCTCTCCTACCCATCCATGCCTCATCATCATCAAACCGTGGGTACCCCTCAGGGCCGACCCATCACCAACATGTTTCTGTAACCAGGTCATAGTAACTGTGTGTATAAAACATCAAGACGGAACCTGAGGAATCACCCTCAAAGGGGCCCCGCTCGATGAAAACCGTCAAGGTGGACTTAGAGGAATCACCCTCGAGGGTCCCACACTTGAGGGGTTGCACGACAGAGTCATCGTCGGGAGTGATGAAGGAGGAATCACCCTCGATAACCACGACCGACTAGCTGCACTACAGAGCTAGCATCATGAGTACTTCACGAGGTGTCACCCTCGGTACTCGATAGTAGCTCTGCAGAGTCATGCAACTAAGGGGTGTGCGGTGATGTGAGGGGCCTGGCTTGTCGGTCGGTTGACTGAGTCTTCGAGTCTTCAAGTCGTCGGGTCGTCGATGAAGAAGCAGGGGCAACTGGGACTAAGGGGGTCACAGGGGATTCATTGATCAACCTATACTAAGCAGTTGATATTATTGCAGGTATAGTAGTAGTTTATCAAAAATGGGCTATGCATCAGAATAGGAGCTAACTAATACAGTAGCAAATTCTAATGCAAGAATAAGAGGGAAAGGAATGGGCGATATCAGAATGCTCAAGGGGGGGTTGCTTGCCTTGCTGCTCTGCGGCAAAGGCCTGATCGTCGGCGGTGTAGTCGTACCCGGCAGCACCGTTAGTCTTGAGGTCTACCGGATAAGAAGAGGCGGGAGAAACAATAAATATAAAGCAGACAAATGCATCACGATGCATGACATGGCAATATGCAGAGCTAGGCATGCATTAACGCAGTATCACACGTCGCAGACGGGTCGGAAGAATATCTGACGATATTTTCCGGGTCTCGGGCTACTACCGGACAGATGAAACCGATGGAAAAGTTCCATGTTCATTATGATAGAAGCGCGTGAGAGACGAATGGACCGCGTATTCGGATTCGTGGGATTTTTCTGAGCAACTTTCATGTATAAATTATTTTCATCCGAGTTACGAATTATTTTATATTAATTTATAAAGTTTTATTAATATTCTGAATTAAACAGAATTAAATTAATTCGGAAAAGCATTTATGACGTCAGCATGATGTCATGCTGACATCAGCAGTCAACCCAGCTGTCTCAGGTCAAACCTGACAGCTGGGCCCCACCTGTCATAGATAGTGGGCTAAACAGAAATTAAATTAAACTAAACAGGTTAATTAAATGGGTGGGCCCCATCTGTCATAGTCTAATTAGTCTAAATTAATTATCAGAATTAATTAAACTAACTTAATTAATTAAAAAGGGGCTGGGCCCACAAGTCATACACAGGGGGGGTCGGGCCCCACGTGTCATTGACCGGACCAGGACCAGTCAGCAGTTGACCTGGTCAACAGGTCAACTGGGACCTCGGGGCCCACTGGCCAGTGACACTGGCAGCCCCGACTTGGCCACGTAGGCGGCTGCGCCGTCCGGCCATCGGAGGAGCTCCGGCGAGCCTCTCCCGCGGTGGCCATCGCCGGAGTTGGGCGGAAACTGCCCACAGAGGGACGTTCGGCCCGCGTTTAGGCTCGTTCGAACGAGCGCAGAGCCGTGCATCCAACGGTGCAAGTGGGAGGGCTCGGGGGCGGCCGGAGCAGCGCCGGCGACGAGAAGGGCGGCGGTGGTGTGCGGGTGTGCGAGGAGAAGTGGGTTGCGGGGGTTTGTTTGGCACGGGACTTGGCGTTTTCGAACGCGGGCGTGAAACCGCGTCGAACGCCGGCAACGGTGGCCGTTGAAACGACCCGCAGCGTCGGCTGCGACGACGACTGGAGCTTGAGCACGCGGAGGAGCTACCTACGGTGCACGGGGGGGAGAAGGGAGAGGCCAGGGGGGTTTAGGGGCTCACCGAGGGGGCTCAAGGAGGCCCGGCGGTGGTTTAGTAGCTGCAGGGGGCTGGCGTCGACGGAGTTCGCCGGAGACGCCAAAGGAAAGCGGCGGCTCGATCCCGACGAAGGAGGCGTCCCTGGCTCGTGCTAGTTGGTGCAGACGAAGTAGAAGACGCCGGCAAGGCGCCTGGATAGGGCCCCAGGCGACGAGGAGCAGGGTGTCCGCGAGCTTCACGGGTCCGCGACCATGGCGGCGCTCGGTGAGGTGGGGGAAAAGGGGATCTGGTGCCTGCGAGGGGGAAACAAGCGGGGCTAGGGTTCGGGGGGGGGGGGAGAGAGAGGGCACCGCTGGGCTGCTCTTATCCTCCCACCGACAGCGGCAAGCCGGTGCAGCGGCGACGGCGCCCTATAGCAACCGGGCGGTCGCTACAGGAGGAGGGAGACGACGCGCGGGGGTGGGCTGGCGCACGCGCTGGGCAGCTGGGCCAGTTGACCCAGTTGGGCCAGTGGGGCTGGGATGGTTTTTTTTTAATTTCTCTTTTTCTTTTTATTTAATTTAACAACAATATACTTTTGTAAAAATATGGCATTGGGTTCAATAATCCCATAGCATTTTTATGCTCTGCCACAAAATGTTTTGGGGGCCGTTTGAAACTGTTTGAAAAATACCATAATTAAAAAGGTCATTTATTAATTGAAGTGGCCTCTGTTATATTTAATTAGAGGCACCAAAATACTTTAAAGAATGTTGGTTATAACTTTATAAATACTTAGTTAATATTTGAAACCTATTCATGATTTTTAATTCCTGGTTCGTGAAACTTTTAAAATCACTTTTCAATTGAATTTTGAAAATCATTAGGCAATTTAAGTGAGGTTTGATTCGATCACTGTAGCTTAATTGCATTGATCACTCTAGCATGGATCCAGGGTGTCACAATTTATTTACCAATTTATAATATTTTTGAGCACTAACCTATTGACCCAGTGCCCAGTGCCAGTTCCTGTTTTCTGTGTGTTTTTGCCTTTTCAGAGTTACAATACCAAACGGAGTCCAATTGCCACGAAACTTTTTGGTGATTTTTTTGGACCAATACAAGACCTAGAAGCTTCGGAGGAGGGATAGGATATGCACCAGGGGCCCACCACATATCCAACCGCGCCCCCTAGGGGGGGCACGGCCAGATATGTGGTGGCCCCCTGGAGCGTCCCCCGACGTCGTTCTCTGGCCTATAAATTCACATCTACCCTAAAAACATCAGAAGTGCTCCCGAAACACTTCTTCTGCCGCCGCAAGCCTCTGTTCCGACGGGAGGCCATCTACACCTTCATTCCGGCACCCTGTCGGAGGGGAGATCACTCACGGAGGGCCTCTTCATCAACCTTGCTGCCCTCACCATGACGAGGAGGGTGTAGTCCACCCTCGGGGTTAACGGTTTGTACCAGTAGCTATGTGTTCAATCTCTCTCTCTCTCTCTCTCTCTCTCTCTCTCATGTTCTTGAGATGGCACGATCTTGATGTATCACAATCTTTGTTAATATAGTCGGGTCATATGATGTTATTCCCTTGCTACCTTGTTGTTATGAATTGAATCTTTACCTTTGAGATCTCGTTATGTTGGATTGAATATTATGGTTTGAGAACACTTGATGTACGTCTTGCGTGGGATACCCGTAGTGACATTGGGGTATTCTATTGATTCACTTGATATATGTTGAGGCATCAACTTGCGGATTCTAGTGACCTAGGGGATCTATGCATAGGGGTTGATTGCACGTTTTCATACCACGTTCTCCGGTAGAAATCTTGGGGTGCTCCTTGAAGTTCTTTGTGTTGGATTGAATATGATAGATGTGAAATTGTTTGATGCATGTCACATAATTTACCCACGTATACTTGAGGTGACATTGGAGTATCTAGGTGACATTAGGGTTGATTGATATGTATCATTGGTGTTATTCTAGTAGGAACTCTAGGGTTGTTTGGGACACTTATAGGAATAGCCCAATAGATTGGTCGGAAAGAATAACTTTGAGGTGGTTCTACTACCTACACCAATTTCATCTTATTGTTCTCCGCTAGACAGGAACTTTGGAGTGATTCTTTGTTGCACGTTGAGGGATGATCATATGATTCAACTATGTTAGCATTTGTTGAGAGATTGCACTAGTGAAAGTATAGACCCTAGGCCTTATTTCCAAGCATTTATACACCGTTTTGTTCGCTGTTTTACACTTGGTACCTTGCTGTTTTTATATTTTCAGATTACAAAAACCTATATATATCATCCATATTGCACTTGTATCACCACCTCTTCGCCGAACTAGTGCACCTATACAATTTGCCATTGTATTGGGTGTGTTGGCGACACAAGAGATTTCTTGTATTTGATTGCATGGTTGTTTGAGAGATACCATCTTCATCCTACACCTCCCATGGATTGATAAACCTTAGGTCATCCACTTGAGGGAAAATTGCTACTGTCCTACAAAACTCTGCGCTTGGAGGTCCAACACGAGTCTACAAGAATAAAGTTGCGTAGTAGACATCAAGCTCTTTTCTGGCGCCGTTGCCGGGGAGGTGAGTGCTTGAAGGTATATATTTAGATCTTGCAATTAAATCTTTTAGTTTCTTGTTTTTCACTAGTTTGGTTTTATAAAATAAAACTACAAAAAAATGGAGTTTAGGTTGCATCAATTGTTTCGTCTTTATAAAGTCTTTCGTGAAAATGATGGTTAGGAAAATTGTGCTCAATTGGTAGAGGAAGAATTTGTGAAAATACTTAATGAGAATTCCTTCAATGATGAGCATGATAGAAATATTGCTTGTATGAATACTCTGAATATCCATGATGCTAATGATATGCAAAGCCACAAGCTTGGGGATGCTATGTTTGATGAAAATGATATTTGTAGTCCCCCAAGTTTTGATGAGCAAATTTATTATGATGATGGCATGCCTCCTATTTATGATGATTATGATGATGACATGTATGCTATAAAGAATAATTATAACTATGAAACTTGTCATCGTGATTTTAATTTTAATTTGGTTATGTCAATCATGTATCTCATGATAGTTATTTTTGTTGAGTTTGCTCCCACTACAATGAATGAGAAGAAATATGTTTATGTGGAGAGTAATAAATTTTCGATGCTTGTGCATCATGAAAAGAATGATTTATGTGATAGTTATATTGTGGAATTCCTTCATGATGCTACTGAAAGTTATTATGAGAGAGGAATACATGCTTGTAGGAATTGCAATAATATCAAGTTTCCTCTCTATGTGTTCAAAGTTTTGAAGTTATGATTGTTTTGCCTTCCTATGCTAGTTGATTCTTGTTCCCATAAATTGTTTGCTCACAAAATACCTATGCATAGGAAGTGGGTTAGACTTAAATGTGCTTGTCATGAGATTCATGATGCTCTCTTGCATGTTTCAATTACTATTCCTATGTGAGCATCATTGAAATCATCATGCCTGGCTAAAAGGCATTAAAGAAAAGCGCTTGTTGGGAGACAACCCAACACTTTTACTTTCTGATTTTTATATGTTCACATGATTAAGCTACTTTAGTAATCATGTTTTGTGTGTTTTTATTTCAATAAAGTGCCAAGTAAAGCCTTTGGGATAGTGTGGAAACTTGTTAGTTTGATTCTGTGAAAAAACAGAAACTTTTGCCTCCAGTAAAGAATTTCTCTGATTTTACTGGAGTGTCAAAAAATTATGAAATTGTTACAAAAAAAATTCTATGCAAATTCTATGCGTTGTCCTAAGTTTTGAAATTTTTTAGAGTCAGGGAAGTATGGTGTTCACTCAGATCTTCACAGACTGTTCTGTTTTTTGTAGATTCTGTTTTGCATGCACAGTTTGCTTGTTTCAAGTGCTTCTATAGCTTATATTGAGTAATATAAATTATGGGAATGTTGGAATACAGTAGGTATTATGTGAGAACAATTATTAATCTTGTCTTAACAGTACCTAAGTGAATGATCTATATTTACTATACTAACCCATCTCACGAAGTTCTGTTAAGTTTTGTGTGCTTGAAGTTTTCAAGTTTTGGGTGAGACACCGATATAAGAAGAATAAGGAGTGGTGAGACCCCAATATTGCGGATGCCCAAGGCACCCCCAAGGTAATATCCAAGGAAGACTCAAGCGCCTAAGCTTGGGGATTCCCCGGAAGGCATCCCCTCTTTCGTCTTCAACATTATCGGTATATCTTACTTAGAGCTATATTTGTATTCGTCATATAATATGTACTTTGCTTGGATCATTATTATATTTTGTTATTTTCTGTTAGGTGTTATTTATAATCTTGTTTTTCAATAAAAAGTTTCAAGAATTGCCTCTTAGGATGCTTGAGTTACATGTTTGATATGTGCTGTGTAAAAATAGAAAATTTTGCTGTAGTGTTTGAATTTTCATATTTTACTGGAACGTAGAAAGTTTCTGAAACTTTTACACAGTATTGTCATATAAATTCTTTATCATGTCCTAAATTTTCATAATTTTTTGACTTACAAAAGTACACTGTTTTCATAAATTGCTATAGGCTGTTCTGTTTGGACAGATTGTTGTCATAGTTTTGTTATCTACTTATCCTATAGTTTCCATAGCCTATATTGGTAGATATAAATTGTGGAAACAATAGTAAATAGTAGATGATGTTTGAAAAATATTTTGAAACTTGTCTTGGCATTACATGAAGTGTGGATTTATTCTTATGTGTACTAACCTATCTCACGAGTTCTTTTCGAGTTTTGTGTGGATTAAGTTTTTGAGAATAGGTGAAACCATGATATGAGAGGATTGAACGAGATGCAAAAGCTCAAGCTTGGGGATTCCCAAGGCACCCCGAGTATAATTCTAAGGATATTCAAGTGTCTAATCTTGGGGATGCCCCGGAAGGCATCCCCTCTTTCGTCTCAATTCATCGGTATGACACTTGGAGCTATATTTTTATTCATCACATGATATGTGTTTTGCTTGGAGCGTCATTTGCTTTTGTTTGCTTTTACTTTTAGTTTGTCACAATCATCATTTGCTGTACACACCTATTTGAGATAGACACACCTTCATGATAATTTTCTAGAATACTCTATGTGCTTCACTTATATCTTTTGAGCTAGGCAGTTGCTCTAGTACTTCACTTATATCTTTTTGAGCACGGTGGCGTGCAGATTTTATAGAAATAATATGCTCTCATTCTTCACTTATATTTGTTTGAGAGCTGAGTAATAGTGACGGTAGTTTGCATGGGTCATAAGACTAGTCCAAGAATATTAGGTATTCAATGAATGATAATCAAAATCATCGTGTAGCACATGTAGAGAAGTTGTGGATTAATGACATTGATGTAGTAATATGAAAAAGGTATGAGTCAAAAAAAATTGATTCGTAGAAGTGTCGAGATTAAGAGGTGTTAACTTGTTATTCATCTAAAAATTAAAGAGGCATGGTGATGATGTGCAAGCATTTATATTCCTCGTTGAAATCCTAGTGTTGTTTTGAGTCGAGGGCGCGCGATGGTTAACTCCTACCAACCTCCTCCCTTGGGGCATGCGAGGAGTACTTTGATTTGTGATGAAACTAATAAAACTTTGCAATAAGTATGTGAGTTCTTTATGACTAATGTGACACCATGGACATACGCATCTTCACCTTCTCATAATTGCCAGCCTCTTCGGTACCGTGCATAGCCCATTCTCACCTCGAGGATCGGTGCAAATATTCGCCGGTGTATCCAAACCCCGTGACATGATACTCTCGGTTGCACATAAGCCTCATTATATCTTCCTCAAAACAGCCACCATACCTACCTATTATGGCATTTCCATAGTCATTCTGAGATATATTGCCATGCAAATTCCATCGTCACTTCACATGACTAGTTCGTTCATCATCATAATGATTTGCATGATCGTATAGAGCTGACATAGTATTTGTGGCAAAGCCACCGTTCTTCATATTTTTGATACATGTCATGCTAGATCATTGCACATCCTGGTACACTGCCAGAGGCATTCATACAGAGTCATATCTTCCTATCAGTTCTTCATGTTGAGTTGTAAGTAAATAAAAGTGTGATGATCATCATTATTAGAGCATTGTCCCAGTGAGGAAAGGATGATGGCGACTATGATTCCCCCACAAGTCGGGATAAGACTCCGGACGAAAAATGAAATAAAAACGGGGGAGGCCAAATGAGCCCACCATATAAAAAAAGAAAATGGGGGAGGCAAAAAAAAGGAGAAAAGCTCACCATAAAAAAATAAAAAAATGAGAGAAAAGAGAGAAGGGACTTTGCTACTATCCTTTACCACACTTGTGCCTTAGAGTGGCACCATGTTCTTCATATAGAGAGTCTCCTATGTTGACACTTCCATATGCTAGTGAAAATTACCCTTTCATATAATAAACTTGGCTTGTATATTCCTATGACGGGCTTCCTAAAATGCCCGAGGTCTTCAGGAGCAAGCAAGTTTGATGCACACCCCACTTAGATTCAGTTGAGCTTTCATACACTTATAGCTCTAGTGCATCATTTGCATGGCAATCCCTACTCCTCGCATTGATATATATCGATGAGCATCTCCATAGCTCGTTGGTACGCCTAGTTGATGCGAGACTATCTTCTCCACTTTTTACCCCTTTGATACCTACCACCATATTCTATTCCACCTATATGCTATGTCCAATGGTTCACGCTCATGTATTGCGTGAAGAATAAAAAGTTGATGCATATTGAAAAAGTACGATCCAATTGCCTGACTTGGACACCGTGGTGCTTAACATTTGTATCTATGTGGTGAAGACGGGGTCATGCCTTGCTAATATATTAAGATGAATAGGGGTTAAACATTCTTTTAGGATCGTATACTTCGAAAAATTAATGATTTTGTTTGTTATACTTATAAATATTACTATGTTGTTGTTTGTTAATTCATCATTTCTCAATGAGCATACATACCAAAGATTACAGAATGGGTAGCATGTCAAATAAAAAATTCCGTTTTTATCATTTACCTACTCGAGGACAAGCAGGAATTAAGCTTGGGGATGCTGATACGTCTCCAATGTATCTATAATTTTTTATTGTTCCATGCTGATATATTATCATTCTAGGATACTTTTTGGGTATTTATTTACCAATTTATAATATTTTTGAGCACTAACCTATTGACCCAGTGCCCAGTGCCAGTTCCTGTTTTCTGTGTGTTTTTGCCTTTTCAGAGTTACAATACCAAACGGAGTCCAATTGCCACGAAACTTTTTGGTGATTTTTTTGGACCAATACAAGACCTAGAAGCTTCGGAGGAGGGATAGGAGATGCACCAGGGGCCCACCACATATCCAGCCGCGCCCCCTAGGGGGGGCGTGGCCAGATATGTGGTGCCACCCTGGAGCGTCCCCCGATGTCGTTCTCTGGCCTATAAATTCACATCTACCCTAAAAACATCAGAAGCGCTCCCGAAACACTTTTTCCACCGCCGCAAGCCTCTGTTCCGACGGAGGCCATCTACACCTTCGTTCCGGCACCCTGTCGGAGGGGAGATCGATCACGTAGGGCCTCTTCATCAACCTTGCCGCCCTCACCATGACGAGGAGGGAGTAGTCCACCCTCGGGGCTGACAGTTTGTACCAGTAGCTATGTGTTCAATCTCTCTCTCTCGTGTTCTTGATATGGCACGATCTTGATGTATCACAATCTTTGTTAATATAGTCGGATCATATGATGTTATTCCCTTGCTACCTTGTTGTGATGAATTGAATCTTTACCTTTGAGATCTCGTTATTTTGGATTGAATATTATGGTTTGAGAACACTTGATGTACGTCTTGCGTGGGATACCCGTAGTGACATTGGGGTATCTATTGATTCACTTGATATATGTTGAGGCATCAACTTGCGGATTCCGGTGACCTAGGGGATCTATGCATAGGGGTTGATTGCACGTTTTCATACCACGTTCTCCGATAGAAATCTTGGGGTGCTCCTTGAAGTTCTTTGTGTTTGATTGAATATGATAGATCTGAAATTGTTTGACGCATGTCGCATAATTTACCCACGGATACTTGAGGTGACATTGGAGTATCTAGGTGACATTAGGGTTGATTGATATGTATCATTGGTGTTATTCTAGTAGGAACTCTAGGGCTGTTTGTGACACTTATAGGAATAGCCCAATAGATTGATCGGAAAGAATAACTTTGAGGTGGTTCTACTACCTACACCAATTTCATCTTATAGTTCTCCGCTAGATAGGAACTTTGGAGTGATTCTTTGTTGCACGTTGAGGGATGGTCATATGATTCAACTATGTTAGCATTGTTGAGAGATTGCACTAGTGAAAGTATGGACCCTAGGTCTTATTTCCAAGCATTTATACACCGTTTTGCTCGCTGTTTTACACTTGCTACCTTGCTGTTTTTATATTTTCTGATTACAAAAACCTATATATATCATCCATAGCGCACTTGTATCACCATCTCTTCGTCGAACTAGTGCACCTATACAATTTGCCATTGTATTGGGTGTGTTGGGGACGCAAGAGATTTCTGGTATTTGATTGCAGGGTTGTTTGAGAGATACCATCTTCATCCTACACCTCCCACGGATTGATAAACCTTAGGTCATCCACTTGAGGAAAATTGCTACTGTCCTACAAAACTCCGTGCTTGGAGGCCCAACACGAGTCTACAAGAATAAAGTTGTGTAGTAGACATCAAAGACTTTGGAAAAGAACTTGCTCTGCTTGTCAGGAAATTCTGGAAGTTTGCCAAATCAAAACGATATGCAAAGTCTTCAAAGCGTGATTCCAAGAGAACTGGTGAAATGTCCTCACGGGACAGCAAGAAGCAAACCTGTCACAAGTGCAAGAAAGTTGGCCACTTCATTGCTGTTTGTCCTCGATGGGAAAAGGAATCCAAGAAGAACAACAAGACTATGACTCAGATGACAAGAAGAAGAAGAAGTATGCAAAGTCTTCATCACACAAGAAGAGTTCATCTGGCATAGCACATGCCTTTATCGGAAAGGAGATGGATTCACAGTCTGAATCTAGTTCTGAGGCTGAAGAAGAATCTAAGGAGGAATCTGACGCTAAAGTGGCTGGACTGGCTATGGCTTCGGCATTCGTCTCCACATCTGTCTTCGAACGCGAAGACAATGGCTCCTTCAACACCGAAGCCAGTGATGATGATACTACTCCAGCCTACTGCTTCATGGCAAAAGCCTCCAAGGTATCCTCAAAATCCTCACGTCGCAAATGTGAATCTGAAGCTGAATCCGATGATGACATGAAACCTAGTTATGCTAAACTTGTAAAAATTGCCACTAAGCAACAAAGTGCCATGGAGAAAATGCAAACCACTCTAGAGAAAAGCGATGACTTGTTACGTGACGAGATGAGTCTGAACGAAACTATGGCTAAAGATATGCAAAGTCTTCGTTCAAGGTTTGAGGATCTCCAAAGTCTTCATGTAATTCTCACGACTGATCATGAGAAACTTTCTCTTGAATATCTTCAAAGAAAGCTTGAGCTTGAGAAGTTGCGAGAAGCTCATGAAGACCTACAGAAGGAAAACGACTCACTCCTAGCAGAACAAATCAGTACCACTCATGATGAAGTTAATGCTACATGCTTAAAATGTCTTGCTCGTGAAGCTAATGATTCAACTGCTGAAAGTTCAAATGCTTCTGATAAGGCATTATCTTCAACTGTATATGTGGTGACTAACCCCTCATCTGAGGAAACCACTGCTATCACTGATGACAATGACAGGTTGAAGACATTGCTTTTAACAGGCATGTACATGAGTCTGAAGGGACATCAGATTCTTTGTGATGTCCTAAAGAAGACTATCCTGAACAAACACCCTAGGAAAGAGGGTTTCAAAAGAAACATCAGTGTTGATGGTTCTTACTGGACGTCTGAACAGTATCCCAAAACCACATGGGTTGCTGCAAAAGGCCCTTCAGTGGATCCATCTACATTATCTGGCTTTAACTGTGCTAACCCTGTCATCATTGACGAGTCATTTGACTCCAACTACAAGTTGTTCAAATCTATGAATGGTGAAGTGTTTGGCAGGTACATTGGAACTAACTGCAGGAATGGTTCACCTATGAAGAAAATCTGGGTTCCCAAGTGTCTTCTTGAGAAGCTTCCTGTCAATGTTATGACACCACCAAGGAAGAAGACAAACCCCAGATCGAAGTCTTCAAATGGACCCAAATCTTCATATGATCATTCTAACACCTATGTTTCACAGGGTAGAGCTGAAAGGGCTCATGAATATGTGCACTATGGCATGAACCGATATGTTCATCCTACTAAGAACTTTTCTGCATATTCATTCGAGTATTCTAACCCTCCTGTGAAACGTACTATTAGGACGTCTTTGCCTAAATTCTCTGATGCTGCCTTATGCCTGATTGCTTCTAAGCCACCCCTGCACATGTGGGTGGTTAAGAAGAATTAATATCTTCATGTAGCATCGGGTCTCAAGATGGGATGAAGCCTATCTTGAAGATTATCTCTGGAGACCCGAAAACAGTCTTGTCTGGATGCAAGATAAATAATGCGAATGGTGTTACCATTCACATCGTCCAATATCTTCTTACAATTGTGTACTGCAATATCTTCATCAATGCATGTTATGGCTGCATGCCTTGGTGAACTAGACTAATTCTAAATGCAGGAAGACAAATCCAATGCCACTGAATGGATTATGGAGAGTGGATGCACCAGTCACATGACTGGTGACCGAAGCCTATTGATGGAGCAAATTCTTCGACCTCCAACAAAAGACCACATTGTCTTTGCTGACAAGAGCAGCAACAGAGTACTGGGACTAGGTAGAGTTGCTATCTCAAGGGACCGGCACATGGAAAATGTCATGCTTGTTGAATCCCTTGGTTACAACTTAATGTAATTCTCAATGCTCTGTGACTTAGATATGCTTGTCATTTTTGGCAAATTTTGATGTGTTGTGCTAATGGCCTCTGACAAAACCAAAGTCTTCGAAGGTTTTCGAAGAGGTGATCTGTATATGGTAGACTTCTCTGCAGGACCACTGGTTGCCACATGTCTTCTAGCAAAGGCTTCGGAATGCTGGTTATGGCATAGAAGGCTAGGACATGCTGGGATGAGGAACTTGCACACACTCGCAAAGAAGAAGCTTATCATTGGCGTCGAGGGTGTCAAGTTCAAGAAGGACCACCTATGTGGTGCATGTGAAGCCGGGAAGATGACTAGGGCCAAACATCCCTCGAAGACAATTATGACGACCACTCGTCCCTCCGAGCTGCTACATATGGACTTATTAGGCCCTACTCACTATTCCACCTTCTCTACCACTGCAAATCTATATGGCTTCATAATTGTTGATGATTATTCTCGATTCACCTGGATGCATATTATACTCTATAAAACTGAAGTGCAGGATGTCTTCAGGCGCTTTGCAAATAGGTGTATGAACAACTACAACATCAAGATCAAGCACATCAGGAGTGACAATGGAACTGAATTCAAGAACACCGGATTGGACATCTTTCTTGATACTCTTGGCATTACTCATGAGTTCTCTGCTCCATACACACCTCAGCACAATGGCATTGTGGAGCGCAAGAATAGGACTCTCATAGAGATGGCTTGCACCATGCTTGATGAATACAAGACACCACGGAAGCTATGGCCTGAAGCCATCGACGCTGCATGCCACATCATCAACAGAGTATATCTTCACAAGTTCTTCAAGAAAACATCATATGAGCTACTCACTGGTAAGAAACCCAATGTATGTTATTTCAAAGTCTTTGGTGCAAGATGCTGGATAAGGGATCCACACCACACTTATAAATTTGCACCAAAAGCACATGAGGGTTTCATGCTTGGTTATGGAAAGGATTCGCACACCTACAGAGTCTTCAACACTTTCCACAATAAAGTTGTTGAAACTGTAGATGTGCGATTCGATGAAACTAATAGCTCGCAAATAGAGCACCTACCTCCTGTGCTAGATGAACTTCCACCTGACGAAGCTATCAGATTGATGGGCACTGGAGAAATCATGCATGAAGAACCAGAAGTAGAGGTAGTCATCTTTCCACTATCCAATCAGAGCGAAGACAATGCTACTGACGAAGACAATGCTCAGCAGCCGGAACAAAGTCTTCGCCCTGCACATCCACGCGTGGCTAATTTAGTCCAAATTGAGAAGATGCTTGACAACATAAATGCACCAGGTCCACTAACCCGCTCAAGAGCTACTCAATTGGCTAACTTTTGTGGGCACTTTGCTTTTGTGTCTATCTCAGAGCCCACCAAAGTAGATGAAGCCTTCAAGGAATCAGAATGGATTCAAGCCATGCAAGAAGAGCTTCACCAGTTCGAGCTCAACAACGTGTGGGAACTCGTGAAGCGACCTGATCCAAGGAAGCACAACATCATTGGCACGAAGTGGATCTTTCGCAACAAGCAAGATGAATCTGGCCAAGTAGTCAGAAACAAGGCTCGACTTGTGGCTCAAGGCTACACACAGGTTAAGGGTATTGACTTCGGTGAAACATTTGCACCTGTTGCTAGGAAGCTATACGTATATGATACGTCCATTTTGCATCATGATTTCCAATTCATATTTATGTTATTCTTGTCCATTATTCCCTATTATCATACAATTCTTATGCCCTTTCTCTCTGAATATGCAAGGTACATCACAAAGAGGGAATTATCTGAAAACTGGAATTCTGGACCGGAAAACCGAGAAAAAGGCAGAAAAATCACCAGACTCCAACTGACCTGAAACTTCACTAGGAATTTTATTGAATATATGTGAATTTATGGGCCAAAAATATACCAGAGGGGGGCCAACAGCCAGGCACAAGCCATCAGGGCGCGCCCCCCAGGCCACACCCTGATGTTTGGTGGGGCCCTTGCTGGCCTCCCGACGCCCATCTTCTCCTATATGGTGTGTTTTAGACTAGAAAAAATCATAAGCAACCTTTCGGGACGAAGCACCGCCGTCTCGAGGCGGAAACCTGGGCAGAGGCCCTTTTGCACTCCGGCAGTCAGATTCTGCCGGGGAGATCCCTCTTCGGGAGGGGGAGATTGAAGCCATCGTCATCACCAACGCTTCCTCCTTTGTGGGAGGACCAATCTTCATCAACATCTTCACTAGCACCATCTCATCTCCAACCCTAGTTCATCTCTTGTATTCAATCTTTGTCCCAAAACCTCAGATTGGTATGTGTGGGTAAGTTGTGTTGATTACATCTTGTAGTTGATGCTTGTTGGATTACTTGGTGGAAGATATTATGTTCAGGTCCTTAATTATTATTATTACACCTATGATCTTGAACATGTTGATGAGGTGTGAGTAGTTACTATTGTTCCCGAGGACATGGGAGAAGTCTTGTCATAAGTTATCATGTGAAGTTGGTATTTGTTGAATATTTTGATGATATGTATGTTGTTACTTCTCTTAGTGGTGTCATGTGAACATCGACTACATGACACTTCACCATGATATGGGCCTAAGGGAAGTCATTGTGGAGTAACAAGTAGATGATGGGTTGCTAGAGTGACAGAAGCTTAAACCCCAGTTTATGCGTTGCTTCATGAGGGGCTGATTTGGATCCACACGTTTCATGCTATGGTTAGATTTATCTTAATTCTTCTTTCGTAGTTGCGGATGCTTGCGAGAGGGGGTAATCATAAGTAGGTTGTTAGTTCAAGTAAGAACAACACCTTAGCACCGGTCCACCCACATATCAAATTATCAAAGTAGCGAACGCGAATCAACCCAACATTATGAACATGACTAGACAAAATTCCCATGTGTCCTCGGGAGCGCTTGCTTAATATAAGAGTACTTTCAGGCATGTCCTTTGCTACAAAAAGAATTGGGCTACCTTGCTGCACCTTTGCTACTATTGTTACTTGTCACTTGTTACGATTTATCTTGCTACAAAACTATCTACTATCGCTACTTACAGCACGAGAATACCTTGCTGAAAAGTGCTTATCATTTCCTTCTGCTCCTCGTTGGGTTCGACACTCTTACTTATCGAAAGGACTACGATTGATCCCCTATACTTGTGGGTCATCAGTATACTGCTTGCTTATGCTAACCATCATGACATATGCTTATATCAAATGGATATCAAAAGTGCATTCCTCAATGGTAAGATTGAGGAAGAAGTATATGTTGCTCAACCACCAGGGTTTGAAGACCCAAAGCATCCTGACAAAGTCTATAAGCTCAACTAGGCATTGTCTGGCCTCAAGCAAGCACCAAGGGCTTGGTATGACACACTCAAGGAGTTCCTCAAGAAGAAAGGCTTCAAACCTGGTTCACTCGATCCCACTCTCTTTACTAAATCCTATGATGGTGAACTGTTTATATGTCAAATCTATGTGGATGAAATTATCTTCGGCTATACTAACAATCGATACAGTGATGAGTTTGCTTTTATGTTGCAAGATAAATATCAAATGTTGATGATGGGAGAACTGAAAATCTTCCTAGGGCTTCAGATTAGACAACAACCCAATGGCATCTTTATATCTCAGGAGAAGTACCTCAAGGACCGCCTCAAGAAATTTGGCATGAATCAAGCCAAAGGCTACAAGACGCCAATGCCCACAAATGGTCACCTCTGCACTGAAGAAAATGGTAAAGATTTCGATCAGAAGGTATATCGTTCCATGATTGGCTCTTTATTGTACCTATGTGCATCTAGGCCAGATATAATGCTTAGCGTTTGCATGTGCGCCCGATTTCAAGCGGCACCAAAGGAGTCGCATCACCTAGCGGTGAAGCGAATACTTAGATATCTGGCTCACACCCCAACAATAGGATTATGGTATCCAAAGGGTTCAAAGTTTGCGCTCAATGGCTACTCAGATTCTGATTTCGCTGGCGATAGAGTTGATCGCAAGTCTACACCAGGCACATGTCACTTTCTGGGACAATCTCTTGTATGTTGGTCTTCGAAGAAGCAGAAGTGTGTATCACTATCCACGACTGAAGCCGAATACATTGCTGCTGGCGCTTGCTGCACTCAGCTTCTCTGGATGAAGCAGACCCTCAAGGACTACGACATAAACCTGAAGCATGTTCGTCTCTACTACGACAATGAGAGTGCGATCAAGATCTACAACCCAGTATAGCACTCGAAGACGAAACATATATAGATACGACATCATTTTCTTCGGGATCATGTGATGAAAGGTGACACCAACATCAAGCATGCTGACACTGAAGATCAGTTGGCGGATATCTTCACGAAGCCTTTGGATGAGAAGAGATTTTGCAAGTTGTGGTGTGAGCTAAATATCTTAGAATTCTCAAATGTCCTTTGAATGGGAATACTTCCTAACGCTTATGCATGTTGATGACTTTGATGCACAACACACGAAGTAACGTATGTCTTCAAACTCATGAAGACTTACACTCTAAGTGTGAAAATATTAACGAAGAATATGACTACAAAGCGCCATGATAATTGTGCGCCGTGTCTGGGTCAAACATTCTTATACGGTGGGTAACGCCACCACCCTTCCTGAAGACTTTGCTTTTATCTTCGTTTTTGTCTATGTCTTCAGGAAACCGTGTTTGTCTTCGGAGTAGACTGTTTCGTTTCGAACTTGCATACACTTCAGTTGAATATATTTTACGTCCTCTACAACATTGTGCTTATAGCTATGTCTTCGAATTCTTATCTAAGCCAATGTGATTGGACCCACTATCCTCATCTATTCTATTCTCTTCTAACTCTGTTCAGCTCCAGTCATATGCATTCTACTTGACACGTGTCGATTGTCTTCACTGCATCCTTGTCAGTCGAAGACAAACTCAACCAAACGTTTAAACATCCACTTTGTTTTTACCGCACTTATCGCAACAACTTCCCGTGCCGTCGCTTCCGGTCGTGTAGTGGGCTGTCAGACGTGTTGCGTGCTCACCACGTGTCCCACTAAACCGAAGAGTCAGGGGCATATCCGTCCAAAAATATCAGATGTTCCAGTCCTTATAAATACATATCCCCTGGCACATTTATTGCTCTTCCTCGCCACCTCTACCGCTCGAGCTCTCAAACCCTAGCACCGTCGCTGGATTTCATCGCCGCCGGAGACGAAGCGCTTAGCTGCCGTGACTTCTCCGACGACGTAATCACGTCGGCCGCGGTCATCTCCGATTCGCCGCCGCCGTAGCTGTCTGCCACCACCGAGTTAGGGTGTGGCAGATCAAACCTCTCGGCCTCTCCGCCTCGTCGAGTTGTTCATAGAGTTCTTCACCACAGTAAATAAATCGCTATTTTTACTGTCTTTTTAATCTGAAAAGTTACCCAAAAATCTTTGATTGTTGTTTTTCCACCTTTCCTACAACAGCACTCAGATCCTGAACTCAATCTACCTAATGCCTTCACTTTTTGGCCTAAATTGGTTTGATTTCTCACTTGTACAAATTCTCGGACTTGTAAAAATCTGAAACCACCATATCCTTTACAAAAGTGAATGTCTTCGGTGAACGAGGTCAATGTCTTCAAACCATGATTTATCTTCAAAATCTTCTAAGAATGCATATGACCTCTTCCATTCCATCGCATCTCTAATTCTTTCACATGTACATGTCCGCAGCAGAATCGCTAGGATCTCATAGTCTGAATTCATCTGCAGACTACTTGCAGATTCATCTGAACTCACCTGGAGCCTGCTCTCATTTGAGCTCACCTGCGAAGCTTTTGCCGAAGCCAATGGCCAGAGATGATGCTCAAAGAAGGGCGGCAGACAAAGGCATCTGAACACTGCAAAAGATCTTCCTCCAGAACTCTATGAATGATATAAGTCTAATGAAGATGAGACCTATACACAGCGCAAGAATCGAATCAAATGGATTCGAAGATATTGGGTGGAAAAATGGTTCAACTATCAGTCGTCACAGATGAGTACGTAGAAAAGAATGGTGAGAAAGCACCATGGACTGATATCATCTACAAGAATCTTCACCCGAAGACTGAGGCCGAAGCTAGAAAAATTGGCTTCTTCCCGTGCATGGTCAGGCCTCCAATGCCAAGAAATCCACATCCATCAAGCATTCGTGGATGCCCAGAGCCTGATGAGATTGCAGAAGCTGATGCAGAAAGACCTCCTGTTTCTGATCCAAAGCATGTGAAGAAAGCAAAGGCTTCAAGGCCTAAGGCTTCAAAGGCTTCCAAGCCTGTTGACACAACACCTCAGGCTTCAAGGTCACCTTCTGTTGATCCAGAAGAATCTGAGGATGAGTCTCGCCTGGTTAGGCGAATGAAAAGGAAAGCTGCTGGTGCCCGAGGACCGAAGCCATCTGTCTCCTTGATGGACGCTGCCAATATGATAGAGCTACCAGATGATGAATTTGATGATGAAGCTCTAGCGAAGCTTATCCAGCAGAAAGAAGAGGAAGCTAAACGTCTTGAAGACTTACCTCTCTTTGATCCATCCATTCTCAATCACTTCATTGATGAATGGTTTGCTGATCCCTCACTCACCATCGACGCCCTCCAGCTTCCCATTCTACTAAGTGTCACCTTCAAAGGGCTGGTGAACGAGGAGCTTACAGTGGCACAAAAGGTCATACAGCAAAAGGCTAAGATCAGCCATGAGAAGACAGTCTTCAAGGCCAACGTCCACAAGCTCAATGCTGATCAAATTCATGGCTATCAGCTTATGATGAAAGATCTCATGGTTGAGTTTGAAAAGAGGTGTGAAGCTGTCAAAGGTGCCCTAGTGCGTCTCGAGAAGAAAGCTGCAACCATGGTTCAAGCACACAATGACATGCTGAAGAGAAAAGCTCTTGGACAGCCTGCTCTTGATCCAAGGATCATTAAGAGATCCAGACAGGCTTCAATGTATTTGAGTCAACCCGCTCCCTCAAGATCAGAATCTTGAGGCATTGTCTTCCCAGCTGGCTTCTCAGGCTTAAGGTCACCTCTTCCTTCCTCTGATGTATCCAATAAGAAGACAAAGAAGGCAGAAGATGAAGCCAGAAAGCACAAGAGAGCTCAGCCTGCTAAAGACCAACACTCGACTCAGCCGAAGCCCAAGAAACCAAAGTCTTCGCTCTCTGCTCGAGTTTCTTCTGTAACACCGCCTGCTCAAGAGGAGCCTCTTCGGATCACGCCTATCTCTGTTGCTCCTCCCGTTGCTGAAAACACTGAGCGACGTGTCATTCTTCATGAGTCTGCTACCACAGAGGTTCCAAGTACTAAAGATATTCCAGCTGCTGATCCAAATGCAGCTGAAGACATTGCTCCTGAAGACAATGTTGAGCAAGACCCGGTGCCTCAAATTGATGCACCTATGGTATCATCGCCACCATAAGAAAGTGAGTTCGTGGATATTGGCACCCCAACAAGACCAGAGATTCCTGGAGCTGATCCCGGAATTCCTTCACCTCCGTTCTTTCCACCTGTACCAAGATCCCCTGAATCACCCTTCGTCGCCAGGGAAATAGAAGCCTCTGCTAGTGTGTCTCCACTCAAACAGCTTTGTCGAGGACCCAGAGCTGTTATGTCTCCATCCCTGAAGATGAAGTGCGCATTACTCTAACTGCATCAGCCGATGAAGTGCTCAGGATTGAAGATATTCCTCGTGATCAACCTGAGATGGAAGCCAAGGCAGACGAAGACATTGCTGCCAATAACACTATGGGCGAAGCCAATGCCCCATCCCCTGATGGTCCTCCTGTCCCTGCCACGCCATCGACTGACGACAATGCTGAAAATATTGTCATGGCTCGCAAGAGGGAAGGAGAGATGGTGCCTACAAGATGGCCCAGGCTCGTTGCTCCACCAAGGATGGGCCCTCAGTATGAATTCAACATTTATCGCCGCCTAAGTGTCATGAACCCAATGCCCAGACTTCCATGTCTTCGACAGTCTGGCCCTACAAGACCCTTGGTCTTTGATGTCAAAAGCTTCAGATTGAACAACACCTTCCTTGACTCAGACCGAAATCCATACAACCGTCCGAAGATACAATCTGACAGATTCTGGAGTGCACCACAACGCGAGTACTACATGTGTGTACTCTATGGACAAAACAGGATCTCCCCCCACAAACGTCTCAGCTTTGAAGCTATGAAGGATCTTCCTTGTTTTGATCAAGCTCAGGATTGTCTTCGGGATGTTGGTCTTTTGCCGTTTGCCACTGATCACGAAGACTGGAATGAAGAACTCATTCTTATGTTCCACGCAACACTCCACATCTCTGGCTTCGGAAGATATTTGAACACCTGGAAGATGGATTTCATGATCCGTGATGAGCACATCACTGCCTCTGCATTGGACTTCTTCCCTACTACACCTCTTGCTGCCTCTGGAGAAGACTTAGATCCAAGATCTGAAGCCTATGCTGTTGCCAATAGAAGCATTTTTCAAACACGAGAGCCCAACATGACTGCTATGCTCACATTGATAAGCCTTTGGCCCCAGATGCAGAGTTGCCCACGTCATTCTTTGTTGATGATCTCCAGTATCTGCCGAAGACAATCTATCACATTGTTCGGCATAGCATCTGGCCAATCAAAGGGCATAATTCAACTCGCAAGCTTGAAGGGGCTCTGAAGACATTGGTCTACAACACTGTCTATGGCATCAGGTTTAATCTTCAAGACTTATTCCTACGCAACCTGGCAGCAAATGGCATCAATCTGTTTGAACCGAAGGTCTATGCACCATGGATCATGCACTTTATCAAGTATAGAACCAACACCAGGTTCTTACCTTCTGGTCGCAACCATGGAGTTTATCTTCCAGATGTCGAAGTCGTTCATGCAGATCTCTATCCATCCAAGAGCAAGAACCCCATTGTGGAAGGCACTAGTGGCACTGCTGCAGATGAAGGGCTTCATCTTCCATCCGATCCAACCATAGCAAGGCTGATTGGCTCCATTCGTCAACCTCAGCCCAGTGCTACTGCAACTGAAGCCACGGCTACTGAAACCACTTCAACCACTCTGCCACGCCTACAAGTGCCAAGAAGAGAGCGTGCCCTAACTGACCGAGAGCTTCTCGTCTCACTCATCCAGAAGCAGGATCGGCACCACGAGCGGTCGCGAAGACAAATGCATTCTATGGTGCAAGATATCAATCGCATTCACAATCTCACCACCAAGAATGCCTTTGTGGCCTATAAAACCAGTCCTCGCTCATGGAAGACTTTGTCCATGCGGGCTCTTGAGGAAGATCTTCGAGAGGATGGCTTCGCGCAACGCTAAAAATTTGTTGCACCACCTCCTCGCACAGAGAAATGGCGCAAGACCCCCTCTCTTGAAGACAACGACTATTCGTCCTCTGCACCTCCAGTCAACGTCAGGCTCGCCAATAATGATGCTGATGATGCAACCTCTCTGCCTGCACCAACTCAGCGACGCCATACTGCACCAAGCTCATCTACACCAACAAACAGAGAGCCTACTGTTGGGGAACATTACATGGGATTTTTTTCATACGAACACCCAAGATCTATCTATGGAGATCAATAGGTAAGAGAGGGGGAGTGCATCTACATACCCTTGTAGATCGCTAAGCGGGAAGCGTTAAGAAACGCAGTTGATGTAGTCGAACATCTTCGCGATCCAATCACGATCCATCCCGCGATCCAATCACGATCCGTCCCGATCTAGCGCCGAACGGACGGCACCTCCGCGTTCAGCACACGTACAGCTCGATGACGTCTCCGCCTCCTTGATCTAGCAAGAGAGGGCGGAGAGGTAGTTTAGTTCTCCGGCAGCACGACGACGTGGTGGCGGTGGTGGTGGAGCTGTCCCGGCACGGCTTTGCCAAGCGCTATCGCGATGAACTAGAGGAGAAAATTATCTAGGGGAGAGAGAGGGCTGCGCCGTGGCTTGTGGTCCGGCTGCCCTCCCTCTCCTCTCATATATATAGGGGGAGGGGGAGATGGACGCCGGCCCTAGGGCCTCCCACAAGGGGGGGGGGCAAGGGGGAGGCTTGGCCCCCAAGTCAGGTGGGACGCCTCCCCTGTAGGGTTTCCCTAAACCCTAGGGCTCCTTGGGCCCTTGGGAGGAGTGGCGCCCAGCCCACTAGAGGATGGTGCGCCACCTCTCTCAGCCCATGGGGCCCTCCGGGGCAGGTGGACCCTCCCGGTGGACCCCCGGAACCCCTTCCGGCACTCCCGATGGAAGCCGGTAAACTCCGAAACTATTCCGGTGCCCGAACACCAACTTCCCATATATGAATCTTTACCTCCGGACCATTCTGAAACTCCTCGTGACGTCCGGGATCTCATCCGGTACTCCCAACAACCTTTGGTCACCAACATATATAAGTCAACAATACCAATCGTCACCGAACGTTAAGTGTGAAGACCCTGCGGGTTCGAGAACTATGCAGACATGATCGAGACACCTCTGCGGCCAATAACCAATAGCGGGACCTGGATGCCCATATTGGTTCCTACACATTCTACGAAGATCTTTATCGGTCGAACCACGATGTCAATGATTCAATCAATCCCGTATTCAGTTCCCTTTGTCCATCGGTATGTTAGTTGCCCGAGATTCGATCGTCGGTTTCAATCTCGTTACCGGCAAGTCTCTTTACTCGTTCCATAATACAAGATCTTGTGACTAACTCCTTAGTCACATTGCTTGCAAGCTTCTTGTGATGCTGTATTACTGAGTGGGCCTAGAGATACCTCTCGGTCATACGGAGTGACAAATCCCAGTCTCGATCCACGCCAACCGAACAGACACCCTTGGAGATACTTGTAGAGCACCTTTATAGTCACCCAGTTATGTTGTAACGTTGATGCACACAAGGCATTCCTCCGGTGTCCGGGAGTTGCATGATCTCATGGTCGTAGGAACTTGTACTTGACATGGATAAAGCAGTAGCAATAAACTGACACGATCAACTGCTATGCTTACAGTTGGGTCTTGTCTATCACATCATTCTCCTAATGATGTGATCCCGTTATCAAATGACAACTCATGTCCATGGTCAGGAAACCTTAACCATCTTTGATCAACGAGCTGGTCAAGTAGAGCCTCACTAGGGACACAGTGTTGTCTATGTATCCACACATGTATCTGAGTTTCCAATCAATACAATTATAGCATGGATAATAAACGATTATCATGAACAAGGAAACATGGTAATAACTATTTTATTATTGCCTCTAGGGCATATTTCCAACAGTCTCTGATAACCCACAAGTATAGGGGATCAATTGTAGCCTTTCTCAATAAGTAAGAGTGTCGAACCCAACGAGGAGCTAAAGGTAGAACAAATATTCCCTCAAGTTCTGTCGACCACTGATACAACTCTACGCACGCTTAACGTTCGCTTTACCTAGAACAAGTATGAAACTAGAAGTACTTTGTAGGTGTGATAGGATAGGTTTGCAAGATAATAAAGAACACGTAAATAAAATCTAGGGGCTGTTTAGATGAAGAAACAACTAAGTTAGCCTTAGTAGAGAGCTTTTTGTCACAAGAAATTTATTTGTCCCTAGGCAATCGATAACTAGACCGGTAATCATTATTGCAATTTTACATGAGGGAGAGGCATAAGCTAACATACTTTCTCTACTTGGATCATATGCACTTATGATTGGAACTCTAGCAAGCATCCGCAACTACTAAAGTTCATTAAGGTAAAACCCAACCATAGCATTATAAGGTATCAAGTCCTCTTTATTCCCATACGCAAACAACCTACTTACTCGGGTCTGTGCTTCTGTCACTCACGCCACCCACCATAAGCGAATCATGAACATATTGCAAACCCTACAGCGGGGATCCCTCATGCTTGCGCGACACGGAGAGCACCATAGGACAACACAAATAATAAAACATGCAACTCAAACCAATCATGATCATCAATCAACCCATAGGACAAAACGGATCTACTCAAACATCATAGGATAGCCATACATCATTGAGAAATAATATATAGCGTTGAGCACCATGTTTAAGTAGAGATTACAGCGGCGAGAAGAGGTGTTGAACCGCTGCATAGAGGGGGAGAGAGTTGGTGATGACGGCGGCAAAGTTGTTGGTGTAGATCGCCGTCACGATGATGGCCCCGGCGGCGTTCCGGTGCCACCGGGAGAGAGGGGGAGAGAGCCCCCCTCCTTCTTCTTCTTCCTTGGCCTCCTCCCTAGATGGGAGGAGGGTTTCCCCTCTGGTCCTTGGCTTCCATGGCGGCGGAGGGGCGGGAGCCCCTCCGAGATTGGATCTCTCTCTGTTTCCTTCTGTTTCTGGCTTCCCTGATTCTGGCCTTTCACCGTTTCTTAAATTACCGGAGATTCGTAACTCCGATTGGGCTGAAATTTTAACAAGATTTTTATCCGGATATTAGATTTCTTGCGGCGAAAGAAGGGCACCAACCGCCTTACGAGGTGACCACAACGGTCCAGGGCACGCCCTACCCCCTAGGGCGCGCCCCTATGGCTTGTGGGCCCCTCGGGCATCGTCTCGCGTTGATTCGTTTTCCCAAAAATCACATATATTCCAAAAAAAATCTCCGTAAGTTTTTATCGTGTTTGGACTTCGTTTGGTATGGATATTCCGCGAAACAAAAAACATGCAACAAACAGGAACTGGCACTGGGCACTGGATCAATACGTTAGTCCCAAAAATAGTATAAAAAGTTGCCAAAAGTATATGAAAGTTGTAGAATATTGGCATGAAACAATCAAAAATTATAGATATGACGGAGACGTATCAGCATCCCCAAGCTTAATTCCTGCTCGTCCTGGAGCAGGTAAATGATAAAAAAGATAATTTTTGATGTGGAATGCTACCTAGCATAATCTTGTTCATATAATCTAATCATGGCATGAATATTAAGGCACGAGTGATTCAAAGCAATAGTCTATCATTTGACATTAAGACAATAATACTTCAAGCATACTAATAAAGCAATCATGTCTTCTCAAAATATAATGGCTAAAAGAAAGTTATCCCTACAAAACCATATAGTCTGGCTATGCTCCATCTTCATCACACAAAGTATTAAATCATGCACAACCCCGGTTTTATCCAAGCAATTGTTTCATACTTTAGTATTCTCAAACCTTTTCAACTTTCATGCAATACATGAGCGTGAGCCATGGATATAGCACTATAGGTGGAATAGAATATGGTGGTTGTGGAGAAGACAAAAAAGAAGGAGATAGTCTCACATCAACTAGGTGTATCAACGGGCTATGGAGATGCCCATCAATAGATATCAATGTGAGTGAGTAGGGATTGCCATGCAACGGATGCACTAGAGATATAAGTGTATGAAAGCTCAAAAGAAACTAAGTGGGTGTGCATCCAAATTGCTTGCTCACGAAGACCTAGGGCAATTTGAGCCAAGTTCTATAATGAAAAATTCCCACTAGTATATGAAAGTGACAACATAGGAGACTCTCTATATGAAAAACATGGTGCTACTCTGAAGCACAAGTGTGGTAAAGGATAGTAGCATTGCCCCTTCTCTCTTTTCTCTCATTTTTTTATTTTTTTATTTTTTTTCCTTTTTTTTGTGGACTTCTTTGGCCTCTTTTTTTTATTTGGGCTTCTTTGGCCTCTTTTATTTTTCATAAAGTCCGGAGACTCATCCCAACTTGTGAGGGAATCATAGCTTCCATCATCCTTTCCTCACATGGGACAATGCTCTATAATGATGATCATCACACTTTTATTTACTTACAACTCAAGATTTACAACTCGATACTAGAACAAAATATGACTCTATATGAATGCCTCCGGCGGTGTACCGGGATGTGCAATGATCTAGCGTAGCAATGACATCAAAAAATGGACAAGCCATGAAAACATCATGCTAGCTATCTTACGATCATGCAAAGCAATATGACAATGATGGTGCGTGTCATAATAAACGGAACGGTGGAAGTTGCATGGCAATATATCTCGGAATGGCTATGGAAATGCTATAATAGGTAGGTATGGTGGCTGTTTTGAGGAAGAGAATATGGTGGGTTTAATGCACCGGCGAAAGTTGCGCGGTACTAGAGAGGCTAGCAATGGTGGAAGGGTGAGAGTGCGTATAATCCATGGACTCAACATTAGTCATAAAGAACTCACATACTTATTGCAAAAATTTATTAGTCATCGAAACAAGGTACTACACGCATGCTCCTAGGGGAAGGGTTGGTAGGAGTTAACCATCGCGCGATCCCAACCTCCACACAAAGGATGACAATCAATAAATAAATCATGCTCCGACTTCATCACATAACGGTTCACCATACGTGCATGCTACGGGAATCACAAACTTTAACACAAGTATTTCTACCAATCCACAATTACTCACTAGCATGAATCTAGTATCACCATCTTTATATCGCAAAACTATTGCATGGAATCAAACATATCATATTCAGTGATCTACAAGTTTTATGTAGGATTTTATGACTAACCATGTGAATGACCAATTCATGTTGACTCTCTAAATAGATATAAGTGAAGCATGAGAGTTTAATTCTTTCTACAAAAGATATGACCACGCTCTAACAAATATAAGTGAAGCAAAAGAGCATTCTACAAATGGTGGTTTTCTATGTGTAGAGAAACAGGCAATCCAAACTTCAAATGATATAAGTGAAGCACATGAAGCATTCTATAAAGCCATACTCAAAAGATATAAGTGAGGTGCAAAGAGCCTTCTATAAATCAACCAAGGACTTTCTCATACCAGCATGGTGCATTATTAAAATAAAAATAAAAAGCACACGACGCTCCAAGATTTACGCATATCATGTGACGAATAAAAATATAGCTCCAAGTAAAATTACCGATGGTTGTTAGAAGAAAGAGGGGATGCCTTCCGGGGCATCCCCAAGCTTAGTTTCTTGGGAGTCCTTGAATATTACCTTGGGGTGCCTCGGGCATCCCCAAGCTTAGTCTCTTTACACTCCTTATTCCTTCATCCATCGTGATCTCACCCAAAACTTGAAAACTTCAATCACACAAAACTTAACAAAACCCTCGTGAGATCCGTTAGTATAATAAAGCAAATTACCACTTTAAGTACTGTTGCAAACCCATTCACATTTTATTTTTGCATTTTAGCTACTGTATTGTAACTTATTTATGGCTTATACCACCGATAAAATAGGTAGTTTCATCAAAACAAGCAAAACAATGCATCAAAAACATAATCTGTCTTAAACAGAACAGTCTGTAGTAATCTGAACATCTACCATACTTCTGTAACTCCAAAAATTCTGAAAAATTAGGAAAAAATAAACAATTTGTATATCAGTACTGTGTAAAAATTTCAGAAACTTTTGACATTACAGTAAAAATTGTAAATTCACACACTACAGCCAAAGTTTCTGTTTTTGCACTGCACACACCAAACAAGCAATCTAATCATCCTAAAGGCAAATCTTGGCACATTATTTTTATAATACAAGGGATTTATACAAGGGGATAGTTATTTTTGTTGAAAAGTTTCTGTAATTAAGATTCGCAAAGTTTCCATGGGCATGAACAAAGTTCAAGGAGCTCCCCCACTTCAACGGTGCTCGTCCTTCTTACTTTCACTTCTCTTTTTGAAAAAGTTTTAGGTTACCCTCTTTATATTTTTGTTTTTGAACTATATAAAAGCACACAATAGAATTAAAATGACTCTGTAAAACTTCCGGGTTGTCTCCCTGGCAGCGCTTTCTTTAAAGCCATTAAGCTAGGCATAAAGTGCTCAAGTAACGGATCCACCCGGATCCCAAGGTATATCAAAGCCAATTTTAATTAACAATGATTTGTAATTTAGTATTGAGCACAAAGTAATATATATCATGCAATGACGAAGTCTAACTCTCTTCCTATGCATCGGCATGTCATAAAAGAACAATTCATGCACACAAAGTAAAGGCCAATGCATAGTATAAACAGTTTCTTGCAATTTTATCGTATTGAAAACATAGAGAGGCGGAGATGTAGTTCCTCTCTTATAATAATTGCAAGTAGGAGCAGCAAGCACATGCATATTATATTTATCAAAATTATCATGTGCAATAGTAGAACGCAACTCATCAATATAATCCTTAATAAGCGCAAACTTCTCCGATATAGTGTAGTTGGGAGAATTCAAAAAGATAATAGGACTATCATGCGTGGGTGCAATAGCAACAATTTCATTCTTAACATAAGAAACTCTAGCAAGTTCATCTCCATAAGCATAATTCATATTGGCATCATGGCCACAAGCATAACAAGCATCAATTTCATCAAAAAGGGATATTTCAAACAAATCCAAGGGATCATAGCAATCATCATAGCATTCATCCTTCGGTAAGCACGAAGGGAAATTAAACAATGTATGAGTTGAAGAGTTACTCTCATTACAAGGTGGGCACGGGTAGCTAGTCCGCTCTTCCTCCTTTTGTTCTTTGCTCTCCTCGTCATCTTATTCATCAAATGAGCTCACAGTGTCATCATTTTCTTCTTCCATAGTTTCCTGCAAAATATTAGTCTCCTCTTGGACAGCGGAGGAGTCCTCAATATATGGCTTAACATAAGCATTAGAAGCATAGTTTTCATAGCAATATTTAAGTATGGCAAAACTTTTAGATTTGTAAAGAGTAGCATCATACTTTTCAATCAAAGAAGCAATTTCATAGGCACCCTTAAAAGCAACAAATTCTTCAATTTGCTCATTATCATAGTAATTATAAACACCCTTGGCATAAGAAGATACGATTCCATTATCCTTAAACTCACATTGACAGGGAAGGTGGTTTTTAGGGTCTTCAGAACAACAAGTAAAATCATAAATTTCGCATAAATTCCAAGCATAGCATTGCAAAGTATTAATATGATGCCATAAAAGTTTCCCTTTTTGAGATAAGCGGTGTCGCACATAATAAGCATGCTCATTTAATGATTTGCCCTCAACTAAGCTAGTTGGGGTTTCAGCACGAGCACAAATGGATCGAAGATGATCCAAGTAAAAAGATTCAATAGTGTGATAGATTTTGGGTGGTTCTTCAACCATTGGTGTAGTAGGTTCAACTAATTTTTTTGGTATTTCGTGTTCCATATCGATAACTAAAGATAGAGAACAACTTAGAACAGCAAATAAAATCTACTTAGTGATAAAGCAAACAAGCACCCACGAGAATATTCACCCCACGCTATTGCTCCCCGGCAACGGCGCCAGAAAAAGGTCTTGATAACCCACAAGTATAGGGGAGCAATTGTAGCCTTTCTCGATAAGTAAGAGTGTCGAACCCAATGAGGAGCTAAATGTAGAAAAATATTCCCTCAAGTTCTATCGACCACCGATACAACTCTACGCACGCTTAACGTTCGCTTTACCTAGAACAAGTATGAAACTAGAAGTACTTTGTAGGTGTGATAGGATAGGTTTGCAAGATAATAAAGAACACGTAAATAAAATCTAGGGGCTGTTTAGATGAAGAAACAACTAAGTTAGCCTTAGTAGAGAGCTTTTTGTCACAAGAAAGTTATTTGTCCCTAGGCAATCGATAACTAGACCGGTAATCATTATTGCAATTTTATATGAGGGAGAGGCATAAGCTAACATACTTTCTCTACTTGGATCATATGCACTTATGATTGGAACTCTAGCAAGCATCCGCAACTACTAAAGTTCATTAAGGTAAAACCCAACCATAGCATTATAAGGTATCAAGTCCTCTTTATTCCCATACGCAAACAACCTACTTACTCGGGTCTGTGCTTCTGTCACTCATGCCACCCACCATAAGGGAATCATGAACATATTGCAAACCTTACAGCGGGGATCCCTCACGCTTGCGCGACACGAAGAGCACCATATGACAGCACCAATAATAAAACATGCAACTCAAACCAATCATGATCATCATTCAACCCATAGGACAAAACGGATCTACTCAAACATCATAGGATAGCCATACATCATTGGGAAATAATATATAGCATTGAGAACCATGTTTAAGTAGAGATTACAACGGGGAGAAGAGGTGCTGAACCGCTGCATAGAGGGGGAGAGAGTTGGTGATGACGGCGGCGAAGTTGTTGGTGTAGATCGCCTTCACGATGATGGCCCCGACGGCGTTCTGGTGCCACCGGGAGAGAGAGGGAGAGAGCCCCCTCCTTCTTCTTCTTCCTTGGCCCCCCCTAGATGGGAGGAGGGTTTCCCCTCTGGTCCTTGGCTTCCATGGCGGCGGAGGGGCGGGAGCCCCTCCGAGATTGGATCTCTCTCTCTGTTTCCTTCTGTTTCTGGCTTCCCTGATTCTGGCCTTTCACCGTTTCTTAAACTCCCGGAGATCCGTTACTCCGATTGGGCTGAAATTTTAACACGATTTTTATCCAGATATTTGCTTTCTTGCGGCGAAAGAAGGGCACCAACCGCCTTACGGGGTGACCACAAGGGTCCAAGGCACGCCCCTATGGCTTGTGGGCCCCTCGGGCATCGTCTCGCGTTGATTCTTTTTCCCAAAAATCACATATATTCCAAAAAAAATCTCTGTAAGTTTTTATCGTGTTTGGACTTCGTTTGGTATGGATATTCCGCGAAACAGAAAACATGCAACAAACAGAAACTGGCACTGGGCACTGGATCAATACGTTAGTCCCAAAAATAGTACAAAAAGTTGCCAAAAGTATATGAAAGTTGTAGAATATTGGCATGAAACAATCAAAAATTATAGATACGACGGAGACGTATCAGCATCCCCAAGCTTAATTCCCGCTCGTCCTCGAGCAGGTAAATGATAAAAAAGATAATTTTTGATGTGGAATGCTACCTAGCATAATCTTGTTCATATGATAAAAAAGACGGAGCCCCTTTAATTTCTCGGCCTTTATCAATGCTTTATTATTTTTTACGCCACACCTCGGGTTTGAAGTGTTTCCAGTCCAACGTCGAACTGTATCTGAGGTGTCTTTTTGCAGCCGAGCTCCTACGCCGGTCGGCATCCGAAGTGTCTTTCTGCAGCCGAGCTCCAACACTGGTCGGCATCCGAGATGTCATAGATTACCTCGGTCTCATAAAATTTGAAGGAGTTAATCCAAGCTTAAATGCCGGAATAGTCTTTTATGGAGCCAGCCATTCGCATCCGAACTGTATGCCGGACTGCTTCCGAGGGGTGCAATTTATTCCCTGCCGAGTTGTACAACCAGTAGCCCTCAAGGTGCATGCCAGCATAAAATCCGGGATGATCTTGAATGATAATACAAAACCGCTAATCCTAGTAGCCCCTGAGACTTAGGTCGATTTGCGAAATCGGCCTGAGGATCAAGTTCTTGCTCGACAACGTACTTAGGAACAGAAACACGGTGCGCCATAGCTTCCAAGACTCAGGTTGGGTGCGGCCGACCAACCCGAGGATCGTAATCTCCTCGGAAACCGTTTTGCACTTAAATTTTCTGCATTGAATAGGCAATGTAGTAGCCCCCGAGCCTTAATTTGGGCACGGGTGGTCGAATTAAGGATTGATATTTGTTTGACACAAACTTTGTTACATTTGACACAATTTATGTGTAATGATTCTATGTATCCAATTACTTTACATCATTAATGCTCAGATCTGCACTATACAAGACTTTGTTGACCGACCATCGGCTTCAACCTCCTCGGCCAGTAGTCGAGGAGTGTTTGTCCTACTTTATAAAGCCTTTATAAGGGCAAAGTTTCACAGCAAACAAGGCAATCCGGCCATACGGTTTTATAAACAAAGGTACGCAGAGAGATATGTTATATTACTATTTAACGTAAGAAACATCTTCTGGGAAAAATAGTTCATTTATAAGTTCCTTTTCCCAGGATATCATGTTGACCATGATCGTGAAACCTCAACTCCGATCAATGTGGGAGGAAAATATTGAGGATTTAGTTCGGCGAATGTTCCCGAACTTTGTGGTCTTTAATGAACCAAAAATTTCACTTCCGTCGTTGCCGACCAATTATATTCTAAAGATGGCTAGATTTTGGCTTCACCCAGTCTGAGGTACTAACCCAGATGACCTAGAAGTAACAATCACAGAGATGCTCCCTTTACCCCCTAGCCGAACAATCGGGAACGTAGGGGGTAAGCACAGGAGCCAGGCAACCCAGCTTGGCCAAAATCTTAAGTCAAATTGATGCATATTTATGGCTTTATAACGATGACTATGGAAGGCAGCACTCGCATATTGAATACAAATGCTTGTTATGCTATATGGTATTTTGACTCCTTTGTGACCGTTTATCACTTAGTCATAGGAGCTTAAAGTTTGGGAGGCCAGTTACTAGCCCCCGGTTAGTGTTCGGCGTCAGCCGAGGTCAAGCCGTTAACACTTCGGCCAATTTTATGAAAGGCCCACGGGGTAACCTCTATCGGTCTATAGTTTGACAGAGTCATCGGATCGCTGACCAGTTTGCGCGCATTGTGACAGTCAGTTTTCGGCTTTCTCCACTGAGGTACTTGACCAGTTAAATCGGAAGTACAATCGCAGTGGTTCTCCCTTTGCACACCTAGCCGAACAAAGCGGAATGTAGGAGGCAATCACAGGAGCATGGCAACCCAACTATTGACCGAAGAAATAATTCGGAATAGATGCATATAAAGCAATATCCGAGAATTTTTTGCCGAGGACTGCTCGGAGTACCTTGGCTTTTGGTGGGTTCGGCTCTAGTTACAGTCCCCCATTGATATTGCCGATACTTTGAAGGCATCCGACGTTGTACTACGAGAGCTATGCACAATATCCCCCGAGACTCAGGTTAGGTGCGGCCGACCAACATGAGGATCGAATCTCCTCGGAAATTAGTCCAGATGTCATGTGCGTTTCGCTAACGCTGAGGTGTAAGTCGGCAGGAAAGATACCGAGCTGTGGGTCGAAAAAGATCTCCCGAGCTGAATTATTACGCAGGGTACCTCGGTCATGAGGATGTCCCGACTCCTAAAATGAAAAACATACAAATAGCTTAAAAGTGCCATAAGCTTCAAAAAGCCAAAAAACTTATGTAAAAACTTTATGTTTAAATAGAATCAGGTTTTTATTGTGCCAACCCGAAATTGGTCTTAAAATTAATACGTGCTTCGGTCGTGCTTTAACATGATACTTCCAATCTCCGGACATCAAGCGGGTCAGCCTTTGGCTTTAACCTCCATATCCCGAAGGCGGAGTGTTTCTCCGAGGCCTGTTTAGCGAACTAAACTCGAGCGGCTTTATAAAGAAACCAGGCTATCCGGCTATTGACCAGACACTAGTGTCGGAAAAAGGAGTAGTGGAAAAAGACTTTACAATGACCAAGAAGAAAACACATTTATTATAAAGCGGCTCATACAAATTTGAGAGCCCCCGGTTAAATCGGGTAAAGAAATTTTTAACAAACAATTTTTTTTAACAAAAAATATAATGTTTTGTTGAACCGAACAAAAAGTAAAATTTCAAAGAGAGCTAAGCACGAAAACGACTTAGCTGGTTAATGTGCTCGGTGCGGTCCGGGGTTGGGACAGGATGGAGACGTAGTCCTCATCCTGGCCGAGGTCCTAGCCCGCAAGCCCGAGGTAATCGAGCGAAGAGCTCGTGTCGAGAAGTGGCAACGCAACACGGTTGTTGCGGCCCCCGGTCCAGCCAAGGTGATGATGCTGGTCGGCTGGTGACGCTGAAGTCCCCGGAGCAGGTTGATAAAGAGGTGGCAAACCCCCCCCCGTCCAGCAAGGTGACGACACAATTTGGTCGATGGAGGCGGGACGACAACGTTGGCACGCCGAGGTGACCGCCGTACAAAGTGAAAGTCAATTACCTGCGCACATAATATAGTGCAAGCCAAAAGTAATAAGAAATAAAGGTAATAATAATATACTAAAAAAATTCTTCTACTTAATTGACTTAAGTGAAATAAATATTGAGAAAAAAATTATAGCCTGAGGGCCGAGATCGGCAGAGGCGGGACGACGACGTCGGCACGCCAAAGTAACCGCATATCGCAGTGAAAATTGACTACCCGCACACATAAAATAGTGCTTGCCAAAAGTGATAACAAATAAAAATAATAAGAATATATTTCCTCTACTTAATTAATTTAGGGAGGTATATAATTAAAGAAGTATGGCCTTGACATCGAGGCCGGTCAGTGGAGTGGAGGCGTCGATGCAGGTCAAAAGTTCACTAGATAGCATGATGCGGTCATGAAGTATTTTCAATTTGCACGATAGACTGAGTCGTGGATCCGGTGTTAGACGGACTTCGGATGAAACAGGGACATGCAAAAGTTGGCCAAACTGAATCCAATCAAACCATTGCATCAATCTAGCGACAGCGGACCGAATTATAACCGGCCGTAGAAAATTTGATATCCGGTAGGGTAGCGCGAAGCCGTTGAAATCCGAGGTGAATGACTAATACTGTGTTTGCATGGAAATCAAGCGGACCTCGAAATCTGTACCCAAGGTAGCATGTACTACTTTGCTTCGGATGCTCACGAACAACGCTAGTCCTAATTCCCATCCTCATGTGGAGGAGTGGCCGCACATCAGATCGCTTCTTACTTTTTTAAATTTTAAATTGATGAAAAGTAATTATTAAATAATAAGAGAGGATGGATGGAGACTTCCCTGTATATTGCCGTCAGCCAGAAATCCAGAGTCCCTCTCGGTCGGTCCACCTGTGCTGCTCTTCGTGGGCAGCAAACTCGCGATCCCCTCGCCCGGGTCGCCGCCGCTCAGATTGTCTTTCTTTTTCTTTTGCATTGATCAATGTAGCGAGTCCGCCAACTTTACGTTGTTGTTTACACACGCTTTTTACTGGGACCTTTACGGTGTGCAAGGTAGCTCGGATTCGACGTGCTGCCAGGCGCATGATCTGACTCCAAAAAAAATAGCAGAAGACGACAGCAACGATTTTGCAGGAGAGTAGAATTCACATAAAATAGATTTGACTGAAAAAATATCACCTGATCGTCCCATCGAATCCGTGACGATCGCCCACCAGGCTCTCAATGAAAGCACCAATGTCGGTGTCAAATCCGACATATCTCGTAGTAGGGGTCCTAAGCTAGGCGTCTTGGAGCGATGGTAACATGGACACGGGATTTTACCCAGGTTCGGGCTCTCTCAAGGAGATAATACCCTACGTCCTGCTTTTGATTGTATTGATATGGGGATAGTACATAGTATAGGTATCTACCACGAGATTGTTGTAATGAATATGAGATTGTCTTTTACTAGCCTGGACTCAGTTTATATAATGCACCGTAGGCCTAGGGTTTAGAGGAGTCCTTGTCTTGTGCGCCAAGTCTTGTGGAATCTCCCTTGTATGCCTCATGGGCTGTCCGAACTGGCCCATGAGTGAACCGTCATGGGGGTCCTCGGCCCGACCCACTGGTCAGGAGACGACGTGGTGAGTACCCCCTAATCCAGGACACCATCAATCTTTATGCCTAATATGAAAGAAGCTTCTCCGAGGTCTTTCATGAAAAACTTTTGTTCAAATATATCTTCACGCTTTCTAAAAGTTCTATATTGTTTCCAATCAGCAATATGTCATCCACATATAATATTAGAAACGCTATAGAGCTCCCACTCACTTTCTTCTAAATACAAGCTTCTCCATAAACTTGTATGAACCCAAACGCTTTTATCACCTCATCAAAGCGAAGATTCCAACTCCGAGATGCTTGCACCAGTCCATAAATGGATCGCTGGAGCTTGCACACTTTGTCAGTATTTTTAGGATCGACAAAACCTTCTGGTTGCATCATATACAACTCTTCCTTAAGGAAACCATTAAGGAACGCTGTTTTGACATCCATCTGCCAGATCTCGTAATCGAAAAATGCAGCTATTGCTAACATGATCCTGACGGACTTAAGCATCGCTACGGGAGAAATAGTCTCATCGTAGTCAACTCCTTGAACTTGTGAAAACCCTTTTGCAACAAGTCGAGCTTTATAGACGGTGACATTACCGTCCGCGTCCGTCTTTTTATTAAAGATCCATTTATTCTATATGGCCTGACGATCATATTATGGTAAGTCCTCCAAAGTCCACACTTTTTCTCATACATGGATCCTATCTCGGATTTCATGGCCTCTAGCCATTTGTTGGAATCCGATCCCACCATCGCTTCTACATAGCTCGTAGGTTCACTGTTATCTAACAACATGACCTCCAAGACAGGATTGCCGTACCACTTAGGGGCGATACGATTCCTTGTCGACCTATGAGGTTCAGTAGCAACTTGATCTGAAATTTCATGATCATCATCATTAGCTTCCTCTTCACTTGGTGTAGGCGCCGCAAAAACATCTTTCTGCATCATGCTACTATCCAACTAAAGTGACGGTTCAATAACCTCAGCATGTTCTACCTTCCTCCCACTCAATTCTTTGAAGAGAAACTCTTTCTCGAGAAAGGACCCATTTCTAGCAACAAACACTTTGCCCTTGGATCTGAGATAGAAGGTATACCCAACTGTTTCCTTAGGGTATCCTATGAAGACGCATTTTTCCGCTTTGGGTTCGAGCTTATGAGGTTGAAGTCCTTTCACATAAGCATCGCATTCCCAAACTCTAAGAAATGACAGCTTAGGTTTCTGCCAAACCATAATTCATACGGTGTCATCTCAACGGATTTAGATGGTGCCCTATTTAAAGTGAATGTAGTTGTCTCTAACGCATAATCCCAAAACGATAGTGGCAAATTGGTTAGAAACATCATAGAACGCACCATATCCAATAAAGTACGGCTACGATATTCAGACACACCATTACACTGTGGTGTTCCAGGTGGCATGTGTTGTGAAACAACTTCCACATTGTCTTAAATATATACCAAAACTCGTAACTTAGATATTTACCTCTACGATCACATCGTAGACATTCAATCTTCTTGTCACGATGATCTTCAACTTCACTCTAAAATTTCTTGAACTTTTCAAAAGTTTCAGACTTGTGATTCATCAAGTAAACATACTAGTATCTACTCAAATCATCTGTGAAGGTAAGATAATAACGATATCCACCGCGTGCTTCAATGCTCATTGGACTGCATACATCAATATGTATTATTTCCAATAAGTCACTTTCCCGTTCCAACGAACCGGAAAACGGGGTCTCAGTCATCTTGCCCATGAGGCATGGTTCGCATCTCTCAAGGGACTTAAAATCGAGTGAGTCCAAAGATCCATCAGCATGGAGCTTCTTCATGCGTTTTATACCAGTATGACCTTAGCGACAGTGCCACAAGTATGTGGTACTATCATTATTAACTTTGCATCTTTTGGCATCAATATTATGAACATGTGTATCACTACGATCGAGATTCAATAAACATTTCACATTGGATGCATGACCATTGAAGGTATTATTCATGTAAACAGAATAACCATTATTCTCTGACTTAAATGAATAACCGTATTGTAATAAACACGATCTAATCACGTTCATGCCCAACGCAAACACCAAATAACATTTATTTATGTTCAACACTAATCCCGAAGGTAGAGGGAGCGTACGATGGTGATCACATCAACCTTGGAAACACTTCCAACACACATCATCACCTCCCCCTTAGATAGTCTCCGTTTATTCCGTAGCTTTTACTTCGAGTTACCAAAATTAGCAACTAAACCGGTATCTAATGCCCAGGTGCTACTAGGAGTACTAGTAAAGTACACATCAATAACATGTATATCAAATATGCTTTTGTTGACGTTGCCAGCCTTCTTATCTGCCAAGTATCTGGGGCAGTTCCGCTTCAGTGACCGTTCCCCTCATAACAGAAGCACTCAGTCTCGGGTTTGGGTCCAATCTTGGGTTTCTTCACTGGAGCGACAACTGGCTTGCCATTCTCGAAGTTTCCCTTCTTGCCCTTGCCTTTCTTGAAACTAGTGGTCTTACCATCAACACTTGATGCTCTTTCTTGATTTCTACCTTTCGCATTGTAAAACATTGTGAATAGCTCAGGGATCATCATCTCCATCCCTGGCATGTTATAGTTCATCATGAAGCTCTAGGAGCTTGGTGGCAGTGACTTGGAGAACCATATCAATCACTATCTTATCTGGAAGATCAACTCCCACTTGATTCAAGTGATTGTTGCACTTAGACAATCCGAGCACATGCTCACCGATTGAGCTATTCTCCTTCATCTTGCATGCAAAGAATCTTGTTGGAGGTCTCATACCTCTCAACACGGGCATGAGCCTGAAATCCAATTTCAGCTCTTGGAACATCACATATGCTCCGTGATGTTTCAAAACGTATTTGGAGCCTCAATTCTAAGTCGTAATGCATGACGCACTGAACTATCAAGTAGTCATCAGGACGTACCAGTCAGATGTTCACAACATCCACATATGCCGCTTGAGGGGGTGGCGCACCGAGTGGTGCATTAAGGACATAAGCCTTTTGTGCAGCAACTGAGGACAATCCTCAGATCACGGACCTAGTCTGCATAATTGCTACCAACATCTTTCAACCCTATTTTCTCTAGGAACGTTTCAAAAACACAGTGGAGCTACAGCGCGAGCTATTGATCTACAACATAATTTTGCAAAGACAACTTTAGACTATGTTCATGATAAAGAGTTCAATTAATCATATTACTTAAAGAACTCCCACTCAAATTGACATCCCTCCGGTCATCCGAGTGTGACATGATCCAAATTCACCAACCCAAGTCCGATCATCACGTGAGATGATGTGGTTTCAGTGGTGAACATCTCCATGTTGATCATATCTACTATATGACTCATGTTCAACCTTTCGGTCTCTTGTGTTCCGAGGCCATGTCTGTACATGCTAGGCTCGTCAAGTTTAACCCGAGTGTTCCGCATGTGCAAAACTGGCATGCACCCGTTGTATGCGAACGTAGAGTCTATCACACCCGATCATCACATGGTGCTTCGAAACGACGAACTTTCGCAAAGGTGCACACTCGGGGAGAACAAAATTTTATCTTGAAATTTTAGTGAGGGATCACCTTATAATGCTACCGTCGTCCTAAGCAAAATAAGATGCACAAAAGGATTAACATCACATGCAAATCATAAGTGACATGATATGGCCATGATCTTGTGCTTTTGATCTCCATCTCCAAAGCACCGGCATGATCTGCATCGTCACCGGCATGACACCATGATCTCCACCATCTTGATCTCCATCAACGTGTCTCCATGAGGTTGTTGCGCCAACTATTGGTTCTACAACTATTGCTAACTCATAGCGATAAAGTAAAGCAAAAGAAGGCGAAAATAATTAAAGACAACCCTATGGCTCCTGCCGGTTGCCGTACTCATCGACATGCAAGTCGTGATAATCTATACAAAACATGATCATCTCATACATCACATATATCACATCATGTGTTTGGCCATATCATATCACAACATACCCTACAAAAACAAGTTAGATGTCATCTAATTGTTGTTGCATGTTTTACGTGGCTGCTATGGGTATCTAGCAAGAACGATTCTTACCTATGCAAAACCACAACGGTGATATTCAAGTTGCTATTTAATCTTCTACAAGGACCGCCTCTGTCGAATCCGATTCAACTAAAGTGGGAGAGACAGACACCTGCCAGCCATCTTTATGCAACAAGTGCATGTCAGTCGATGGAACCGGTCTCTCGTACGTGGACGAGTAAGGTTGGTCCAGGCCGCTTCATCCCACAATACCGCCGAATCAAAATAAGACTAAGGAAGTAAGCAATCTGAACATCAACGCCCACAAACTCTTTTGTGTTCTACTTGTGCATGTTATCTACGCATAGACCTAGCTCATGATGCCACTGTTGGGGAACGTTGCATGGGAAACAGAAATTTGATATGTGGGTGGACCGGTGCTTGGGTGATGTTCTTACTTGAACAACCTCCCATTTATGATTAACCCCCTCGCAAGCATCCATAACTTTGTGAAAAGTATTAAGATAAAATCTAACCATAGCATTAAACGTTTGGATCCAAATCAGCCCCTTACGAAGTAGCGCATAAACTAGGGTTTAAGCTTCTGTCACTCTAGCAACCCATCATCTAATAACTACTCCACAATGCATTCCCTTAGGCCCAAGGATGGTGAAGTGTCATGTAGTCGACGTTCACATGACACCACTAAGGGAATCACAACATACATATCATCAAAATATCGAACACATATCAAATTCACATGATTACTTGCAATATGACTTCTCCCGTGACCTCAAGAACAAAGGTAACTACTCACAAATAATAATCATGCTCAAGATCAGAGGGGTATTGAATAGCATAATGGATCTGAACATATAATCTTCCACCAAATAAACCATATAGTAATCAACTACAAGATGTAATCAACACTACTAGTCACCCACATGTACCAATCTGAGGTTCCGGTACAAAGATTGAACACAAGAGATGAACTAGGGTTTGAGAGGAGATGGTTCTGTTGAATATGTTGATGAAGATTGGCCTCCCAAAGATGAGAGGGGTGTTGGTGATGACGATGGCTTCGATTTCCCCCTCCGGGAGGGAAGTTCCCCCGGCGGAATCGCTCCGCCGGAGGGCAAAAGTGCTCCTGCCCAAGTTCCGCCTCGAGACGGCGCGCTCCGTCCCGAAAGTCCTCTCCTTACTTTTTCTAGGTCAAAAGAGAATATATACCAGAAGATGGGCACCGGAGGTGGGCCGAGTGTCGGGGAACTTTGCATGGGAAACAAAAATTTCCTACGAACACCCAAGATCTATCTATGGAGATCAACAACTATGAGAGAGAAAGTGGATCTACATACCCTTGTAGATCGCTAAGCGGGAAGTGTTAAGAAACGCGGTTGATGTAGTCGAACGTCTTCGAGATCCAAATCGCAATCCGTCCCGCGATCTAATCACGATCCGTCCCGATCTAGCGCCGAATGGACGGCACCTCCGCGTTCAGCACACGTACAGCTCGATGATGTCTCCGCCACCTCGATCCAGCGAGCGAGGTCAGAGTAGTAGATGAGTTCTCCAATAACACGATGGCATGGTGGCGGTGGTGCTATCCCGGCAGGGCTACGCCTAGCGCTACCGAAACCGCGAACGGAGGAGAAAACGATCTAGGGAGAGAGAGGGGCGCCAAGGGCTTCGTGTGTGCTCTTGGGGCGCCCCCTCCCCTATATATATAGGTGGAGGGGCGTGGTGATCAGCCCCTCCAAGCCCTAGGGTGCAGCCAAGGAGGAGTTGGACTCCTAGTCCAATTCCCTCCCTTTCCATAAACAGGTGGACTTTCCACCTCTCCCAAGCCACCTGGACCTTGAGGGACTTGTGCGCCTGGCCCAATAAGGCCAGGGCGCCTCCCTTCAGCCCATGCAAACCCTTGGGACGTGGTGGAACCCTTGGTGGACTTCCGGACTCCTCCGGAAGTTTCTGGAACCTTCTAGAAGCTTCCCGGTACAATACCGGAAAAACCCGAAAATTTTCCGGTCGCCAAAATATGACTTCCCATATTTAAATCTTTACCTCCGGACCATTCCGGAACTCCTCGTGGCGTCCAGGATCTCATCCGGGACTCTGAACAACCTTCGGTCACCAACATACATAACTCAACAATACCAAATCGTCACCGAACGTTAAGTGTCAGACCCTGCAGGTTCGAGAACTATGTAGACATGACCGAGACAACTCTACGGTCAATAACAAATAGCGGGACCTGGATGCCCATATTGGTTCCTACATATTCTACGAAGATCTTTATCGGTCGAACCACGATGTCAAGGATTCAGACAATCCTGTATGCAGTTCCCTTTGTCCATCGGTATGTTACTTGCCCGAGATTCGATCGTCGGTATCGCCATACCTAGTTCAATCTCGTTACCGGCAAGTCTCTTTACTCGTTCCGTAACACAAGATCCCATGACTAACTCCTTAGTCACATTGCTTGCAAGCTTCTTGTGATGCTGTGTTACCGAGTGGGCCTAGAGATACCTCTCCGTCATACGGAGTGACAAATCCCAGTCTCGATCCACGCCAACCCAACAGACACCCTCGGAGATACCTGTAGAGCACCTTTATAGTCACCCTGTTATGTTGTGACGTTTGATACACACAAGGCATTCCTCCGGTGTCTGGGAGTTGCATGATGTCATGGTCGTAGGAACATATACTTGAAATGGATAAAGCAGTAGCAATAAACTGACACGATCAACTGCTATGCTTACGGATGGGTCTTGTCCATCACATCATTCTCCTAATGATGTGATCCCATTATCAAATGACAACTCATGTCCATGGTCAGGAAACCTTAACCATCTTTGATCAACGAGCTAGTCAAGTAGAGGCTCACTAGGGACACAATGTTGTCTATGTATCCACACATGTATCCGAGTTTCCAATCAATACAATTATAGCATGGATAATAAACGATTATAATGAAGAAGCAAGTATGATAATAACTATTTTATTATTGCCTCTAGGGCATATTTCCAACAGTCTCCCACTTGCACTATAGTCAATAATCTAGCTCACATCGCTATGTGATTTACATTGTTATGAATCTAACACCCAATGAGTTCTGGGGTTCGATCATGTTTTGCATGTGAGAGAGGTTTTAGTCAACGGTCTGCAACATTCAGATCCGTGTGTTCTTTGCAAATCTACATGTCATACTGTAGATGCTGCTTCCACGCTCTACTTGGAGCTATTCCAAATGGCTGCTCCACTATACGTATCTGGATTACTACTAAGAGTCATCTGGACTGGTGTCAAAGCTTGCATCGACGTAACTCTTTACGACGAACTCTTCATCACCTCCATAATCAAGAAACATTTCCTTAGTCCTCTAGTTACTAAGGATAATTTTGACCGCTATCCAGTGATCCACTCCTGGATCACTCTTGTATCCCTTGACAGACTCATGGCAAGGCACACACCAAGTGCGGTACACAGCATGGCATACTATATAGAGCCTATGGATAAGGCATAGGGGACGACCTTCATCCTTTCTCTTTCTTCTGCCGTGGTCGAGCTTTGAGTCTCACTCAACTTCACACCATACAAACCAGGCAAGAACTCTTTATTTGACTGATCCATTTTGATCTCCTTCAAAATCTTGTCAAGGTATGTACTTATTGAAAGTATTATCAGGCGTCTTGATCTATCTCTATAGATCTTGATGCCCAGTATTTAAGTAGCTTTATCCAGGCATTCCTTTGAAAAACTCCTTTCAAACAACCCTTTATGCTTTCCAGAAATTCTACATTATTTCCGATCAACAATATGTCATCCACATATACCTATCAGAAATTCTATAGTGCTCCCACTCACTTTATTGTCAATACAAGTTTCTTATAAACTTTGTATATACCCAAAAACTTTGATCACCTTATCAAAGTGTATATTCCAACTCCGAGATGCTTGCCCTAGTCCATAGAAGGATCGCTGGAGTTTGCACACCTTTTAGCATCCTTAGGATCGACAAAACCTTCTGGTTGTATCACATACAACCTTTCCTCACGGAAACCGTTAAGGAAACTCTGTTTTAACATCCATCTGCCAGATTTCATAATCGAAAAATACAACAACTGCTAACATAATTTCAACAGACTTTAGCATCGCTACGGGTGAGAGAGTCTCATCGTAGTCAACTCCTTGAACTTGTCGGAAACCACTTTGCGACAAGTCGAGCTTTATAAATGGTGACAATTACCATCAACGTCTGTCTTCTTCTTGAAGGTCTGTTTGTACTTAACGAGCTGTCGTTCATCGGGCAAGTCTACCAAATTCCATACTTGGTTTTCATACATGGGTCCTATCTCGGATTTCATGGCTTCTAGCCATTAGTTGGAATCCGGGCCCACCATCGCTTCTTCATAGCTCGTAGGTTCACTTTTGTCTAACAACATGACCTCCAAGACAGGATTGCCGCACCACTTAGGGGTGGTACGATTCCTTGTCGACCTACGAGGCTCAGTAGTAACTTTGATCTAAAGTTCATTATCAACATCATTAGCTTCCTCTTCATTTGGTGTACGCGCGACAGAAACAACTTTCCGTGTTGTGCTACCATCCAAATGAAGTGACGGTTCAATAACCTCATCAAGTTCTACCTTCCTCCCACTCAATTCTTTCGAGAGAAACTCTTTCTCGAGAAAGGACCCGTTTCTAGCAACAAACACTTTGCCCTTGGATCTGAGATAGAAGGTATACCCAACTGTTTCCTTAGGGTATCCTATGAAGACGCATTTTTCCGCTTTGGGTACGAGCTTATGAGGTTGAAGTCCTTTCACATAAGCATCGCATTCCCAAACTCTAAGAAACGACAGCTTAGGTTTCTGCCAAACTATAATTCATACGGTGTCATCTCAACGGATTTAGATGGTGCCCTATTTAAAGTGAATGTAGTTGTCTCTAACGCTGAAAGCTCAACATGCTCCCTTGGTGGTTTTGAGAATTCATGACAACATACATTGTCTCTTGGACTAATATTTTTACCTAGTGTATTTCAGATAAAGTCCACAGAGAGGATTGGCAAAAGGATTGTGGAGATTGTGGAGAAACCCCAAGATGCAAGGAAATGGATTGGCAAAGCTTCAAGCAAGAGGACTCTACATTTTACTTTGTGAGAAATCACTTTGAGTCCATAGGAAAGCCAATACTATTAAAAGGGGGTAAGGTACTGTTGGTGAACAAGATGCTCCACGTGCACAAGAGATAGTCACCAAAAACACCCACAAGCTCTTCCACAAAAGTCTGTCCAAAGTCAAATATCCAAAATCAGTGCAACCAACACTTTCCACTTGGTGCCACCGATTCCCAAACTCAGACAGACCCTTGCCGAACCCTAGCACATCGGTGCAACCGATTCCACTTCGGTGCCACCGAGTTTGGGTTGCGAACTTTCTGTTACCTCGATTCACAAAATCGGTACCACCGAGTTTGTTGGATCGGCGTCACCGAGTTGCGCAATCTGACCGTTGGTCACCTTATCGGTACCACCAATAATTATATATCGGTCTCACCGAGATTCAAAAGTTGTCACCTTTTGGTCACTTCGGTACCACCGAGATTAACACGTCGGTGTCACCGAGTTGGTCACTTTAGGTGTAACGGTTGGATTTTTGGGGATGCCTATATATACCCCTTCACCACCACCCACTCGAAAGAGAAGCACTCAGAACTATTCCATACTTGCCCCATCATATTTTCTGAGAGAGAGCCACCTACCCTTGTGTTGAGATCAAGCTATTCAACTCCATCCACATGAATCTTGATCTCTAGCCTCCCCAAGTTGCTTTCCACCAAATCAATCTCTTCCACCATAGCCAAATCTGTGAGAGAGTGATTGTGTGTTGAGGAGTCTATCATCTTGAAGCACAAGAGCAAGGAGTTCATCGACATTACCGAGCCTATTACCTTTTGGAGGGTGGTGCCTCCTAGATTGGTTAGGTGTCACTTGGGAGCCTCCTACTTCGTGTTGTGGAGTTGAACCAAAAAGTTTGTACGGGCAAGGAGATCGCCTACTTCGTGAAGATCTACCCATAGTGAGGCTAGTCCTTCGTGGACGGAAGCCGTTATGGAATAGTCAAGGTTGCTACTTCGTGGACCCTTATGGGTGAAGCCCTTCGTGGACTCTCGCGATCGTTACCCTCCGTGGGTTAAAGACTCCATAAACGTGGACGTACGATAGCACCACCTATCGAAACCACGGGAAAAATCTTCGTGTCCCTCATGCGTTTGATCTCCCTATCTCAACTCTTTACTTCCATGTGCAATGTCTTTACTTTCCGCTGCCATACTTGTTGACTTGCATGTGTAGGGTGTGCTAGACTTGCTATAATTGTTAAAATCTGCCAACCTATTAACTTGGGAAAAGGTTAGGTTTTAAATTCCTGCTAGTAGTCTATTCACCCCCCTCTAGACATACTTCTAGTGATCCCACAATTGGTATCAGAGCATTGGTCTCCATTGCTTCGGTTTAATCACCGTGGAGGAAGATGGATGTGTCTAGTATAGGGAGTTTGAGTTGTAGAGTGCCTATTATTGATGGGGAGTACTATAGTCAATGGAAAACTTTAATGCTTGAGCTATTTAATGAATTTCAATTGAGCAAGTATGTTAAGAACCCCTATGTACCTCCCATTGATCCTTTACATCCCACACACGAAGAGGAAATCGACATGCTATGCAATCTTAGAACTGTTAATCTTATTGTTAGAGGATTGCCTAGAAATGTGCTTAATCAAATGAAGAATTTTGAATGTGCTTATACATTGTGGATTGACTTGGAGAAACAATATCCAAGTTATTCGTTGAGTAATCTTGATGAAATTCTTCATAAAACTACTGCCTTTCACAAAATGACGCCTAGTGATCCCAATTTTGATGATTATCTATTTGAGCTTAGAGACCTCATTCGCACTAAAGGAGATGTCATAACTATCAACAACATCATTGTTGAAGCCATTCGAATTCACAAGTTTGAACATTGTCATGATCACAACCCTAACGAATTTCTTGTTCCTTGTGACGAGGATTTCCCACTTGATGATGACAATGTGGAACATGGCTACTATGATGAAGATGAGCTTTTCGACATCGAGTATGAGAAGATCATGAAGAATCTAAGTCTTATGGCAAACTTCAAGGATTACATGTCCGGAGGAAAAGAGTGGATTCTCGATAGCGGATGCACCGATCATATGACCGGAGATAGAGAAATGTTTGAAGAGATCACACCAAACCATGGACCGCGAAGGTACGTAACATTTGGAGACAACTCCAAGGGTAAGATAATAACGATATCCACCGCGTGCTTCAATGCTCATTGGACTGCATACATCAATATGTATTATTTCCAATAAGTCACTTTCCCGTTCCATCGAACTGGAAAACGGGGTCTCAGTCATCTTGCCCATGAGGCATGGTTCGCATGTCTCAAGCGATTCAAAATCGAGTGAGTCCAAAGATCCATCAGCATGGAGCTTCTTCATGCGTTTTATACCAATATGACTTTAGCGGCAGTGCCACAAGTATGTGGTACTATCATTATTAACTTTGCATCTTTTGGCATCAATATTATGAACATGTGTATCACTACGATCGAGATTCAATAAACCATTCACATTGGATGCATGACCATTGAAGGTATTATTCATGTAAACAGAATAAACATTATTCTCCGACTTAAATGAATAACCGCATTGCAATAAACATGATCTAATCATGTTCATGCCCAACACAAACACCAAATAACATTTATTTAGGTTCAACACTAATCCCGAAGGTAGAGGGAGCGTACGATGGTGATCACATCAACCTTGGAAACACTTCCAACACACATCGTCACCTCCCCCTTAGCTAGTCTCCGTTTATTCCATAGCTTTTACTTCGAGTTACCAAAATTAGCAACTAAACAGGCATCTAATACCCAGGTGCTACTAGGAGTACTAGTAAAGTACACATCAATAACATGTATATCAAATATCCTTTTGTTGACGTTACCAACGTTCTTATCTGCCAAGTATCTGGGGCAGTTCCGCTTCAGTGACCGTTCCCCTCATAACAGAAGCACTCAGTCTCGGGTTTGGGTCCAATCTTGGGTTTCTTCACTGGAGCGACAACTGGCTTGCCATTCTCGAAGTTTCCCTTCTTGCCCTTGCCTTTCTTAAAACTAGTGGTCTTACCATCAACACTTGATGCTCTTTCTTGATTTCTACCTTTCGCAGTGTAAAACATTGCGAATAGCTCAGGGATCATCATCTCCATCCCTGGCATGTTATAGTTCATCATGAGGCTCTAGGATCTTGGTGGCAGTGACTTGGAGAACCATATCAATCACTATCTTATCTGGAAGATCAACTCCCACTTGATTCAAGTGATTGTTGCACTTAGACAATTTGAGCACATGCTCACCGATTGAGCTATTCTCCTTCATCTTGCAGGCAAAGAATCTTGTTGGAGGTCTCATACCTCTCAACACAGGCACGAGCCTAAAATCCAATTTCAGCTCTTGGAACATCACATATGCTTCGTGACGTTTCAAAACGTATTTGGAGCCTCAATTCTAAGCCGTAATGCCTGACGGACTGAACTATCAAGTAGTCATCAGGATGTACCTGTCAGATGTTCACAACATCCACATACGCCGCTTGAGGGGGTGGCGCATCGAGTGGTGCATTAAGGATATAAGCCTTCTGTGCAGCAACTGAGGACAATCCTCAGATCACGGACCTAGTCCGCATAATTGCTACCAACATGTTTCAACTCTATTTTCTCTAGGAACGTTTCAAAAACAAAGTGGAGCTACAGCGCGAGCTATTGATCTACAACATAATTTTGCAAAGACAACTTTAGACTATGTTCATGATAAAGAGTTCAATTAATCACATTACTTAAAGAACTCCCACTCAAATTGACATCCCTCCGGTCATCCGAGTGTGACATGATCCAAATTCACCAACCCAAGTCCGATCATCGCGTGAGATGAGGTGGTTTCAGTGGTGAACATCTCCATGTTGATCATATCTACTATATGACTCATGTTCGACCTTTCGGTCTCTTGTGTTCCGAGGCCAGGTCTGTACATGCTAGGCTCGTCAAGTTTAACCCGAGTGTTCCGCATGTGCAAAACTGGCTTGCACCCGTTGTATGCGAACATAGAGTCTATCACACCCGATCATCACGTGGTGCTTCGAAACGATGAACTTTCGCAACGGTGCACACTCGGGGAGAACACAATTTTATCTTGAAATTTTAGTGAGGGATAACCTTATAATACTAGCGTCGTCCTAAGCAAAATAAGATGCATAAAAGGATTAACATCACATGCAAATCATAAGTGACATGATATGGCCATGAGCTTGTGCTTTTGATCTCCATCTCCAAAGCACCGGCATGATCTCCATCGTCACTGGCATGAAACCATGATCTCCATTATCTTGATCTCCATCAACGTGTCTCCATGAGGTTGTTGCGCCAACTATTGGTTCTACAACTATTGCTAACTCATAGCGATAAAGTAAAGCAAAAGAAGGCGAAAATAATTAAAGACAACCCTATGGCTCCTGCCGGTTGCCGTACTCATCGACATGCAAGTCGTGATAATCTATACAAAACATGATCATCTCATACATCTCATATATCACATCATGTGTTTGGCCATATCATATCACAACATACCCTGCAAAAACAAGTTAGACGTCCTCTAATTGTTGTTGCATGTTTTACGTGACTGCTATGGGTATCTAGCAAGAACAATTCTTACCTACGCAAAACCACAACGGTGATATTCAAGTTGCTATTTAACCTTCTACAAGGACCGCCTCTGTCGAATCGGATTCAACTAAAGTGGGAGAGACAGACACCTGCCAGCCATCTTTATGCAACAAGTGCATATCAGTCGATGGAACCGGTCTCTTGTACGTGGACGAGTAAGATTGGTCCAGGCCGCTTCATCCCATAATAGCGCCGAATCAAAATAAGACTAAGGAAGTAAGCAATCTGAACATCAACATCCACAAACTCTTTTGTGTTCTACTTGTGCATGTTATCTACGCATAGACCTAGCTCATGATGCCACTGTTGGGGAACGTTGCATGGGAAACAAAAATTTGATATGTGGGTGGACCGGTGCTTGGGTGATGTTCTTACTTGAACAACCTCCCACTTATGATTGTGAATACCCATTAATTATTTTCAAACTTGAACAAATTAGTTGAAGTTGGACAAGGAAGACAACATAATGAGTTATGGTTGTGTATATTTGCATAGAAGTTATATTGTTATGGATCCTCCAACATGTGGTGTTTGCTTAGGATCTTTTAATAGCCAAAAATTGGTACTAAGTAGAGATACTACTTGTGCATCCAAGAACCCTTAAACCCAGTTTCTTGCCATGAGTGTCCACCATACCTACCTATGGATTGAATAAGATCCTTCAAGTAAGTTGTCATCGGTGCAAAAAAGGTAATAAAAATTGCTTGTAAATGTGTTTAATCATTTAGTGTAAGAGAAAATTGAGCGTTGTACTAACTTGTGATGGCAAAGTAATAAAAGTGACGGGCTGTATAATAAAGGTTGCTATCATAAGGGGCAATATAACGTGACATTCTTTTGCATTAACTCATGGATACTTGTGGTGACATTGGAGTATCTAGGTGACATTAGAGTTGGTTGATGCGTATCATATGGTGTTATTTTAGTACGAACTCTTGGATAGATCGATCGGAAAGGATAACTTTAAGGTGGTTTCGTACCCTACAAACAATTTCTTCTTATTTTCTCCCCTAGATAAGAACTTTGGAGTGATTCTTCGTTGCATGTTGAGGGATGGTTATGTGATCCAATTATATTAGCATTGTTGAGAGATTGCACTAGCGAAAGTACGGACCCTAGGCCTTGTTTTCAAGCATTGCAATACTGTTTGTGCTCACTTTTGTTACTTGCTACCTTGCTGTTTTTTATTGTTACTATTACAAAAATCAATACCTACTATCATTACTAAACTTGTATCACCATCTCTTCGCCGAACTAGTGCACCTATACAATTTACCATTGTATTTGGTGTGTTGGAGACACAAGAGACTTTTTATTATTTGGTTGCAGGGTTGTTTGAGAGAGACCATCTTCATCCTACACCTCCCACGGATTGATAAACCTTAGGTCATCCACTTGAGGGAAATTTGCTACTATCCTACAAAACTCTGCGCTTGGAGGCCCAACACGAGTCTACAAGAACCAGTTATGTAGTAGACATCAGTGACATGATATGGCCATCATCATCTTGTGCTTTTGATCTCCATCTCCAAAGCACCGGCATGATCTCCATTGTCACCGGCATGACACCATGATCTCCATCATCGTGTCGTCATGTGGTTGTCACGCCAACCATTGCTTCTACAACTATTGCTAAATCATAGCGATAAAGTAAAGCAAAAATGGCAAAAATAATTAAAGAAACCCTATGGCTCCTGCCGGTTGCCGTACTCATCGACATGCAAGTCGTGATAATCTATACAAAACATGATCATCTCATACATCACATATATCACATCATGTCTTTGGCCATATCACATCACAACATGCCCTGCAAAAACAAGTTAGATGTCCTCTACTTTGTTGTTGCAAGTTTTACGTGGCTTCTATGGGCAACTAGTAAGAGCCGTTCTTACCTACGCAAAGCCACAATGGTGATATTCAAGTTGCTATTTAACCTTCTACAAGGACCGCCTCTGTCAAATCCGATTCAACTAAAGTGGGAGAGACAGACACCCGCCAGCCACCATTATGCAACTAGGTTACATGTCACTCGGTGGAACCGGTCTCTCGTACCTGGATGAGTAAGGTTGGTCCGGGCCGCTTCATCCCACAATACCGCCGAATCAAAATAAGACTAAGGAAGTAATCAATCTGAACATCAATGCCCACAAACTCGTTTGTGTTCTACTCGTGCATGTTATCTATGCATAGACCTAGCTCATGATGCCACTGTTGGGGAACGTTGCATGGGAAACAATTTTTTTTCCTACGAACATTCAAGATATATCTATGGAGATCAACAACTACGAGAGGGGGAGTGCATCTACATACCCTTGTAGATCGCTAAGTGGGAAGTGTTAAGAAACGCGGTTGATGTAGTCGAACGTCTTCGCGATCCAATCACGATCCGTCCCGCGATCCAATCACGATCCGTCCCGCGATCCAATCATGACCCGTCCCGATCTAGCGCCGATCGGACGACACTGATACGTCTCCAATGTATCTATAATTTTTGATTGTTCCATGCTGATATATTACCATTCTAGGATACTTTTTGGGTCATTATTTACCAATTTATAATATTTTTGAGCACTAGCCTATTGACCCAGTGCCCAGTGCCAGTTGTTGTTTTCTACCTGTTTTTGCCTTTGCAGGTTTACTATAACAAATGAAGTCCAATTGCCACGAAACTTTTTGATGATTTTTTCTAGACTATATGAAGACCTAGAAGCTTCGAAAGGAAGCTGGGAAGCGCACGAGGGCCCCACCACACATCGGTCCGCGCCCGGGGGGGGGGGGGCTGATATGTGGTGGCCCCCTCGGGCACCTCCCGACGTCCCTGTTCGGCCTATAAATTCTCTAATATTCTGATAACTCCGGAGGCAGTCCCGAAACCCTTTTTTCGCCGCCGCAAGTCTCTGTTCCGTCGCGAGGCTATCTGGAGCTCCGTTCCAGCACCCTGCCGGAGGGGGGATCGATCACGGAGGGCCTCTTCATCAATCTTGGTGCCCTCATGATGATGTGTGAGTTGTTCACCACAGACCTACGGGTCCATAGCTAGTACCTAGATGGCAATCTCTCTCTCTCTCTCTCTCTCTCTCTCTCTCTCTCTCTTTTGATCTTTAATACAATGGTCATCGCATGTTCGCTTTGATCTATCCGATGTAATCCTATTGTGCGGTGTGTTTGTTGGGATCCGATGAATTGTGGGTTTATGTTTAGATTATTCATGAAAAGTATTTGAGATGCCTCTGAATTATATTATTCTTATGTGCATGATCATTATAGCTTCCTAATGCTCTACGATATATTGATATGCTTGGGCCAAGTAGATTTATATTTCATCGGTGGGAGTGGTGCGTTGTGGTAGGTTCAACCTGGCGAGTTTCTATATCCCAGTGACAAAGTAGGGGACAAGATGCCTCTTTGTGTTGTTGCTACTAAGGATAAAACGGTGGGGTTCATTCATATTGTTTGAGTTTACTTTGTCTACATCATGTCATCGTTCTCCAAGCATTACTCTGTTTTACTTAATACTCTAGATGCATGCTGGATAGCGGTCGATGAGTGGAGTAATAGTAATAGGTGCAGACAGGAGTCGGCCTTGCTTATGGACGCGATGCCTATATATACATGATCATTGCCGTGAACATCGCATAACTATCCGCTTTTCTATCAATTGCCCAACAGTAATTTGTTTACCCACCATATGCTGCCTACATGAGAGATGTCGCTAGGAAACACTATGGTCCCTGGGTCTATTCACTTAAATATTCGCAAACGCTATATTTACCTTGCTACCTTTATTTATTTTTTATTTATTTTGCAATTTATATTTATCAAAAATTATCTACACAACTCATTTGCTTGCAAATAACGAGATCAAGGGGATTGCCAACCCTCTTGCCCGCGTTGGGTGCAAGTTGTTTGTTCATTTGTGTGCAGCCGCTGAAGACGGTTGAGGATTGATATTCCTAATGGTTCGATAAACCTTGGTTTCATAACTAAGGGAAACACTTATCCTCTTTATGCTGCAATTACCCGTTCCTCTTCACAGAAAACCCAACGCAGATCACAAGTATCAGGAAGGATTTCTGGCGCCGTTGCCGGGGAGTATCATCATCAACTACCAAGTAACTTCACACGCAAATTTTCATTCACTTGTTCTTCTTTTTATTTGCTGTTATATTTAGCTTGTCACATAAAAATAAAAAATACAAAAATATTTACCTTTGCTTGTTACTAGTTTACTTCTTCGCTTGCTAGTTTGTTTGTTTTACTTGTTGCTTAGCTTGCTCTGTCACCATGTCTCAAGATACTACTAAGTTGTGTGACTTCTCAAATACTAATAATAATGATTTTATTAGTACACCTATACCACCCGTCACTAGTGCGGAGGCTTTTGATATTAATGCTGCATTGCTAAATCTTGTCATGAAAGATCAATTTTCGGGAAGTCCTAATGAGGATCCCGCGTCACATCTTAATACCTTTGTTGAATTATGTGACATGCAAAAGAAAAAGTATATGGATAATGATATTGTGAAATTAAAATTATTTACTTTGTCACTAAGAGATAAAGCTAAAGCTTGGTTTTCATCTTTACCTCGTAATAGTATTGGAACATGGGATAAGTGTAAAGATGCTTTTATTGCCTAGTATTTTCCTCCTGCTAAGATCATCTCCCTTAGAAATCAAATAATAAATTTTAAACAGCAAGATGAAGAGCATGTTGCACAAGCTTGGGATAGAATGAAATTAATGATAAGGAATTGTCCAACTCATGGTTTAAATATGTGGATGATTATCCAAAACTTCTATGCTGGACTAAACTTTGTGTCTAGAAATCTTCTAGATTCTACTTCAGGTGGTACCTTTATGGATGTGACCTTAGGAGAGGCCACAAAACTTCTAGACAACATCATGGCAAATTATTCTCAATGGCATACCGAAATGGCTCCAACCGGTAAGAAGGTAAATTTTGTTGAAGAAATCGCTACTTTGAGTGAAAAAGTGGATGCTCTTATGAATATGGTTGCTGGTAAAAATGCTCATGTTGATCCCAATGATTTTCCCTTGTCTACTTTTATTGAGAAAAATAATAATTTCAATAACAATGCTTATAGAGGAAATTTCAATTCTAGGCCGTATCCCGGTAATTCCTCTAACAACTATGGAAACTCTTATGGTAATTCTTATGGAAATTCTTCTACAAATGATAATAGGATAACCTCTGATCTTGAGAACACAATTATAGAATTTATTAATTCTCAAAAGGTTTTCAACACTATGGTAGAAGAAAAATTGCATATAGTTAACACTTTGGCTAAAAACATGGATATAATTGCTCTTGATGTGGAAACTCTTAAAAATAAAGCTTTGCCACCCAAGCATGATTTCAATGATGCTATTAAATCAATACAAATATCTATCAATGAAAGTAAGGAGAGGACCGCTAAGTTGAGAGCTAAGTGGGAATTCTTAGAAAAAGCTCTTCCACCCGGTTTTTACCGGAATCATGATGAAGATATTAAAATGGTTGGTGTTTCTCCTATTGAATCTTTATTTACTTATCTGAATATAAATGATAAAGGGACTGGAAATGAGTCAACTTTAATAGAGGAGCGTCCCGTTTGCTTGGAGGGTGATGATTTTGATGCTAAAACTGAAAAATGTGGGTTTGGAGAGGTCAAAAATTTAACTAGTGATGCACCCACTATCTGGGATTACAAGGAATTTAATTATGATAATTGCTCTTTAGTAGAATGTATTTCCTTGTTGCAATCTGTTATTAGCTCACCCAATGCTTATGACCAAAACAAAGCTTTTACCGAACACATAGTAGAAGCTATGATAAAAGCTTATGATGAGAAACTTGAGCTTGAAGTTTCTATTCCTAGAAAATTTCATGATGAGTGGGAACCTACTATCAAAATAAAGATCAATAAATATGAATGCAATGCTTTGTGTGACCTTGGTGCTAGTGTTTCAACTATTCCTAAAACTCTTTGTGATGTACTCGGTCTCACTAATATTGAAGATTGTTCCCTCAACTTGCATCTTGCTGATTCTACCATCAAGAAACCTTTAGGCAGAATTAATTATGTGCTTATTATTGCAAATAAAAACTATGTGCCTGTAGATTTTATCATGCTTGATATTGATTGCAATCCTTCTTGTCCCATAATACTTGGAAGGCCTTTCTTACGAACTATAGGTGCAATCATTGACATGAAAGAGGGAAACATAAGATTCCAATTCCCATTAAAGAAAGGGATGGAACACTTCCCTAGAAAGATAATTAAACCACCTTATGAATCAATTATGAGAGCTACTTATGGGTGGAGTGTCAAAGATGACAACACTTGAAAATATGCATTATGCCTAGCTAGGGGCATAAAACAATAGCGCTTGTTGGGAGGCAACCCAATAGTTATCTTTAAATTTTTGCTTTGAACTTTCTGTTTATTTTTTATATAACGATTATTGCCTCTGTAATGATTATGTTTTTGTGTTTAAATTAGTGTTTGTGCCAAGTAAAGCCTTTGGGATGACTCACAAGATGAGTAGAATCGATGCTGAAACAAAACAGTAACTTTTTACTCTAGTACAGGAATTTTCATTTTTTTCTGGAGCATGATAATGATCTGAAATTTTTACACAATGTTGATATACAAGTTTTCGCGGTTGTCCTAATTTTTCATAAATTTAGAGTTACAGAAGTATAGGGTGTCTACAGATTGCTACAAACTGTTCTGTTTTAGACAGATTCTGTTTTTGCTTGCATAGTTGCTTTTTTGATTAAACTATGGATTGTATCGGGGGGTATAAGCCATGGAGAAGTTAGAATACAGTACCTATTATGCATTTATGAAATTTGAATCAATTTAAAACAGTACTTAAAGTATGCAATATGTTTCTTATACTAACGGATCTCACGAGGTTTTGTTGAGTTTTGTGTGATTGAAGTTTTCAAGTTTTGGGTGTTATCTTGATGGACAAAGGAATAAGGAGTAGCAAGAGCCTAAGCTTGGGGATGCCCAAGGCACCCCAAGGTAATATTTTAAAGGAGACTCAAGCGTCTAAACTTGGGGATGCCCCGGAAGGCATCCCCTCTTTCGTCTCAAATCCATCGGTATGTCACTCGAAGCTATATTTTTATTCATCACATGATATGAGTTTTGCTTGGAGCGTCGTTTGCTTTTGTTTGCTTTTACTTTCAGTTTGACACAATCATTGTTTGCTAGACACACCTATTTAAGAGAGAGACACTTTCATGATAATTTGCTAGAATACTCTATGTGCTTCACTTATATCTTTTGAGCTTAGTAGTTGCTCTAGTACTTCAATTATATCTTTTTGAGAACGGTGGCGTGTAGATTTTAAAGAAAAGTTTTCACTCTCGTTCTTCACTTATATTTGTTTGAGAGTTAATAAATAGTGATGGTAATTTGCATGGGTCATACAGACTAGTCCAAAAAATTTAGGTATTCAAAGAGTGATAATCAAAACCATCATGTAGCACATATAAAGAAATTGTGGGTTAATGATATTGATGTAGTAATGTGAAATAGGTGTGAGTTCAAAATTTTTAAACCATAGAAGTGTCGATATTAAGAGGGGTTGGCCTTTTTGTTCATATAAAATTAAAGAGGCACGGTGATGATGTGTGAGCATTTCTATCCCTCGTTGAAATCCTAGTGTTGTTTCGGGTCGGAAGCACGCGATGGTTAACTCCTACCAACCTCTTCCCTCGAGGCATGCGATTAGTACTTTGATTTATGATAAACTAATAAAACTTTGCAATAAGTATATTAGTTCTGTATGACTAATGTGAAACCATGGACATACGCAATCTCACCTTTTTATAATTTGCTAGCCTCTTCGGTACCGTGCATAGCCCGTTCTCACCTCGAGGATCGGTGCAACTTTCGCCGGTGCATCCAAACCCCGTGACATGATACACTCTGTTCCACATAAGCCTTATTATATCTTCCTCAAAACAGCCACCATACATACCTATCATGGCATTTCCATAGCCATTCCGAGATATATTGCCATGCAAATTCCATCGTCACTTCACATGACTAGTTCGTTCATTGTCATATTGCTTTGCATGATCATATAGAGGTGACATACTATTTGTGGCAAAGCCACCTTCATAATGTTTTTGATACATGTCACACTAGATCATTGCACATCCTGGTACACTACCAGAGGCATTCATACAGAGTCATATCTTCATATCAGTTCTCCATGTTGGGTTGTAAGTAAATAAAAGTGTGATGATCATCATTGTTAGAGCATTATCCCAGTGAGGAAAGAATGATGGAGACAATGATTCTCCCATAAGTCGAGATGAGACTCCTGATGAAAATAAAGATGGGGGAGGCCAAATGAGCCCACCATCCATTCAAAAAAATGAGAGAAAATGAGAAGGGACGTTTCTACTATCCTTTATCACACTTGTGCCTCAAAGTGGCACCATGTTCCTCATGTAGAGAGTCTCATGATATATCACTTCCATATGCTAGTGGGGATTACCTATTAATTATTTCAAACTTGGCTTGTATATTCCTACGACGGGCTTCCTCAAATGCCCGAGGTCTTCATGAGCAAGCAAGTTGGATGCACACCCCCACTTAGCTTCATTTGAGCTTTCATACACTTATAGCTCTAGTGCATCATTTGCATGGCAATCCCTACTCCTTGCATTGACATCTATCGATGGGCATCTCCATAGCCCGTTGGTACGCCTAGTTGATGTGAGACTATCTTCTCCACTTCCTACCCCTTTGATATCTGCCACCATACTCTATTCCACCTAAATGCTATGTCCAATGGCTCACGCTCATGTATTGCGTGAAGAATAAAAAGTTGATGCATATTGAAATAGTACGAACCAATTGCCTGACTTGGACACCGTGGTGCTTAACATTTGTATTAATGTGGTGAGGATGGAGCCATGCCTTGCTAATACAATAAGATGAATGGAGGTGTAAACATTTCTTGAGAATCGTATACTTTTAAGAAATAACAATTCTGTTTCTTACACTTTGAATATTGCTATGTTAATATTTGTTGATTCATCTTTTCTCAATGAGCATACTTGAATAAGATTACAAAGTGGGTAGCATGTCACATCAAAAATTCTGTTTTTATCATTTACCTACTCGAGGACGAGTAGGAATTAAGCTTGGGGATGCTTGATACGTCTCCAACGTATCTATATTTTTTTATTGTTCCATGCTGATATAGTATCATTCTAGGATACTTTTTGGGTCATTATTTACCAATTTATAATATTTTTGAGCACTAACATATCGACCAAGTGCCCAGTGCCAGTTGCTGTTTTCTGCGTGTTTTTGCCTTCGCAGGTTTATTGTACCAAACGAAGTCCAATTGCCATGAAACTTTTTGATGATTTTTTTCTAGACTATATGAAGACCTAGAAGCTTTGGAAGGAAGCCGGGAGGTGCACGAGGGCCCCACCACACATCAGGGCGCGCCCTGGGGGGGGGCGCCCTGATATCTGGTGGCCCCCTCGGGCACCTCCCGATGTTCCTCTTCGGCCTATAAATTCTCTAATATTCTGAAAAACCCGGAGGCAGTCCCAAAACCCTTTTTCTGCCACCGCAAGTCTCTGTTCCGTCGTGAGGCCATCTGGAGATCCGTTTCGGCACCTTGCCGGAGGGGGGATCGATTACGGAGGGCCTCTTCATCAACCTTGCTGCCCTCATGATGATGTGTGAGTAGTTCACCATAGGCCTACGGGTCCATAGCTAGTACCTAGATGGCAATCTCTCTCTTATGATCTTCAATACAATGGTCATCACATCTTCGCTTTGATCTATCCGATGTAATCCTATTGTGCGGTGTGTTTGTTGGGATCCGATGAATTGTGGGTTTATGTTCAGATTATTCATGAAAAGTATTTGAGATGCCTCTGAATTATATTATATCTTATGAGCAGCATGATCATTATAGCTTCGTAATGCTCTCCGATCTATTGATATGCTTTGGCCAAGTAGATTGATATTTCATCAGTGGGAGTTGTGCGTTGTGGTAGGTTCAACCTGGCGAGTTTCTATATCCCAGTGACAAAGTAGGGGACAAGATGCGTCTTTGTGTTGTTGCTACTAAGGATAAAACGATGGGGTTCATTCATATTGTTTGAGTTTACTTTGTCTACATCATGTCATCGTTTCCAAGCATTACTCTGTTTTACTTAATACTCTAGATCCATGCTGGATAGCGGTCGATGAGTGGAGTAATATTAGTAGGTGCAGGCAGGAGTCGGCCTTTTTGCTTATGGACATGATGCCTATATATACATGATCATTGCCGTGAACATCGCATAACTATCCGCTTTTCTATCAATTGCCCAACAGTAATTTGTTTACCCACCGTATGCTGCCTACATGAGAGATGTCACTAGGGAACACTATGGCTCCTGGGTCTATTCACTTATATATTCACAAACACTATATTTACCTTGCTGCCTTTATTTACTTTTTATTTATTTTGCAATTTATATTTATCAACAATTATCTACACAACTCATTTGCTTGCAAATAACGAGATCAAGGGGATTGGCAACCCTCTTGCCCGCGTTGGGTGCTAGTTGTTTGTTCATTTGTGTGCAGCCGCTGAAGACGGTTGAGGATTGATATTCCTATTGGTTCGATAAACCTTGGTTTCATAACTGAGGGAAATACTTATCCTCTTTGTGCTGCAATTACCCGTTCCTCTTCACGAAAAACCCAACGCAGATCACAAGTATCAGGCACCTCCGCGTTCAGCACACGTACAGCTCGATGACGTCTCCGCCTCCTTGATCTAGCAAGAGAGGGTGGAGAGGTAGTTTAGTTCTCCGGCAGCACGACGACGTGGTGGCGGTGGTGGTGGAGCTGTCCCGGCACGGCTTTGCCAAGCGCTACCGCGATGAACTAGAGGAGAAAACGATCTAGGGGAGAGAGAGGGCTGCGCCGTGGCTTGTGGTCCGGCTGCCCTCCCTCTCCTCTCATATATATATGGGGAGGGGGAGATGGCCGCCGGCCCTAGGGCCTCCCACAAGGGGGGGGGGTAAGGGGGAGGCTTGGCCCCCAAGTCATGTGGGACGCCTCCCCTCTAGGGTTTCCCTAAACCCTAGGGCGCTTTGGGCCCTTGGGAGGAGTGGCGCCCAGCCCACCAGGGGCTGGTGCGCCACCTATGTCAGCCCCAGGGGCCCTCCGGGATAGGTGGACCCTCCCGGTGGACCCCCGGAGCCCCTTCCGGCACTCCCGATGGAATCCGGTAAACTCTGAAACTATTCCGGTGCCGGAACACCAACTTCCCATATATGAATCTTTACCTCCGGACCATTCCGGAACTCCTCGTGACGTTCGGGGTCTAACCTGGGACTCCGAACAACCTTTGGTCACCAACATATATAACTGAACAATACCGAATCGTCACCGAACGTTAAGTGTGCAGACCCTGCGGGTTCGAGAACTATGCAGACATGACCGAGACACCTCTGCGGCCAATAACCAATAGCGGGACCTGGATGCCCATATTGGTTTCTACACATTCTACGAAGATCTTTATCGGTCAAACCACGATGTCAAGGATTCAATCAATCCCGTATTCAGTTCCCATTGTACATCGATATGTTACTTGCCCGAGATTCGATCGTCGATATCTCCATACCTAGTTCAATCTCGTTACTGACAAGTCTCTTTACTCATTCCATAATACAAGATCCCGTGACTAACTCCTTAGTCACATTGCTTGCAAGCTTCTTGTGATGTTGTATCACTGAGTGGGCCCAGAGATACCTCTCCGTCATACGGAGTGACAAATCCCAGTCTCGATCCATGCCAACCCAACAGACACCCTTGGAGATACATGTAGAGCACATTTATAGTCACCTAGTTACGTTGTGACGTTTGATGCACACAAGGCATTCCTCTGGTGTCCGGGAGTTGCATGATCTCATGGTCGTAGGAACTTATACTTGACATGGATAAAGAAGTAGCAATAAACTGACACGATCAACTGCTATGCTTACGGATGGGTCTTGTCCATCACATCATTCTCCTAATGATGTGATCCCGTTATCAAATGGCAACTCATGTCCATGGTCAGGAAACCTTAAACATCTTTGATCAACGAGCTAGTCAAGTAGAGGCTCACTAGGGACACAATGTTGTCTATGTATCCACACATGTATCCGAGTTTCCAATCAATACAATTATAGCATGGATAATAAATGATTATCATGAACAAGGAAATATGATAATAACTATTTTATTATTGCCTCTAGGGCATATTTCCAACACCTACAGCACCATCGTCTTCAACTCCTGCCGGGGACGAGTAGTGGTCAATGTCTTCGCCCTTTTTGGTCATTCGATGACAAAAGGGGAGAAGCATTGGGATGATAGTTTTCAAACGGGTCTATCTATATGGGATGGGTGTTGATTATTTTGTTAAGTTTAACAACTCTCGTTCTGAACATTTGCTATTTGGGTTGTAAAACTTAAGTCCTGATGGACGTCTGCACGCTTTATGTTTACTGTGCCTTTGGCGCTACTTCAAGTTTTATCATATGCGCCCGAAGCCATACTCCAGACGCCCATTTTTCATTATGCATTTCGTTATCTTCGGAATATCATTTAAATGCATAGTTATTGGATTACAATACATAGGGGGAGATTTCCACAAACTCTAACCTGCAATGTGCTTTTGCATTCCAAGCAAAATCTTCGTAAGCACATCTTCAGGGGGAGCTCTCTATATCTTCCAATCATAATCTCCAAGTCTTTGTCTTCACATATTTTATCCCCGTTCAAAACTTCAACCAGTTTGTCATCAATCAGCAAAAAGGGGGAGATTGTAAGTGCATCTAGTGCCACCCTTATTTGGTTTTGGAGTCTTGAAGACAAACATGGTTGAGGGACTAATGTGTTTGTGAGAGTTCATAGGTTAACACCGATAGAAGTCCCTGGAGATTCGGTTTAACCGTCGAAGACGACCCCTAATAATGTCCGAAGACATTGATGATGGCCGAAGCCATTGGTGGAACGCGAAGCTAATCACTTGAATATAATGAAACGAGAAGATGCAGTGTTTTGGTAGTTTTGTTTCTTCTTTCCTAAGTCGTAGGAACCACCGTACTGTTAAGTGGGGTCAATGTGATCGAAGTCAGACGCTGACATGATGCTCAACCCATACCTATGTCTTCGAGTGAAGACAATGAGAGGAAATCTCTTCCAGAGTTCGTTGAGTCAGCTTTACTTGTAGCCCAAGTAAAGTTGTCGCGTGTGTTTGAAATCCGACCGTTGGGACACGTGTCGGTTGGCCATTGACCCAGGGTCATTTCGGTCATATCAGGTCGGGTTGCCTGTCGACTATAAATAGCCCCCCCTCCACCATAAGAAGGTGGCTGCTCAGAGAGTGATACGGCTATTGTCGTTTTGGAGCAACCCACCTCGAAGACATTGAGAGAGAGAACTATCCTACGAGGATAAACCAAAACACCTAGAGCTAGAGTGTTTAAGCATCACTGAAGTCGTTCTGTTCTGAGTGAACTGAAGACTTATTACACTTGAAGACTGTGATCTTCCAGATGGTTAGGCGTCAAGGTCTAGAGCATCCAAGAGTCATTGTGGATTGCCGGGTGACCAAGTTTGTACGGGTTTTGAAAGTCTCCCCTGAAGACTTACCTGAGTGATTGGGCGTTGTCTAAGTGACTTCGGCTCAAGGGGAACAAGGTGAAGACGAGGTTTTCTGAGTTGAATCTTAGCCGCCCTAACCAGACGTACAGCTGTCACAGCAACTGGATCTTGTCCAATAAATCTTGTGTCTTCATCAAGCTACTGGTTCTATCCTTCACTCTTTTACATTCTGTCCTGAACTGTGAAGCCATTGCTCTAATACTACTGTTTGAAGACATACCCCGAAGACATTCATATCTGTTGTTTATCTTCATATTGTCTAAGTTTGTCTTCGACTCTGCTTAGTGTGTATGATGATAATGCTCAATTTGCTCGTATGTCTTCACTACATTGCATGCCTTGCCTAGACCCTTGATAGTTATCACTACTTGTTCCTGTTCTACTTCCGCATATTTTGAATACATTCATTGTTTCGAAGCCTTTCATAAAAATTGCCTATTCACCCCCCTCTAGTCGATAACTAGTACTTTCAAACCCCACCTCCATCTTCCTCTTCTTCAATTTGGCCATTATCTCAAGTGACATTTTCTGGTTCAGAAAACCGTTCATTCTTTTCCTATAAATCCTAGAACCTATCTATAACCTCTCTGTCAAATTTCAGCTCATTTGGAGTGGGTTTGGTTGGGCTAAGAAATTATGCAAGTTCGAAATAAATTCAAACGTGGTTTAATTCCAGTCTCTAAAAATACCCAAACCAATTTTGTTAAATAGTACAAAATTCCAGGTTTCCATATATATTTTTTGTCTCCCCACAATTCCCTTTCCAAAACCCCCTGGTAATTTTATTTCTTGGTCTGTTTATTTTATAAACAGAGTTAAAGAAAAAAAAGGAAAGAGCTTTACCTGGGCCGGCCTCCCTGGGCCGACCTAGCGTCAGCAGCCTCCCGCTCGCTCGAGCCAGCCGCCAGCAGCACAACGAGCAGTAGCAGCCGCTGCGGCCAGCAGCAGCGCAAGTAGCGAGCCTCCTCCTCCTCCTTTCCACGTGGACCACCAGTAGGGCCCGCTTGCCAGGGACTCTCCTCCCTCCTTTTCTTCCTCCCTCGTTCCTTCTCTCTCTCATGTACAGACAGACAGAGGAGCTCGGGCACATGGCCACAAGGGAAGCCTCCTCCTCCTATAAAACGACCCTCGTGGGATGTCATAGGGTTTCTCCTTCCTATCCTCCCTCTCATCCATGCCGCTCGTCCTATCCTCCCATGCCCGTGCTTGCTCGATGCCAAGATCCATGGCTGGCTCGGATTTGAGCTTGCCGCTGACGTAGTAGGCGCCTCCGGCCTCCTCCACGACATCTACCAGAACCCTGACGCCTCCCCGGACCCATTCTGACGCCAAGACTCGCTCAAGATCGCCGTCCCCTTCGACCTCTTCTTCCTCTTCTTCACGGAACAACAAGATCCCCAAGTTCCTCAACTCGCTGTCATCGCTCCGCTTCGTCCCCAACATCACCTTCATGTCCTAGGTATACTAGGTATACCCATATCCCTCTTTGCCAAATCCCCCGCGCTCTAGTGCCCCGTACGCGTCACAATCTTCATGCCAACATCATGCTTCCGATGAACTCTGAACCTCCAGAGCGCGCTCCCATCGTGCTCTAGCTCAGATCTGCGCCTCTCTATGTGTTTTCCTTTGGCCAAATCATGTCCTAGGCCGAGCCCCATGTTCATACCATGGGTTTGCACCAAAATCTTGTGCCTAGGAGGTCCAGGGAGCATATCCCAAAGCCCTCACGAAATCTGATTTTTTCTGTCAGAAAACTGAATTTTCTCTAATTTTGAAAAAACTGCATCCCCAAGCTTGTGGTTTTGGATATCGTTAGAATAATCATCAATAGCATGAATGGCACCAATAGTTTAACAATTATTATCATCATAATTTTCCAAGTTGGTGCCAACAAGATTTTCCATATTATAAGGAGTATCATTATCTTCCCAACCCTAACTATCGTGACAAGTAATAGGCATAACATCATCATCAAGTGTATCATCATCCTCAATATTACATGATTCATTCTCAAGAATGATAGGAGCAACATTATTTGGGAGAGATACCATTTTACCTCTACTTTTTCTTCTTCTTTTCTTCATCACCACATCATGTGTGGTTTTAAGTAATTTTTCGAGCTCCCTATTGAAGAGATTGGTTCGATGGGAAGCTCATCCTTGCTACCTGATTCATTACGAGAAAAAAATAGGAGGGTATTGGGAGACCTTTAGACTTTCATTAGTATTCCTTTTATATTCTATTGGTTTGTCTTTCTTTCTATAGTTGGCAATATAAGCATTCTCATTGCAATTTACTATGCCAAACATATAGATTTCATGTCAATTAGTTTTAGTATCATTAGTGATAAGGAATATATCAAACCAATCATTTTTATGCGACGATTCTTCACACCCCAAAAATAAACAAAGTGAATTATAGAGTTCATGGGAGATCAAATTATCACAATATTTGGGAATGATTCGATCATGAAAAAGCATGCATTGGAAATTAAGATGACCAACCCTATTGCAAGGTTCACAAGAAATGGGATGAAGAGAGCATAATCTTGTAGCAATTTCATCTACCGCTTTAAGCCACCAATTGGTTTTATCATGTTTATGCTTCTTACAAAATCTATCATCCCTATAAGGCCTTTCTTCACAAACTTTATGCACTCCACAAAAATTAACATGCTTATAAGAAACATTTTTGTCATGACTCGTGCAATCATCATTAGTATTATGGATATTCAGAGAAGACACACTAATAACATTGCTATCATGCTCATCATTCATGGATTTAATGCCAAACATTTTATTGAATTCTTCCTCTAACACTTGAGCATAATTTTCAGATCCATCATTCTCTCGAATAACATTATAAAGATGAAGCATATGAGACAACCTTATTCCATTTTTTTGTAATTTTATTTTTATAAAATCAAACTAGTGAAAAACAAGAAACTAAAAGATTCAATTTCAATATCTAAAGATATACCTTCAAGCACTCACCTCCCCGACAACGGTGCGAGAAAAGAGCTTGATGTCTACTAAACAACTTTATTCTTGTAGACTCGTGTTGGCCTCCAAGCGTAGAGTTTTGTAGGACAGTAGCAATTTTCCCTCAAGTGAATGACCTAAGGTTTATCAATCCGTGAGAGGTGTAGGATGAAGATAGTCTATCTCAAACAACCCTACAATCAAATACAAGAAATCTCTTGTGTCCCCAACACACCCAATACAATGTAAAATTGTATAGGTGCACTAGTTCGGCGAAGAGATGGTGATACAAGTGTAGTATGGATAGTAGAAATATATTTTTATAATCTGCATAAATAAAACAACAAGGTATCAAGTAGTAAACAACGAGCAAAATGATATATCAATGCCTGGAAATAAGGCCTAGGGTTCATACTTTCACTAGTGCAATCTCTAAACGGTGATAACATAATTGAATAAAATAACCATCCCTCAACGTGCAACAAAGAATCACTCCAAAGTCCCTATCTAGCAGAGAACATAAGATGAAATTGTTGTAGGTGACAAAACGATCTCAAAGTTATCCTTTCCGATCAATCTATTGAGCCATCCCTATAAGTGTCACAAACAACCCTAAAGTTCATACTAGAATAACACCTATGATACGCAACAATCAGCCCTCATGTCACCTAGATACTCTAATGTCACCTCAAGTATCCATGGGTTAATTATTTGACATGCATTAAACAATTTCAGATTCATCATATTCAGTCCAACACAAAGAACTTCAAAGAGTATCCCAAGATTTCTATCGAAGAAAGTAGGACAAGAACATGTATCAACCCATATGCATAGATTATCCCAATGTCACCGTGGGAATCCGCAAGTTGATTACCAAAACATATATCTAGTGAATCAATAGAATGCCCCATTGTCACCACAGGTATCCACATGCAAGACATATATCAAGTGTTCTCAAATCCAAAGTATTCAATCCAACATAACGAGATCTCAAATGGAAAGACTCAATTCATCACATCCATATAGAGAGGGAAGAACACCATATGATCCAACTATATTAACAAAGCCCATGATACATCAAGATCGTGCCATCTCAAGAACACGAGAGAGAGAGAGAGAGATCAAACACATAAATATTGGTACATACCCTCATCCCCGGGGGTGAACTACTCCCTCCTCGTCATGGAGACCGCCGGGATGATGAAGATGGCCTCCGGTGATGATTTCCCCCTCCGACAGGGTACTGGAAAGGGCTTCAGATGATATTTCTTCGATAGAGAGAGTTCGGCGGCAGAGTAGAAGTTCTAGGTTAACTTTCGGATGTTTATGAATATATCGGAATTTTTGCCATTGGAATCACACGAAGAGGTTCCACAGGGGGCCCACAAGGTAGGTCGGTGCAACCACACCCCTGGGCGCGCCCACCTACCTTGTGGGGCTCCTGTGGGACTTCTGATACTCCCTTGAAGCTTCCCGGGTCCCTTTCCTTCCAGAAATAATCGTCAAAAAGTTTCGTTCAATTCCGAGAACTTTCATTTTCTGCATAAAAACACCACCACGGTAATTCTACTGAAAACCGTGTCGATATGGGTTAGTCCCAATTAAATCATATAAAGAGCATCAAAACCATATAAAAATATTGTAAACATGGGTAAATATGGCATGAATACTTCATAAATTATTGATATGTTGGAGACGTATCGGTGGCCTTGTCGGATCCGTAGTCAAGCGCGTTGGTCAAGTCTTCGATCGTGGCGACTAAGTGGGCGGGGGTGGGATGAAAATTTCCCGATCGTTGGCTTTACATCCGATCTGATCATAAACTGCAGATGAGATCGCCAGGTTCTGGATTCGATTCAGCACCTCGTTTATTTGCGAGATCTCCGCAGCGTCGAGGGCCTGGCGGTAAGCTGGGCTGATCTGAAAAGGGTTGTTTAGGCTGCTTGAGGCATGTCCGTCCTCTTGGTCACTCCGGGTTGACTCTAGTTTGGTGACCAGAGAGGCTTCCTGAGAGACTGTCATTAGATCCGAGACGAGGTCAGCTTCGGGCTATCATTTGAGGAGGCGTGAGCCAGATTGGACGTGACAGCCCCCATATCCATCTTCGGGGTTGGTTCCGTTGGGATATCGGATTCAAATACTAGATAGCAAGCCTACTCCGGAGCATCTACGCCCAAGTGGTCCTCAGATTGTACTGTGATCTGTTTCGAGAGAACTAGATCACCTCGGGCGTCCATGACGTACTCCAGGCTTCCAAACATGACGACTTAGTTTGGGGCGAAAGTTTCAACGCGACCCAGACAGTTGGTCGGGTCGGTGTTGTAAGTGCATCTAGTGCCACCCTTATTTGGTTTTGGAGTATTGAATACAAACGTGGTTGAGGGACTAATGTGTTTGTGAGAGTTCACAGGAGAGCACAGATAGAAGTCCTTGGAGATTCGGTTTAACCGTCGAAGACGACCCCTAAAAATCTTCGAAGACATTGATGATGGGCGAAGCCATTGGTGGTAAGCGAAGATAATCGCTTGAAGATAATGAAACGCGAAGACTAAGTCTTTTGGTAGTTTTGTTTCTTCTTTCCTGAGTCAAGGGAACCACCGTACTGTTAAGAGGGGTCGATGTGATCGAAGTCAGACGCTGACGTGATGCTCAACCAATACTGTCTTCGAGTGAAGACAATGAGAGGAAATCTCTTCCAGAGTTGGTTGAGTCAGCTTTACTTGTATCCCAAGTAAAGTTGCCGCGTGTGTTTGAAATCCGACCGTTGTGACACGTGTCGGTTGGCCATTGACCCAGGGTCATATTGGTCATATCAGGTCTGGTTGCTTGTTGGCTATAAATAGCTCCCCCCTCCACCATAAGCGGGTGGTGATACGTCCATTTTGCATCATGATTTATTACTGTTATTTACTATGTTTTGTTGAACAATAATGCTTTAGGGAGTGATTCTAATGCCATTTCTCTCATAATATGCAAGGTGTACACAAAGAGGGAGAATACCGGTAGCTGGAATTCTGGACCTGAAAAAGCACATCAGAAATACCTATTCTGCACAACTCCAATGAAGATGAAACTTTACGGAGATTATTTTTGGAATTAAAAAAAATACTGGAGCAAAGAACTACCGGAGGGGGCCACCCTGGTGGGCACGAGACACCAGGGCGCACCAGGCCCCCCAGGCGTGCCCTGGTGGGTTGTGCCCTCCTCGGCCCACCTTCGGTGCCCATCTTCTGGTATATATTCTCTTTTGAACTAGAAAAAATAAGGAGAGGACTTTTGGGATGGAGCGCCGCCGTCTCGAGGCGGATCTTGGGCAGGAGCACTTTTGCCCTCCGGCGGAGCGATTCCGTCGGGGGAACTTCCCTCCCGGAGGGGGAAATCGAAGCCATCGTCATCACCAACACCCCTCTCATCTTTGGGAGGCCAATATTCATCAACATCTACAACAACACCATCTCCTCTCAAACCCTAGTTCATCTCTTGTGTTCAATCTTTGTACCGGAACCTCAGATTGGTACCTGTGGGTGACTAGTAGTGTTGATTACATCTTGTAGTTGATTACTATATGGTTTATTTGGTGGAAGATTATACGTTCAGATCCATTATGCTATTCAATACCCCTCTGATCTTGAGCATGATTATTATTTGTGAGTAGTTAACTTTGTTCTTTAGGTCACGGGAGAAGTCATGTTGCAAGTAATCATGTGAATTTGATATGTGTTCGATATTTTGATGATATGTATGTTGTGATTCCCTTAGTGGTGTCATGTGAACGTCGACTACATGACACTTCACCATCCTTGGGCCTAAGGGAATGCATTGTGGAGCAGTTATTAGATGATGGTTGCTAGAGTGACAGAAGCTTAAACTCTAGTTTATGCGCTACTTCGTAAGGGGCTGATTTGGATCCAAACGTTTAATGCTATGGTTAGATTTTATCTTAATACTTTTCTCGTAGTTGCGGATGCTTGCGAGGGGGTTAATCATAACTGGGAGGTTTTTCAAGTAAGAACAACACCCAAGCACCGGTCCACCCACATATCAAATTATCAAAGTAGCGAACACGAATCAAACCAACATGATAAAAGTGACTAGATGAAATTCCCGTGTACCCTCAAGAACACTTTGCCTACTACTAGAAACTGTTTTGGCCTGTCCTTTGCCAGAAAAGTATTGGGCTACCTTGTTGCACTTTACTTACCGTTACTTGCTCGTTACCAATTACCTTGCTATCAAACTATCTGTTACCTACAATTTTAGTGCTTGCAGAAATTACCTTGCTGAAGACCGCTTGTCATTTCCTTCTGCTCCTCTTTGGGTTCGACACTCTTACTTATCGAAAGGACTACGATTGATCCCCTATACTTGTGGGTAATCAAGACTCTTTTCTGACGCCGTTTCCGGGGAGTGAAGCACTCTTGGTAAGTGGAAATCGGTAAGGAAAAACTTATACTACGTGCTGAAATTTATTGTTACTTGCTACTATGGAAAACAATCCTTTGAGGGGTTTGTTCGGGGTATCTTCACCTCGACCGGAACCACAATTAGTTGCCCCTCAACCTACTGCACCTACTGAAAATACTGGTTATGAAATTCCTTCGGGTATGGTAGAACAACTGCTTGCTAAACCTTATGCAGGAGATGGAACTGAACATCCTAATATGCACCTCTTATGTGTGAACGAAAATTGTGGATTATTTAAGCTTGCAGGTTTACCCAGAGATGAAGCTAAGAAGTAGGTTTTCCCTTTATCTTTGAAGGGAAAAGCATTTACATGGTATAGGCTATGCGATGATCTTGGATCATGGAACTGGAATCGTTTGCAATTGGAATTCCACCAAAAGTTTTATCCCATGCATCTAGTTCATCGTGATCAGAATTATATATATAATTTTTGGCCTCGTGAAGGAGAAAGCATCGCTCTAGCTTGGGGGAGTCTTAAGTCAATGCTATATTCATGCCCCAATCATGACATCTTGAGAGAAGTTATTATTCATGATTTTTATGCTCGGCTTTCTCATAATGATCAATCCATGCTCGATATTTCTTGTGCTGGTTCTTTTATGAAGAAGACTATTGAATTCAAGTGGGATCTCTTAGAAAGAATTAAACGCAACTCTGAAGATTGGGAACTCGACGAAGGTAATGAGTCAGGTATAAAGCTTGAGTTTGATTGTGTTAAATCTTTTATGAATACCGATACTTTTCACAAGTTTAGCACTAAATATGGACATGACTCTGAGATAGTAGCCTCTTTCTGTGAAGCATTTTCTACTCATGTTGATCTCCCTAAAGAGAAGTGGTTTAAATATAATCCCCCTATTAAATAATAAATTAAAGAACCGGTCATAGCTAAAGACAAAACCATCATTTACAATGTTGATCCAGTTGTGCCTACCGCTTACATTGAGAAACCACCTTTGCCTATTAGGATAAAAGAACATGCTAAGGCATCAACTGTGGTCCGTAAGAGTAATATTAGAGCACCTAAGCCCCCTGAGCAAATTAAAGTAGAACCTAGTGTTGCTATGGTTAAGGATCTCTTGGTAGAAAATATTGATGGGCATGTTATCTACTTCTGTGATGAAGATGCTAGAATTGCCAAACCTGATGAAAAAGATAAACATAGACCCATAGAGGGCATGCCTGTTATCTCAGTCAAAATAGGAGATCATTGCTATCATGGTTTATGTGATTTGTGTGCTAGTGTGAGTGCTATTCCTTTTACCTTATACCAAGAAATTATGAATGAAATAGCACCTGCTGAAATAGAAGATATTGATGTTACTATTAAACTTGCTAATAGAGACACCATCACGCCACTTGGGATTGTTAGAGATGTTGAAGTCTTGTGTGGGAAAGTAAAATACCCTACTGATTTTCTAGTTCTTGGTTCCCCACAAGATGACTTTTGTCCCATTATGTTTGGTGTACCTTTCTTGAGCACCGTCAATGCTAAGATAGATTGTGAAAAACAAACTGTCGGTGTTAGTTTTGGTGGTGTGTCTCATGAGTTTAATTTTTCCAAATTTAGTAGACAACCTCATGATAGAGCGTTATCTAGTAAGGATGAAATAATTGGCCTTGCTTCTATTGCCGTGCCTCCAACTGATCCATTAGAACAATATTTCCTTGAACATGAAAATGATATGCACTTGCGTGAAAGAAATGAAATAGATAAAAAATTCTTTGAACAACAACCTCTCCCGAAACACAATTTGCCTATTGAAACTCTTGGAGGTCCTCCTCCACCTAAAGGTGATCCTGTGTTTGAATTAAAGCAATTGCCTGACACTTTGAAGTATGCTTATCTTGATGAGAAAAAGATATATCCTGTTATTATTAGTGCTAACCTTTCAGAACATGAAGAACAAAGATTATAAAAAGTTCTAAGGAAGCACCGGGATGCTATTGGATATACTCTTGATGATCTTAAGGGCATTAGTCCCACTCTATGTCAGCACAAGATTAATATGGAACCTGTTGCTAAACCCGTTGTTGATCCCCAACGGCGATTAAATCCTAAGATGAAAGAAGTGGTAAGAACTGAAATATTAAAGCTTCTGGAAGCAAGTATAATCTATCCCATTGCTGATAGTAGATGGGTAAGTCCTGTTCATTGTGTCCCTAAGAAAGTAGGAATTACCGTTGTTCCTAATGATAAGAATGAGCTCATTCCACAAAGAATTGTTACTGGCTATAGAATGGTAATTGATTTTAGAAAATTAAATAAAGCTACTAGAAAAGATCATTACCCTCTGCCTTTCATTGATGAAATGCTAGAAATATTATCTAAGCTCACACACTTTTGTTTTCTGGATGGATATTCTGGTTTCTCTCAAATACCCGTGTCACAATCTGATCAAGAGAAAACCACCTTTACTTGCCCTTTTGGAATCTATGCTTATAGACGTATGCCTTTTGGTTTATGCAATGCACCTGCTACCTTTCAAAGAAGTATGACTGCTATATTCTCTGATTTTTGTGAAAACATTGTGGAGGTTTTCATGGATGATTTTTCCGTTTACGGGACTTCTTTTGATGATTTCTTAAGCAACCTTGATCGAGTTTTGCAGAGATGTGAACAAACTAATCTTGTCTTGAATTGGGAGAAGTGCCACTTTATGGTTAATGAAGGTATTGTCTTGGGGCATAAAATATCTGAACGAGGTATTGAGGTGGATAAAGCTAAAGTTTATGCAATTGAGAAAATTACATGCCCTAAAGATATTAAAGGTATTCGAAGTTTCCTTGGTCATGCTGGTTTCTATAGGAGGTTCATTAAAGACTTCTCTAAAATTTCTAGGCCTCTTACTAATCTTTTGCAAAAGGATATTCCTTTGGTTTTTGATGATGATTGTGTGGAAGCCTTTGAAACACTCAAGAAAGCCTTAACCTCTGCACTTATTGTTCAACCACCTGACTGGAACTTGCCTTTTGAAATTATGTGTGATGCTAGTGATTATGCTGTTGGTGCTGTTCTAGGACAAAGAGTTGATAAGAAATTGAATGTTATCCATTATGCTAGTAAAACTCTAGACAATGCTCAACGCAATTACGCTACTACTGAAAAAGAGTTTTTAGCAGTTGTGTTTGCTTGTGATAAATTTAGATCCTATATTGTTGACTCCAAAGTTATTGTTCACACTGATCATGCTGCTATAAAATATCTCATGGAAAAGAAAGATGCTAAACCTAGACTCATTAGGTGGGTTCTCTTGATTCAAGAATTTGACTTACATATCGTTGATAGGAAAGGAGCTGAGATCCCCATAGCTGATAACTTGTCTAGGTTAGAAAATATTCTTGATGACCCACTACCTATTGATGATAGTTTCCTTGACGAACAATTAGCTACAATAAGTGTTTCTCAAAACACCCCTTGGTATGCTGATTAAGCTAATTATATTATCGCTAAATATATACCACCTAGCTTCACATACCAACAAAACAAAAAATTCTTCTATGATTTAAGACATTATTTTTGGGATGACCCACATCTTTATAAAGAAGGAGTAGATGGTATTATTAGACGTTGTGTACCTGAGCATGAACAAGAACAAATCCTATGGAAATGTCATTTCGAAGCTTATGGAGGACATCATGCGGGAGATAGAACTGCTCACAAGGTATTGCAATCTAGTTTTTATTGGCCTACTCTCTTCAAGGATGCCCGTAAGTTTGTCTTGTCTCGTGACGAGTGTCAAAGAATTGGTAATATTGGTAAGCATCAGGAAATGCCTATGAATTATTCACTTGTTGTCGAACCATTTGATGTTTGGGGTTTTGATTATATGGGACCTTTTCCTTCCTCTAACGGGTACACTCATATTTTGGTCGCTGTTGATTATGTCACTAAGTGGGTAGAAGCTATTCCAACCAGTAGTGCTGATCACCACACCTCCATTAAAATGCTTAAAGAGGTTATCTTCCCGAGGTTTGGAGTCCCTAGATATTTAATGACTGATGGTGGTTCATAATTTATTCATGGTGCTTTCCATAAGATGCTTGCTAAATATGATGTTAGCCATAGAATTGCATTACCCTATCATCCTCAATCTAGTGGTCAAGTTGAACTTAGCAATAGGGAATAAAATTGATATTACAAAAAAACTGCCAATAGGTCTCGAAAGAATTGGTCTAAGAAACTAGGTGAGGCACTGTGGGCCTATAGAACAACTTATAAAAATCCTATGGGTATGTCTCCATACAAAATGGTATATGGAAAAGCTTGTCATTTGCCTCTAGAATTAGAACATAAATCATTTTGGGCAATTAAAGAACTCAACTATGATTTCAAACTTGCCGGTGAGAAGAGGCTATTTGATATTAGCTCACTAGATGAATGGAGAACCCAAGCCTATGAAAATGCCAAACTATTCAAAGAAAAAGTAAAAAGATGGCATGACAAAAGAATACAAAAGCGGGAATTCAAAATAGGAGACTATGTTCTTTTGTTCAACTCTCGTTTAAGATTTTTTGCAGGTAAGCTTCTCTCCAAATGGGAAGGACCATATATTATCGAAGAGGTTTATCGTTCTGGAGCTATCAAGATTAATAATGCCGAAGGTACTAGCCCGAAGGTGGTCAATGGACAAAGAATTAAGCACTATATCTCAGGTACGCCTATTAACGTTGAAAGCAATGTTATCCAAACCATGACACTGGAGGAACACATAAAAGAAACCTTCCAGAACACTCCAGAATTCTGAAAAATAGGAGGTACGTGATACGGTAAGTAAACGGACTCCGAAAAATCCGAAAAAATATTTTTTGCCAGTTTTGGAATATTAGAAAATTTTGGAAACCAAGAAATAAACCGGAAGGTGATCGAGGTGAGCACGATACACCAGGGCGCGCCAGCCCCCCTGGGCGCGCTCTGGTGGGTTGTGCCCACCTCGGACACCTTCCCGACTCCGTTTTCCTTCCATATGCTTGTTTTCCAAGAATATAAATTCTCTCTATATATACCCCCGACTGTTTTGACGACCGCATCGCAGAAAAATCCTCTGTTCTTGTTTCGTGCTGTTTTCTTGACAGATCTGAAAATATGTCGTCTCAAGATTCAGAGTGGGAGAGCTATGTTGTTGACTATGTTGCAAACCCCAAGATCTATGGAGAAGTGGAGCATTATGGATGGACCTCAGATGAGGAGGAAGACGCTGCCATGAAGAAACCAAAGGATGATAGCTCCGAGGAAGAGGATGACCCACTACCTCAACCCGGAGACATGCATGTGGAATTCAAGAAGTCAAGCCTCCCTAGATGATACAAACCTGAGGTCCAATTTATCCCATCTCGTTTTCTGCAGGAGAGCAAGGCGGCATTATGCAAAAAGATATTAAAGCTCGAGTCGGAGAATGATGATCTAAGGGAGGAAAATTTTATGCTCAAATATAAGTTGAAGAAGAAGGCTGCCTCATCACCACCACCTTCTTCATCACCACCACCAAAGGAGACTTGAGCACACGTGTATGGGCACTCCCCTTGGCTTGAGCCAAGCTTGGGGGAGGTGCCCCGGTATCGTATCACCATCACTTTTATTCACCTTTACCTATCCTAGTTGGATCTTTAGTTTTCCTTTGATTTAGTTGAATAAAAGTTTAGCTTGATCTATTTTCGTGTGTTAGTTTCGTGGTCTATCTATCTATGTAATCGAGTGAGAGTTATATAATAAAGTTTAGTTTGAGTTTTGCCTCTCTACTTTCTTGTTGCAATCAAAATAAGGAAAAAAGAAATAAATGAAAAGAATCATATGCTAATCTTATGGTGAGTAGTGACATCACATAAGGAAAAGTATAAGTAGTAAAATTTATTGGAGATTGACAAACATAGCATTGGTCAATGATGCAATTCATGAAAGAATTAATAAGGGAAGAGGAGATTCACATGCAAATACACTATCTTGGACATCTTTTATGATTGTGAGCCCCCATTAAATATTATATGTCAAAATGGTTGACGTTGGACAAGGAAGACAACGTAATGATTTATGTTTTTTCATTTCCACATAGAAGTTATATTGTCATAGATCCTTCAACATGTGGTGCTTGCTCAATATCTTTGCTAGCCAAACATTCCGCACTAAGTAGAGATACTACTTGTTTATCCAAAAACTTAAACCCAAATTCATTATTTGAGAGTCCACCATACCTACCTACGGATCGAGTAAGATCCTTCAAGTAAGTTTTCATCGGTGCAATAAGGCAATAAAAATTGCTTCTAAAAGTGTTTTGATCAATTAGTGTAAGAGAAAATTGAGCGCTATACTAACTTATGATGGCAATGTAATAAAAGTGATGGACTGCATAATAAAGGTTGCTATCATAGGGGGCAATATAGCGTGACGTTCTTTTACATTAAGGGATTGGGCATACAAACCAAAAAGCGCATGACAACCTCTGCTTCCCTCTGCGAAGGGACTATCTTTTACTTTTATGTATTTACTTTTATGCAAGAGTCAAGTATTCTTCCCTATTCCCTTTTTTACTTTTTCTTTTGCAAGCATCATGTGGTGAGGAAAGATCTAGGCACATATATCCAGTTGGATGTGAGTAGGCATGAGTTATTATTGTTGACATCACCCTTGAGGTGAATATGTTGGGAGGCGAAACTATTAGCCCCTATCTTTGTATGTGTCCGGTTGAAACTTTTTGCTCATGAGTATGTTGTGAGTGTTTGCAGTCATAGAATAATAAATGATGGTTGAGTATGTGGACTTGCCAAAAGGCTCCGACATGAGACCCTTCCTGAAAATATGATGAATTGTAGTTGCAAAGTTGACTGAGAACATAGTTTGTTGGTTTTCAATAGGGTATATGCTTTATACTTCTATGTTGTGATGAATTGGTACTTATTCATGAGAAGTTATATGATGAAAGTATATGAATAAGTTTTATGATAGAGTTTGTTGCTGTTATGTTAATAAGCATGATGCTACTATGTCTGTATTTTGTTTTTATTGACACCTCTCTCTCAAACCATGTGGACATGCTTTTCAATATCAGCTTTCGCTTGAGGACAAGCGAGGTCTAAGCTTGGGGGAGTTGATACGTCCATTTTGCATCATGATTTCCTACTGTTATTTATTATGTTTTGTTGAATAATAATGCTTTAGGGAGTGATTCTAATGCCATTTCTCTCATAATATACAAGGTTTACACAAAGAGGGAGAATACCGGCAGCTTGAATTCTAGACCTGAAAAAGCACATCAGAGATACCTGTTCTGCGCAACTCCAATGAAGCTGAAACTTTACGGAGATTATTTTTGGAATTAATAAAAAATACTGGAGCAAAGAACTATCGGAGGGGGCCACCCTGGTGGGCACAACCCACCAGGGCGCGGCCAGGCGCGCCCTGGTGGGTTGTGCCCTCCTCGGCCCACCTCCGGTGCCCATCTTCTGGTATATCTTATCTTTTGACCTAGAAAAAGTAAGGAGAGGACTTTCGGGACAGAGCGCCGCCGTCTCGAGGCAGAACTTGGACAGGAGCACTTTTGCCTTCCAGCGGAGCGATTCCGCCGGGGGCACGCCTTGGTGTCTAGTGCCCTCCTCGGCCCACCTCCGGTGCCCATCTTCTGGTATATATTCTCTTTTGACCTAGAAAAAGTAAGGAGAGGACTTTCGGGACGGAGCGCCGCCGTCTCGAGGCGGAACTTGGACAGGAGCACTTTTGCCTTCCAGCGGAGCGATTCCGCCGGGGGAACTTCCCTCCCGGAGGGGGAAATCGAAGCCATCATCATCACCAACACCCCTCTCATCTTTGGGAGGCCAATCTTCATCAACATATTCAACAGCACCATCTCCTCTCAAACCCTAGTTCATCTCTTATGTTCAATCTTTGTACCGGAACCTCATATTGGTACCTGTGGGTGACTAGTAGTGTTGATTACATCTTGTAGTTGATTACTATATGGTTTATTTGGTGGAAGATTATATGTTCAGATCCATTATGCTATTCAATACCCCTCTGATCTTGAGCATTATTATTATTTGTGAGTAGTTACCTTTGTTCTTGAGGTCACGGGAGAAGTCATGTTGCAAGTAATCATGTGAATTTTATATGTGTTCGATATTTTGATGATATGTATGTTGTGATTCCCTTAGTGGTGTCATGTGAACGTCGACTACATGACACTTCACCATCCTTGGGCCTAAGGGAAGGCATTGTGGAGTAGTTATTAGATGATGGGTTGCTAGAGTGACAGAAGCTTAAACCCTAGTTTATGCGCTACTTCGTAAGGGGCTGATTTGGATCCAAACTTTAATGCTATGGTAAGATTTTATCTTAATACTTTTGTAGTAGTTGCGATTGCTTGCGAGGGGGTTAATCATAAGTGGGAGGTTGTTCAAGTAAGAACAACACCCAAGCGCCGGTCCACCCACATATCAAATTATCAAAGTAGCGAACACAAATCAAACCAACATGATAAAAGTGACTAGATGAAATTCCCGTGTACCCTCAAGAACACTTTGCCTATTACTAGAAACTGTTTTGGCCTGTCCTTTGCCAGAAAAGGATTGGGCTACCTTGCTGCACTTTACTTACCATTACCGTTACTTGCTCGTTACCAATTACCTTGCTATCAAACTATCTGTTACCTACAATTTCAGTGCTTGCAGAAATTACCTTGCTGAAGACCGCTTGTCATTTCCTTCTGCTCCTCGTTGGGTTCGACACTCTTACTTATCGAAAGGACTACGATTGATCCCCTATACTTGTGGGTCATTAGGTGGCTGCTCAGAGAGAGATACGTTTGTTGTCGTTTTGGAGCAACCCACCTCGAAGACATTGAGAGAGAGAGAAATATCCTGCGAGGATAAACCTAAACACCTAGAGCTAGAGTGTTTGAGCATCACCGAAGTTGTTCTGTTCTGAGTGAACTGAAGACTTATTACACTTGAAGACTGTGATCTTCTAGATGGTTAGGCGTCTGGGTCTAGAGCATCCAAGAGTCATTGTGGATTGCCGGGTGACCAAGTTTGTACGGGTTTCGGAAGTCTCCCCTGAAGACTTACCTGAGTGATTGGGCGCTGTCTAAGTGACTTCGGCTCAAGGGAAACAAGGTGAAGACGAGGTCTTCTGAGTTGAATCTCAGCCTCCCTAACCAAATGTACAGTTGTCACAGCAACTGGAACTGGTCTAACAAATCATGTGTCTTCATCGAGGTACTGGTTCTATCCTTCACTCTTTTACTTTCTATTCTGAACCGTGAAGCTTTCGCTTGAATACTACTGTTAGAAGACATACCTGGAAGACATTCATAACTGTTGTTAATCTTCATACTGTCTAAGTTTGTCTTCGACTCTACTTAGTGTGTATGATGATAATGCTCAACTTGCTTGTATGTTTTCCCTGTATTGCATGCATTGCTTAGATCCTTGATAGTATCCCTACTTGATCCTGTTTCGCTTCCGCATATCTCGAATACTGTCGGCGTTCTGGGACCGGGGGTACCCAGACCTACGTGCCTGCGGCCCAGTGCGTGGCCCACCTTGAAGGCCCGGTACGGCCCTGCGACAAGCCCCCCAAGTCAAGGCCCTCGCGAGAGCCCCCGTCTCGCGAGGAGGACAACACCAAGACCTCCTGAGGAGTGGCACCCCTTTAGGCCGCCTCCCGAGGAGCGGAGATTTGATACGTCCATTTTGCATCATGCTTTTATATTGATATTTATTGCATTATGGGCTGTTATTACACATTATGGTACAATACTTATGCCTTTTCTCTCTTATTTTACAAGGTTTACATGAAGAGGGAGAATGTCGGCAGGTGGAATTCTGGACTGGAAAGGGAGCAAATATGAGAGACCTATTCTGCACAACTCCAAAAGTCCTGAAAACTTACGGAGAATTATTTTGGAATATATAAAAAATATTGGGCGAAAGAAATACCAGAGGGGACCCACCAGGAGGCCACAAGCCTGGGGGGCACGCCCTACCCCCCAGGGTGCGCCCCTGTGGCTTGTGGGCCCCCTGGCAGCCCTCCGGTGCCCATCTTCTACTATATGGAGGGTTTTGACCTGGGAAAAAAAATCAGAAGAGAGCTTTTGGGACGAAGCGCCGCCGTCTTGAGGCGGAACCTGGGCAGAAGCAATCTAGGGCTCCGGCGGAGCTGTGCTGCCGGGGAAACTTCCCTCCCGGAGGGGGAAATCGAAGTCATCGTCATCACCAACGATCCTCTCATCGAGAGGGGGTCAATCTCCATCAACATCTTCACCTGCACCATCTCCTCTCCAAACCCTAGTTCATCTCTTGTATCCGATCTTAGTCTCAAAACCTCAGATTGGTACCTGTGGGTTGCTAGTAGTGTTGATTACTCCTTATAGTTGATGCTAGTTGGTTTACTTGGTGGAAGATCATATGTTCAGATCCTTAATGACAATTAATACTTCTCTGATCATGAATATGAATATGCTTTGTGAGTAGTTACGTTTGTTCCTGAGGACATGGGATAAGTCTTGTTATAAGTAATCATGTGAATTTGGTATTCGTTCGATATTTTGATAAGATGTATGTTGTCTCTCCTCTAGTGGTGTTATGTGAACGTCGACTACATGACACTTCACCATTATTTGGGCCTAGGGGAAGGCATTGGGAAGTAATAAGTAGATGATGGGTTGCTAGAGTGACAGAAGCTTAAACCCTAGTTTATGCGTTGCTTCGTAAGGGGTTGATTTGGATCCATATGTTTCATGCTATGGTTAGATTTATCTTAATTCTTCTTTCATAGTTGCGGATGCTTGCGAGAGGGGTTAATCATAAGTGGGAGGCTTGTCCAAGTAAGGACAGCACCCAAGCACCGGTCTACCCACATATCAAACTATCAAAGTAACGAACGCAAATCATATGAGCATGATGAAAACTAGCTTGACAGAAATTCCCATGTGTCCTCGGGAGCGCTTTGCTTTATATAAGAGTTTGTCTAGGCTTGTCCTTTGCTACAAAAAGGATTGGGCTACCTTGCTGCACCTTTGTTACACTCGTTACTTGTTACCCGTTACGAATTATCTTATCACACAATTATCTGTTACCGATAATTTCAGTGCTTGCAGAGAATACCTTGCTGAAAACCGCTTGTCATTTCCTTCTGCTCTTCGTTGGGTTCGACACTCTTACTTATCGAAAGGACTATGATAGATCCCCTATACTTGTGGGTCATCAAGACTCTTTTCTGGCGCCGTTGCCGGGGAGTGAAGCGCCTTTGGTGAGTGGAATTTGGTAAGGAAAAATTTATATAGTGTGCTGAAATTTACTGTCACTTGCTACTATGGAAAATAATCCTTTGAGGGGCTTGTTCGGGGTATCTTCACCTCGACCAGAAGCACAAAGAGTTGCTCCTCAACCTACTGAACCTACTGAAAATATTTATTATGAAATTCCTTCGGGTATGATAGAGAAACTGCTAGCTAATCCTTGTGCAGGAGATGGAACACTACATCCTAATTTGCATCTAATCTATGTGGATGAAGTTTGTGGATTATTTAAGCTTGGAGGTTTGCCCGAGGATGATGTCAAGAAGAAGGTCTTCCCTTTATCTTTGAAGGAGAAGGCATTGACATGGTATAGGCTATGTGATGATATTGGATCATGGAACTACAACCGATTGAAATTGGAATTTCATCAGAAGTTTTATCCTATGCATCTGGTTCATCGTGATCGGAATTATATTTATAATTTTTGGCCTCGTGAAGGAGAAAGTATTGCTCAAGCTTGGGGGAGGCTTAATTCAATGTTATATTCATGCCCCAATCATGATCTCTCAAGAGATATTATTATTCAGAATGTTTTTGCTCGGCTTTCTCGTAATGATCAATCCATGCTCGATACTTCTTGTACTGGTTCCTTTATGAAGAAAGATATTGAATTCAAATGGGATTTATTGGAAATAATTAAACGCAACTCTGAAGATTGGGAACTCGACAAAGGTAAGGAGTCAGGTATAAACCTTAAGTTTGATTGTGTTAAATCCTTTATAGACACCGATGCTTGTCGTGAATTTAGCACTAAATATGGACTTGACTTTGAGATAGTAGCTTCTTTCTGTGAATCATTTGCTACTCATGTTGATCTCCCTAAGGAGAAGTGGTTTAAATATCATCCTCCCATTGAAGTGAAAGTAGTTGAACCTATTAAAGTTGAAGAAGAAACTATTACTTATAATGTTGGTCCTGTTATTCCTGCTGCTTATATTGAGAAACCACCTTTCCCTGTTAGAGTAAAGGAACATGCTAAAGCTTCAACTGTGGTTCGTAAGAGCTATGTTAGAACACCTATACCCCCTGAACAAATTAAAGTTGAACCTAGTATTGCTATGGTTAAAGATCTCTTGGTTGATAATATTGATGGGCATGTTATTCATTTCCGTGATGAAGCTGCTAGAATTGCTAGACCTGATACTAAAGATAAACATAGACCTGTTGTTGGCATGCCTGTTGTTTCTGTTAAAATAGGAGATCATTGTTATCATGGTTTATGTGATGTGGGTGCTAGTGTGAGTGCAATTCCCTTTACTTTATACCAATAAATTATTAACGATATTGCACCTGTTGAAATAGAACATATTGATGTTACTATCAAGCTTGCTAATAGAGATACTATATCACCAATTGGGATTGTTAGAGATGTTGAAGTCTTGTGTGGGAAAATAAAATATCCTACTGATTTTCTTGTTCTTGGTTCCCCACAAGATGTTTTTTGTCCCATTATATTTGGTAGGCCTTTCTTGAATACTGTTAATGCTAAGATAGATTGTGAGAAAGAAACTGTTACTGTAAGTTTTGGGGATGTGTCCCATGAGTTTAATTTCTCTAAATTTCGTAGACAACCCCATGATAAAGAATTGCCTAGTAAGGATGAAATTATTGGTCTTGCTTCTATTGCTGTGCCTCCTACTGATCCTTTAGAACAATATTTGCTAGATCATGAAAATGATATGTTCATGAATGAAAGAAGGGAATTAGATAATATTTTGTTTGATCAAATGCCTGTTTTGAAACACAACTTGCCTGTTGAAATACTTGGGGATCCTCCTCCACCCAAGGGTGATCCCGTGTTTGAGCTTAAACAATTACCGGATACTCTGAAATATGCTTATCTTGATGAAAAGAAGATATATCCTGTTATTATTAGTGCTAACCTTTCAGAGCATGAAGAAAAGAGATTATTGAAAACTCTGAAGAAGCACCGAGCTGCTATTGGATATACTCTTGATGATCTTAAGGGCATTAGTCCCACTCTATGTCAGCATAAAATTAATATGGAGCCTGGTGCTAAACCAGTTGTTGATCACCAAGGACGGTTAAATCCTAAAATGAAAGAAGTGGTAAGAAATGAAATATTAAAGCTTCTGGAGGAAGGTATAATTTATCCTATTGCTGATAGTAGATGGGTTAGTCCCATTCATTGTGTCCCCAAGAAGGGAGGTATTATCGTTGTTCCCAATGATGAAAATGAATTGATCCCGCAAAGAATTGTTACAGGATATAGAATGGTAATTGATTTTAGGAAATTAAATAAAGCTACTAGGAAAGATCATTACCCTCTACCTTTTATTGATCAAATGTTAGAAAGACTATCCAAACACATACACTTTTGCTTTCTAGATGGTTATTCTAGTTTCTCTCAAATACCTGTGTCAAAAGAGGACCAAGAGAAGACCACTTTTACTTGTCCTTTCGGTACCTTTGCTTATAGACGTATGCCTTTTGGTTTATGCAATGCACCTGCTACCTTTCAAAGATGTATGACTGCTATATTCTCTGACTTTTGTGAAAAGATTGTTGAGGTTTTCATGGATGATTTCTCCATTTACGGAACTTCTTTTGATGATTGCTTAAGCAACCTTGATCGAGTTTTGCAGAGATGTGAAGAAACTAATCTTGTCTTGAATTGGGAGAAGTGCCACTTTATGGTTAATGAGGGTATTGTCTTGGGACACAAAATCTCCGAAAGAGGTATTGAAGTTGATAAAGCTAAAGTTGATGCTATTGAAAAAATGCCGTGTCCTACGGATATCAAAGGTATAAAAAGTTTCCTTGGTCATGCTGGTTTCTATAGGAGGTTTATTAAAGACTTCTCTAAGATTTCTGGGCTTCTCACTAATCTCTTGCAAAAAGATGTTCCATTCGTTTTTGATGATGATTGTGTAGAAGCATTTGAAATTCTTAAGAAAGCCTTGACACTGCACCTATTGTTCAACCACCTGATTGGAACCTACCCTTTGAAATCATGTGTGACGCTAGTGATTATGCTGTTGGTGCTGTTCTAGGACAAAGAGTTGATAAGAAATTGAATGTTATCCATTATGCTAGTAAAACTCTAGACAGTGCTCAAAGAAACTATGCTACTACTGAAAAGGAATTTTTAGCTGTTGTGTTTGCATGTGATAAGTTCAGATCTTATATTGTCGATTCCAAAGTTACTGTTCACACTGATCATGCTGCTATTAAATACCTTATGGAAAAGAAAGATGCTAAACCTAGACTTATTAGATGGGTTCTCTTGCTACAAGAATTTGATTTGCATATTGTTGATAGAAAGGGTGCTGAGAACCCCGTAGCAGATAACTTGTCTAGGTTAGAGAATGTTCTTGATGACCCACTACCTATTGATGATAGCTTTCCTGATGAACAATTAGCCGTCATAAATGCTTCACGCAATGCTCCATGGTATGCTGATTATGCTAATTACATTGTTGCTAAATTTATACCACCTAGTTTCACATACCATCAAAAGAAAAAGTTCTTCTATGATTTAAGACATTACTTTTGGGATGATCCACACCTTTATAAAGAAGGAGTAGATGGTGTTATTAGACGTTGTGTACCTGAGCATGAACAGGCACAGATCCTACACAAGTGTCACTCCGAGGCCTACGGAGGACACCACGCTAGAGATAGAACTGCACACAAGGTATTACAATCTGGTTTTTATTGGCCTACTCTCTTCAAGGATGCTCGTAAGTTTGTCTTGTCTTGTGATGAATGTCAAAGAATTGGTAATATTAGTAGACGTCAGGAAATGCCTATGAATTACTCACTTCTTATTGAACCATTTGATGTTTGGGGTTTTGATTATATGGGACCTTTTCCAAAGTCCAACGGGTATACTCATATTCTAGTTGCTGTTGATTATGTTACTAAGTGGGTATAAGCTATTCCAACTAGTAGTGCTGATCATAACACTTCTATTAAAATGCTTAAAGAAGTTATTTTGCCTAGATTTGGAGTCCCTAGATATTTAATGACTGATGGTGGTTCACACTTTATTCATGGTGCTTTCCGTAAATTGCTTGCTAAGTATGATGTTAATCATAGAATTGCATCTCCATATCATCCTCAGTCTAGTGGTCAAGTAGAATTAAGCAATAGAGAAATTAAATTGATCTTGCAAAAGACTGTTAATAGATCTAGAAAGAATTGGTCTAAGAAACTTGATGATGCATTATGGGCTTATAGAACTGCTTACAAAAACCCTATGGGTATGTCTCCGTATAAAATGGTCTATGGTAAAGCATGTCACTTACCTCTAGAACTAGAACATAAAGCTTATTGGGCAATCAAAGAGCTCAACTATGATTTCAAACTTGCTGGTGAGAAGAGGTTATTTGATATTAGCTCACTTGATGAATGGAGAACCCAGGCCTATGAGAATGCCAAGTTGTTTAAAGAAAAGGTTAAGAGATGGCATGATAAAAGGATACAAAAGCGTGAATTCAATGTAGGTGACCATGTCTTGCTATACAATTCTCGTTTAAGATTTTTTGCAGGAAAACTTCTCTCTAAATGGGAAGGGCCTTACATTGTCGAGGAAGTATATCGTTCCGGTGCCATCAAGATCAACAACGCCGAAGGCACAAATCTGAAGGTGGTAAACGGGCAGAGAATCAAACATTATATCTCAGGTACTCCCGTAAATGTAGAAACCAATATTATTAATACCATAACCCCGGAGGAGTACATAAGGGATGTCTACCAGAACGTTTCAGACTCCGAAAAGGAGTAGGTATGTGGTACGGTAAGTGAGGGAGTCCTGGTTTCAGGGGTCCTCGGATAGCCAACCTGTTTCTCATGGGCCGGACTATGTGGGCCATAGGATAAGCATTGGCTGATCAAGGGCCCCGTCGCCAAGGTGGAAGTTTCAAGGAGCCATGGCGTGTCCTCCAAGTTGTCGGCAGTAGATAGGCATGTTTTTCCCTTTGACGTGTAACCGACCATGTGTGAACCCTAGGTACCCTCGGCGTCTATATAAGCCGGAGGGTTTTAGGTTGTAGGCCAAGAGAACTCATCTAGGGTTTTAGTCATACGATCTCGAGGTAGATCAAGTCTGTAACCCTTATACCATCAATATAATCAAGCAGGACGTAGGGTATTACCTCCATAGGAGGGCCCGAACCTGGGTAAACATCGTCTCCCACTTCTCCTGTTACCATCGATTCTAGTCTCACAGCTCGGGACCCCCTACCCGAGATCCGCCGGTTTTGACACCGACATTGGTGCTTTCATTGAGAGTTCCGCTGTGATCGCCAAAGGAATCGATGGCTCGCCTTGGCACAAGCAACGAGGTCTGCGCCCAGGGGACTCTCGCCCCGGATCGGTTCCTCGCAAGCGGCGACATCTCGTCGCACGCTTACCCGATCGGCCACCTAGGCCAGATCGGAAACTTTTCCCCCGACCAAGAAATCAGGTTCGGAACCCTAGAGTTCGTTGCTGATTCACGGGGAGAACTCGTCTTGATAGAACCCTCGACCCCCACGGAGGAGCCCGCAGATCCCGACGCCTCGACGCCGAGGACATCGGGCCCCGCCTCCGATGATGAGGTCGTTATACTCGGGCCGTCTGGACAGCCCAATCTGGTTGTTATGATCGGATCTACCATGGTTAAACAGGACCCGGGTCCGCTTTTGTGCGACTCCGGAACTGTGACACCGCATACCGACCCCACTCGCTTTGGCGACACGCACCCTGCCATCGCCTCATTTCTGAACGAACTATTTGATCGAATCGAGACCATGCATATGGCTGATGACCAGATGTAGGACCGAAAGTATGTCTAGAGGGGGGGGGTGATTAGACTACTTGACCAAATAAAAGTTTTGCCTTTTCCCAAATTTTAGAGTTGGCAGTTTTAGCATTTCATGGCAAGTCAAGTGCACCCTACACATGCATGTCTAAGAGTATAGCAGCGGAAAGTAACAACACACATGGGTAGTAAAGGATAGGGTAGGAAGATCAAACGCAATTGTAGACCTGATGATTTTTCCCGTGGTTCCGATAGGTGGTGCTATCGTACGTCCACGTTTATGGAGTCTTCAACCCACGGAGGGTAACGGTCGCGAGAGTCCACGGAGGGCTCCACCCATAAGGGTCCACGAAGTAGCAACCTTGACTATTCCATAACGGCTTCCGTCCACGAAGGACTAGCCTCACTATGGGTAAATCTTCACGAAGTAGGCGATCTCCTTGCCCTTACAAACTTCTTGGTTCAACTCCACAACACGAAGTAGGAGGCTCCCAAGAGACACCTAACCAATCTAGGAGGCACCACCCTCCAAAAGGTAATAGGCTCGGTAATGTCGATGAACTCCTTGCTCTTGTGCTTCAAGATGATAGACTCCTCAACACACAATCACTCTCTCACAGATTTGGCTTGGTGGAAGAGATGGGATTGGTGGAAAGCAACTTCGGGAGGCTAGAAATCAAGATCCATATGGTTGGAGAGGAAGATCTTGACCTCAACACAAGAATAGGTGGTTATCTCTCAGAAAACTGGATGGGGCAAGTATGGAATAGTTTTGAGTGCTTCTCTTTCGAGTAGGTGGTGGTGGAGGGGTATATATAGGCATCCCCAAAAATCCAACCGTTACACACAAAATGACCAACTCGGTGACACCGATGTGTAAATCTCGGTGGTACCTAAGTGACCAAAAGTGGCAACTTTTGAATCTCGGTGAGACCGATATAGGAAACTCGGTTGCACCGATAAGGTGACCAACGGTCAGATTGACAATCTCGGTGACGCCGATCCAACAATCTCGGTGGTACCGATATTGTGAATTTGCGTAACAGAGAGTTGGCAACTTAAACTTGGTGGCACCGGGATTGAATCGGTTGCACCGAAGTGGCTAGGGTTTGGCTGAGTCTGTCTGAGGTTGAGAATCGGTGGCACCGGGATGGAAATGTTGGTTGCACCGATTTTGAGTATTTGGCTTTGGACAGACTTTGGTGGGAGAGCTTTTGGGTGTTTTTGGTGACTATCATTTGTGCACGTATGAGCATTTTGTTCACCAACAAAACCTTACCCCCTTTTAATAGTATTGGCTTTCCTATGGACTCAAAGTGATTTCTCACAAATGTAAAATGTAGAGTCCTCTTCCTTGAAGCTTTGCCAACCTATTTCCTTGCATCTTGGGGTATTCCACAATCTCCACAATCCTTTTGCCAATCCTATCATTGAACATTTCCTGAAATATACTTAGTGGAAACATTAGTTCAATGACTTATATGTTGTTATTAATTACCAAAACCACCAAGGGAGCAAATGTGCTTTCAATCTCCCCCTTTTTGGTAATTGATGACAACATATAGATCAAAGCTTCGACATATGATATAATCAATGAATATAATCGTCGCTTTGAGAAGTATGTGATAAGCAAGAGCTCCCCCTAAATTTGTGCATTATTTTAAATTTGCGTTTGAATGCAAATGCACAATCGATTAGGTACATGGGGCACTTCTTCCATGTCACATACATCTTGGTGGTGTGCGAGAGTAATTAGAATGAACATCATAGCACACCACAATCAAGCAAAGGTGAATGATCATCTCATAAGCATTAAGATGATAGGAAATAGTAGCATCACATATAACGCATATGATCAAACACCACAAACATGTATCACAAGCAACCAAAAGATCAAATGTTTTGAAAAAGCAATAAACACCAAACGCTCTCTCACTCGAAGCCTAAAGATCTATATACACTTCTCCCCCTTTGGCAACAAGTTACCAAAAAGTTCAAAGGCATATATCTAAGCGTTCTTGGGCTGATCTCCTCCGGTTGTTGATGAAGGAGTCGAGAGAACAATGTCGGTGAAGATCTCTGCAGATGTCGTGGATGGAGTTGGTGTGGCAACTGGAGGAACTGAAACTGATGGAGCAGGAGCTGAGGTGACAGTAGCAGGAGCTGATGAAGAGGGCCTCAAGTCTGGAGCTGGCACAGTGGCTGATCTGGCCTGAGTGGTAAACTGTGTGCCTGGCCTGAGAGGAGAACCATCCTCATCATCATCATCATCAGAAGAAGAAGTCTGAGGAAGAGGCACTGAGTCAACTTCCTTCTTGAGCTCATTGACTGTCTTAGTCAGCCCATCCACCTTATCATTAAGGGTCTTGATCCTGTTCTCGAAGATCCTCACGAGACTGTTCTGGTTGTCCAGAATCCCCTTAATGTCCTTCTTTATGTCCTGAACTGATGAGATCAAAATATCCATTTGCTCGTTCCTGGATCTGGGGACCGGAGCACTAGTGGCTCTAGCTGCCTCTGCCTCTGCCTGAGCTGCAGCTGAAGTGGGATGATCTGGGTTCATCACCACAACGTTGTCCTCGAGATCTGGCTGTAGGGGCAAGTGGGGACGATCTAGAGCAAATATGTGCCTCTCCAACTTTGAGTTGATGAGCATCTGGATGTAGGGTGCATAACAGCAAGAGCGCTTCTGATCAGCAGCAACCCTCTTGATTGTCTCAACAATCAAATCCATGACTCTGATCCTGGTGTGTCTGTCGAGGTGGATCAACATGTTAATGGAGTAGCCTCGGATCATCTTGTCATCTCCTGACTTGGGCATCAAGGTATGCCTCAGAATGGTGTTCATGGTGCGGAGGCCAGCCTGAAGAAAGTAGATAGATCCTAGCCTGTGAGACTTCACATTAGCAGCAGGAATCTCATTGTACATGTTAGCCATAGCATTGTGGTTTGCCTTGGATTCTGAGTAGACATCCAGGTCACCATTCTGTACCTCTGGGACTCCTAAGATTTCAGCCCACTCCTCAACAGTAGACTCATTCCTTGCACCTTCAGTCATCCATACAATCCTACCATCTCCATAGAAATGTGCAGTGGAGTAGAATTGCATGATCATCTCATCATTCCAAGCAGTGAACTCTTTGCCAACAAACTCATCCAAACCAATGCAGTGGAAATTATCTTGGACATTTGGAAAATAGTCCTCATTCTCCTTGATGAATTTCCAGTCCACATATCGCATATCGCTCACAGCTAGACTCTTGTCAAACAGCACAGTTTCATAGAAATCCTGTTGCTCTCTGGTGAAGAATCTGTAGTCCACAGCTGTCTTCTTCCTTTGGGCATATGGATCAGCAGCTCTCCATGCCCTCAAGCCAGAGTCCTTCCTCTTCTTCATATCCTCACCAAGTGGGTAGCTGGCATTATGTACTGGAAGGTGTGGCCTAAGCTTCATTAGGGCAGACATAGCATCCTCATCCTCAACTCTGGAGGCAGTCCCTTTGTTCTTTTCAGATGCTGGAATTTGCTTGGACAATCTCTTGGGCTTCTCAGCAACAGGCTTCTTGGGTGCAGATTTAGTGCTCTTGGATGTGCCAGTCTTTGGCATAGCATCAGCCATAAGCTTCTTTTTCTTCTTGGGAGGGGCTTTCTCAACATGTTCTTCCTCCTCCTCAGCAGTAGCAGTAGCAGCCTCCTCAGGGTCCTCAAGCATGGAGGTCTGCCTGCCAGTGACATAGACTATCCTCTTCCTAGCACCCTTCTTCTCCCCTGCCTTCTTAGGGGGTGACTCAAGGTGAAGAGCCATCTTTGTCCTAGCACCTTCAGGTGCTCTCATAGCCTCAGAGCTAGCATACACTTTCCTGACAGCTCTCCTTGAAGAGGTAGCTTCATTTGCAGCTTTCTTGGCAGCCTTTTCTTGCTTCTTAGCAAGAATCTCTTCTGGAACAAAGTCTGAATCCTCCTCATCTGAATTCAGCTTCTTCCTGGCCCTTGTAGCAGCCTTGGGCAACCCATGAGAACTGGGGGTGCCTGGATCTGAAGATGAACTAGATTCAGGACTAGTGCCAGAATCCAATTCAACACTCTTCTCTCTGAAGTCGTTCTCACTGTCCTCAGCACTTGACATATTGACCCTGTGAACAGAATATAGAGGAGCAGAAAAGGATAAGTCATCACAAAATGTGGCTGGTTTTTGAAAGATTGAACAAAGGATTTTCAAAGTTTTGCATTCTGTCACATGAAAATCGGTACAGCCGAGGTAAAATTGTCGGTGCCACAGAGACTGACTATCTCATTAACAGAAACTTGGCACTCTTTTCGGTGGGACCGAAAAGAAGTACTCGGTTTCACCGAGACAGTTCTCAGCAACACAGACAGACAAATCGGTGAGACCGATTTGTTCACTTCGGTTCTACCGAGTTCCATCGGGCGGAAGGCAAACCCTAGAAAATCGATGGTTCACTAATCTACGGAGTTTTCTCGTGGATAGAAAGGTGAGCAAACTGTGGTTTATAGAGAAAAACAACTTTATTGCGCAAGAATCAGACGGGAGCGCAAGAAAGATAGAATCCGTACCCTAGTTTGGTGACGGATCTGCTACGGCGGCGAAGATGCCCGTCGACGGCGAGGATTCGCAGCGGCGGAGAGGCTCGGGAAGGCAAGGCGATGACCAGGGGGCCCTTCTGCGGCAGCTTAGGGTTTGAGGCGCGACGATTTGAAGATTGAAATTTCGAACCATCGGGACCACAGATTATATACCCTTCACTGTCGGTGATACCGATTTTAAATTTTCGGTGTCACCGAGTTCCACAACTGTCAGCTGACAGGGAAACTCGGTGTAACCGAGAATATGAAATCGGTAGTACCGAGATAGAAAACCAGATCAACCCTAGGCATTCGGTGAGACCGAGATTTTTGGGTTGGTTCCACCGGGATGCACTTGGGAGGTTTTAATGGTCAGTCCTTGTCGATACGAAACTCCGAGTGCTCCACACACAGAGGGATCGAAAAGTACTTGTTCAAATTTGTGATGCATCATGAATGGAATATGTGGTGAGAAAGCATAGATAGCTAAAGAGTGGTCCTAGGCATCCTTGTCCATCCAATTGGCAAAAGATAAAACAAAAGCCAAATAGCAACAATTGGATGTCCTCGAATGAGAAAATAAATGCAGACCAACATGCTCACACAATAAGATGTCAAATGAAATCATGACAAACATGCACATACACACTAGCATCTAACAAGCACTAGGGCGATGACGAAGTCATCTATATATGAGTATTTGACTTAGGAGCCAAGTAAGAATACTTGATCATAGGTCATACTCATCGTTTAAGCACAGGTGGGGTTACCACTTTTACATAAAGCATTTAATGTTGTCACATACTAAGAGATGCTTTAACTCAAGTCTTAGAGTAAAGCTCCCCCTTGATGTGACATCCCCCCATAAGAGGGATAGACTAACCTTGGGTTTTGTCGATGAAGACTTCATGTTGGTGAGGTAGTGGTGGATGCTCAAGGTTGATGAAGATCACCAAGAGTTGGGAGCATCCTTGTTGTTTCCTTACTCTTCTCACCTACATGGGTTAGTCCCAACACACAAGAGACAAATACAAGGATATCTATGGACATGGAGTGCAAAACATGTGTGATGATGTCCATTGATTTGTTGATTACCTTGTCCCTTGCTTACCTTTGAGGGAATGTGTGACTCCTTGAACTATTGCATAGAGTTGATGTTGATTGCAAATAATTCTTGCCAATAATGAATGTGAGTGAATTTCATTGGCGGAGTCACCCCTCAAGAACTCTCTAGTTCTTCTTCTTGGGGACCCACATCAAGTTGATGGGGATCCTTGGTGTTGTAGTAGCCTTTGTAGAAGTTGAGCTTGACGTAGCCTTGGGAACCCACTCCACCATAGCTAGGGATCCATCTTCATATGAGTCAATGTCCTCTTGAAGCTTGTTCTTTCCCTTGAGCTTGTGGTCTTGTGGTGGAAGGTCGTCTTGAGTGCTTGTCCCCTTGGGAAGAGTATTTTCATACTTCTCCTTTTGAGGAACAAACTTGGGCTCGGGATATTGACCTTCTTCCCATTCAACTCCATTTGCGTTGAAGTAGCCAACACCACGATTCTTCCGGTATCCTCCATGCTTGCGTACAATTTCCTCAAATTGCTTACACCCGGCAAGACTCTTGTAGATACCTTTTTCTATAATTCCTTTCAATAAAGCATTTTCTTGCTCAAGTGTAACTTGGCTAAGAGAAACATCATTAGTGGAATCAATAGAACTACTAGAAGCAACATCATTGGGTTTAGCATTTTTATTGTTGCTACTAGATGAAGAACCTTTCTTGCCTTTGTTACTAGTTTGTTTAGATTTAACTTGTGGCATGAAAGTAGACAAGAGTAGTCGTTTGGCTAGATAAGATGAAGTCTTCTTTCGGAGATCGTCATTGATAGCTTTAAGAAACTCATGCTCTTGCTCCAAGTTGAGCTTCTCGAAGCGTAGCTTCTCATGAGTTCTTACAAGCTCTCTATGATCTTCAAGAGTAGATTCATGAGCTAACTTAAGAGTGTTTAGTTCTTTAGTTAGTTCTTCTATTTTCATCTTATCATCATCAATTGACTTATCTTGACTAGCATGAGAATTATCAAGTTCATTTTGACTAACATCACTAGTTTTATCATAGAGCAAGTCATCATCACAAAGCAAATCATCTTCATCACTATCAAAATCAAGATACTCGGGGTGTGATACCTTGGGGCCTTTAGCCATGAAGCAACTTCCACTCCCTTCGTTTGGTGAGTCAAATAGATCATGGGAGTTGGTAGTCACTAGAGCAATTCCGGCAACACCATCATCTTGACTATAGTCGGAGTCGGAGTGATAGCTTCTCTCGGAGTTGTCGTCGGAGTCGGAGCCAGAAACCCATTCACCAACATGAGCTTGATGTTTCCTTCTTGTGTAGCTCTTGGTGTACTTGTCCTTCTTCTCCGAATCCCTACTTCTCCTTGAGTGTCTTCGTTCATAACGATCATCTCTACTCCTTCTCTCTCTTTGAGGTGATTCATTCCTTGAGCTTCGTCTTCTTGGTGACACTTCTCTTCATTTGTAGGGAGCCGTGCACTCATTAGAGTAGTGTCCGGGCTTCCCACAATTGTAGCAATTGCGGTCACGACTTGACGAACGCTTCTCATCATATCTTGAGTTGGAGCTTCTTTCTTTGCCTCTATTCTTGTAGAACTTGTTGCATTTCTTGACCATGAGGCTTATCTCTTAAATGGTGACAAGGTTGTTGCTTGAGGTTGCGGGAGCATCACTTGTGGCTTTGTAAGCACCGCTAGACTTGTGATGAAGCTCTTCCTTGTCTTTGAGTGTCATCTCATGAGCAACAATCCTTCCAATGACTTCCGTAGGCTTGAGATCTTTGTAGTTGGGCATCATTTGGATCAATGTGCACACGGTGTCGTATCTCTCATCCAAAGCTCTAAGTATCTTCTTGATGATGAATTTGTCGGTCATTTCTTCGCTTCCTAAGCCGGCAATCTCATTGGTGATGAGAGCTAGCCTAGAGTACATCTCTGCGACTCCTTCACCATCCTTCATCTTGAACTTGTCAAGCTGACCTTGAAGAACATCCAACTTGGATTCTCTCACGGACTCGGTTCCTTTGTGCATATCAACCAAAGTATCCCAAATCTCTTTTGCATTCTCAAGACGGCTGATTTTGTTGAATTCTTCTGGGCATAGGCAGTTGAATAGAATGTCGCATGCTTGAGCGTTGTATTGCAACATCTTCAATTCTTCCGCGGTCGCTTCACGACCCGGTTCCTTTCCATCTCCAAAGAATTCACCTTGCAAGCCCAAACGGCGGGGTTATGACCAAGAATATGCATTTTCATTTTGTGCTTCCAACTAGCAAAATTAGTGCCATCAAAGTACGGACCTCTACGGTGATAATTTCCCTCACTAGACGCCATACTCTCCTAGGTTGTGAGACCAATGCAATGGAGACCAAAGCTCTGATACCACTTGTAGGACCGAAAGTATGTCTAGAGGGGGGGTGATTAGACTACTTGACCAAATAAAAGTTTTGCCTTTTCCCAAATTTTAGAGTTGGCAGTTTTAGCATTTCATGGCAAGTCAAGTACACCCTACACATGCATGTCTAAGAGTATAGCAGCGGAAAGTAACAACGAGCATGAGTAGTAAAGGATAGGGTAGGAAGATCAAACGCAATTGTAGACATGATGATTTTTCCCGTGGTTCCGATAGGTGGTGCTATCGTACGTCCACGTTTATGGAGTCTTCAACCCACAGAGGGTAACGGTCGCGAGAGTCCACGGAGGGCTCCACCCATAAGGGTCCACGAAGTAGCAACCTTGACTATTCCACAACGGCTTCCGTCCACGAAGGACTAGCCTCACTATGGGTAGATCTTCACGAAGTAGGCGATCTCCTTGCCCTTACAAACTTCTTGGTTCAACTCCACAACACGAAGTAGGAGGCTCCCAAGCGACACCTAACCAATCTAGGAGGCACCACCCTCCAAAAGGTAATAGGCTCGGTAATGTCGATGAACTCCTTGCTCTTGTGCTTCAAGATGATAGACTCCTCAAAACACAATCACTCTCTCATAGATTTGGCTTGGTGGAAGAGATGGGATTGGTGGAAAGCAACTTGGGGAGGCTAGAAATCAAGATCCATATGGTTGGAGTGGAAGATCTTGACCTCAACACAAGAATAGGTGGTTCTCTCTCAGAAAACTGGATGGGGCAAGTATGGAATAGTCCTGAGTGCTTCTCTTTCGAGTAGGTGGTGGTGGAGGGGTATATATAGGCATCCCCAAAAATCCAACCGTTACACACAAAATGACCAACTCGGTGACACCGATGTGTAAATCTCGGTGGTACCGAAGTGACCAAAAGTGGCAACTTTTGAATCTCGGTGAGACCGATATAGGAAACTCGGTTGCACCGATAAGGTGACCAACGGTCAGATTGACAATCTCGGTGACGCCGATCCAACAATTTCGGTGGTACCGATATTGTGAATTTGCGTAACAGAGAGTTGGCAACCTAAACTCGGTGGCACCGGGATTGAATCGGTTGCACCGAAGTGGCTAGGGTTTGGCTGAGTCTGTCTGAGTTTGAGAATCGGTGGCACCGGGATGGAAATGTTGGTTGCACCGATTTTGAGTATTTGGCTTTGGACAGACTTTGGTGGGAGAGCTTGTGGGTGTTTTTGGTGACTATCACTTGTGCACGTATGAGCATTTTGTTCACCAACAAAACCTTACCCCCTTTTAATAGTATTGGCTTTCCTATGGACTCAAAGTGATTTCTCACAAATGTAAAATGTAGAGTCCTCTTCCTTGAAGCTTTGCCAACCTATTTCCTTGCATCTTGGGGTATTCCACAATCTCCACAATCCTTTTGCCAATCCTATCATTGAACATTTCCTGAAATATACTTAGTGGAAACATTAGTTCAATGACTTATATGTTGTTATTAATTACCAAAACCACCAAGGGAGCAAATGTGCTTTCACCAGATCTCGGTCTATGACCGGCTCGGGCTTAAACCCGACGATAGGGAGATTCATATCCCCATGGTCACCCACCTTGTCGCCACCGTTGAGTGTCCGGCTAGGGGCTCGTCCCCCCAGCGACCGGAATTAAAAACGGTTTATACCCCAGTCTCCGATCACCAAAACCTCGCCTGCAGCCCAGACTCTGGAGTTCATTCTGGAAACAGACCGGTATCGGTCCCTGATTTATCACATAGTTCGGAGTCCATGACTCCGAACTCTCACCGTGGCGTGGAGTCAAATATTTTCCCACCCACCTCCCAAGCCGATCACTCAAGCATCGCAGCAAAGCCCAAGTCTTCGGACTTATGGGACATTAAGCAGTTACCAGGAGAGACGGTTCATCATTACTGGGCCAGACTCCTCCTCGCTAGAAACAAAGTACGGGGCCTCAGTGATCAAGAGATAATGGCAACCTTTAATCGCAACTGCCATGACAAAGGGATTCTCAACGCCCTGGCTCGTCGGCACATTCGTGACTTCACCGAGCTGTCAGATTTGGTACAAAAATATTGTGCCATGGAAAGCGCTTGGCAAGCTGAACAGGTGTTTTCGGAACCAACCTTTACCGAATACCCTAGAGGAGATCGGAAAAAGAAGATACCTCCAAGGCGGCCAGCCAGATTCGAACCCGCCGAAAAGAGAAACAGGCCCCTTTCAGGGGTCAGTACCGTCCTGGATGGACTACTGGATAAACCTTGCACCATACACTCTGTATTGCTGAACACAGCTCTGACTCACAGCCTTAGAACTTGCTGGGTCGTCAGGCAGGTCGCAAAAAGTGGTGAAGCCATTCTTGAGGCACCACCGCCGAACAGGCACTCCACATCGCCACCAGAATATAACGCCGAAGTCCTGACGATCTACGAAACGTTCCCTTCAAGGAATAGGAGGAAAAGAGCTCTTAAAGAACTCGAGCAGATATATCATGTGGCAGCAACAAGCGCATGGGCAGACATACCCATTACCTTCGAAGATACTGACCGACCAGCCATTCTTCCCGGTTATTCACCGGACGCCCTAGTCCTGAACCCCATCATCGATGGCTTCAGGTTACACAAGGTGCTAATGGATGGCGGCAGTGGTTTAAACCTGATCTACGAAGATACCCTAGAAAAAATGCAGTTCGACCGATCTCGCATCGAGCATAGCAACACAACTTTTCGGGGAATCATCCCGGGGAAAGAGGCACGCTTTTCAGGATGTATCGTCCTGGACGTAGTGTTCGGCACGCCCGAAAACTACCGATCCGAAGAACTCCTCTTCCAAATCGTGCCCTTCCCCAATGGCTACCACGCCCTGTTGGGACGTGACGCCTTCACAAAATTCCAGGCTATACCACATTACGGGTATATGAAACTTAAAATGCCAGGACCAAACGGGGTGATCACAACCACTAGTGATCCGAATATAGACCTTTGGGCCGAAAACAAAATAGTAGCACTTGCCCTCGAGGCTCTATCTGAGACCTTTGCCGCAGAAGAGCTGACCGCACTTCGGTCAACGGTAGACAAGGACGATGTGATCCTCAGCAAAAGGCCCAAACCCACGTCCTTTAAACCGGCAAAGGAAATCATCAAATTTCAGGTGCACCCGACGGACCCCAACAAGACAGCATCCATCGGAGCTCAGCTCGATCCCATAGTGGACGAAGCGCTGTGAACATTCTTACGAGAAAACTGGGACATCTTCGCCTGGCACCCTTCTGATATGCCCGGCATCCCACAGCGGCTGGCAGAACATAGTCTGAACATCATCGCAGGTTTTAAGCCCGTCAAGCAGACTCTGCGCCGCTTTTCTGAGCCCAAACGACAAGCCATGGGTGAAGAATTAGCTAAACTGCTAGAGGCCGGATTCATTCGGGAAATTAAGCACCCCGAATGGTTGGCAAACCTGGTGATGGTACCAAAGAAAGATAAATCCTGGCGGATGTGCGTCGACTTTAAAGACCTCAACAAGGCCTGCCCTAAGGACCCTTTCCCCCTACCACGCATAGACCAGATTATAGACGCCATAGCCGGACACGACTCGTTGTGTTTCCTCGATGCTTATTCCGGATACCATCAGATTAAAATGAAGGAATCCGATCAAGCGGCAACCGCATTCATCACCCCTTACGGGCCATTTTGCTTCAACACGATGCCCTTCGGGCTAAAAAACGCTAGGGCTACATACCAGCGCATGATCCAGACTTGTCTCGCAAAACAAGTCGGTAAAACAGTCGAGGCATACGTGGACGACGTAGTAATCAAAACCAAACACGTCAGCCATTTGATCGACGACCTAAGGCAAACCTTTGCCAGCCTACGCGAGTATGATATACGACTCAATCCGGAGAAATGCGTATTCGGAGTTCCCGCTGGTAAATTGCTCGGATTCATCGTCTCCCATAGATGAATAGAAGCGAATCCGGCTAAAATCCGTGCCCTATCGGAACTTGCAATCCCCACAGAGCTAAAGCACGTCCAGAGGTTGACTGGTTGCGTGGCGGTGCTAAGCCGCTTTATCTCCCGCCTCGATGAAAAGGCTTTACCGCTCTACAAATTGCTGAAACGGACCAAGAATTTCGAATGGACCGATGAAGCAAAGGCTGCGTTAGAAGAAATTAAGACACTCCTGGCAAGTAACCCCATACTCACAGCACCAGGCGCGGGTGAGCCCATGTTATTATACATATTGGCCACCAACCAAGTCGTTAGCGCAGTAATCGTCGTCGAACGAGAGGAGGAGGGACACAAATTCCGGATACAGAAGCCGGTATATTACGTGTCAGAAGTGCTAACGCAATGCAAGTCCAGATACCCGCACTACCAGAAGATAGCCTATACAGTATTCATGGCATCATGGAAACTAAGACACTACTTCCAAGTGTGTTCGGTCACGGTGGCATCCGAAGTACCCCTGAACAATATAATCAACAACAGGGACGCCACCGGCCGCATAGCTAAATGGGCCATTGAGCTCCTTCCTTTTGAAATTATCTACAAACCACGATCAGCTATTAAGTCTCAGGTGCTGGCAGATTTTCTCGCCGAATGGACAGAGGCCGAGCTCCCTAGGGAATATAGTACATACTTCCATTGGACGATGTACTTCGATGGATCCAAAACTTTGGCCGGACTGGGGGTTGGAGTTGTTCTCACATCCCCCACAGGCGACAACGTTTGATACGTGTTGCAGATCATGTATGCCGACTCCAATAATGCAGCCGAATACGAAGCCCTCCTGCACGGTCTTCGGATGGCAGCATCAATGGGCATACGCCAGCTGGAGGTACGGGGAGACTCCAACCTGGCCATCTCCCAAATCAACGGCGACTTTGACGCCAAAAACCTGAAGATGGCGGCATACAGAAACGCTGTCCTCAAGATATCCGCACGGTTCGAGGGGTTGGAATTTCACCACGTCGCTAGAGACGACAACCAAGCTGCCGACATACTGGCTCGCATGGGGGCCAAACGCGACCCTGTCCCACAAAACACTTTCCTGGAACGGCTCTTTAAGCCATCCGTGGTTTGGCAGGACGATCACAAGGGCACCGATCTAACCAGTGCAGATGAGGTTGTTCCCCCTATAAATGAACCAGACGATCAAATCATCGGCGTCTCCGTAATGGACGAAACGCCCTCGGCTCACGAGGTCATGGCAGTAATCGCGCCATGGACCGAGCCCTTCCTCGCCTACCTTCCTCGCAAAGAACTCCCAGACGATCAGACGGAGGCGCGGCACATAGTTCGGCGCTCCAAAGCCTACAAGGTACACGAGGGTGAGTTATACAAGAAGAGCACCACCGGAATACTACATCGGTGCATATCTGAGGAAGAAGGGCGGCAGCTCTTAGATGAAGTCCACGCAGGGATGGGTGGTCATCACGCCGCAGCAAGAGCCTTAGTAAGCAAGGCCTTCCGGGCTGGGTTTTTCTGGCCCACAGCTTGGGCGGACGCCCAGTCACTTGTCAAATATTGCGTGGGGTGACAACTTTTTGCAAATCAAAGTCGCATGCCCCCAACAGCTCTTCGGACTATTCCGATCACCTGGCCCTTCGCTGTCTGGGGGCTGGATATGGTCGGACCACTTAAAGGGGGGGCCAAGAAGAATAAATACCTCCTGATCATGGTGGACAAGTTCACCAAATGGATAGAGGCAAAACCTGTCAAATCAGCCAAATCCGGACCAGTAATCGACTTTATATCCAGCGTGGTACACCATTACGGCGTTCCGCACAGTATAATAACGGACAATGGATCCAATTTCATGGCCCAAGAGGTCAAAGACTGGTGTGCAAAAATGGGCATTAAGCTTGATTACGCATCAGTTTATCACCCGCAGACCAATGGACAAGTCGAACGAGCAAACGGCCTCATTATGAGCGGCATTAAGCCACGTTTGGTCCGGTCTCTTCATGAGTCCGACTGTCATTGGGTTGAGGAGCTCGACTCCGTTCTATGGGGCCTGCGCACCACCCCGAATAGATCAACGGGATACACACCGTTTTTCATGGTTTATTGAGCAGAAGCGGTCCTTCCTTGTGATATTATTCACGACGCACCAAGGGTGCGCATGTACGAAGAAAAGGAGGCCAAGCTAGATCGGCAAGACGACTTGGATGCCTTGGAAGAGGAGCGCGACATAGCTCCGGCCCGTTCTACCTTTTATCAACAGCAGGCCCGACGTTACCAGAGCAGGGAGGTCAGGGCACAAGCATACAACGTGGGCGAACTCGTCCTACGGCTCCTGGAGAAGCAGAAGCATAAACTCAAGCCCAAATGGGAAGGCCCCTTCATAATTGACGAAGTACTCGCAGGAGGGGCTTACCGTCTTCGGAACCCGCCGGACAACCGCCTTGAACCAAACCCATGGAACGCAGCTCGTCTTCGGCGCTTCTACGGCTAGACCGGTGTCGTCATACTCTTTACCCTCCTCTTTTCTTTCTTTTCTTTGTTGTTTCTTTTCCCTCCCACCTTGATTTTTGGCAGGTTCGAATTCTTTCCTTTTCTTCCCAACTCTATGTTCGGCTTAACCGATCTTGTACTAAGATTTTCGGCCTACACCCTTAAGTGTTAAATCCGAACACAGCACCTGGGGGCTTCTTTCCGAAGCCAATGTTTTTATATTATAAGCACTTATTCACATTTATTGTGTATGCATATTTCCTTTGTCGTTTTTAAGCCATCATATGCATCAATTCGAACTAAGACTTTGCCAAGCTGGGTTGCCTCGCTCCTGTGGTTGCCCTCTACGTTCCCGATTGTTCGGCTAGAGGGTAAAGGGAGCACCTCTGCGATTGTTACGGCCGGGTCATCCGGACACGTACCTCAGACGGGTGAAGCCAAAAGCTAGCTATCTTCAGTAGACAATTGATCGGCTACGACGGAATCAACTAATAAGACTATGGTCGTCATGACCATTACTCGGGCTTCTTCTCTTACAAAAGCCCTTAGCCGCATACTAATAGTATACGGCCTTCTTCCTACGATTTACGTAGCACCCTGAAGAAAGGTATCGATAGAGGTACTATTTTCTTCGGAAGATGTTTCTTATGCTAAGCAGTAATATAACATATCTCCCTGTGTGCTTTCTGTCTGTTCGCACCACATGGCCGGATTGCCTGGTTCCCCGAACATAATTCACTCCCCTAGGGTGATAATTTCCAAGGAACATTCCCAAGCTCTTAGCGCGGGAGGCCGAAGCCGATGGCCGGTTACGACAAAGTTTACAACACAGATGGAGCAATTCCTCGATTATTAGTACATAGTTACATATAATCATACATCTGGCTGCCGATCGAGATTGTCGATTAGGGGGTCCAGGGAGCAATCTTCTTGCGAGAGACGGGCGGCAGGCATCACCTGGTCGTATACCAGGTGGAGCGGCACTTCTTGTCCATCTGACCCTACTGGCTCAACCTGAGCCATACGCTCGGGGTTAAGTCCGGTATAGCGGGTCTTGATCATCGCCCACGCCTCTCGTGCTCCCTCTCGACAAGCCGATGTCTTCCACAGCTCGAACCTACTTCGGGCTCCCTTAAACCGATCGACTAGTTCGGTCATCCCCTCGGAGGTTGCTCGGCGGGCCACAATGCTTTCACCATGCTCTTCATGGCCTTCCGAGCCCGCTCATGAAGGGCGGACAGCTCTTTCAGAAGGCTTCCCTGGTAGGATCCGATCTCTTCTTCGGGTCGCCCAGACAGGAGACCTCTACATGAGTCACGGCATGCGTATTATACTTCATTCATAGGAAATACCTTCTAATGTTAGAATCACACTTACCGAACATGCCCCTCTGTAATTTCTGGTTCTCTCCTTGGGCCTGGGCCAATTGAGTCTTTGAGCTCTCAATTTCTTCGGCCTGCTATTTGTTCTCCTCCTTAAGGCGGTTCTTCTCTTCAAGGTGTCGTTGCAAAACATGACGACCAGCCTCCTGCTGGGACTCAGCATATCGCTGAGATTCTCGGGCTACATCCAAATCTCTTTGTAATTGCCCTATTGATTCAGCTGCTACATAGTACCCTCGCGTCAGCATGGGAATATACTAAGATCAGCAGAACAGATATCCTCACCATGTGCCTCCCGAGTAAAGCTCTTCACTTGCTCCAATTCGGCCTTTACAGATTCGACCTGTGTTCGGCTGGCTTCCAGTTCCTTGGCTAGTTGTTCGCTCTATTGCTTTGAGGCCTGCATTAGTAGTAAAACAATACATGGATCCTTAATTCGGTCGTGCCGACCAATTTAAGGCTCGAGGGCTACTGGGTTTACACGAGTGTTCAGACTCTAATAACCGACTACTCACCTGCAGGCTGGATGATATCAATTTCATGGCCTCCCCGAACCCAGCTCGGGCAGCTCCGATATGTGCGTCCGCCATGCGCAAAGCACTGAACTCTTGTTTGGAGAAGGCTGGGTGACGCAGGGCTTCTCGTCGCCGCCGATGATGCATAGCGCTTCCAACCTCGGATTTGGTGACGGATATGGCGTCACCGGAATCGGCTGGAGCTGGATTGACCATGGGAACCTCCGTAGCAGGTTCAGCATGAGCGGAAGGCCTGGCATTTTGAGCACCGTCGGACATCCTGGCAACATCATCGGCGGGGGACGACCGAACTCTTTGCCTGAATATTTCGACATGAGGTCTCTTGTGAGGCTTTATCAATTATGGTAATAAATCAAACGATCGAGCAAAATACCTTTGAGATGAACCTGTAGGCGGGCTCGACCCCGTGACCGGCTCATTTGTCGGACCATTGTTGTTTTCCGGCCCGGGCATTGCCGCCATTGCCGATGTATGTCGCGCGGATCTGCGGCACTTGGGAGTAGGAGTCGTCGAGTTTGGGTCGTTGGAGGATACTTGCCTTTTGCGGGACGAGTTTTTCTTCTTCTTGCTTATCGCAGGGGAAGGGAAGGATCCGGGGTAATCGGCTATGATAGCCACCTTGGAGCCGTCAAGGCCCTCCTGGTAGAAAACCCCGTCTTCGAGCTCGATCGACAGATCCGGATCATCATGAAAGCTCGGATCATCGTCACGGGAATAGTCCTCAGGCTGGGGGGCCGGACAGTTAACTGTCTCGATGAAGCCCCTCCATTCCTGTTCACATAAAACTAAAAGGCTTCGGTCAAAAAGGGACAAATTGAAAACCCAAATTATGGTCACGGGGTTGAAAGGCTCACCCATTCGATGGGATTGTGGCTTGAGTATCCCTCCTTGGTCGACCGCTGAATAAAATCTTCTTGCTCCCCCTTGTATAGGTCGGCAAGAGCGGCGGCTAATGCTGTTTGATCGGCAGGGCCCAGTCTTCGGGAGCGAGTAGTGTCGCTTGTCCCGTTGTAACACCACAAGGGGTGTATCCTCTGTTGAAGGGGTTGGACGCACCGGGTGATGGCGGCGGCCATGACGTCTATCATGGTCAGCTTGTGATGGGCTAATACTCTCACACGGGCTGCTAAGCGCTGCACTTCAACACTGTCCTCTTGGGACAAGCTCTTGGGGCGCCAGTTGTACCTTTTCTTCAAAGGGGCATCGGAATACTCGGACAAACCCCTCCGAGCTGGATCAAATAGGGGGACGTCCTCGATGTAGAACCATTCCGAAGACCATTCTTCGGACTCCTTCGGCGTCCCCACGGGATATCCCGTCCCCGCTATGCGGCATACTTTGGCTCCACCGACCTCGAAATTTGTCTTGTCTCGAGTCCGAGGGACGAGGCAGAAGTATTTCCTCCACAATTCGATGTGTGCGTGACAGCCCAGGAACATGTCGCAAAGGGCGACGAAGCCCGAGATGTGCAGAATAGACCCTGGGGTGAGGTGGTGGAGCTGGATTCCATAAAACACCAGTAACCCTCTCAAGAATGGATGAATGGGAAACCCGAGACCCCGCAGGAGAAAGGGCACAAAACATACACGCTCCCCCTTTTGTGGGTGGGGGAAATTCTCCGCGAGGGCCTAACCGCTGAATGAAGACAAACCGGCGCGGACAACTGCCAGATCCGAGGAGGGAAGGTACCCTTGGGTCTCGAGGTCACGTAGTCGAAGGAGGGACATGGAGCAGCTTGTCCAGTCCCCGGGATGGGAGCCATAAGGATGCGAGGAGGAACTGGAGGCGCCCGCCATGTTTTGGTGGTGATCTTTCGCTGGAAGCTTTTTCCGATGGGGAAGAGGAAGATATGGCTTGGACCACGATTCAGTTTGTTTAAATGGGTGGTATCTCCCTTGTGGGAGGGGTAGTTTTGTAAAAAGCTACTGAACCGCTCGCCTCCCCACGGTGCGTGAAAATCAAGAAACGCTATTATGATGGACCCAGCAAGCCCGTGACGCTTGGGATTTCACCGATGACAGGACGATTGCCGAACTAGAAGGAATGAAGGGACTCGCCTCGCAAGCCGAAGACTTCGGCGCACAAGATTGATCGGATATACCTCGGCGTTGGAGGCTAGTCCGGGGGCTACTGAGGGAGTCCTGGTTTCAGGGGTCCTCGGATAGCCGACCTGTTTCTCATGGGCCGGACTATGTGGGCCACAGGATAAGCATTGGGTGATCAAGGGCCCCGTCGCCAAGGTGGAAGTTTCAAGGAGCCATGGCGTGTCCTCCAAGTTGTCGGCAGTAGATATGCATGTTTTTTCCTTTGACGTGTAACCGACCATGTGTGAACCCTAGGTACCCTCGGCGTCTATATAAGCCGGAGGGTTTTAGGTTGTAGGCCAAGAGAACTCATCTAGGGTTTTAGTCATACGATCTCGAGGTAGATCAACTCTGTAACCCTTATACCATCAATATAATCAAGCAGGACGTAGGGTATTACCTCCATAGGAGGGCCCGAACCTGGGTAAACATCGTCTCCCACTTCTCCTGTTACCATCGATTCTAGTCTCACAGCTCGGGACCCCCTACCCGAGATCCGCCGGTTTTGACACCGACAGTAAGTAAACCGACTCCAAAACTTCTACAATAGCAATTTTTCTCCGTTTTGGAATATTTAATAAATTAGGAAAATTTAAAGTAGTCCGAAAAGTGCATGAGGAGGCGACAAGCCAGGGGGACGCGCCCTACCCACCTGGGCGCGCCCCTGTGGCTTGTGGCCACCCCGTGTACCCTCCGGACTCCGTTTTCTTGTGGTATACTCCTTTAGGTTGGTAAAAAATCATTATATAATCTCCCGAAGGTTTTGACCACCGTACCATGGAAAAATCCTCTGTTCTTGTTTGTTGTTGTTTTTCCGGACAGATATGAAAATATGTCGTCCCAAGAGTCCGATGGGGAGAGCTATGTATCGCATTATCTTGCCAATCCCAAGCTCTATGGGGACTTAGATCCTTATGGATTGTTCTCGGAGGAGGAAAAAGAAGGCAAGTATGAGGAAGAAAGCTCGGATGAAGAAGAGATCCCTCTGCCTCAATGAGGAGATATGCACGTGGAGTTCAGGAAATCGAGCCTCCCAAACACAAGGAGAAAACCCAAGGTTCTATTTATCCCTTCTCGTTTTCTGCAGGAGAGCAAGCAAGAATTATGTCAAAGGATATTGAAGCTCGAGCAAGAAGATGACGATCTGAGGGAACAAAATTTTATGCTTAAGAGGAAACTGAACAAGCTTAAAGATCCTTCACCACCATCACCACCTCCGAAGAAAGACAACTAAACACATGGGTATGGGCACTCCCCTTGGCTTGTGCCAAGCTTGGGGGAGGTGTCCCGGTATCGTATCATCATCACATCTTTTACTTTTATCATTTTTATTAGTTCGATCCTTTTGGTTATATCTTGATCTAGTAGAATAAAGTTTTAGTGTGATCTAGCTTTGAGTTTTGCTTTATGTTCCCCCTATGTAATCGAGTCCGAGAGTTATATAATAAAAAGTAGTTTTAAGTTGAGGGCTTTGCTTGCTTGCCATGATCTTGGGAAAAAGAAATAAAAAGAAGAATAGAATAAAAGCAAAGAGTATATATGATGACCTTATGGGGAGTGATGACCTCACATATAAGAAGTATGTCACATGAAACTTGTTGTTAGTTGACAAACATAGTTTTGGTCATTATTGCAATTAATAGGAAGTAATAAAGAGGGAGAGGTCTCACATATAAATATACTATCTTGGACATCTTTTGTGATTGTGAGCACTCTTCAAAATATTATATGCTAAAAGGTTGATGTTGGACAAGGAAGACAACATAATGAGTTATGTTTGCTTATTTCCAAATAGAAGTTATATTGTCATGGATCCTCTAACATGTGACTCTTGCTTCCACCTCATACTAGCCAAAACTTCCGCACCAAGTAGAGATACTACTTGTGCATCCAAACACCCTTAAACCAGTTTTGCCATGAGAGTCCACCATACCTACCTATGGATTGAGTAAGATCCTTCAAGTAAGTTGTCATCGGTGCAAGCAATAAAAAATTTGCTCCCTAAATATGTATGATCTATTAGTGTGAGGAAAATAAACTTTATACGAACTTGTGATATGGAAGAAATAAAAGTGACAGACTGCATAATAAAGTTCTTTATCACAAGAGGCAATATAAAGTGACGTTCTTTTCCATTAAGAGATTGCGCATCCAACTATAAAAGCGCATGACAACCTCTGCTTCCCTCTGCGAAGGGCCTATCTGTTACTTCTACTTTCTAGTACTTACCTTTATGCAAGAGTCATGGTGATCTTCACCACTTCCTATATTTTTCCTTTCTCTCTTGGCAAGCGTCATGTGCTGGGGAATGATCTAGACACATATATCCACTCGGATGTGGGTGATCATTAGTTATTTCTGTTGACATTACCCTTGAGGTAAATAGTTAGGAGGCGAAACTATAAGCCCCTATCTTTCTCTGTGTCCGATTGAAACTTTGATCTCATAAGTATCGCGTGAGTGTTAGCAATTGTAAAAGACTAAATGATAGTTGAGTATGTGAACTTGCTGAAAAGCTCGTATATTGACTCTTTCCGATGTTCTGATAAATTGCAATTGCTTCAATGACCGAGATCATAGTTTGTTAGTTTTCAATAAAGTTTCTAATTCATACTTTACCTTGTGAATGAATTGTCACTTTAGCATAAGAAATTATATGTCAATATATGTTGCTGTTCTAAAGATGATCATGATGCCTTCATGTCCGTATTTCATTTTATCGACACCTCTATCTCTAAACATGTGGACATATTTATCGATTTCGGCTTTCGCTTGAGGACAAGCGAGGTCTAAGCTTGGGGGAGTTGATACGTCCATTTTGCATCATGCTTTTATATTGATATTTATTGCATTATGGGCTGTTATTACACATTATGGTACAATACTTATGCCTTTTCTCTCTTATTTTACAAGGTTTACATGAAGAGGGAGAATGCCGGTAGCTGGAATTCTGGACTGGAAAAGGAGCAAATATGAGAGACCTATTCTGCACAACTCCAAAAGTCCTGAAAAGTTACGGAGAATTATTTTGGAATATATAAAAAATATTGGGCAAAAGAAATACCAGAGGGGACCCACCAGGAGGCCACAAGCCTGGGGGCGCGCCCTACCCCCCAGGGCATGCCCCTGTGGCTTGTGGGCCCCCTGGCAGCCCTCCGGTGCCCATCTTCTGCTATATGGAGGGTTTTGACTTGGAAAAAATCAGAAGAGATCTTTCAGGACGAAGCGCCGCTGTCTCAAGGCGGAACCTGGGCAGAAGCAATCTAGGGCTCCGGCGGAGCTGTTCTGCCGGGGAAACTTCCCTCCCGGAGGGGGAAATCGAAGCCATCGTCATCACCAACGATCCTTTCGTCGAGAGGGGGTCAATCTCCATCAACATCTTCACCAGCACCATCTCCTCTCCAAACCCTAGTTCATCTCTTGTATCCGATCTTAGTCTCAAAACCTCAGATTGGTACCTGTGGGTTGCTAGTAGTGTTGATTACTCCTTGTAGTTGATGCTAGTTGGTTTACTTGGTGGAAGATCATATGTTCAGATCCTTAATGATAATTAATACTTCTCTGATCATGAATATGAATATGCTTTGTGAGTAGTTACGTTTGTTCCTGAGGACATGGGATAAGTCTTGTTATAAGTAATCATGTGAATTTGGTATTCGTTCGATATTTTGATAAGATGTATGTTGTCTCTCCTCTAGTGGTGTTATGTGAACGTCGACTACATGACACTTCACCATTATTTGTGCCTAGGGGAAGGCATTGGGAAGTAATAAGTAGATGATGGGTTGCTAGAGTGACAGAAGCTTAAACCCTAGTTTATGCATTGCTTCGTAAGGGGCTGATTTGGATCCATATGTTTCATGCTATTGTTAGATTTATCTTAATTCTTCCTTCGTAGTTGCGGATGCTTGCGAGAGGGTTTAATCATAAGTGGGAGGCTTGTCCAAGTAAGGACATCACCCAAGCACCGGTCTACCCACATATCAAACTATCAAAGTAACGAACGCGAATCATATGAGCATGATGAAAACTAGCTTGACAGAAATTCCCATGTGTCCTCGGGAGCGCTTTGCTTTATACAAGAGTTTGTCCAGGCTTGTCCTTTGCTACAAAAAGGATTAGGCTACCTTGCTGCACCTTTGTCACACTCGTTACTTGTTACCCATTACGAATTATCTTATCACACAACTATCTGTTACCGATAATTTCAGTGCTTGCAGAGAATACCTTGCTGAAAACCGCTTGTCATTTCCTTCTGCTCCTCGTTGGGTTCGACACTCTTACTTATCGAAAGGACTACGATAGATCCCCTATACTTGTGGGTCATCAAGATTCCTATGCAAGTACCCGGCCTCGTGAGGCCGGGGTGACGTGGGTTCTGACGGCCAAGCCAAGTGGGCGCCAGCGGGCGCAGAGGGGTGACGTGGGTTCTGACGTGGGTTCTGACGGCCAAGCCAAGCGGGCGCCAGCGGGCGCAGAGGGAGGACAATTTCTGACGGCCAAGGAGGCAAGGACGTACGCGGGTTCCCAAGGAACCCCCCAAAGGTTTCCTTCCCGCTGCAAGAGGACCAAGACCACGAGCTTGGCAGGACGGATGTCATCGCCGAGCCCATCGCTGCGTCACACCCAGAAGCTTTGTAGGCGAAGACCACCTTTAGTCAGGATAGGGCGTACCTCTTGTCCCCTTTCAAATCTGGCCGTTGTGGGATCCCTTCCCGCCTGTGCGATGAGGGAAGAGGACCGTGGCCCCTATAAAAAGGGACGAGCTCCCATCGTAGAGGGCAGGTTGAATCGGGTCAAGTTCATCACCACCAAGAGCTCTCGTGAGGCCACCCAACCACTGTACTAGTTCATCCACAGGCTCCCCGTGAGGCCAATCCACCACAAAGCAGGGGTAGGGTTTTACACCGCAAGGTGGCTCGAACCTGGGTAAATCTCCACGTCCACTTTCTCCTCGTTGCATGCACTCATTAGGCTAGACCGTAAGGTGGTGAGTTTGAGACCTTGAGCCGGGGGAGATCTACGCACATGCCCCAGTGTTCGAACCTTGTTGGGTTTTGCGGAGCCCCGATTCCGACATTTGGCGCGCCAGGTTGGGGCATGTCGTGATCTCCCTTCGGATCCACTTCGTCTCGGCTCCGCCACTCCCATGGCCGACGCCCGCCGAGTCCGCGCCGAGCGCCGGGCAGCCCGCGTTGCCCAAATGGCACCCATGTGCCGCAGTGTCCCACGCCGCTCCGCCTCTTCCGTGACCAACGCTGCTATCGAGTGGGCTGCTCGCGGTCCACAGGACCTACCGCTGCCACCCTCCGAGCGACGGGACAGCCGCGTCGCCGTGCCGTCCCCCGCTCCCACCTCGGCGTCGACCTCCCACGCACGCCGCGGACCGGCGAATACACCGGCTGCGCTGTCCATGGCACGTGAGCTTTTGTGTTACCACCCCGACGATGACCACTCCGAAGACTGGCTTAGCCGCGTCGCCGAGCCCGCCGACGCCGCTAGTGAAGCCTCGGCAACTGTCCGCTCGCTCCACCTCCCTCTCTTCCAGGCGGGCGAAGTGGCTCACGGTGCGCCACCTCCTCCTGCCCCGCGAAGAGCCGACCGCAAGCCCAAGAGCGAAGCGCAACACCATGAACCACCACATGGGGAACCGGATCGCACGCAGGTTGAGACGAGCTGCAAGATAATGCCCTGGCCGTAGAGCGGTGCGCGCGCGCTTCCCCCGAAGTTCAACCCGGTGAACAGGTGCGCGAAGGCCGTGGCGGGCCGCCTTTCCCTCCGTGAGCTAACGGAGGCAGACCATGGAGACAAGAAGGCCAAGTCCAGGGAGGTGAAATGCAAGAACCCCACAGTTCTGGCAGCCGAGCCCGAGGCAAAGCGCGGTCGAGACCAGGAAGAACTCCCCAGGGGCAACCGACCGTTTTGCGTCTTCCACTACACCAACACCCACTACACCAGCAACTGCCTGGAGCTCAGGGAGCTCCGCGACAAGTGCTTCGGCCGCCGCCCCGAGCGAGGCAACCATGGTAGTGGCCGTGGGGAGGGCCACAGTGGGAGCCGCTCGTACAACCGCGACTCACGACGGGACTGGCGAGACCAGCCTCGCGGTGAACCTCGGCGTGAAAATCCTCGGGAGGCTCGCCCCCAAGGCAGGGCTAGCCCCCCTCCACTGCCACCACCACCGAGGAAGAACGACGGCCGGCAGGATGATTGGTGATAACCCACAAGTATAGGGGATCGCAACAGTTTTTGAGGGTAGAGTATTCAACCCAAATTTATAGATTCGACACAAGGGGAGCCAAAGAATACTTGAGAGTATTAGCAGTTGAGTTGTCAATTCAACCACACCTGGAGATTAAATATCTGCAACAGAGTGATCAGTAGCACGGTAATATGATAGTTGGCAGTAGTTGTAACAATAACAGTAGCGGTAACAGTAGTAGCAATAGTTTTGTAGCAGTTGGAACAGCAGCAGCAGCAATAGTAACTTAGAAAGAACAATAAGTGGAAAGCTCGTAGGCACTGGATCGGTAACTTGTTGGATGATATTCATCATATAACAGTCATAACCTAGGGCGACACAAAACTAGCTCCAGTTCATCAATGTAATGTAGGCATGTATTCCGTAAATAGTCATACGTGCTTATGGAAAAGATTTTGTGTGACATCTTTTGTCCTACCCTCCCGTGGTAGTGGGGTCCATAAGGAAACTAAGGGATATTAAGGCCTCCTTTTAATAGAGAACCGGAACAAAGCATTAACACATGGTGAATACATGAACTCCTCAAACTACGGTCATCACCGTGAAGTATCCCAAATACTGTCACTATGGGGTTGACGGATCATAACACGTAATAGGTGCATATGACTAGGCAAGATCGGATCAATGTCAGGGTAAACAAACAGGGGTGTTCATTCCCCCTGACTTGTGCACAGACAGACAGCCTCCGGCCCCTGCGAGCAAAACCCGTTGGGAAGGCCACCACGTCTCCAAGCAACATTCAAGAACCAGCATCCGGCAGCAGCCACCTACGGAAGGCCAAGCAAACGCCGGCAGACTCTAGCAAGCTCAACGCGGCAGCCCAAAGCCTGGACTGCAACGTACCAAGCACGTCCCCGACGCTTGCCGGGGACCAAGACATGCACACCTCCCAGAAGACCCGGCAAGCCACTCCCCGGCAGGCGCGAGCCAATCGGCCACCGCTCCACCGCATCGCTATGCCTGTCACTTATAGATGCGGTGTCGAGCCCTCATGCGGCTAATCAGCTCTCGCTAAGCACGTGGCGACACATCAGAATGCAAGTTACGCTCGGTTGACACCCGCCCTGTAGCGTGTCAAGACCATAAGCAACGACCGGCCAAGCGGTGGCAAGAGCTATGGTTAGCCCTGCGCGGCGATGACGTCGTCAGTGTCGATAAGCTCGCATGAGGTCCAGTCTTGCATTTGTCCCACCAGGGGACGAGTCCTGAACTGAATGCTAGAGTATATCCGCTGGTAGATGCTCCCGGCAGGCGAACCACGGCAAGGTCCCGTACGCCCATCGCGGGTTGCCACGGGACCGTTGGGTGCGAAGAAAAAGGGGGGGAAGAAGTGGCCATACCTGCTTCCTTTTCCATTCCCGAATTAATCATGAATATCGCATTAACCCGGCAGGCTCCTGCCACGGACCATATGCATGACTAACGGGTCTTCAAGTATCCCCGTTTTGCTCTTCTCTACATCCCTTCTCTTTCAGGGCTGCGGTGAGCACATGCTTACGCGCGTACCATAAGGAGCACGAGAGAGAGAAGACACCAGGACGAAAGGAAAAGCCATGACAAAAGCTAAGTTGACTCAAATAATCAACTTCCATTAAGATATATGTTTGTATGTCCCTTTGTCGAACCAAAAGGTTACGTATGCTAAACCTTGCGTGTGACAGAACCTTACCATGTTCGTGCGCGCCCGTGTTTTGTTTCGAGCCTGCTTAACAAAACACGCGGCAGCGTCAACACTGCCAAAGGTAATCCCGCCGACAGCGTGCTCTTGCCAGCAGAAAGCTAAGGACCTGTTCCTCAAAGCAATTCGCGGCAACACTTCGTTGGCGGGTAACTAGAAACGCGCAATGGTGATTATCATACGAACACCGGAAGGGAAACGAAGGGCATAGTATGCGATTACACAAAAACACCAGTTCAGCAAACGATAAAATGAAGTAAGTTCACACCCTAATATGAGATACCTATTATGTCTTAAGTACAGGGCAACATGGCGACAAGGAAGGCATAAAGCTAACTCCGGTGGCTCCCCTGGGTCCTTGAAACTTTGAGGATCCTGTCGGCGAGAGGACCGGCCTTCTCCATGGCGGCTGAGGTGTCGGTACCCGACGGCAGCTTCTTGAAACCATCGGAAAGATCAAGCTTCGGGTGGAAGAAGGTGAGGTTACTCAAGACCAGGAAGAGGGCATTGCGTGCTAGCTTCCGGGATTCATTGGCGAAAGAGGCAGCCATGTCCTCCTCATATGTCTTCAGCCCCTCGATCAAGACGTCGAAGAAGAGTGTCAGCTTGATGCTTGGAGCTTCGTGTTTGCCGACAGAATAGGCCCAGCTCTTCATGTCCATCTTGGCAATCTGGGCAGTGAGGCGCTCGGCGATATCCACCATGCTCTTGATCCAGAGGTCACACTGTTCAACCAAGTTCTCCAGTTTTTCTTCGGCGTCCTTCTGAAGGGTCTGCGCACGGGTCACATCTGTCAACAGCAGTTTCTCGCGAGCCCCAGCTGATTCAAGGCCACTTTCCAAGGAAGCAAGCCTAGATTTCCTTTCGGAAATAGTGCTGTTAGCAGCTTTGAGGTCCTGGCCCTTGGAGGAAAGCTGTGATTGCACCTCTTCCAGAGTTGCCGCTGCCTTTCGCGCCTCCTCTTTGAGGGTCTCGACCTCCCTGGCACTCCCGGCAAGATCCTCTGTCAGCTTGATCAGTTGGGCTTCAAATTTGGCCTTAGCAGTAGATGCGGCAGCCAACTCGTCGGCTACCTTCTTCAGTTGAGCAGCGGACTCCAAGGAAAGTGCATCAAGAGCAGTCTTGTGGCCATCTTCCAGCTCCCTGGTACGCTGTCGGACGCGGTCCTCCAGCTCCTCATCCTTGGCACGGAGGGTGGCCTCGAGGTTCCCTTCCCGGAGGGAGATGCCATCCTCTCTGGCGTCCAAAAGCGCCTCGCGCTCCACCATACGGGCTTTCCAGGCGGTAACATCCTCGTTAGCCATGGACAGCGTCTCGTGCTGCCTCTTGAGGGAATGGACCTACCGATTGTACCAGTCACGCAACTCGCTCCCTTTGCTCCTCAACTTCTGGTCCACGAGCTCGGCTGAGTGACGCTGCTCCCTTACCGCCTGCCATTGGAGGCTGTACCTGCTCTGCACATCCTTAAGCCCTACTGCTATGGACTCCAAGAAAGCCAAGTCCTTGGCGGCGTCGGTAGTGCTGTGAGTTCCTTCGATCTTTTGAGATAACGGCGCCAGGATCTTGTTAATCTCTTCGTCAAGGTCTGCACCCACTGAGAAGGGCGAGCCGGGGGCTGTGTGGCTTAACGGAATGGTGATCAACGCCAGATGACTCTGCGGGGATTGCAGGGCCGATGCCAGGGGATAACTGGACGAAGAAGGCATCATGGTTTGAAGGGGAGTCTTCTCTTCAACCACTGAGCTCAGGCCGGGCACGCCGCTGGGATTTTGTTCCGTTCTCTTTAAGGACCCCTGAATATCCCCGGCAGCCGAGCCATGTTCTTCTGCGGCAGCAATCTTCATCGCTTCTGCGACAGCGTCCTTCCCAATGACAGCAACCTCCTCCAGCAGTTCGGGCTCTTCAAAAAGCGGGACTGCAGAGTAGAACAACAAAACAGAAGTATGGAAATCAAGAATCAATAAAGCATGTAAAGAAAAGATACAAGGGAAACAAGAACACCGGCAAGAGGGATACCCGATGGAGAATGCTGCGGAAGGACCTCTCCTTCCCCGGCAACATCAGTTGCCGGCGTGCGGTCTGTCGCCGCCCCTTCGGCAATGACCTTTGCACGAGCAGGTTCCTCGGCGGAGGCCCTTGCCGGCAAATCCCCCTCACAGGCAATGGTTGATGGGGAATCTTGGAGAAGGAGCTCCACTTGGTGAGCCTCCCTCCGATCTTCCTCTCCTGTTTCCCTGACGGGAGAAGGATGGCGCCCTTCCTCATCCCCGCCAGCAGACGGGGCCTTCGCTTGGGTTTCGCGAAGAGGACTGGGCTAGGGGCTAGACATGGGATTCTCTTCCGCGTCTCCTGCAGAACCTCCGCCTACTGCAAAGTCCGAACCCGCTGCGGATTTGGCCCTCTTGACCCTGTGCTCAAGAGTCTCCTCATCTTCGTCGCTGTCAAGGTCAACCATGCAAGATCAGTCAGGAAGATTAAAGATTGAAAGCCTTCTGACGGAAGCTGAGATCAGCTAAACTCACTCCAAGGCAAGGAGCATTGAGCCCAGCTCGTACGACGCGGGCGGTGGAGTCGCCCGACACCTCTTCAGAGTTGGGGGGACAGGGCTTGACGGAGCGACCATGACTGCCGGCAAGGGCGAGCCTGGCGGAGGAGTTGGGCTTGACGGGGGGCTGGGATCCACCCCATGCACCTTCCGTCTCTTGGCGGGGGACACCTTGGCCTGGGAAAGGCGGGAGGATTGGCGACGTGCTACTTCGCGGCCACTACCATTAGCAGTCGTCTTCTTCACCTTTGAGGAACCACGCGAAGATGCGAGGGCCATTGACTCCCGGCTGGCGCATAGACGAAGGCGGCGACCCGGCTCCGGGGCCTAGGGCCCCTCTTCGAGCCCCTCCTCTAACTCCTCCGGAGCCTTCGCCCCCTCCACTTCGCCCTCCGCCTGGGTCCCTGTTGCCGCGACTTGGAAGCCACTGGCCTCGGCAAGCTCCAGCCCGACAGACTCCTCCAGAGCAAGATTTTTGCCCTCCTCCTCAGAAGAACCGTCGTCTTCGGACTCCTCCTCTTCTCCTCCAGAGGCTGCTCCCCTGGCGGTCCTGACGGCCTTGTCCTCCGTGATTCGTCTGGAGATATAGGCCATCTCCGCTTCCCTGGTCGGCGCGGTCAAGTTGTCCTCCGGTTTGATAGCTCTCTCATCCAAGGCGGAGACCCACGCCATCTCGCTCTCCAGGGTGGGCAGCTCCCAGTCAGACTTAACACCGGAAGCATCGCATTCTGGCATCCTTTGGAGGATCTGATTCCTGGTGGAATTGCGGTGCAACGGGATGACTCCCTCCGGCAGACGGTGTGTCCCGAAACGGACAAACAACTGATCGCACAACCAACCATGGCCGTAGGCTGTCAAGTTGTTGGCGGGACCAGGATACAGGCGCATCCAATCGGCAGGACCATTGAACTCCCAAGCAAACCTATCCCTCCTCTGCAAAGGAGCGATGCGGCGGCGGAGGAAATTTTCCCCCACAGGCTCAATGGTCAGCCCGACAGCCTTGAGGCTAACGATCATGTTCAGCGCTAGGCGGAGTTTATTGTCAGAAGGGCCTAGGTTCCCTCAGTCGCTGCCGCGCGTAGCGCATTCAGTCCGCGCCCGGCAGAACGCGGGGGCTTTGTCGTTCTTGATCCAGCACCAGTCGCCCTCCATTCTTCCCATTTCCCGCGCAGCTGTCCGGAAAGGTACTCCTTCTTGTCCCGGGGGATCCAGCTTATATTCCCCGAGCGATGGGATTTGTCCTCAATCTGAGGAAGGAAGAAGTGCCTGAACAAGTCTACATTGGGAACAACTCCAACGAAGTTCTCGCACAGATGGGAAAATATCGCCATGCAAGACATCACATTGGGCGTAAAATCCAGAAGGTGGAATCCATATGCTGCCATCATGGCGCAGAAGAAATCAGAGAAGGGAGGGGCACGTCCGCAGTAAAAGTACGCACAAAAGAAGAGGTACGAATCTGAGGGCTTCTTCTCCTTGGGGCTGTCCGGCAAAACTTGGGGCGCTCCATGCCCCTTTGTCGACCGCCCCCACATATAGGCATACCTCTTGATCAGGGTGTTGCCATCCAGGCTCGACAGAGAGATAACCACATCTCCCTGCCGCCGCCTCTCGAGCTCTTCCGCTTTCTTCTTCCTCTCCTCGGCCACCAGGTCCGTGGATGCGGCCGCCTGCTTCCCCTTGTTACCGGCCTTTTTTTGCCCCATCCTTGAAGCCTTCAAGGACGGCGGATGATCCGGCGGCGCTCGGTAAATCGAGAGTGGCGGTGGGAGCACTTCTTTGGCTTGAGGAAGAAGATGGAGGACGGAGAAAAGGATGCGAATGAGCAGCGCCCCTGTTGATGGTGTCCTGGACTAGGGGGTACTCACCACGTCGTCTCCCGACCAGTGGGCCGGGCCGAGGACCCCCAGGGTGATTCACTAATGGGCCACTTCGGGCAGCCCATGATGCATAAAAGGGAGATTCCACAAGACTTGGCTCACAAGATAAGGACTCCTCTAAACCCTAGGCCTACGGTGCATTATATAAACTGAGGCCAGGCTAGAAAATAGACAACCTCAATCTCATATTCATTACTACAATCTCGTGGTAGATACCTATACTATGTACTATCCCCCATATGAATATAATCAAAAGCAGGACGTAGGGTATTATCTCCTCGAGAGAGCCCGAACCTGGGTAAAATCCTATGTCCATGTTACCATCGTTCCAAGACAGCTAGCTTAGGACCCCTACTACGAGATATGCCGGATTTGACGCCGACAATGGTGCTTTCATTGAGAGCCTGCTAGGTGGTCGCCGCGGATCGATAGATAATCAGGTGCTATTTTTTCACTTAGATTGATTCCGTATGAATTATGTTTTTTGCATACCATTGCTGTCGTCTTGTGCTAGTTTGATCGCAGATCAATCTCAATTGCTGAGGATCAAGACGCGCACCCGTAAGCGATCTGTGTGGGGCGGCCGTCGAGATGGCGGATTGCGTATGGTCCAAGGAATCTAGGTCTAAACCTGGACGTGGCCTAGCTTGCATGCTTGGCGGCTAGGGGAGTCATCCATCGTAATAAAGGAGAGGAAAGGAGAGATCTGACTTGCTGCCAGCACCCCACCTGAGCATGGGATCACCTAATATTGGCACTAGTGCTTCTCGTAAGATCCTCCAAAGCAATCAACTAGTAAGTGGGTTTCGAGGTTTGCTTGATCTCCATGCAACGCAGTACTACAGCCTCAAGTTGCTCAAATAAACCTGTCAGGTGATATTTTTCCTGTTATTCGTCCTGCAGTGCACAAACTTTTTTTGTGGGCATTTTCTACTTGTCAGTATTGCACTATCTCTGCAGAAATCTTGCTTTTAAAGCTGTCGTCCCATGGCAATTCTATCGGTGCAGCTAGTACCTGGTCCGGCCAGCTCGCTCGGGGCTTTGGCGTTATTACACAAACTTTGGTCACATAATCGGCCTTCACTACGCCACATCGCCACCTCGGCAAGACGATGTCGTCGTCCCGCCTGCGCCGACGAAGTTGTGGCGTCGCCTCGACGCGCGTCCTTATGCTGCCATCTCGGCGCCTCCACTCCGCTGAGCCAATCTCGGCGCCCGTGCCATATTTCTTTCATTTTTTACTTCACTTAAGTTAATTAAGTAGAAGAACCTCTTTTTATCTTTATTTGTTATTACTTTTGGCTTGCATTATATTATGTGCGCAGGTAATTGACTTCGAATGTGTAACGCGGTCACCTCGATGCGTTGGCATCATCGTCTCGCCTCTGTCAACCGAATTGTGTCGTCACCTTGGTGTGCTGCCTTGTGTCGGCATCCCCGTGTCGTCTATTCATCAACCTGCTCCGGGGACTTTAGCGTCACCAGTAGACCAGCTTCGTCATGTTAGCTGGACCGGGGGCTTCGCCTCGCCACATCGATCGTACTGCGTTGCCACTTCATCAAGCCGAGCTCTTCGCTCGAGCACCTCCTCGGGATGGGCTTGGGGGCTGGGACCTCGGCCAGACCGAGGACTACGCACAGTGTCGGATTTGTCAAAGCTCGATGGACGTCCCCATCACGCCGCAAGCCTGGACCACACCGAGCACATTAACCAGCTAAGTCGTTTTCGTGCTCAGCTCTCTTTGAAATTTTACTTTTTGTGCGGTTCAACCAAGCATTATATTTGTGTTAAACATAAAAATTGTTTGTTAAAAACTTAGCTTGTTAAAAGCGTCGTTTGTTCAAAACACTTCCTTTACCCAATTTAACCAGGGGCTCTTAAATTTATATGAGCCATTTTATAATAAATGTGTTTTTCTTGGTCCTTGCAAAATCTTTTTCTACTACTCCTTTTTCCGACACTAGTGCGTGGTCAATAGCCGAATAGCCTGTTTTCTTTCTAAAGCCGCTCGAGTTTAGTTCACTAAACAGGCCTCGGAGAAACACTCCACCTTCGGGATATGGAGGTTGAAGCCAAAGGCTGGCCCGCTTGGAGTCCGGAGATCGGATGTATCATGTTAAAGCACGATCGAAGCACGTATTAATTTTAAGACCAATTTTGAATTGGCACAAAAAAATTTGATTTAGTTCGGACGTCAAAGTTTTTTGCATAAGTTTTTTGGCTTTTCGAGCTTATGGCACTTTTAAGCTATTTGTATGTTTTTCTTTTAGGAGGTGGGGCACCCTCATGACCGAGGTGCCCTGCGTAATAATTACGCTCGGGAGATCTTTTACGACCTACAGCTCGGTATCTGATGGGGTTATGTACCTAGGGTAGGGTCATATGCCTGACCTACATGCCCTACCCAAAGACACCGCCCTATCAAACTTAAGGACTACAAGGAAGTCTCCGACTGAAATCACAAAGACGTACAAGTCACTCGACAACATCCACTCGGAGGTTTCTTCATCCACTTGACGGGTACATTCCACTCGACAAGAACTAGAAGACAGTCGACCGCAGAAGGTCAGAAGCCACCCCAGGGAGGCCAGTGGGCAGGCGTTTGTCTAGATCATAAGTAGCATTTATTACATACGTTACCAGTAACGTTCATCTTTATAGCCACGATCGGACCCTTAGATGCCGGACATTATGAAGGGCAGCGCACTCTATATAAGCCGCCCCTCCCCTCTGGCACAGGGGTTCGCACCCTGTAACTCCTATATTCCACACGACAGAAAAGCTCCTGAGCACCGAGACGTAGGGCTGTTACCTCCACGAGAGGGGCCTGAACTCGTACATCTGTGTGTACACCCTCGCCGTAGCTAGGACTCTGCCCTCTCCCTTCGTACCCCTATCTTCTACTGTCACGCTCGTTCCCACGACAGTTGGCGCCCACCGTGGGGCAGGCGTCTAAGCGACTTCCGGTGAGGTTGCATTTTTTCTCCTTCGTCATGTCTTCCGGCAGTGATTTGTTCCTGGGCCACGAGATCCGTCTCGGAGCGCTCACCTTCATCGCCGACGACTGGGCATGGCTCCAGGAAGCACCTCTAGATGTTGAGGCGTTCCCGATCCGTGGGGCGACGCACTTCTCTGCGAGCTCCTGCGGTGTTCTTCTTCTACAGCCATCGACTCCGTACCTGTCAGTCCTCCCCGCTGGTAGTCGCCGCAAGCGATCTGGTCGTTCGCGGCTCCAGCGCTGGGTTAGGCATGCGGTGGCTCGCCAAGTTTCGTCTCCGCAGATTGCGGCTATCGAGCCCACCGAATCACTTCACGGCGTGTTCGACTCGGCGTCGGATCCATCTGATGTTCCCTCCGAGTGCGAGAGCTGCGATCCTGCGGCGGAGGTTCTCATGGCTGGCTCTCATCAGAGTCCGCCGCCCGGCTTCAATCGCGACAGACGCGAAGCTGGAGGACCGTCGAATGAACAGCACCGCCGAGATGAGGATATCCTCCGTACTCCTATCATCGGTGCGACTGCTGAGGCTCAGGCCATGGAGGCCACTCGCCTTCGACTCAAAGAGATGCAGGAGGCACTCGACGAGCGTGCCCGCCAGCGTCCACCCGTTTCCAGTCGACGTTAGCGACAGTTGTTTCCGACTGGTTCTCATAACAATGTCAAGGTCTTCCGTAGTCCAATTCTGAATGTTGCAGCGGCTGCGAAGATAGCAGATTCCATTCAGCCGTCCCGCTCGGAGGCTGGTAGGGGTTTGCAGCAGATCCGAGCGTTGCTAGATGCAGCGAAGCAGCAGAATTCGGCTGTTTCTCAGTCGCGCAACAGGTTGCATAGTAACTCCCCCAGGGCAGACACAGTTCAGTCGGCGCACAGCCCGGGGTCACCTCTGCGTCGCAGAGGAGGAGGTTACTGTGAAGTTCAGTACCAAGATCAGGGGCGAGACAATTTTGCTCCTCGTTATCACCGTGATGACCACCGTCGAGTGCTTACTCCTCCGCGGAGTGGATCGCATGTGCCCCGGCACTATGACGATAGGTGCCCGTTCGGCGATGAGCGGAATCCTGGGTTCGATGCAAGGAATGTCCTTGCCCAAAGGCGGATCGACAGAGGCAGAGCCCACAGAGATGGTAATGACAGAGACTGTCCGAGTGGAAGTGGTACCGTTGTTTCTGGTCCCGAGTGTTTTAGCAGAGCCATTCGCTCTGCGGAGATTCCCCCCAACTTCAGGTTGGCGGCTGGAATAAGCAAGTTCTCCGGCGAGTCGAAGCCTGAAACATGGTTGGATGATTACCGAGTGGCTGTGCAGATTGGTGGAGGAAATGACAACGTAGCCATGAAGCATTTGTCCTTGATGTTGGATGGTTCGGCCCGGGCATGGTTGAATCGCTTGGCTCCTTCTAGCATCTATTGCTGGGAGGATCTTGCCCGAGTATTCATCAGTACTTTTGAGGGTACTTGCAAGTGTCCTGCGGGATTGATTGATTTGCAGCATTGTGTTCAGAAGCCCAATGAGTCTTTGAGGGATTACATTCATCGTTGGTCCACTTTGCATCACACAGTGGAGAATGTTTCCGAGCATCAGGCTGTTTGTGCTTTCAAGGCCGGTGTGAAGTACAGAGAGCTTTACCTGAAGTTTGGGCGGACAGGTGACATTTCCCTAAGTAAAATGATGGAGATTGCCACTCGGTACGCTAATGGCGAAGAAGAAGACCGCCTCCGTAGCGGCAAAGTAAAAGTAGTCGACAACGACGCCGGTGGTGGCAATTCTAGTCGGAAGCAGAAGCGCAAAGCTGATGCTCCTGCTTAGGCAGAAGCGGCTGCTCTAGCGGCACAAGGCAAAAACAAAGGAAAATCTAAAGCTAAGTTTACCCCCAAGAAGTCAAAGAATCAGTCGGGTACAGATGTTATGGATTTACCGTGTGGATTGCACACGAAGAAAGATGAAGAGGGCAATTTGATATTCCCGAAGCATACAACTCGACAGTGCCGTTTGCTGATCCAGCAGTTCAAGGAAAGTCAGTCGAGTGAGAAAGATCCTGAAAAGGAGGATGAATAAGACAAAGAAGAGTTCCCTGAAGTCAATGCCACTCTGTTGATTTTTGCTGATGTGGAAAGCAAGAGTCGACTGAAAGTCATCAACAGAGAAGTCAACATGGCTGTTCCTGCTACCCCCACGTACCTCAAGTGGTCTCAGACTGCTATCACATTCGACCAGTTAGATCACCCAACTCATATCGCCACCCCTGGTCGGCAAGCGCTGGTGGTGGACCCGGTGGTAGGAGGCACTCGACTCCGCAAAGTTTTGATGGATGGAGGGAGTGGTCTGAACATTTTGTATGCGGATACCCTAAAGTGGATGGGCATTCCGATGTCCCGACTCAGCGAAAGCAACATGCAGTTCCACGGAGTCATCCCTGGGAAGAAGGCCAAGTCACTCGGCTAGATAGCATTGGATGTGGTATTCGGCACAGACAAGAATTTTAGAAAAGAGAAATTGACTTTTGAAGTTGTAGACTTTCAGAGCGCGTATCATGCTATCCTTGGCCGTCCGGCTTATGCTCGTTTCATGGCCCGTCCATGTTACGTGTATCTCAAGCTGAAGATGCCCGGGCCCAAGGGTGTGATCACAGTCACTGGCAATCGACAGAGGGCTGAGGAGTGCCTTCAGCAGGGCTCCAAAATCACCAATCATCAGATGCCTGTGGTCGAATTGGAAGAGTACAAGAAGAGTGCTGATCCTGCCGACCTGCTGCGTGCCAAGAAGCCTGCCTCCGAGTCAGCTTTCCAGTCGGCAGGCGAAGTGAAACAAGTGCACATTCACCCGACAGATCCTAGTGCTGCCCCGACCAACATCTCAACGACACACGACAGCAAATAGGAAGCCGAGCTCATCCAGTTCCTCCGTGAGAATTGGGACATCTTCGCATGGAAGCCTGCTGACATGCCGGGTGTACCCAGGGAACTGGCTGAGCACAGACTGAGAGTCGACCCGAAGGCCAAGCCTGTGAAGGAGCACTTGCGTCGGTCGGCAGCAGAGAAGCGGAAAGCAATCGGCGAGGAAGTGGCTCGTCTCTTGGCGTCTAAGTTTATACGTGAGATTTACCACTCCGAGTGGTTATCGAACGTCGTCATGGTCCCTAAGAAGGACAAGTCACTCCGCATGTGTATTGACTTCAAACATATCAATCGGGTCTGCCCGAAAGACCATTTTCCGCTCCCCCGCATTGATCAGATTGTCGACTCAACTGCGGGGTGCGAGCGTCTATCTTTTCTTGATGCTTACTCTGGCTACCATCAGATCCGTCTGTTTGGTCCAGATGAAATAAAAACAGCCTTCATCACCCCTTTCGGGTGTTTTTGTTACATCACCATGCCTTTTGGTTTGAAAAATGCTGGCACTACTTTCATGCGCATGATTCAAAAATGTTTGCTTGATCAGATCCCTCGGAATGTCGAAGCGTACATGGATGATATTGTCGTCAAGTCTCGCAAAGGTTCCGACCTGTTGTCTGACTTGGGTGAGACATTCGCCAACTTGAGGAGATACGATATCAAGTTAAACCCAACTAAGTGCACTTTCGGTGTTCCTGGTGGCAAGTTACTCGGTTTTCTCGTTTCCGAACGAGGAATCGACGTCAATCCTGAAAAGATCAGTGCCATCACCCGAATGAAAATCCCTGAGTGTGTGCACGATGTCCAGAAGCTCACAGGTTGCCTAGCAGCGTTGAGTCGGTTCATTTCTCGTCTCGGTGAGAAGGCATTGCCTTTATACCGACTGATGAAGAAGTCTGATACATTCGAGTGGACTCTAGAAGCTGAAGCAGCGTTTGTTGGGCTCAAAGCCCTGCTTTCCACCCAGCCGGTGCTTGCTGCTCCGCACAGCAAAGAGCCGTTGCTCCCGTACATTGCGGCCACTAATCAGGTCGTCAGTACAGTTCTCACTGTCGAGCGGGAAGAGGAAGGCAAAGCTTACAAGGTCCAGCGTCCTGTTTATTACATTTCTGAAGTGTTGACTCCTTCAAAGCAAAGGTATCCACATTACCAGAAGCTCGTATATGGTATATATCTGTCAGCGGAGATGGTGGCACACTACTTCCAGGATCACTCAATTTCAGTCGTCAATGATGCTCCGTTGTCTGAGATTCTCAACAATCGAGACGCGACTGGTCGAGTGGCTAAATGGGCTATTGGGCTCCTTTATTTTGACATCAAGTTTGAAGCGAAAAAGGCAATCAAGTCTCAAGCTCTTGCTGATTTCCTGGCCGAGTGGATTGAACAGCAGCAACCGATCCAAATTCACTCGGCACACTGGACCATGTTCTTTGACGGCTCTAAAATGCTGAATGGGTCTGGTGCTGGTGTAGTATTGGTGTCCCCAAAAGGCGACAAACTCAGTTATGTCCTGCAGATTCACTTTGATTCTTCCAACAATGAAGCTGAATATGAAGCACTCATGTACGGGTTGTGTCGGGGATATACCCCGCGATATAACCCGGCCGGAAGTATGACCCGGCCAGGACTTGGCGACTCATTGGTGACCCGGTCGAGACTTGGCAGTTCATTGGTGACCCGGCAGGCGGGTCAGACAAGCGACAAGACCCAGGGCCCAGCAAGCAAGCCGGCGCAAGGCGGCTCATGGATGGGCCTGGAGGGGCGGCTTACAAGAGAAGGCCCAAAGAAGAGAAAGGATTCCCTCACAAAGGAAACAAGACCCGGATTAGGATTCAAGAGAGACTAGTCCTAATCCTACTCCTAGTAGGACTCTACATGTAAACCTACCCTTTCCACTTATATAATGAGGGGTAAGGCGCCCCGAGGGGGACAAGTGAACAAGACTCAAGTCATTAGAGATAGACAGATTAGAAGCTCTCGAGATTAGAGGTAGCGACTCCGCACCCTTGTAATCGAGATCGTCATCATCATCAATATAGACACAAAGTAGGACGTAGGCTTTTACCTCCATCGGAGGGGCTGAACCTGGGTAAACTCGCGTCTCTCGATTCCGACCAACCCCTCTCAAGCCGCCACATAGTTGCGATGGCCTCACACCTAAGTTCTCTCACGAGGACATCTGGCCGTGACAAAACCACGACAGTTGGCGCCCACCGTGGCGCCTGCACAAGGTGGTGTTATGTTATTGGAGAGAGCCCTCAAGGGATCGAGAAGCTCGCCATTCATTGGATGAAGAAGAGCCGGCCCGAAACAACCATGCAGGATAACCCGCCGTGGGACAACTATGGGCGCAACCAAATTTTTTTTTGTTTGTGATCAAAGTCATGGTTTGTTTTGAAGCTGGCAGATACAAGATTGAGTTTGAAAAATTAGGGTTGCGTGCGCCGCTGCATGCGCGTCTCTCGGCGATCTGTCGAATCCGAGAGGAGATCCAATTTCTACTACTACTTCCGTCCGTTGCCCAAATTAGCAGGAGTTCCAACGCATCTAGGCGTCAGTTATTCTACCAAGTCGCCGTTGCTGCCCCCGAGGAGATCGGACGAAGATACTGCCGAGTTGATTGCCGCTACTACCGGGCAACCAGAAGAAACGTCGGCAGCCCGAAAAAAGTGATCAGTTTGTCCTCACAGCAGAAACAGAAAATCAAGGACCGGAGCGCTAGCTCGGGTTGATCAGGATCAAGAAAACATTGGCATAACGCAACACTTGCGGAGGGCCGGAGCGCAGCCATCTGGTGGAGACTATACGAAGCAAATACAGGTGTCATACGGATAAAAAGAAAAACAAGGAGAGGAAAAAGCCACGACCCGAGTACGGATCGCCCTTGAACTCGGCTGGCTCCGCCTCCGTTCGACCGCGCCGGTCCGGCCTCGACTCGCCTTGCATGCGCCTCCGCCTGCCGGCTCCGCCTCCGTTCATCGACCCGGCTCCACTTCGCTCTCATGGGCAGCTCCGTCACGAGCCGCCTTACCTCCATCGAGACGCCTTGCTCTGCCGCCATGGCCACGCCTCACCTCGCCTCACCCCGACCGACTTCGCTGCGCGCGCATGTTGCTCCGCCGCGCCCCTAGCCGGTCGTCGCGCCTGGTCGCCCGCCCGCAAGTGCCGCGCCGCGCCTCCCCTCCTGCGTCCTCCGCTGTGGCTCGCTGCGCCCCGGCCGGTTCACTCGGAGCACCGTGCCGCTTCGCCCCGCCGTGCGTCCGAGCCAGCCCCGTACCACGTTTCCTGTGCCGCGCCCGCGTCGCTTCACAGCTCCGCGCCCGCGCGTTGGCCGCTCCCTCGTCGTGCCCCTGCTCCCGCCACCATGACTAGCGCCCTGCTGCCGCTGCTGCTTCGTCCGGTGCCCGCGGCCGCCCCTGGCCTCCGCTCCCGAGCAGCTCCGCGACGCGCCGGCCCCGCCATGCCCCCTGGCCGCGACGCGCCGGCCTCGCCCCGCTTCGCTGGCCTCAGCCGCCCTGGCTCCGCCTCCACGCCCGCCGGCCCGCCGCTGCAATTTCGCCTCCGCCTTCGCACACCCCGCTGGCTCTGCGCCTGAGGCTACCTCCGAGTCGCCCGGCCGCCGAGTGTTCGTCGCTGCGGTCGAACCGCCCCTGTCGAGGCGGCTCACCACCACGCTCGGCCCGCGACCCGGCCTCCTACCAGTTGCGCCAAGCCGCACCGGTGCCGGCCCACTGCGGCCGCAACCCGCCGCCGCCTTTGCCCCGCTCCGCCCCTGCTGCGACCGGCTCTACACCTCGGCTCGCCGCGCGCGCCTCTGCCCTGGCTCGCGCTGCTGCTGCGACCACTTCGAGCCGGCTCCGCCTCGCTGGTCGCTTCCAAGACGGCCGCTCTCGCCGCGTTCGCCGCGTTGCGTCCCTCCGGCTTGGCCACCGCTTCGTCTCGAGCCGTGGCCCTCGCCGCGCTACACGCTGACCGGCTCGACCGCCGCCTGGCCTGCTCCATCCGCCCGCGACCTCGCCGGGCCCGCCGCCGCTGCCGCGCCTCGCCTCTGCCCCTCGCCCTGCCCACCGCACCTCACCGATCCGCATCGGCCGCCTCCCCCGCGCCCTGCTGGCTCACGGCACCGTGTCGGCCGATTCCCCCACGCCGGTTTGCCCCGCTCCACCCCGCTCATTTTCTTTGCCACTACCTCGTCGCATCTCGCTGCTGTGGTGGTCTGAGCCAGTTGACCCTGCCCCTCGCCTCATCCGCACTAGGGGACTGAGGATAAAAAAAGAGAAGTAGAGGCTGGTGGGGCTAAAATCAATCAGATGTACATCTGTTCTCGTCTACCCCGCATCAGTGTTTGCATTCGCTCAGCAAAAATATCAGGTGATATATATATTATTTATTTTTCAGTACATATTATTTTCTGTGAAGAACAGTTACTTTGGCCTGCAATATTTTCCGGAGGACAATTACTCAAGTGGCATCATACCGCGGTGATGGAGCGCATGATAGCATCGTTATGTACTGGTGTCCACCTGTGGCGCGTTGCTCAATAGACGCGCGCAAGCCGCCGCTGCCGTGGCCCGGTTTACATCAACACGTCGGTACCGCGCACACTCACCCGCCAGTACGAGCCGCCCAATGAGTGCGGCAAGCCGCCGTAGCCGCGACATGGTTTTCACCAACAACGCCACGATCGTCTCTGGCGACCGCACCGGTTTACAACGTCGCGGCCGTTTCTCGCGACCGCGCCGTCTTCAAACGCCGCAGCTGACTTCTACGTTTACATCAACACGCCGGGAGCCGCATACACCAGTACGAGCCGCCCAACGGACGTTTATGAGTCGCCGCCCTGCGGTCCAATCTACATCAACATATCGGTGCAGTGCTCGCCTGTATGAGCCGCCCAACGGACGCGCAAGACGCCGCCCGCAGTCTGATCTACATCAGCATATCGGGCAGTGTTTGTTTATACGAGCCGCCCAAATGGACAGGCGCACAAGTCGCCGCCACTGCAGTTTGGTTAACTTCAACAACCAGCCGGGACGAACCGTCGACCGGATTATCGAAACAATTCATACAGGATCGTCTATAACCCGCCACGGTCAACCTTAACCTTCAGTGGAGATTCTCAAGTCGCCTCTTCGAGTCAACTTAAGACTCGGGGGCTACAGACATGGCGAGACACATTTGGTCGTTTTCAACGAGAACCCCGGGTCATCGCAAGGAAGTTAACCCGATCCTGGGGGCTACTACATTATTCACGGAAGAATTAAAAGTTGCCCAGGAGGACGAGTCGCCATGATGCACCGTTCAAACATGGGTGCGCTGATTTATTGGATCATCATAAATTAACTTGGAGTTTTCTGCTGTTTATGCATTTCAGATTGTGCAAAGGTGGATACTTCTACATGGTCATTTGGGGGCTTCCAACCCATCGGGTTTAGCTTACACACCCTCTTGATCGGCTCTTCAGCCAAAATAGCACCATTGTACGACGGCTTACATGACGGCGGCTTACAAGTTGGCGGTCCACAAGACGGCGGCTTACAAGTTGGCGGTCCACAAGACGGCGGCTTATGAGTTGGCGGTCCACATGACGGCGGCTTACAAGACGGTGCACAAGTTGATATCGTCGACAAGGTCGTTTGGGGGCTTTCAACCCACCGGGTTAAGCTTCAACCCTCTCGATCAGGCTTTTCAGCCACTGTAAGGCGGGTCGTGGACCCAAATTTTGACTCCGTCAACCAGATCACTAGGGGTGCAGCGAGTTGTACACTTACCCCCTTTTTGATGGCCTCTCCAATAGGTGAACCGCCGAACGCTTATCAATTAATCTTGCCAGGAGACCCTGAGCACTGGTTAAGGTTCAAACGGCGGACTGGGCCCTAGGGATACTCATGCCCTGCTGTGTCTCTTGCTGGGACGCTGCGCTCATCAATCCTCGCCTGGAAACCGAGTATTGTTATGAGTTCAAGTAGAGAGTCCACCCAGCGGAACCAGCGTCCGTGTCTCTTTCTGGGACGTTGCGCTCAGCAATCCTCGCCTGGAAACCGAGTATTGATATGAGTTCAAGCAATGAGTCCACCCAGCAGAACCGGCAGATGTGTCTCTTTCTGGTTCGTTGCGCTCTTATCAGTTAATCTCACCTAGAGACCCTGAGCCGCTCAAAGGAGTTGACGGTCACTCTCGTTAGAGACCCTGCACTGGTATGAGTTCAAGCATCGAGTCTAGCCAGGAAGAACCATCATATGAGTTTTTTGAAAAGAAAAGCAAGAACATCATACATTACATCATGCATTTCATCATATTTACATATCATGCCGGTTTGCCAAACCGGGTCAGAGCAAGATTATGAAAGAAGAAGCAAGGCTATAAAAGATTTTAACATCTCCGGGTTGTGCTTTTTCAAGCCGCCCTTACAATAATGCAGAATATATTATGTCTTGTTTTGGCAGGTCTTGTCTCTTAAGATGAGGCGCCGTTAAGTATGATGAACAAACTACTACATGAACAAATAGATCTTTAATAGCCAACATGGCTGGATCTTCATCATGGTTTATCATAACCAGTATTAAATGATTGGGTTTTTTTTCAAGCCAGCTTGGAAAATTGATTATTTTTGAAGAGCCGCCCTATCAGATATAATGCCGTGTCATTTAATTGACCGACTATTGGATTTCTTCAACCTGTGCTCTGTAGTATACTACAACACTCATGGATTTCTCAAATATATATTTGCCGGGTTGCACCGCAACCACGAGCAAGGATTTCATTTCAAAGACAAAAGAATTATTCCAGGATATTCATTCCGGGTTATATTACAATCACGGTCAAAGATTCATTCAAATCAGATCAATATCAGTTCAAAGAGAGCTTTTGAAGTGCATTATGATGAGTGATATTACTTTCACACAGTCCCGAGTCGCCGCAGGCAGACGACCCGACACTTGGGGGCTACATTATTCAAGTCCAGTTTATATCAAGTATGCAAGTCCCATGTCGCTGCAAGCATGCATCACGGCACTTGGGGGCTAATGCAAGCTGGTTTTCAAATCATTACATTGTCAACAAGACCCTGTTATCTCAAGGAGATGAGCCGGCCTTTCTATATTTTTCTAAGTCCCAGCCCAGTACTTCTTACTGACCCGGCACTTGGGGGCTACACCGCTCAGATCAAATTTTCTAAAGTCCCAAGTCGATGCAGGCATGCGACCCAGCACTTGGGGGTTACAATATTCAGCTGTTTAAACAGATTATGAGGTTCAAATTGAAGACCCGGCCCATCACATACTGATGAGCCGGCCCTTGGGGGCTACACCAGCTGAAGCTTTATAAGCTATAAGACAGTTACGAGTCCCAGGCTGCTGCAGGCAAGACGACCTGGCACTTGGGGCCTACCCAATCAAAGATATTATTGCAAAGCACCAAATCAACATGGATAAACTTGGAGCTTGGGGGCTACAGGTAATATGGATATATCAAAAAATTGAAGAGAGTTTTCAAGATGTCAATTGTGAGTGAGACCGGCTCAACAGATTTTTATTTAGCCGAAGCATTAAAAGACCAGTTCTACATCAGATGGATTTTCATCCCAATATTTTTATCATGTCAGCTGGAGTCTAGTTATTTGACCCGGCGTCACCAATAATCATGACCCGGCATCATCAATGATTATGACCCGGCGGTGATGACCCGCCAAGAGTATTGGAGGCCGACTCAACGGCATATGGGTGTTGTATTCCCAATATTTTACTTCAAAGGACATTGACAAGCAAGAAGATTGAGAAGACGGCTAGTTCATATGAAGAAGAAACCCGGATTTTCAAGGAGCTACTTCATTAAGCCGGCCAGTGGAGCGAGCCGGTCATTTAACATATTTATTCTTATTTCAGGAGCTTAGCATGAATAAATTCAAGCTAACCTGGGGGCTAATGTCGGGGATATACCCCGCGATATAACCCGGCCGGAAGTATGACCCGGCCAGGACTTGGCGACTCATTGGTGACCCGGTCGAGACTTGGCAGTTCATTGGTGACCCGGCAGGCGGGTCAGACGAGCGATAAGACCCAGGGCCCAGCAAGCAAGCTAGCGCAAGGCGGCTCGTGGACGGGCCTGGAGGGGCGGCTTACAAGAGAAGGCCCAAAGGAGAGAAAGGATTCCCTCACAAAGGAAACAAGACCCGGATTAGGATTCAAGAGAGACTAGTCCTAATCCTACTCCTAGTAGGACTCTACATGTAAACCTACCCTTTCCACTTATATAAGGAGGGGTAAGGCGCCCCGAGGGGGACAAGTGAACAAGACTCAAGTCATTAGAGATAGACAGATTAGAGGCTCTCGAGATTAGAGGTAGCGACTCCGCACCCTTGTAATCGAGATCGTCATCATCATCAATATAGACACAAAGCAGGACGTAGGCTTTTACCTCCATCGGAGGGGCTGAACCTGGGTAAACTCGCGTCTCTCGATTCCGACCAACCCCTCTCAAGCCGCCACATAGTTGCGATGGCCTCACACCTAAGTTCTCTCACGAGGACATCTGGCCGTGACAAAACCGCGACAGGTTGCGTATGGCCATCTCACTCGGCGTCCGGCGCCTGATGGTTTACGGTGACTCTGATTTGGTGGTCAATCAGGTGATGAAAGAGTGGGATCTCAGGAACCCTGCTATGACTGGATACTGCAACGCAGTAAGGAAGCTTGAGAAGAAGTTTGAAGGTTTGGAACTCCATCATGTTCCCCGAGTGAAAAATCAGGCAGCTGATGAGCTAGCAAAGATTGGATGCACTCGGAAGCCTGTCCCCGGCAACGTGTTTGTCGAGCACCTACATTCTCCTTCGGTACATGAAGATCCCTTCACTGAAGAGCCCCCGCAAGCAAAGAGCGCCTCTGATCCGACTGAAGTCGACATACCAGCGATCATAGATCTGGTCATGGAGATTCTGGTGATCACGCCCGATTGGACAGTACCTTATATTGCATACATTCTAAGGCGAGAACTCCCAGATGATGAAGATGAAGCTCGACAGATAGTCCGCAGATCCAAGGCCTTTACTGTTATGGATGGGCAACTCTACAGAGAAAGCGTAACTGGGGTGATTCAACGATGTATTTCTCCTGAAGAAGGTCAACTGATTTTGGAGGAGATTCACTCGGGAACTTGTGGTCATCATGTGTCCTCTAGGACAATTGTTGCCAAAGCATACCGAGCTGGTTTCTTCTAGCCGCGCGCCAATGAGATGGCTAAAGAGATTGTTGATCACTGTGAAGGATGCCAGTTCTATTCAAATCTGTCACACAAACCTGCGTCTGCCTTGAAAACTATTCCACTTGTCTGGCCGTTTGCAGTATGGGGTTTGGATATGGTTGGTCCCCTTCGAACAGGACAGAGTGGATTCACTCACTTGCTTGTAGCAGTCGACAAGTTCACTAAGTGGATTGAAGCCAAACCCATCAAGAAGCTGAACGCTCGAACTGCTATCAAATTCATGAAAGAGATAACTTTCCGGTATGGAGTTCCCCACAGTATCATTACAGACAATGGCTCAAACTTTGACTCAGAAGAGTTCAAACACTTTTGCTCCTCTCAAGGCACTCAGGTGGATTACGCATCCGTTGCGCACCCCCAGTCAAACGGTCAAGCCGAGCGAGCGAACGGCCTTATCCTTCAAGGGCTGAAACCTCGGCTCATGCGAGACCTCGATCATGCAGCTGGATCTTGGGTCACTGAATTGCCGTCTGTTCTGTGGGGCTTGAGGACGACTCCTAACCGGTCGACTGGACACACTCCTTTCTTCTTGGTGTATGGAGCCGAAGCCGTTTTGCCAAGTGATGTCCTTCACAATTCTCCCCGAGTAGACCTATATTCTGAAGCTGAAGCTGAGCAAGCACGACAAGATGGTGTTGATCTCCTCGAAGAAGAACGTGAGATGGCTCTGATTCGGTCGACTGTATATCAGCAAGATCTGCGCCGCTTCCATGCGAGGCACGTCAAGAGCCGGTCGTTCCATGAAGGTGATCTTGTGCTCCGAGTGGATCAGCAGCGACTTCACAAACTGGCCCCGGCGTGGGAAGGCCCTTTCGTCATCACCAAAGTGCTGAACAATGGGGCCTACCACCTCTTCAACCTCAAAAAGAATATCAACGAGCCGCGCGCTTGGAACGCGGATTTGCTTCGACGTTTTTATACTTGACGACTGAGTTATTTTGATGTAATAAAAGTACTCCAGACAGTGTCATTTGTTAAAGTTATGACTCCTGCAGTCTATTGTCGATTCCGATCGCACAATTACGTATTTAAAAACTTATCCGAGTGATGAGCGATCCTCTCACTCGGGGGCTTAGCTGCGAACCAGTTTTCGCCTAAGTTAAAAACCATTCCTAGTGAATGGTATTCCATTCACTCGGAAACTTAGCCGCGAACCAGTCTTCGTCTAAGTTCAAAACTTCTCCAAGTGACGAGCGATCCTCTCACTCGGGGGCTTAGGTGCGAATCAGTTTTCGCCTAAGTTAAAAACCCTTCCGAGTGAATGGTATTCCATTCACTCGGAAACTTAGCCGCGAACCAGTCTTCGTCTAAGTTCAAAACTTCTCCGAGTGACGAGCGATCCTCTCACTCGGGGGCTTAGCTGCGAACCAGCTTTCGCCTAAGTTAAAAACCCTTCCGAGTGGATGGCATTCCATTCACTTGGAGACTTAGCCGCGAACCAGTCTTCGTCTAAGTTCAAAACTTCTCCGAGTGACGAGCGATCCTCTCACTCGGGGGCTTAGCTGCGAACCAGCTTTCGCCTAAGTTAAAAACCGTTCCGAGTGGATAGCATTCCATTCACTTGGAGACTTAGCCGCGAACCAGTCTTCGTCTAAGTTCAAAACTTCTCCGAGTGACGAGCGATCCTCTCACTCGGGGGCTTAGCTGCGAACCAGCTTTCGCCTAAGTTAAAAACCCTTCCGAGTGGATAGCATTCCATTCACTCCGAAACTTAGCCGCGAACCAGTCTTCATCTAAGTTCAAAACTTCTCCGAGTGACGAGCGATCCTCTCACTCGGGGGCTTCGCTGCGAACCAGCTTTCGCCTAAGTTAAAAACCCTTCTGAGTGGATAGCATTCCATTCACTTGGAGACTTAGCCACGAACCAGTCTTCGTCTAAGTTCAAAACTTCTCCGAGTGACGAGCGATCCTCTCACTCGGGGGCTTAGCTGCGAACCAGCTTTCGCCTAAGTTAAAAACCCTTCCGAGTGGATAGCATTCCATTCACTCGGAAACTTAGCCGCGAACCAGTCTTCGTCTAAGTTCAAAACTTCTCCGAGTGACGAGCGATCCTCTCACTCGGGGGCTTAGCTGCGAACCAGCTTTCGCCTAAGTTAAAAACCCTTCTGAGTGGATAGCATTCCATTCACTCGGAAACTTAGCCGCGAACCAGTCTTCGTCTAAGTTCAAAACTTCTCCGAGTGACGAGCGATCCTCTCACTTGGGGGCTTAGCTGCGAACCAGCTTTCGCCTAAGTTAAAAACCCTTCCGAGTGGATAGCATTCCATTCACTCGGAAACTTAGCCGCGAACCAGTCTTCATCTAAGTTCAAAACTTCTCCGAGTGACGAGCGATCCTCTCACTCGGGGGCTTAGCTGCGAACCAGTTTTCGCCTAAGTTAAAAACCTTTCCGAGTGGATAGCATTCCATTCACTCGGAAACTTAGCCACGAATCAGTCTTCGTCTAAGTTCAAAAATCCTCCGAGTGATGAGCGATCCTCTCACTCGGGGGGCTTAGTTGCGAACCAGTTTTCGCCTAAGTTAAAAACCCTTCCGAGTGGATAACATTCCATTCACTCGGAAACTTAGCTGCGAACCCGTTTTCGCCTAAGTTAAAAACCCTTCCGAGTGGATAGCATTCCATTCACTCGGAAACTTAGCTGCGAACCAGTTTTCGCCTAAGTTAAAACCCTTCCGAGTGGATAGCATTCCATTCACTCGAAAACTTAGACGCGAACCAGTCTTCGTCTAAGTTCAAAACTTCTCCGAGTGACGAGCGATCCTCTCACTCGGGGGCTTAGCTGCGAACCAGCTTTCGCCTATGTTAAAAACCCTTCTGAGTGGATAGCATTCCATTCACTCAGAAACTTAGCTGCGAATCAGTCTTCGCCTAAGTTAAAAAACCTTTCCGAGGGAATAATATTCCTTTTACTCGGGGACTTAGCTGCGAACCAATCTTCGCCTAAGTCTGAAATTCTATTGAATGCTGAGCATCCGTTTCTTTTCGGGAGCAAAACAAAATTCAGCCAAACAAAGGATTGACAGCAAAATGCAGATAAATCCAGAGTTTTTAGCGCAGCAAAAATTTGTTCGCGCAAAGGGAAGTACTCAGGCCCAGGGCCTGAACGAAGTCTTAATCGGTTACACCATCACTCGGCATACCGAGGCAAATAAAGTTTTAATTACGAGCAAAGTATTTTCCAAGCACCAGTAGGGCTCGCCGGATCGACGAAGGTGTCTAAATCAATCCCGTCAGCAATCCGAGTGGCTGCTTCAACGAAGGTCTCCATGAAGTCTTCAAATTGGAGTTTCTTTGTGTTGATCACTCGGAGAGCCTTCAGTTTGTCCTCCCTGGCCTCCTTGCAATGAACCCGGACGAGTGAAAGTGCCACATCAGCACCGCAGCGAGCGGCGGATTTCTTCCATGCCTGCACTCGACCAGGGATCTCATTGAGGCGGGTCATCATTGACTCGAGGTCAGTATGGAGGGAGTCTTCAGGCCACAATTCCTTGTCGACCTTCTCCAACGCAGCCCTCAGTCGAGTGACATAACCTTGGACATTCCTGAGACGAGCTTCAAGTCGAAACATGTCCATGGCCACGGCATCCCCGACAGGTTACTTGGTGGGATCCAGATTTGGCTCGATCTCTTCAGTTTCCTTCTCAAAATCTTGACAGAATTCTGCGCGAAGAGAAAGCGAAAAGATGATCACATTGCCCTTCTGAAGAAATCAAAGAAATTCACACATTAGAGGAAAGTTACCTTCAAGCATGCCGAACATCTTATTCGCTCCAGAGCGCTCCTTCTCTTGGTCTGCAGTTCGAGCTTTTTGATCCAATCGGCCCGTTCCTGCTTGAGTTTGGTATTCTCTTCTTCCAATTTGCTGGCCGCGGCAAGTTTCTTCTCGGCAGCTTCAGTTTTCTCCCTCACCACCGTCTGAGCGTCGGCGAGTGCCTTGTCCTTGTCTTCAAGCGCCCTCTTCATGGTATTTGAGTTGCGCTTGGAGTCGGCGGTTCTCATCACGTACGTCTGTTCGAGTGGATTCACTCGGTTCAAAGGATGGAAGATGAAAGTAATAATGCAATTGATCGACAAGGATTACCTCCCAAGGTCTTCAGTTCAGTCTGTGCACGGTCCAGGTTGTTATTCGTCAGCTCCAGATCTAGCAGAAGTCGATTCTTTTCCTTCTCCAGCTCGACATACTTGGTCCCGAGCCCACAGGCTTTCTGAAATCAGCAAAGAAGTAGTTCAGTCGACGATAATGTTTTTTCACTCCCGAGTGGAAAAGAACATGTCCAGTCGACTGGATGGCGGCCTGCCACCCCACCCCATACCCCTGCAAAGCATCATATCATGGTTGATGGAAATGATGTCCATGAAACCTGCAGGACAGGTGACAACTGTATTCCAAGTACGAAAAAGGACTCCGAATCCAAAGTTCTTAAGACTTCTGCCCATCATAAACGATCGACAGTAGTCTCGGGGACTACAGCCAGTGGGTGCACTCAGCATGCCCCCACTGGATACAAAATCACTCGACCAGGTCCGACCTGTCCGAGTATAAACAAAAGAAGCAAACATGCAACCATTGTCTCTATCAGACCCCCGCCGAGGCAAGCACTCGACGGCGGTCTCGGGGACTACACCCAGTGGGTGCACTCAGCGTGCCCCCACTGGACCTACTACCAGTCGACCAGGTCTGTCCTGTCGAGTGAAAGTCAACTATCAACACAAATTTAAGACCCCTGCCGACGTCTTCGCCATTCGACAGCGGTCTCGGGGACTACACCCAGTGGGTGCACTCAGCGTGCCCCCACTGGACCAAAAACCACTCGACTAAGACCCGATATACTCGAGGAAAAAACAAGCAAGTACTCATCTGAAGAAAACACCCAGTGGGTGTAAAGTCAAGTTGGACAGGAATTCAATCGGAAATGAACTTACAATCGAACTTACTCGGACATTGTCTTGAAGCGCTGAACTGGCATCATAGGCTAACTTGCTGGCCTCGTACGCCTCCTTCGTTCGCAGCATCATTTGCCCAGCCTGGATCATGGCCTCTTTGGCAGCTCCAGTCTGGTCTTCTGGGACGTGGTACAAAGGATATGCAGTCGGAGGAGGAGTTGGTGCTGCAGTTGAGGTAGCAAGAGGAGCTTGAGGTTGTCCAATTGGCGCTGAAACCACTAGAGTTGAAGTTGCTGGCGAGGCACTCGATAGCGGAACCACAAGGTCGGCTCTGGCTCGTGAAGAATCACCAAGCTCTTGAGAGGGCGCAGTAGTCGACCTATGAGATGCTTGGCTTGATGATGTCCTCCGAGTGCGCACGCGTGGAGTGTCCAAAGGCACAACATCACCTTCTGCACCCCGTTGCGGCTCTTCATCGTCTTCCAAGTGGATGACGTCGTCAACTGTCATTCGACAATATTAATTTATTCACTCGACGAATTGTTTTCAAAGATCAGACTACAGTGAAGATTCATTATACCTCGCTGGGAGGTGGCCGCGTCAGGAGTGTCCACTTCCATGTGATCCCCCTCATCCCGTTGAGGCGATGTCACCGAGGTAGCAGCTCTGGGAAATAAATTTCACTCGGTCAGCGAAGACATGAAGTTTCATAACAGCAGAAAAGGAAAATAAACACTCACGTTGACGCGACAGGCACAGTGATCTTTATGCGGGGCAGAGCCTTCCGGAGTTTTGGTGCGTCCAGCCTGAGCTGTTTCGCAGCTTTTTCAGTCGACTCTGATGTCGCGGCACGGTCGCGCTTTGGGTTCCTGGTGCTTGATGCTAAAGTCTTGCTTGGGGCGGCCTCCGGGTCTTCACGCAGCTTGGTTCGACGCTCGACACGTGAAGGAGCCTGGGCCTCTACTTCGCCTTCCTCAATCTCTTCCAGGTCATCGTCGCTGCCCTCACTGTCGCCGGCGTAGTCGACATCTGCGCTGTCGCCTGCGCTCTCTTCTCCGTCCTCAGGCTGCTCCCCATTTGGCACGGGCGAGTACATGTTCGTAAACTCCTGCAAGATACAAACTGTGAAGTTAGTCGACTGAAGACGCAGTCACTCGACAAAATATGAAAGCACTCGACAAAGATATAACTCACCAGGTTCGTCGATGGGTTCAAAGCAGAGAAGGGCAAGATTCGCTTGGCTCCCAGAGGATTATCACAGGCTCCGGTGATGCTCCTGAGCCACTGAGCAACGGTCTCGTCGGAAACTTCCTCTGGATGTGACCGAGTGGAATCCTCGGGGCCTGAATAATGCCACATAGTGTGATCCCTGGCTTGAAGAGGCTGGATTCGTCGACTGAGAAACGTCTCTAAGAGATCCATACCAGTCACTCCGCCACGGACCAGATCTACTACTGCATTCACTAGAATCCCAACCTGGACTTTCTCTCCCTTAGCCACACTCAGTGTTCTGGGAGTAGTAGGTCGATCCAAAGTGAAAGGGGGAAGACCAGTCGACATATTGGGGGATGCAACATCTTTGCAGTAAAACCATGTCGACTACCAGCCCCGAACAGAATCAGGAAAAGTCATTGACGGAAACAAACTCCTACCCCTCTTCTGAAGCCCCAGACCACCGCATAGCTGGATGACATTAGTCTTACTATCACTAGGATTGGCTTTTTTGACACATTGGGACCGAATGGTGAATATGTGCTTAAATAAGCCCCAGTGAGGAGGACAACCCAGGAAACACTCGCCCATGGTGATGAACGCAGCTAGGTACGAGATGGCATTCGGTGGAAAGTGGTGGAGTTGCGCTCCGAAAAAGTTCAAGAAACCGCGGATGAATGGAATGGGAGGCATAGAAAAACCTCGCTCGATGTGGGTGAGGAGGAGGAGTCGCTCGCCGTCGCGCGGCTCCGGCTCAGGCTCCCCCTCCGACAGCCTCCACGACCCTTCAGCAACCAGCCCGTCGTCGACAAGGTTCTGGACGTCCTCCGCCTTGACGGTCGATGGGAGGAAATCTCCTTGGATCCACCTCGGCGGCGCCGTGAATCGGGCGCCTGACGGCTTCTTCGCCTTGGCTCCTCCCTTCTTGGCGCGCTCGAGCTTCTCCGTCTTGCTCTTCGTCTTCGCGGCGGCGGTCGTCGAGGCGGAGTCGAGCGATGCGCGTGGAGCAGGGGAGGCGGAGGAGAAGTGAAGATTTGGGGGAGAAACACTGTACCGGCCCCGGTGCCGTCTCCTCTTATATCCACCCGAGTGGGTCACTGACCTGTGGGCCCGCCAGATCTCCGGGTATCCCGATTTCAGAGGAAGAGCGGTATGTGGCGGAAATGGCGGCACGAAAATCGAGGCGTCGTGCTCCCACTTGCCCCAGTCATTGCGTCATCGTCGCGCGGCGCGCGCTTACCCAATTTTCGAATCCCGTGAAATCTGGGCCTGACGAAGCGACCCATCACATCAGAGGACCCTGCTGGCCACTCGGACCGGATTTTGCGCTGAAAATCACTCGGATACATTTCAAGACAGAATCGATCAGGATGACTGACAAAGGTTCCAATCGACGCAGATTTCAGTGAAGCCCTAAAATGCACTCGGAATTTTTGTGTCTTATCAGAACCCACATCGATCCCTTTTTCACTCGAACCCCGATCCATTCGGGGGTTAATGATGGGGTTATGTACCTAGGGTAGGGTCATAGGCCTGACCTACATGCCCTACCCAAAGACACTGCCCTATCAAACTTAAGGACTACAAGGAAGTCTCCGACTGAAATCACAAAGACGTACAAGTCACTCGACAACATCCACTCGGAGGTTTCTTCATCCACTCGACGGGTACATTCCACTTGACAAGAACTAGAAGACAGTCGACCGCAGAAGGTCAGAAGCCACCCCAGGGAGGCCAGCGGGCAGGCGTTTGTCTAGATCATAAGTAGCATTTATTACATACGTTACCAGTAACGTTCATCTTTATAGCCACGATCGGACCCTTAGATGCCGGACATTATGAAGGGCAGCGCACTCTATATAAGCCACCCCTCCCCTCTGGCACAGGGGTTCGCACCCTGTAACTCCTATATTCCACACGACAGAAAAGCTCCTGAGCACCGAGACGTAGGGCTGTTACCTCCACGAGAGGGGCCTGAACTCGTACATCTGTGTGTACACCCTCGCCGTAGCTAGGACTCTGCCCTCTCCCTTCGTACCCCTATCTTCTACTGTCACGCTCGTTCCCACGACAGTATCTTTCCTGCCGACTTACACCTTGGCGTTAGGAATACACACATGACATCTGGACTAGTTCCCGAGGAGATTTGATCCTTAGGTTGGTCGGCCGCACCCAATCTGAGTCTCGGGGGATACTGTGTGTCTCCATCATAGCTCTCGTAGTACAATTTCGGATGCCTTTAAAGTATCGGCAATATCAACGGGGGACTCCGACTAGAGCCGAACCCACCAAAAGCCAAGGTACTCTGAGCAGTCCTCGGTAAAACGCTCTCGGGTATTGCTTTATATGCATCAGTTTCGAATTGTGTCTTCGGTCAATAGTTGGGTTGCCCTGCTCCTGTGATTGCCTCCTACATTCCGCTTTGTTCGGCTAGGTGTGCAAAGGGAGAACCACTGCGATTGTACTTCCGGTTTAACTGGTCAAGTATCTTAGTGGAGAAAGCCGAAAACCGACTGTCACAATGAGCGCAAACTGGTCAGCAATCCGATGACTCTGTCAAACTATAGATCGACAGAGGTTACCCCGTGGGCCTTTCATAAATTTGGCCGGGGTGTTAATGGCTTGACCTCGGCTGATGCCGAACACTAACCGGGGGCTAGTAACTCGCGTCCCAAACTTTAAGCTCCTATGACTAAGTGAAAGTTATAAAGCCTAGATATCTGATTGCCTCGTTTCCGCTAACACAACCGCCTCCAGGCACCGAGACGTCGGCTAAGGGTTGTCTTGTTACTGCGAAAACACCCTGTGTAGCATCTACAGAGGGGTAGAAGCCAACGATAGGCCACTCTCAAATGATACACGGACACAAAGGAGTCAAAATAGCATATAACATAAAAGCATTTGTATTCAATATGTGAGTGCTTCCTTCCGTAATCATCATTATAAAGCTATAAATATGCATCAATTTGACTTAAGATTCTGGCCAAGCTGGGTTGCCTGGCTCCTGTGCTTACCCCCTACGTTCCCGATTGTTCGGCTAGGGGGTAAAGGGAGCACCTCTGTGATTGTTACTTCCGGGTCATCCGGGTTAGTACCTCTGACTGGGTGAAGCCAAAAGCTATCCATCTTAAGAATATAATTGGTCGGCAACGATGAAAGTGAAAATTTTGGTTCATAAGACCACAAAGTTCGGGAACATTCGCCGAACTAAATCCTCAATATTTTCCTCCCACATTGATCGGAGCTGAGGTTTCACGATCATGGTCAACATGATATCATGGGAAAAGGAACTTATAAATGAACTATTTTTCCCAGAAGATGTTTCTTACGTTAAGTAGTAATATAACATATCTCTCCGCCTACCTTTGTTTATAAAACCGTATGGCCGGATTGCCTTGTTTGCCGTAAATCTTTGCCCTTATAAAGGCTTTATAAAGTAGGACCAACACTCCTCGGCTACTGGCCGAGGAGGTTGAAGCCGATGGTCGGTCAACAAAGTCTTGTACAATGTGGATCCGAGCATTAATGATGTAAAGTACTTGGATACATAGAATCATTATACATAAATTGTGTCGAACGTAACAACGTTTGTGTCAAACAAATGTCGATCCTTAATTCGACCACCCATGCCCAAATTATGGCTCGGGGGCTACTGCATTACCTATTCAATGCAACAAATTCAAAGTGCAATACGATTTCAAGGAGATTTGATCCTCAGGTTGGTCGGCCGCACCCAACCTGAGTCTCGGAAACTATGGCGCACCGCGTTTCTGTTCCTAAGTATGCTGCTGGGCAAGGACTTGATCCTCAGGCCGATTTCACAAATCGACCTAAGTCTCAGGGGCTACTGGGATCTGTGGTTTTATTATTTCCTTCAGGTGCATCTCTGGTTTTAGACCGACACACACCTTGAGGGCTACTGGCTATACATCTCGGTAGTAAATAAATTGCGCCGATCGGAAATAAATCCCGCAAAAAATAGCCCAAGACCGAGGTGGTGCACCACCTTGGAAGCAGTCCGGCATAAAGTTTGGATGCAAGTGGCTGGCTCCATAAAGGACATTTCTGGTATTAAGCTCGGATGAACTCCTTCAAAATTTTCAAGACCGAGGTAATCTATGACACCTCGGATGCATACCGGCGTTGGAGCTCGGCTGCATAAAGATACCTCAGATACAGTCCGGCGTTGGAGCTGGGACACAGTCCGGCGTTGGAGCTCGGCTGCAAAAAGATACCTCGGATACAGTCCAGCGTTGGAGCTCGGACACAGTCCGTAGTTGGAGCTCGGCTGTAAAAAGACACCTCAGACGTAGTCCGGCGTTGGAGCTCGGATGCGAGAAGAGACCGCCACACGGGAAACACTTTGAGCCCGAGGTGTGGCGTAAATATTACAAGGCATTGATAAAGGCTGAGAACTTAAAGGGGCTCCTCGGATGCCCGACATGTGAACTCTTCGGATACACCTCAACGATCCTCAAGATCGGAGATAGGAAGGTTTGTTGAACCAGTTTTCAAGACCAGCGACTGAAGACGGGATCAGTTCGGAAGAACCGAGGAGCGTCCCCAACTTGAAGACCGGTTCAGGGGGCTACTGATGGTGTCCTGGACTAGGGGGTACTCACCACGTCGTCTCCCGACCAGTGGGTCGGGCCGAGGACCCCCAAGGTGATTCACTAATGGGCCACTTCGGGCACCCCATGATGCATACAAGGGAGATTCCACAAGACTTGGCGCACAAGACAAGGACTCCTCTAAACCCTAGGCCTACGGTGCATTATATAAACCGAGGCCAAGCTAGAAAATAGAGAACCGCAATCTCATATTCATTACTACAATCTCGTGGTAGATACCTGTACTATGTACTATCCCCCATATGAATATAATCAAAAGCAGGACGTAGGGTATTATCTCCTCGAGAGAGCCCGAACCTGGGTAAAATCCTGTGTCCATGTTACCATCATTCCAAGACGCCTAACTTAGGTCCCCTACTACGAGATATGCCAGATTTGACGCCGACACCTGTGCGTTGTCCTTTTTATTTTAAGGGACCCGCACGGGGGCTGGCTCTTCGCGGTCTTTTAGGAAAACTGCCGTTTTATTACTGGCAGTTCTTTTTATTCTCCAAGGGCTCCCGTTCATGACCCCACGACCCGTGATAATTGCACGGAGTGGACGTGGGTGGAAGGACAGAATCCCTCCGATGCGTGTCTGTGCACTGTTTGGGGCCTAACCCAACGTGGCAAGCGACACGTATGGCTCAGGCCCGGGGGCTTCTGTCCGGGTAAACAAACAGGGGTGTTCATTCCCCCTGACTTGTGCATGGACAGACAGCCTCCGGCCCCCGTGAGCAAAACCCGTTGGGAAGGCCACCGCGTCTCCAAGCAACATTCAAGAACCAGCATCCGATAGCAGCCACCTACGGAAGGCCAAGCAAATGTCGGCAGACTCCAGCAAGCTCAACGCGGCAGCCCAAAGCCTGGACTGCAACGCGCCAAGCACGTCCCCGACGCTTGCCGGGGACCAAGACATGCACACCTCCCAGAAGACCCGGCAAGCCACTCCCCAGCAGGCGCGAGCCAACCGGCCACCGCTCCACCGGATCGCTATGCCTGTCACTTATCGATGCGGTGTCGAGCCCTCAGGCGGCTAATCAGCTCTCCCTAATCATGTGGCGACACATCGGAATGCAAGTTACGCTCGGTTGACACCCGCCCTACAGCGTGTCAAGACCATAAGCAACAACCGGCCAAGCGGTGGCAAGAGCTTGCCGGGGATGCACCCCCGAGCGCCACCTAGGCAGGTAATCATGGCATTTTGTCCTAAATGCCAGAGTTAGGTATGATAGCTCTGCTTAGCTATCTAATCGATAGATAATGACTATTTTGCCATTGGGGTAACCCTTTGCACTATAAAAGGAGGCCCAAGGCTACCTAGCTCAGGATTCGGACCCCCGAACACTTGTACTCGCATAGCAGCTCTTTCCCCGACAGCAATCCTTGCTGGGGTTAGGCGCTGTGCGTTCTTCGTGTTCCTCCAATCAATCCACCAAAAAGCAGGAGTAGGGTTTTACGCTTAGCAGCGGCCCGAACCTGGGTAAAATGCATGTGTCCTGATCGTCGCACCGTGTCATGCTCTCTGCTCTTCGTGCAACGTGACCCCCTTGCCGAACCACAAGGGACCTCTGGACCCATAGCTGATCGTGAGCATCCGTTCCCCGACAATCAAGAACATAGATATAGAGATGATAACATAAATGGTTCAGATCTGAAATCATGGCACTCGGGCCCTAGTGACAAGCATTAGGCATAGCAAAGTCATAGCAACATCAATCTCAGAACATAGTGGATACTAGGGATCAAGCCCTAACAAAACTAACTCGATTACATGATGAATCTCATCCAACTCCTCACCGACCAGCAAGCCTATGAAGGAATTACTCACTCCCGGTGGGGAGCATCATGGAATTGGCGATGGAGAAGGGTTGGTGATGACGAAGACCGAAGATTCCCCTCTCTAGAGCCCCAAACGGGCTCCAAATCTGGCCTCCCGATGAAGAACAAGAGGTGGCGGCGGCTCCATATCGTAAAACGCGATGAAACTTTCTCTCTGATTTTTTCTCCGAAAATAGGGATTTATAGTGGCGGAATTAGGGCAAGTGGGGCCACGAGGTGGGCACAACCCACCAGGGCACGCCCAGGGGGCCTGGCGCGCCCTTGTGGGTGCTGGCCACCCTGGCCCCCCTCTTCGGTGGATTTTCCAAAAAGTTTCGTTCCATTCCGAGAAATTTTATTTCTGCACAAAAACAACACCATGGTTGTTCTGCTGAAAACAGCGTTAGTCCGGGTTAATTCCATTCAAATCATGCAAATTAGAGTCCAAAACAAGGGCAAAAGAGTGAGGAAAAGTAGATACGTTGGAGACGTATCGACTCCCCCAAGCTTAAACCTTTGCTTGTCCTCAAGCAATTCAGTTGACAAACTGAAAATGATAAAGAAAAACTTTTATGAACTCTTTTGTTCTTGTTTACATATATATGGTTAAGTAGCACCCAGGTTTTCAGCAAAGGTTATGACAAACCATGTCAACAATAACTCTTAGAAATTATATTAACTCATAACAATAACATAAGCAGCTACCGAGCAATAATAAGATATCTCAAGCGCCAACACTTTGTCAAAACAATCATGATACAATATGACAATAGTGGTATCTCGCTAGCCCTTTCCGAGACCGCAAAACATAAATGCAGAGCACCTCCAAAGTTCAAGCAGCGACTAAACATTGTAATTCATTGTAGAAAAGATCCAGTCATCCTGCACCCAACATCAACTATACACAATGCATGAGGATGACAATAGTGCTCTCAGGTCTGGCGCTTATTTGAGAAGGTGATGACTCAGCATAAAAGTAAATAGATAGTCCCTTCGCAGAGGGAAGCATGGATTTGCAGCGGTGCCAGAGCTCAAAGTTTAAAACAGAGATAGATTTAATTTTGGGAGGTACACCCTTCCTGTCAACGTCACGACCAAGAGTTATCAATATCTTCCATGCCAAACAAATTAGCGGCTGTTCCCAAGCGGTAAAAGTAAATGTTTACTCCCCCTCCACCAACAATCACACTCCACGGCGAGCCGCATCCACAGGTACCGTCCAAACAAACAACATTCCTGGGGGAGTTTTGTTTAATTATTTTTTGATTTTTGATTTTGGGACTGGGAATCCCTATTACCGCCCCTCTCGTGTAAGGACAAGTGAATAAACACTCATCACGAGAATAACCAGCTTAGCATGGAAGATACTGACCGCCCCCTGTCGCTCCATGAGTGGTCCAGGCACACAAAACAAATGTTCATTTGAATTTTTAGAGGTGTCACATGCAAATTTACTTTGGAACGGCAGGGTAATACCGCATATAGGTAGATATGGTGGACTCATCTGGCATAACTTAGTTTAAGGGTTTTGATGCACAAGCAGTATTCCTGCTTAGTACAGGTAAAGGCTAGCAAATAGATTGAGAAGCGGCCAGCTAGAGAGCAAAAACGGTCATGAACATGCATTTCATATAATCAACATTGAATACTAGCATGAGTAGGATATGGACACCATGAACATAAATATCATGAAGGCTATGTTGGTTTTGATTCAACTACATGCGTGAACATGTGCCAAGTCAAGCCACTTGAAACATTCAGAGGACGATACCATATCATCATACCGCATCACAACCATTTTAATGCATGTTGACACCCAAGATAAATCATTATCCGCTCCTAGCTACTTAAGCATGGCAAGAACAACTATAATCTCTAATGGTCATTGCAAACATGGTTGATCATAATGAGTTGAATCAAGGGACACTAGGTTAAACATATGTACAAAAACAAAAACAAGTTGAGTTCATACTCGCCTTTCTCTGCCACAGTCAATTCATCAAATGTCGTCATTATTGCCTTTCACTTGCATGACCGAATGATAAGAAAATAATAATAGTGCAAGAATGCCGTGGACTAAGCTGGAATCTGCAAACATTTTATTCAAGAGGAGAAGACAAGGTAATATGGGCTCTTTGTTAGATAAACGATAATGCAGATGAGGGCCTGTCAACAATTTGATCGTGGTCTTCTCCTAGGTACGACTCAAACAGAAAGAAAAGAATTTCAGAGAAACACACTGAAATATTTTTGGAGTTTTTGTTTTTTCTTGAAGAAAGCAAATTAAAGAGAAAAAACAAAAACGAGAAAAACTATTTACACGGGAAAGCTCCCAACAAGTAAAAGAAGAAGCGAGAAATCTTTTTGGGTTTTCTTTTGATGCAACAACTAAACTAAGCTAGAAAGAAAAACTAAAAAGAAGTAGGAAATATTTTTTGATTTTCTCAAAGTTTTTCAAACACACAAGAAGAAAGCGAGAAAACAAATCTAGCATGGATATTACAATGAAAAAGTGTGAACACCGACAACTGGAATGAAATGTGTGAACATGAATGTAATGTCGGTGGAAATACGTACTCCCCCAAACTTAGACTTTTGGCCTAGCTTGGTAATCACCATCCGTAGTAGCTGTCCGGTCCCAAGTCGTAGTGAAGCGGAGGCGGCACCTGAGCATCCCACCCCTGGGGCTCCTCCTCAGCAGCTGCTAGGTTGTCCCGGTAAGCTATAATGTCATCTGGCATGATCCTGTATCCGTTCCTGGCAATAGAATCAAACAAAGCAGGTGCAGGCCACGAAATAACATCACGTGTTTCCTTGCTAAATACTAGATTGTAATGAATGTCACGGGGAGAATCGGTTACATCTAGGAATTGGTGAGCCTGCAGTGACTTGTGATCAAGGTAAACTCTGGATGAGAGATAATCATGTGGGCGAAACTGGACTCTAAAATGGCTCGCTAGACGAGTAGCATAAATACCACCATGTATCTTTCCCTTAGTTTTGTTAAGATGCAAGCATCGAGCAATAATAGCCCCCATACTAAAGGTGTGATCATCATCAAGTGCACGACGTAAAATAGCAAGGTCAGGGGCACTGAGTGCGCCGACCTTCTCCCTAGCGGTTAAACACTTAGCGATGACCAAAGTGAAATAATGTACTGAGGGAAACTGCAAGCTGGTAGCAGTGGTGCTCGACACGCCTCTATCCTCACCCACGGTTAACGTGAGGAGAATGTCCTCAAACTCAGATGGCCTAGGTTCTCTCAAGTCCCCATTAGAAGGAATCAAGCATATGTTACAGAAGTCAGTTAGCGACATTGTGTAAGTTTCAACATAAAGATTAAACTACACTTCAGGAGGGTTGTTTCTCCCTAGATAATGAAAGCTTTGCACAAAGGAATTTGTAAGAATGTGATATTGGTCACACTTAGCTGCGAGGAACTCGGTTAACCCGGCGTTTGTGACAAACTGGGCGAACTCTTGATGGAACCCGGCCTCCTCCATGAAGGCATCATGCGGCCATTCACACGACCACACCTCCACCTTTCTTGGGGTGTGAAGGTCATTGTCCGATGATTCCCCAATGACTCCCTTGGCATTTTTCTTGGAGGAGAACTTCCTAAAGGTTTGCATTTTATTCCTATAAAAATTCTGAAATTTTTTAGTCAACAATACTTTGTAAAATTGTTAGCAACTACTCCTAAGCATGCATAGAGGCCGTATTGAGCATTCAAACTACTTAGAACTCTAAGAATTCAACATGCAAGCTCATCTACAGTAGCACCAAGAGTAGCTAATTACTCTAAAAATAACCCACTAAAACAAAAATTAATTGGAGCAACGCAGGAGTCACATACCAACTAGCAATCCCTCGAAACAGTTTCGGAAAAGGAGCTTTGAGCAAAGAGATCGAAATCCGAGGGTTTGAGAGCAAGAACACGAAAATGGTGGCTGTGGTGATTTTTTCTGGAGGTAGGTGATGATGTGGGCTAAAGAGATAAGTGAGGGGGCCCACGTGGGGGCCACAACCCACCAGGGCGCGCCTGGGGGTGCTGGCGCGCCCTGTTGTCTTGTGGGCACCAGGTGCACCTCCTCTGGTGTTATTTGCACCAAAAATTCTTAAATAATTGGAAAAAAATCATGTTAAATTTTTAGGGCATTCTGAGAATTTTTATTTTTGGGTCATTTTTTATTGCACGGAGAAAACAGAAAACAGGATAAACATGGCATTTTATTTTATTTGACTAACTAAAACAGAAAATAGAAGGTGGGAGCAGAGAGTTGTGCTTACTAGATTCATCGACGACATACCTCTCAAAAATGATTCATTAATAAGGTTGATCAAGTCTTATTAACAACCACTTCCGATTAGCATGAAACCAAAGAACTTTTGTAAAGCACTAGGTTACCTCAATGGGGATGTGCATATCCCCAACAATAAGTACATCATATTTCTTTTTGGCGGTAGGAAGAGGTAATTGAAAACTTCCAATAGTAATGGTCGGAGATTCTTCAATAACATTTATACCATTCACTTGGAATTGTTTCTTCGGAAAGTGCACCGTATGCTCATTGCCATTGATATGAAAAGTGGCTTTGCTTTTATTGCAATCAATAACAGCCCCTGCAGTATTCAAAAAGGGTCTACCAAGGATAATCGACATGTTGTCGTCCTCGGGCATCTCAAGAATAACAAAGTCCGTTAAGATAGTAACAATTGCAACTACAACGGGCACATCCTCACAAATACCGATAGGTATGGCCGTTGATTTGTCAGCCATTTGCAATGATATCTCAGTAGGTGTGAGTTTATTCAAATCAAGTCTTTTATATAAGGAGAAAGGCATAACACTAACACCGGCTCCCAAATCACACATGGCAGTTTTGACATAGTTTCTTTTAATGGAGCAAGGTATAGTCGGTATTCCAGGATCTCCAAGTTTTTTAGGTACTCCATCCTTAAAAGGATAATTAGCAAGCATGGTGGAGATTTCAGCTTCAGGTATTTTTCTCTTATTAGTGATGATGTCTTTCATATACTTTGCGTAAGGGGCCATCTTCAGAATATCAGTTAAGCGGGTACGCAAAAAGACTGGCCTAATCATTTCAGCAAAGCGCTCAAATTCCACATCATCCTTTTTCTTAGATGGCTTAGGTGGAAAGGGCATGGGTTTTTGAACCCATGGCTCTCTTTCTTTACCATGTTTCCTAGCCACAAAATCTCTTTTATCATACCGTTTATTTTTAGGTTGTGGGTTATCAAGATCAGGAGCATGCTCTATTTCAACATCATTATCTGGTTCTTTCTCATTACTAGGTTGAGCATCATCGTGAACATCATCATTATCATTTTCATTATCACTAGGTGAATGTTCACTACCAGATTGAGTTTCAGCATCGGAAATAGAGACATCATTATTATCAAGAGGTTTTTGTGTCTCAGGTTCACTAGAGGTATGCAAAGTCCTATCATTTTTCTTTTTCATTTTCTTCTTAGAAGGACTAGGTGCATCATGATTACTTCTCTGAGAATCTTGTTCAATTATTTTAGGATGACCCTCAGGATAAAGTGGTTCTTGAGTCATTCTACCTCCTCTGGTTACTACTCTAGCAGAAAAATCATGCATATTATTATTCATTTCATCAAGCAATTCTTTTTGAGACTTAGCAACTTGTTCTAACTGAGTTTGAATCATAGAGGCATATTTTCCTACAACTCTAACACCATTAATGATTCTAAATAGCAAGTCACTCAAGCGAGCAATCATATCAGAATTATATTTCAATTGTTTTAGAACATGGGCATTGAAATGATCTTGCTTCATAATATAGTTGTCAAACTCATATAAGCATTGACTAGGATGTTTATTGTGAGGAATGTCACTTTCATTAAACTTTAATAATGAATTTTCCTCTACCACGTGTGGAGGTGGTGGTGTGTCAAGGCCATGCATTTCTTCAATAGGTGGCAAATTCTTAACATCCTCAGCTTTAATACCTTTTTCCTTCATAGATTTCTTTGCCTCTTGCATATCTTCAGGACTGAGAAATAAGATACCCCTCTTCTTCGGAGTGGGTTTAGGCGGTGGTTCAGGAAGAGTCCAATCATCATAATTCTTCAATATGTTATTCAATAATTCCTCAACCAACCAGCACAACTATCTAGGAAGTCCCTAGAAGCATCGGTTAGTCCATTATAAAAGATATCAAGTATTTCATTTTTCTTGAGAGGATGATCAGGCAAAGCATTAAGCAAGTGGAGAAGCCTCCCCAAGCTTGTGGGAGACTCTCTTCTTCGGTTTGCACAAAATTAAATATTTCCTGTAAGGCAGCTTGTTTCTTATGAGTAGGAAAATATTTTTCAGAGAAGTAGTAGATCATATCCTGGGGACTACGCACACAACCAGGAGTAAGAGTATTGTACCATATCTTGGCATCACCCTTTAATGAGAACAGAAATAACTTAAGGATATAGTAGTAGCGAATCTTCTCATCATGAGCAAAGAGGGTGACTATATCATTCAGCTTAGTAAGGTGTGCCACTACAGTTTCAGTTTCATAGCCATGGAAAGGATCAGATACAACCAAAGTAATTAACTCTGGGTCGACAGAGAATTCATAATCCTTATCAGTAACAAAGATAGGTGAAGTAGCAAACTTAGGATCACATTTCATTCTAGCATTCAGAGTCTTTTCCTTATACTTGTGTAGCAATTTCTTAAGATTGTTTCTATCCTTGCAAGAAAGAATTTCTCTAGTTATCTCTTCGTCCATAACATAACCTTCAGGTATCTTAGGCAGTTCAAACTTAGGAGAGCTAGGACTAGTAGGTGTTTCATAGTCATCATCAGTTTCATAGGTTTCATCAGTTTCAGCAATCTCATCAGTTTCAGTACTTTCATTCTCTTTATCTCTAGCAATTTGTTCATCAAGAAATTCTCCTAGTGGCACGTTGTCATCAAGCATGGTACTAGCATCATCAATAGCATAATTCATAGCAGAGGTAGCATCATCAATAACTTGCGGCATATTAGGATTACTAGCATGTGGTGGTGTTGCAAACTTACTCATAATAGAAGGTGAATCAAGTGCAGAGCTAGATGGCAGTTCCTTACCTCCCCTCGTCTTAGAGGGAAAAATCTTAGTCTTTGGATCCTTCAGATTCTTCATAGTGATAGATTGATATAAATCCCAAGTGACTCAACAAATATTGCTATGCTCCCCGGCAAGTATAGGGGATCGCAACAGTTTTCGAGGGTAGAGTATTCAACCCAAATTTATAGAATTGACACAAGGGGAGCCAAAGAATACTTGAGAGTATTAGCAGTTGAGTTGTCAATTCAACCACACCTGGAGATTAAATATCTACAGCAGAGTGATCAGTAGCACAGTAATATGATAGTTGGCAGCAGTAGCAATAGTAACAATAGCGGTAACAATAGTAGCAATAGTTTTGTAGCAGTTGGAACAGCAGCAACAGCAATAGTAACTTAGCAAGAACAATAAGTGGAAAGCTCGTAGGCACTGGATCGGTAACTCGTTGGATGATATTCATCATATAACAGTCATAACCTAGGGCGACACAGAACTAGCTCCAGTTCATCAATGTAATGTAGGCATGTATTCCGTAAATAGTCATACGTGCTTATGGAAAAAAACTTGCATGACATCTTTTGTCCTACCCTCTCGTGGTAGCGGGGTCCATAAGGAAACTAAGGGATATTAAGGCCTCCTTTTAATAGAGAACCAGAACAAAGCATTAACACATGGTGAATACATGAACTCCTCATACTACGGTCATCACCGCGAAGTATCCCAAATATTGTCACTATGGGGTTGACGGATCATAACACGTAATAGGTGCATATGACTAGGCAAGATCGGATCAAGATCATAGATATAGAGATGATAACATAAACGGTTCAGATCTGAAATCATGGCACTCGGGCCCTAGTGACAAGCATTAGGCATAGCAAAGTCATAGCAACATCAATCTCAGAACATAGTGGATACTAGGGATCAAGCCCTAACAAAACTAACTCGATTACATGATGAATCTCATCCAACTCCTCACCGACCAGCAAGCCTACGAAGGAATTACTCACTCCCGATGGGGAGCATCATGGAATTGGCGATGGAGAAGGGTTGGTGATGACGAAGACCGAAGATTCCCCTCTCCGGAGCCCCAAACGGGCTCCAGATCTGGCCTCCCGATGAAGAACAGGAGGTGGCGTCGGCTCCGTATCGTAAAACGCGATGAAACTTTCTCTCTGATTTTTCTCTCCGAAAATAGGAATTTATAGTGGTGGAATTAGGGCAAGTGGGGCCACGAGGTGGGCACAACCCACCAGGGCGCACCCAGGGGGCCTGGCTCGCCCTGGTGGGTGCTGGCCACCCTGGCCCCCCTCTTCGGTGGATTTTGGCTCCAATAATTCACATATAATCTGAAATAATTCTTCAAAAAGTTTTGTTCCATTCCGAGAACTTTTATTTCTGCACAAAAACAACACCATGGTAGTTCTGCTGAAAACAGCGTTAGTCCGGGTTAGTTCCATTCAAATCATGCAAATTAGAGTCCAAAACAAGGGCAAAAGACTGAGGAAAAGTAGATACGTTGGAGACGTATCAATTGGGCTGGGGGCTTCCCAGAGCCCCGCGCGATCGCTTGCGTCCTGAGCGGCGCACAGGCCCCGGCCTCCGACCGTGCCTTCAAGCAGCTCCTGCCCAAGAGCCGCCTGGGGACTGGAGCCCACGCCGCTGGCGCCTCAAGCCCCGCGCCTACTACTGGACCGCCTTCCCTCTCCGCATAGGAGGGAGCGCCCGACACCTCCCACAGGACGGGCTCGGGGGCTTCCGCCTGGAGAGCTCGGGCACCGCCCGGAGGCATGCTTCATTGCGTGACCCCGCAAGCAAGGAGCAAGGCGCGAGGTGCCAGGAGCGCGAGGGTCCGGTGTTCACAAGGGCAACGAGTAGCAGAGGACACATGATGCGTGTGCCCCGAGAGGCGCTGGAGCACCACGGGTCCTCAAGGCATAAGGGAACTGACCGAACCCCTCGCACGCGGCCGTCAGGTGACTCCTAGGGTTGTTCCTGCTAGACAATTCTCTGTATTTTGTATCGCCCCAAGCAGGTGTTTTTTGAATACATAACGAATTCGGCTATCCCCCCACTCGAGATGGTATTGTTTGTCTAAGCCTCAGGCTCTGGCGCGCCACCGCTACTGGGGGCTGGCGTGCCCCCCACGACCGCCCCACGATGGTTCCGCATGGGGGCTGGGCACGACGTCTGCGTAGGACTTGTCCTCGCAGTGAATCGTTGAAAAATCTAAGTACCCGGGCTCTGACCCACGGGCTAGCCACTCGTGCGGATCATCTACCATAGTGCCACGCCCCCCAGTGAACCATTGCGTGCGGAGGAACGGAAGGCGGCCTAGCTCGCGATGCCACAGAACAGGCGGCATGCCGCCTCTCACGACGACTCTCCTGTAGACGTGCCCTTACGGACACACGGGGCGTGCCACGCCGCTCATGTTTAGGCCGTAGGGGCACGCAATCGATGAACAATGGCTCTTCAGCAGACGTGCCCTTACGGACACGTGGGGCGTGCCATGACGCTCATGTTTGGGCCGTAGGGGCACACAATCGATGAACAATGGCTCTTCAGCAGACGTGCCCTTATGGACACGCGGGGCGTGCCACGGCCGTCATGTTTGGGCCGTAGGGGCACGCAATCGGTGAACAACGGCTCTCCGGCAGACTGGCCCTTACAGACACCCGGAGCCTGCCACGACGCTCATGTTTGGGCCGTAGGGCCACGCAATCGGTGAACAATGGCTCTTTGGTAGACGTGCCCTTAGGGACACGCGGGGCATGCCACGACGCTCATGTTTGGGCCGTAGGGGCATGCAACCGCATTCCTGTGGCCACGTGGTGTACGATGGCGCTCATACACGAGCCGCAGGAGCGCAGCGCCGACTTGCGCGCTCCCGCACCGAAATGTGCGGGAGCATCTGAAGACCGGGTTAGGAGCTCCTGAGCCTTGTGCCTGGGGTATCCACCCAATTATCGCCGTCGTGACACTCTCACGTAATAATGAGTTAGGGGCTGTACATGCTCGGGACCCCTCAAAGTGGAAGCCCACGACGAGCCGCGTCATGGCCGCAGAGGGAAGGGCTCCCACCCACGCCCAAGTGGAGGACCCAGCGCCGCTCCAGAATGCCTGGAACATCCAGCATCTCCGCAAGTTCTACCCGTGATTGTATATGCCCGGAGCCCCCCGAGGACGCGGAGGGGTTCCCACCCACGCCCAAGTGGAAGCCCCATGCTCCGCGCTGGTGGACGACACTGTCCTCCAATGACTATGCCCACGTGTAGGACCGAAAGTATGTCTAGAGGGGGGTGATTAGACTACTTGACCAAATAAAAATTCTACCTTTTCCCAATTTTAAGTGTTGGCAGATTTTAGCAATGATAGAAAGTCAAGTACACCCTACACATGCATGTCTAAGAGTATAGCAGCGGAAAGTGACAACAAGCATGTATAGTAGAGGGTAGGAAGGAAGATCAAACGCAATTTGTAGACACGAAGATCTTTCCTGTGGTTCCGATAGGTGGTGCTATCGTACGTCCACGTTTACGGAGTCTTCAACCCACGGAGGGTAACGGTCGCGAGAGTCCACGGAGGGCTCCACCCATAAGGGCCCACGAAGTAGCAACCTTGACTATTCCATAACGGCTTCCGTCCACGAAGGACTAGCGTCACTATGGGTAGATCTTCACGAAGTAGGCGGTCTCCTTGCCCGTACAAACTTCTTGGTTCAACTCCACAACACGAAGTAGGAGGCTCCCAAGCGACACCTAACCAATCTAGGAGGCACCACCCTCCAAAAGGTAATAGGCTCGGTAATGTCGATGAACTCCTTGCTCTTGTGCTTCAAGATGATAGACTCATCAACACACAATCACTCTCTCACAGATTTGGCTAGGTAGAAGAGATTGATTTGGTGGAAAGCAACTTGGGGAGGCTAGAGATCAAGATTCATATGGATAGAGTGGAATGGCTTGATCTCAACACATGAGTAGGTGGCTCTCTCTCAGAAAATTGGATGGGGCAAGTATGAAATAGTTCTGAGTGCTTCTCTTTCGAGTGGGTGGTGGTGAAGGGGTATATATAGGCATCCCCAAAAATCCAACCGTTACACCTAAAGTGACCAACTTGGTGACACCGATGTGTGAATCTCGGTGGTACCGAAGTGACCAAAAGGTGACAACTTTTGAATCTCGGTGAGACCGATATATAATTCTCGGTGGTACCGATTAGGTGACCAACGGTCAGATTGCGCAACTCGGTGATGCCGATCCAACAAACTCGGTGGTACCGATTTTGTGAATCGAGGTAACAGAAAGTTGGCAACCCAAACTCGGTGGCACCGAAGTGGAATCGGTTGCACCGATGTGCTAGGGTTTGGGATGGGTCTGTCTGAGTTTGGGAATCGGTGGCACCGAGTGGGAAGTGTTGGTTGCACCGATTTTGGATATTTGACTTTGGACAGACTTTTGTGGAAGAGCTTGTGGGTGTTTTTGGTGATTATCTCTTGTGCACGTGGAGCATCTTGTTCACCAACAGTACCTTACCCCCTTTTAATAGTATTGGCTTTCCTATGGACTCAAAGCGATTTCTCACAAAGTAAAATGTAGAGTCCTCTTGCTTGAAGCTTTGCCAATCCATTTCCTTGCATCTTGGGGTTTCTCCACAATCCTTTTGCCATCCCTATCAGTGAACTTTTCCTGAAATATGCTTAGTGGAAACATTAGTTCAATGACATATATGTTGTTATTAATTACCAAAACCACCAAGAGAGCAAATGTGCTTTCAATCTCCCCCTTTTTGGTAATTGATGACAACATATAGATCAAAGCTTCGCCATATGATATAATCAATGAATATAATCATCGCTTTGAGAAGTATGTGATAAACAAGAGCTCCCCCTAAATTTGTGCATTATTTTAAATTTTCGTTTGAATGCAAATGCACAATCGATTAGGTACATGGGGCAGTCTTTTATGTCACATACAACTTGGCGGTGTGCGAGAATAGTTAGAATGAACATCATAGCACAACACAATCAAGTAACGGTGAATGACCATCTCATAAGCATCAAAATGATAGGAAATAGTAGCAACACACATCAAGTGTATGATCAAACACCACAAAGTTTAACACATCCAAACCAAAAGATCAAATGTTTTTGAAAGAACGATAAAAACCAAACGCTCTCTCGCTCGGAGCCTAAAGATCTATATACAACTTCTCCCCCTTTGGCAACAAGTTGCCAAAAAGTTCAAAGAGATATAGCTAATCGTTCTTCTGGGGCTGATCTCCTCCGGTGGTTGATGAAGGAGTCGAGAGAACTGCGTCGGCCAAGATGCCGGCAGACGTCATGGACGGAGTTGGTGTAGCAACGGGAGGTACTGGAGGAGCTGATGGAGCTGAAGAGGCTGTAGCAGGTGCTGATGAAGAAGGCCTCAACACTGGAGCTGACACTGTGGCTGATCTGGCCTGGGTAGTGAACTGAGTGCCTGGCCTGAGAGGAGAGTCATCCTCATCATCTGTAGTGTCGAGACTGGGCACATTGTCAACTTCCTTCTTGAGCTCGTTCACGGTCTTTGTTAGCCCATCCACCTTGTCATTGAGGGTCTTGATCCTATTCTCCATGATCCTCACAAGACTATGTTGATTCTCCAATATGTCCTTGATGTCCTTCTGCATGCCCTGAACGGTAGTGATCAAGAGATCCATTTGCTCGTTCCTGGATCTAGGGACTTGAGCACTAGTGGCTCTAGCTGCCTCTGCCTGAGCTGCAGCTGAGGTGGGATGATCTGGGTTCATCACCACGACATTGTCCTCAAGATCTGGCTGTAGGGGCAGGTGTGGCCTGTCAAGAGCAAAAATGTGCTTCTCCAGCTTGGAGTTGATGAGCATCTGAATATAGGGTGCATAGTAGCATGAGCGCTTCTGATTAGCAGCAACCCTCTTCACAGTCTCTACTATCAAGTCCATCACTCTTATCCTGGTGTGTCTATCAAGATGGATCAGCATGTTGATGGAATAGCCTCTAATCATCTTGTCATCTCCAGACTTAGGCATCAAGGTGTGCCTCAAGATGGTGTTCATGGTGCGGAGGCCAGCCTGGAGGAAGTAAATGGATCCTAACTTGTGAGATTTCAAGTTGGCAGCAGGGATCTCATTGTACATGTTCTTCATAGAATCATGGCTCTCCTTGGATTCAGAATAGACATCCAAGTCTCCATCTTCCACCTTTGGGACTCCTAAGATGGCAGTCCATTCCTCAACAGTAGATTCATACCTTGCTCCTTCAGTCATCCACACAATCCTACCATCTCCATAGAAGTGAGCAGTGGAGTAGAATTGCATGATCATCTCATCGTTCCATGTAGTGAATTCTTTGCCAACAAATTCATCTAGGCCAATGCAATGAAAGTTGTCTTGAACATTTGGGAAGTAATCTTCATTTGCCTTGATGTACTTCCGGTCAACATATCTCATGTCACTCACAGCTGGGCTCTTATCAAGCAAGATAGTCTCATAGAAATCTTGTTGCTCCTTGGTATAAAACCTGTAGTCCACACCTGTTTTCCTCCTTTGAGCATATGGATCAATTGCTCTCCATTCCCTCGAACCAGAATCCTTCCTCTTCTTCATGTCTTCAGCAAGCAAATGGCTGTCATTGTGCTCTGGAAGGTGTGGTCTTAGCTTCATCAAAGCAGTAATATCATCTTCATCCTCAGCTTCCCTAAAAGTGGAGGTCTTGTTCTTGCTGGAAGCTGGTATGTCTCTGGAGAATCTCTTAGGCTTTTCAACAGCAGCAGCCTTCTTGGGAGCAGACTTGGTGCTCTTGGAAGTGGTAGCCTTAGGCATATCATCTGCCATAAGCTTCTTCTTCTTCCTTGGAGGGGCCTTTGCAGCTGGCTCTTCCTCCTCCTCCTCTTCAGCAGCAGCCTCTGCTGGGTCCTCATACATAGAGGTTTGCCTGCCCACAACATGAATGATCCTCTTCCTGCTCTTCTTCTTCTCCCCAGCCTTCTTAGGCATAGACTTCTTGGGAGGCACAACTGTCATGGTTGCCCTAGAGCTCTCAGGTGCTCTCACTGTCTCTGAGCTAGCATACTCCTTCCTGATAGCTTTCTTCTTCTTGGATGAAGAAGCAGTAGTGGTGTTCTTGGCAGCATCTACTTTCTTGGGTAGCTCCTCAGGGATGAAGTCCTCATCCTCCTCATCAGAATTGAGCTTCCTCCTAGTCCTTGTAGCAGCCTTGGGTAAATCAGGAGAACTAGGAACATCATCATAGCTCCCCTCAGGACTAGTGCCTGAGCTCATGTCAACACTCTGCTCTCTGAGATCATTCTGACTGTCTTCAGCATCTGACATATCTGACCCTATGAATAGAGTATAGAGGAGTGGAGAGGATGAGTCATCACAAAATGTAGACATTTTCAAAAGATTGAACTAAGATTTCTTAAATTTTGCATTCTACCAAATGTATGTCGGTACAACCGAAACAAATTTTTCGGACACACCGAGACAGACATCATACTTTCCAGAAACTTGGCACCATTTTCGGTCACACCGAAAATTGGTACTCGGTTCCACCGAGGTGTTCTCAGTTTGCCAGAAAAAACGAATCGGTGCTACCAATTCTTTTGCGTCGGTTCTACCGAGATTCATGTGGCGGACGACAAAACCTAAAAGATCATTCATTCGCTATTCTACTGGAGTTTTTTAGAGGATAGGGAGGTTTGCAATCCGTGGATTCTCGATAAAAATAACTCCAATGCGCATGAATCGGACGGGGAGCGCAAGGAGGGCTGGATCCATACCCTAATTCGGTGAAGGACCTGCTAAGGTGACGACGGCGGCGAAGATTCCTTCGGTGGCAGCGATTCCCAATGGCGGAGACGCACGGGGAGGCAAGGGCGACGACCAGGGGGTCCGGAGCGGCAGCTTAGGGTTGGAGGAAACGGGCTCTTGAGATTGAATTTCAAAAGTCATGTCCGCCAGGATATATACCCTTCGCTGTCGGTGACACCGGTTCGAAATTTTCGGTGTCATCGAGTTTCTCAACAGTCAGCTGAAAGGGAAACTCGGTGTAACCAAGAATAAGGAATCGGTGTTACCGAGATTGAAAATCCAGATCAACCCTTGGCATTCGGTGAGACCGAGATTTTGAGTTGGTTCCACCGAGATGCACTTGGGAGGTTTTAATGGTCAGTCCTTTGTCGATGCGGAACTCCGAGTGCTCTCACACAGAGGGATCGAAAAGTACTTGTTCAAATTTTGTGATGCAGCAAGAATGGAGTATGAGGTAAGAAAGCATAGATAGCTAGAGAGTGGTCCTAGGCATTCTTGTCCATCCAATTGGCAAAAGAAAAATCAAAAGCCAAATAGCAACAATTGGATGTCCTCGAATGAGTAAAGAAGTGCAGACCAACATGCTCACACAATAAGATGTCAAATGAAATCATGGCAAACATGCACATACATACTAGCATCTATCAAGCATTTTGGCGATGACGGAGTCATCTATATATGAGTATATTGACTTAGGAGCCAAGCAAGAATAGTTGATCATAGGTCATACTCATCGTCTAAGCACAAGTGGGGTTACCACTTTTACATAAAGCATTTAATGTTGTCACATACTATGAGATGCTTTAACTCAAGTCTTAGAGTAAAGCTCCCCCTTGATGTGACATCCCCCCATAGGAGGGATAAACTAACCTTGGGTTTTGTCGATGAAGATTTCAAGTTGGTGAGGTAGTGGTGGATGCTCAAAGTTGATGAAGATCACCATGAGTTGGGAGCATCCTTGTTGTTTCCTTACTCTCTTCTCACCTACATGGGTTAGTGATACGTCTCCAACGTATCTATAATTTTTGATTGTTCCATGCTATTATATTATCTGTTTTGGATGTTTTATATGCATTAATATGCTATTTTATATTATTTTTGGGACTAACCTATTAACCTAGTGCCCAGAACCAGTTTCTGTTTTTTTCCTTGTTTTTGAGTATTGCAGAAAAGGAATATCAAATGGAGTCCAAATGGAATAAAAATCTACGATGATTTTTCTTGAACCAGAAGGAACCCAGGAGACTTCGAGAAGAGGCCAAAAGACCCATGGGTGGGCCACAAGCCACCTGGGCGCGCCCCAGCGGGGGGGGGGGGGGGGCGCCCCCCTGGCTTGTGGGCCCCCCGTAGCTCCTCCAACCCTAATATTCCGCCTATAAATTCAGAAATATTCACCCAATACCAAAGAGAGCCACGATAATACTTTTCCACCGCCAGAAGCCTCTGTTCCCGTGAGATCCCATCTTGGGGCCTTTTCCGGTAATCTGCCGGAGGGGGATTCGATCACGGAGGGCATCTACATCAACTCCATTGCCCCTCCGATGATGCGTGAGTAGTTCACCTCAGACCTTCGGGTCCATAGCTAGTAGCTAGATGGCTTCTTCTCTCTCTATGTTCTTCAATACCATGTTCTCCATGATCTTCATGGAGATCTATCCGATGTAATACTCTTTTGCGGTGTCTTTGTCGAGATCCGATGAATTGTCGGTTTATGATCAGATTATCTATGAATATTATTTGAATCTTCTCTGAATTCTTACATGCATGATTTCATATGTTTGTAAGTCTCTTCGAGTTATTGGTTTGGTTTGGCCAACTAGATTGGTAATTCTTGCAATGGGAGAAGTGCTTAGTTTTGGGTTCAATCTTGCGGTGTCCTCACCCAGTGACAAAGTAGGGGTAGCGAGGCACGTATTTGTATTGTTGCCATCAAGGATAAAAAGATGGGGTTTTCATCATATTGCTTGAGTTTATCCCTCTACATCATGTCATCTTACTTAATGCGTTACTCTGTTCTTCATGAACTTAATACTCTAGATGCAGGCAGGAGTCGGTCGATGTGTGGAGTAATAGTAGTAGATGCAGAATCGTTTCGGTCTACTTGATACGGACGTGATGCCTATATGCATAATTATTGCCTTAGATATCGTCATAACTATGCGCTTTTCTATCAATTGCTCGACAGTAATTTGTTCACCCACCGTATTATTTTCCTTCAAGAGAGAAGCCTCTAGTGAAACCTATGGCCCCCGGGTCTATTTTCCATATTATATTTTCAGATCTATAAACCAAAAATACCAAAAATACTTTGCTGCAATCTATTTACTTTTATTTTAGTTTTACTTTTAGCAATCTTTTATATCTATCTCTATCAGATCTCATCCTTGCAAGTAACCGTGAAGGGATTGACAACCCCTTTATAGCGTTGGGTGCAAATGTTTGATTGTTTGTGTAGGTGCAAAGATTGGGGCCTTGCTTGTACCTCCTACTAGATTGATACCTTGGTTCTCAACAACTGAGGGAAATACGTATCTACTTTGCTGCATCACCCTTTCCTCTTCAATGGAAAACCAACGCAAGCTCAAGAAGTAGCAAGAAGGATTTCTGGCGCCGTTGCCGGGGAGGATACATAGCAAGTCAAGACAAGAACTCTCTCGTCAACTTGCCAATTTCTGGTTTGGTTGCCGGGGAGATCTACATCAGGCCTACCAAGTACCCATCACAAACTCATCTCTTGCATTTACATTATTTGCCATTTGCCTCTCGTTTTCCTCTCCCCCACTTCTAAAACGATTTTCAGAAAAAACCAAAAAGATTTGCCTTTTTATTCGCCCTTCTTCCGTTCGTCTTTTCGTTTGCTTTTTGTTTGCTTGTGTGCTAGATCGATTCGTTGCCACCATGTATGAATATGGGAAGGATTAATGATGTTATTATTGTTGCAAATAGGAATTATGTACCCGTAGATTTCATTGTTCTTGATATAGATTGCAATCCTACATGTCCTATTATTCTTGGTAGACCTTTCCTTAGAACGATTGGTGCAATTATTGATATGAAAGAAGGAAACATTAGATTCCAATTTCCGTTAAGGAAAGGCATGGAAAACTTTCCTAGAAAGAAAATTAAATTACCTTATGAATCTATTATGAGAGCTACTTATGGATTGCATACCAAAGATGACAATACCTAGATCTATTGCGTTATGCCTAGCTAGGGGCGTTGAACAATAGCGCTTGTTGGGAGGCAACCCAATTTTTTTTTTTTTTTTGTTTTTGTTTCTGTTTTTGAGTGCTTTACACATTATTACCTCTGTAGTAATTGTGTTTTAGTGTTTTAATTAGTGTTTGAGCCAAGTAAGACCTTTGGGATGGTCTACGGTGATTGTTGGTTTGATTCTGCTGAAAAACAGAAACTTTTGCGCTCAGTCCAGGAATTTTACAAATTCACCAGAGCATAGAATGAGCCTGAAATTTTTACAAAAGATTGATATACAAATTTCCCAGATTGCCCTAATTTTTCAGAATGTTTGGAGTTACAGAAGTATTCGAAGTTTACAGATTGCTACAGACTGTTCTGTTTTTGACAGATTCTGTTTTCTTTGTGTTGTTTGCTTATTTTGATGTATCTACGGGTTGTATCGGGGGGTATGAACCATGGAGAAGTTGGAATACAGTAGATATTACACCAAAATAAATAAATAATGAGTTCACAACAGTACCTAAAGTGGTGATTTATTTTTATTATACTAACGGATCTCACGAGTTTTCTGTTGAGTTTTGTGTTGTGAAGTTTTCAAGTTTTGGGTAAATATTTGATGGACTATGGAATAAGGAGTGGCAAGAGCCTAAGCTTGGGGATGCCCAAGGCACCCCAAGGAATATTCAAGTATACCAAAGAGTCTAAGCTTGGGGATGCCGGGGATGCCCCGGAAGGCATCCCCTCTTTCGTCTTCAATCCATCGGTAAATTTACTTGAGGCTATATTTTTATTCACCACATGATATGTGTTTTGCTTGGAGCGTCTTGTATGATATGAGTCTTTGCTTTTTAGTTTGCCACAATCATCCTTGCTGCACACATCTTTTGAGAGGGACACGCATGAATCGTGAATTTATTAGAATACTCTATGTGCTTCACTTATATCTTTTGAGCTAGGCAATTTTGCTCTAGTGCTTCACTTATATCTTTTTAGAGCACGGTGGTGTTTTTATTTTATAGAAATAATTGAACTCTCGTTACTCACTTATATTATTTTGAGAGTCTTTAAACACCATGGTAATTGTTTTAGGTTGTGAATTTAGTCCTAATATAATGGGCATCCAAGAGGGATATAATAAAAACTTTCATATAAAGTGCATTTAATACTATGAGAAGTTTGATTCCTTGCATATAGTTTTGAGATGTAAAGATGGTGATATTAGAGTCATGCTAGTGAGTAATTGTGGTTTGGTAGAAATACTTGTGTTAAAAGTTTGTGATTCCCGTAGCATGCACGTATGGTGAACCGTTATGTAACGAAGTCGGAGCATGATTTGTTTATTGATTGTCATCCTTTGTGTGAGGGTCGGGACCGCGCGATGGTTAACTCCTACCAACCTCTCCCCTAGGAGCATGCGTCTAATACTTTGCTTCGATAACTAATAGACTTTTGCAATAAGTATGTGAGTTCTTTATGACTAATGTGAGTCCATGGATTATACGCACTCTCACCCTTCCACCATTGCTAGCCTCTCTAGTACCGCGCAACTTTCGCCGGTGCATTAAACCCACCATATACCCTTCCTCAAAACAGCCGCCATACCTACCTATTATGGCATTTCCATAGCCATTCCGAGATATATTGCCATGCAACTTCCACCGTTCTGTTTATTATGACACGCACCATCATTTTCATATTGCTTTGCATGATCGTAAGATAGCTAGCATGATGTTTTCATGGCTTGTCCCTTTTTTGATGTCATTTGCTATGCTAGATCGTTGCACATCCCGGTACACTGCCGGAAGCATTCATATAGAGTCATATTTTGTTCTAAGTATCGAGTTGTAAGTAAATAAAAGTGTGATGATCATCATTATTAGAACATTGTCCCATGAGAGGAAAGGATGATGGAAGCTATGATTCCCTCACAAGTTGGGATGAGTCTCCGGACTTTACAAATAATAAAAGAGGCCAATAAAGCCCAAATAAAAAAAAGAGGCCAAAGATGCCCACCAAAATAAAAAAAATGAGAGAAAAGAGAGAAGGGACAATGCTACTATCTTTTTTTCCACACTTGTGCTTCAAAGTAGCACCTTGATCTTCATGATAGAGAGTCTCCTATTTTGTCACTTTCATATACTAGTGGGAATTTTTCATTATATAACTTGGCTTGTATATTCCAATGATGGGCTTCGTCAAATTGCCATAGGTCTTCGTGAGCAACCAAGTTGGATGCACACCCACTTAGTTTCTTTTTGAGCTTTCATACACTTATAGCTCTAGTGCATCCGTTGCATGGCAATCCCTACTCACTCACATTGATATCTATTGATGGGCATCTCCATAGCCCGTTGATATGCCTAGTTGATGTGAGATTATCTTCTCCTTTTCCTCACAACCTCCACCATATTCTATTCCACCTATAGTGCTATATCCATGGCTCACGCTCATGTATTGCGTGAAAGTTGAAAAGGTTTGAGAACATAAAAGGTGTGAAACAATTGCTTGACTTGTCATCGGGGTTGTGCATGATTTAAGTACTTTGTGTGGGGAAGATGGAGCATAGCCAGACCATATGATTTTGTAGGGATAACTTTCTTTGGCCATGTTATTTTGAAAGGACACAATTGCTTTCTTAGTATGCTTGAAGTATTATTGTTTTTATGTCAATATTAAGCTTTCGTTTCGAATCTTATGGATCTGAACATTCATGCCACAATAAAGAATATTACATGGATAAATATGTTAGGTAGCATTCCACATCAAAAATTCTGTTTTTATCATTTACCTACTCGAGGACGAGCAGGAATTAAGCTTGGGGATGCTTGATACGTCTCCAACGTATCTATAATTTTTGATTGTTCCATGCTATTATATTATCTGTTTTGGATGTTTTATATGCATTAATATGCTATTTTATATTATTTTTGGGACTAACCTATTAACCTGGTTCCCAGTGCCAGTTTCTGTTTTTTTCCTTGTTTTTGAGTATTGCAGAAAAGGAATATCAAACGGAGTCCAAACGGAATAAAAATCAACGATGATTTTTCTTGGACCAGAAGGAACACAGGAGACTTCGAGAAGAGGCCAGAAGACCCACGGGTGGGCCACAAGCCACCTGGGCGCGCCCCCCTGACTTGTGGGCCCCCCGTAGCTCCTCCAACCCTAATTCTCTGCCTATAAATTCAGAAATATTCCCCCAATACCAAAGAGAGCCACGATAATACTTTTCCGCCGCCAGAAGCCTCTGTTCCTGTGAGATCCCATCTTGCGGCCTTTTCCGGTAATCTGCCGGAGGGGGATTCAATCACGGAGGGCATCTACATCAACTCCATTGCCCCTCCGATGATGTGTGAGTAGTTCACCTCAGACCTTCGGGTCCATAGCTAGTAGCTAGATGGCTTTTTCTCTCTCTATATTCTTCAATACCATGTTCTCCATGATCTTCATAGAGATCTATCCGATGTAATACTCTTTTGCGGTGTGTTTGTCGAGATCCGATGAATTGTGGGTTTATGATCAAATTATCTATGAATATTATTTGAATCTTCTCTGAATTCTTATATGCATGATTTCATATCTTTGCAAGTCTCTTCGAGTTATTGGTTTGGTTTGGCCAACTAGATTGGTAATTCTTGCAATGGGAGAAGTGCTTAGTTTTGGGTTCAATCTTGCGGTGTCCTCACCCAGTGACAAAGTAGGGGTAGCGAGGCACGTATTTGTATTGTTGCCATCAAGGATAAAAAGATGGGGTTTTCATCATATTGCTTGAGTTTATCCCTCTACATCATGTCATCTTACTTAATGCGTTACTCTGTTCTTCATGAACTTAATACTCTAGATGCAGGCAGGAGTCGGTCGATGTGTGGAGTAATAGTAGTAGATGCAGAATCGTTTCGGTCTATTTGATATGGACGTGATGCCTATATGCATAATCCTTGCATTGGATGTCGTCATAACTATGCGCTTTTCTATCAATTGCTCGACAGTAATTTGTTCACCCATCGTATTATTTTCCTTCAAGAGAGAAGCCTCTAGTGAAACCTATGGCCCCCGGGTCTATTTTCCATAATATATTTTCAGATCTATAAACCAAAAATACAAAAAATACTTTGCTGCAATCTATTTACTTTTATTTTAGTTTTACTTTTAGCAATATTTTATATCTATCTCTATCAGATCTCATCCTTGCAAGTAACCATGAAGGGATTGACAACCCCTTTATAGAGTTGGGTGCAAGTGTTTGATTGTTTGTGTAGGTGCAAAGATTGGGGCCTTGCTTGTACCTCCTACTGCATTGATACCTAGGTTCTCAACAACTAAGGGAAATACTTATCTACTTTGCTGCATCACCCTTTCCTCTTCAAGGGAAAACCAACGCAAGCTCAAGAAGCAGCACTGTGAGACTAGGATCGATGGTAACAAAGGGACGAAGGAGACGATGTTTACCCAGGTTCGGGCCCTCCTATGGAGGTAAAACCCTACGTCCTGCTTGATTATATTGATGGTATGAAGGTTACAGAGTTCATCTACCTCAAGATCGACTAGCTAAAACCCTAGATGAGTTTCCGTGTCCTGCATTCTAAAACCCTCCCGGTTTATATATACACCGGGGGGGGCTAGGGTTTACACATGATGGGCCTCCTGTCGGGGATGGAAATGTCGATTTCCTCATCTTGACTTGGAGTGCACGACCGCCTTCGGGGCTTCCTTCTGCAACGTGGAGTCTCGATGTAACCGGCCTTTCTTGTGATAGCCAGAGAACGGCCCATCGAGCCGGCCGATTAAGAGATGGGCCAGCGGCCCGAGGACCCCCTAGTCCGGGACTCCCTCAGTAGCCCCCGAACTAGCCCCCAACGCCAAGAGTCTCAGCTCCAGCTCCTTCAAATGATCAGAGTCTTCGGCTTGCGGGGTGAGTTCTTCTTCCCTTTCAATGACCGGCTGAGACTAGTTCGGCTTCCGATGACACGTATTTTATCCGATCATATAATTGACCGAACACCATGAATTGCTTAGCCCCGAAGGCCACTCGTCAATGTGTAAACAGTGTTTTCTGACACCCCCCTCTGACGAAGGGTCGCGGCCTACCACGACCGCTGAACCAGTTATGAGAACTCGATTCGCGGTTCGAGGCCATTTTTACAGTGACACGACTTATCAATGCACAGATCGTGCTCCGTTTCACACGGGATATGATTAATCTTCATGTGCGCATAATGGCACGCATGTCTTGGGAAGCGGAGGGATTCGCGGCGCGATAAGGGAGGCTAATCGGTGGCACATCTCATAAAAAGGGGAAAAAACCCCAAGGCCTATTCACGCTTCCCATTCGCATCCTCTGCCTCCTCAATCTCCCCAAGCTTCGAGAGCCCAGATCTAGTTCTTCCTCGCCCTCTTCTCCGAGCTTAGCCAGGGCGGGTTCGGGCTCCAACGGCAAGTGGGAGGCCTCCACGGTCACTGGCCAGGATATCCGGGACCTAAAGCAGGCCGGCTACCTCCCCGCCAACGTCTTCCACCGCGCCCCGGAGAAGAACCAGGTGATTCCCACCCCCAAGGCAGGCGAGAGGGTGGTGTTCGTCCCCCACTTCATCCGGGGACTGAGCTTTCCGCTCCACCCCTTTATCAGGGGTCTTATGTTTTTCTATGGGCTGGACTTCCACGACCTTCCGCCGAACTCCTTCATGCACATATCGACATTCATCATCGTCTGCGAAGCCTTTCTGCGGGTCGAACCGCACTCCGGCCTGTGGCTCAAGGTCTTCAACGTCAAGACGAAGACCATGGCAAGCGAGCACGCGGACTGCGGAGGGGCGGTAATCAGCAAGCTCCCCCGCGTCGAGTGGCCATCCGATACCTTCATCGACACGATCAAAATCTGGCAGAAGGAGTGGTTCTACATCACCGAGCCAAGGGACGAGAGCTGGGCGGCACCTGCCGAATTCAGATCCGGACCCCCCACGAGATTGACCTCGTGGCTCAGGAAGGGCCTCGACTGGGGGTCGGATGCTGAGGTTGAGCTGCTGTAGAAGCGCATCACCTCGGTGATCGAAGCCAAGGTGGAGCTGGTTAACATAGTCCAGGTTATGCTCCACCGCCGTGTTCTTCCCTGCCAGCGCCGGGCATCCCCCATGTGGGCTTACTGGCCTGATGACGAGCCTAGCATGCGCCAATTCTTCCGCACCACCCCTGAGAAGCTGTGGAAGGCTTTGTTCAAGCCTCAGAAAAGCTGCCAGCCACGGAAGAGGATTCGGGCCTAAGCACCGATAACCCCCCCACCAAGGTATGGCATAATTTTAATCCGCTGACTCTGTTTCTTCGACCAAAAGGCTGAACGCCTTCTCCCTTATTTTTGCAGAAGTGGCTGAGCAAAACCGCGAAGGTTAACTGCCCGGCTCCACAACCCGAAGACCACAGGTCGGAGCTGTTGGCGGCGATGCTTGTCATGGTGCCGTACTCGGCGCCCGAGAAGAAAGAGAAGAAGAAGAAGGCCAGAGAGGGTCTCCGCATCAAGGACGAGCCTGACGCCGCGTCCGAGGAAACCCATGCCTCCTCGAGTCACGAGGAGGAGCGTGAAGACGGAGGGGAAGGCGTTTCCCCCCTCCCAAGGAAGAGGGCAGCGTCATCGGGCGCCGCGGAGGACGCAACTCCTCCTACCCTGAAGAGGGCGCGCCGGGCGAGGTTGATCTTGCCCGATGACAGCTCGGATTCTGACGCAGAATCCGAGGAATTTGAGAGGGTTCCCCGAAGGAGCTTAATGGTCAAGCCCCCCGCTCAAAGGTATGATTCCGAAGACTCCCGGGTTATTTGTGGAGGGTTTTTCAATGCTTTAAACACAAGCACGTCTTTTGATTTGCAGCCCACCGCGCGTTCTCCCCACTGACCAAATATCGAACGGGGAGTCCCCACCCGTCGAGCTGGCGGAGAGTGGGACTGCATCGCACTCCACACCTCCAGGGGTTGCGAAGGATGCCGCGGAGGTGTCATCCAGCCAGGCTCCGTCCGAGCCGAACACGGGCGGCGGGGTCGACCACACCATGGCCGAGGCTGACGCCGCGGCCGCCGAAGGCCAAGGAGAAGAAATTCCCCAGGCTGCTGAGGACCAGGGGGAGAACACTCCCCTGGCCGCCGAAGGGGACGGGCGAAAAGATGCCCAGTCCCCTCCGAGGACGTCTCCGGAGCACGTTGCGCCTCCGGAGATACCGGCTCAGTCCCCGACCATAGATCGGACTGTCCGGTCACCACTGATGCCACCAACGGCTGGGTGGCCGGTTATGGAGGAGGCGCTAGCAAGCGCCTCCATCTCCGAGGATCACCGCACTCTTATGGGTGTGGCTTTACAAGGAATTCAGTCCGTTGATAACGGACTGAAAGAGGCCTTCAATGGTCTCTTGGCGGGCTTCAAGGTGAGTCATGTAATACCTTTTTCCCGAACAACTTTAATTTTAAGTTTGTGCTATCTTTATATATGTAGTAGCCCCCTAGCCCCGGATGGGTTTGCAAAAGCGCATCCGGGGGTCAAACAATAAGGAATGAACAATGATGTACAAGGCACCATGTAGTCCTGCCATGTTTTAAGAGCCCTTAAGAGGACCAAGCAGAGAGTCATATCCTTGACAGTTCGAAGGTTTGGAATGTACATAACTGGATGCATATTTTTGTTCTTTATAGGCCTCATCATCGGCGGCGGCCATTAATGCCGCTGAGCTGACCGAGCTAAATCGGAAGCTCAAGATCTCCGAAGAGGAGCTTGATAGCCTGAACAAGAGGTTCGACGAGGCACAAGGTAAGCCGAATTCTAATATCCGAGCTATATATTGGTAATGATCCATTGTGGTAACCCAGTGTAATTAGTTAGTTATTGTTTCTACAGCTTCAGCTGCGGAGGTTGAAAAACTCAAGGCCGAGCTCCAGGACATGAAGCAAAAGGCCGCGGAGGAGAAGGCGGCCGCTGAACAAGCAGCGGCCATGCTTTCCACTTTGAAGGCTGTGAGTGCCAAGCATGAGGCCTGGGTGGAGGAGGTGCAGCAAGAGCTCAAGGATGCCGGCACAAAGTGCGAGGCCCTTGAGCAGAAGGGCAAAGAGCAAGCCACCGAGCTAGCCGCGCTAAAATCCGAGCTCCAAAAGGAGCGGGTGGAGAGGCGGTCCTTACAAAAGGAGGTTCGCCAAGTCAAGGCTGTTGTCGATGGTAAGCCGTATTCACTGCAATGCACCTTTGGTGGTAGCAAGTTTGCTTTGCTCACCCAGGTGTGGCGTTCCTTCGGCGTTTGTGCGGATCTCCAAAAGAGTGCAGCGGACGCGAACAATTTTTATGCTTCGCGGGCGGAGGATGATGAGGCCCGGCTATTCTGGGCGCAGTTTGAGTCCCCCGAGCGCTCTCCTCGCCTCACCGAGCAAATGAAGCAACTGATGGAGATGCACAGAGTGGCGGAGCTGGCCATGAAGGACCTCTGCATCCGTCTGTGGCCCGATGAGCCGTTGCCGAGCAGCTACTTCGGCTTAGTGCAGAAACTATGCGAAGCTGTGCCTTGGGTCAATGTGCTGAAGCGTTCTACGTGCATCGAGGGCGCGCGGATGGCCTTTGCGAAGACCATGGTGCATTGGCCGAAGCTCAAGCCAACCGAGATGGCTACCGCACCTCCGCCTCCTGGAAAAGAGTATAGGCGCCCCGAGCGATACTTCCCAGCCATGATGGAGGGTGCTCAGGCAATAGAGGCTCAATGCTCCAAGGACGTTTTGTATGAATGAGCGCGTTGTAATATGTCCGAAGACTTTTAACGCTTTATAACTAGTGATGCATGGTTTATCATGTCTTATAAGTATTTGATTTTTATTTTGACTCCTGTGTGGCCGGTTTATCTGAAAGCTGTGAGTCGTCGGCTTCAGCCCCCGCGTAGATACTACACGGGGTGTCTCTGTATCCGCACTGTGACCCTTAGCCGAGGTATCGGTGCCCAAAGGCGGTAGTGCGGGGGGGACAAGGCAATCGGACTATGATGATTTATCGCTTTCACTTAGCCGTAGGTGCGTAGAAAAAATGCGGGGGCTGATAACCAGCCCCCAGTGTGATGTTCGGGGCCGAAGCCAGCATCACATGGTTTGTACAAGAACGAAACCCATCGTATAACATGGAATAACCTCTATCGATCTTTTAGTATGACACTTATGCTCGGATTTGCAGACCGGTTCTCGCTTACTATGACAGTCAGTTTTCGGCTTTCTCCCCTGAGGTGCTTGACCAGGTGAACTGGAAACACAATCGCAGTGGTTCTCCCTTTGCCCCTTTAGCCAAACGAGCGGAACGTAAGGGGGCAATCACAGGAGCCGGGCAACCCAACTATTGACCCAAGACATAGTTCAGACCCGATGCATATAAAGCAAAGTCCAAGACGTCGAACACACGACCAGTTGTGCTGGGGTGATGTTCCAGGTGTTGGGGAACGTTGCATGGGAAACAAAAATTTTCCTACGCACACGCAAGATCTATCCATGGTGATGAGCATCTACGAGAGGGAGAGTGAATCTACATACCCTTGTAGATCGCTAAGCGGAAGCGTTAAGAAACGCGGTTGATGTAGTCGAACGTCTCCGCGATCCAAATCGCAAGTCGTCCCTCGATCCGATCACGAACTAGTGCCGAACGGACGGCACCTCCGCGTTCAACACACGTACGGCTTGATGACGCCTTCACCTCCTCGATCCAGCGAGCGATGATGAAGTAGTAGATGAGTTCCGGCAGCACGACGGCGTGGTGATGGTGGTGAGGAACAATCTCTGTAGGGCTTCGCCAAGCACTACGGAGATTATGACAGGAGAACTAGAGGGTTAAGGTTGCCGACACACGGCTTGGGAAATCTTGATGTGTCCCATGTGCTAGCCCTGCCCCTCTATTTATATGTTGAGCCCTGGGGTCTAAACTTGGAGAGAAAACCTCCACAAGGTCGGTTTTGCCCGCACAAGGTCGGTTTGGCCCGCACGGAAAGAGTCCAACTCGGATTCCAGCAGTATCGCGTACAAGCGGTAGTACCGCTTACGATAAGCGGTAGTACCGCCTGTAGCAGTAGTACCGCTTACGATAAGCGGTAGTACCGCCTGTAGCGGTAGTACCGCTTACGATAAGCGGTAGTACCGCCTGTAGCGGTAGTACCGCTTACGATAAGCGGTAGTACCACCCCAGACGCCAGCAAAACTTCCTTTTGCACCTTGCCTAAGCCTCGTCGGCTTTACCCCTTGGCCCAAATAAAGTGTTCTCATACCCGAACATTTCGGGAAACATCCGGAACCTCTTCCGGTGAATTCCGGAACCCTTCCGGAGACCAAAACACTATTATCACATATGTCAATCTTTACCTCCGGACTCTTCCGGAGATCCTCGTCATGTCCGGGATCTTATCCGGGACTCCGAACAACCTTCGGTCACCAACAAAATAACTCAACTATACTAATCGTCACCAAACGTTAAGTGTGTAGACCCTGCGGGTTCGAGAACTATGTAGACATGACCGAGACACCTCTACGATCAATAACCAATAGCGGGACCTGGATGCCCATATTGGCTCCTACATATTCTACGAAGATCTTTATCGGTCGAACCTCTATGTCAAGGATTCAGTTAATCCCGTATGCTGTTCCCTTTGTTCTTCGGTATGTTACTTGCCCGAGATTCGATCGTCGGTATCTCTATACCTAGTTCAATCTCGTTACCGGCAAGTCTCTTTACTCGTTACGTAATACAAGATCTCGTGGCTAACATTTTAGTCACATTGTTTGCAAGGCTCATTGTGATATTGTATTACCGAGTGGGCCCTGAGATACCTCTCCGTCATACGGAGTAACAAATCCCAGTCTTGATCCATGCCAACCCAACAGACACCCTCGGAGATACCTGTAGAGCACCTTTATAGTCACCCAGTTACGTTGTGACGTTTGATACACACAAGGCACTCCTACGGTGTCAGTGAGTTGCATGATCTCATGGTCATAGGAACAGATACTTGACATGCAGAAAACAATAGCAATAAACTGACACGATCATATGCTACGTTTATAGTTTGGGTCTTGTCCATCACATCATTCTCCTAATGATGTGATCCCGTTATCAAATGACATCTCATGTCCATGGCTAGGAAACCTTCACCATCTTTTGATCAACGAGCTAGTCAACTAGAGGCTTACTAGGGACACAGTGTTGTCTATGTACCCACACATGTATTTGAGTTTCCAATCAATACAATTATAGCATGGATAATAAACGATTATCATGAACAAGGAAATATAATAATAACTAATATATTATTGCCTCTAGGGCATATTTCCAACAGTCTCCCACTTGCACTAGAGTCAATAATCTAGTTCACATCACTATGTGATTTACATTGTAATGAATCGAACACCCATGCAGTTCTGGGGTTGTTCATGTTTAGCCCTTGGAAGAGGTTTAGTCATCGGATCTGCAACATTTAGATCCGTGTGTACTTTGCAAATACTTATGTCGTCCTCCTTGATGTAGTCGCGGATGGAATTGAAACGTCGCTTTATGTGTCTGGTCCTCTTGTGAAATCTTGGTTCCTTGGCTAGAGCAATGGCACCAGTATTATCACAAAACAGAGTCATTGGGTTAAGCGCACTAGGCACTACTCCAAGATCTGTCATGAACTCCTTCATCCAGACACCTTCCTTCGCCGCCTCCGAGGCAGCGATGTACTCCGCTTCGCATGTAGAATCAGCTACCACGCTTTGCTTGGAACTGCACCAGCTAACCGCACCCCCATTAAGAATAAACACGTATCTGGTTTGCGACTTAGAGTCATCCGGATCAGTGTCAAAGCTTGCATCGACGTAACCCTTTACGACGAGACCTCCATAAACGAGAAACATGTCCTTAGTCCTTTTCAGGTACTTCAGGATATTCTTGACCGCCGTCCAGTGTTCCATTCCTGGATCACTTTGAAACCTTCCGACCATACTTATGGCAAGGCTGACATCGGGTCTTGTGCACCGCATTGCATACATGATAGAGCCAATGGCTGAAGCATAGGGGATGACACTCATCTTTTCTCTATCTTCTGCAGTCACTGGGCATTGAGTCTTACTCAACTTCACACCTTGCAATACAGGCAAGAACCCCTTCTTGGACTGATCCATTTTGAACTTCTTCAAAACTTTGTCAAGGTATGTGCTTTGTGAAAGTCCTATTAAGCGTCTCGATCTATCTCTATAGATCTTGATGCCTAATATGAAAGCAGCTTCTCCTAGGTCCTTCATTGAAAAACTCTTGTTCAAATATTCCTTCACGCTTTCCAACATTTCTATATTGTTTCCAATCAGTAATATGTCATCCACATATAATATTAGAAACGCTATAGAGCTCCCACTCACTTTCTTGTAAATACAAGCTTCTCCGTAAACTTGTATAAACTCGAACGCTTTGATCACCTCATCAAAGCGAAGATTCCAACTCCGAGATGCTTGCACTAGTCCATAAATGGATCGCTGGAGTTTGCAAACTTTGTCAGCATTCTCTGGATCGACAAAACCTTCTGGTTGCATCATATAAAACTCTTCCTTAAGGAAACCGTTAAGGAACGCTGTTTTGACATCCATCTGCCAAATTTCATAATCGAAAAAGGCAGCTATTGCTAACATGATTCTGACGGACTTAAGCATCGCTACGGGTGAGAAGGTCTCATCGTAGTCAACTCCTTGAACTTGTGAAAAACCCTTTGCCACAAGTCGAGCTTTATAGACGGTGACATTACCGTCCGCGTCTGTCTTCCTCTTAAAGATCCATTTGTTCTGAATGGCCTTACGCCCTTCAGGTAATACTTCCAAACTCCACACTTTGTTTTCATACATGGATCCCATCTCGGATTTCATGGCCTCTAACCACTTCTCGGAATACGGGCCCATCATCGCTTCTCCATAGCTCGTAGGTTCATCGTTGTCTAACAACATGACCTCTAAGACAGGGTTGCCGTACCACTCAGGAGCAGTACGCGTCCTTGTCGACCTACGAGGTTTGATAGCAACTTGATCCAAAGCTTCATGATCATCATCATTAACTTCCTCTTCAGCTGTTGTAGGCTCTACAAAAACATCTTTCTGCGCTGCGCTACTTTCAGGTTGAAGTAAAGGTTCAACAACCTCATCAAGTTCTATCTTCCTCCCACTCAATTCTTTTGAGAGAAACTCTTTCTCAAGAAATGTTCCGTTTTTAGCGACAAAGACTTTGCCTTCGGATCTAAGGTAGAAGGTATACCCAACTATCTCTTTTGGGTATCCTATGAAGACGCATTTCTCCGCTTTGGGTTCCAGCTTTTCAGGCTGAAGCTTTTTGACATAAGCATCACATCCCCAAACTTTAAGAAACGACAGCTTTGGCTTCTTGCCAAACCAAAGTTCATATGGCGTTGTCTCAACGGATTTCGATGGTGCCCTATTTAAAGTGAATGCAGCTGTCTCTAATGCATAACCCCAAAACGATAGTGGCAAATCGGCAAGAGACATCATAGATCGCACCATATCCAATAAGGTTCGATTACGACGTTCGGACACACCATTACGCTGTGGTGTTCCAGGCGGTGTTAGTTGTGAAACAATTCCACATTGTCTTAAGTGACTGCCAAACTCATAACTCAGATATTCTCCTCCTCGATCAGATCGTAGGAATTTAATCTTCTTGTTACGATGATTCTCAACTTCACTCTGAAATTGTTTGAACTTTTCAAATGTTTCAGACTTGTGTTTCATTAAGTAAATATACCCATATCTACTTAAGTCATCAGTGAAGGTGAGAAAGTAACGATAACCACCACGTGCCTCAATGCTCATCGGACCGCACACATCAGTATGTATGATTTCCAATAAGTCACTTGCCCGTTCCATTGTTCCAGAGAACAACGTTTTAGTCATCTTGCCCATGAGGCATGGCTCACATGTGTCAAGTGATTCAAAATCAAGTGACTCCAAAAGTCCATCAGCATGGAGCTTCCTCATGCGTTTTACGCCAATACGACCTAAACGGCAGTGCCACAAGAAAGTGGTATTATCATTATCAATTCTACATCTTTTGGCATCAATGTTATGAACATGTGTATCATTACTATCGAGATTCAATAAGAATAAACCCCTCACATCGGGTGCATGACCATAAAAGATATTACTCATATAAATAGAACAACCATTATTCTCTGATTTAAATGAGTAACCGTCTCGCAATAAACAAGATCCAGATATAATGTTCATGCTTAACGCAGGCACTAAATAACAATTATTCAGGTTCATCACTAATCCCGGTGGCAATCGAAGAGAGAGCGTGCCGACGGCGATCACATCAACCTTGGAACCATTTACCACGCGCATCATCACTTCGTCCTTTGCTAGCCTCCGTCTATTCCGCAGTTCCTGTTTTGAGTTGCAAATATGAGCAACCGCACCGGTATCAAATACCCAGGCACTACAACGAGAGTTGGTAAGGTACACATCGATAACATGTATATCATATATACCTTGTTTGTTGTTGGCCGCCTTCTTGTCAGCCAAATACTTGGGGCAGTTCCGCTTCCAGTGTCCAGTTCCCTTGCAATGAAAGCACACAGTTTCTGGTTTGGGTCTAGCCTTGGGTTTCTTCACGAGAGGAGCAACTGCTTTGCCACTCTTCTTGGAGTTACCCTTCTTGCCCTTGCCATTTTTCTTGAAACTAATTGTTTTATTAACCATCAACACTTGATGCTCCTTCTGAATTTCAGACTCAGCGGCTTTCAGCATCGCAAACAGCTCGGCGACTGACTTGTTCATCCCGTGCATGTTATAGTTCAACACGAAGCTCTTGTAGCTAGGTGGCAATGATTGAAGAACTCTGTCAGTGATAGCCTCTGGCGGAAGGGGCATCCCCAATTCAGCCAGACGGGTGGAGTACCCAGACATTCTGAGTACGTGATCACTGATAGACCCGTTCTCCTCCATCTTGCAAGCATAGAACTTATCGGAGATCTCATATCTCTCGATTCGGGCATTCTTCTGAAAGATAAACTTCAACTCCTGGAACATCTCATATGCTCCATGACGTTCAAAACATCTTTGAAGTCCCGGTTCTAAGCCATACAATATTGCACATTGAACTATTGAGTAATCTTCAGAACGAGCCTGCCAGGTGTTCACAACGTCTAGAGACTCAACTGGAGCGGGTGGATCACCAAGCGGTGCATCAAGGACATAAGCCTTCTGGGAAGCCGTAAGGATAATCCTTAGATTACGGGCCCAGTCCACAAAGTTACTTCCATCATCTTTCAATTTAGCTTTCTCTAGGAACGCATTAAAATTTAGGGGTGCTACTGCGCGAGCCATGATCTACAACATAAATATAGCAAAGACAACTTAGACTATTGTTCAAGATAACTAGTAGAGTGGCCCTCGCAAGATGCGAGGGAGCCGTCTATGGAGCGCTGAAATTAGGGTTCATATTATAGGTTTTGTAATACTATACCCGTCATGAATATCAATAAAATATCAGAATCTAGAATTTGTGGACTAATGATTATTAAGAACACCATATTAGTGAATCATTGTATGAGTGATCTGTACATAATACTACAAGCGTTCAAAGAATTTTCAAGTTTACATATCTAGGTTGCTGATATTTCGCTATGGTGCAAATGTTAGAACAACACTCTAAGTGAGGACTCAAATTACAAACGATAGTTTCTACTTGATGTTAGATGTGAAAATATGAATATATATGTGGTGCAAACTATTAATAAAATAGGGTCATCCAAAGAAGTGAGCGTACTTCACTTGGTTAGGAATGTGAATGTACAACTTACTAACCCCGGTTGAAGTCTTCCTGGATGTTATTTATTGATAATTATGAAGATGCATAGGTTGGCACTAAAAAGAAGGTCAATTGGATAATAGATACAATTATGAAGAGTTGTCGTTCATGTGGTCTATAAAATTAGTTTCTTTGTATTTGCTTGACTGTGAGATACCTAGGCTGATTCTCTTTTTGTATCTCAGCTTGCATGTTTATAATTTAGAATAGATATGACGTATTATGAATATATATGATGACACAATGTAAGATTATAATGTCACGGTGACAAATATATGAATGTTCATCTGGGTGCTTATAGTGCATATAATTATTTATGTAATATTTTGAATCAAATAACAAAAGGAACTGATTAAAAGATAAAAGTATCCCTCCATGTTCACTGTTTGGCGAAATAAAAATGATGTTTTCTTTATCTGAGTTTTCTTCTTTTGTTTTCTTTACCCGTTCGACAATACATCATATTCTAGAAATTGTTTCAATTACCAAGATATAAGTTTGATCCTTACTTTTGTATATGAATATACTCTTAAAAGGTAATTAAGTTTCTTCATAATGTGTTTTTGTAATAATCATATGATTTGGTTTGACAGTTATTCGTAAAATGTTAATGCACAAAAAATAAATTAATGACACATGTCCGTGGTTGCTATATATGTGGGAACACACTTACACATTTATTATTGCTTTTATATTTCCTTCCACTCTCTCATCGCTCCATTGCCGTTCAACGTGCACATCCTATGTCCTTTGTGAGATGTATTTGTTGTGTGATTTGACAGGATCACCGTGGTTGCTTGAAAAAGATTCCAACATTCATTTTCATAATTAGCTGTTGATTTTACTACGTGTATTTGTCTTAAAAAACATTTCTATTAGCTCTGACATATAAAACTCTTCCATAGTTGTTTAAAAATCCTCCTTAATACGAAAACAGGTAAAACATTAGGGCGCATTGCTCAAAGCATGCACATCACCGTCAGTTTCCTCTCTTTGCTAACCAACTATTATGATAATATTTGCTAAAGGTGACAACATGTATTGACCATACTTGATTAATACAATCATTTTCATCCGCAAAAAAGAAACATGCATTGTTGTATACTTGGATGCATATTCTGGTTACGTTAGAAACTGAGCACAAACACATAGGCATATTCCAGGTCTTAACCAACCTTGAAAGTATAAGGAAGATTGTCTTAAGTCCTCATCAATTATCAACGCATAATACTCCAGCCTCTTGGCATTGTTGTGGTACATGGACGTGTTTGTAGGTTGCTAAGAATTAGCAGATGACAGTGCATCATGCAACGTATTGCGCTTTCACCTCACATTAATGGCCACCTCACATGAACGGCTACATAGTATGTTTGTAAACACGATATATTTGTGTAACTTTGGTCTTGTTATATTCTTGGTTTGCTCAACTAAGTACAAAGATGGTTGTATGTCTCTCAGCCATGATCGATGGAAGTAGCAGCCGTGCTGATGTATAATTTGTTTCCATGCCCAAGCAATTTTCTCATGCAAAAAATAGTCCGTATCTTGTTTGTCAAACATGCGGCCCAGCCTAGAAACATTCGTCGTTGCTGCCGCTCCTCCTTCTTTTCATCTTTTTTTTTTGTTCCTATATCTGCCGCCGGTCCTTTTTTTCTTGCGGGGGCTGGTCCTTTCTTTTACATGAGCAGAGATCTCTTTTGATCTGCTGAAATAAGATTTATTTTTTTGAAGTTTACCCGCCGCTGATCTTTTGTGTGACGTGAACAGAAGTACGGAGATCTTTTTTTGGAACTGTTATAAGTCCTAAGTTTTTTTATATGCTTAAATTAAGAGTCCTAGTCCATGACGTTTTAGATCCATATTAGATGGCGTGGGTCCACCTTCATTTATGAAGATCTAAGGGTTATGTTTTGTTGATTAGTAGAGGGTCCACCATATCAACGACCGGATATTTCTGATTATTGTGGTAATTTCTATAATAATTAGCTTTTTCTGGTTAACTCATCAAGTAATTTTTATATATAATAGATGAGTTTAGTTAATTATATTACTTAAAAACTCCCACTCAAATAGACATCCCTCCGGTCATTCGAGTGTAACATGATCCAAATCCACCAACTCAAGTCCGATCATCACGTGAGTTGAGGTGGTTTCAATGGTGAACATCTTCATGTTGATCATATCTACTATATGACACATGTTCGACCTTTCGGTCTCTTGTGTTCCGAGGCCATGTCTGTACATGCTAGGCTCGTCAAGTTTAACTCGAGTGTTCCGCATGTGCAACACTGGCTTGCACCCGTTGTATGTGAACGTAGAGTCTATCACACCCGATCATCACGTGGTGTCTCGAAACGACGAACTTTCGCAACGGTGCATACTCGGGGAGAACTCAATTTTATCTTGAAACTTAAGTGAGGGATCACCTTATAATGCTACCGTCGTCCTAAGCAAAATAAGATGCATAAAAGGATTAACATCACATGCAAATCATAAGTGACATGATATGGCCATGAACTCGTGCTTTTGGTCTCCATCTCCAAAGCACCGGCATGATCTCCATCGTCACCGGCATGACACCATGATCTCCATCATCTTGATCTCCATCAACGTGTCGCCATGAGGTTGTCGCGCCGACTGTTGCTTCCACGACTATTGCTAACTCATAGCGATAAAGTAAAGCAAAACGGCGAAAATAATTAAAGACAACTCTATGGCTCCTGCCAGTTGCCGTACTCATCGACATGCAAGTCGTGATATTTTAACAACACATGATCATCTCATACATCACATATATCTCATCATGTAATTGGCCATATCACATCACAACATACCCTGCAAAAACAAGTTAGACGTCCTCTAATTGTTGTTGCAAATTTTACGTGGCTGCTACGGGTTTGCAAGAACCGTTCTTACCTACGCAAAACCACAACGTGGTGTAGTGATTGCTTTTTGATCTTCTAAAAGAACCCTCTTCATTGAAATCGATTCAACTAAAGTGAGAGAGACAGACACCCGCTAGCCATCTTTATGCAACAAAGTTACATGTCAGTTGAAGGAACCGGTCTCTCGTAAGCATACGAGTAATGTTGCTCCGGGCCGCTTCATCTCACAATACTGCCGAATCAAGTATCAACTAGTAACGGCAAGCAATATGTATACACCCACGCCCACAACTTGTTTGTGTTCTACTCGAGATCTCATCTACGCATAGACCTAGCTCAGATGCCACTATTGGGGAACGTTGCATGGGAAACAAAAAAATTCCTACGCACACGCAAGATCTATCCATGGTGATGAGCATCTACGAGAGGGAGAGTGAATCTACATACCCTTGTAGATCGCTAAACGGAAGCGTTAAGAAACGCGGTTGATGTAGTCGAACGTCTCCGCGATCCAAATCGCAAGTCGTCCCTCGATCCAATCAGGAACTAGTGCCGAACGGACGGCACCTCCGCGTTCAACACACGTACGGCTTGATGACGCCTTCACCTCCTCGATCCAGCGAGCGATGATGAAGTAGTAGATGAGTTCCGGCAGCACGACGGCGTGGTGATGGTGGTGAGGAACAATCTCTGCAGGGCTTCGCCAAGCACTACAGAGATTATGACAGGAGAACTAGAGGGTTAAGGTTGCCGACACACGGCTTGGGAAATCTTGATGTGTCCCGTGTGCTAGCCCTGCCCCTCTATTTATATGTTGAGCCCTGGGGTCTAAACTTGGAGAGAAAACCTCCACAAGGTCGGTTTTGTCCGCACAAGGTCGGTTTGGCCCGCACGGAAAGAGTCCAACTCGGATTCCAGCAGTATCGCGTACAAGCGGTAGTACCGCTTACGATAAGCGGTAGTACCGCCTGTAGCGGTAGTACCGCTTACGATAAGCGGTATTACCGCCTGTAGCGGTAGTACCGCTTACGATAAGCGGTAGTACCGCCTGTAGCGGTAGTACCGCTTACGATAAGCGGTAGTACCACCCCAGACGCCAGCAAAACTTCCTTTTGCACCTTGCCTAAGCCTCGTCGGCTTTACCCCTTGGCCCAAATAAAGTGTTCTCGTACCCGAACATTTCGGGAAACACCCGGAACCTCTTCCGGTGAATTCCGGAACCCTTCCGGAGACCAAAACACTATTATCACATATGTCAATCTTTATCTCCGGACTCTTCCGGAGATCCTCGTCATGTCCGGGATCTTATCCGGGACTCCGAACAACCTTCGGTCACCAACAAAATAACTCAACTATACTAATCGTCACCAAACGTTAAGTGTGTAGACCCTGCGGGTTCGAGAACTATGTAGACATGACCGAGACACCTCTACGATCAATAACCAATAGCGGGACCTGGATGCCCATATTGGCTCCTACATATTCTACGAAGATCTTTATCGGTCGAACCTCTATGTCAAGGATTCAGTTAATCCCGTATGCTGTTCCCTTTGTTCTTCGGTATGTTACTTGCCCGAGATTCGATCGTCGGTATCTCTATACCTAGTTCAATCTCGTTACCGGCAAGTTTCTTTACTCGTTCCGTAATACAAGATCTCATGGCTAACATTTTAGTCACATTGCTTGCAAGGCTCATTGTGATGTTGTATTACCGAGTGGGCCCTGAGATACCTCTCCGTCATACGGAGTAACAAATCCCAGTCTTGATCCATGCCAACCCAACAGACACCCTCGGAGATACCTGTAGAGCACCTTTATAGTCACCCAGTTACGTTGTGACGTTTGATACACACAAGGCACTCCTACGGTGTCAGTGAGTTGCATGATCTCATGGTCATAGGAACAGATACTTGACATGCAGAAAACAATAGCAATAAACTGACACGATCATATGCTACGTTTATAGTTTGGGTCTTGTCCATCACATCATTCTCCTAATGATGTGATCCCATTATCAAATGACATCTCATGTCCATGGCTAGGAAACCTTCACCATCTTTTGATCAACGAGCTAGTCAACTAGAGGCTTACTAGGGACACAGTGTTGTCTATGTACCCACACATGTATTTGAGTTTCCAATCAATACAATTATAGCATGGATAATAAACGATTATCATGAACAAGGAAATGTAATAATAACTAATTTATTATTGCCTCTAGGGCATATTTCCAACACCTGGCGATTTTTCTTTTTTTTTAAATTCAAGCCCCCTGTCTATTAGCCGGTTGCATCATACTATATACCGAACAGTTTTCGCAAGAAGGTGTTACCAAGGGAAGAACAGAAGATGTATAAAAGACAACGAAGTGGCCATATATGATGGTCTTGTACTTGCTCAATAATTCTTAAAACTTGGATTGCCGAAGCAACTGTCTACAGGTTTTTGAAGATGAAATATAAAATTTACAGAGGGGAGGCTGTACCAGGGGTCTTCGATTGGTGACATGACGTCCTCGATGTGTCCTATCGCCTGTCCGTTCATATTCCTCTGTGGGGGTTGCATCCCTTTAAGGGTGATGCTGTCACCGAGCGGACCTTGGGAAGAAGGTCTTGAGAAGTCGCCGAAGTGTGGATGAGCTTTACGCTTTTAGCGGGTCCTTGATGGTACCTATGCTTTGTCCGAGGACGTGTACTAATGGTTCGGTCCAGCCGAACACTTACCCTTTAATTGTTGTTCCCCATTGCTGCCCATGGAATCTTGAGTGCAAAGTTGTGCCTTCTTGGCACGTATTTGGCGATCGTTAGGGCTGTGCAATGGGGGGCGTGTCCCTATTTCTGGGGAGAAGAGGAATCGGGGAGTTCGGATTGAAACCGAACTCGTTTGTCGACCTTACGAGCCTTTATGGAAGATTTAGGTGTTTGCTGACCGTCCTCGTAGTGGAATTCGGCCGCCAAGGCCAATGCATGTTCCTCAGTTCGGAGGGAACGCTCTGTGTTGCCGTTGACGGTGATGACCCCCTTGGGCCCCGGCATCTTGAGCTTGAGGTATGCGTAGTGTGGGACGGTGTTAAAGCGAGCAAACGCTATATGGCCCAGCGGGGCGTGGTAGCCGCTGCGGAAAGGTACGATGTCGAAGATCAAGTCCTCGCTGCGGAAGTTATCGGGCGAGCCGAACACCACTTCCAGGCTCACAGAGCCTGTGCATCGGGCCTCGATGCCTGGGATCACTCCTTTAAAGGTAGTGTTGCTGGGTTTGATCCTTGATGGATCTATACCCATCTTTTTCACCGTATCTGAGTAGATCAAATTAAGGCTACTTCCTCCGTCCATTAGGACTTTAGTGAGGTGATACCCATCGATAATGGGGTCTAAGACGAGGGCTGCCGAACCTCCATGACGGATACTAGTCGGGTGATCTCGTCGATCAAAGGTGATCGGGTAGGCCGACCATGGGTTAAACTTCGGGGCTACAGGCTCTACGGCGTAGACCTCTCTAAGGGCGCGCTTCCTCTCCTTTTTCGGTATATGAGTGGCGTATATCATGTTCACAATTTTTACTTCTGGAGGGAATTGCTTCTGACCTCCACTGCTCGGACCGCGGAGCTCCTCGTCATCCTCGTTGCGTGGGCCTTTGCCCTGCTCCTCGGTGGCGAGTTTGCCGGCCTGTTTGAACACCCAACAGTTACGGTTGGTGTGGTTGGTGGGCTTGTCCGGAGTGCCATGGATCTGGCAAGGCCTCTCCATGATCTTGTCCAGCGGGGTGGGTCCGTCGCGGTTGCCTTTAGGAGGCTTCTTCTGCTGCCCGGATCTTGGGTTGCGGAAACCGGCGTTAACGGACGTGTCATCGGCGTCGCTAGTGTTGTGCCTGCGTTTGTTTTTGTTGCGTCGTGGTTTCCTGTTTCCATCCCGGACTTCGGAAGTGCCGGGGTCTTCGGGGTTGTGGCTTCGCCTTGCTAGCCAGTTATCCTCGCCCGCGCAAAAGCGGGTCATGAGTGATGTAAGGGCGGACATCGTCCTAGGTTTGTCCTGACCGAGCTGGCGAGCCAGCCACTCGTCCCGAATATTGTGCCTGAAAGAGGCTATAGCATCGGCATCCGGGCAATCGACGATCTGGTTTTTCTTGGTCAAGAATCGATTCCAGAATTGTCGAGCGGACTCTCCTGCCTTTTGCACGACATTGCTTAGGTCGGAGGAGTCCGGGGGCCGTACATAGGTCCCCTGGAAGTTAGATCGGAATGCATCCTCGAGGTCCTCCCAGCTCCTGATAGAGTTTTCGAGGAGACTGTTTAACCAGTGCCGAGCTGGCCCCTTAAGTTTAAGGGGTAGGTACTTGATGGCGTGGAGGTCGTCTCCTCGTGCCATGTGAATGTGGAGGAGGAAATCCTCGATCCACACTGCTGGGTCAGTTGTTCCGTCGTATTGCTCGATGTTCACGGGTTTAAACCCTTCCGGGAACTGGTGCTGCATCACCTCGTCAGTGAAGCAGAGTGGATGGGCAGCGCCTCTGACCCGGGCTATGTCACACCGGTAGTCGGCGTCTGTTCTGGCCCGGTTTTCGTCCCGAACTCTGTTGGTTCGGTCGAGCCAGGGCCGGTACTCGTCCCTTCTACCAGGGGAGTACCCTCTAGATCCGTAGATGGATCTCGTGCTTCCTGTTCTGTCATCCAGGTCGCGTCGCAGGTCATAACTGTCCTCAGGCTCCATTGGCTCTTTTCCCCTTCTGCGGGGTATCGCTGGCCTATAACCGGCCTTGCCAACCGTCCTATCTCGTCCTTGGGGAGGGCGGTCCGGCTGGTCGTATGGAGTGTGCTTGGGGGACGGCGTATTGGGGAGGTCATCGTCGAATTGTGGCAGCAACCGCCGGCGGGGGTAACTCTTGGGTTGGTCCCATAGACCGGCGTCGTGTTCTTCCTCGGCTGATAGAACCCTTGTCCATCTGTCGTTGAGGGTGTCTTGTTCGTCCTTGAGCTGTCGCGCTTTTGCCTTTAGGCTTCGGGCAGTGGCTAAAAGTTGTTGCCTAAATCGTTCCTGATCCTCAATGGTTTCAGGGACGATGAGGTCCTCGTCTTGCGGGCTATCCTCCTCCTTTACAGGGGGGAGGTAGTTGTCATCCTCGGAGTCGTTCGGATCTTCGGGGTCGCGCTGGTCCTCCGGCCTTTCCTAGTCCTCCAACGGATACTCTGGGATATCGGGATCGCCGAGGTCTTCCGGGGTATCGTTTTCCCCGGTGCTGGCAATAGCTTCCCTTCCCTTTTTTGTCTTTGACCGCTTACGCGGTTTCCAACGTCTTGACGGCGCCTCACCTGAGTCATCGCCATTGTTTGCTGGTGTGCGGTCGCCGTTACCGGCTGGCGTATCCACCATGTAGACGTCATAGGTGGAGGTGGCAATCCATCGCCCGGTGTTGACGGGGGTGGGAGCGCGATCCTTTTCCTCCATATCTTCTGCCTCCTCGGAGGCGTAGTCCAACATATCGGTTAAGTCTTCGATAGTGGCTACTAAGTGGGTGGTGGGTGGGACGAAAAATTCTTCTTGACCCGCCTCAAGACCGATCTGAGTGTGGCTCGGGGCTGGGTCATCAGTAATTTTCGTCGATGAGATCCGATCTAGAGCTTCGTCGAGTGTCGAGAGCTCGATCGGGTCAATCTACCCGGCGCATTTGGAGTTAACCTCTGACGCGTCCGCATGAGAAGTGTATTCGGCAGGAGTCGATGCCCGGCCATCTGGCGCTATAGCCGGATCCAGATTAAAGTCCAGATCATCATCGGGATTGGCCCCGTGAGCGGGATTGAAAATGACATCCAAGGTCAAGGCCTTGGAGTCCTCGGGCGCGTCAGATGAGACTGCGAGCCCGGTGAGCAAGAGATCGCCCCGAGGGTCTACGGAGAACTCTAAGTTCCCGAATCTGACTTCTTGATCGGGGGCGAAACTCCCGACCCGGCCAAGGCGGCCGGTCGGGTCAGCGTGCAGCACGATGCTGCTGAAAGCGAAGATCTGTCCAGGGACGAAGGAGTCCATGCTATCGACCTCTTCGTTGATGACAACACGAGCCATCGATTCCTTTGGGGATCACAGCGGAATTCTCAATGAAAGCACCAATGTCGGTGTCAAAACCGGCGGATCTCGGGTAGGGGGTCCTGAGCTATGAGACTAGGATCGATGGTAACAAAGGGACGAAGGAGACGGTGTTTACCCAGGTTTGGGCCCTCCTATGGCGATAAAACCCTATGTACTGCTTGATTATATTGATGGTATGAAGGTTACAGAGTTGATCTACCTCGAGATCGACTAGCTCAAACCCTAGATGAGTTTCCGTGTCCTGCATTCTAAAACCCTCCCGGTTTATATATACACCGGGGGGGCTAGGGTTTACACATGATGGGCCTCCTGCCGGGGATGGAAATGTCGATTTCCTCATCTTGACTTGGAGTGCACGACCGCCTTTGGGGCTTCCTTCTGGAACGTGGAGTCTCGATGTAACCGGCCTTTCTTGTGATAGCCAGAGAACGGCCCATCGAGCCGGCCTATTAAGAGATGGGCCAGCGGCCCGAGGACCCCCTAGTCCGGGACTCCCTCACCCGTGTCCACTTTCTCCTCATTGCATGCACTCGTTAGGCTAGACCGTAGGGTGGTGAGTTTGAGACCTTGAGCCGGGGGAGATCTACGCACACGCCCCAGTGTTCGAACCTTGTTGGGTTTTGCGGAGCCCCGATTCCGACAAATACATTCATTGTTTTGAAGCCTTTCATAAAAATCGCCTATTCACCCCCCCCCTCTAGTCGATAACTAGCACTTTCAATTAGTATCAGAGCAAGGTACTCCCTTGTTCTGTGTTTTGGTTTAACCAACTGGAGTTTTAGCTATGTCGAATACAGGGATTATCAAGGTCTCCGTTGCGTGCCCTGTCTTCGATGGCACCAACTACCCCTACTTAAAGAACAAGATGTGCATGCATCTCGAAGCCATTGACAACAACCTATGGTATGTTGGCATGGCGGGCATTCCTGAGGTTGGCGAAGGTGTTACTGCTGCTGATGTGATGAGGTTCGCACAACTGGACCCCACCGCCAAGAACATCATCTGTGGTCACCTGACCAAAGGACAGTATGGCCGTGTGAGTGCACTGAACACTACAAAGCAAATCTGGGAATGGTTGTCCAAAGTAAATTAAGGCGTCTCATCTCAAAGAGACTCTCGTGTTGATGTGCTTCGCAATCTGTTCAACCGCTTCAAGAGACTTGACAACGAAAATGTCCAGCTCACGTTTGATCGACTCACTGACATCTCAAATGAGCTGAATGCACTTGGCGCCACTGATATCACCAAACATAAAGTCGTGATGAAGCTACTCAGATCACTTGACAGTTCCTTTGACACTCTCGCACTCATGATCCAAGAACAGCCTGACTTCAAGAGTTTGGATCCCGCCGATATCCTCGAGAGGTTGAACACACATGAATTCCAACAAGCTAAGAAGAGGTATATCTACGGTCCTAGTTAAAGTTGGTCTCGTGCCCTGAAGGCCAAGGCCGTGTCCTCATCTGAAGACGGCTCTGAATGAAGTTCTGTTGGTGCTGAAGACTTTTGAAAAGAACTTGCTCTACTCGTTAGGAAATTCCAGAAGTTTGCCAAATCAAAACGCTATGCAAAGTTTTCAAAGCATGATTCCAAGAGATCTGGTGAAATGTCTTCATGGGACAGCAAGAAGCAAACCTGTCACAGGTGGAAGAAAGTTGGCCACTTCATTGCTGACTGTCCTCGATGGGAAAAGGAATCCAAGAAGAAGAGCAAGGACTATGACTCAGATGACAAGAAGAAGAAGAAGAAGAAGTATGCAAAGTCTTCATCACACAAGAAGAGCTCATATGGCAAAGCACATGCTTTTATCGGAAAGGAGATGGATTCACAGTCTGAATCTGGTTCTGAAGCTGAGGAAGCATCCGAGGAGGAATCTGACGCTGAAGTAGCTGGGCTGGCTATGGCTTCGGCATATGTCTCCACATCTGTCTTCGAACCCGAAGACAATGGCTCCTTCTTCAACACCGAAGCCAGTGATAATGATACTACTCCTGCCTACTGCTTCATGGCGAAAGCCTCCAAGGTATCTGACGTGGCTTGAGACTGCGTCTGTATTTCCCCAAAGAGGAAGGGATGATGCAGCACAGCTACGGTAATTGTTTCCCTCAATTATGAAACCAAGGTTATCGAACCAGTAGGAGAACCATGCAAGACTATGTAAATGGTACCTGCACACAAAGAACAAATACTTGCAACCCGGCATGTAAGAGAGGTTGTCAATCTCTCCACAGTAAAAAGATAGATTAGTTTGTACAAGTTTGGAGAAATAGATCGCACAAAAACACAAAATAAAAGAAGCAAATAAAAAGTGCAGCAAGGTATTTTTGGGTTTTTGGAATAATAGATCTGAAAACAAAAGCGGCAAATGATAGATCGGAAAGCAATATGTTGAAAGAATAGAGCCGGGGGACGTAGATTTCACTAGTGGCTTATCTCATGAGTATAGCACACGGTGGGTAAACAAATTACCGTTGGGCAATTGCTAGAAGATCAAATAATCATGACGATATCCAAGGAGATGATCATTATATAGGCATCACGTCCAAGATTAGTAGACCGAAATGATTCTGCATCTACTACTATTACTCCACACATCGACTGCTATCCAGCATGGATCTAGTGTATTAAGTTCATGGAAAAACGGAGTAATGCAATAAGAATGGTGACATGATGTAGACAAGATCTATTCATGTAGGAATGGACCCCATCTTGTTATCCTTAATAGCAATGATACATGCGTGCCTCGTTGCCCCTTCTGTCACTGGGAGAGGACACCGCAAGATCAAACTTATCTCAAAGGACCTCTTCCCATGGCAAGAAAAATCGATCTAGTTGGCCTAACTAAACCAAAGATTCAAAGAAGAAATACGAGGCTATAAGTAATCATGCATATAAGAGATCAAAGAAGACTCAAATAATATTCATGGATAGAAACTGATCATGAACTCAGAATTCATCAGATCCCAACAAATACACCGCAAAAAGTCATTACATCAAATAGATCTCCAAGAGACCATTGTATTTAGAATCAAAAGAGAGAGAGAAAGCCATCTAGCTACTGCCTACGGACCTGTAGGTCTATGGTGGAATATTCACACATCATCACAGAGGCACCAATGAGGATGATGAACCCCTCCGTGATGGTGTTAGATTGGATCTCGCGGTTCTGGAACTTGTGACGGCTGGAAGTGTATTTCGTCGACTCCTCTAGGGTTTCTGGAATATTTGGGTATTTATAGAGCTCAGAGGTGGTGGAGGAGACCCCCGAGGGCACCACAACCCACCAGGGCGCGCCGGGGGCCTCTAGCGCGCCCTGGTGTCTTCTGGGCCCCACGGGCCTCCTCCCAGGAACTTCTTTTGCTCCTTGGATGTCTTCTGGTCCAAAAAAATCTCCAAAAAGTTTCATCGCGATTGGACTCCATTTGGTACTGATATTCTGCGAAGTAAAAAACAAGCAAAAAACAACAACTGGCACTTGGCACTATGTCAATAGGTTAGTCTCCAAACATGATATAAAGTTGCTATAAAATGATTGTAAAACATCCAAGAATGATAATATAATAGCATGGAACAATCAAAAATTATAGATACGTTGGAGACGTATCAGCATCCCCAAGCTTAATTCCTAATTGTCCTCGAGTAGTTAAATGATAAAAACAGAATTTTTGATGTGGAATCCTGCCTAACATGTTCATCACATATTCTTTTCTTTTGTAGCATGGACATTTGGACTTTTAGATGGTTCAAAGCAATAGTCTTGTTTTGACATAAAGACTTTAATACTCAAGCATGCCAACAAGCAACCATGTCTTTCAAAATATCAACACTAAAGAAAGTTATCCCTAGCCCATCATGCTCAATCATTGATCCATTCATGAAACATACTCAAATATTAGCGACACCCAATGCTCAAGTATGATGATTGTGCCCCCTAGTTGGTGCTTTATAAGAGAAGATGGAGACTCAATTTAAAAATAAAAATTGCATACAATAAATAGATAGGCCTTTTGTAGAGGGAAGTAGGGATTTGTAGAGGTGCCAGAGCTCAAAGCGTAAATTGAGAGAGAAAAATATTTTGGGCGGCATGCCTTTCCTGTCAACGAAAACGACCGAGTAGTTCTCAATACTTTCCATGCTAGATATATCATAGGCGGTTCCCAAACAAAAAATAAAGTGTATTCCTTTTTCCACCATTCTTTCACAATCCATGGCTAGCCGTATCCACGGTTGCCTTCCATACCAACACTTTCCAAGGAATTTATCATTTGACAACATAAAGTAAATTTCTTTTTCATTTCGGGACTGGGCATCCCTATTACTACCGCACTCTCGTGCAATGACAAGTGAATAAACACTCATCTTGAGAATAACACATCTAGCATGGAAAAATATTGGACACCCCCTACCGTTTCATGAGCGGTATGAGCACACAAAAGGAAATTCATTTTGAAAATTAGAGATGACACATACAAATTTGCTTAGAACGGCATGGAAATACCGCATATAGGTAGGTATGGTGGACTCATATGGCAAAACTAGGTTTAAGGATTTTGGATGCACAAGTAGTATTTCTACTTAGTACAAATGGAGGCTAGCAAATAGATTGAGAAGCAACCAACCAAGAAAAGAAAATTCACATAAACGGGCATTAAGCATAACTAACACCGAATAATGCACCATAAGTAGGATGTAATTTCATTGCATAACTATTTACTTTCGTGCTTGCATAGGGAATCACAAACCATAACACCAATATTCTTACTAAAGCATAATTACTCACCAACATGACTCACATATTACTATCATCATGTCTCAAAACTATTACAAGGAATCAAGTTTAATTTGTCCAATGATCTTCACGAAAGTTTTTATTATATCCCTCTTGAATATCTATCACTTTGGGACTAGTTTCATATGTTGCCATTGCTTTTGAAAAGCTCAAATAAATTTAAGTGAAGAACATGAGCATAAAAGTTTCATCTCTCAAAATAATATAAGTGAAGCATGAGAGAATTTCTTCAAAATTTACTAACTCTCAAATTAATCTAAGTGAATCATGAGAGTATTTCTTCAAAAATTAAAGCATGTCGTGCTCAAAAAGATATAAGTGAAGAACTAGAGCAATTCCATAGCTCAATTTTTTTAAGTGAAGCATATAGAGCAATCATAGCATAATTTTGGCTCTCTCAAATAGGTGTGCCCAGCAAGGATACTTGTGACAAACTAAAAAGCAAATCAAGCAAATACTCAAATAATACAAGACACTCCAAGAAAACTCATGATATGTGATGAATAAAAATATAGCTCCAAGTAAAATACCGATGATCGTTAGAAGAAAGAGGGGATGCCACTCGGGGCATCCCCAAGCTTAGTTGCTTGTTTCTCCTTGGACATTATCTTGGGGTGCCATGGGCATCCCCAAGCTTAGGTTTTCACTCCTTATTCCTTCATCCATCGTGATCTCACCCAAAACTTGAAAACTTCATTCACACAAAACTTAACAAAACCTTCATGAGATCCGTTAGTATAATAAAGCAAATCACCACTCTAAGTACTGTTGCAAACCCATTAATATTTTATTATTGCATTATATCTACTATATTATAACTTTAACATGGCTTATACCCTCCAAGACAAGCCATAGATTCATCAAAATAAGCACACAATGCAACGAAAACAGAATGTGTCAAAAACAGAACAGTCTTTAGTAATCTGTACTCTAACCATACTTCTGTAACTCTAACAATTCTGAAAAATTAGGACAACGTAAAAAATCTGTATAGAAATACTGTGTTAAATTTTTATCTCATTATCACTCACCAGTAAAAAATGAAAATTCCTTCACTGGAGTCAAAGTTTCTGTTTCAGATTCAGCATTGTTTCTACTCATCTTGTGAATCATCCTAAAGGCTTTACTTGGCAAAAACACTAATTAAACATAAAAACACAATCATAACAGTAGAATAATTGTGTCAACACTCAAAAACAGAAAGAAAAGGTAGAAATAAATTTATTCATTGGGTTGCCTCCCAACAAGCGCTATCGTTTTACGCCCCTAGCTAGGTATAATGCATAGATTCAAGTATTGCCATCTTTAGTTTTTGCTCCATAGGATGCTCTCATGATTGATTCATATGGTGGCCTAATTCTTGTTCTAGGGAAGTGTTCCATACCCTTTTTAGTTTAAATTGAAATTTAATGTTGCCTTCTTTCATATCAATCACGGCACCTATAGTGCGTAAAAACGATCTACTAAGTATAATGGGACAAGATGGATTGCAATCAATATCAAGAACAATAAAATCTATGGGCACATAGTTCCTATTTGCAAGAATAAGAACATCATTAATTCTTCCCAAAGGCTTTTTAATAGTAGAATCCGTCAAGTGCAAATTAAGAAAAAATTCTTCAATATTGGTAAGACCAAGCACATCACATAGAGATTTTGGAATTGTGGAAACACTAGCACCCAAATCACATAAAGCAGAGCACTCATAATTTTTAATCTTGACTTTAATGGTAGGTTCCCACTCATCATGTAATTTTCTAGGAATTGAAATCTCTAACTCCAACTTTTCATCAAAAGATTTCATCATGGCATCAACAATATGTTTAGTAAAAGCTTTATTTTGTTCATAAGCATGGGGTGAATTTATCATGGATTGTAACAAAGAAATACATTCAACCAAAGAGCAACTATCATAATTAAAGTCTTTGTAATCCAAAGTAGTGGGCACATCACTAGTTAAAGTTTTGACATCTCCAAACCCACTTTCATCAATGTTTTCATCAAGATTTTCACCCTCCAAATCATTAGGATGACTACTAACAAAAGTTGACTCTTCTTCAGTCCCTTTATCATCAATTTTGATATTACTAAACAAGGAATCAATAGAAGAAACACCGACCACGTTAAGATATTCATCTTTTTTATCCTCTAGATAGACAGGTTTAGCGGCCATTTGATTTACTAAAGTAGCTTGTGCATCGGATATTTTACCTAGCAGATTTTCAGCATGAGAATACTTAGATTGGAGATTAGAAACTTCTCTACTAATATCATCAAGTTGTTTTGTTATGGCATCTAGTACGGTAGAGTGTTCTTTAAGCTCCTCGGTGAAATACTTATTATGCTCGAATTGGGTAGTCATATATTACTTTGTACTTTTCTCAATCTCAAGAAAAATATCGGGGTAAGGAACATCATAATACTTTCGTTGAGGCATCATGGCTATGCAAACAAGATTGTAAGCAAACCAGAGATCTGACGAGAAAAAGGCAAACGAAAAAGAGGGCGAATAAAACGGCAAATTTTTGTGAAGTGGCGGAGAGGAAAACTAGAGGAAAATGGCAAATAATGTAAATTGCAAGGAGATGAGATTTGTGATTAGGAACCTGGTAGATGTTGATTATGTCTCCCCGGCAACGGCGCCAGAAATTCCTTTGACGTGGCTTGAGACTGCGTCGGTATTTCCCCAAAGAGGAAGGGATGATGCAGCACAGCTACGGTAAGTATGTCCCTCAGTTATGAAACCAAGGTTATCAAACCAGTAGGAGAACCACGCAACACTATGTAAACGTTACCTGCACACAAAGAACAAATACTTGCAACCCGGCACGTAAGAGAGGCTGTCAATCTCCCCACGGTAAAAAGATAGATTAGTTTGTATAAGATTGGATAAATAGATCGCACAAAAACACACACACTAAGCAAATAAAAAGTGCAGCAAGGTATTTTTGGGTTTTTGGAATAATAGATCTAAAAAAGCGGCAAAAGATAGATCGGAAAGCAATATGTTGAAAGAATAGACCCGGGGGCCGTAGATTTCACTAGTGGCTTCTCTCATGAGTATAGCACACGATGGGTAAACAAATTACTGTTGGGCAATTGATAGAAGATCAAATAATCATGACGATATCCAAGGCGATGATCATTATATAGGCATCACGTCCAAGATTAGTAGACCGAAACGATTCTGCATCTACTACTATTACTCCACACATCGACCGCTATCCAGCATGCATCTAGTGTATTAAGTTCATGAAAAAACAGAGTAATGCAATAAGAACGGTGACATGATATAGACAAGATCTATTCATGTAGGAATAGACCCCATCTTGTTATCCTTAATAGCAATGATACATGTGTGCCTCGCTGCCCTTTCTGTCACTGGGAGAGGACACCGCAAGATCGAACCTATCACAAAGCACCTCTTCCCATGGCAAGAAAAGTTGATCTAGTTGGCCTAACTAAACCGAAGATTCGAAGAAGCAATACGAGGCTATAAGTAATCATGCATATAAGAGATCAAAGAAGACTCAAATAATATTCATGGATAGAAACTGATCATGAACTCAAAATTCATCGGATCCCAACAAACACACCGCAAAAAGTTATTACATCAAATAGATCTCCAAAAGACCATTGTATTGAGCATCAAAAGAGAGAGAGAAAGCCATATAGCTACTGCCTACGGACCCGTAAGTCTATGGTGGACTACTCACGCATCATCGGAGAGGCACGAATGAGGATGATGAACCCCTCCGTGATGGTGTTAGATTGGATCTCGCGGTTCTGGAACTTGCGGCGGATGGAAGTGTATTTCATCGATTCCTCTAGGGTTTCTAGAATATTTGGGTATTTATAGAGCTCAGAGGCGGTGGAGGAGACCCCCGAGGGCAACACAACCCACCAGGGTGCGCCGGGGGCCTCTGGCGTGCCCTGGTGTCTTCTGGGCCCCACGGGCCTCCTCTCAGGTACTTCTTTCGCTCCCTGGATGTCTTCTAGTCCAAAAAAAATCTCCAAAAAGTTTCATTGCGATTGGACTCCGTTTGGTATTGATATTCTGCAAAGTAAAAAAAAAGCAAAAAACAGCAACTGACACTTGGCACTATGTCAATAGGTTAGTCCCAAAAAATGCTATAAAGTTGCTATAAAATGATTCTAAAACATCCAAGAATGATAATATAACAACATGGAACAATCAAAAATTATAGATATGTTGGAGACGTATCAGTATCCTCAAAATCCTCACGTCATGACTCTGAATCCGAAGCTGAATCTGACGATGACATGAAACCTAGCTATACTAAACTTGTAAAAAATTGCCACCAAGCAACAAAGTGCCATGGAGAAAATGTTGGAAATATGCCCTAGAGGCAATAATAAATTGGTTATTATTATATTTCCTTGTTCATGATAATTGTTTATTATCCATGCTATAATTGTATTGATTGGAAACTCAAGTACATGTGTGGATACATAGACAACACTGTGTCCCTAGTATGCCTCTAGTTAACTAGCTCGTTGATCAAAATATGGTGAAGGTTTACTAGCCATGGACATGAGATGTCATTTGATAACGGGATCACAACATTAGGAGAATGATGTGATGGACAAGACCCAAACTATAAACGTAGCATTTGATCGTGTCAGTTTATTGCTATTGTTTTCTGCATGTCAAGTATCTGTTCCTATGACCATGAGATCATGCAACTCACTGACACCGGAGGAATACCTTGTGTGTATCAAACGTCGCAACGTAACTGGGTGACTATAAAGATGCTCTACAGGTATCTCCGAGGGTGTCTGTTGGGTTGGCATGGATCAAGAGTGGGATTTGTTACTCCGTGTGACAGAGAGGTATCTCAGGGCCCACTCGGTAATACAACATCACAATGAGCCTTGCAAGCAATGTGACTAAAGTGTTAGCCACGAAATCTTGTATTACGGAACGAGTAAAGAGACTTGCCAGTAACGAGATTGAACTAGGTATAGAGATACCGACGATCGAATCTCGGGCAAGTAACATACCGAAGAACAAAGGGAACAGCATACGGGATTAATTGAATCCTTGACATAGAGGTTCGACTGATATAGATCTTCGTAGAATATGTAGGAACCAATATGGGCATCCAGGTCCCGCTATTGGTTATTGGCCGTAGAGGTGTCTCGGTCATGTCTACATAGTTCTCGAACCCGCAGGGTCTGCACACTTAAGGTTCGGTGACGTTTCGGTAGATTTGAGTTATGCATGTTGGTGACCGAAGGTTATTCGGAGTCCCGGATGAGATCAGGGACATCACGAGGAGCTCCGGAATGGTCCGGAGGTAAAGATTGATATATAGGAAGTCCCGTTTTGGTCACCGGAAAAGTTTCGGGTATTTCCGGTAGTGTACCGGGAGTGCCGGAGGGCCATCGGGAGGGGCCACCCACGCCGGGAGGCCACATGGGCCTAAAGGGGGTTGCACCAGCCCTTAGTGGGCTGGGCAAGGCAGCCCTATAAGGCCCATGCGGCTGGAATAAGTGGAAAAGGCATAAAACCCAAGAAAAGGGAAGGGGAACCAAATATGGAAGGTGTCCTATTTGGACTAGGAAGAAGTGGAGGAGTCCACCTCCTCCTCCTTGGTTCGGCCGCACCTAGGGGGGAAACCCTAGGGAGCCAGCCCCCTCCCCCTCCCTCCTATATATACTAGAGGGGAGAGAGGGCCAAACACCCTAAGCCACGGTGCAGCCCTCTCTCCCCCCGTCTATACGGTTTTCCTCAAATCTGTTTTTGTCGGTGCTTAGGCGAAGCCCTGCCGGAACAGCTCCACCACCACCCCCACTACGCCGTTGTGCTGGCGGAGAACTCGTCTATCTCTTCGCTCTCTCTTGCTGGATCAAGAAGGCGGAGATCGTCATCAAGCTGTACGTGTGCTGAACGCGGAGGTGCCGTCCGTTCGGTACTTGATCGGGACGGATCGTGATTGGATCGCGGGACGCTCGGTGATTTGGATCACGAAGACGTTCGACTACATCAACCGCGTTTCTTAACGCTTCCCGCTTAGCGATCTACAAGGGTATGTAGATTCACTCTCCCTCTCGTAGATGCTCATCACCATGGATAGATCTTGTGTGTGCGTAGGAAAATTTTTGTTTCCCATGCAACGTTCCCCAATAGTGGCATCTGAGCTAGGTCTATGCGTAGATGAGATCTCGAGTAGAACACAAAGGAGTTTGTGGGCATCTATATTCAGATTGCTTCCCTCCTTAGTCTTTTCTTGATTCAGCGGTATTGTGGGATGAAGCGGCTCGGAGCAACCTTACTCGTCCACGTACGAGAGACCGGTTCCATCGACTGACATGTAACTTTGTTGCATAAGATGGCTGGCGGGTGTCTGTCTCTCCCACTTTAGTTGAATCGGATTCGACAGAGGCGGTCCTTGTAGAAGGTGAAATAGCAACTTTTATATCACCGTTGTGGTTTTTGCGTAGGTAAGAATCGTTCTTGCTAGATACCCGTAGCAGCCACATAAAACATGCAACAACAATTAGAGGACGTCTAACTTGTTTTTGCAGGGTATGTTGTGATGTGATATGGCTAATTACATGATGAGATATATGTGATGTATGAGATGATCATGTGTTGTATAGAATATCACGACTTGCATGTCGATGAGTACGGCAACTGGCAGGAGCCATAGAGTTGTCCTTAATTATTGTATGACCTGCGTGTCAATCATTAAGCGCTATGTAATGCTTTACTTTATCGCTAAACGTTAGCAATAGTCATGGAAGCAACAGTCGGCGCGACAACCTCATGGCGACACGTTAATGGAGATCAAGATGATGGAGATCATGGTGTCATGCCGGTGACGATGGAGATCATGCCGGTGCTTTGGAGATGGAGATCAAAAGCACGAGTTCATGGCCATATCATGTCACTTATGATTTGCATGTGATGTTAATCCTTTTATGCATCTTATTTTGCTTAGGACGACGGTAGCATTATAAGGTGATCCCTCACTTAAATTTCAAGATAAATTGTGTTCTCCCCGAGTGTGCACCGTTGCGAAAGTTCGTCGTTTCGAGACACGCCATGATGATCGGGTGTGATAGACTCTACGTTCACATACAACGGGTGTAAGCCATGTTGCACGTGCGGAACACTCAGGTTAAACTTGACGAGCCTAGCATGTACATACATGGCCTCGGAACACAAGAGACCGAAAGGTAGAACATGAGTCATATAGTAGATATGATCAACATGAAGATGTTCACCATTGAAACCACCTCAACTCACGTGATGATCGGACTTGAGTTGGTGGATTTGGATCATGTGACACTCGAATGACCGGAGGGATGTCAATTTGAGTGGGAGTTTTTAAGTAATATGATTAACTAAACTCATTATCTTGAACAATAGTCTAAGTTGTCTTTACTATATTTATGTTGTAGATCATGGCTCACGCAGTAGCACCCCTGAATTTTAATGCGTTCCTAGAGAAAGCTAAGTTGAAAGATGATGGAAGTAACTTTGTGGACTGGGCCCGTAATCTAAGGATTATCCTTACGGCTTCCCAGAAGGCTTATGTCCTTGATGCACCGCTTGGTGATCCACCCGCTCCAGTTGAGTCTCTAGACGTTGTGAACGCCTGGCAGGCTCGTTCTGATGATTACTCAATAGTTCAATGTGCAATGTTGTATGGCTTAGAACCGGGACTTCAAAGACGTTTTGAACGTCATGGAGCATATGAGATGTTCCAGGAGTTGAAGTTTATCTTTCAGAAGAATGCCCGGATCGAGAGGTATGAGACCTCCGATAAGTTCTATGCTTGCAAGATGGAATAGAACGGGTCTGTTAGTGATCACATACTCAGAATGTCTGGGTACTCCACCCGTCTGGCTGAATTGGGGATGCCCCTTCCGCCAGATGCTATCACTGACAGAGTTCTTCAATCATTGCCACCTAGCTACAAGAGCTTCGTGTTGAACTATAACATGCACGGGATGAACAAGTCAGTCGCCGAGCTGTTTGCGATGCTGAAAGTCGCTGAGTCTGAAATTCAGAAGGAGCATCAAGTGTTGATGGTCAATAAAACCACTAGTTTCAAGAAAAATGGCAAGGGTAAGAAGGGTAACTCCAAGAAGAGTGGCAAAGCACTTGCTCCTCCCGTGAAGAAACCCAAGGCTGGACCCAAACCAGAAACTGTGTGTTTTCATTGCAAGGGAACTGGACACTGGAAGCGGAACTGCCCCAAGTATTTGGCTGACAAGAAGGCGGCCAACAACAAACAAGGTATATATGATATACATGTTATTGATGTGTACCTTACCAACTCTCGTTGTAGTGCCTGGGTATTTGATACCGGTGCGGTTGCTCACATTTGCAACTCTAAACAGGAACTGCGGAATAGACGGAGGCTGGCAAAGGATGAAGTGACGATGCGCGTGGGAAATGGTTCCAAGGTTGATGTGATCGCCGTCGGCACGCTCGCTCTTTGATTACCATCGGGATTAGTGATGAACCTGAATAAATGTTATTTGGTGCCTGCGTTAAGCATGAACATTATATCTGGATCTTATTTATTGCGAGATGGTTACTCGTTTAAATCAGAGAATAATGGTTGTTCTATTTATATGAGTAATATCTTTTATGGTCATGCATCCGATGTGAGGGGTTTATTCTTATTGAATCTCGATAGTAATGATACACATATTTATAACATTGATGCCAAAAGATGTAGAATTGATAATGATAAAACCACTTTCTTGTGGCACTGCCGTTTAGGTCATATTGGCGTAAAACGCATGAGGAAGCTCCATACTGATGGACTTTTGGAATCACTTGATTTTGAATCACTTGACACATGTGAGCCATGCCTCATGGGCAAGATGACTAAAACGCCGTTCTCTGGAACAATGGAACGGGCAAGTGACTTGTTGGAAATCATACATACTGATGTGTGCGGTCCGATGAGCATTGAAGCGCGCGGTGGTTATCGTTACTTTCTCACCTTCACTGATGACTTAAGTAGATATGGGTATATTCACTTAATGAAACACAAGTCTGAAACGTTTGAAAAGTTCAAACAATTTCAGAGTGAAGTTGAGAATCATCGTAACAAGAAGATTAAATTCCTACGATCTGATCGAAGAGGAGAATATCTGAGTTATGAGTTTGGCAGTCACTTAAGACTATGTGGAATTATTTCACAACTGACACCGCCTGGAACACCACAGCGTAATGGTGTGTCCGAACGTCGTAATCGAACCTTATTGGATATGGTGCGATCTATGATGTCTCTTTCCGATTTGCCACTATCGTTTTGGGGTTATGCATTATAGACAGCTGCATTCACTTTAAATAGGGCACCATCAAAATCCATTGAGACGACGCCATATGAACTTTGGTTTGGTAAGAAGCCAAAGCTGTCGTTTCTTAAAGTTTGGGGATGTGATGCTTATGTCAAAAAGCTTCAGCCTGAAAAGCTGGAACCCAAAGCAGAGAAATGCGTCTTCATAGGATATCCAAAAGAGACAGTTGGATATACCTTCTACCTCAGATCCGAAGGCAAAGTGTTTGTCGCTAAAAACGGAACATTTCTTGAGAAAGAGTTTCTCTCGAAAGAATTGAGTGGGAGGAAGATAGAACTTGATGAGGTTGTTGAACCTTTACTTCAACCTGAGAGTAGCACAGTACAGAAAGATGTTTCTGTAGAACCTGCATCAGTTGAAGAGGAAGTTAATGATGATGATCATGAACCTTCGAATCAAGTTGCTATCGAACCTCGTAGGTCGACAAGGACGCGTACTGCTCCTGAGTGGTACGGCAACCCTGTCTTAGAAGTCATGTTGTTAGACAACGATGAACCTACGAGCTATGGAGAAGGGATGATGGGCCCGGATTCCGAGAAGTGGTTAGAGGCCATGAAATCCGAGATGGGATCCATGTATGAAAACAAAGTATGGACTTTGGAAGTATTACCTGAAGGGCGTAAGGCCATTCAGAACAAATGGATCTTTAAGAGGAAGACGGACATGGACGGTAATGTCACCGTATATAAAGCTCGACTTGTGGCAACGGGTTTTTCACAAGTTCAAGGAGTTGACTACGATGAGACCTTCTCACCCGTAGTGATGCTTAAGTCCGTCAGAATCATGTTAGCAATAGCTGCCTTTTTCGATTATGAAATTTGGCAGATGGATATCAAAACAGCGTTCCTTAACGGTTTCCTTAAGGAAGAGTTGTATATGATGCAACCAGAAGGTTTTGTCGATCCAGAGAATGCTGACAAAGTTTGCAAACTCCAGCGATCCATTTATGGACTGGTGCAAGCATCTCGGAGTTGGAATCTTCGCTTTAATGAGGTGATCAAAGCGTTCGAGTTTATACAAGTTTACGGAGAAGCTTGTATTTACAAGAAAGTGAGTGGGAGCTCTATAGCATTTCTAATATTATATGTAGATGACATATTGCTGATTGGAAACAATATAGAAATGTTGGAAGGCGTGAAAAATATTTGAACAAGAGTTTTTCAATGAAGGACCTAGGAGAAGCTGCTTTCATATTAGGCATCAAGATCTATAGAGATAGATCAAGACGCTTGATAGGACTTTCACAAAGCACATACCTTGATAAGATTTTGAAAAAGTTCAAAATGGATCAGTCCAAGAAGGGGTTCTTGCATGTTTTGCAAGGTGTGAAGTTGAGTAAGACTCAATGCCCAGTGACTGCAGAAGATATAGAAAAGATGAGTGTCGTCCCCTATGCTTCAGCCATAGGCTCTATCATGTATGCAATGCTGTGCACAAGACCCGATGTCAGCCTTGCCATAAGTATGGTCGGAAGGTTTCAAAGTGATCCAGGAATGGAACACTGGACGGCGGTCAAGAATATCCTAAAGTACCTCAAAAGGACTAAGGACATGTTTCTCGTTTATGGAGGTGATCAAGAGCTCGTCGTAAAGGGTTACGTCGATGCAAGCTTTGACACTGATCCGGATGACTCTAAGTCACAAACCGGATACGTATTTATTCTTAATGGGGGTCCGGTTAGCTGGTGCAGTTCCAAGCAAAGCGTGGTAGCTGATTCTACATGCGAAGCGGAGTACATCGTTGCCTCGGAGGCGGCGAAGGAAGGTGTCTGGATGAAGGAGTTCATGACAGATCTTGGAGTAGTGCCTAGTGCGCTTAACCCAATGACTCTGTTTTGTGATAATACTGGTGCCATTGCTCTGGCCAAGGAACCAAGATTTCACAAGAGGACTAGACACATAAAGAGACGTTTCAATTCCATCCGCGATTACATCAAGGAGGACGACATAAATATTTGCAAAGTACACACAGATCTGAATGTTGCAGATCCGATGACTAAACCTCTTCCAAGGGCTAAACATGAACAACACCAGAACTGCATGGGTGTTCGATTCATTACAATGTAAATCACATAGTGATGTGAGCTAGATTATTGACTCTAGTGCAAGTGGGAGACTGTTGGAAATATGCCCTAGAGGCAATAATAAATTGGTTATTATTATATTTCCTTGTTCATGATAATTGTTTATTATCCATGCTATAATTGTATTGATTGGAAACTCAAGTACATGTGTGGATACATAGACAACACAGTGTCCCTAGTATGCCTCTAGTTAACTAGCTCGTTGATCAAAAGATGGTGAAGGTTTCCTAGCCATGGACATGAGATGTCATTTGATAACGGGATCACATCATTAGGAGAATGATGTGATGGACAAGACCCAAACTATAAACGTAGCATTTGATCATGTCAGTTTATTGCTATTGTTTTCTGCATGTCAAGTATCTGTTCCTATGACCATGAGATCATGCAACTCACTGACACCGGAGGAATACCTTGTGTGTATCAAACGTCGCAACATAACTGGGTGACTATAAATTTGCTCTACAGGTATCTCCGAGGGTGTCTGTTGGGTTGGCATGGATCAAGACTGGGATTTGTTACTCCGTGTGACGGAGAGGTATCTCAGGGCCCACTCGGTAATACAACATCACAATGAGCCTTGCAAGCAATGTGACTAAAGTGTTAGCCACGAGATCTTGTATTACGGAACGAGTAAAGAGACTTGCCAGTAACGAGATTGAACTAGGTATAGAGATACCGACGATCGAATCTCGGGCAAGTAACATACCGAAGAACAAAGGGAACAAAATACGGGATTAATTGAATCCTTGACATAGAGGTTCGACCGATATAGATCTTGGTAGAATATGTAGGAACCAATATGGGCATCCAGGTCCCGCTATTGGTTATTGGCCGTAGAGGTGTCTCGGTCATGTCTACATAGTTCTCAAACCCGCAGGGTCTGCACACTTAAGGTTCGGTGACGTTTCGGTAGATTTGAGTTATGCATGTTGGTGACCGAAGGTTGTACGGAGTCCCGGATGAGATCACGGACATCACGAGGAGCTCCGGAATGGTCCGGAGGTAAATATTGATATATAGGAAGTCCCGTTTTGGCCACCGGAAAAGTTTCGGGTATTTCCGGTAGTGTACCGGGAGTGCCGGAGGGCCATCGGGAGGGGCCACCCACGCCGGGAGGCCACATGGGCCTAAAGGGGGTTGCACCAGCCCTTAGTGGGCTGGGCAAGGCAGCCCTATAAGGCCCATGCGGCTGGAATAAGTGGAAAAGGCATAAAACCCAAGAAAAGGGAAGGGGAACCAAATATGGAAGGTGTCCTATTTGGACTAGGAAGAAGTGGAGGAGTCCACCTCCTCCTCCTTGGTTCGGCCGCACCTAGGGGGGAAACCCTAGGGCGCCAGCCCCCTCCCCCTCCCTCCTATATATACTAGAGGGGAGAGAGGGCCAAACACCCTAAGCCACGGTGCAGCCCTCTCTCCCCCCGTCTATACGGTTTTCCTCAAATCTGTTTTTGTCGGTGCTTAGGCGAAGCCCTGCCGGAACAACTCCACCACCACCCCCACTACGCCGTTGTGCTGGCGGAGAACTCATGTATCTCTTCACTCTCTCTTGCTGGATCAAGAAGGCGGAGATCGTCATCAAGCTGTACGTGTGCTGAACGCGGAGGTGCCGTCCGTTCGGTACTTGATCGGGACGGATCGTGATTGGATCGCGGGACGCTCGGTGATTTGGATCACGAAGACGTTCGACTACATCAACCGCGTTTCTTAACACTTCCCGCTTAGCGATCTACAAGGGTATGTAGATTCACTCTCCCTCTCGTAGATGCTCATCACCATGGATAGATCTTGTGTGTGCGTAGGAAATTTTTTTGTTTCCCATGCAACGTTCCCCAACAGAAAATGCAAACTACTCTAGAGAAAAGCGATGACCTGTTACTTGAAGAGATGAGTCTGAACGAAACTATGGTTGAAGACATGCATAGTCTTCGTTCAAGGTTTGAGGATCTCCAAAGTCATCATGATGCCCTCTCAACTGAACATGAGAAGCTTTCTCTCGAATATCTTTAGAGAAAGATTGATCTTGAGAAGTTGAGAGAAGCTCATGATGGCATAAGGAAGGAAAACAACTCACTCCTAGAAGAACAGATGATCCTGACTATGACGTATGCTAGGAAGTCTACCCCGTTAATGCTGATCCCGACTCCTTTACATCCTATCTTGGACTTCATATCCGAACCCGGGGTTTGTATCAACATATGACTACCCAAGGGTGTAGGCTTCATACCACTCTCTTGTGCAAACTTCTGAGTGACAAAAGAATGTGAAGCTCCACAATCAAACAGTACGGTTGTTGGGGTTGAGTTGACGAGGAACGTACCCAGTATGACGTCCGGGTCTTCCTGGGCTTCCTCAGCGGTGACGTGATTCACACGACCCTTGCCATTGTTGGGCTGGTTGCGGGGAGCTGGGTTCCTTGGTGGCGCTCCACGGCCTTGACCTTGGTTGGGCGCTTTGGGGCGCGGTGCATCTGGCTTCTTGTTGGGGCACTGGTTAGAGATGTGTCCAGGCTGACCACACCCAAAGCAAGTGACCTGACCATAGTTGTTGTTGTTGTTCCTGCCGCCGTTGTTGTTATTGGGGTTGTTGTAAGCTGCCCTGGGATTGGCATACTGCTGAGGCTGGTAGCTCGGACGAGGTGCAGGAGGTCTAGCCTGCTGCGGCTGATAGGTTGGCTTGGCTGGGGCTGGCTGCCAGGGGCGAGGCTTCTGGTTGCTAGAACTGCACTTGCTAATCATCTTGCGCTTGCGAGTGTCGTCTATGGCACGACGCTTGTCTTCAAGCATGAGGGCCTTGTTCACCAGGTCGAAGAAGGTCCGACAGTCGCAGACGATGAGTTGGTACTGCAGGGTTTGCTGGAGTCCTTCCATGAAGCGTTCCATCTTAGCAGCCTCCGTGTTGACATCTTTAGGTGCATACCTTGACAGCAGGTTGAACTTCTGCATGTAATCCTTGACAGAGCCACTTCCTTGCTTCAGCGCTCGGAATTCTCTCTTCTTGATAGCCATGATCCCAGAAAGAATGTGGGTGGCGCGGAATCCTTCCTTGAAGTTATCCCAAGTGATCACACGATCGCCTTGCATGACCTTGAATCCATCCCACCAAGTTCTGGCGGTACCTCCGAGACAGTGAGAGACATAAAGCACCTTCTCATGATCCTCATTGCAATGGACCAGTGCAAGGACGTCCTCGATGGTGCGGATCCAGTCATCGGCATCCAGGGGTTCAGCAGTCTCGGTGAAGGTCGGGGGTGAATTCTTCATGAACTCAGACAGAGTGGAGCGTCCATTGCCGTTCCTACCTTGCTGCTGGTTGTTTACAAGGACTTGAGACATCTGCTGGATAGCAGTAGAGTTGGCCTGGCGTTCCTCCCGGAGAACTTGGAGAAACTGAGCTATGGTCATGTTCTCCGGTGGAGGTGGTGGCGGTGGAATGTCGCCTTGTGGCTGCTCCGGGTGATTTCCAGTGTGAGCAGCGCCTCCATCTCCCTGCTGCTGGATGGAGTTGCCAGCTTCAGGGTTGGTGAAGGAGCTATTGCGGGTTGCAGTCACCATCCTGTTTGGAGAAGCCAAGTCAAATAACTGGACAAAGGGGAGGGAAAAGCAGCAATAGAGAGAGCGCGCCTAAGGGGGTCGGTATAGTGCAAGTGTGGTAAAACAAGGGTCGAAAGACCAACACATATATTAAGATAAAATAGACGATGGAGTCGCTTACATGTTGTCTAAGGCAAAAGCGCGACTTGCATCAGAACACAAACAACAAAAGCAAACAACAAGCACACATGGTTTCATATGAACCATTTCACAGACTCGACTTCGCATGAGGGGTACATGACTGATCCTACCCTAGGGGTTCTCGGACTCAGGTGGTGGAGTGCTCTGCTTCCCGTCCAGGAGGGAAGAAGACTTGGTTGCTTGCTGGGGTTCCTTCTGGCAGGATGCCCATGCTTGCGATACCCGGAATAGGTGACGGAAATCCAGAGGTTGTACTCGTCCTTGGGCTAAGATGTCTGTGGCTTGGCGAAGTAGCTCTCGGGTGCGGTGGAGTTCCTGGCGGAGCTTGACGGACTCCTTAATCAGGTTGTGAGCCAAGCTGTCGGCGGAGAGGCTGAAGTACGTCTAGATCCTGAGCGGGGTGCCATCTTCCTTGGATGGGACCAACGTCTGACTTTCGCTGATGTCGTCGTTCCTGAAGGGTAGATAGCGAGTAGCGGGCTCGTCAACCATCTCTGGGATGATGTCTCGAAGGTGGACAAGTGCCTTGCGTGCTGTCGTCTCGACTGCAATCTCCAGGGTCTCCATCTATGGTCCTTCAAAGAACCAACTCATCGGGGAGTCGTTTGCCTTGACGAACACCTCAACGTGGTACTCTTTCTTGACGGCATTGACCCAGTTCTCGTGGTAGAGGAAAACGGGTGGTCGGCGATACTGGCACTTCTCCAGGCTATCCTCAAGGAGTAGGGGAAAGCCGCATGCTAGGAGGGCTTCGGGTATGAGGGACATCTACAAAGGTTTTGAAGGGAGGAGAGTTAGCAAGAGTTTGAAATAGACTTAGAAGTGAAGAGAAGTATAGAAGTTGTTGCACCTAGCAACTAGGCACAGTTTTTGAAAAGGGTTTTATCCTAACTAACGTCCATGCTAACTAAGGGCTTCCTACAATCATGATGGCTCTGATACCATCTCTGTGGGGACCCCGACTCATAAGTCGTGATCACCGAATGCACGTGTACAGTGATCCCAGAGATCAATGCTCACTGAACATACAAAAGCTGAATAACAAGAGTCTTACATCCACACTTAGCGTCTTGCACAAATAGAGACCATGAAGGTCAAGTCTTACATAGATAGAGCCGCGAAGGCTAGATAACAAACACAACTAGCAACGGAAATCTTGATCGAAAGCGTAGGCCCATGCCATCTGCCTTAACCCTACAGGCATTCTGACTGGGAAGCGTCATAGTTCGCATCTTAATCACCAATGAACTCTTCACCATATTCCTGCTCTTCCATGCCTGGCCAATTAAATAACCAGTGGCAAGCCAATGAGTACTTTGAATGTACTTGCAAGCAACCCATGTTTGGAACAAGGCAATAACAATGCATGATATAGCACTAAGTAGGTAAGTTTTGCAGAAAGCTAATTTTTAGTGCAATGACATGGTCAATTAAAAGCATGCATCATGAGGTAGCAGATATCCATACGAACAAGTTACAGATATCATCATAAGCAAGGGGGTTGAACATCTCATGTTCAGTCATCTTGTCAAGTCATCCGACTTAACTCAGGTATCATCTTTGTCACCAACACACGCACACCAGATTTGTGGAAACATCGGATGTAGTTTAAGCATGACCTCCAACTGTCCATGACCGTGGACACGGCTATTCGAATAGTTTTACACTCTGCAGAGGTTGCATACTTTACCCACAAGACTCGGCGAACTTCCGTGTCATCCACGACTCGCGGCATATTACATACCCGAGGTAAGCACCCGAACAATGCCTTTCCCCTGACGATACTAATCAAAGAGTCTACTCGTTGGTCCGTGTCTTCATGATGTACAAACACGAGCATCGCTCCACATAGTACCATCAATGAAGGAACACAACAGTGTGCCCGGTGCCTGTAAAGACAACACATGGTCGCCCTACCAGGCACGACCCCGTATCGAGAGAGTAGCTCATACTCTCCCGCCACTAGTAATGCGGGCTCCCTTCTAGTACCCATCAAAGTAATGAACAAAGCCCCGTCCCATAAGGGGTATCGTGGTTGTGCATGTAAGGTTGGGACGGTCAGCAAATCTTAAATCTCTCCATTTCGAAAACACACACATACACAACTTGCTCCGGTACACCACTTCTTTATCAAGTGGTTACCTAGCTCGACTTCATCTCCCTCGGGCATTAGTGGCACCAGACGGGGTTTTCGAAAAGTCTTTGAAAGCACCTTTTGTTTCTATCACCATTCATATCCCATCCCACTTTGCGCAGCATCTACTAAGCATCCTATCTACTCCCACCCACAAAATCCTCATAAGGAGGGAGGGTCTTGCACGATGCAAGTATCAACGGAAAACGTATCGGAGGCATCCCACTGAAGTGGTCACCACATCATCATGATCAACACAACAAAATAAAGTGCTATATGACATGCATGAAGATGGTTTCTTAACATGGTCAAAGGGTTGCTTGCCTGGCTCAACAAAGTCTTCGGGGTCCTCAAAGTCTTCGGGTCCAACTCCCTCGTCAACAGCGCAATCTATCGTCGCGATAATAACGAAAATAATAAGAATCACAACCAAAAATAGAGCACAAACTCCACTTCAAAAAAATGTTACCCTACTCTGAAAAATACTACATACCAAACTAAAAATATTTTTATAAGGTTTTGTGGTGAAAAAGGTTTTGAAAACTATTTAAACAGAGGCTAAAAATATTTCAAACTAGGTTTTAAATAAATCCAGTACATAAAACATTTTAAGAAATTACACAAGTGGCACTGTAAAATACTACAGATTATTCTAAGATTTCTGGTGGAGAAATAATTGGAAATGGACAAGTATATATTTGTGTGGGATTTTTGGAAGAACAGACAAAAAGGAAAAAAGAAAAGGGGCCCACAGTGCCCTGGGCCAGAGCTAGCCAGCTGCTGGGCCGGCCCAGTGGCCAGCTAGGCCAGGCGAGCCGGCGCCCCCGTGACCGTCAGGTTTCAAACCTGACGTGCGGGGCCCGGTGGCCAGCCACACAGAGGGGGGAGAGAGAGAGAGAAGAGGATGACAGGTGGAGCCCACCTGTCATCTCCTTCCTCTCGACAGGGAGGAGGCGGAGCTCACCGGCGGCGAAGGAGGGCACGGCGAGGCGAGCGGAAGGTGCGGATGGACTCAGCGTCGAGCCGTCGTTCCTCTGGAGGTGGAGTTGGTCGCTGGGGCTCAGGGGTTCGCCGGCGACGAGGTGGCCGCGGCGGAGGGGCTCGGGAGGCGATCGCCGGGGCCGTCCCGTGCTGCAAAAAGAATGGGGAGGAGGAGGAATCACATCAGTAGGATGCTGCGGTTCCAGATCGAGAGAGAACGAAGGCTGGGGAGCTCCCTACCGTGTAGGCAATGACGGCCCGATGCGGCGGGGCTCCGGTCGATCCCAAGGACTGGGGCTCTGGGAGCTCGCTCGGGTCGTCCTGGAGGTAGATTGGGAGGAGGAGGGAGGGACAAGAGGGGACAGGAGGCTCGGGGGAGTCCCCTTTATAGGCGAGCCGCGGTCCACCGAGCGCCCGTGTGCCGATGCGGTCGAGGCTATCGCCAGAGGGCATGAGGGCTCGAAGGGATGAGCCAAGGGCGCTCCTGGGGTTGGTCTAGGCTAGGGGGAAGCAAGAGAGAGAGAGGAGCGCGCGCGTGTGAGCCTACTCACTGGCCGAGCCGGGCGGCGCTCGGCACGCGCGGGAGGAGGGAGAAGGGGGAGGAGAGAGGAGGGGGCCGACAATGTGCCGTGTCCTGGACGTCGAGGTGGCCTCGGGGGTGTTGACTATCATATTCCGAGCGATCACTATCATATTCAACCATATTCATCTTTGGACGATCAGTTTTATATCTATGCACTTCTTTAAGATCTTTGCTTCGGCTTTCCTGAGCCAAAGCTTTTTGCAAGACTTGGTTGATACTTAAAAACTCATAGCCTTCTAGCTTTTCTCTTATGTGAGTTCTCAAACCATTAAGCACAAGATCTGCCAAGTCTCTCTCGGTTATCACCAAACTATAACATCGGTTTTTTGTATCTCTAAATCTCTTGACGTAATCGGAAACCGATTCATCATGCTTCTGCTTAACCGATGTAAGATGTGACAACTTAAGTTCATTGTCGCCGCTATAGAAGTGATCATGAAATTTCTGTTCTAGCTGCGACCACACACGAATAGAACCATGTGGTAAAGAAGAAAACCATGAAAATGCGGTACCAGTTAAGGACAAAGGAAATAAATGCACTTTCAATTCATTTAACGAGCCTGCTTCACCTAACTGAGCTAAGTATTGACTAACATGCTCCCATGTGGTTTTTGTGCCCTCTCCATTAAATTTAACAAAATCTGGAATTTTATATCCCGGAGGGCACTGGATTGCATCAAAGTACTCAGGATACGGTTTTTGGTAAATCCGATTCCTAGGTAATTCAACACCAAAATTTTCCCTAAGCATCTTAGCCATCTCCTCTCTAAAATTAGCTAGAGCATCGTCCGTAGTAGACGATGAAGTTTGCTGCAGTGGCATAGGATGAGTAGGATTACTAGCTGCAGATAGAAACTGTGGCATGTATGCCGAACCATAGTTCAGCAGTGGTCTAGCAGCGTTTGCACCTACAGGTAATGTTTGGTTCGGCGTTGCCACCGAACTTGGCATGCTCATAACAGGATTAATGGGTGCAGCCACAATCTGATTGGTGTGGGTAGGATAATAATTCATCGGCATGGGAGGTGCCGATGAAAGAGGTAAAGACAGATTAGGGTTTTCTACACTAGCAGCCACACCAATATTACCACTAGACGATTGAGGCATATTTTTCTGAGCATTGGTATTTTCTATGAAAGTTTGATAGACCAAATTATTACCATCAGCAATACGACTCTCAATCTCAGCCCACTGCTCGGGAGAAAAGGTAGTACTTACAGAGGGTTTAACCTGCTCATCGTGAAGAGGAGGGAACTTGATTTCTCCAATCGGAGTAATGTTGCCTTGGCGATCCTTCTTGAATTTCGCCAGGAATTCCTGCAGTTCCTTCTCCTCACATGCCTTCTTGTACTCCTCATAAGCTTGGCGATGATCGTCCGATAACTCATCAAGACTGGGCTTAATGATGTTATCGGCGTCTACTTCACTCGGCTTGGGAAGATCAGACATGATGGATGGTGATGATGATGGATCTTCGAGTCCCCAGCGGAGTCGCCAAAATGTGTGTTGACACACGAACACGTCACCGTGTACCCTCGACGCCGGGGGTGATGCACCGCAGCTCACGTCGAAGGATGTCCGTCCGGCAGCGCGATACGCAAGACAGCCGGCAGACGCTTTTGCAGACCCGAAGCCCCGCACGCCCGGGAGGGACCCCGTCAGGGATTGCGGCAGCTATGGGCTGCCCTAGGTCGATTTGCTTGCCCCAAGAGCCTCGATGTTCATAGCTCTCAAACACGAAGAACAGCGAAGAACGAGAGAGAAAAACGATGGAGAGATAAAACGTAGAATGAAAAAGTGGTATAGATTGATTTGTTCGATTGTGTGTTGTTCAATCGGCCGTCACCCCCAACATATATAAGAGGCGGCTGGACTTCCCATACAAGCAAAAGATTCATCTAGGCTTTCCTTACAAGAAAATTACATCAATTCACGTCCTAGAGTCCTAGCTCTAGTCTAACTCGGATTCAACCCGAATCTGGCCCAAATTTCGGTCTTGCTCCTTGCGCGGACTATAGAATCTGCATACGACGTTCGATTGAGACGTTTTTTATTTCCAAATAAATCGTTTCGATGAGACAAACAATTCTTCTGTTGATCACTTTTCCAAATAAGGCCATCTTCAATACTCCAGAAGGTCATCTTCAACTTCCACTCGGATTTGGTCCTGAGGCTGACTAGGTTGTCCGAGTTTTGTAGAGACTTTGCAGGCCGTATATTATATCAAATGATGATGACTCCAAAAGCAAAGTGGACCGTTTCGACGATACGCACAATTTTCATGTAGAACACTTTTCCATACGAGGCCATCTAGATAATCGTTTGAGCCCGTCTTTAGCTTCTGGTCGGATTGCCCAAAATTGACATTTTCCACTCGGCCGGCAAGCTTTCACCCGGCAAGCTTTTCACCCGGAAAGCTCTTTGCCCGGCAAGCTTTTCACCCGGAAAGCTTTTCACCCGGCAAGTTCTTTGCCCGGCAAGCTTTTCACCCGGCAAGCTTTTCACCCGGCAAGCTCTTTGCCCGGCAAGCTTTTCACCTGGCAAGCTCGTTGCCCAGCAAGCTTTTCACCTGGCAAGCTCTTTGCCCGGCAAGCCTTTCACCCGGCAAGCTTTTTCCGCGGACGGCAAGCCTTTTTATTCGGATCTTCCAACTCAAACTTCAGCCTGATCTTATTTTGTCTCTCCAGGTTGCATACGACCTTGGATTTGGACGATTTATATATCAAAATCAACCGATTCGACAAGACGAAACTTTTCCGTGTTGAAGATTTTTCAATTCAAGGCCGTCTTGAGGGGCTAATTGCTCGCGCGACCCATCAGACACCATCCAGGTGGGTGTCTGGTCCCTCGCGCCATACTTTTGCTCAGGGTCGGTCCGTAGTGTTTTGTTTCTAACTTTTGCATACGAACTCGGATTGAGATGATTTATATATCAAAATCAATTAGCTCGACGAGACAAAGACAATCCATGTAGAGCATTCCTTCATCCGAGGTTGTCTTGCAGGCGTAATCGACCAAAAAGCACTCAGAACATCTAAACATGACGATCCAAGTGTAATTTTGGCCCTTGATATGATGCCGAATGGTGATGGCCTAAACATCAAAGTTGTTTCACTCGGCAATATGAACCTTCTCATATAGAAAACCTTTTCGTTTGAGTCCATATTTACTGCATTTTGCATCGTGCCAAAATCAGGTGTCAACACATGCCCCCCTGTTTTTCGGCAAAGCTTGCATGCCGAAAAATAATTTGCACCATGTTTGTTCTAAGGACGATGTCAACACTCCATCGGCCATCTATATTTCTCAGGGCGATAATTATGTATCGGCCATGTTTAAGCTAAGGGCGATAATCATATATCGGCCATTGCCTAATTAGGCTTCTTGCCACACACTCGGGTGGTACTTCTTCAGATATCTGCCATTGAGAGCTCGAGGTAATAATACTCCTTGTATGGATTCCACCAAATATGAATTTCCAGGAACTATTCTTGCAATCCTAAAAGGACCTTCCCAGTTTGGAGACCACTTCCCGAATTTTCTATCTCTAGAACCAATCGGCAGAATCACTTTCCACACAAGATCGCCAACTTGAAAATTCTTCAACTTGACCTTTTTATTGTAAGCTCTTGCTACCCTCAACTTGTCCCTCTCTATGGCCTTTAATGCAGCCAAACGTTTATCGGCAACCTCATCAATATTGTCCATCATCAAATCATAAAAGTCCACTACCAATAAATCATTTTGTTTGGCTATTCTCAAAGCACTCAAATTTACTTCCACTGGTAAAACAGCCTCTTGACCGTACACTAGCTCATACGGAGTTACCTTCGTAGCACCATGCCTTGAGATTCTATGTGCCCATAAAGCCTCAGACAACAACTCGTGCCATTTTCTTGGATTATCCTCAATCTTCTTCTTGATGAGCTTAATCAATATTTTGTTGCTAGACTCAGCTTGTCCATTAGCTTGGGCATAATACGGAGATGAATTGAGCAACTTTATGTTATATGATTCGGCAAATTCTCTAACTTGATGTGACATGAAAGATGAACCTTGATCTGTACTCAACGTCTGAGGAATGCCAAATCTATAAATAATGTGTTCGGTTATGAATTGAATTACCTCTGTATGTGTCATGTTCTTGAGAGGTACTGCTTCAGACCATTTACTGAAATAATCGGTTGCCACCAACACGAACCGATGCCCCTTTGAAGAAGATGGATGAATTTGTCCAATGAAGTCTAAACCCCATCCTCTAAAAGGCCACGGCTTGATAATAGGATGTAACATAGCAGCAGGAGCCAACTGAATATCACCAAATTTTTGACAAGCTTCACAGCCTTTATAATACCTGAAGCAATCATTGATCATAGTCGGCCAATAAAATCCAGCACGTCGTAAGAGCCATTTCATCTTGGGTGCCGACTGATGAGTACCACAAATGCCTTCATGTACCTCTCCCATAGCAACTCTTGCTTGGTCCTCGTCCAAACACTTCAAAAGAACATCTTCAACCGTTCGGCGATAAAGACCATCACCTCTCATTGTATATTTGAAAGCCATACGCCGAACAGCCCTGTCCACCCTTTCACTCGGATTGCACAAGTAATCAATAATGGGCTTCCTCCAGTCATGATTTTCACCTGCACTAGATTTATTGTTAGTGGTCGAATCAGTGGGCTCTGGTTCGGCCTTTCCCATATTAGCAAGACAAGACATCGGCTTCTGAGAAATGTGAAACATGCCATGATCAACATGATAGCCGGATGCTTGTTGTGCCAACTCATTTGCTCTCCAATTGTCATGTCTAGATATATGAGCAATGCTATAATAATCCAAAGTAGAAATCGTATCTAGACACTTATCAAGATAAACATTAAGTGATTCGTCTAAACATTGAAAGACTTTGGACACTTGCTGCACTACTAATAACGAATCACCAAAAGCCTCAACATGTGTAGCACCTATAGCGAGCAACATCTCTAAACCGAATAACAATGCTTCATATTCGGCTTGATTATTTGTGCAAAAATATTCCAGTCGGCATGAGGCTTCAAAAACAGCACCATGAGGAGATATCTAAACAACACCAACACCTTGGCCATTGCTACAAACTGAACCATCAAAATATAACCTCCATGGCACTAATGAGACAAGGTTTATATCAACATCATGCTTGTCATTAATCCGATGCTCAACAATAAAATTAGCAACAATTTGGCCTTTCATGGATTTTAGAGATTCATAAGCCAAATCATACTCAATTAAAGCATAAGCCCACTTGCCAATTCTACCACTAAGAATTGGCCTATACAACATGTATTTAATGACATCGGTTTGACAAGCTACTATGCAGGCACTCGGCACTAGGTAATGTCTCAGTTTTGTGCAAGCATAATATAAACAGAGGCATAATTTTTCAATAAATGTATACCTTGTCTCGGCGTCCAATAAGCGTCGGCTCAGATATGTAATAGTATGCGCTCTTCCTTCAGTTTCTTGAGTCAATACAGCACCAATAACACCTTCCTCCGCCGCAATGTAAAGCCTAAAGGGCTCTTTATGTTTGGGTGCTTTCATCGCCGGAGGAGTGCTCAAATAAGTATTGATCATGTTGAATGCCTCTTGCTGTTTTGCCCCCCAAGTAAAATCAGCATCATTCTTTAACCGAAGGATAGGAGTGAATGCATCAACCTTCCCTAACAAATTAGCTATGAACCTTCTCAAATAATTGACCTTGCCAAGGAATTTTTGCATATCTCTCTTGCATGTTGGAGCCTCCACTTTTTGGATAGCTTCTATCTTTTTGGGATCGATTTCTACGCCATTCTCATGAATAATGAAACCCAAAAACTTTCCAGCCGACACGCCGAATGCACACTTCAAAGGATTCATCTTCAGTCCATATTTTTTCATTCTTTCAAAAGCAAAATGCAAATCGGCCAAATGAGACTTAAAAGCATCCGATTTGACAACAATATCATCGATATAGACTTCAAGTATAATACCGAGTAAATCATGGAAAATTAAATTCATAGCCCTTTGATATGTGGCACCAGCATTTTTTAATCCGAATGTCATCATTGTCCACTCGAATAAACCAAGGAAACCAGGGCAACGAAAGGCTGTCTTGGACATGTCCTCTTTGGCCATAAAAATTTGATTGTAACCCGCATTACCATCAAGAAAGCTAATAACCTTATGTCCAGAAGCATCATTAATAAGCATGTCGGCTATTGGCATGGGATACTCATCTTTGGGTGTTGCTCTATTCAAATCTCTGAAATCAATGCACACCCTTAACTTGCCGGATCCTTTCTTCTCCACCGGCACAATGTTAGAGATCCACTCGGCATACCTGCAAGGCCGAATGAAATTAGCTTTGAGCAACCGACCGATCTCCTCCTTGATTCGGTCATATGTTTTTGGATTAAATTTTCTTGCCGATTGTTTGTAAGGTCTAAAACCAGCCTTTATAGGTAACCGATGCTCCACTAGCTCTCGGCTTAAACCTGGCATCTCATGATATTCCCATGCAAAGCAACAAACATATTCTTTCAATAGCCCGATCAACTCAGCTTTATGATCTGCTTTCAAATTCTTGTTTACAAATGTCGGCCGAGTGACTGAACCATCTCCTATATCTACCTCTTCTAATGGATCGGCCGACGTAGAACCTTGTCCTAATTTATCCATGTCATCCAACTCCTCTATAGATTCATACATATCGTTCTCGCTGGACCGATATTTTGCAAGACGTTTCTGCAACCACTCAGAATTAGAACCCATTTAAACATATCATACCTTGGAGCCAATTGCCACCAATCGGCTTTAAAGAGACGGGCACAAAGCCATTCTTCGTTGCGCTGAGGAAATCAAACTCTGACAAGTCACGTCCCGTCAAGCAAGTAGCATTGGGATGTTGCCAATCCACCGATGCATCGGCCAAAGCAACACAAGCCGAGTTATCCGCATGAATGACTTCCACCTCATCATCAACCCACTGGATCAAAAACTGGTGCATAGTAGATGGCACGCATTGGTTTGCATGAACCCAATCACGGCCTAGTATGACGTTGTAGTTACCTTGCACCTCAGCGACAAAGAATGCAGTAGCCAAAGTTTTGCTCCCGACTGTAAGCTCCACATACATCACACCTTTGGCTTCAGTTTTCTCTTTGCCTTCAAACCTGTTAAGCACCATATTGGTCTTGATTAATTCATCATCGGGCAAACCCAATTTCTTGAAGACCGAATAAGGCATGAGATTCACCACAGCACCACCATCAACAAGCATCCGAGTTAGTGGTGATCCATTGATATGACCTCTGAGGTACAATGGTTTCAAGTGCGTCACTGGTTCTTTTGGCTTCTTGAATATTCATTTTTGGGGCCAAAATCCAGCTGAGGCACTTCCCCTTCTTCATCTACAGCACGGAATTCAGCGGGTAAGTAATACACCATATTGATATCCATACTTTTATGAACCGGTGTAGACTCATAGTCCAACAGATCATCTTCCTCCTCGTGCGCGTCCACCAAATCTAAATTCTGTCCGAGTGAAGGAGAAGTAATAGGTGATGTGGACGATGTGAGAACGGTTGCATCATCCTCTTTTGGCGGTGTACGTGCCACTATGATAGATGTAGAAGCCACTATATCTTGTATTGGTTTAGGCTTCCACACTTGCTTTGCTGGTACCATGGGCCGAGTGACATTGAACAAATTGTCCCTTTGCTTCTCGGCCTCTTGTTCTGCCATCTCTTGATTTCTCAACCTCTGTAGTTTCCTCTTTTGTGTCTTTGTTAGCCCTGGAGGACACCACCTTGGCTGAGTGTATTTAGGATCAATTGGCTTCACTTGGCTGGTACTTGCTTCATGATCATTAGCCGAGTGCTTTGGCGCGATAACAAGTATCGGCTCAGTTGGGTTGCTATGCACAGTCGGTTGTTGCATGGTGAATGTTTCAGTGCCCAAGATGAGTGAGTCGGCATTGATATTTTCCTTACCCTTTCCTGACTCCACTGCTGCAACACTTGGCAACTTGACATGCCACTCTTGTTGACTTTTCTGGCCTACGAAGTTTTCACTCGGGTGCACCTTTTTACTCGGATGAAATCCAATCGGACGTTCAACTGAGTAGAATCCATTCGGCCGTATTCTTTCATTTAGATAACTTCCACCCGGGTGCATTCTTATACTCGGATAGTTTCCACTCGGCGGTATATTTTGACCAACCGAGTGATGGACACCAATGTTCAATCGGTTTTCATACGAGCATCCAAGTCGATCCCAAACAGGTTGTCGTTGTTCTTGTGGAAACGGCACCCTTGATCCAGTCGATTTTGCATACCGACTGAACATATCAGCTGATGGTGACCTTGGTCGCTTTAGGTACGATGACCGATTAGAGCTAGAACCGGCCGACCGATTTGCACATTTGGACAGCATCATATCAAAAGTTGGCTTGATTCGCTTACACTGTACCTTAGCTTCATTCCTCTTCCACTTGCCAACTTCTGCACTCTTGGGCTTAACAAATTTAACACGAGGGTCTTGTTGCACCTGTGGTTGCCCCCCGAGTGCAGGATTCTTGATGGTGATCTTGATTACTTCCTTGCCATCGGGTTGCTTGTCAAGCACAACCTGCCTCCCCAAGACCTTGATGTCCTCCTTGCTTTTCCTGGGCTCACCAACAATGACATTAGTTTTATTAGCAGATTCGGATACCTCTGGCCGAATGAGCAGCTTCTTCCCCTCCATATCCATGGTGTTCATAGGAAAGGGCTGTTTATCAACTTGCATCTCAGAAAAGTTCAATCGTCCGTCATTAATGGCCGATTGTATCTGTCGTCGAAAAACATTGCAATCATTAGTAGCATGAGAAAAAGAAATATGATACTTGCAATAAGCACGCCGTTTCAGCTCTTCAAACGGCGGTAAAGTATGCGATATTCTGATAATATTAGCTTGCAACAAAGCATCAAATATTCTATCACACTTAGCAATGTTAAAAGTAAACTTCATCTCCTCATCACGATTCTTATGGATCGGTTTCAGATCATTGCAAGTAAATGGTTTGGCCTTTGATGGCCACACAAATTCAGTAGCATAAATATCGCCCTCATCGTCCGAGCGATCACTATCATATTCAACCATATTCATCTTTGGACGATCAGTTTTATATCTATGCACTTCTTTAAGATCTTTGCTTCGGCTTTCCTGAGCCAAAGCTTTTTGCAAGACTTGGTTGATACTTAAAAACTCATAGCCTTCTAGCTTTTCTCTTATGTGAGTTCTCAAACCATTAAGCACAAGATCTGCCAAGTCTCTCTCGGTTATCACCAAACTATAACATCGGTTTTTTGTATCTCTAAATCTCTTGACGTAATCGGAAACCGATTCATCATGCTTCTGCTTAACCGATGTAAGATGTGACAACTTAAGTTCAATGTCGCCGCTATAGAAGTGATCATGAAATTTCTGTTCTAGCTGCGACCACACACGAATAGAACCATGTGGTAAAGAAGAAAACCATGAAAATGCGGTACCAGTTAAGGACAAAGGAAATAAACGCACTTTCAATTCATTTAACGAGCCTGCTTCACCTAACTGAGCTAAGTATTGACTAACATGCTCCCATGTGGTTTTTGTGCCCTCTCCATTAAATTTAACAAAATCTGGAATTTTATATCCCGGAGGGCACTGGATTGCATCAAAGTACTCAGGATACGGTTTTTGGTAAATCCGATTCCTAGGTAATTCAACACCAAAATTTTCCCTAAGCATCTTAGCCATCTCCTCTCTAAAATTAGCTAGAGCATCGTCCGTAGTAGACGATGAAGTTTGCTGCAGTGGCATAGGATGAGTAGGATTACTAGCTGCAGATAGAAACTGTGGCATGTATGCCGAACCATAGTTCAGCAGTGGTCTAGCAGCGTTTGCACCTACAGGTAATGTTTGGTTCGGCGTTGCCACCGAACTTGGCATGCTCATAACAGGATTAATGGGTGCAGCCACAATCTGATTGGTGTGGGTAGGATAATAATTCATCGGCATGGGAGGTGCCGATGAAAGAGGTAAAGACAGATTAGGGTTTTCTACACTAGCAGCCACACCAATATTACCACTAGACGATTGAGGCATATTTTTCTGAGCATTGGTATTTTCTATGAAAGTTTGATAGACCAAATTATTACCATCAGCAATACGACTCTCAATCTCAGCCCACTGCTCGGGAGAAAAGGTAGTACTTACAGAGGGTTTAACCTGCTCATCGTGAAGAGGAGGGAACTTGATTTCTCCAATCGGAGTAATGTTGCCTTGGCGATCCTTCTTGAATTTCGCCAGGAGTTCCTGCAGCTCCTTCTCCTCACGTGCCTTCTTGAACTCCTCATAAGCTTGGCGATGATCGTCCGATAACTCATCAAGACTGGGCTTAATGATGTTATCGGCGTCTACTTCACTCGGCTTGGGAAGATCAGACATGATGGATGGTGATGATGATGGATCTTCGAGTCCCCAGCGGAGTCGCCAAAATGTGTGTTGACACACGAACACGTCACCGTGTACCCTCGATGCCGGGGGTGATGCACCGCAGCTCACATCGATAGAGGTCCGTCCGGCAGCGCGATACGCAAGACAGCCGGCAGACGCTTTTGCAGACCCGAAGCCCCGCACGCCCGGGAGGGACCCCGTCAGGGATTGCGGCGGCTATGGGCTGCACTAGGTCGATTCGCTCGCCCCAAGAGCCTCGATGTTCGTAGCTCTCAAACACGAAGAACAGCGAAGAACGAGAGAGAAAAACGATGGAGAGATAAAACGTAGAATGAAAAAGTGGTATAGATTGATTTGTTCGATTGTGTGTTGTTCAATCGGCCGTCACCCCCAACATATATAAGAGGCGGCTGGACTTCCCATACAAGCAAAAGATTCATTTAGGCTTTCCTTACAAGAAAATTACATCAATTCACGTCCTAGAGTCCTAGCTCTAGTCTAACTCGGATTCAACCCGAATCTGGCCCAAATTTCGGTCTTGCTCCTTGCGCGGACTATAGAATCTGCATACGACGTTCGATTGAGACGTTTTTTATATCCAAATCAATCGTTTCGATGAGACGAACAATTCTTCTGTTGATCACTTTTCCAAATAAGGCCATCTTCAATACTCCAGAAGGTCATCTTCAACTTCCAGTCGGATTTGGTCCTGAGGCTGACTAGGCTGTCCGAGTTTTGTAGAGACTTTGCAGGCCGTATATTATATCAAATGATGATGACTCCAAAAGCAAAGTGGATCGTTTCGACGATACGCACAATTTTCATGTAGAACACTTTTCCATACGAGGCCATCTAGATAACCGTTTGAGCCCGTCTTTAGCTTCTGGTCGGATTGCCCAAAATTGACATTTTCCACTCGGCCGGCAAGCTTTTTACCCGGCAAGCTCTTTGCCCGGCAAGCTTTTCACCCGGAAAGCTTTTCACCCGGCAAGCTCTTTGCCCGGCAAGCTTTTCACCCGGCAAGCTTTTCACCCGGCAAGCTTTTTGCCCGGCAAGCTTTTCACCCGGCAAGCTCTTTGTCCCGGCAAGCCTTTCACCCGGCAAGCTTTTTCCGCGGCCGGCAACCACTTTGCCGGCAAGCCTTTTTATTCGGATTTTCCGACTCAAACTTCAGCCTGATCTTATTTTGTCTCTCTAGGTTGCATACGACCTTGGATTTGGACGATTTATATATCAAAATCGACCGATTCGATAAGACGAAACTTTTCTGTGTTGAAGATTTTTCAATTCAAGGCCGTCTTGAGGGCCTAATTGCTCGCGCGACCCATCAGACACCATCCAGGTGGGTGTCTGGTCCCTCGCGCCATACTTTTGCTCAGGGTCGGTCCGCAGTGTTTTGCTTCTAACTTTTGCATACGAACTCGGATTGAGATGATTTATATATCAAAATCAATTAGCTCGACGAGACAAAGACAATCCATGTAGAGCATTCCTTCATCCGAGGTTATCTTGGAGGCGTAATCGACCAAAAAGCACTCAGAACATCTAAACATGACGATCCAAGTGTAATTTTGGCCCTTGATATGATGCCGAATGGTGATGGCCTAAACATCAAAGTTGTTTCACTCGGCAATATGAACTTTCTCGTATAGAAAACATTTTCGTTTGAGTCCATCTTTACTGCATTTTGCATCGTGCCAAAATCAGGTGTCAACAGGGGGACATGATTGGGAGGCCCGAGGCTGTCGGGGAAGGGGATTGGGTGGCGGGTATAGTGCGGGTACGCACTGTAGCGCGCTCCAGAGCGCGCGTATGGCATGCCAACGGCGTTTTGGGCGCGGCCAACCTTGTCCAGTGGGACCAGGGGGAAGTAAACAATGAGGAAATGGCATAGGATGCTCTGGGGGCTGACTAGGATAAGAGAGGGGTGGAGAGAGAGGGAGATTCCTTCTGTCCAGGAGGGTAGATTGTGGTTTTACCCCACTTAACCGTTGAACCATAGGTGGGTTTTCTTGCTAGAGGAGAAATGCAACAATGTGGGACTGTGGTAAAAATTTGGGGGCAAGGAGAACAAGTTAAGAGGTGAAAACATGATTTTTAGCAATCTGCCAGAAGGTGTTTGATGCTGTTTTCAGCAAGCAAATGGAGTTTTATTGCCATGAGATTTAACAGGACCAAATGAGAGGTAGAAATAAGGTTGATCACCAAATTTGAGCTTGATTGAAGAAAGTTGGTAGTACAAACTTGAAAAACCCTAGAATTTAACAGAATCAGATTTCTGTAGATCCAGGCATGCAATCATATTCTCCCAAATCCACCACTTGGTGTGGTATCATTATTTGGGGTTTAGAACATGCCCACAAAGTTTGGGGTCAATAGGACAAAGTTCACAATGTAAAGTTGTTCAAACTTGACTCTGGTCAGGAATGGTTTTGGAATATTTTGGTGGATCAAATCAATTGGGATTGAGATTAAACTTTGCAAGATCATCACATATAGCATGGGTAACTTGTTAGAATTTTCCTGGATTTTATTGAGAATATTTCTTATAGAAATATTTCAAAAGCTTGATTTAAGCAGAAAAGGTTTTGGAGGGTTTTGCCCATTATGTTGAACATGACCATGTGTTGAAACTCATACATATGGAAAATATATGTCCACTGAGTTTCCCTAAATTTTCTCAAATATTTTCAAAGCATTTAAATATTTTTTCCCTATGAAAAAACATTTTTGGCCTTAAGAAAAAGCCTTTAAATAAAATAGTAAAATAACCTTTAAAAATATTAATTGGTGGTTTTGGGAAGTCATATATATAGTGGGTTTCAAATAAAGCCTTTGGTGCAAAATATTTCACCCAATTTGAGGACTTGCAGTGCAAACCTCAATTCAGGGGTTTTTGAAAACCTAATTTGAATAAATCCTTTTTGGCCAAAATAATATTTGATAAAAAAGAATAGTTTTGGGTACTATACACATGGCATGATCATTGGGCAAGATGTTTGGATCAAGGAAGGTGAAGGTGGAGAGAAGAAGAACCTATGAGTGCCATAACATAATCAACCACACAAGCAAGCATCAAATAATTCAAAAAAGCACATGCACTCAAAAAAGTTTTAATTGGTTCCAAATTTTGTAAATCCATAGCATAGCAAAGTGATACAAACACAGGGTGTGACAGACCTACCCCACTTACAAGAATCTTGTCCTCGAGATTCCTAGGCTAAGCGCTAAAAAGATAAGGGAACTCGGATCTAAGGTAGTCTTCACGCTCCCATGTTGCTTTTGCTTCAGTGTGGTTGCTCCATTGGACCTTGAAGTACTTGATGGTGCGGCTTCGGGTGCAATGCGCAGCTGCATCCAAAATACGGACTGGCCTCTCACGATAAGTGAGGTCTAGCTGAAGGTCGATGGCTTGATGATCGATGTCCTTGTAGAGGTCGGGGCGGTTGGGGACTTGGAGACACTTTCGGAGTTGTGACACGTGGAAAACGTTGTGCACACCTGATAGCTCATAAGGTAGCTCTCGCTGGTAAGCAAATTCTCCTCATTTGGCGGTGATCCTGAAGGGTCTGATGTATCTTGGTGCAAGCTTTCCCTTGATGCGGAAAGGCTTGGTTCCTTTGAGAAGCGTGACTCGGAGGTAGACATGGTCACCGACACACAAGTTCACTTCTCGGCGCTGAGAGTCGGTGCAACTCTTCTGTCTTGACTTGGCGGTCTCTAGACATTCTCAGACGAGTTGAACTTGCTCTTCTGCTTCGCGGAGGATATCTGGTCCAAAGACTAGTCCTTCTCCGGTTTCTGACCAGTTGAGGGGAGTGCGGCACTTGCGTCCATACAACACATCAAATGGTGCCATTTGAAGACACGACTGGTAGCTGCTGTTGTAGGAGAACTCGGCGAATGGTAAGCAATCTTCCCACTTGGCTCCATACGCCAGAACACAAGCACGGAGCATATCCTCGAGTATGTGATTTACTCGTTCCGTCTGTCCACCAGTCTGGGGGTGAAAGGCAGTGCTGAAGGACATCTTGCTCCCCATTGCTTCTTGAAACCTCTTCCAGAACCTCGAGGTGAACTGGGTACCTCGGTCTGACATAATCTCCTTTGGAACTCCGTGAAGGCTCACAATATGCTTGATGTAAAGACTGGCTAGCTTGTTACCATCATAAGTGGTCTTGACGGGAATGAAGTGGGCTACCTTGGTCAGGTGATCGACTATGACCCATATGGAATCATGTCCTTTGCTTGACCTAGGCAAACCGGTGATGAAGTCCATCCTGACTTTGTCCCACTTCCATTCAGGCACTTTGCGAGGTTGCAATAGTCCAGCGGGTCGCTGATGCTCAGCTTTGACTCTCTGGCATATGTCACACTTAGCAACAAAGGTGCCTATCTCCTGTTTCATGCCATGCCACCAGAATATTTCTTTGAGGTCTTGGTACATCTTGGTTCCTCCAGGATGGATGGAATATGGAGTGTCATGAGCTTCTTGCAAGATCAAGTTCCTTGTTGGGTACGCAGATGCGCTTCCCAAACCATACGACTCCTTGCGCATCCATTGAGAATCCTGGGGCCTTGCCTGCCTTGATCTTCATCTTGATGCCTTCAATGCTCTCGTGTCCCTTCTGAGTTTCCTTAATATCATTCATCAAGGTAGGCTTTGCTTAGAGGTTGGCTAGGAATCCAGGTGCAACTAGTTCCAAGCCGAAGCTTTCAAGCTCTTCATACAGGGTGGGTAGCCTTCCCTTAATCATAGCATTCAAGGAACAAGCCTTTCTGCTTAAGGCGTCTGCTACCACATTAGCCTTTCCGGGATGGTATTGAACTCTGAGGTCATAATCCTTGATCAACTCCAACCATCTTCGCTGCCTCATGTTCAACTCCTTTTGAGTGAAAATATACTTCAAACTCTAGTGGTCTGTGTATATCTCACATCGCTTCCCCAGAAGGTAATGTCGCCATGTTTTCAAGGCATGAACTACAGCTGCCAACTCAAGATTATGAGTAGCGTAGTTCTCTCCGTGAGGACGTAGCTGTCTAGATAGATATGCTACGACTCTGCCCTCTTGCATCAGAACACCTCCGAGTCCGGTTCTCGATGCATCACAATATATCACAAACTCCTTGTGAATATCAGGGGTGGCCAAAACTGGGGTTGTGGTCAATCTCTTCTTGAGCTCTTGGAAGCTTTCTTCACACTTCGGCGTCCATTCAAACTTCTTGTGCTTCTTCAGAAGTTGAGTCATGGGCCGGGCAATGCTCGAGAATCCTTCGACTAACTTGCGGTAATATCCCGCGAGTCCGATGAAGCTTCTGACTTCCTTCACATTGGTTGGGGATTGCCATACAGTCACGGCTTCAATCTTGGCAGGATCCACTGACAACCTTCTGCAGTCAACACATGACCCAAGAATCCAACTTCATGCAGCCAAAATTCACACTTGCTGAACTTTGCATAAAGTTGGTGCTCCCGAAGCTTGTCTAGGACCAATCTCAAGTGTTGCTCATGCTCTTCTTCAGACTTGGAAAAGACGAGTATGTCATCAATGAAGACGACAACAAACTTGTCCAAGTACTCCATGAAGACTTTGTTCATGAGGTACATGAAGTAGGCAGGGGCATTGGTCAACCCAAATGACATGACTGTATATTCATACAGGCCATACCGGGTTACAAATGCCGTCTTCAGAATGTCTTGGGGCCTGATCTTCAACTGGTAGTACCCAGACCTGAGATCGATCTTGGAAAACACCTTAGCTCCATTCAGCTGATCGAACAGGTCTTTAATCTTGGGGAGTGGGTACTTGTTCTTTATTGTGACCTCATTGAGAGAACGGTAATCGACACACAGTCTAATAGTTCCGTCCCTCTTTGACACAAATAGAACAGGTGATCCCCAAGGAGAGGCACTAGGGCGAATGAATCCTTTTCTGAGCTGCTCTGCGAGTTGCTTCTTCAGTTCAGCCAACTCTTCGGATCCCATTCTATAGGGCTTCTTATAGATGGGTCCTGCTCCGGGCATTAGCTCAATGATGAACTCAATGTCGCGGTCAGGAGGCATTCCGGGCAGCTCATCGAGAAATACATCCGGGTATTCACATACCACTGGCACTTGATCCAACTCAATTCCCGACAGACAGTTAGCCTGAGGGGTTGAGCGGAGGCAGGGTCGGGAACATACTTAACTTCCACTCCTTGGCTATTGGTCATGGTGACAGTCCTCTTGGCACAGTCTATCAAGCCTTGGTGTTTGGTCAACCAATTCATGCCAAGGATGGCGTCCAAGCCTCGTGAATCCAAAACTATGAGGTCTACTAGGAGGTCTACCCCGTTAATGTTGATCCCGACTCCTTTACATCCTATCTTGGACTTCATAACTGAACCCGGGGTTTGTATCAACATATGACTACCCAGGGGTGTAGGCTTCATACCAGTCTCTAGTGCAAACTTCTGAGTGACAAAAGAATGCGAAGCTCCACAATCAAACAGTACGGTTGCTAGGGTTGAGTTGACGAGGAACGTACCCAGTATGACGTCCGGGTCTTCCTGGGCTTCCTCAGTGGTGACGTGATTCACACGACCCTTGCCATTGTTGGGATGGTTGCGGGGAGCTGGGTTCCTTGGTGGCGCTCCACGGCCTTGACCTTGGTTGGGCGCATTGGGGCGCGGTGCCTCTGGCATAGTTGTTGTTGTTGTTGTTGTTGTTCCTGCCGCCGTTGTTGTTATTGGGGTTGTTGTAAGCTGGCCTGGGATTGGCATACTGCTGATGCTGGTAGCTCGGACGAGGTGCAGGAGGTCTAGCTTGCTGCGGTTGATAGGTTGGCTTGGCTGGGGCTGGCTGCTAGGGGCGAGGCTTCTGGTTGCTGGAACTACCCTTGCTAATCGTCTTGCGCTTGCGAGTGTCGTCTATGGCACGACGCTTATCTTCAAGCATGAGGGCTTTGTTCACCAGGTCGAAGAAGGTCCGACAGTCGCAGATGATGACTTGGTACTGCAGGGTTTGCTGGAGGCCTTCCATGAAGCGTTCCATCTTAGCGGCCTCCGTGTTGACATCTTCAGGTGCATACCTTGACAGCAGGTTGAACTTCTGCATGTAATCCTTGACAGAGCCACTTCCTTGCTTTAGCGCTCGGAATTCTCTCTTCTTGATAGCCATGATCCCAGAACGAATGTGGGCGGTGTGGAATCCTTCCTTGAAGTTATCCCAGGTGATCACACGATCAACTTGCATGACCATGAATCCATCCCACCAAGCTCTGGCGGTACCTCCGAGGCAGTGAGAGGCATAAAGCACCTTCTCACGATCCTCATTGCAATTGACCAGTGCAAGGAGGTCCTCGATGGTGCGGATCCAGTCATCGGCATCCAGGGGTTCAGCAGTCTCGGTGAAGGTCGGGGGCAAATTCCTCACGAACTCAGACAGAGTGCAGCGGCCATTGCCGTTCCTGCCTTGTTGTTGGTTGTTCACAAGGACTTGAGCCATCTGCTGGATAGCAGCAGAGTTGGCCTGGCGTTCCTCCCGAAGAACTTGGAGAAACTAAGCTACGGTCATGTTCTCCGATGGAGGTGGTGGTGGGGGAATGTCGCCTTGTGGCTGCTCTGGGTGATTTCCAGCGTGAGAAGCCCCACCATCTCCCTGCTGCTGGCTAGAGTTGCCGGCTTCAGGGTTGGTGAAGGAGCTGTTGCGGGTTGCAGTCACCATTCTGTTTGGAGTAGCCAAGTCAAACAACTGGACAAAGGGGAGGGAAAAGCAGCAATAGAGAGAGCGCGCCTAAGGGGGTCGGTATAGTGCAAGTGTGGTAAAACAAGGGTCGAAAGATCAACACATATATTAAGATAAGATAGACGATGGAGTCGCTTACATGTTGCCTAATGCAAAAGCGCGGCTTCCATCGGAACACACACAACAAAAGCAAACAACAAGCACACATGGTTTCACATGAACCATTTCACAGACTCGACTTCGCATGAGGGGTACATGACTGATCCTACCCAAGGGGTTCTCGGACTCAGGTGGTGGAGTGCTCTGCTTCCCGTCCAGGAGGGAAGATGACTTGGTTGCTTGCTGGGGTTCCTTCTGGCAAGATGCCCATGCTCGCGATACCCTGAATAGGTGACGGAAATCCAGAGGTTGCTACTCGTCCTTGGGCTAAGATGTCTGTGGCTTGGCGAAGTAGCTCTCGGGTGCGGTGGAGTTCCTGGCGGAGCTTCACGGACTCCTTAATCAGGTTGTGAGCCAAGCTTTCGGCAGAGAGGCGGGAGTACGTCTGGATCCTGAGCGGGGTGCCATCTTCCTTGGATGGGACCAACGTTTGACTTTCGCTGATGTCATCCTTCCTGAAGGGTAGATAGCGAGTAGCGGGCTCGTCATCCATCTCTGGGATGATGTCTTGAAGGTGGACAATTGCCTTGCGTGCTGCCGTCTCGAATGCAATCTCCAGGGTCTCCATCTGTGGTCCTTCAAAGAACCAACTCGTCGGGGAGTCGTTTGCCTTGACAAACACCTCAACGTGGTACTCTTTCGTGACGGCATTGACCCAGTGCTCGTGGTAGAGCAAAACGGGTGGTCGGCGATACTGGCACTTATCCAGGCTATCCTCAAGGAGTAGGGGAAAGCCGGATGCTAGGAGGGCTTCGGGTACGAGGGACATCTACAAAGGTTTTCAAGGGAGGAGAGTCAGCAAGAGTTTGAAATAGACTTAGAAGAGAAGAGAAGTATAGAAGTTGTTGCACCTAGCAACTAGGCACAGTTTTTGAAAAGGGTTTTATCCTAACTAACGTCCATGCTAACTAAGGGCTTCCTACAGTTATGATGGCTCTGATACCAGCTCTGTGGGGACCCCGACTCATAAGTAGTGATCACCGAATGCACGTGTACAGTGATCCCAGAGATCAATGCTCACTGAACACACAGAAGCTGAATAACAAGAGTCTTACATCCACACTTAGCGTCTTACACAAATAGAGACCATGAAGGTCAAGTCTTACATAGATAGGGCTGCGAAGGCCAGATAACAAACACAACTAGCAGCGGAAATCTTGATCGAAAGCATAGGCCCATGCCATCTGCCTTAACCCTATAGGCATTCTGACTGGGAAGCATCATAGTTCGCATGTTCGTCACCAACGAACTCTTCACCATATTCCTGCTCTTCCATGCCTGGCCAATTAAATAACCAGTGCCAAGCCAATGAGTACTTTGAATGTACTCGCAAGAAACCCATGTTTGGAACAAGGCAATAACAATGCATGATATAACTCTAAGTAGGTAAGTGTTGCAGAAAGCTAATTTTTAGTGCAATGACATGGTCAATTAAAAGCATGCATCATGAGGTAGCAGATATCCACACGAACAAGTTACAGATATCATCATAAGCAAGGGGGTTGAACATCTCATGTTTAGTCATCTTGTCAAGTCATCCGACTTAACTCAGGTATCATCTTTGTCACCAACACACGCACACCAGATTTGTGGAAACATCGTACGTAGTTTAAGCATGACCTCCAACTGTCCATGACCGTGGACACGGCTATTCGAATAGTTTTACACTCTGCAGAGGTGGCATACTTTACCCACAAGTCTCGTGGAACTTCCGTGTCATCCACGACTCGCGGTATCTTACATACCCGAGGTAAGCACCCGAACAACGCCTTTCCCCTGATGATACTAAACAAAGAGTCTACTCGTTGGTCTGTGTCTTCATGATGTACAAACACAAGCATCGCTCCACATAGTACCATCCATGAAGGAACACAACGGTGTGCCCGGTGCCTGTAAAGACAACTCATGGTCGGCCTACCAAGCACGACCCCGTATCGAGAGAGTAGCTCATACTCTCCCGCCACTAGTAATGCGGGCTCCCTGCTAGTAACCATCAAAGTAATCAACAAAGCCTCATCCCATAAGGGGTATCGTGGTTGTGCATGTAAGGTTGGGACGGTCAGCAAATCTTAAATCTCTCCGTTTTGAAAACACACACATACACAACTTGCTCCGATACACCACTTCTTTATCAAGTGGTTACCTAGCCCAACTTCATCTAACTCGGGCATTAGTGGTACCCGACGGTGTTTTTGAAAAGTCTTTGAAAACACCTTTTGTTTCTATCACCATGCATATCCCATCCCACCTTGTGTATCATCTACTAAGCATCCTATCTACTCCCACCCACACAACCCTCATAAGGAGGTAGGTGTCGGTGTCAAAACCGGCGGATCTCGGGTAGGGGGTCCCGAGCTGTGAGTCTAGGATCGATGGTAACAAGGGACGAAGGAGACAACGTTTACCCAGGTTCGGGCCCTCCTATGGAGGTAAAACCCTACGTCCTGCTCGATTATATTGATGTGTATGAAGGTTAGAGAGTTGATCTACCACGAGATCGAATAGCTAAAACCCTAGATGAGTTTCTCTGTCCTACAATCTAAAACCTCCCCGGTTTATATAGACACCGGGGGGTACCTAGGGTTTACACATGACAGGTCTCCTGCCCGGGATGGAGATGTCGATTTCCTCATCCTGACTTGGAGTGCACGATGCGCCTTCAAGACTTCCTTCTATAACACGGGGTCATAGCATATCTGGCCCTTCCTACGATAGTCAGAGAGCAGTGCACCAAGCCGTCTTGGAAATATGCCCTAGAGGCAATAATAATTAAGTTATTATCATATTTCCTTGTTCGTGATAATCGTTTATTATCCATGCTATAATTGTATTGATTGGAAACTCAAATACATGTGTGGGTACATAGACAACACTATGTCCCTAGTATGCCTCTAGTTAACTAGCTCGTTAATCAAAAGATGGTGAAGGTTTCCTAGCCATGGACATGAGATGTCATTTGATAACGGGATCACATCATTAGGAGAATGATGTGATGGACAAGACCCAAACTGTAAACGTAGCATATGATCGTGTCAGTTTATTGCTATTGTTTTCTGCATGTCAAGTATCTATTCCTATGACCATGAGATCATGCAACTCCCTGACATCGGAGGAGTACCTTGTGTGTATCAAACGTCGCAACGTAACTGGGTGACTATAAAGGTGCTCTACAGGTATCTCCGAGGGTGTCTGTTGGGTTGGCATGGATCAAGACTGGGATTTGTTACTCCGTGTGACGGAGAGGTATCTCAGGGCCCACTCGGTAATACAACATCACAATGAGCCTTGCAAGCAATGTGACTAAAGTGTTAGCCACGAGATCTTGTATTACGGAACGAGTAAAGAGACTTGCCGGTAACGAGATTGAACTAGGTATAGAGATACCGACGATCGAATCTCGGGCAAGTAACATACCGAAGAACAAAGGGAACAGCATACGGGATTAATTGAATCCTTGACATAGAGGTTCGACCGATAAAGATCTTCGTAGAATATGTAGGAGCCAATATGGGCATCCAGGTCCCGCTATTGGTTATTGATCGTAGAGGTGTCTCGGTCATGTCTACATAGTTCTCGAACCCGCAGGGTCTACACACTTAACGTTTGGTGAAGATTAGTATAGTTGAGTTATTTTGGTGACCGAAGGTTGTTCGGAGTCCCGGATAAGATCCCGGACATGACGAGGATCTCTGGAAGAGTCCGGAGGTAAAGATTGATATATGGGATAATAGTGTTTGGTCTCCAGAAGGGTTCCGGAATTCACCGGAAGGAGTTTCGGATGTTTCCCGAAATGTTCGGGTACGAGAACACTTTATTTGGGCCAAGGGGTAAAGCCCACGAGGCTTTAGGAAGGTGCAAAAGGAAGTTTTGCGGAGGCCAGGGGCCAGACGCCAGGGACCCTGGCGTCTGGGGCCAGACGCCGAGGACCCTGGCGTCTGGTCCTGGAGTCCGAGCAGGACTCTTGCCTTGCGGGCCAAACCGACTTTGAGGAGGCTCTTTCTCCAAGTTTCGACCCCAGGGCTCAACATATAAATAGAGGGGCAGGGCTAGCACCCGGAACACATCAAGATTTCTCCAAGCCGTGTGCGGCAATCCTAACCCTCTAGTTCCTCCGTCATAATCTCCGTAGCGCTTGGCCAAGCCCTGCAGAGATTGTTCCTCACCACCATCACCACGCCGTCGTGCTGCCGGAACTCATATACTACTTCACCATCGCTCGCTGGATCGAGGAGGTGAAGGCGTCATCAAGCCATACGTGTGTTGAACGCGGAGGTGCCGTCCGTTCGGCACTAGTTCGTGATCAGTACGATGGACGACTTGCGATTTGGATCGCGGAGAGGTTCGACTACATCAACCGCGTTTCTTAACGCTTCCGCTTAGCGATCTACAAGGGTATGTAGATTCACTCTCCCTCTCGTAGATGCTCATCACCATGGATAGATCTTGCGTGTGCGTAGGAAAATTTTTGTTTCCCATGCAACGTTCCCCAACAGTGGCATCTGAGCTAGGTCTATGCGTAGATGAGATCTCGAGTAGAACACAAACGAGTTGTGGGCGTGGGTGTATACATATTGCTTGCCGTTACTAGTTGATACTTGATTCGGCGGTATTGTGGGATGAAGCGGCTCGGACCAACCTTACTCGTACGCTTACGAGAGACCGGTTCCATCGACTGACATGTAACTTCGTTGCATAAAGATGGCTGGCGGGTGTCTGTCTCTCTCACTTTAGTTGAATCGGTTTCAATGAAGAGGGTTCTTTTAGAAGATCAAAAAGCAATCACTACACCACGTTGTGGTTTTGCGTAGGTAAGAACGGTTCTGGCAAACCCGTAGCAGCCACGTAATATTTGCAACAACAATTAGAGGACGTCTAACTTGTTTTTGCAGGGTATGTTGTGATGTGATATGGCCAATTACATGATGAGATATATGTGATGTATGAGATGATCATGTGTTGTATAGAATATCACGACTTGCATGTCGATGAGTACGGCAACTGGCAGGAGCCATAGAGTTGTCTTTAATTATTTTCGCCGTTTTGCTTTACTTTATCGCTATGAGTTAGCAATAGTCGTGGAAGCAACAGTCGGCGCGACAACCTCATGGCGACACGTTGATGGAGATCAAGATGATGGAGATCATGGTGTCACGCCGGTGACGATGGAGATCATGCCGGTGCTTTGGAGATGGAGATCAAAAGCACAAGTTCATGGCCATATCATGTCACTTATGATTTGCATGTGATGTTAATCCTTTTATGCATCTTATTTTGCTTAGGATGACGGTAGCATTATAAGGTGATCCCTCACTTAAATTTCAAGATAAATTGTGTTCTCCCCGAGTGTGCACCGTTGCGAAAGTTCGTCGTTTCGAGACACGCCGTGATGATCGGGTGTGATAGACTCTACGTTCACATACAACGGGTGTAAGCCATGTTGCACGTGCGGAACACTCGGGTTAAACTTGACGAGCCTAGCATGTACAGACATGGCCTCGGAACACAAGAGACCGAAAGGTCGAACATGAGTCATATAGTAGATATGATCAACATGAAGATGTTCACCATTGAAACCACCTCAACTCACGTGATGATCGGACTTGAGTTGGTGGATTTGGATCATGTTACGCTCGAATGACCGGAGGGATGTCAATTTGAGTGGGAGTTTTAAGTAATATGATTAACTAAAACTCATTATCATGAACATAGTCAAAATGTCTTTGCAAATTATGTTGTAGATTACTAGCTCGCGCTGTAGCTCCCTTGAATTTTTATATGTTCCTAGAGAAATAGATTTGAAAGATGATGGTAGCAATAATGCGGACTGGGTCCGTGATCTCAGGATTGTCCTCAATGCTGCACAGAAGGCTTATGTCCTTAATGCACCACTCGGTGCGCCACCCCCTCAAGCGTCGTCTGTAGATGCTGTGAACATCTGACAGGCACGTTCTGATGACTACTTGATAGTTTAGTGCGTCATGCATTACGGCTTAGAATTGAGGCTCCAAAACGTTTTGAATGTCACGGAACATATGAGATGTTCTAAGAGCTGAAATTGGGATCTCAGGCTCGTGCCCGTGTTGAGAGGTATGAGACCTCCAACAAGATTCTTTGCCTGCAAGATGATGGAGAATAGCTCAATCGTTGAGCATGTGCTCAGATTGTCTGGGTGCTACAATCGCTTGAATCGAGTGGGAGTTGATCTTCCAGATAAGATAAGTGATTGATATAGTTCTCCAAGTCACTGTCACTAAGCTACTAGAGCTTCGTGATGAACTATAAAAAGCCAGAGATGGAAATAATGATCCCTGAGCTGTTCGCAATGTTTGACACTGCGAAGGTAGAAATCAAGAAGGAGCATCAAGTGTTGATGGTTAGTGAAACCACTAGTTTCGACAAGGGCAAGGAGGGAAACTTCATGGATGGCAAGTCAGTTGCTGCTCCAGTAAAGAAACCCAAGGCTGAACCCAAACCCGAGACTAAGTGCTTCTATTATGAGGAGAACGGTCGCTGAAGTGGAACAACCATAGATACTTGGTAGATAAGAAGGCTGGCAACGTCGACAGAAGTATATTTGATATACGTGTTATTGATGTGTACCTTACTAGTACTCCTAGTAGCACCTGGGTATTAGATACCGGTTCGGTTGCTAAATGTTAGTAACTCGAAATAAAAGCTACGGAATAAACGGAGGCTAGCTAAGGGTGAGGTGACGATGAGTGTTGGAAGTGTTTCCAAGGTTGATGTGATCACCATCGCACGCTCTCTCTACCTTCGGGATTAGTGATGAACCTAAATAAATGTTATTTGGTGTTTGCGTTAAGCATGAACGTGATTAGATCAAGTTTATTGCAATACGGTTATTCATTGCAGTTAGAGAATAATGGTTATTCTGTTTACATGAATAATACCTTCAATGGTCATGCACCCAATAAGAGTGGTTTATTGAATCTTGATCGTAGTGATACACATGTTCATAATATTGATGCCAAAAGATACAAAGTTAATAATGATAGTACCACATACTTGTGGCACTGCCGCTAAATGTCATATTGGTGTAAAACGCATGAAGAAACTCCATGCTGATTGATCTTTGGACTCATTCGATTTCGAATCGGTTGAGACATGCGGACCATGCCTCATGGGCAAGATGACTAAAACCCGGTTTTCCGGTATGATGGAGCGGGCAATTGACTTATTGGAAATGATACATGTTGATGTATGCGGTCCAGTGAGTTTTGTAGTGGGCGGTGGATATCATTATTTTCTTACCTTCACTGATGATTTGAGTAGATATAGTGTATATTTACTTAATGAAACACAAGTCTGAATCGTTTGAAAAGTTCAGAGTGAAGTTTGAGATCATCGTGACAAGAAGATAAAATGTCTACGATATGATCGTGGAGGTAAATATCTGAGTTACGAGTTTGGTATATAACTTAAGACAATGTGGAAGTTGTTTCACAACTCACGCCACCTGGAACACCATAGTGTGATGGTGTGTCCGAACGTCGTAGTTGTGCTCTATTAGATATGGTGCGAACTATGATGTCTCTTATCGATTTACCACTATCGTTTTAGGGTTATGCATTAGAGACAACCACATTCACTTTAAAAGGGGCACCATAAGTCCGTTGAGATGACACCGTATGAATTTTGGTTTGGCGGAAACCTAAGCTGTCATTTTTTTATGTTTGGGGCTGCGACGCTTATGTGAAAAAGAGTTTTCACCTAATGAGCTCGAACCCAAAGCGGACAAATGCATCTTCATAGAATACCCTAATGTAACAGTTGGGTGAACCTTCTATCTCAGATCAAAGCACAAAGTGTTTGTTGCTAAAACGGGTCCTTTCTCGAGAAAAAGTTTCTTTCGAAAGATTGAGTGGGAGGAAGATAGAACTTGATGAGGTTGTTGAACCTTTGTTTCAACCAGAGAGTAGCGCAGCGCAGAAAGTTGTTTCTGTGGAGCCTATGGTTAGTTGAAGAGGAAGTTAATGATGATGATCATGAAGCTTCGGATCAAGTTACTATCGAACCCCGTAGGTCGACAAGGACACGTACTGCTCCTGAGTGGTACGGCAACCCTGTCTTAGAGGTCATGTTGTTGGACAACGACGACCCTACGAGCTATGGAGAAGCGATGATGGGCCCGGATTCCGAGAAATGGTTAGAGGCCATGAAATCCGAGATGGAATCCATGTAAGAAAACAAAGTATGGGCTTTGGAAGTATTACCTGAAGGGCGTAAGGCCATTCAGAACAAATGGATTTTTAAGAGGAAGACGGACGCGGACGGTAATGTCACCGTCTATAAAGCTCGACTTGTGGCAAAGGGTTTTTCACAAGTTCAAGGAGTTGACTACGATGAGACTTTCTCACCCGTAGCGATGCTAAAGTCTGTTGGAATCATGTTAGCAGTTGCTGCATTTTTCAATTATGAAATCTGGCAGATGGATGTCAAAACATCGTTTCCTTAACGGTATCCGTAAGGAAAGGTTGTATGTGATACAACTGGAAGGTTTTGTCAGTCCTAAGGATGCTAAAATGTATGCAAACTCCAGCGATCCTTCTATGGACTGGAGCAAGCATCTCGGAGTTGGAATATACACTTTGATGAGGTGATCAAAGTTTTTATGTCTATACAAAGTTTATGAGAAACTTGTATTTACAATAAAGTGAGTGGGAGCACTATAGAATTTCTGATAAGTATATGTGGTTGACATATTGTTGATCGGAAATGATGTAGAATTTCTGGAAAGCATAAAGGGTCGTTTGAAAGGAGTTTTTCAAGGAAGACCTGGAATAAAGCTACTTAAATATTGGGCATCAATATCTATAGAGATAGATCAAAGACGTCTGATAAGACTTTCATTGAGTACATACCTTGACAAGATTTTGAAAGAGTTCAAAATGGATCAGTCAAAGAAAGAATTTTTACCTGATTTGTAAGGTGTGGAGTTGAGTGAGACTCAAAGCTCGACCACGGCAGAAGAAAGAGAAAGGACGAAGGTCATCCCCTATGCCTTATCCATAGGCTCTGTATAGTATGCCAAGCTGTGTACCGCACCTAGTGTGTGCCTTGCCATGAGTCTATCAAGGGGTACAAGAGTGGTCCAGGAGTGGATCACTGGACAGCGGTCAAGATTATCCTTAGTAACTAGAGGACTAAGGAAATATTTCTCGATTATGGAGGTGATGAAGAGTTCGTCGTAAAGGGTTACGTCGATGCAAGCTTTGACACCTATCCGGACGACTCTGAGTAGCAGTCAGGATACATATAGTGGAGCAGCCATTAGGAATAGCTCCAAGTGGAGTGTGGTAGCAGTGTCTACCGTATGACATAGAGATTTGCAAAGTACACATGGATCTGAATTCGCAGACCCGTTAACTAAAGACCTCTCTCACATGCAAAGCATGATCGAACCCCAGAACTCATTGGGTGTTAGAACAATGTAAATCACATGGTGATGTGAACTAGATTATTGACTCTAGTGCAAGTGGGAGACTGTTGGAAATATGCCCTAGAGGCAATAATAATTTAGTTATTATCATATTTCCTTGTTCGTGATAATCGTTTATTATCCATGCTATAATTGTATTGATTGGAAACTCAAATACATGTGTGGGTACATAGACAACACTGTGTCCCTAGTATGCCTCTAGTTAACTAGCTCGTTGATCAAAAGATGGTGAAGGTTTCCTAGCCATGGACATGAGATGTCATTTGATAACGGGATCACATCATTAGGAGAATGATGTGATGGACAAGACCCAAACTGTAAACGTAGCATATGATCGTGTCAGTTTATTGCTATTGTTTTCTGCATGTCAAGTATCTGTTCCTATGACCATGAGATCATGCAACTCCCTGACATCGGAGGAGTACCTTGTGTGTATCAAACGTCGCAACGTAACTGGGTGACTATAAAGGTGCTCTACAGGTATCTCCGAGGGTGTCTGTTGGGTTGGCATGGATCAAGACTGGGATTTGTTACTCCGTGTGACGGAGAGGTATCTCAGGGCCCACTCGGTAATACAACATCACAATGAGCCTTGCAAGCAATGTGACTAAAGTGTTAGCCACGAGATCTTGTATTACGGAACGAGTAAAGAGACTTGCCAGTAACGAGATTGAACTAGGTATAGAGATACCGACGATCGAATCTCGGGCAAGTAACATACCGAAGAACAAAGGGAACAGCATACGGGATTAACTGAATCCTTGACATAGAGGTTCGACCGATAAAGATCTTCGTAGAATATGTAGGAGCCAATATGGGCATCCAGGTCCCGCTATTGGTTATTGATCGTAGAGGTGTCTCGGTCATGTCTACATAGTTCTCGAACCCGCAAGGTCTACACACTTAACGTTTGGTGACGATTAGTATAGTTGAGTTATTTTGGTGACCGAAGGTTGTTCGGAGTCCCGGATAAGATCCCGGACATGACGAGGATCTCCGGAAGAGTCCGGAGGTAAAGATTGATATATGGGATAATAGTGTTTGGTCTCCGGAAGGGTTCCGGAATTCACCGGAAGGAGTTTCGGATGTTTCCCGAAATGTTCGGGTACGAGAACACTTTATTTGGGCCAAGGGGTAAAGCCCACGAGGCTTTAGGAAGGTGCAAAAGGAAGTTTTGCGGAGGCCAGGGGCCAGACGCCAGGGACCCTGGCGTCTGGGGCCAGACGCCGAGGACCCTGGCGTCTGGTCCTGGAGTCCGAGCAGGACTCTTGCCTTGCGGGCCAAACCGACTTTGAGGAGGCTCTTTCTCCAAGTTTCGACCCCAGGGCTCAACATATAAATAGAGGGGTAGGGCTAGCACCCGGAACACATCAAGATTTCCCCAAGCCGTGTGCGGCAACCCTAACCCTCTAGTTCCTCCGTCATAATCTCCGTAGCGCTTGGCCAAGCCCTGCAGAGATTGTTCCTCACCACCATCACCACGCCGTCGTGCTGCCGGAACTCATCTACTACTTCACCATCGCTCGCTGGATCGAGGAGGTGAAGGTGTCATCAAGCCGTACGTGTGTTGAACGCGGAGGTGTCGTCCGTTCGGCACTAGTTCGTGATCAGTACAAGGGACGACTTGCGATTTGGATCGCGGAGACGTTCGACTACATCAACCGCGTTTTCTAACGCTTCCGCTTAGCGATCTACAAGGGTATGTAGATTCACTCTCCCTCTCGTAGATGCTCATCACCATGGATAGATCTTGCGTGTGCGTAGGAAATTTTTTGTTTCCCATGCAACGTTCCCCAACAAGCCGGCCTATTGGGAGATAGGCCAGTGGCCCGAGGACCCCTTAGTCCAGGACTCCCTCAGTAGCCCCCGAACTAGCCCCCAACGCCAAGGATCACAGCACTGGCAGTTCCACGTAATCGGAGTCTTCGGCTTGAGGGGTGAGTTCTTCTTCCCATTAATGATCGGCTGAGACTAGTCCGGCTTCCGATGACGCATAATTTTTCCGATCATACGATCGTCCTGACGCCATGGGTTGCTTAGCCCCAAAGGCCAAACGTCGAAGCGTAAATAGTGTTTTCTGACAGCCCTTTTGACGAAGGGTCATGGCCTATCATGACCGCTGAACCAGTTATAAAAACTTAATTCGTGGTTCGAGGCCGTTTTTACATTAGCATGACTCATCAATGCATAGATCGTACTCCGTTTCACACGGGATATGATTAATGCCCTAGGTTTTCTCACGCGTGCATAACGGCATGAATATCTCGGGAAGCGGAGAGACTTGTGGCGCAGTAGAGGGAGGCTCATCGGCATCACGCCTCATAAAAGGGAAAAAAACTCCGAGGCCTATTCACGCTTCCCATTCGCATTCCTCGCTTCCTCAATCTTCCCAAGCTCCAAGAGCCCAGATCCAGTTTTCCCTCAATCTCTCCTTCGAGCTCAGCCATGGCAGGTTCGGGCTCTATGGGCAAGTGGGAGGCCTCCACGGTCACCGACAAGGACATCCGGGAGTTATAGCTCGCCAGCTACCTCCCCGCCAACGTCTTCCACCGTGCTCCGTAGGCGAACCAGGTGGTCCCTACCCCTAAGCCAGGCGAGAGGGTGGTGTTCGTCCCCCACTTCCTCCAGGGACTAGGCTTTCCGCTCCACCCCTTTGTTAGGGGCCTCATGTTCTTCTACGGGCTAGATTTCCACGATCTTCCCCCGAACTCCTTCATGCATATTTCGGCATTCATCATTATCTGCGAAGCCTTCCTGTGGGTCGAGCCGCACTTCGGCCTGTGGCTCAAGGTTTTCAATGTCAAGCCAAAGATAGTCGCGGGCGAGCACGTAGACTGCGGAGGGGCGGTAATCAGTAAGCTCCCACGCGTCGAGTGGCCGGCCGGTACCTTCATCGATACAATCAAGATCTGGCAGAAGGAATAGTTCTACATCACCGAACCAAGGGACGAGGGCTGGGCGGCACCTGCCAAGTTCAGATCTGGACCTCCTGCGAGGTTAACCTCATGGCTCAAGAAGGGACTTGACTGGGGGTCAGACGCAGAGGTCAAATTGCTGCAGAAGCATGTTTCCTCGGTAATCGCGGCCAAGATCGAGCTGGTCAATGTGGTCCAGGTCATGCTCCACCGCCATCTTCTTCACTGCCAGCGTCGGGCCTCCCCAATGAGGGCCTATCAGCTCGAGGACCAGCCTAAGGTGCAGGGATTCTTCCGCACTACTCACCAGAAGTTGTGGAAGGCATTATTCAAGCCCCAGAAGAGCTGGCCAGCCGAGGAGGAGGACTCGGGCCTAAGCGCCGATAACCCTCCTACCCAGGTATGATATTATCTTGATACTTCGGCCCTGTTGTTTGACAAAGAGCTGAACAACCTCCCTCTTATCTTTATAGAAGTGGCTAAGCAAGGCCGTCAAAATGGACTGCCCGGCCCCACAGCCCGAAGGCCCCGGGTCGGATCTGCTGACGTCGATGCTTGTCGTTGTGCCGTACATAGCGCCGGAGAAGAAGGAAAAGAAGAAAAATCAAGAAGGCCTCCGCATAAGGGACCCGTAGGACACTATGTCCGAGGAAACCCATGCCTCCTCTACTCATGAGGAAGAGCGCGAGGACGGGGGGGAAGGCGATTACCCCCTTGCAAGAAAGAGGGCGGCGTCGCAGGACGCCGCGGAGGATCTAGCTCCTCCTGCCCCGAAGAGGGCGCGTCGGCCGAGGTTAATCCTAGCCGACAACAGCTCGGACTCCGATGCTGAGTCCGAGGACTTTGAGAGGGTTCCCCGAAGGAACCTAAGGGTCAAGCCCCCAGCCCAAAGGTACGAATCCGAAGACCCCCTGGGTCATTTATGTGAATTTTTTAATGTTTTTAAATGGACGAATGCCTTTTGATGTCCAGCCCACCGCGCGTTCTCCCCACCGAGAAAATATCGGACGGGGAGTCTCCACCCGCCGAGCTGGCGGAGAGTGGGACTACGTCGCACCCCACACCTCCAGGGGCCGCGAAGTAGGCCGCGGACGTGTCATCCCACCCGGCTCCTTTGGAGCCGAACACCGGCGGCGGGGGTGACGATGTTATGGCCGAGGTTAACGCCTCGACCGCCGAAGACCAGGAGGGGGAAACTCCCCTTGCCACTGAGGAGGGAGGACGAAATACTGTCCAGTCCCCTCCGAGGACATCTCCGGAGAGCACTGTGCCTGCAGAGTTGCCGGCTCAATCCCCCATCAGAGATCGGGTTGGCCGGTCACCACCGGTGCCACCCATGACTGGGTGGCCGGTCATGATGGAGGAAGTTCTATCAAGTGCCTCCATCTCCGAGGATCACCGCACTCTTATGGGTGCGGTTTTGCAAGGTATTCAGTCCGTTGATAGCGGACTGAAAGAGCCCTTCAATGGTCTCCTGACAGGCTTCAAGGTGAGCCACGTAATACCCTTTTTCCGAAAAGTTTAATTTTATTAAGTTTGCGCTATCTTTATATATGTAGTAGCCCCCGAGCCCTGGGTGGGTTTGAAAAAACCCACCCGGGGGTCAAATACCCCGAAGTGACCAACGATGCATAAGGCACCATTTGTCCCGCACTATTCTAAAAGCCCTTAAGAAGACCGGGCACAGGGTCGTATTCTTGACAGTTCGGGGGTTTGAACGCACATAACCTGATTTTTTGCAGGCCTCGTCGGCGGCGGCGGCCTTCAACGCCGCGGAGCTTGCCGAGCTAAATCGGAAGCTCAAGAGCTCCGATGAGGAGCTCGATCGCCTGAATAAGAGGTTCGAGGAGGCGCAAGGTAAGCCGAAAAATATCCGGGCTATCGGTCGTGATTAGTCCATACTGGTAACCCAGTGTAATTATTCATTTATCGTTTCCACAGCTTCAGCTGCGGAGGTCGAGAACCTCAAGGCCGAGCTAAAAAAATATGAAGCAAGAGGCTGCGGATGAGAAGGCGGCAGCCTAACAAGCGGCAGCCGCACTATCCGCACTAAAAACTGCGAGCGATAAGCATGAGGCCCGGGTGGAGGAGGTGCAGCAGGAGATCAAGGATGCCAGCACGAAGTGCGAGGCCCTTGAGCAGAAAGGCAAAGAGCAGGCCACCGAGCTGTCCGCGCTGAAATCTGAGCTCCAAAAGGAGCGGGTGGACAGGCGGTTCTTTGAAGAAGAAATCCGCCAAGTCAAGGCCGTCACAGATGGTAAGCCATATTTACTATAGTGTGCCTTTGGTGGTAGCAGGTTTGCGTTGCTCACCCAGGTGTGGCGTTCCTCAGGCGCCTTTACAGACTTCCAAAAGAGTGCAGCGGAAGCGAACAAGTTTTATGCTTCGCGGGAGGAGGGTGATGAGGCTCGGCTATTCTGGGCACAGTTTGAGTCCCCCGAGCGCTCTCCTCTTCTGATCGAGCAGATGAAGCAACTGATGGAGCTGCACAGGATGGCGGAGCCTGCCATGAAAGATCTCTGCATCCGGCTGTGGCCTGCAGAGCCATTGCCGGGCAGCTACTTCGGCTAGGTGCAGAAAGTGTGCGATGCTGCGCCTCGGATTGACGCGCTAAAGCGTTCTACATGCATCGAGGGAGCTCGGATGGCCTTTGCAAAGACCATGGTGCACTGGCCGAAGCTCAAGCCGACCGAGATGGCGACCGCACCTCCGCCCCCTGGAAAGGGGCATAGGCGCCCCGAGCTATACTTCTCTGCAGTGATGGAGGGTGCTCGGGCGATAGAGGCCCAATGCTCTAAGGATGTTTTTTATGAATGAGTGCGATGTAATATGTCCGAAGACTGTTAACGCATTATAATGAGGCTGCATGGTTTATCATGTCTTTTGAATTTTGTATTTTATTGTGACTCATGTGTGGCCGTTTTATCTGAAAGTTGCGAGTCGTCGGCTTCAGCCCCCGCGTAGATGCTACGCGAGGTGTTTCTGCCTCCGCAATGTGACCCTTAGCCGAGGTATCGGTGCCCGAAGGTGGTAGTGCGAGGGGAACAAGGCAATCGGACTATGACGCTTTATCGCTTTCACTTAGCCGTAGGAGCTTAAAAAAATGCGGGGGCTGATGACTAGCCCCCAGTGTTTTGTGATATCCGGATGGACCGAGGCTAAAGCCAGTATCACATGGTCTGTACAAGTACGAAACCCATCATATGACACGGAATAACCTCTATCAATTTTTTAGTATGACACTTATGCTCGGATTTGCAGACCGGTTCTCGCTTGCTATGATAGTCAGTTTTCGGCTTTCTCCCCTGAGGTGCTTGACCAGGCGAGCTGGAAGCACAATCGCAGTGGTTATCCCTTTGCCCTTTTAGCCAAACGAGCGGAACGTAAGAGGACAAACACAGGAGCCGGGCAACCCAACCATTGACCCAAGACATAGTTCGGATCCAATGCATATAAAGCAAAATCCAAGACGCCGAACACACGATCAATTGTGTCGGGGTGATGCTTAGGGTGATATTTGAAATTAAATCCCGCAGTCTATTAGCCGGTTGCATCGTAATGTATACGGAACAGTTTTCGCAAGAAGCGTTGATGAGGGAAGAACATAGTATGCAGCATCAAATACAGCGAAGAAGCCATGTACAATGGTCTATTATTTTCTCATTAATTCTTATAACTCAAATTGCCGAAGCCACTGTTTACAGGTATTTGACGAGGAAATATAAAGTTTATAAAGGAGAGGTTGTACCAGGGGTCTTCGATGGGTGGCTTGACGACCTCGATGTGCCTAGTCGCATGTCCGCTCCTGCGCCTCCTAGGGAGTTGTATTCCTTTAAGGGTGATGGTGTCGGCGAGCAGACCTTGGGAAGAAGATCTTGAGAAGTTGCCGAAGTATGGATGAGATTTACACTTTAGCAGGTCCTTGATGGTACCTGTGGTATGTCCGAGGACATGTACTGGCAGTAGTTCGGTCCAGCCGAACACTTTCCTTTGGATAGTTGTTCCCCACTGCTGCCCATGGAATCTTGAGTGCAAGTTGTGCCATCTTGGCACATGTTTGACGGGCACTAGGGCTGTGCAGTGAGGAGCGTGTCCCTATTTGTAGGGAGAATAAGATTCCGGGAGTTCGGTCTGAGACCGAGCTCGTTTGTCAGCCTTACGTGCTTTTATGGCAGATTTCGGTTTTGGCCGATCGTCATCGTAATGGAATTCGGCCGCCAGGGACAATGCATGTTCCTCAGTTCGGAGGGAACGCTCTGTGTTGCCGTTGACAGTAATGACCCCCTTGGGCCCGGGCATCTTGAGCTTGAGGAATGCGTAGTGTGGGACGACATTAAAGCGAGCGAACGTTGTGCGGCCCAGCAGGGCGTGATAACCGCTGCGGAAGGGGACATTGTCGAAGATCAAGTCCTCGCTACGGAAGTTGTCGGGCAAACCGAACACTACTTCCAGGCTCACAGAGCCCGTGCACCGGGCTTCGACACCTGGGATCACTCCTTTAAAGGTAGTGTTGCTAGGCTTGATCCTTGATGGATCTATACCCATCTTTTACACCGTGTCTGAGTAAATCAGATTGAGGCTACTTCCTCCGTCCATTAGGACTTTAGTGAGGTGATACCCATCGATAATGGGGTCTAGGATGAGGGCCGCCGAACCCCCATGACGGATACTGGTCGGATGGTCTCGTCGATCAAAGGTGATCGGGTACGCCGACCATGGGTTAAACTTCGGGGCTACAGGCTCTACGACGTAGACCTCTCGAAGGGGGCGCTTCCTCTCCTTTTTAGGTATATGAGTGGCGTATATCATGTTCACGGTTTTTACCTCTGGAGGGAACTGCTTCTGTCCTGCATTGCTCGGACCGCGGGGCTCGTCATCGTCCTCACTGCGTGGGCCCTTGCCTTGCTCTTTGGCTGCGAGTTTGCCGGCTTGTTTGAACACCCAACAGTTATGGTTGGTGTGGGTGGCGGGCTTGTCTTGAGTGTCGTGGATCTGGCAGGGCCTATCCATGATCTTGTCCAGCTGAGTAGGTCCGTCACGATTGCCTTAAGAAGGCTTCTTCCGCTGCCCGGATCGGGGGTTGCGGAAACCGGCGTTAACGGCCGTGTCGTCGGCATCACCGTTGTTGTGCCGGCGTTTACTTTTGTTGCGTCGTGGTTTACCGTTTCCATCTCGGACTTCGGAGGTGCCGGGGTCTTCGGGGTTGTGGCTTCGTCTAGCTAGCCAGTTATCCTCGCCCGCGCAAAAGCGGGTCATGAGTGATGTAAGAGCGGACATGGTCCTAGGCTTGTCCTGACCAAGCTGGCGAGCCAGCCATTCGTCCCGAATATTGTGCCGGAAGGAGGCTATTGCCTCGGCGTCTGGGCAATCGACAATCTGGTTCTTCTTGGTCAAGAACCGATTCTAGAATTGTCGAGCCGATTCCCCTGCTTTCTGGACAACATTGCTTAGGTCGGAGGAGTCCGGCGGCCGTACATAGGTGCCCTGGAAGTTAGATCGGAAAGCGTCCTCGAGATCCTCCCAACTCCCGATAGAATTTTCAGGGAGGCTGTTTAACCAGTGCCGAGCTGGCCCCTTAAGTTTTAGGGGCAGATACTTGATGGCGTGGAGATCGTCTCCTCGTGCCATATGGATGTGGAGGAGGAAATCCTCGATCCATACTACTGGGTCAGTTGTTCCGTCGTATTGCTCTATGTTCACGGGTTTAAACCCTTCCGGGAACTGATTCCGCATCACCTCGTCGGTGAAGCACAGTGGGTGGGCAGCACCTCTGACCCGGGCTATGTCACGCCGGTAGTCGGCGCCTGATCTGGCCCGGTTAGGTTCCTGACCTCTGTTGTTGCGGTTGAGCCAAGGTTGGTACCCATTCTGTCTATCGGGGGAGTACCCTTTAGATCCGTAGATGGATCTCGTGCGGCCTGTTCTATAATCCAGGTCGTGTCGCAGGTCGTACCTGTCCTCAGGCTCTATTGGCTCTTTTTCCCTTCTGCGGGGTATCGCCGGCCTATAACCGGCGTCGCCAGCCGTTCTATCTCGTCCTCGGGGAGGGCGGTCCGGCTGGTCGTAAGGAGTGTGCTTGGGAGACGGTGTATTAGAGACCTCGTCGTTGAACTGCGGCAGCAGCCGTCGAAGTGGATAGCTCTTGGGTTAATCCAATAGACCGGTACCGTACCCTTCCTCGGCTGATAGGACCCTTGTCCATCTATCCTTGAGGGTGTCCTGTTCGGCCTTAAGCTGTCGTTCTTTTGCCTTCAGGCTTCGGGCAGTGGCTATGAGCTGTTGCCTAAACCGTTCCTGATCCTCAAGGTTTTCGGGGACGGTGAAGTCTTCGACTTCCAGGCTGTCCTCCTCCTCGACAGGGGGGAGGTAGTTGTCATCTTCGGAATCGTTTAGATCCTCGAGGTCGCGCTGATCTTCCGGCCTCTCCTGGTCCTCTAGCGGATGCTTGGGGATATCGGGGTCGCCGAGGTCTTCCGGGGTGTCATTTTCCCCGGTGTCAGCAATGGCTTTCCTTCCCTTTTTTGCCTTTGACTGTTTGCGCAGTTTCCAGCGCCTTGACGGCTCCTCGCCAGATTTATCGCCATTGTTTTTCGGCGTGTGCTCGCCCTTATCGGCTGGAGTATCCACCATGTAGACGTCGTAGCTGGAGGTGGCCGTCCATCGCCCGGTGTTGATGGGGGCGGGAGCGCAATCCTCTTCATCCATGTCTTCTGCCTCCTCGGAGGCGTAGTCCAACATATCGGTTAAGTCTTTGACAATGGCTACTAAGTGGGTGGTGGGTTGGATGAAAAGTTCCTCTCGACTCGCCTTCAGACCGATCTGAGTGTGGATCGGGGTTGGGTCGTCAGTGATTTTCATCGATAGGATCCGATCTAGAGCCTCGTTGAGTGTCGAGAGCTCGATCGGGTTAATCTGCCTAGAGCTTTCGGAGTTAACCTCCGATGCGTCCGAACAAGGAGTGTGTTCGGCAGGAGCTGACCCCTGACCGTACGGTACTATGACCGGACCCGGACTAGAAGCCAGATCATCGTCGGGGTTGGTCCCGTGGACGGGGTTGAGAGTGAAGTCCGAAGTCAAGGCCTCGGAGTCCTCGGGCGCATCAGATGAGACTGCAAGCCCGGTGAGCAAAAGATCACCGCGAGAGTCTATGGAGAACTCGAGATTCCCGAATCGGACCTCATGATCAGGGGCGAAAGTCCCGACCCGGCCAAGATGCCCGGTCGGGTCGGCGTGCAGCACGACGCTGCCGAAAGCGAAGATCTGTCCAGGGACAAAGGAGTCCATGTTGCGGACTTCCTCGCTAATGACTAAGCGAGCCATTGATTCCTTTAGCGATCACAGCGGACCTCTCAATGAAAGCACTAATGTCGGTGTCAAAACCGGCGGATCTCGGGTAGGGGGTCCCGAGCTGTGAGTCTAGGATCGATGGTAAAAGGGGACGAAGGAGACAATGTTTACCCAGGTTCGGGCCCTCCTATGGAGGTAAAACCCTACGTCCCGCTCGATTATATTGATGTGTATGAAGGTTACCGAGTTGATCAATGATACGTATCCAACGTATCTATAATTTTTGATTGTTCCATGCTATTATAATATCTGTTTTGGATGTTTTATATGCATTAATATGTTATTTTATATTATTTTTGGGACTAACCTATTAACCTAGTGCCTAGTGCCAGTTTCTGTTTTTTCCTTGTTTTTTTAGTATTCCAGATAAGGAATATTAAACGGAGTCCAAACGGAATAAAATCTTCGGAATGATTTTTCTTGGACCAGAAGAAACCTGCCAGACTTGGAGATGAAGCCAGGAGACTTGCTGGGAGGCGACAAGCCATCTGGGCGGGCCCTAGGGGGGTGCCCCCCTGGCTTGTGGCCCCCCAGCAGGTCTCCTAACCCTATTCTTTGGCCTATAAATTCCCAAATATTCCCCCAATACCAAAAAGAGCCACGAAAATACATTTCCGCCGCCAGAACCCTCTGTTCCCGTGAGATCCCATCTTGGAGCCTTTTCCGGTAATCTGCCGGAGGGGGATTCGATCACGGAGGGCATCTACATAAACTCCATTACCCTTCCGATGATGCGTGAGTAGTTCACCTCAGACCTTCGGGTCCATAGCTAGTAGCTATATGGCTTCTACTCTCTCTATGTTCTTCAATACCATGTTCTTCATGATCTTCATGGAGATCTATCCGATGTAATACTCTTTTGCGGTGTGTTTGTCGAGATCCGATGAATTGTGGGTTTATGATCAGATTATCTATGAATATTATTTGAATCTTCTCTGAATTCTTATATGCATGATTTCATATCTTTGCAAGTCTCTTCGAGTTATTGGTTTGGTTTGGCCAACTAGATTGGTAATTCTTGCAATGGGAGAAGTGCTTGGTTTTGGGTTCAATCTTGCGGTGTCCTCACCCAGTGACAAAGTAGGGGTAGCGAGGCACGTATTTGTATTGTTGCCATCAAGGATTAAAAGATGGGGTTTTCATCATATTGCTTGAGTTTATCCCTCTACATCATGTCATCTTACTTAATGCGTTACTCTGTTCTTCATGAACTTAATACTCTAGATGCAGGCAGGAGTCGGTCGATGTGTGGAGTAATAGTAGTAGATGCAGAATCGTTTCAGTCTACTTGACACGGACGTGATGCCTATATGCATAATCATTGCCTTGGATATCGTTATAACTATGCACTTTTCTATCAATTGCTCGACAGTAATTTGTTCACCCACCGTATTATTTTCCTTCAAGAGAGAAGCCTCTAGTGAAACCTATGGCCCCCGGGTCTATTTTCCATATTATATTTTGAGATCTATAAACCAAAAATACCAAAAATACTTTGCTGCAATCTTTTTACTTTTGTTTTACTATTCGTTTTAGTAATCTACTATATCTATCTCTATCAGATCTCATCCTTGCAAGTAACCATGAAGGGATTGACAACCCCTTTATAGCGTTGGGTGCAAGTGTTTGATTATTTGTGTAGGTGCGAAGATTGGGGACTTGCTTGTATCTCCTACTGGATTGATACCTTGGTTCGCAACATCTGAGGGAAATACTTATCTACTTTGCTGCATCACCCTTTCCTCTTCAAGGGAAAACCAACGCAAGCTCAAGAAGGATTTCTGGCGCCATTGCCGGGGAGATCTACATCAAGCCTACCAAGTACCCATCACAAACTCATCTCTTGCATTTACATTATTTGCCATTTGCCTCTCGTTTTCCTCTCCCCCACTTCTTAAACAATTTTCAGAAAAGATTTGCCTTTTTATTCGCCCTTCTTCCGTTCGTCTTTTCGTTTGCCTTTTGTTTGCTTGTGTGCTAGATTGCTTGCTTTGTCACGATGACTCAAGAGAATACCAAGTTTTGTGACTTTTCCAATACTAATAACAATGATTTTATTAGTACTCCGATTGCTCCCACCACTAGTGCGGAATCTTATGAAATTAATGCCGCTTTGCTTAATCTTGTTATGAAAGAACAATTTTCCGGCCTTCCTAATGAAGATGCCGCATCCCATCTAAATACTTTCGTTGAGTTGTGTGATATGAAAAAGAAGAGAGATGTGGATAATGATATTGTTAAATTGAAGCTATTTCCTTTCTCACTATGAGATCGTGCTAAAACTTGGTTTTCATATTTGCCTAAAAATAGTATTGATTCATGGAATAAGTGTAAAGATGCTTTTATTTCCAAGTACTTTCCGCCCGCTAAGATCATCTCCATTAGGAATGATATAATGAATTTTAAGCAACTTGATCATGAGCATGTTGCACAATCTTGGGAGAGGATGAAACTAATGATTAGAAATTGCCCCGCACATGGTTTGAGTTCATGGATGATTATACAATTTTTTTATGCGGGATTGAATTTTGCTTCTAGAAATCTTTTGGATTCCGCCGCGGGTGGTACTTTTATGGAAATCACATTAGGAGAAGCTATTAAACTCCTAGATAATATTATGGCAAATTACTCTCAATGGCATACCGAAAGATCTCCTACTAGTAAAAAGGTGCATGCTATTGAAGAAATAAACACTTTGAGTGAAAAGATGGATGAATTAATGAAATTGTTTGCTAGTAAGAGTGCTCCTATTGATCCTAATGATATGCCTTTGTCTTCTCTGATTGGAAATAATAATGAATCTATGGATGTGAATTTTGTTGGTAGGAACAATTTTGGTAATAACGCGTACAGAGGTAATTTCAACCCTAGGCCGTTTCCTAGTAATTCCTCTAATAATTATGGTAATTCCTACAAAAATTCTTATGGAAAATATAATAAGATGCCCTCTAATCTTAAGAATAATATTAAAGAATTTATTAGTTCGCAAAAGGTTTTCAATGCTACGATTGAAGAAAAATTGCTCAAGATTGATGATTTGGCTAGGAATGTTGATAGAATTTCTCTTGAGATTGATTCTTTGAAAATTAGATCTACTCCACCTAAGCGTGATATTAATGAGTCTTTAAAAGCTATGAGAACTTCTATTGATGAGTGTAAGTTAAGAACCGCTAGAATGCGTGCTAAGCGTGAATGGCTTGAAAAGGTGTGTTCTCGTGATAATAATGATTAAGATCTTAAAGTGATTGATGTGACTCCTATTGAAACTTTGTTTTCTAATAAAAATCTTGATAAAGATGGGACTGGAGATAAGTAAACTTTAGTTAAAAGGCGTCCCAATGATTCAGAGTTTATAGATCTTAATGCTAAGATTGATAAAAGTGGGATTGAAGAGGTCAAAACTTTAAAAAGCAATGAACCCACTCTTTTGGATTTCAAGGACTTTAATTATGATAGTTGTTCTTTGATTGATTATATTTCCTTGTTGCAATCCATGTTGAATTCTCCGCATGCTTATAATCAAAATAAAGCTTTTACTAAACATATCGTTGATGCTATGATGAAATCTTTTGAAGAAAAACTTCAGTTGGAAGTTTCCATACCTAGAAAGCTTTATGATGAGTGGGAACCAACTATTAAGATTAAAATTAAAGATTATGAGTGCCATGCTTTGTGTGATTTGGGTGTTAGCGTTTCCACGATTCCAAAAACTTTATGTGATGTGCTAGGTTTCCATGATCTTGATGATTGCTCTTTAAATTTGCATCTAGCGGACTCCACTATTAAGAAACCTATGGGAAGGATTAATGATGTTCTTATTGTTGCAAATAGGAATAATGTGCCCGTAGATTTCATTGTTCTTGATATAGATTGCAATCCTACATGCCCTATTATTCTTGGTAGACCTTTCCTTAGAACGATCGGTGCAATTATTGATATGAAAGAAGGAAACATTAGATTCCAATTTCCGTTAAGGAAAGGCATGGAACACTTTCCTAGAAAGAAAATTAAGTTACCTTATGAATCTATTATGAGAGCTACTTATGGATTGCATACCAAAGATGACAATACCTAGATCTATTGTGTTATGCCTAGCTAGGGGCGTTAAACAATAGCGCTTGTTGGGAGGCAACCCAATTTTATTTTATGTTTCTGTTATTTGCTTCTGTTCTTGAGTGTTTTGCACATTATTACCTCTGTAGTAATTGTGTTTTATTGTTTTAATTAGTGTTTGTGCCAAGTAAGACCTTTGGGATGGTTTACGGTGGTTGTTGATTTGGTTTTGCTGAAAAACAGAAACTTTTGCGCTCAGTCCAGGAATTTTATAAATTCACCAGAGCGTCAATTGGATCTGAATTTTTTACACAAGATTGATATACAAATTTCCCTGATTTTACTAATTTTTCAGAATTTTTGGAGTTACATAAGTATTCGAAGTTTACAGATTGCTACAGAATGTTCTGTTTTTGACAGATTATGTTTTCTTTGTGTTGTTTGCTTATTTTGATGTATCTATGGGTTGTATCGGGGGGTATGAACCATGGAGAAGTTAGAATACAGTAGATATTACACAAATATAAATAAATAATGAGTTCACAACAGTACCTAAAGTGGTGATTTATTTTTCTTATACTAACGGATCTCACGAGTTTTCTGTTGACTTTTGTGTTGTGAAGTTTTCAAGTTTTGGGTAAGGATTGGATGGACTATGGAATAAGGAGTGGCAAGAACCTAAGCTTGGGGATGCCCAAGGCACCCCAAGCCATATTAAAGGATACCAAAGAGCGTAAGCTTGGGGATGCCCCGGAAGGCATCCCCTCTTTCGTCTTCAATCCATCGGTAAATTTACTTGAGGCCATATTTTTATTCACCACATGATATGTGTTTTGCTTGGAGCGTCTTGTATGATATGATTATTTGCTTTTTAGTTTGCCACAATCATCCTTGCTGCACAAATATTTTGAGAGGGACACGCACTAATCATGAATTTATTAGAATACTCTATGTGCTTCACTTATATCTTTTGAGCTAGGCAATGTTGCTCTAGTGCTTCACTTATATCTTTTTAGAGCACGGTGGTGTTTTATTTTATAGAAATAATTGAACTCTCGTACCTCACTTATATTATTTTGAGGGTCTTTAAACAGCATGGTAATTGGTTTAGGTTATGAATTTAGTCCTAATATAATGGGCATCCAAGAGGGATATAATAAAAACTTTCATATAAAGTGCATTGAATACTATGAGAAGTTGGATTCCTTGCATATAGTTTTGAGATATAAAGATGGTGATGTTAGGGTCATGCTAGTGAGTAATTGTGGAATGGTAAAAATACTTGTGTTAAAGTTTGTGACTCCCGTAGCATGCATGTATGGTGAACCGTTATGTAATGAAGTCGGAGCATGATTTGTTTAATGATTATCATCATTTGTGTGAGGGTCGGGAGCGCGCGATGGTTAACTCCTACCAACCTCTCCCCTAGGAGCATGCGGCTAACCCTTTGCTTCGATAACTAATAGATTTTTGCAATAAGTATGTGAGTTCTTTATGACTAATGTGAGTCCATGGATTATACGCACTCTCACCCTTCCACCTTTGCTAGCCTCTCTAGTACCGCGCAACTTTCGCCGGTGCATTAAACCCACCTTCCTCAAAACATCCACCATACACCTTCCTCAAAACAGCCACCATACCTTCCAATTATGGCATTTCCATAGCCATTCCGAGATATATTGCCATGCAACTTCCACCGTTCCGTTTTTTATGACACGCACCATCATTGTCATATTGCTTTGCATGATCGTAAGACAGCTAGCATGATGTTTTCATGGCTTGTCCGTTTTTTGATGTCATTTGCTATGCTAGATCGTTGCACATCCCGGTACACCACCGAAAGCATTCATATAGAGTCATATCTTGTTGTAGGTATCGAGTTGTAAGTAAATAAAAGTGTGATGATCATCATTATTAGAGCATTGTCCCATGTGAGGAAAGGATGATGGAAGCTATGATTCCCTCACAAGTAGGGATGAGTCTACGGACTTTACAAATAATAAAAGATGCCAATGAAGCCCAAATAAAAAAAAAGAGGCCAAAGATGCCCACCATAATAAAAAAAATGAGAGAAGAGAGAGAAGGGACAATGTTACTATCTTTTTTTCCACACTTGTGCTTCAAAGTAGCACCTTGATCTTCATGATAGAGAGTCTCCTATTTTGTCACTTTCATATACTAGTGGGAATTTTTCATTATATAACTTGGCTTGTATATTCCAATGATGGGCTTCCTCAAATTGCCCTAGGTCTTCGGGAGCAAGCAAGTTGGATGCACACCCACTTAGTTTCTTTTTGAGCTTTCATACACTTATAGCTCTAGTGCATCCGTTGCATGGCAATCCCTACTCACTCACATTGATATCTATTGATGGGCATCTCCATAGCCCGTTGATACGCCTAGTTGATGTGAGACTATCTTCTCCTTTTCCATACAACCTCCACCATATTCTATTCCACCTATAGTGCTATATCCATGGCTCACGCTCATGTATTGCGTGAAAGTTGAAAAGGTTTGAGAACATAAAAGGTCTGAAACAATTGCTTGACTTGTCATCGGGGGTGTGCATGATTTAGATACTTTGTGTGGGGAAGATGGAGCATAGCCAGACTATATGATTTTGTAGGCATAACTTTCTAAGGCCATGTTATTTCGAAAGGACACAATTGTTTGTTAGTATGCTTGAAGTATTACTATTTTTATGTCAATATTGAGCTTTTGTTTTGAATCTTATGGATATGAACATTCATGCCACAATAAAGAATATTACATGGATAAATATGTTAGGTAGCATTCCACATCAAAAATTCTGCTTTTATCATTTACCTACTCGAGGACGAGCAGGAATTAAGCTTGGGCATGCTTGATACGTCTCCAACGTATCTATAATTTTTGATTGTTCCATGCTATTATATTATCTGTTTTGGATGTTTTATATGCATTAATATGATATTTTATATTATTTTTGGGACTAACCTATTAACCTAGTGCCTAGTGCCAATTTCTGTTTTTTCCTTGTTTTTTAGTATTGAAGATAAGGAATATTAAACGGAGTCCAAACGGAATAAAATCTTCAGAATGATTTTTCTTGGACCAGAAGAAACCTGCCAGACTTGGAGATGAAGGCAGGAGACTTGCCAGGAGGCGACAAGCCACCTGGGCGCGCCTTAGGGGGGGCGCCCCCCTGGCTTGTGGCCCCCCAGCAGGTCTCCTAACCCTATTCTTCGGCCTATAAATTCCCAAATATTCCCCCAATACCAAAAAGAGCCACGAAAATACTTTTCCGCCGCCAGAACCCTCTGTTCCCGTGAGATCCCATCTTGGAGCCTTTTCCGGTAATCTGCCGGAGGGGGATTCGATCACGGAGGGCATCTACATCAACTCCATTGCCCTTCCGATGATGCGTGAGTAGTTCACCTCAGACCTTCGGGTCCATAGCTAGTAGCTAGATGGCTTCTTCTCTCTCTATGTTCTTCAATACCATGTTCTTCATGATCTTCATGGAGATCTATCCGATACTCTTTTGCGGTGTGTTTGTCGAGATCCGATGAATTGTGGGTTTATGATCAGATTATCTATGAATATTATTTGAATCTTCTCTGAATTATTATATGCATTATTTCATATCTTTGCAAGTCTCTTCGAGCTATTGGTTTGGTTTGGCCAACTAGATTGGCAATTCTTGCAATGGGAGAAGTGCTTGTTTTTGGGTTCAATCTTGCAGTGTCCTCACCCAGTGACAAAGTAAGGGTAGTGAGGCACGTATTTGTATTGTTGCCATCAAGGATTAAAAGATGGGGGTTTCATCATATTGCTTGAGTTTATCCCTCTACATCATGTCATCTTACTTAATGCGTTACTCTGTTCTTCATGAACTTAATTCTAGATGCAGGTAGGAGTCGGTCGATGTGTGGAGTAATAGTAGTAGATGCAGAATCGTTTCGGTCTACTTGACACGGACATGATGCCTATATGCATAATCATTGCCTTGGATATCGTCATAACTATGCACTTTTCTATCAATTGCTCGACAGTAATTTGTTCACCCACCGTATTATTTTCCTTCAAGAGAGAAGCCTCTAGTGAAACCTATGGCCCCCGGGTCTTTTTTCCATATTATATTTGCTGCAATCTTTTTACTTTTACTGTCGAGCAATCTTTTTACTTTTGTTTTACTTTTCGTTTTAGTAATCTTCTATATCTATCTCTATCAGATCTCATCCTTGCAAGTAACCATGAAGGGATTGACAACCCCTTTATAGCGTTGGGTGCAAGTGTTTGATTGTTTGTGTAGGTGCGAAGATTGGGGACTTGCTTGTATCTCCTACTGGATTGATACTTTGGTTCTCAACAACTGAGGGAAATACTTATCTACTTTGCTGCATCACCCTTTACTCTTCAAGGGAAAACCAACGCAAGCTCAAGAAGTAGCAATCAACCACGAGATCGAATAGCTAAAACCCTAGATGAGTTTCTATGTCCTACAATCTAAAACCTCCCCGGTTTATATAGACACCGGGGGGTACCTAGGGTTTACACATGACAGGTCTCCTGCCCGGGATGGAGATGCCGATTTCCTCATCCTGACTTGGAGTGCACGACGCGCCTTCGAGACTTCCTTCTAGAACACGGGGTCGTAGCATATCCGGCCCTTCCTGCGATAGTCAGAGAGCATCCCAGCAAGCCGGCATATTGGGAGATAGGCCAGCGGCCCGATGACCCCTTAGTCCAGGACTCCCTCAGTAGGGTCATGCACGATGCAAGTATCAACGGAAAATGTATCGGAGGCATCCCACCGAAGTGGTCACCACATCATCATGATCAACACAACGAAATAAAGTGCTATATGACATGCATGAAGATGGTTTCTTAACATGGTCAAAGGGTTGCTTGCCTGGCTCAACAAAGTCTTCGGGGTCCTCAAAGTCTTCGGGTCCAACTCCCTCGTCAACAGCGCAATCTATCGTCGCGATAATAACGACAATAATAAGAATCACAACCAAAAACAGAGCACAAACTCCACTTCAAAAAAATGTTACCCTACTCTGAAAAATACTACATACCAAACTGAAAATATTTGTCTAAGGTTTTGTGGTGAAAAAGGTTTTGAAAACTATTTAAACAGAGGCTAAAAATATTTCAAACTAGGTTTTAAATAAATCCAGTACATAGAACATTTTCAAAATTACACAAGTGTATATATTTGTGTGGGATTTTTGGAAAAACAGACAAAAAGGAAAAACAAAAAGGGGCCACAGTGCCCTGGGCTAGAGCCAGCCAGTTGCTGGGTCGGCCTAGTGGCCAGCCAGGCCAAGCGAGCCGGCACCCCCGCGCGCGTCAGGTTTCAAACCTGACGTGCGGGGCCCGGTGGCCAGCCACACAGAGGGGGGAGAGAGAGAAGAGGATGACAGGTGGAGCCCACCTGTCATCTCCGTCCTCTCGACAGGGAGGAGGCGGAGCTCACCGGCGGCGAAGGAGGGCACGGCGAGGCGAGCGGAAGGTGGGGATGGACTCAGCGTCGAGCCGCCGTTCCTCTGGAAGTGGAGTTGGTCGCCGGGGCTTAGGGGTTCGAAGGCGACGAGGTGGCCGCGACGGAGGGGCTCGGGAGGCGATCGCTGGGGCCGTCCCGTGCTGCCAAAAGAACGGGGAGGAGGGGGAATCGCATCAGTAGGATGTTGCGGTTCGAGATCAAGAGAGAACGGAGGCTGGGGAGCTCCCTACCGTGCAGGCGACGACGTCCCGAGGCGGCGGGGCTCCGGTCGATCCCTAGGACTGGGGCTCTGGGAGCTCGCTCGGGTCGTCCTGGAGGTAGATTGGGAGGAGGAGGGAGGGACCAGAGGGGAGAGGAGGCTCGGGGGAGTACCCTTTATAGGCGAGCCGCGGTCCACCGAGCGCCCGTGCGCGGATGCGGTCGAGGCTATCGCCAGAGGCCACGGGGGCTCGAAGGGATGAGCCAGGGGCACTCCTGGGGTTGGTCTAGGCTAGGGGGAAGCAAGAGAGAGAGAGAGAGAGAGAGAGAGAGAGAGGAGCGCGCGCATGTGAGCCTGCTCACTGGCCGAGCCGGGCGGCGCTCGGCACGCGAGGGAGGAGGGAGAAGGGGGAGAAGAGACGAGGGGGCCGACAGCGTGCCGTGTCCCGGACGCCAAGGTGGCCTCAGGGGACACGATTGGGAGGACCGAGGCTATCGGGGAAGGGGATTGGGCGGCGGGTACAGTGCGGGTGCGCACTGTAGCGCGCTCCAGAGCGCGCGTATGGCATGCCAACGGCGTTTTGGGCGCGGCCAACCTTGTCCAGTGGGTCCAGGGGGAAGTAAACAATAAGGAAATGGCATAGGATGCTCTGGGGGCTGACTAGGATGAGATGGGGGTGGAGAGAGAGGGAGATTCCTTCTGTCCAGGAGGGTAGATTGGGGTTTTACCCCACTTAACCATTGAACCAGAGGTGGGTTTTCTTGCTAGAGGAGAAATGCAACAATGTGGGACTGTGGTAAAAATTTGGGGGCAAGGAGAACAAGTTAAGAGGTGAAAACATGATTTTTAGCAATCTGCTAGAAGGTGTTTGATGCTGTTTTCAGCAAGCAAATGGAGTTTTATTGCCATGAGATTTAACATGACAAAATGAGAGGTAGAAATGAGGTTGATCACCAAATTTGAGCTTCATTGAAGAAAGTTGGCAGTACAAACTTGAAAAACCCTAGAATTTAAGAGAATCAGATTTCTGTAGATCCAGACTTGCAATCAGATTCTCCCAAATCCACCACTTGGTGTGGTATCATTATTTGGGGTTTAGAACTTGCCCACAAAGTTTGGGGTCAATAGGACAAACTTCACAATGTAAATTTGTTCAAACTTGACTCTGGTCAGGAATGGTTTTGGAATATTTTGGTGTATCAAATCAATTGGGATTGAGATGAAACTTTGCAAGATCATCACATATAGCATGGGTGACTTGCTAGAATTTTCCTGGATTTTATTGAGAATATTTCTTATAGAAATATTTCAAAAGCTTGATTTAAGCAGAAAGGGTTTTGGAGGGTTTTGCCCATTATGTTGAACATGACCGTGTGTTGAAACTCATATATATGGAATATATGTGTCCACTGAGTTTCCCTAGATTTTCTCAAATATTTTCAAAGCATTTAAATAATTTTTCCCTATGAAAAACCATTTCTGGTCTTAAGAAAAAGCCTTTAAATAAAATAGTAAAATAACCTTTAAAAATATTAATTGGTGGTTTTGGGAAGTCATATATATAGTGGGTTTCAAATAAAGCCTTTGGTGCAAAATATTCCACCAAATTTGAGAACTTGCAGTGCAAACCTCAATTCAAGGGTTTTTGAAAACCTAGTTTGAATAAATACTTTTTGGCCAAAATAATATTTGATAAAAATATAGTTTTGGGTACTATACACATGGCATGATCATTGGGAAAGATGTTTGTATCAAGGAAGGAGAAGGTGGAGAGAAGAAGAACCTATGAGTGCCATAACACAATCAACCAAACAAGCAAGCATCAAATAATTCAAACAAGCACATGCACTCAAAAAAGTTTTAATTGGTTCCAAATTTTGTAAATCCATAGCATAGCAAACTGATACAAACACAGGGTGTGACAGACCTACCCCCCTTACAAGAATCTTGTCCCCGAGATTCCTAGGCTAAGCGCTAAACAGATAAGGGAACTCGGATCTAAGGTAGTCTTCACGCTCCCATGTTGCTTCTGCTTCAGTGTGGTTGCTCCATTGGACCTTGAAGTACTTGATGGTGCGGCTTCGGGTGCAACGCTCAGCTTCATCCAAAATACGATAAGTGAGGTCTAGCTGAAGGTCGATGGCTTGATGATCGATGTCCTTGTAGAGGTCGGGGCGGTTGGGGACTTGGAGACACTTCCGGAGTTATGACACGTGGAAAACGTTGTGCACACCTGATAGCTTGGAAGGTAGCTCTAGCTGGTAAGCAACTTCTCCTCCTTTGGCGGTGATCTTGAAGGGTCCGATGTATCTTGGTGCAAGCTTTCACTTGACGCGGAAACGCTTGGTTCCTTTGAGAGGCGTGACTCGGAGGTAGACATGGTCACCGACACAGAAGTTCACTTCTCGGTGGTGAGAGTTGGCGCAACTCTTCTGTCTTGACTTGGCGGTCTCCAGACCTTCTCGGACGAGTTGAACTTCCTCTTCTGCTTCATGGGGGATATCTGGTCCAAAGACTAGTCCTTCTCCGGTATCTGACCAGTTGAGGGGAGTGCGGCACTTGCGTCCAAACAACACCTCAAATGGTGCCATTTGAAGACTCAACTGGTAGCTGTTGTTGTAGGAGAACTCGGTGAACGGTAAGAAATCTTCCCACCTGGCTCCATACGCCAGAACACAAGCACGGAGCATGTCCTCGAGTATCTGATTTACTCATTCCGTCTGTCCACCAGTCTGGGGGTGAAAGGCAGTGCTGAAGGACAACTTGGTCCCCATTGCTTCTTGAAACCTCTTCCAAAACCTCGAGGTGAACTGGGTACCTCGGTCTGCCACAATCTCCTTTGGAACTCCGTGAAGGCTCACAATATGCTCGATGTAAAGACTGGCTAGCTTGTTACCATCATAAGTGGTCTTGACGGGAATGAAGTGGGCTACCTTGGTCAGGTGATCGACTATGACCCATATGGAATCATGTCCTTTGCTTGACCTATTAAAACCGGTGATGAAGTCCATCCCGACTTTGTCCCACTTCCATTCAGGCACTTTGAGAGGTTGCAATAGTCCAGCGGGTTGCTGATGCTCAGCTTTGACTCTCTGGCATATGTCACACTTAGCAACAAAGGTGCCTATCTCCCGTTTCATGCCATGCCACCAGAATCTTGCTTTGAGGTCTTGGTACATCTTGGTTCCTCCAGGATGGATGGAATATGGAGTGTCATGAGCTTCTTGCAAGATCAAGTTCTTGAGCTCAACCTTGTTGGGTACACAGATGCGCTTCCCAAACCATACGACTCCTTGCTCATCCATTGAGAATCCTGGGGCCTTGCCTGCCTTGATCTTCCTCTTGATGCCTTCAATGCTCTCGTGTCCCTTCTGAGCTTCCTTAATATCATCCATCAAGGTAGGCTTTGCTTCGAGGTTGGCTAGGAATCCAGGTGCAACTAGTTCCAAGCCGAAGCTTTCAAGCTCTTCATACAGGGCGGGTTGCCTTCCCTTAATCATAGCATTCAAGGAACAAGCCTTTCTGCTTAAGGCGTCTGCTACCACATTAGCCTTTCCGGGGTGGTATTGAACACTGAGGTCATAATCCTTGATCAACTCCAACCATCTTCGCTGCCTCATGTTCAACTCCTTTTGAGTGAAAATATACTTCAAACTCTTGTGGTCTGTGTATATCTCACATCGCTTCCCCAGAAGGTAATGTCGCCATGTTTTCAAGGCATGAACTACAGCTGCCAACTCAAGATCATAAGTAGCGTAGTTCTCTTCGTGAGGACGTAGCTGTCTGGATAGATATGCTACGACTCTGCCTTCTTGCATCAGAACACCTCTGAGCCTGGTTCTCGATGCATCACAATATATCACAAACTCCTTGTGAATATCGGGGGTGGCCAAAACTGGGGTTGTGGTCAATCTCTTCTTGAGCTCTTGGAAGCTTTCTTCACACTTCGGCGTCCATTCGGACTTCTTGTCCTTCTTCAGAAGCTGATTCATGGGTCGCGCAATGCTCGAGAATCCTTCGACGAACTTGAGGTAATATCCCGCGAGTCCGAGGAAGCTTCTGACTTCCTTCACATTGGTTGGGGATTGTCATTCAGTCACGGCTTCAATCTTGGCAGGATCCACTGACAATCCTTCTGCAATCAACACACACTACTACAGAATGGTACAAAGACAACACATCAATCAGAGACCCTTCAACGAAACTGTGTGCGATCCACCAATCGCAAATGATAGTGTTCAAGCTCCGTCGCAAATGGCACGAACTGTGTGCGATGGTGGATCCATCAAATACGAATCAGAAAATAGTTGCGTGTGTGATCCACGGCAGATAGTTTATTCTTATGAACTGTTTAGGATTAGCTTAGATAACAGAAACAGTTAACAAAAATTCGTACGTGTGTGAAATATGGCACACAGTTCACTCGGAGAAACTGTTTGCGATGATCCAGTAGAACACAAATGGGTTAGCGTAAGAAGGTGTGTGTGATACGCAACAATCGGTTCATTCATCAGAAATGTGTGGGAAGACCAATAATAACCCAAACGATTCATCCGGACAAGTTGTGTGTGTTGTGGGCAGACGGTTGTTGCCAAAAAAATGTCAGCAATTGATGAAAACATTACCGAGGGTACGTACGGAAGTGCCGTTTGCCTGTATTAATATCGTAGACATTTTATTATTATTATACCAGTCTGACTGCGCATCACCTCTTCTTCCCCTCTCACGTCTTGTCACCGCGTTTTTGCCCAAGGATTCCAGTGCACGCTTCGGCACCGCACCGGCGTTTCTTTTGGCCACGTTCCCGCGCGGAACCGCGCATGTTCCCGTGCAAGCTTCCCCATCGTATTCCCACCAGAAGCTAATGAGCATAAGAGCCTGCGTGCGTCACACGCGGATGCACACCTAGTGCAGCCTAGCCCATCTACGAAGCATGCCAACCCGACCAAGCGCCGCCTCTGATATCAACCTCCTCGATGACGAAAACGATTCGGTGCAGCTGCAACGGCCTGTCGAGGCCGATGGCGTGTCCGGCGATGTGCCGGACAATGCTGTGTTGCGCGTCATCACAAGGGTTGAGCAGACCCTTGGCGCATGGCGCGGCAGCGCCGCCGAGCAACATAGCCGCCTCACCGTCGAGAGACTGCAGCACGCCGCACAAGAAGGTCATCGGTGGTGCTCCGTAGAGCAAAACATGCGTGTCCAAGCCGAGAGGGCAAGGCGCGCTGCACAGCAAGACCGATGGAGGGCCGCAGAGCGAGAGGCGCGGCGCGCGGCAGAGCAAGAGCGGTTCCATCCCCGCTTGCCTGCTATCCCACCCGACATGACGTTGCAGCGGTGTGCAAGGCACATGAGTAGCCCTCTTTCTCGCCAGGAATGGGCAGCGGCTGTCTGCGTCGTACTTGCACCAGAGCCCGGCCGCACCGTCCTTGCACCGGCCGCCGGCCGCGTCGTTCGCATGGGTTGTGCCGTTCGCCTTGTCCGCAGCCCCCTCGATGCTAACAGGCTCGTTGGTAGGCTCAAGCGCCTCCTTGGCCCATCTATCCAGCGGGGAGCAGTAGAAGAAAATGGCCGTCGCATCCTCGAGATGGTAATCTCTGACAAAATAGCCAGCTTGGATCTCGAGATCGCGCTACGGCTGTACCGCGAGCGTGTAAACCGCATGGACGAACGCCTGACCGAGTTCAGGCACAACCAAGAGCTTTCGTAGGTTAGGGTGTAGTCATGGACGCGTTTTATTTTGTTGAATCCTTTAGATGTCGATCCCAATGTCTGGACAACAATCACAATATTGATATGTTTCGATGTATGAATGATTTATGTTCTGTTGTTATGTTTCAATATGTGTAAAAGGCTAACAGTTAGAGTCAGAAAATAAGTATGAAAACAGATAGATATGTGAAACTAATAATATATATTAATTGTTGAATAGCTCATTGAAGACATGATACATATACATCATATATCATCACATATATGTGATAATAGTACTTAACTAATAAGTACAATGAATAAAAACTAAACTAATAATAACCCCTCCTGGAGCGGGGAGCAGTAAAATGGCAGCCTCTCGCCAGCAGCTCCCTGGTGCGCGGTGGCTTCCCAACGCGGAGGGAGTTCGTCGCCTCCTTCGCCTCGCAGCGCTCGACGTGCCGATCAACCTCTTGCTGGAGGAGGCGCGCGACCATGCATGACAGTTTAGTGGGCGCCCACTGGAGCTCTTTGGCGATGACACGCTCGAGTTGATCGGCCCACGCCCACGCAGCGGTGAGGCGCCTAGCGCCTCTGGCTTTCCTTGCGTGGTACCGGCCTTCTTCGTACACCTCCACCGCTCGTCGAGTCGCCCACCGCCAAAGCTCCAGCTCCTCCTTTTCCCTTGCGGCACTAAGGGCATTCCAGGCCGCGAGGTTCCTGGCGTGCTCCTCAGCACGCTCCTTCTTGAATGCCACCTGCCTGGCTCTCTCAGCCGGCGGCAGCGCCTTCCACAAAGCTAGATCGTACTGGCCCCAAAACCAATCTTTAGTTGGGGGGTCTGGCGCGACCTCATCTGGGGGCGCGAAGGGGTTCTCCTCGTCGCTGCATTTCGCCATGTCCTCGCGGGGTGGCGCCTCCTCCTTTGCTTGTGCACAGACCGGCCGCGCCATGGCAGAGTTTTGTGCGAGGGGTGAGAGATGAGAGAATGCAGGCGGGGTGACGTCTCGAGGGGCAACATTTATAGGCGGCTGGAATCTTGATCGACGCCAGCAATGATTGCACACGATTTCCTACTCAACAACCGTGTGTGAATTAACATCACCGACGGTTCCCAATGCATGACCGCCTGTGATTAATAGACCGCGAAAATTGGTTTCCAAAACTCGAAATGCGAAACAGGGCGCCAATCATGTGGGACCCGTTTGTTTTGCCAAATATTTACATTTTCTATCCAAATGTAATGCATGCCTGTTATTTGTGTTACGGAAGCAAGTCCGAGAGCAGTAACCACAACATCTTGGCCCCATGGCAGGAAATCATGCATATTTTCATGTACTTCAGAATCCAGAGAATTTTTTATCATTATTTTTGAATTTAGAACCTAGATTCTTAATGCTTTTGTGTCCAAACCGTCACTCAAGATGTTTGGAACTCCTTCAAATTTATTGCACGTGGCATATATATGTAAGCAAGTAGTACATAAATATGATTTTCAAGCGGTTTTTGCTTCATCTAGCTTGTTCATGTGTTTCAGTTTTGAAATATGGCCATTAAATTTCTATAAACTAACTTAATGTATAAAATTGCTAATAGAAAGCTATTGTTTTAAAAAAAATAGGATGTCGGTCGTATTCGTGCATTGTATCGATGAAAAAAAACTAGGTCGAATGAGACAGTGACTGGTGGTTTGTCATCACACATGCCCCCATGTTCCCCCTCGGAACCACGCGCCTTCATGTGATGCTCCGTTTTGTGAGAGGCTTGTGTCTAAAGCTGGGGATTTCTTAGGCGAGTATTGGAGTCCCATCTCCGTCCCAATCATCGCCCTCCCATCCCCGTCCCTGTCTACGTACCCGTGCGTGAGGATAAAAAGTTTCCCATCCATGCCCCCACTGAGTTCTTTATCGCTGTGGGGAAACTCACACATTCATTTAAGAACAACCTTTGCGTATTTCAGTAAAAAAATAGTATTTCAACGCAATAAACAATATGTTGTGGCTAGGTTTGGGATTTCTTAGGGAATTTTGGGCCAAAGGGGTGGGATGTGTGTAAATTTGGGTGACCGAGGTCCCAAATTACGTGGGGTCTACTAATTTCAGAGCCCACATGTAAGTACTTCAATTCATGTGTAAGGCGGGTAATGCTATCCCATCCTCATCCCCGTCCTGCACGCTCGGTACGTAAGGTATTTGACCCACCAACTTCCAGATGGGCATTCAAGCTTGCACCCGTGCCCTAATAGAGTAATTACCCATGGGGACACGGGTAACAGTTAACCATGCATGCATTACCAGCTTTGACATGTGTCAAAGCTTATCTCGAACAAGCCGTTACTTTGATCACAACATCTTGGCCCCATGTCGGGAAATCATGCATATTTTCATGTACTTTGGCGCATTTTTCAACTTTTGACTTTAAAAACCTAGATTCCCAATGCTTTTGTGTCAAAACCGTCATTCAAGATGTTTGGAACTCCTTCAAATTTATTGCAAGTGGTATATATACGGAAGCAAGTAGTACATAAATATGATTTTCCAGCCGTTCTTGCTTTATCTTGCTTGTTCATCTGTTTCAGTTTTGAACTATGGCCATTAAATTTCTGGAAACTAACTTCATGTATAAAAATGCCAATTGAATGCCGTATTTTTTTCAGATTTTAGGATGACGGTCGTATTCGTACATTGCATCGATGAAAAAAAAACTAGGCCGAATGAGGCAGCGATCCGTTTCGTCATCACACAACACCCCACGTCCCCTCTCGGAACTATATATATGAGCCTGCGCGTGGTGCTCCGGTTTGTGAGAGGCATGTGTCAAAGCTTATCTCGAACAAGCCGTCACTTTGACCACGACATCTTGGCCCCATGTCGGGAAATCATGCTGATTTTCATGTACTTCATAGCATTTTTATTTATTTTTTGAATTTTAAAACCTAGATTATTCTCAATGCTTGTGTCCAAACCATTACTCAAGATGTCTGGAACTCCTTCAAGTTTATTGCACGTGGCGTATAGACGGAAGCACTAGTACATATATAAAAATGATTTTTTTCCTGCAGTTTTTGCTTCATCTTGAACATGTCCATGTGTTTTAGTTTTGAATTATGGCCACTAGATATGTAGAAACTAACTTCATGTACAAAAATGCTCATTGAACCCCGAAAATGTCCAAATTTCAGGTTGCCGGACGTATTCATGCATTGTAGCGAATTCAAAAAAGGTAGGACAAATGAGACAACGACTAGCGGCTCGTCATCAAACAAGGTCATGTCCCCTCTCGGAACCGCGACCCTTCGTGGGAAGCTACGTTTTGTGAGAGGCATGTCTCAAAGCTTATCTCGAACAAGCCGTTACTTTGACCACGACATCTTGGCCCCATGTCGGGAAATCATGCAGATTATTATCATGTACTTCAGAGCATTTTTTCATTTTTTGAATTTTAAAACCTAGAATCCCAATGCGTGCACGTGTGTCCAAACCGTTACCCAAGATGTTTGGAACTCCTTAAAATTTATTGCAAGCGGCATATATTGGGAAGCAAGTACTACATAAATATGATTTTTCCAGCAGTTTTTGCTTCATCTTGCATGTTCGTGTGTTATAATTTTGAATTATGGCCGTAAAATTTTTACAAACTAACTTAAGGTATAAAAATGCCAATTGTACCCCGAATATTTCCTAATTTTAGGATGTCGTTAGTGGATTTTGACGGTAGGGATGATCTTTTTCTTACAAATAAAACAATATCCGTTACCGTTGTACCCAAAAATAGTTTTACAATTCAATACAAAAAGTTAACTGCGTACACACGGTTCCATACGGAAACCGTTTGCAATGAAAATTCACGGCTCTATTTATGTCTTACGAGGGAAGCTTCATCTAGCTCGGATTCCGTTCACCCTCGACCCCCAATCCCCAACAAACCCTCTGTGCAAAGAATGACGCCATGAGAACGCTTCGTAAGGGTGCGTACGACCACCCCCTCGGCCCCGAGCGCTCCCGCCTCTGCCGAGAACGCGGCCGCCTCGGCCGATAGCGTAGCCGCATCCGCCAAAAGGGCCTCTGCGGTGGCTGACAAGGCTTCTGCGGTGGCCGAAAGGGCGTCTGTAGCCGCGGAGACGGCAGCTGCAGTTGCTACGATGGCGGCTGTGAACACCAAGAGCGCTCGAGCAGCGTGCCATGCCGCGGAGGCCGCCCTGGCCCGGGTCGAGGCCATCCAGGCCTATATCATCGAGAACGCCCACACCAAGAAACTCCAAGCTTCGCCGGAATCCAACATGCACCACACGTCCGAAGAGGCGGCTGCTGCGGATGCCGAGATGAGTGCCGACGATGCGGCGGCGGAGGCCATGAGGCCCCTTCCACACGAGATCTCCAAGCGAGAGCTGGAGATGCTAGAGCCGTCCGAGAGCGCCGACTGCTGGGAGGAGTTGTGCGTGGCTCAGGAGGAGGTCGAGAAGCGCCTGTCCATCGAGGAATCGGCGATGGAGTGCCAACGCGAGCTATGGCGGCGCCACTACTACGAGTACTACGAAGATGAGGGTGACGCCAATGACAAGGACAACGCCGAGGATGAGCACTTCGCCCCGGTCGAACTCAGCCTTGGGGACGCGGAGTCCAGCACCTGCGGAATGTCGCCCGGACAAGTCGTCGACATCTCATCGAACAGCGGCGAGGCATAGGGCGGCTGCTCATCGGCGTCTTTGTAAAAATTATGCATAGTACTAATAGCCTTTGTTCAGAGAGCCGGTCTTTTGTAAGAGCTATGTCTAGTTCAAGAAGCTTGATTATTTAGTGAACTTGCTCGGTTTAGTAACTGTGAGCTATGTGTGTCCGCTATTTTCTATACCCAAGTTAGCAGTTGATGTTACATTATGCAATGACGTGGATGTGCACTATAACCAGGGAATACGTGGGGAGGGGCGAATTTTTGTATGTTCTGTATCATCGCACACAATAAAAGCTGAAAGACCGTGTCTGATGAATCTTTGCGCGCCAAGATTCCCTGCAACGAGCAAAAAAATTCGCTGACCGCCGAAATATCTACCTCCCCCGCCCCCCGCCAAAGGGCCACATTTCCCCTGCAACCCCTCCACCTACCCTCCCCCCCCCCCCGTGCCGCCACCCACATCTCTCCCTCTAGCATCCGACCGCCGCGGACACGCCATGGTCTCCTCGAGTGACCCCTCAAGTGGTATCTCCGACGACGACGAATCTCTCACCAGCCAGGTATTCGTATCTCTTCTCTCTGGCTCAACTAGGCTTAGGGTTTTGTTTTGGAATTGGGGATTTTAAAGCGGCAGGTCCATTTGCGCCATTTCTGTCTCTTGTAGCTCCCTAGGACAATCACTTCCAATGAATGGAGAGGGGTAGCTGAAGACCTGCGTGTTCATGGTCAACATCAATTTCAATCCGTAAAGTTGCGAGCTTTTGAATCTGGGTATAGTGGGAGGAAGTTTCTGCGACGTGCAAAGAAGGTAAGCCTAACTCTCGTTGTTAGAAATCATTTGTTATATTAGGTGTGATTCAGACTTCCCGTGTGCTATTTGATTCTGGATGTGATTAAGACACTATCATAGTTTTAACCTGAAGGCATATTGATAGCAAGAGAACTATATGTGACATGTGTTATCATTGCATGAAAATTTACTGCAAGATAGTACACATGAAGCACTTCATTTCATTCAGCACGAGCAAGGTCCAATTATGCACAGAAACATGGCTAGCATCAACACCACATGGCAATCTGAAATAAACAGATTCTCATACTTAGTGAAAAAAAACATGGTGCAAGACAGTAGTTTTTAACACATTGGAATGTTTGACAGCAGAATGTACATAGATGTCACTATTAATTTGTTTTCATTCAAACACTGCCGATGTGCGTCCTGTACTACAAAGACTGTTGCATTTATGTTTAGCTTCCTGGTAAAATTGGCAATTTGTTATTACACATGACAGAAACATAGGAGGGTCGAGTACCCGAGCATCCTATTACGAAGACTCTTCGAGCAGAAAAGACTCTTTGAGCAGAACCATGGCATGGCCGATGAAGACCCATGTAATCCCGGTTCTGATGAAGACCCATTTGAAGCACGCAAGTACAAGCATGGCCAGCCATTTCTTGTTGGTGAATACTTTGATGAGTGCAGTTCCAGTTATCGCAAGTTACATAAATATTGCATGGACATAATGTCAAAAGGAGAAGATCATAACATTGTGGAATTGCAGTACGACAACTGGCATTTCTCTCACATTCCAGGTACCATCAGTGTGGAATTCGAGGATTTTCATCTCTTCTTCAACTTCGATGAGCTTGCTGCCACTCTTGTCAAATGCTTGATGTTGTAAGTACTTCACAAACTCTGATCAACTTCTCCATACAAGGCTGTAAATGACAAAAAAGCTAACTGTATTGTATTCCTCTCAGGGGATTGACGACGCAGAGAACAACAAGGGTGCATGCGTATTTCATAGATCCTGATTTAGCAAACGGCGTTTTGTTACAAGATAATGACTCACGCACGGATTCCATTTATTTTGTCGCCAAGATCTTGTTCGACTTACAGATAGGAGAATTCTTCATGTGGCCATATCATGAAGAGTAAGTATAAATATACAACCACGCATACATTGATCGTCTTGCAGTTTTAGACATAGTTCGTACGTTCATGGTTTTCTTAAACGATAGAGGTCACTGGATCTTGGTGGTCATTGTTCCAAAACGCAACACAGTTTACTACATGGATTCTCTCAGAGAGTCAAATGCACCTCAGGATCTGAGTCATCTTCAGGATTTCATGGATAGGTATTGAATTCTTTGATGTTAATGCGTTGTGTTCATATCTGGTTCCAGAATTGAGTGTGTGAAAATTCATCTTCATTTCCAGTGTATTGTCAAAGAACATAACTTTAGGAGGGAATCGGTTCAACCGCCAACTACCTCTGCAGCACGTGATCGTTTCTCCGGTAAGACAACGAGATCCGTTATTTTTAGAAAATGCTAGTCAGATGTTCAAGTTTCTAAGTAAACCTCTTTCCATTTCTCTCCATAGAAAAAAGAAGAAACAATTTACACCGGTTAGGTTGTTCCTAACAGGGCAAATACATGACTAATATTGTACAAAAAAATTCAGTGTCCTCAGCAACAACAAGGTACCAGCCTATGTGGATACTACATTTGTGCACACATGATGAACCTATGCAGACATGCTGAATGTGGTGTCGATGCTGACAGGATAAAACCAGTAAGTCTGCTTCTTAATTATTATCTTCTACTCCACACTTATGTCACATTCTGATCTAAAAGTCATGGAGCTGATCTTGGCACCGATGACTTCTGAACCGCTCGCCGCCGATGAATTGTTGTCTGTTAGGAAATTTATCAGCACCTTCTTTGTGAAACACCATATCAAGCCCTCTAAAGACATCGAAGATTTCCGGATTCAAATCTCCTAAAAATAAGTATGCATTCATATAGTGTTATCAGCTAAACATATACACATGGATCCATTATTTTCCATGTGATCATGTCTTCGTATTTCGTACACTATGATTATGTACTGGATATGTCGGTTTAACAGCTGTGGAATTTAGCTAGCATTTTCTCAATTGCATATTGTCGTGAATTATGATGAATCCTCTGCTTGTGGATACTATTCGTTCAATTGCATATTGTGGCAAATTATGATGAATTTTCTTCATGTGGACACTATTTGTCGATTGCATATTGTGGCGAATTTGCTATTTGCAGGGTGAATTAAATGCGATATTTTACAATAACCTGGCAATTTCAGCGCACACGGTTCAAGCAACTAAGCGTGTGCGGTCCAGAACGGAAAGCACACGCAACTCATAGCGCAACCGCCTGTGATCCACAGGAAAAGCACACGAGATATAATCTAAAACGTCGGTGATACATAAGAAATCGCAAATGGTTTGCAACACTTGTACATGTGCAGCTACTCAATCATTTGCGATAGCACCATATCTCACACGTGAGCCAACAGGAAACCGTGCCCGATGCAAAGACGATCCCACACGTACATTTTTCGGGAAATGTGTCCGATGATGTTATACATGGTACACGGTTCCCAGATAAATCTCGTATGCAATGATGAAGATATCACACACAGTGTCTACAATGACTCGACTTCGCATGAGGGGTACATGACTGATCCTACCCTAGGGGTTCTCGGACTCAGGTGGTGGAGTGCTCTGCTTCCTGTCCAGGAGGGAAGAAGACTTGCTTGCTTGCTGGGGTTCCTTCTGGCAGGATACCCATGCTTGCGATACCCGGAATAGGTGACGGAAATCCAGAGGTTGCTACTCGTCCTTGGGCTAAGATGTCTGTGGCTTGGCGAAGTAGCTCTCGGGTGCGGTGGAGTTCCTGGCGGAGCTTCATGGACTCCTTAATCAGGTTGTGAGCCAAGCTATCGGCGGAGAGGCTGAAGTACATCTGGATCCTGAGCGGGGTGCCATCTTCCTTGGATGGGACCAGCGTCAGACTTTCGATGATGTCATCCTTCCTGAAGGGTAGATAGTGAGTAGCGGGCTTGTCAGCCATCTCTGGGATGATGTCTCGAAGGTGGGCAAGTGCCTTCCGTGCCGCCGTCTCGACTGCAATCTCCAGGGTCTCCATCTGTGGTCCTTCAAAGAACCAACTCGTCGGGGAGTCGTTTGCCTTGACGAACACCTCAACGTGGTACTCTTTCGTGACGGCATTGACCCAGTGCTCGTGGTAGAGGAAAACGGGTGGTCGGCGATACTGGCACTTCTCCAGGCTATCCTCAAGGAGTAGGGGAAAGCCGGATGCTAGGAGGGCTTCGGGTACGAGGGACATCTACAAAGGTTTTGAAGGGAGGAGAGTCAGCAAGAGTTTGAAATAGACTTAGAAGAGAAGAGAAGTATAGAAGTTGTTGCACCTAGCAACTAGGCATAGTTTTTGAAAAGGGTTTTATTCTAACTAACGTCCATGCTAACTAAGGGCTTCCTACAGTCATGATGGCTCTGATACCAACTCTGTGGGGACCCCGACTCATAAGTCGTGATCACCGAATGCACATGTACAGTGATCCCAGAGATCAATGCTCACTGAACACACGGAAGCTGAATAACAAGAGTCTTACATCCACACTTAGCGTCTTACACAAATAGAGACCATGAAGGTCAAGTCTTACATAGATAGGGTCGCGAAGGCCAGATAACAAACACAACTAGCAGCGGAAATCTTGATCGAAAGCGTAGGCCCATGCCATCTGCCTTAACCCTACAAGCATTCTGACGGTGCTACTTCTTGAGCTTGCGTTGGTTTTCCCTTGAAGAGGAAAGGGTGTGCAGCAAAGTAGATAAGTATTTCCCTCAGTTGTTGATAACCAAGGTATCAATCCAGTAGGAGATACAAGCAAGTCCCCAATCTTCGCACCTACACAAACAATCAAACTCTTGCACCCAACGCTATAAAGGGGTTGTCAATCCCTTCACGGTTATTTGCAAGGATGAGATCTGATAGAGATAGATATAAAAGATTGCTAGAACGTAAACTAAAACAAAAGTAAAAATAATGCAGCGAAGTATTTTTGGTATTTTTGGTTTATAGATCTGAAAATATAATATGGAAAATAGACCCGGGGGCCATAGGTTTCACTAGAGGCTTCTCTCATGAAGGAAAATAATACGGTGGGTGAACAAATTACTGTCGAGCAATTGATAGAAAAGCGCATAGTTATGACGATATCCAAGGCAATGATTATGCATATAGGCATCACGTCCGTGTCAAGTAGACCGAAACGATTCTGCATCTACTACTATTACTCCACACATCGACCGACTCCTGCCTGCATCTAGAGTATTAAGTTCATGAAGAACAGAGTAACGCATTAGGTAAGATGACATGATATAGAGGGATAAACTCAAGCAATATGATGAAAACCCCATCTTTTTATCCTCGATGGCAACAATACAAATACGTGCCTCGCTACCCCTACTTTGTCACTGGGTGAGGACAACGCAAGATTGAACCCAAAACTAAGCACTTCTCCCATTGCAAGAATTACCAATCTAGTTGGCCAAACCAAACCAATAACTCGAAGAGACTTGCAAAGATATGAAATCATGCATATAAGAATTCAGAGAAGATTCAAATAATATTCATAGATAAGCTAATGATAAACCCACAATTCATCGGATCTCGACAAACACACCGCAAAAGAGTATTACATCGGATAGATCTCCATGAAGATCATGGTATTGAAGAACAAAGAGAGAGAAGAAGCCATCTAGGTACTAGCTATGGACCCGAAGGTCTGTGGTAAACTACTCACGCATCATCGGAGGGGCAATGGAGTTGATGTAGATGCCCTCCGTGATCGAATCCCCCTCCGGCAGATTACCGAAAAAGGCTCCAAGATTGGATCTCACGGGAACAGAGGCTTTCGACGGCGGAAAAGTATTTTCGTGGCTCTTTTTGGTATCCAGGGAATATTTGGGAATTTATAGGCCGAAGAATAGGGTTAGGAGGGCTGCCGTGGGGCCACAAGCCAGGCCCCCCCCTAGGGCGCACACTGGTGGCTTGTGACGCCACGGCAGGTCTCCTGCCTTCATCTCCAAGTCTGCTGGGTTTCTTCTGGTCCAAGAAAAATCAGTCCGAAGATTTTATTCCGTTTGGACTCCGTTTAATATCCCTTATCTGCAATAATCAAAAACAAGGAAAAAACAGAAACTGGCACTAGGCTCTAGATTAATAGGTTAGTCCCAAAAATAATATAAATAGCATATTAATGCATATAAAACATCCAAAACAGATAATATAATAGCATGGAACAATCAAAAATTATAGATACGTTGGAGACGTATCAAGCATCCCCAAGCTTAATTCCTGCTCGTCCTCGAGTAGGTAAATGATAAAAACAGAATTTTTGATGTGGAATGCTACCTAACATATTTATCCATGTAATATTCTTTATTGTGGCATGAATATTCAGATCCATAAGATTCAAAACAAAAGTCTAATATTGACATAAAAACAGTAATACTTCAAGCATACTAACAAGGCAATTACGTCCTTTCGAAATAACACGGCCTTAGAAAGTTATCCCTACAAAATCATATGGTCTGGCTATGCTCCATCTTCCCCACACAAAGTATCTAAATCATGTACAACCCCGATGACAAGTCAAGCAATTGTTTCACACCTTTTATGTTCTCAAACCTTTTCAAGTCTCACGCAATACATGAGCGTGAGCCATGGATATAGCACTATAGGTGGAATAGAATATGGTGGAGGTTGTGAGGAAAAAGGAGAAGATAGTCTCACATCAACTAGGCGTATCAACGGGCTATGGAGATGCCCATCAATAGATGTCAATGTGAGTGAGTAGGGATTGCCATGCAACGAATGCACTAGAGCTATAAGTGTATGAAAGCTCAAAAAGAAAACTAAGTGGTTGTGCATAAGATGAAAAATTCCACTAGTTATATGAAAGTGACAAAATAGGAGACTCTCTATCATGAAGATCATGGTGCTAGTTTGAAGCACAAGTGCGGAAAAAGATAGTAGCATTGTCCCTTCTCTTTTTCTCTCATTTTTTTTGGTGGGCATCTTTGGCCTCTTTTTTTTTATTTGGGCTTCGCTGGCCTCTTTTATTATTTGTAAAGTCCGGAGACTCATCCCAACTTGTGAGGGAGTCATAGCTTCCATCATCCTTTTCTCTCACGGGACAATGCTCTAATAATGAAAATCATCACACTTTTATTTACTTACAACTCAAAAATTACAACTCGATACCTAGAACAAAATATGACTCTATATGCAATATGAAAGTGATGGTGCGTGTCATGAAAAACGGAACGGTGGAAGTTGCATGGAAATATATCTAGAAATGGCTATGGAAATGCCATAATAGGTAGGTATGGTGGCTGTTTTGAGGAAAGTATATGATGGCTGTTTTGAGGAAGATGGGTTTAATGCACCGGCGAAAGTTGTGCGGTACTAGAGAGGCTAGCAAAGGTGGAAGGGTGAGAGTGCGTATAATCCATGGACTCAACATTAGTCATAAAGAACTCACATACTTATTGCAAAAGTCTATTAGTTATCGAAACAAAGCATTAGACGCATGCTCCTAGGGTAGAGGTTGGTAGGAGTTAACCATCGCGCGCTCCCGACCCTCACACAAAGCTTGACAATCATTAAACAAATCATGCTCCGACTTCGTTACATAACGGTTCACCATACGTGCATGCTACGGGAATCACAATATTTAACACAAGTATTTCTTCCAATTCACAATTACTCACTAGCATGACTCTCATATTTCCATCTTTATATCTCAAAACTATATGCAAGGAATCAAACTTCTCATAGTATTCAATGCACTTAATATGAAAGTTTTTATTATATCCCTCTTGGATGCCCATTATATTAGGACTAAATTCATAACCTAAACCAATTACCATGCTGTTTAAAGACTCTCAAAATAATATAAGTGAGGTACGAGAGTTCAATTATGTCTATAAAATAAAACACCACCGTGCTTTAAAAAGATATAAGTGAAGTACTAGAGCAACATTGCCTAGCTCAAAAGATATAAGTGAAGCACATAGAGTATTCTAATAAATTCACGATTAATGCGTGTCCCCCTCAAAATATGTGTGCAGCAAGGATGATTGTGGCAAACTAATAAGCAAAGACTCATATCATACAAGACGCTCCAAGCAAAACACATATCATGTGATGAATAAAAATATAGCCTCAAGTAAATTTACCGATGGATTGAAGACAAAAGAGGGGATGCCTTCCGGGGCATCCCCAAGCTTAGGCTCTTTGGTATCCTTTAATATGGCTTGGGGTGCCTTGTGAATCCCCAAGCTTAGGCTCTTGCCACTCCTTATTCCATAGTCCATCAAATCTTTACCCAAAACTTGAAAACTTCACAACACAAAACTCAACAGAAAACTCTTGAGATCCGTTAGTATAAGAAAAATATATCACCACTTTAGGTACTGTTGTGAACTCATTATTTATTTATATTGGTGTAATATATACTGTATTCCAACTTCTCCATGGTTCATACCCCCCGATACAACCCATAGATACATCAAAATAAGCAAACAACACAAAGAAAACAGAATCTGTCTAAAACAGAATAGTCTGTAGCAATCTATAGACTTTGAATACTTATGTAACTCCAAAAATTCTTAAAAATTAGGAAAATCAGGTAAATTTGTATATAAATCTTGTGTAAAAATTTCAGATCAAAAGCACGTTCCAGTGAATTTACAAAATTCCTGGACTGAGAGCAAAAGTTTCTGTTTTTCAGCAAAATCAAATCACAAACACCGTAGACCATCCCAAAGGTCTTACTTGGCTCAAACACTAATTTAAACAAGAAAACACAATTACTACAGAGGTAATAATGTGTAAAACACTCAAAAACAGAAGCAAAAACAAAAGCATAAAAATAAAATTGGGTTGCCTCCCAACAAGCGCTATTGTTTAACGCCCCTAGCTAGGCATAACGATTTCAATGATGCTCACATAAAAAGTAGTAATTGAGATATCTAAAAGAGCATCATGAATAGCATGAAAAACACATTTAAGTCTAACCCACTTCCTATGCATAGGGATTTTGTGAGCAAACAATTTATGGGAACAAGAATCAACTAGCATAGGAAGGCAAAACAAGCATAACTTCAAAACTTTGAACACATAGAGAGAAAACTTGATATTATTGCAATTCCTACAAGCATATGTTCCTCCCTCATAATAAATTTCAGTAGCATCATGAAGGAATTCAACAATATAACTATCATATAAAATTTTCTCTTCATGATCTACATGCATGCAAGGTTGACACTCTTCCAAAATAGTGGGATTATCATTAACTAAAGTCATGACCTCTCCAAACCCACTTTTATCAAAAAATTCATAAGTTTGAACACTCTCCAAAATAGTGGGATAAATAATGCCTAAAGTTGACACTCTTCCAAACCCACTTTAAATATCATATTCATCATGAGTATTAAATAAATTATCAAGATCATAAGAAGCATTATCACCCCAATCATGATCATTGCAATAAGTAGTGGTCATGGCAAACTCATAAAATATAGCATCCCCAAGCTTGTGGGTTTGCATATCATTAGCACAATAGATATTAATAGAATTTATAACAATATCATTGCAATCATGCTTTTCATTCAAGGAAACATCGTGAATCACTTCATCACAATTTTCAGATTCACGAATCTCAAGCAAAACTTCATAGAGATAATAAAGTACACTCAACTCACTAGCAATTGGTTCATCATAATTGGATATCTTGAAAAGATTAGAAAGTGGATGAGGATCCATATCAATAGATTTTTAGCAAGCAAAGATGCAAGCAAATAGAAGGCACATGGTAACACAAGAAGACAAAAAGAGATCCGGTGAGAAAAAGGCGAATAAAACGGCAAATTGGTGAAGTGGGGGAGAGGAAAATGAGAGGCAAATGGCAAATAATGTAAATGCTAGAGATGAGTTTGTGATGGGTACTTGGTAGGCTTGATGTAGATCTCCCCGGCAACGGCGCCAGAAATCCTTCTTGCTACTTCTTGAGCTTGCGTTGGTTTTCCCTTGAAGAGGAAAGGGTGATGCAGCAAAGTAGATAAGTATTTCCCTCGGTTGTTGAGAACCAAGGTATCAATCCAGTAGGAGATACAAGAAAGTCCCCAATCTTCGCACCTACACAAACAATCAAACTCTTGCACCCAATGCTATAAAGGGGTTGTCAAACCCTTCACGGTTATTTGCAAGGATGAGATCTGATAGAGATAGATATAAAAGATTGCTAGAACGTAAAGTAAAACAAAAGTAAAAATAATGCAGCGAAGTATTTTTGGTATTTTTGGTTTATAGATCTGAAAATATAATATGGAAAATAGACCCGGGGGCCATAGGTTTCACTAGAGGCTTCTCTCATGAAGGAAAATAATACGGTGGGTGAACAAATTACTGTCGAGCAATTGATAAAAAAGCGCATAGTTATGACGATATCCAAGGCAATGATTATGCATATAGGCATCACGTCCGTGTCAAGTAGACCGAAACGATTATGCATCTACTACTATTACTCCACACATCGACCGACTCCTGCCTGCATCTAGAGTATTAAGTTCATGAAGAACAGAGTAACGCATTAGGTAAGATGACATGATGTAGAGGGATAAACTCAAGCAATATGATGAAAACCCCATCTTTTTATCCTCGATGGCAACAATACAAATACGTGCCTCGCTACCCCTACTTTGTCACTGGGTGAGGACAACGCAAGATTGAACCCAAAACTAAGCACTTCTCCCATTGCAAGAATTACCAATCTAGTTGGCCAAACCAAACAAATAACTCGAAGAGACTTGCAAAGATATGAAATCATGCATATAAGAATTCAGAGAAGATTCAAATAATATTCATAGATAAGCTGATCATAAACCCACAATTCATTGGATCTCGACAAACACACCGCAAAAGAGTATTACATCGGATAGATCTCCATGAAGATCATGAAGAACATGGTATTGAAGAACAAAGAGAGAGAAGAAGCCATCTAGCTACTAGCTATGGACCCGAAGGTCTGTGGTAAACTACTCACGCATCATCGGAGGGGCAATGGAGTTGATGTAGATGCCCTCCGTGATCGAATCCCCCTCCGGCAGATTACCGGAAAAGGCTCCAAGATTGGATCTCGCGGGAACAGAGGCTTCCGGAGGCGGAAAAGTATTTTCATGGCTCTTTTTGGTATCCAGGGAATATTTGGGAATTTATAGGCCGAAGAATAGGGTTAGGAGGGCTGCCATGGGGCCACAAGCCAGGGGGCGCCCCCCCCTAGGGCGCGCACTGGTGGCTTGTGACGCCACGGCAGGTCTCCTGCCTTCATCTCCAAGTCTGATGGGTTTCTTCTGGTCCAAGAAAAATCATTCCGAAGATTTTATTCCATTTGGACTCCGTTTAATATTCCTTATCTGCAATACTCAAAAACAAGGAAAAAACAGAAACTGGCACTAGGCTCTAGATTAATAGGTTAGTCCCAAAAATAATATAAAATAGCATATTAATGCATATAAAACATCCAAAACAGATAATATAATAGCATGGAACAATCAAAAATTATAGATACGTTGGAGATGTATCAGACGGGGAAGCGTCCTAGTTCGCATGTTCGTCACCAACGAACTCTTCACCATATTCCTGCTCTTCCATGCCTGGCCAATTAAATAACCAGTGACAAGCCAATGAGTACTTTGAATGTACTCGCAAGCAACCCATGTTTGGAACAAGGCGATAACAATGCATGATATAGCACTTAGTAGGTAAGTTTTGCAGAAAGCTAATTTTTAGTGCAATGACATGGTCAATTAAAAGCATGCATCATGAGGTAGAAGATATCCATACGAACAAGTTACATATATCATCATAAGCAAGGGGGTTGAACATCTCATGTTCAGTCATCTTGTCAAGTCATCCGACTTAACTCAGGTATCATCTTTGTCACCAACACGCGCACACCAGATTTGTGGAAACATCGGACATAGTTTAAGCAGGACCTCCAACTGTCCATGACCATGGACACGGCTATTCGAATAGTTTTACACTCTGCAGAGGTTGCACACTTTACCCACAAGACTCGGGGAACTTCCATGTCATCCACGACTCGCGGTATATTACATACCCGAGGTAAGCACCCGAACAATGCCTTTCCCCTGACGATACTAAACAAAGATTCCACTCGTTGGTCTGTGTCTTCATGATGTACAAACACGAGCATCGCTCCACATAGTACCATCCATTAAGGAACACAACGGTGTGCCCGGTGCCTGTAAAGACAGCGCATGGTCGCCCTACCAGGCACGACCCCATATCGAGAGAGTAGCTCATACTCTCCCGCCACTAGTAATGCGGGCTCCCTGCTAGTACCCATCAAAGTAATCAACAAAGCCCCATCCCATAAGGGGTATCGTGGTTGTGCATGTAAGGTTGGGACGGTCAGCAAATCTTAAATCTCTCCGTTTTCGAAAACACACACATACACAACTTGCTTCGGTACACCACTTCTTTATCAAGTGGTTACCTAGCTCAACTTCATCTCCCTCGCGCATTAGTGGCACCCGACGGGGTTTTCGAAAAGTCTTTGAAAACACTTTTTGTTTCTATCACCATGCATATCCCATCCCACTTTGCGTAGCATCTACTAAGCATCCTATCTACTCCCACCCGCACAACCCTCATAAGGAGGTAGGGTCATGCACGGTGCAAGTATCAACGGAAAACGTATCGGAGGCATCCCACCGAAGTGGTCACCACATCATCATGATCAACACAACGAAATAAAGTGCTATATGACATGCATGAAGATGGTTTCTTAACATAGTCAAAGGGCTGCTTGCCTGGCTCAATAAAGTCTTCGGGGTCCTCAAAGTCTTCGGGTCCAACTCCCTCGTCAACAGCGCAATCTATCGTCGCGATAATAACGGCAATAATAAGAATCAAAACCAAAAACAGAGCACAAACTCCACTTCAAAAAATGTTACCCTACTCTAAAAAATACTACATACCAAACTAAAAATATTTGTCTAAGGTTTTGTGGTGAAAAAGGTTTTGAAAACTATTTAAACAGAGGCTAAAAATATTTCAAACTAGGTTTTAAATAAATACAGTACATAAATTTTTTTAAAAAATTACACAAGTGGCACTGTAAAATACTACAGATTATTCTAAGATTTATGGTGGAGAAATAATTAGAAATGGACAAGTATATATTTGTGTGGGGTTTTTGGAAAAACAGACAAAAAGGAAAAAAGAAAAAGGGGCCACAGTGCCCTGGGCCACAGCCAGCCAGCTAAGCCAGGCGAGCCGGCGCCCCCGCGCGCGTCAGCTTTCAAACCTGACGTGCGGGGCCCGGTGGCATGCCACACAGAGGGGGGGAGAGAGAGAGAAGAGGATGACATGTGGAGCTCACATGTCATCTCCTTCCTCTCGACAGGGAGGAGGCGGAGCTCACCGACGGCGAAGGAGGGCATGGCGAGGCGGGCGGAAGGTGGGGATGGACTCAGCGTTGAGCCGCCGTTCCTCTGGAGGTGGAGTTGGTCGCCGGGGCTCAGGGGTTCGCCAGCGACGAGGTGGCCGCGGCAGAGGGGCTCGGGAATCGATCGCCGAGGCCGTCCCGTGTTGCAAAAAGAACGGGGAGGAGGGGGAATCGCATCAATAGGATGCTGCGGTTCCAGATCGAGAGAGAACGGAGGCTGGGGAGCTCCCTACCATGCAGGCGATGACGGCCCAAGGCGGCGGGGCTCCTGTCGATCCCGAGGACTGGGGCTCTGGGAGCTCGCTCGGGTCATCCTGGAGGTAGATTGGGAGGAGGAGGGAGGGACCAGAGGGGAGAGGAGGCTCGGGGAAGTCCCCTTTATAGGCGAGCCACGGTCCACCGAGCGCCCTTGCGCCGGTGCGGTCGAGGCTATCACCAAAGGGCACGAGGGCTCGAAGGGATGAGCCAGGGGCACTCCTGGGGTTGGTCTAGGCTAGGGGGAAGCAAGAAAGAGAGAGAGAGGAGCGCGCGCGTGTGAACCTGCTCACTGGCTGAGCCGGGCGGCGCTCGGCACGCGCGGGAGGAGGGAGAAGGAGGAGGAGAGAGGACGGGGCCGACAACGTGCCGTGTCCCGGACGCCGAGGTGGCCTCGGGGGACACGATTGGGAGGCCCGAGGCTGTCGGGAAGGGGATTGGGCGGCGGCTACAGTGCGGGTGCGCACTATAGTGCGCTCCAGAGCGCGCGTATGGCATGCCATGGCATGCCAGCGGCGTTTTGGGCATGGCCAACCCTGTCCAGTGGGTCCAGGGGGAAGTAAACAATGAGGAAATGGCATAGGATGCTCTAGAGGCTGACTAGGATGAGAGAGGGGTGGAGAAAGAGGGAGATTCCTTCTGTCCAGGAGGGTAGATTGGGGTTTTACCCCCACTTAACCATTGAACCAGAGCTGGGTTTTGTTGCTAGAGGTGAAATGCAACAATGTGAGACTGTGGTAAAAAATTGGGGGCAAGGAGAACAAGTTAAGAGGTGAAAACATGATTTTTAGCAATCTACCAGAAGGTGTTTGATGTTGTTTTCGGCAACCAAATGGAGTTTTATTGCCATGAGATTTAACAGGACCAAATGAGAGGTAGAAATAAGGTTGATCATCAAATTTGAGCTTGATTGAAGAAAGTTGGCAGTACAAACTTGAAAACCCCTAGAATTTAATAGAATCAGATTTCTGTAGATCCAGGCATGCAATCCTATTCTCCCAAATCCACCACTTGGTGTGGTATCATTATTTGGAGTTTAGAACATGCCCACAAAGTTTGGAGTCAATAGGACAAACTTCACAATGTAAAGTTGTTCAAACTTGACTCTGGTCAGGAATGGTTTTGGAATATTTTGGTGGATAAAATCAATTGGGATTGAGATGAAACTTTGCAAGATCATCACATATAGCATAGGTGACTTGCTAGAATTTTCCTGGATTTTATTGAGAATATTTCTGATAGAAATATTTCAAAAGCTTGATTTAAGCGGAAAGGGTTTTGGAGGGTTTTGCCCATTATGTTGAACATGACCGTGTGTTGAAACTGATATATATGGAAAATATATGTCCACTGAGTTTCCCTAAATTTTCTCAAATATTTTCAAAGCATTTAAATAATTTTTCCCTATGAAAAACCATTTCTGGCCTTAAGAAAAAGCCTTTAAATAAAATAGTAAAATAACCTTTAAAAATATTAATTGGTGGTTTTGGGAAGTCATATATATAGTGGGTTTCAAATAAAGCCTTTGGTGCAAAATATTCCACCCAATTTGAGGACTTGCAGTGCAAACCTCAATTCAAGGGTTTTTGAAAATCTAATTTGAATAAATCCTTTTTGGCCAAAATAATATTTGATAAAAAAATAGTTTTGGGTTCTATACACATGGCATGATCATTGGGCAAGATGTTTGGATCAAGGAAGGTGAAGGTGGAGAGAAGAAGAACCTATGAGTGCCATAACACAATCAACCAAACAAGCAAGCATCAAATAATTCAAACAAGCACATGCACTCAAAAAAGTTTTAATTGGTTCCAAATTTTGTAAATCCATAGCATAGCAAAGTGATACAAACACAGGGTGTGACAATCTCCAAAGTCTTCATATAATTCTCACGACTGATCATGAGAAACTTTCTCTTAAATATCTTCAAAGAAAGCTTGAGCTTGAGAAGTTGCGAGAAGCTCATGAAGACCTACGGAAGGAAAACGACTCACTCCTAGCAGAATAGATCAGTACCACTCACGATGAATTTAATTGTCCATGCTTAAAATATCTTGCTCGTGAAGCTAATGATTCAACTGCTGAATGTTCAAATGCTTCTGATAAGGCATTATCTTCAACTGTATCTGTGGTGACTAACCCCTCATCTCAGGAAACCACTGCTATCACTGATGACAATGACAGGTTGAAGACATTGCTTGAAACAAGCATGTACAGGTGTCTGAAGGGACATCAGATTCTTTGTGATGTCCTAAAGAAGACTATCCTGAACAAACACCCTAGGAAAGAGGGTTTCGAAAGAAACATCAATGTTGATGGTTCTTACTGGACGCCTGAGCTGTATCCCAAATCCACATGGGTTGCTGCAAAAGGCCCTTCAGTGGATCCATCCACATTTTCTGGCTTTAACTGTGCTAACCCTATCATCATTGACGAGTCATTTGACTCCAACTACAAGTTGTTCAAATCTATGAATGGTGAAGTGTTTGTGAGGTACATTGGAACTAACTGCAGGAATGGTTCACCTATGAAGAAAATCTGGGTTCCCAAGTGTCTTCTTGAGAAGCTTCCTGTCAATGTTATGACACCACCAAGGAAGAAGACAAACCCCAGACCGAAGTCTTCAAATGGACCCAAATCTTCATATGATCATTCTAACACCTATGTTTCGCAGGGTAGAGCTGAAAGGGCTCATGAATATGTGCACTATGGCATGAACCAATATGTTCATGCTACTAAGAACTTTTGTGCATATTCATTCGAGTATTCTAACCCTCGTGTGAAACGTACTATTAGGGCATCTTTGCCTAAATTTTCTGATGCTGCCTTACGCCTGATTGCTTCTAAGCTACCCCTGCTCATGTGGGTGGTTAAGAAGAACTAATATCTTCATGCAGCATCGGGTCTTCATATGGGATGAAGCCTATCTTGAAGATTATCTCTGGAGACCCGAAAACAGTCTTGTCTGGACGCAAGATAAATAATCCGAATGGTGTTACCATTCATATCGTCCAATATCTTCTTACACTTGTGTACTGCAATATCTTCATCAATGCATGTTATGGTTGCATGCCTTGGTGAACTAGACTAATTCTAAATGCAGGAAGTCAAATCCAATGCCACTGAATGGATTATGGAGAGTGGATGCCCCAGTCACATGACTGGTGATCGAAGCCTATTGATGGAGCAAACTCTTCGACCTCCAATGAAAGAACACATTGTCTTTGCTGACAAGAGCAGCAGTAGAGTACTGGGACTTGGTAGAGTTGCTATCTCAAGTGACCGGCACATGGAAAATGGCATGCTTGTCGAATCCCTTGGTTACAACTTAATGTCATTCTCAATGCTCTATGACTTAGATATGCTTGTCATTTTTGGCAAATTTCGATGTGTTGTGCTAATGGCCTCTGAAAAAACCAAAGTCTTCGAAGGTTTTCAAAGAGGTGATCTGTATATGGTAGACTTCTCTGCAAGACCATAGGTTGCAACATGTCTTCTAGCAAATGCTTCGGAATGCTGGTTATGGCGTAGAAGGCTAGGACATGCTGGGATGAGGAACTTGCACACACTCGCAAAGAAAAAGCTTATCATTGGCGTTGAGGGTGTCAAGTTCAAGAAGGACCACCTATGTGGTGCCTGTGAAGCCAGGAAGGTGACTAGGGCCAAACATCCCTCGAAGACAATTATGACGACCAGTCGTCCCTCCGAGCTGCTACATATGGACTTATTGGGCCCTACTCACTATTCCACCTTCTCTACCACTGCAAATCTATATGGCTTCGTAATTGTTGATGATTATTCTTGATTCACCTGGGTGCATATTATACTCTATAAAATTGAAGTGCGGAATGTCTTCAAGCGCTTTGCAAATAGGTGTATGAACAACTACAACATCAAGATCAAGCACATCAGGAGTGACAATGGCACTGAGTGCTCTACTCCATACACACCTCAGCAGAATGGCGTCGTGGAGCGCAAGAATAGGACTCTCATAGAGATGGCTTGCACCATGCTTGATGAATACAAGACACCACAGAAGTTATGGCCTGAAGCCATTGACGTTGCATGCCACATCATCAACAGAGTATATCTTCACAAGTTCTTCAAGAAAACATCATATGAGCTACTCACTGGTAAGAAACCCAATGTAAGTTATTTCAAAGTCTTTGGTTCAAGATGTTGGATAAGGGATCCACACCACACTTATAAATTTGCACCGAAAGCACATGAGGGTTTCATGCTTGGTTATGGAAAGGATTCGCACACCTATAGAGTCTTCAACACTTTCCACAATAAAGTTGTTGAAACTGTAGATGTGCGATTCGATGAAACTAATGGCTCGTAAAGAGAGCACCTACCTCCTGTGCTAGATGAACTTCCACCTGACGAAGCTATCAGATTGATGGGAACTAGAGAAATCATGCCTGAAGAACCAGAGGTTGAGGAAGTCATCATTCCTCCATCCACTCAATGTGAAGACAATGCTGAACCTGAAGACAATGATGCTGACGAAGACAATGCTCAGCAGCTGGAACAAAGTCTTCGTCCTGCTCATCCATGCGTGGCTAATGAAGTTCAAATTGAGAGAATGCTTAATAGCATAAATGCACCAGGTCCACTCACTCGCTCAAGAGCTACTCAATTGGCTAACTTTTTTGGGCACCTTGCTTTTGTGTCTATCTCAGAGCCCACCAAAGTAGATGAAGCCTTCAAGGAATCAGAATGGATTCAAGCCATGCAAGAAGAGCTTCACCAGTTCGAGCTCAATAAAGTGTGGGAACTCGTGAAGCATCCTGATCCGAGGAAACACAACATCATTGGCACAAAGTGGATCTTTCGCAACAAGCAAGATGAGTCTGGACAAGTAGTCACAAACAAGGCTCGACTTGTGGCTCAAGGCTAGACACAGGTTGAGGGTATTGACTTCGGTGAAACATTTGCACCTGTTGCTAGACTTGAAGCTATACGTATACTGCTTGCTTATGCTAACCATCATAACATATGCTTATATCAAATGGATGTAAAAAGTGAATTCCTCAATGGTAAGATTGAGGAAGAAGTATATGTTGCTCAATCACCAAGGTTTGAAGACCCAAAGCATCCTGACAAAGTCTACAAGCTCAACAAGGCACTGTATGGCCTCAAGCAAGCACCAAGAGCTTGGTATGACACACTCAAGGAGTTCCTCAAGAAGAAAGGCTTCAAACCTGGTTCACTCGATCCCACTCTCTTCACTAAATCCTATGATGGTGAAATGTTTATTTGTCTAATCTATGTGGATGACATTATCATCGGCTGTACTAACAATCGATACAGTGATGAGTTTGCTTTTATGATGCAAGAGAAATCCAAATGTCGATGATGGGAGAACTGAAATTCTTCCTAGGGCGTCAGATTCGACAACAACCCAAGGGCATCTTTATATCTCAGGAGAAGTACCTTAAGGACTGCCTCAAGAAATTTGGCATGAATGAAGCCAAAGGTTACAAGACGCCAATACCTACCAATGGTCACCTCTGCACTGACGAAAATGTTAAATATTTCGATCAAAAGGTATATCGCTCCATGATTGGCTCCTTATTGTACCTATGTGCATCTAGGCCAGATATAATGCTTAGCGTTTGCATGTGCACCCGATTTCAATCGGCACCAAAGGAGTCGCATCACCTAGCGGTGAAGCAAATACTTAGATATCTGGCTCACACCCCAACACTAGGATTATGGTATCCAAAGGGTTCGAAGTTTGAGCTCATTGGCTATTCAGATTCTGATTTCGCTGGCGACAGAGTTGAACGCAAGTCTACATCAGGCACATGTCACTTTCCGGGACGATCTCTTGTATGTTGGTCTTCGAAGAAGCAGAACTGTGTTTCACTCTCCACTGCCGAAGCCGAATACATTGTTGCTGGCGCTTGCTGCACTCAGCTTCTCTGGATGAAGCAGGCCCTCAAAGACTACGGCATCAACCTGAAGCATGTACCTCTCTACCGCAACAATAGGAGTGCAATAAAGATCTCCTAAAACCCAGTACAACACTCGAAGATGAAGCATATTCAGATACGACATCATTTTCTTCGGTATCACGTGATGAAGGGCGACATCAACATCAAGCATGCTGACACTGAAGATCAGTTGGCGGATATCTTCACGAAGCCTTTGGATGAGAAGAGATTTTGCAAGTTGCGGTGTGAGCTAAATATCTTAGAATCCTCAAATCTCCTTTGAATGGGAATACATCCTAACGCTTATGCATGTTGATGGCTTTGATGCACAACACACAAAGTAACGTATGTCTTCAATCTCATGAAGACTTACATTCTAAGTGTGAGTACATTAACGAAGAATATGACTACAGAGTGCCACGATAATTGTGTGCCATGTCTGGGTCAAAAAAAATTATACGGTGGGTAACACCACCACCCAACCTAAAGACTTTGCTTTTATCTTCGCCTCTGTCTATGTCATCAGGAAACCTTGTTTGTCTTCGAAGTAGACAATCCTCATGTTTTCATCTTTTTGAACTTGCATAACACTTTAGTTGAATATATTCTGTATGTTACATGGAGTTTTGTCCTCTACAACATTGAGCCTATTGCTATATCTTCGATTTTTTATCTAGGCCAATGTGATCGGACCCACTATCCTTGTCTATTCTAATCTCGTCTTAATCTATTCAACTCCAGTCATATGCATTCTACTTGACACGTGTTGATTGGCTTCACTGCGTCCTTGTCAATCGAAGACAAACCCAACCAAATGTTTAAAATTCCAATTTGTTGTCATTGCTGCACTTATCGCAACAACTTCCCACGCCGTCGCTTCCGGTCGTGTAGTGGGCTGTCAGACGTGTTGCATGCTTGCCATGTGTCCCACTAAGCTGAAGAGTCAGGGGCATATCCTTCCAAAAATATCGGATGTTCCAGTCCTTATAAATACATGTCCCCTTGCTCATTAATTACTCTCCCTCGCCACCTCCACCGCTCGAGCTCCCAAACCCTAGCGCCGTCACTGGATTCCATCGCCGCCGGAGACGAAGCGCTTAGCTGTCGCGACTTCTCTATAAAAGACTTTGTCGTCGGTAAACGAGGTCAATGTCTTCAAACACTGATTTATCACCACCACTTTTATTCACCTTTACCTATTTTAGTTTGATCCTTAGTTTCCCTTTGCTTCAGTTGAATAAAAGTTTAGTATGATCTGTTTTCGTGTGTTAGTTTCATGGCCTATCTATCTATGTAATCGAGTGAAAGTTATATAATAAAGTTTAGTTTGAGTTTTTGCCTCTCTACTTTCTTGTTGCAATCGAATAAAGGAAAAGAAACAAATGAAAAGAATCATATGCTAATCTTATGGTCAGTAATGACATCACATAACGAAAAGTATAAGTAGTAAAATTTATTGGAGATTGACAAACATAGCATTGGTCAATGATGCAATTCATGAAAGAATTAATAAAGGAAGAGAAGATCCACATGCAAATACACTATCTTGGACATCTTTTATGATTGTAAGCCCCCATCAAATATTATATGTCAAAATTGTTGACGTTGGACGAGGAAGACAACGCAATAATTTATGTTTGTTCATATCCACATAGAAGTTATATTGTCATAGATCCTTTAACATGTGGTGCTTGCCCAATATCTTTGCTAGCCAAAAATTCCGCACTAAGTAGATATAATACTTGTGCATCCAAAAACCCAAACCAAACTCTTTCTTTGAGTGTCCACCATACCTACCTATGGATCGAGAAAGATCCTTCAAGTAAGTTGTCATTGGTGCAACAAGGCAATAAAAATTGCTTCTAAAAGTGTTTTGATCAATTAGTGTAAGAGAAAATTGAGCGTTATACGAACTTATGATGGCAAAGTAATAAAAGCGACGGACTGCATAATAAAGGTTGCTATCATAGGGGGCAATATAGCGTGACGTTCTTTTACATTAAGGGATTGGGCATACAAACCAATAAGCGCATGACAACCTCTGCTTCCCTCTGCGAAGGGCCTATCTTTTACTTTCATGCACATACTTTTATGCAAGAGTCAAAGTATTCCTCCCTATTCCTTTTTACCTTTTTCTTTTGCAAGCATCATGTGGTGAGGAAAGATCTAGGCACATATATCCAGTTGGATATGGGTGAGCATGAGTTATTATTGTTGACATCACCTTTGAGGTGAGTGAGTTGGGAGGCGAAAATATAAGCCCCTATCTTCCTACGTGTCCGGTTGAAACTTTTTGTTCATGGGTATGCCGTGAGCATTAGCAATCATAGAAGACTAAATGATGGTTGAGTATGTGGACTTGCCAAAAGGCTCCTACATGAGACCCTTCCTGAAAGTATGATGAATTGTAGTTGCAAAGTTGACTGAGAACATAGTTTGTTGGTTCCCAATAAGGTTTATGCTTCATACTTCTATGTTGTGATGAATTGTTACTTGTTCATGAGAAGCCTTATGATAAAAATGTATTGAAATAAGTTCTTATGTTAGAGTTTGTTGCTGCTATGTTAATAAGCATGATGCTAATATGTCCGTATTTTGTTTTTATCGACACCTCTCTCTCAAACCATGTAGACATGCTTTTCCATATCGGCTTTCGCTTGAGGACAAGCGAGGTCTAAGCTTGGGGGACTTGATACGTCCATTTTGCATCATGATTTCCTAATGTTATTTACTTTGTTTTGTTGAATAATAATGCTTTGGGGAGTGATTCTAATGCCTTTTCTCTCATAATATGCAAGGTTTACACAAGGAGGGAGAATACCGGCAGCTGGAATTCTGGACCCAAGAAAAGCACGTCAGAGATACCTATTCTGCACAACTCCAATGAAGCTGAAATTTTACGGAGATTATTTTTGTATTTAATAAAAAATACTGGAGCTGAAAACCACCGGAGGGGGCCTGCCAGGTGGGCACAACCCACCAGGGCGTGCCAGGCCCTCCTGGGCGCGCCCTGATGGGTTGTGCTCAGCCTGGCCCACCTCCGGTGCCCATCTTCTGGTATAAGGTCACTCTTGACCTAGAAAAAATCAGAGGAGGACTTTCGGGATGAAGCGCCGCCGCCTCGAGGCGAAACTTGGGCAGGAGCACTTTTGCCCTCCGGCGAAGCGATTCCGCCGGGGGAACTTCCCTCCCGGAGGGTGAAATCGAGGCTATCGTCATCACCAACACCCCTCTCATCTTTGGGAGGCCAATCTTCATCAACATCTTCAACAGCACCATCTCCTCTCAAACCCTAGTTCATCTCTTGTGTTCAATCTTTGTACCGGAACCTCAGATTGGTACCTCTGGGTGACTAGTAGTGTTGATTACCTTGTGTAGTTGATTACTATAGGGTTTATTTGGTGGAAGATTATATGTTCAGATCCATTATGCTATTTAATACTCCTCTGATCTTGAGCATGATTATTATTTGTGAGTAGTTAGCTTTGTTCTTGAGGTCACGGGAGAAGTCATGTTGCGAGTAATCATGTGAATTTGATATGTGTTCGATATTTTGATGATATGTATGTTGTGATTCCCTTATTGGTGTCATGTGAACGTCGACTACATGACACTTCACCATTCATGGGCCTAAGGGAATGCATTGTGGAGTGGTTATTAGATGATGGGTTGCTAGAGTGACAGAAGCTTAAACCCAAGTTTATGCGCTACTTCGTAAGGGGCTGATTTGGATCCACATGTTTAATGCTATGGTTAGACTTTGTCTTAATACTTTTCTCGTAGTTGCGGATGCTTGCGAGGGGGTTAATCATAAGTAGGTTGTTAGTTCAAGTAATAACAGCACCTTAGCACCGGTCCACCCACATATCAAATTATCAAAGTAGCGAACACGAATCAAACCAACATGATAAAAGTAACTAGACGAAATTCCCATGTACCCTCAAGAACACTTTGCCTATTACTAGTGATTGTTCTTGGCTGTCCTTTGCCTCAAAAGGATTGGGATACCTTGCTGCACCTTGTTTACCGTTACCGTTACTTGCTCGTTACCAATTACCTTGCTATCAAACTATCTGTTACCTACAATTTCAGTGCTTGCAGAAATTACCTTGCTGAAAACCACTTGTCATTTCCTTCTGCTCCTCGTTGGGTTCGACACTCTTACTTATCGAAAGGACTATGATTGATCCCCTATACTTGTGGGTCATCAAGAATCTTTTCTGGCGCCGTTGTTGGGGAGTGAAGCGCTCTTGGTAAGTGGAAATCGGTAAGGAAAAACTTATACTATGTGCTGAAATTTATTGCTACTTGCTACTATGGAGAACAATCCTTTGAGGGGTTTGTTCGGGGTATCTTCACCTCGACCAGAACCACAATTAGTTACCCCTCAACCTACAGCACCTACTGAAAATGTTACTTATGAAATTCCTTCGGGTATGCTAGAACAACTGCTTGCTAAACCTTATGCAGGAGATGGAACTGAACATCCTGATATGCATCTTTTATATGTGAACGAAATTTGTGGATTATTTAAGCTTGCAGGTTTGCCCGGAGATGAAGTTAAGAATAAGGTTTTCCCTTTATCTTTGGAGGGAAAAGCATTGACATGGTATAGGCTATGTGATGATCTTGGATCATGGAACTGGAATCGTTTGCAATTGGAATTCCATCAAAAGTTTTATCCCATGCATCTAGTTCATCGTGATCGGAATTATATATATAATTTTTGGCCTCGTGAAGGAGAAAGTATCGCTCTAGCTTGGGGGAGGCTTAAGTCAATGTTATATTCATGCCCCAATCATGACATTCTGAGGGAAGTTATCATTCAGAATTTTTATGTTCGGTTTTCTCATAATGATCAATCCATGCTCGATACTTCTTGTGCTGGTTCTTATATGATGAAGACTATTGAATTCAAGTGGGATCTCTTAGAAAGAATTAAACGCAACTCTGAAGATTGGGAACTCGACGAAGGTAATGAGTCAGGTATAAATCTTGAATTTGATTGTGTTAAATCTTTTATGAACACCGATACTTTTCACAAGTTTAGCACTAAATATGGACTTGACTCTGAGATAGTAGCCTCTTTCTGTGAAGCATTTGCTACTCACGTTGATCTCCCTAAGGAAAAGTGGTTTAAATATCATCCCCCTATTAAGGAAGAAATTAAAGAACTGGTCATAGCTAAAGAAGAAACCATCTTTTACAATGTTGATCCATTTGTGCCTACCGCTTATATTGAAAAACCACCTTTCCCTGTTAGGATAAAGGAACATGCTAAGGTATCAACTGTGGTTCGTAAGAGTAATATAAGAGCACCTAAACCCCCTGAGCAAATTAAAGTAGAACCTAGTGTTGCTATGGTTAAAGATCTCTTGGTAGAAAATATTGATGGGCATGTTATCTACTTTTGTGACGAAGCTGCTAGAATTGCTAGACCTGATGAAAAAGATAAACATAGACCCATAGAAGGCTTGCCTGTTGTCTCAGTCAAAATAGGAGATCATTGCTACCATGGTTTATATGATTTAGGTGCTAGTGTGAGTGCTATCCCTTTTACCTTATACCAAGATATTATGGATGAAATAGCACCTGCTAAAATGGAAGACATTGATGTCACTATTAAACTTGCTAATAGAGACACTATCACACCACTTGGGATTGTTAGAGATGTTGAAGTCTTGTGTGGGAAAGTAAAATATCCTACTGATTTTCTAGTCCTTGGCTCCCCACAAGATGACTTTTGTCCCATTATCTTTGGTAGACCTTTCTTGAGCACCGTCAATGCTAAGATAGATTGTGAAAAACAAATTGTCGGTGTTAGTATCGGTAATGTGTCTCATGAGTTTAATTTTTCCAAGTTTAGTAGACAACCTCGTGATAAAGCGTTATCTAGTAAAGATGAAATAATTGGTCTTGCTTCTATTACTGTGCCCCCTACTGATCCATTAGAACAATATTTGCTCGACCATGAAAATGATATGCACTTGCATGAAAGAAATGAAATAGATCAAATTTTCTTCGAACAACAACCTCTCTTGAAACACAATTTGCCTATTGAAACCCTTGGAGGTCCTCCTCCACCTAAAGGTGATCCTGTGTTTGAATTGAAACAATTGCCTGACACTTTGAAGTATGCTTATCTTGATGAGAAAAAGATATATCCTGTTATTATTAGTGCTAACCTTTCAGTACATGAAGAAGAAAGATTATTGAAAGTTCTAAGGAAGCACTGGGTTGCTATTGGATATACTCTTGATGATCTTAAGGGCATTAGTCTCACTCTATGTCAGCACAAGATCAATATGGAACCTGATGCTAAACCCGTTGTTGATCACCAACGACGATTGAATCCTAAGATGAAAGAAGTGGTAAGAACTGAAATATTAAAGCTTCTGGAAGCAGGTATAATCTATCCCATAGATGATAGTAGATGGGTAAGTCCCGTTCATTGTGTCCCTAAGAAAGGAGGTATTACCGTTGTTCCCAATGATAAGAATGAACTCATTCCACAAAGAATTGTCACTGGCTATAGAATGGTAATTGATTTTAGAAAATTAAATAAAGCTACTAGAAAAGATCATTACCCTCTACCGTTCATTGATCAAATGCTAGAGAGACTATCTAAGCACACACACTTTTGTTTCTTAGATGGATATTCTGGTTTCTCTCAAATACCTGTGTCACAATGTGATCAAAAGAAAACTACCTTTACTTGCCCTTTCGGAACCTATGCTTATAGACATATGCCTTTTGGTTTATGCAATGCACCTGCTACCTTTCAAAGATGTATGACTGCTATATTCTCTGACTTATGTGAAAAGATTGTGGAAGTTTTCATGGATGATTTTTCTGTTTACGGAACTTCTTTTGATGATTGCTTAAGCAACCTTGATCGAGTTTTGTAGAGATGTGAACAAACTAATCTCGTCTTGAATTGGGAGAAGTGCCACTTTATGGTTAATGAAGGCATTGTCTTGGGGCATAAAATATCTGAACGAGGTAATGAGGTGGATAAAGCTAAAGTTGCTGCAATTGAGAAAATGCCATGTCCTAAACATATTAAAGGTATTCGAAGTTTCTTTGGTCATGCTGGTTTTTATAGGAGGTTCATTAAAGACTTCTCTAAAATTTCTAGGCCTCTTACTAATCTTTTGCAAAGGGATATTCCTTTTCTTTTTGATGATGATTGGGTGGAAGCCTTTGAAACACTCAAGAAAGCCTTAACCTCTGCACCTATCGTTTAACCACCTGATTGGAACTTGCCTTTTGAAATTATGTGTGATGCTAGTGACTATGCTGTTGGTGTTGTCCTAGGACAAAGAGTTGATAAGAAATTAAATGTTATCCATTAAGCTAGTAAAACTCTGGACAATGCCCAACAAAACTATGCTACTACTGAAAAAGAATTTTTAGCAGTTGTGTTTGCTTGTGATAAATTTAGATCTTATAATGTTGATTCCAAAGTCATTGTTCACACCGATCATGCTGCTATAAAATACCTTATGGAAAAGAAAGATGCTAAACCTAGACTCATTAGATGGGTTCTCTTGCTCCAAGAATTTGACTTACACATCGTTGATAGGAAAGGAGCTGAGAACCCCATAGCTGATAACTTGTCTAGGTTGGAAAATATTCTTGATGACCCACTACCTATTGATGATAGTTTCCCTGACGAACAGCTAGCTGCAATAAGTGTCTCACAACACACACCTTGGTATGCTGATTATGCTAATTACATTGTCGCTAAATATATACCACCTAGCTTCACATACCAACAAAAGAGAAAATTCTTTTATGACTTGAGACATTACTTTTGGGATGACCCACATCTTTATAAAGAAGGAGTAGATGGTATTATTAGACGTTGTGTACCTGAGCATGAACAGGAACAAATCCTATGGAAATGTCATTCCGAAGCTTATGGAGGACATCATGCGGGAGATCGAACTGCTCATAAGGTATTGCAATCTAGTTTTTACTGGCCTGCTCTCTTCAAGGATGCTCGTAAGTTTGTCTTGTCTTGTGATGAATGTCAAAGAATTGGTAATATCTGTAAGCGTCAGGAAATGCCTATGAATTATTCACTTGTTGTTGAACCATTTGACGTTTGGGGTTTTGATTATATGGGGCATTTTCCTTCTTCCAATGGGTACACTCATATTTTGGTTGCGGTTGATGATGTCACTAAGTGGGTAGAAGCTATTCCAACTAGTAGTGTCGATCACCACACCTCCATTAAAATGCTTAAAGAGGTTATCTTCCCGAGGTTTGGAGTCCCTAGATATTTAATGACCGATGGTGGTTCACATTTTATCCATGGTGCCTTCCGTAAGATGCTTTCTAAATATGATGTTAACCATAGAATTGCATCACCCTATCATCCTCAATCTAGTGGTCAAGTTGAACTTAGCAATACAGAAATAAAATTAATATTACAAAAAACTGTCAATAGGTCTCGTAAGAATTGGTCTAAGAAATTAGATGATGCACTTTGGGCCTATAGAACAGCTTATAAAAATCCTATGGGTATGTCTCCATATAAAATGGTATATGGGAAAGCTTGTCATTTGCCTTTAGAACTAGAACACAAAACATTGTGTGCAATTAAAGAACTCAACTATGATTTCAAACTTGCCGGTGAGAAGAGGCTATTTTATATTAGCTCACTAGATGAATGGAGAACCCAAGCCTCTGAAAATGCCAAGCTATTCAAAGAAAAATTAAAAAGATGGCATGATAAAAGAATCCAAAAGCGGGAATTCAAAATAGGAGATTATGTTCTTTTGTTCAACTGTCGTTTAAGATTTTTCGCAGGAAACCTTCTCTCAAAATGGGAAGGACCATATATTATCAAAGAGGTTTATCGTTCTAGAGCTATCAAGATTAATAACGCTGAAGGTACTAACCCGAAGGTGGTCAATGGGCAAAGAATTAAGCATTATATCTCAGGTACGCCTATTAACGTTGAAAGCAATGTTATCCAAACCATGACACCGGAGGAACACATAATAGAAACCTTCTGGAACACTCCAGATTATTTAAAAATAAGAGGTACGTGATACGGTAAGTAAACGGACTCCGAAAAATCCGCAAAGATATTTTTTGTCAGTTTTGGAATATTTTGGAATTTTGGAAATAAAAAAATAAACCGGAAGGTGATCGAGGTGAGCACGATACACCAGGGCGCGCCAGGCACCCCTGGGCGCGCCCTGGTGGGTTGTGCCCACCTCGGATGCCTTCCCGACTCCGTTTTCCTTCCAAATACTTGTTTCCCAAGAATAAAAATTCTCTATATATACCCCCGACTGTTTTGATGACCGCAACGCAGAAAAATCCTCTGTTCTTGTTTCTTGCTATTTTCTCGTTAGATCTAGATCTCCATGGCTCCACCAAGCTCCTCCAAAGACAAGTTCTTCGAGAAGGTCATCAACCCGTACTTGCCGGAGGTGATGAAGCACCCTCAAGCCATTGAGATGCATGAGGGGGTGCTCCACATCCGCGATGTTCAGGGACCTAAGAAGACCAGAAGCGTGGAGGCTAGGCTCGAGGTGGTGGAACAGGAAATCTTCAAGTGCTAGAAGATGGTGGAGCGTGGACTTAGTGCCAATCACTCCATGATCACGGAATTCACCCATGATCAGATGGTGGATGGCCGGTCTGTGAAGGACATCATCTCCACCCTCAACGAGCAAATTAATTTTCTGCAGAGCCAAGTTTATGATCTTTAAAACCAAGTCTTCGAATATGAAGCGAGATTTAAAGGTATGAATTTAGCTGCCAGTTGCAGGACTCAGGGGACTCTCGCGTCAACCTTTGATGGGGAGCCCTTGCCCTGGAAGCTGGAGGACAAGCTTAATACATCATCACCACCACTTTTATTCACCTTTACCTATTTTAGTTTGATCTTTAGTTTCCCTTTGCTTCAGTTGAATAAAAGTTTAGTATGATCTGTTTTCGTGTGTTAGTTTCGTGGCCTATCTGTCTATGTAATCGAGTGAAAGTTATATAATAAAGTTTAGTCTGAGTTTTTGCCTCTACTTTCTTGTTGCAATCGAATAAAGGAAAAGAAACAAATGAAAAGAATCATATGCTATTCTTATGGTGAGTAATGACATCACATAAAGAAAAGTATAAGTAGTAAAATTTATTGGAGATTGACAAACATAGCATTGGTCAATGATGCAATTCATGAAAGAATTAATAAAGGAAGAGAAGATTCACATGCAAATACACTATCTTGGACATCTTTTATTATGGTGAGCCCCCATCAAATATTATGTCAAAAAAATTGATGTTGGACGAGGAAGACAACGTAATAATTTATGTTTGTTCATATCCACATAGAAGTTATATTGTCATAGATCCTTTAACATGTGGTGCTTGCCCAATATCTTTGCTAGCCAAAAATACCTCACTAAGTAGAGATACTACTTGTGCATCCAAAAACCCAAACCAAACTCTTTCTTTGAGTGTCCACCATACCTACCTATGGATCGAGAAAGATCCTTCAAGTAAGTTGTCATCGGTGCAACAAGGCAATAAAAATTGCTTCTAAAAGTGTTTTGATCAATTAGTGTAAGAGAAAATTGAGCGTTATACGAACTTATGATGGCAAAGTAATAAAAGCGACGGACTGCATAATAAAGGTTGCTATCATAGGGGGCAATATAGCATGATGTTCTTTTACATTAAGGGATTGGGCATACAAACCAATAAGCGCATGACAACCTCTGCTTCCCTCTGCCAAGGGCCTATCTTTTACTTTCATGCACTTACTTTTATGCAAGAGTCAAAGTATTCCTCCCTATTCCTTTTTACCTTTTTCTTTTGCAAGCATCATGTGGTGAGGAAAGATCTAGGCACATATATCCAGTTGGATATGGGTGAGCATGAGTTATTATTGTTGACATCACCTTTGAGGTGAGGGAGTTGGGAGGCGAAAATATAAGCCCCTGTCTTCCTACGTGTCCGGTTGAAAAAATTTGTTCATGGGTATGCCGTGAGCGTTAGCAATCATAGAAGACTAAATGATGGTTGAGTATGTGGACTTGCCAAAAGTTTCCTACATGAGACCCTTCCTAAAAGTATGATGAATTGTAGTTGCAAAGTTGACTGAGAACATAGTTTGTTGGTTCCCAATAAGGTTTATGCTTCATACTTCTATGTTGTGATGAATTGTTACTTGTTCATGAGAAGCCTTATGATAAAAATGTATTGAAATAAGTTCTTATGTTAGAGTTTGTTGCTGCTATGTTAATAAGCATGATGCTAATATGTCCGTATTTTGTTTTTATCGACACCTCTCTCTCAAACCATGTAGACATGCTTTTCGATATCGGCTTTCGCTTGAGGACAAGCGAGGTCTAAGCTTGGGGGAGTTGAGACGTCCATTTTACATCATGATTTCCTACTGTTATTTACTTTGTTTTGTTGAATAATAATGCTTTGGGGAGTGATTCTAATGCCTTTTCTCTCATAATATGCAAGGTTTACACAAGGAGGGAGAATACCGGCAGCTGGAATTCTGGACCCAAGAAAAGCACGTCAGAGATACCTATTCTGCACAACTCCAATGAAGCTGAAATCTTACGGAGATTATTTTTGTATTTAATAAAAAATACTAGAGCTGAAAACCACCGGAGGGTGCCTCCCAGGTGGGCACAACCCACCAGGGCGCGCCAGGCCCCCCTGGGCGCGCCCTGATGAGTTGTGCACAGCCTGGCCCACCTCCGGTGCCCATCTTATGGTATAAGGTCACTCTTGACCTTGAAAAAAATCAGAGGAGGACTTTCGGGACGAAGCGCCGCCGCCTCGAGGTGGAACTTGGGCAGGAGCACTTTTGCCCTCCGGCGGGGCGATTCCGCCGGGGGAACTTCCCTCCCGGAGGGGGAAATCGAGGCTATCGTCATCACCAACACCCCTCTCATCTTTGGGAGGCCAATCTTCATCAACATCTTCAACGGCACCATCTCCTCTCAAACCCTAGTTCATCTCTTGTGTTCAATCTTTGTACCGGAACCTCAGATTGGTACCTGTGGGTGACTAGTAGTGTTGATTACCTTGCGTAGATGATTACTATATGGTTTATTTGGTGGAAGATTATATGTTCAGATCCATTATGCTATTTAATACTTCTCTGATCTTGAGCATGATTATTATTTGTGAGTAGTTACCTTTGTTCTTGAGGTCACGGGAGAAGTCATGTTGCGAGTAATCATGTGAATTTGATATGTGTTCGATATTTTGATGATATGTATGTTGTGATTCCCTTAGTGGTGTCATGTGAACGTCGACTACATGACACTTCACCATTCATGGGCCTAAGGGAATGCATTGTGGAGTAGTTATTAGATGATGGGTTGCTAGAGTGACAGAAGCTTAAACCCTAGTTTATGTGCTACTTCGTAAGGGGCTGATTTGGATCCACATGTTTAATGCTATGGTTAGACTTTGTCTTAATACTTTTCTCGTAGTTGCGGATGCTTGTGAGGGGGTTAATCATAAGTAGGTTGTTAGTTAAAGTAAGAATAGCACCTTAGCACCGGTCCACCCACATATCAAATTATCAAAGTAGCGAACACGAATCAAACCAACATGATAAAAGTGACTAGACGAAATTCCCGTGTACCCTCAAGAACACTTTGCCTATTACTAGTGATTGTCCTGGCCTGTCCTTTGCCTCAAAAGGATTGGGCTACCTTGCTGCAGCTTGTTTACCATTACCATTACTTGCTCGTTACCAATTACCTTGCTATCAAACTATCTGTTACCTACAATTTCAGTGCTTGAAGAAATTACCTTGTTGAAAACCGCTTGTCATTTCCTTCTGCTCCTCGTTGGGTTCGACACTCTTACTTATCGAAAGGACTACAATTGATCCCCTATACTTGTGGGTCATCAAACTATCAGATGAAGAATTTGATGATGAAGCGCTGGAAAACTGATCCAGCAGAAAGAAGAGGAAGCCAAACGTCTTGAAGACTTACCTCTCTTTGATCCATCCATTCTCGATCAATTCATTGATGAGTGGTTTGCTGATCCTTCCCTCACCATCGATGCCCTTCAGCTTCCCATTGGACTGAGTGTCACCTTCCAAGGGCTGGTGAATGAGGAGCTTACCGTGGCTCATAAGGTCATACAGCAAAAGGCTAAGATTAGCTATGAGAAGAATGTCTTCAAGGCCAACGTCCACAAGCTAAATGCTAATGAAATTCATGGATATTAGCTTATGATGAAAGACCTCAAGGCTAAGTTTGACAAGCGATGTGAAGCTGTCAAAGGCGCCCTAGTGCGTCTCAAGAAGAAAGCGGCAACCATGGTCCAAGCACACAATGACATGCTGAAGAGAAAAGCTCTTGGACAGCCTGCTCTTGATCCAAGGATCATTGAGTGATCCAAACAGGCTTCAATGTCTTCGAGCCAAACTGCCCCCTCAAGATCAGAGTCTCGAGGCATTGTCTTCCACACTGGCTTCTCTGGCTCAAGGTCACCTCCTTCTTCCTCTGTTGTATCCAGCAAGAAGACAAAGAAGGCCGAAGCTAAAGCCCGCAAACATAAGAGAGCTCAGCCCGTTGAATTCCAACATACGGCTCAGCCGAAGCCAAAGAAACCCAAGTCTTCACGACCTGCGCAAGTTTTGACTATCACACCACCTGCACCACCGCCTGCTCCAAAGGAACCCCTGCGTGTGACGCCTATCTCAAAGGCCCCATCAGCAAATGTAAATATTGATAGGCAACTCATTCTGCATGAGCCTGCTCCCATAGAGGCTCAGACCACTGAAGACATTCCAGCTGCCAACCCCAATGCAGCTGAAGACATTGTTCATGAAGACAATGTTGTGCGAGATCCGGTGCCTCAAATTGATGCACCAATGGTATCATCGCCCCAACAAGAAAGCGAGTACCTAGATATTGGCACTCCAATCAGGCCCGAAATTCCTGAAGCTGATCCCGGTACTCCTTCACCGCCGTTCTTTCTGAAAGTGCTAGTTATCGACTAGAGGGGGGTGAATAGGCGATTTTTATGAAAGGCTTCGAAACAAAGAATGTATTCGAAGTATGCGGAAGTGGAACAGGATCAGGTAGGGATATATATCAAGGATCTAAGCAAGACAAGCAATACAATGAAAACATACAAGCAAGTTAAGCATTATCATCGCACACGCTAAGATGAGTCGAAGACAAACTTAGATAGTATGAAGATAAACAGCAGATATGAATGTCTTCAGGGAATGTCTTCAGTCAGAATTATTCATGCTATGGCTTCACAGTTCAGTACAGAATGTAAAGAGTGAAGGATAGAACTAGCAGCTTGATGAAGACACAGGATTTGTTGGACCAGTTCCAGTTGCTGTGACAACTGTACGTCTGGTTAGGGAGGCTGAGATTGAACTCAAAAGACCTCGTCTTCACCTTATTCCCCTTGAGCCGAAGTCACTTAGACAACACCCAATAACTTAGGTAAGTCTTCAGGGGAGACTTCCGAAACCCATACAAACTTGGTCACCCGGCGATCCACAATGACTCTTGGATTGCTCTAGACCCAGACGCCTAACCGTCTGGAAGATCACAGTCTTCAAGTGTAATAAGTCTTCAGTTCTCTCAGAACAGAATGACCTCGGTGATGCTCAAACACTCTAGCTCAGGGTGTTTAGGTTTATCCTCGCAGTATGTTTCTCTTTCTCAATGTCGTCGAGGTGGGTTGCTCCAAAACGACAACAGCCGTATCTCTCTCTGAGCAGCCACCTTCTCATGGTGTAGGGGGTGGGCTATTTATAGCCAGCGGGCAACCCGACCTGATATGACCAAAATGACCCTGGGTCAATGGCCAACCGACACGTGTCACAACGGTCGGATTTCAAACACACGTGGCAGCTTTACTTGGGCTACAAGTAAAGCTGACTCAACCAACTCTGGAAGAGATTTGCTCTCATTGTCTTCACTTGAAGACATAGGTTTGGGTTGAGCATCACGTCAGCGTCTGACTTCGATCACATCGACCCCACTTAATAGTACGGTTGTTCCTATGACTCAGGAAAGAAGAAACAAAACTACCAAAAGACTACGTCTTCGCGTTTCATTATCTTTAGGCGATTATCTTCGCATACCACCAATGGCTTCTGCCATCATCAATGTCTTCAGACATTCTTAGGGGTCGTCTTCGACGGTTAAACCGAATCTCCAAGGACTTCTACCTGTGTTATCCTATGAACTCTCACAAACACATTAGTCCCTCAACCACGTTTGTCTTCAATACTCCAAAACCAAACAAGGGTGGCACTAGATGCACTTACAATCTCCCCCTTTTTGGTGATTGATGACAAACTGGTTGAAGTTTTCAACGGGAATAATATATGTGAAGATAAGGACTTGGAGATTATGATTGCAAGATATAGAGGGCTCCCCCTGAAGATGTGCTTATGAATATTTTGCTTGGAATACAAAGGCACATGGTAGGTATAGTTTGTGGAGATCTCCCCCTATATCTTGTAATCCAATCACTATGCATTTAAGGAGTATTTCGAAGATAATGAAATGCATAATGACAAATGGGCGTCTACAGTATGGCTTCGAGAGCATATGATAAAACTTAAAGTAGCGCCAAAGGAATGGTAAACATAAAGTGTGCAGACGTCCATCATGACTTAAGTTTTACAACCCAAATAGCAAATGTTCCAAAACGAGAGTTGTAAACTTAACAAAAGACAGCACCCAGCCCATATAGGTAGACCCGTTTGAAGACTATCAAACCAATGCTTCTCCCCCTTTGTCATCGAATGACCAAAAAGGACGAAGACATTTGGCACTACGCGTCCCCAGCAGGTGTTGAAGACGATGGTGCGGTAGGGTCGGCGTTGGTTGGTGCAGGAGAGCTTGGTGCAGTGTCGCGATGTGCAGTTGACGGGGAAGAAACGTCATCAGATTCATCATTGGCAAGACGCACATTGATAGATGGGGCTTCAGAGGAGAAGTCACTGTCTTCGAGAGAAGGCGGCTGACGCCATTTCTCGGTGCGAGGTGGCGGAGCACTGAAGTGAAACTGTTGCCTATAGCCATCTTCAATAAGTTCATCCTCAGGAGCTAGCATGGTCAATGTCCTCTAGGCACCGTGGCTTGTCTCATGAGCAACAAAAGCATTCTTGGTTGTGAGATTGTGAATCCTGTTGATGTCGTGAACCATAGAAGCCATTTGTCTTCGAGTCCACTCATGATGATGATCTTGTTTCCGAATGAGAGAGACAAGAAGCTCTCTATCTGTCATGGAACGTTCACTCCTGGTTCGTGCTTGGCGAGGCAAAGTGATGTATGTGGCTTCAGTGGCTGTTGCACTTGGTTGAGGTTGTCGAATAGAGCCAATGAGCCTTGCACGGGATGCATCAGATGGGATGTGAAGTCCTTCCTTATCAGCTATGCCACTGGTGCCTTGCATCAGGGAATTCTTGCTCTTTGGAGGGTAAATGTCAGTGTGAATGACCTCGACATCAGGAAGATATATCCTTGTGTTGGATATGTACTTGATGAAACGCATGATCCATGGTGCATAGATCTTGGGTTCAAACAAGGCGATGACATTTGCAGCCAGATTGCGCAGGAAGAGATCTTGAAGATCAAACCTGATGCCATAGATGATGTTGTAGATTAATGTCTTCAAAGCACCTTCAATCTTGCTCGAAGATGAATGCCCTTTGATCGGCCAAATGGTGTGACGAGAATGTGGTAGATAGTCTTTGGCAGATACTGAAGATCATCGACGAAGAATGTAACGCCCAAGATGCGATCCTATCCTCATTTTGGCTCAAGGGCCTCGACAGGGATAGAAGCGCATCTCGTCGTTTCGCAAGAATGGATATCATTACAAGTACATGTAAAGAAGAGATGAGTATATGGAATTGGCTTACACTCACCACAAGCTAAATCAAGATCACATCAACACAGCAACATATACAATCATCATACAGAAGAGCAGGGTCCGACTACGGACGAAATCAAATGATAAAATGACATTCATCCTTGCTATCCCAGGCTGCCGGCTTGGAACCCATCCTATGATCGATGAAGAAGCAGAAGAACTCCAAATCAAACAAGCATCGCTCTCACGTCAAAGCATCGCATTACCTGTACCTGCAACTGTTGTTGTAGTAATCTGTGAGCCACGGGGAGTCAGCAATCTCATTTCCAAGGGTATCAAGACTATTACAGCTTAATGGGTGAGGTAAGGTTAAGTGGTGAGGCTGCAGCAAGCACTAAGCATTTATTTGAGTGGCTAACTTACGAGTACAAGAATAAGGGGGGATGATTGTCGTATAAACGGATGTGAACTAGAAATGATCACTAAGTGATCCTGAACACCTACTTACGGTCAAACATAACCCCACCGTGTTCTCTTTCGGATAAGAAATTCACGAGAAGAGACAGTCACGGTTACGCACACGGTTGGTGTATTTTATTTGAGTTTACTTCAAGTTTGCTATGACCGGGTGTTAAACAAAGTTTCCAAGCTGCCACTTAACCGCGGGCACGGCTTTCCGAAAGATTTAACCCTGCAGGGGTGCTCCAACTCATCCATCACAAACTAACCAGACGCCGCGGGAATAACCTCGACCACGAATCCCGTGATTTCCTAGGCAATTCCGTTGGAAAACCGCAACCTCGAGATAGCCCAAAGTATTCTCGGAATTCCTCGCACAAGACATTCGAGAAAGGTAAAACAAGTCCAGCAAGACCGCCCGACGTGTCGACGAACCCGATAGGAGCCGCGTATCTCGTTCTCAGGACACGACGGATAAGCGAAGCGTACGGTGGCCTGATAGACATCTCTCGAGTTGCCCCGGGTTGGCCCCGCACGGTGCTCTAGTTTGGACCAACACTCATGAGCAGCACTGGCCCGAGTTGTTGATTAAAGATCCTCGGGTTAATTACTCCCTATGCAGGTTTATTAGTTATTAGGCAAATGTAGTACCAATGTTGGGTCTTGCCAGACAAGTTTTAATCTAAAACGAATACTCAAGGGGGTCCCCATAACAACCCCGAGCATGTTAGGAGCGCAAAATATGGAACATAACACCGGCACACAAGTAACTAGGGCGGCAAAAGTGGAACAAAACACCGAGCAAAAGGCCAAGCCTTCAACCTTTTACCAATAATATTGTGATATAACAAAATATCCATGTTGCACATGGAAACAGCTTGCACCTGCAACTAGCAACGCTATAAGAAGGGTTGAGCAAGCGGTAACATAGCCAAACAATGGTTTGCTGGGTTGTGGAGGGGTTAGAGGCTTATCATGGCATTTTAGGAGGCTTGACAAACAAGTGGTAGGTAACGAGATAGCGATAGAAACGAGACAACTAGCATGGCAATGATAGTAGTGGTGTCCAAGGAAATGATCATCTTGCCTGAGATCTCGCTTGGAAGAAGAACGAATCCATGAAGAAGACGAGCCAACGTGGTCGAACGAATCCTCACACTCCGAACGCTTTCGGAACTCTATCGAGAAGAAGTAATCCGGAAACAACAATCAACACATGATAAACACCACGACATATGCATGACATGATGCACATCAAATATGATGCATGTTATGCATGACATGGCAAAGCACAACAATCAACTTCTACACATTAAGTGAAGCTCAATATGCAACGAGTTGCATATTGACGAAACTCCACGTTCGAATCATTTAGTTCACTCTCGTTTATCTACATGGCAAGTTTAAATGTTGTTTAACATGGCAAGAGGTGAAGCATAAGTAAACTACACATCTAGGCATGTTTAAATGAGGCCGGAAACAACTTATAGTATTTCCGAAGCGACCTCATATGCAAATTTGGAAATTGGTCCAGATCTGAACTAATCATGTTTTATATTTATTAAACAGGGAAATAAAGTGCACAATGATATTCTACTCGTCATTCTAGGCGATTTACATATATAGAACGTTTGAAACGGAGTTACGGTCTAAAAGATATGACACACACAAGATGCATATGTCATGAATGCAAAATGCATGAAAACAACCACCACAAACATGTTAAATCATGGAGGCAACAAGATATAATGAAACTACATGGAATTCTAAGCAAGTTTCATGTGGAACATGTTCAAAACGGAGCTACGGTTCAACAATAGCAAGCAACACAAGCTTTAGTTCAAATCTGTCCAAAACAGCAACATGGCATATTGCACACATGAAAACAACAAGCTCCAAGATCCTAATATGCACAAACTAAGCATGTGGCAGTATCATATAACACACACTTCATTTCATCTTCACTTATCATACTCAAAAGAGTCATGGATCACATGATAGAGGAAGCTCACAACATGGCAATAAAATATAGCAGATTAGGACTTAGTGAAAATAACAGTTTTTCACAACCATTGTTAACCTGATGGCATATTGACAACACTAAAACTATATGCTACAGGTCATAGAATGACATGAAATTTTACAGCATGGTAGAGGGCATGATGCACTACAAATCATATCATGGTGGCAAGGTCTAATTATGCATGGAATCATGGCTAGCATCAACACAACATGGCATTATGAAGAAAACAGATTCTCAGACTTGGTGAAAATTAGACTAGACATGTGCAGCAGTTTAGATCAGATTGACCTATTGGACAGCAGAAATACTTATGATGCAAAACCTATACATGGCAACAAAAGACACAAGCTGGTAGACAACAACATGCTTAACAAAGGACTCCTTTGGAGCAACCACAGAAGACTTCTAGATCAACAGCAAATCATATGGCAACATGGCAACAAAATAACAGTTTCAGACTTAGAAATATTTTAGACACCTCAAAACAGCAACATATTTATCACATGATGGCAACAAGAAAATAGCACCTGAACATGGATTATCATGGCAAACACAAACACCAGGGGTTAGTACACATGTCAAAGGGCATATCTCATGTTTACAACTATTACAAAAGGTGCATGGATCAATTACTATGATGCTCGCAAAATGGTACTTATCGTTAACAGATTGCAGTTTTACCGCGATAGCCACTTTAGAGCAACAAATAAATATGCTAATGATGTTCTACCTAGCAACCAGAGGCATGGAATCAAAGTACACATCACCTAGAACAATTCTCATGAAGAAGCCATGTGCAAAAGGTCTACGGTTTAGATGCAATCATCCACGCAAGTTTGAATAAAATGACAGATTCGCAAACTACGACACGATGCACTTTTGCAACAGGGTTTTGAGCATGTAGATGGATTCCTATATGCATGCAAATGATGCTAACATGTAGGGCACGAAAAATAGAACAATTTTCATATATAACACTTTGTCATCGGATGCACGGTTACGGAGATACGAGCGTCACAAAATGCAATTATGAGCAAAACATGCATGGTCCAGGGACTTGGAGAAAAATTACCCTCGTGAAAAACTGGATGGGTTGGATCCGGGACGAGGCGTTATGGGCGCGGTGTGCACGTTTGGTTGGGGGAACGCCCGGATCTGGGACGGGACGGTCCCGGCGGCCATGGACGACGGGAGCGACGATGATGCCGCAGCTCCGGCGAGCTTGAGGCGGCGCGACGCCGAGGAAGGGACGGATCCAGGTGACGGGGTCCTTCCCCGACCGGATCTCGCCGGATCCGGCTGCGAGACGGCCGGAGCTCGGGCATGGCGCGGCGGCAGCGGCTCAGTGCGGGCAGTTGGGGCGCGGCTCCGGCGAGGGGCTCAGCCCCGGCGGCGGGGTTGCCGGTGGTGGGTGAGAGGCAGTGCTGGAAAGCTCCGGTGAGCAGCGGAGGGGCGAGGCGGACTGGCCGGCGGCGGGGTCGGGCGCGGGGCGCGGAGGAGCGGGAGCTCGGGGGCGGCTGGCGGCGGCTCGGGCGTGGGGCAGCGGCTCGGCCCGCACGGGCCCGGGGCGGGTCCGATTCGGGCCCCGACGGGTCTAGCCGGCACCATTTTCAAGGAGGTGTCTGGCGCGGAAAACGAGGGAGAGGAGGAAGAAGGCCAAAATTGGAAGGGGGTGTTTATATAGGGTAGGGGCTAGGGTTTGGAGGGTTTGGGGCCGTTTTCGGACCCTCCGTTCGCGATCGGACGGTTCCTGTCACGGGTAGGGGCTAGGCTAGGCTAGGTGGGCTGCGATGGGCTGTGTAGAGAGGCTTGGTGGGGATGATAGGAAATGGATGGCAGCCCGTGACATGCTTTAAACCGAAAAAAACGTCCGACAATAAACCGATCATGGTACCGCTATGGTCGACCGTTCGGGTATCAAACGACCTCTGATTGCGACGAAATTCGGCAGGCGGTCCACCTACAACATAACAAGACTGCACACCAAGTTTCGACCCAATCCGAGAATGTTTCAAACGCACTTTTGAAAACAATATTTTGACGATGCCACGGGCGCGTCCATGTGTGGTTGGACTCGATACGGTCATTGGCGAGAACGGAGAGAACCGGCGAGTACGAACGGATGCAGTTTTTTGAAAACGAGTGATAATGCTATGCAGATGATGCAGATGATGCGATGATGAATGCAACAAACAAACGAATCACACGACGAAGACGAAATAAATCGGGAATCTTCTGGAGCGTCGGTCTCGGGCTGTTACAAAGAATGAGTGTGGCAGATCTGTTTCAGGTGCCAATGTTCCATCATAGTGAGCATTTCAGTCATATTTGGTTGGGGCAGTTGGAAGATGCTGGGCATGTTTTCATCAGAGGATGCAAGAGGTGTTGCTGGGAAGAATTCTGCAGCATCAACTATGACATATTCATCTCGAAGCATGAAGTGCAACTTCCATGTCTTCAGATCGCGCCCGAAGCCAGAGATGTGGAGGGTGGTGTAGAACTGAAGAATGAGCTCCTGATTCCAATCTTCATGATCTGTGACAAAAGCCAGGAGTCCAACATCCCGAAGACAATCAATGGCTTGGTCAAAACATGGCAATCCCTTCATGGCTTCAAGACTGAGCCTTTTATGTGGAAAGAGTCGGTTCTGGCCATAAAGCACTCATGTGTAGTATTCCCTTTGAGGAATGCTCCAGAACCTATCAGACTGAATTTTTGAACGAGCATATGGATTGCGGTCGGAGTCGAAGAATGTGTTGTTGAGCGGAAAGACTTGACGCTGAAGATATGAGGACGAGAACGCCCTTATTGGTGAAGCATAGGGAGCCTTGGCATAGGGTTCAGAACAGTGGGGCGCCTTTGAAGATGATATTCATATTGTGGACCCATCCTTGGTGGAGCAACCAGCCTGGGCCATTTGGTGGGAACCATTTGCCCTTCTCTGTTACGAGCCAGCACAATGTTGTCAGCATTGTCATCGGAGGAAGGCGTCGCAGGAACTAGAGGACCATCAGGGGATGGGGCATTGACTTCGCCCACAATGTTTTCAGCAGCATTGTCTTCAGTGGCGGGGGCGTCGTTCTCTGGCACATTATGAGCAATGTCTCTGATTCTGAGAACTCCATCAATAGGTAACGTGGGAGACACACGGACCTCGTCTTCCGGGATGCTCTGCATCGAAGATGTATCCAATTTGGGTCCACGCCGAAGCCTTTTGAGAGGCGACGCATGCTCCGTGGGTTCAACTTCTGTGGCCACAAATGGAGACTCAGGTATTCTGGGTACAAGAGTTGAAAATGCAGATGGTGGAGTACTTGGGTTGTTCTCTGGCACTGGGGGCCTCAGAGGAGTGCCGATGTCAACATACTCACTGTCATTAGGACCATCAGTGTTCAGCATGGGGTTTTCTCCTTCTACATTGGCTTCGTCAGCATGAGCTTCGGAAGCAATGTCTTCAGCTGGGATGTCTTTAGCAGCTGGAATGTCAGTAGCAGCAGGAGTCTCTGTAGTAGCAGACTCATGTAGTATCACTTGCCTCTCTTGATTCTCAGAGGAAGGAGCAGCCATGGAGATAGGCGTCACTTGCAGTGGCTCCTTTTGAGTAGCATGGGTGGTTGATGTAAGAGCTGGAGGTGGAGGAACTTGAGTGGATACAGGGGGCATGAGCTTCTTTGTCTTCTGCTTCTTCAGAGGTTGAGCTTCAGAAGCAGCAGCCTTGTGCTTCTTGGCTAGAGCTTCGGCTTTCTTTGTCTTCTTGCTAGAGACAGCAGAGGAAGGCAGCGGTGCGCGAGAGCCAGAGAAGCCAGCTGGAAACTCAATGCCTCGTGGTTCAGACCTTGATGGGGCAGTTTGGTCCGAAGACATTGAAGCCTGTCGGGATCTCTCAATGATCCGTGGATCAAGAGCAGGTTGGCCAAGAGCCTTGCGCTTCAGCATCTCATTGTGAGCTTGAATCATGGTGTTGGCCTTTTTCTTGAGACGCACAAGGGCGCATTTGACAGCTTTACACCTCTTCTCAAATACTGCCTTGACGTCTTTCATCATCAGTTGATAGCCTTGAATTTGCTTAGCCTTGAGCTTGTGGACGTTTGCCTTGAAGAGGGCCTTCTCATGGCTGATCTTCGCCTTGAGTTGAACAGCCTTTTGAGCCACAGTTAGCTCCTCATTTACGATCCCTTGGAAGGTGACGCTGAGCCCAATGGGCAGCTGTAGGGCGTCGATGGTGAGAGATGGATCAGCAAACCACTCGTCAATGAAGTGCTCGAGTATTGTTGGGTCGAAGAGAGGTAAGTCTTCAAGACGTTTAGCTTCCTCTTCCTTTTGATGGATCAGTCTTGCCAGCGCTTCATCATCAAACTCATCATCGGAGAGCTCGATCATATTTACAGCATCCATCTGTGAGACAGATGGCTTCGGTCCTCTGGAAACGACAGCCTTCCTTTTCATCCGCCTAACAAGGCGAGCCTACTCTTCTGTGTCTTCAGAATCAACAGAAGGGGATCTTGAGGCCTGTGATGTTGTTCCGACAGCCTTGGAAGCCTTTGAAGCTTTTGGCTTCGAAGCCTTTGACATCTGCTTGGGCTTCGGATTAGGGGCTGGAGGATTCTCGTCATTGCCATCCTCAGACTCAGCGGGTTCAGGGCAGCCACGAATGCTGGAGAGATGTGGGTTTCTAGGCATTGGAGGCCTGACCATGCACAGAAAGAAGCCAATCCTTCTAGCTTCAGCCTCAGTCTTCGGATGAAGATTTTTATAGATGATATCTGTCCACGTTTCCTTCTCAGCATTTTTCTTAGCATACTCATCTGTAACAAACTGATAGTTGAACCACTTTTCTACCCAATATCTTTGAATCCATTGGATTCGAGTTTTGCATTGTCCATAGGTTTCATCTTCATCAGACTTGTAACGCTCATACAACTCCGGGGGAAGATCCTTGGCAGTGTTCAGACGTCTCTATCTACCACCTTTCTTTGGAGCATCATCTCTGGCCATAGTCTTCAAAGGCTTCAGGTTGGGCAAAGGCTTCGAAGACTGATTCAAGTGAGAGCTTGCCCCTGGTGAGTGCAAATGAATCTGCAAGTAGTCTGGAAACGAATTGAGACCATGAGATCCAAGCGATTCTGCTGTGGACATGTACCTGTGAAAGAGTTAGAGATGCGAGGGAGTGGAAGAGGTCATATGCATTCTCAGATGATTTTTAAAATTAGATATCGTGGTATGAAGACATTGACCTCTTTCACCGAAGACTTTCACTTTTGCACACAGATAGGGTGGTTTCAGATTTGTGCAAGTTCGAGAATTCGCACAAGTGAGAAATCAACCCAGATTTGCAACATAAGCAAAAGAATTGTGCAAATGGAGGTACAAGTGTGAGATCCATTGAAGTGAAAGTGGAAAAACAGATCTTGAAGATATTTGGTAATTTGCAAAGATCAAAAGCGTGGTAAAAAATTTAGTTTTTATTACCATGGTGAAGAACACGATGAACTAGTCGACGAGGCGGAGAGGCCAAGTAGTTCAATCTGCCACACCCTAGCTTGGTGGTGGAATACACCTACGGCGGCGGCGGACGAAGATGGTCGCGGACGGCGTGAGTACGTTGACGGAGGAGTCACGGCAGCTAAGCGCTCCTTCTCCGGCGACGATGAGATCCAGCGACGGCGCTAGGGTTTGGAGCTTGGTGGAAGCGGAGGAAGTGGGAGGTAATTATTGAGCTGAGGCAGATGTATTTATAAGGGTGGAAACATCCGAACAGTTTGGACGTTTATGCCCCGGACTCTTCGGCTCTAGTGGGACACGTGGCGTGCATGCAACACGACTGACAGCCCACTACACGACCGGAAGCGACGGCGCGGGAAGTTTGTTGCGATAAGTGCGGTAATGACAAAAAATTGAAATTTTAAACGGTTGGTTGGATTAGTCTTCTACTGACAAGGACACAGAGAAGACAATCAACATGTGTCAAGTAGAATGCATATGACCGGAGTTGAATAGAGTAAGACGAGATTAGAACAGACAGGAATAGTAGGTCCGATCACATTGGCCTAGGAAAGTTCGAAGATATAGCTATAGGCATAATGCTGTAGAGGACAAACTCCAAGTTGTATACCAAATATATTCAACATTAAGAGATATGCAAATTCAAATCATTTTGAAGACAAACACAATTTTCGAAGACATGAAGAAATACGAAGATAAAAGCAATGTCTTCGAATTTGGTGGTGGCGTTACCCACCCTATAAGAATGTTTGACCCAGACACGGTGCATAATTATCGTGGTGCTTTGTAGTCATATTCTTCGTTAATGTATTCACGCTTAGAGTGTAGGTCTTCATGAGATTGAAGATATACATTACTTCGTGTGCTGTGCATCAAAAGTCATCAATCATGCATAAGCGTTAGGATGTATTCCCATTCAAAGGACATTTGAGGATTCTAAGATATTTAGCTCACACCACAACTTTCAAAATCTCTTCTCATCCAAAGGCTTCGAGAAGATATCTGCCAACTGATTTTCAGTGTCAGCATGCTTGATGTTGATGTCGCCCTTCATCACGTGATCCCGAAGAAAATGATGTCGAATCTGAATATGCTTCGTCTTCGAATGTTGTACTGGGTTGTAGGAGATCTTGATAGCACTCTCATTGTCGCAGTAGAGTGGTACATGCTTCAGGTTGATGCCATAGTCCTTGAGAGTCTGCTTCATCTAGAGAAGCTGAGTGCAGCAAGCGCCAACAACAATGTATTCGGCTTCGGCAGTGGAGAGTGATGCACAGTTATGCTTCTTCGAAGACCAACATACAAGAGATCGTCCCAGAAAGTGACAAGTGCCTGATGTAGACTTGCGGTCAACTCTGTTGCCAGCAAAATCAGAATCTGAATAGCCAATGAGCTCAAACTTCGAACCCTTTGGATACCATAATCCTGGTGTTGGGGTGTGAGCCAGATATCTAAGTATTCGCTTCACAGCTAGGTGATGCGACTCCTTTAGTGCCGCTTGAAATCGGGCACACATGCAAACGCTAAGCATTATATCTGGCCTAGATGCACAAAGGTACAATAAAGAGCCAATCATGGAGCGATATACCTTCTGATCGAAAACTTTACCATTTTCGTCGGTGCAGAGGTGACCATTTGTTGGCATTGGCGTCTTGTAACCTTTGGCTTCATTCATGCCAAATTTGTTGAGGCAGTCCTTAAGGTACTTCTCCTAAGATATAAAGATGCCATTGGGTTGTTGTCGAATCTGAAGCCCTGGGAAGAATTTCAGTTCTGCCATCATCGACATTTGGTATTTCTCTTGCATCATAAAGGCAAACTCATCACTGTATCGATTGTTAGTACAGCCGAAGATAATGTCATCCACATAGATTTGACACACAAATAGTTCACCATCATAGGATTTAGTGAAGAGAGTGGGATCAAGTGAGCCGGGTTTGAATCCTTTCTTCTTGAGGAACTCCTTGAGTGTGTCATACCAAGCTCTCGGTGCTTGCTTGAGGCCATACAACGCCTTGTTGAGCTTGTAGACTTTGTCAGGATGCTTTGGGTCTTCAAACCCTGATGGTTGAGCAACATATACTTCTTCCTCAATCTTACCATTGAGGAATGCACTTTTGACATCCATTTGATATAAGCATATGTCATGATGGTTAGCATAAGCAAGGAATATGCGAATAGCTTCGAGTCTAGCAACAGGAGCAAATGTTTCACCGAAATCAATACCCTCGACTTGTGTATAACCTTGGGCCACAAGTCGAGCCTTGTTTCGGACGACTTGGCAAGACTCATCTTGCTTGTTGCGGAAGATCCACTTCGTGCCAATGATGTTGTGCTTCCTTGGATCAGGGCGCGTCACGAGCTTCCACACATTGTTGAGCTCGAACTGGTGAAGCTCTTCTTGCATGGCTTGAATCCATTCTGATTCCTTGAAAGCTTCATCTACTTTGGTGGGCTCTGTGATAGATACAAAAGCAAAATGCCCACAAAAGTTAGCCAGTTGAGTTGCTCTTGATCGAGTGAGTGGACCTGGTGCATTTATGTTGTCTAGCATTCTCTCAATTTGGACTTCATTAGCCACGTACGGATGAGCAGGGCGAAGACTTTGTTCTTGCTGCTGAGCATTGTCTTCGTCGGCAGCAACATCTTCAGTTTCAGCATTGTCTTCGCGCTGGGTGGATGGAGGAATGATGACTTCTTCAACTTCTGGCTCTTCAGGCATGATTTCCCCAGTTCCCATCAATCTGATAGCTTCGCTGGGAGGTGGTTCATCTATCACAGGAGGTAGGTGCTCTCTTTGCGAGCCATTAGTTTCATCGAATCGCACATCTACAGTTTCAACAACTTTGTTGTGGAAAGTGTTGAAAACTCTGTAGGTGTGCGAATCCTTTCCATAACCAAGCATGAAACCCTTGTGTGCTTTCGGTGCAAATTTTGAAGTGTGGTGTGGATCCCTTATCCAGCATCTTGCACCGAAGACTTTAAAATAACTTACATTGGGTTTCTTACTAGTGAGAAGCTTATATGATGTTTTCTTGAAGAACTTGTGAAGATATACTATGTTGATGATGTGACATGCAGTATCAATGGCTTCAGGCCATAGCTTCCGTGGTGTCTTGTATTCATCAAGCATGGTGCGAGCCATCTCAATAAGAGTCATGTTCTTGCGCTCCACGACACCATTCTGCTGAGGAGTATATGGAGCAGAGAACTCATGAGTGATGCCAAGAGTATCAAGATAGGTATCCAAGCCTGTGTTCTTGAATTCAGTGCCATTGTCACTCCTGATGTGCTTGATCTTGATGTTGTAGTTGTTCATACACCTATTTGCGAAGCGCCTGAAGACATCCTGCACTTCTGTTTTATAGAGTATGATATGCACCCAAGTGAATCGAGAATAGTCATCAACAATTACGAAGCCATATAGATTTGCAGTGGTAGAGAAGGTGGAGTAGTGAGTAGGGCCGAATAAGTCCAAGTGTAGCAGCTCGAAGGGACGAGTGGTCATCATGATTGTCTTCGAGGGATGTTTGGCCCTAGTCATCTTCCCGACTTCACATGCACCACAGACGTGCTCCTTCTTGAACTTGACACCTTCGACGCCAATGATAAGCTTCTTTTTGGCAAGTGTGTGTAAGTTCCTCATCCCAGCATGTCATAGCCTTATGTGCCATAACCAGCATTCCGAAGCCTTTGCTAGAAGACATGAGGCAACCTGTGGTCCTGCAGAGAAGTCTACCATGTACAAATCACCTCTTCAAAAACCTTCGAAGACCTTGGTTTCGTCAGAGGCCATTAGCACAACACATCGAAATTTGCAAAAGATGATAAGCATATCTAAGTCACAGAGCATTGAGACGGACATCAAGTTGTAACCAAGGGATTCGACAAGCATGACATTTTCCATGTGTCGGTCCCTTGAGATAGAAACTCTACCTAGCCCCAATACTTTGTTGCTACTCTTGTCTGCAAAGACGATGTGGTCTTTTGTTGGAGGTCGAAGAGTTTGCTCCATCAATAGGCTTCGATCACCAGTCATATGACTGGTGCATCCACTATCCATAATCCATTCAGTGGCATTGGATTTGCTTTCCTACATTGAGAATTAGTCTAGTTCACCAAAGCATGCAACTATAACATGCATTGATGAAGATATTGCAGTGCACAATTGTATGAAGATATTGGACTATATGAATGGTAACACCATTCGCATCAGTTTTCTTGCGTCCAAACAAGATTATTTCCGGGTCTCCAGAGATTATCTTTGAGATACGCTTCATCCCATCTGGAGACCCGATGCTGCGTGAAGATATTAGTTCTTCTTAACCACCCACATGCGAAGGGGTGGCTTAGAAGCAATGAGACGTAAGGCAACATCAGAGAATTTAGGCAAAGATGCCCTAATGGTTCATTTCATAGGGGGGTTAGAGTACTCAAATGAATATGCAGAGTAATTCTTAGTGGGATGAACATAGCGATTCATGCCATAGTGCACATATTCGTGAGCCCTTTCAGTTCTTCCCTGCGAAACATAGGTGTTAGAGTGATCATATGAAGACTTTGATCCATATGAAGATTTTGGTCTAGAGTTTGTCTTCTTCCGTGGTGTTGTCATGACATTGACTGGAAGCTTCTCAAGAAGACATTTGGGGACCCAGATCTTCTTCATAGGTGAACCATTCCTGCAGTTAGTTCCAATATACCTGGCAAACACTTCACCATTCATAGATTTGAACAACTTATAATTGGAGTCAAATGACTCGTCAATGATGACAGGGTTAGCACAGTTAAAGCTTGATAATGTGGATGGATCCACTGAAGGTCCTTTTGCAGTAACCCATGTGGTTTTGGGATACTGCTCAGGAGTCCAGTAGGAACCATCAACATTGATGTTTCTTTCGAAACCTAAACCCTCTTTCCTAGGGTTTTTGTTCAAGATTGTCTTCTTTAGGACATCACAAAGAATCTGATGTCCTTTAAGACTCTTGTACATGCCAGTTTCAAGCAATGTCTTCAACCTGTCATTGTCGTCAGTGATGGCAGTGGTTTCCTCAGATGAGGGGTTAGTTACCACGGATACAGTTGAAGATAATGCATTTTTAGAAGCATTTGAACATTCAGCAGTTGAATCATTAGCTTCACAAGCAATACATTTTAAGCATGGAGCATCAAATTCATCCTAAGCGGTACTGATCTGTTCTGCTAGGAGTGAGTCGTTTTCCTTCCGTAGGTCATCATGAGCTTCTCTCAACTTCTCAAGATCAATCTTTTTCTAAAGATATTCGACAGAAAGCTTCTCATGATCAGTTGAGAGGGCATCATGATGACTTTGGAGATCCTCAAACCTTGAACGAAGACTACGCATGTCTTCAGCCATAGTCTCGTTCAGACTCATTTCTTCGCGTAACAGGTCATCGCTTTTCTCTAGTGTAGTTTGCATTTTCTCCATGGCACTTTGTTGCTTGGTGGCAATTTTTACAAGTTTAGCATAGCTAGGTTTCATGTCATCATCAGATTCAGCTTCGGATTCAGAGTCATGACGTGAGGGTTTTGAGGATACCTTGGAGGCTTTCGCCATGAAGCAGTAGGCAGGAGAAGCATCATCATCACTGGCTTCGGTGTTGAAGAAGGAGCCATTGTCTTCGGGTTCGAAGACAGAGGTGGAGAGATATGCCGAAGCCATTGCTAGTCTAGCTACTTCAGTGTCAGATTCCTCCTCAGATGCTTCCTCAGCTTCAGAACCACATTCAGACTGTGAATCCATCTCCTTTCCGATAAAAGCATGTGCCTTGCCAGATGAACTCTTCTTGTGTGATGAAGACTTTGCATACTTCTTCTTCTTCTTGTCATCTGAGTCATAGTCCTTGCTCTTCTTCTTGGATTCCTTTTCCCATCGAGGACAATCAGCAATGAAATGGCCAACTTTCTTGCACTTGTGACAGGTTTGCTTCTTGCTGTCTCTTGAAGACATTTCACCAGACCTCTTGGAATCACGCTTTGAAGATTTTGCATAGCGTTTTGACTTGGCAAACTTCCTAAACTTCCTGACAAGTAGTGCGAGTTCTTTTCCAAAGTCTTCAGCACCATCAAAACTGCATTCAGAGTTGTCTTCAGATGAGGACACAGCCTTGACCTTCAGGGCACGAGAACGACTGTAACTGGGACCGTAGATATCCCTCTTCTCAGCTTGTTGGAATTCATGTCTGTTCAACCTCTCGAGGATATCGGCGGGATCCAAACTCTTGAAGTCGGGGCGCTCTTGGATCATGAGTGCGAGAGTATCAAAGGAACTGTCGAGTGATCTGAGTAGCTTCTTCACAACTTCATGTTTGGTGATATCAGTGGCGCCAAGTGCATTTAGCTCATTTGAGATGTCGGTGAGTCAATCAAACGTGAGCTGAACATTTTCGTTGTCGAGTCTCTTGAAGCGGTTGAACAGGTTGCGAAGCACATCAACACGAGAGTCCCTTTGAGATGAGACACCTTCATTTACTTTGGATAGCCATTCCTAGATTTGCTTTGCAGTGTTCAGTGCAATCACACAGCCATACTGTCCTTTGGTCAGGTGACCACAACTAATGTTCTTGGCGGTGGAGTCCAGTTGTGCGAACCTCTTCACATCAGCAGCAGTAACACCTTCACCAACCTCAGGAATGCCTGCCATGACGACATACCATAGGTCGTTGTCAATGGCTTCGAGATGCATGCGCATCTTGTTCTTCCAGTAGGGGTAGTCAGTGCCATCGAAGACAGGGCATGCAACGGATACCTTGATAATCCCTGCATTCGACATAGCTAAAACTCCAGGCGGTTAAACCAAAACACAGAACAAGGGAGTACCTTTCTCTGATACCAATTGAAAGTGCTAGTTATCGACTAGAGGGGGGTGAATAGGCGATTTTTATGAAAGGCTTCGAAACAAAGAATGTATTCAAAGTATGCGGAAGCGGAACAGGATCAGGTAGGGATCTATATCAAGGATCTAAGCAAGACATGCAATACAATGAAGACATACAAGCAAGTTAAGCATTATCATCGTACACGCTAAGATGAGTCGAAGACAAACTTAGATAGTATGAAGATAAGCAGCAGATACGAATTTCTTCGGGGAATGTCTTCAGTCAGAATTATTCATCCAATGGCTTCACAATTCAATACAGAATGTAAAGAGTGAAGGATAGAACCAGCAGCTTGATGAAGACACATGATTTGTTGGACCAGTTCCAGTTGCTGTGACAACTGTACGTCTGGTTAGGGAGGCTGAGATTGAACTCAGAAGACCTTGTCTTCACCTTATTCCCCTTGAGCCGAAGTCACTTAGACAATGCCCAATCACTCAAGTAAGTCTTCAGGGGAGACTTCTGAAACCCGACAAACTTGGTCACCCGGCGATCCACAATGACTCTTGGATTGCTCTAGACCCAGACGCCTAACCGTCTGGAAGATCACAGTCTTCAAGTGTAATAAGTATTCAGTTCTCTCATAACAGAACGACCTCGGTGATGCTCAAACACTCTAGCTCAGGGTGTTTAGGTTTATCCTCGCATGATGTTTCTCTCTCTCAATGTTTTCGAGGTGGGTTGCTCCAAAACGACAACAGCCGTATCTCTCTCTGAGCAGCCACCTTCTCATGGTGGAGGGGGTGGGCTATTTATAGCCAGCGGGCAACCCGACCTGATATGACCAAAATGACCCTGGGTCAATGGCCAACCGACACGGATCACCACGGTCGGATTTCAAACACACGCGGCAGCTTTACTTGGGCTACAAGTAAAGCTGACTCAACCAACTCCGGAAGAGATTTGCTCTCATTGTCTTCACTTGAAGACATAGGTTTGGGTTGAGCATCACGTCAGCGTCTGACTTCGATCACATCGACCCCACTTAACAGTACGGTGGTTCCTATGACTCAGGAAAGAAGAAACAAAACTACCAAAAGACTGCGTCTTCGCGTTTCATTATATTCAGTCGATTATCTTCGCATACCACCAATGGCTTCTGCCATCATCAATGTCTTCGGACATTTTTAGGGGTCGTCTTCGATAGTTAAACCGAATCTCCAGGGACTTCTATCTGTGTTATCCTGTGAACTCTCACAAACACATTAGTCCCTCAACCACGTTTGTCTTCAATACTCCAAAACCAAACAAGGGTGGCACTAGATGCACTTACACTTTCCCCCTGCACCAAGATCTCCTGAATCGCCATTCATCACCAAGGAGATAGAACCTACTGATCGTGCATCGCCTCTCAGAAGGCTTCGCCGTGGACCAATACCTGCTATGGCTTCAATGCATAGCATCCCTGAAGATGAAGCTCATGTCTCACCAACTGCACCAGTTGATGAAGTGCTCATGATTGAGGATATTCCTAGAGATCACACTGAGCATGAAGCCAAGGCTGCTGAAGACATTGCAGCAGACAACACTGTGGGCGAAGTTAATGCCCCTGATGGTCCTCCTGTAATTGTCATGCCATCGACCGACGACAATGCTGAGAATATCGTCATGGCTCGCAATAGGCAAGGTGAGATGGTGCCTACAAGATGGCCCAGGCTCATGCTCCACCAAGGATGAGGCCTCAGTATGAATTCAACCTCAATCGATGCCCCAGTGTCATGAACCCAATGCCTAGACTTCCATGTCTTCGCCAGTCCGGCCCTGCAAGACCATTGGTCTTTGAAGTCAGAAGCTTCAGATTGAACAACACCTTCCTTGACTCAGACCGCAATCCATACGACCGTCCAAAGATACAATCTGACAGATTTTGGAGTGCTCCACAATGTCAGTATTACATGTGTGGCTCTATGGACAAAACAGGATCTTTCCCCACAAGCATCTCAGCTTTGAAGCTATGAAAGATCTTCCCTGTTTTGATCAAGCACTGGATTGTCTTCGGGATGTTAGACTGCTGCCATTTTGCACTGACCATGAAGACTGGAATGAGGAACTCATCCTCCAGTTCTATGCAACTCTCCACATCTCAGGTTTTGGCAGAGACTAGAACACTTGGAAGATGGATTTCATGATCCGTGATGAGCACATCACTGCCTCTACATTGGACCTCTTCCCTGCTACACCTCTTGCTGCCTCAGGAGAAGACTTAGATCCTCGATATGAAGCCTATGCTGCTGCCACTCGAAGCATTTTTCAAATGCCAGAACCCAACATGACTGAGATGCTCACTTTGATGAAGCCCTTGGCTCCAGATGCAAATTTGCCCACGTCATTCTTTGTTGATGATCTTCAGTATCTACCAAGGACTATCTACCATATTCTTCGGCATACAATATGGCCAATCAAAGGGCATAACTCAACTCACAAGATTGAAGGGGCTTCGAAGACATTGGTCTACAACACTACCTATGGCATCAGGTTTAATCTTCAAGACTTATTCCTTCGCAACATCGCAGCAAATGGCATCAATCTCTTTGAGCCGAAGATATATGCCCCATGGATCATGCGTATCATCAAGTACAGAACCAACACCACGTTTCTACCCTCTGCTCGCAATCATGGCATTTATCTTCCAGACATTGAAATTGTCCAAGCAGATCTCTACCCTCCAAAGGCAAGAACCCCATCATGGAAGGCACCAGTGGCACTGCTGACGATGAAGGTCTTCACCTTCCATCTGATCTCACAAGGGCAAGACTGGTTGGCTCATTTCGCCAACCTAGACCAAGTGCCACTGCTACTGAAACCGCTACTAGCACTCTGCCTCGCCAAAGACTGCCAAGAAGAGAGTGTGCCCTCACTGATCGAGAACTTCTAGTTTCTCTAATTCAGAAGCAGGATCGGCACCATGAGTGAACGCGAAGACAAATGCATTCCATGGTTCAGGATATAAACCATATTCGCAATCTCACCACCAAGAATGCCTTTGTGGCCTATGAAACCAGTCGTCGCTCATGGAAGACTTTGACCATGATAGCTCCTGAGGAAGATCTTCGAGTGGATGGCTTCCACCAACACTGCAAATTTGGTGCTCCACCTCCCAGCACGGAGAAATGGCGCAAGACTCCATCGCTCGAAGACAATGATTACTCCTCTTCAGCACCTTCCGTCAACCTAAGGCTTGCAGATGAAGCTGATGATGCGACCTCTCTGCCTCCATCAACTCGGCGACGCGGCACTGCACCAAGCTCATCAACACCAACGCAACATGACCCTGCTGCACCATCGACCTCAACTCATGCTGGGGACGCGTAGTGCTCGATGTCTTCGTCCGTTTTTTGTCATGCGATGACAAAGGGGGAGAAGCATTGGATGATAGTCTTCAAACGGGTCTATCGGTATGGGATGGGTGCCGCTATTTTTGTTAAGTTTACAACTCTCGTTCTGAACATTTGCTATTTGGATTGTAAAACTTAAGTCATGATGGACGTCTGCAGACTTTATGTTTACCGTACTTTTGGTGCTACTTCAAGTTTTATCATATGCGCCCGGAGCCATTCTGTAAATGCCCATTTTTCATTATGCATTTCATTATCTTCAAAATATCATTTAAATGCATATTGATTGGATTACAAGATATAGGGGGAGATCTCCACAAACTCTAACATGTCATGTGCTTTTGCATTCCAAGCAAAATCTTCATAAGCACATCTTCAGGGGGAGCTCTCTATATCTTGCAATCATAATATCCAAGTCTTTATCTTCACATATTTTATCCCCGTTGATAACTTCAACCAAATTGTCATCAATCACCAAAAAGGAGGAGATTGTAAGTGCATCTAGTGCCACCCTTATTTGGTTTTGGAGTATTGAAGACAAACGTGGTTGAGGGACTAATGTGTTTGTGAGAGTTCACAGGAGAACACAGATAGAAGTCCCTGGAGATTCGGTTTAACTGTCGAAGACGACCCCTAAAAATGTCTGAAGACATTGATGATGGCCGAAGCCATTGGTGGTAAGCGAAGATAATCGCTTGAAGATAATGAAACGCGAAGACGAAGTCTTTTGGTAGTTTTGTTTCTTCTTTCCTGAGTCATAGGAACCACTGTACTGTTAAGTGGGGTCGATGTGATTGAAGTGAGACGCTGACGTGATTCTCAACCCATACCTATGTCTTCGAGTGAAGACAATGAGAGGAAATCTCTTCCAGAGTTGGTTGAGTCAGTGTTTGAAATCCGACCATTGTGACACGTGTCGGTTGGCCATTGACCCGGGGTCATATTGGTCATATCAGGTCAGGTTGCCTGTTGGCTATAAATATCTCTCCCCCCCCCCTCCACTATAAGCGGGTGGCTGCTCAGAGAGAGATACGGATGTTGTCGTTTTGGAGCAACCCACCTCAGACATTGAGAGAGAGAAATATCCTGTGAGGATAAACCTAAACACCTAGAGCTAGAGTGTTTGAGCATCACCGAAGTTGTTCTGTTCTGAGTGAACTGAAGACTTATTACACTTGAAGACTGTGATCTTCCAGACGGTTAGGGTCTGGGTCTAGAGCATCCAAGAGTCGTTGTGGATTGTCAGGTGACCAAGTTTGTACGGGTTTTGGAAGTCTCCCCTGAAGACTTACCTGAGTGATTGGGCGCTGCCTAAGTGACTTCGGCTCAAGGGGAAAAAGGTGAAGACGAGGTCTTCTGAGTTGAATCTCAGCCTCCCTAACCAGACGTACAGTTGTCACAGCAACTGCAACTGGTCCAACAAATCCCGTGTCTTCATCAAGCTACTGGTTCTATCCTTCACTCTTTTACTTTCTGTTCTGAACCGTGAACCTTTGCTTGAATACTACTGTTTGAAGACATACCCCGAAGACATTCATAACTGTTGTTATTCTTCATAATGTCTAAGTTTATCTTCGACGATGCTTAGTGTGTATGATGATAATGCTCAACTTGCTTGTATGTCTTCCCTGTATTGCATGCATTGCTTAGATCCTTGATAGTATCCCTACTTGATCCTATTTCGCTTCCCCATATCTTGAATACATTCATTGTTTCGAAGCCTTTCATAAAAATCGCCTATTCACCCCCATCTAATTGATAACTAGCACTTTCAGGTGTGCAGTACCACATTGCCGAAAGTGAAGAGCTGGTCGGGGACGAAGATGTCACCACGGCCGATGCTGCTATCAAACGACAGGCGAGCCGTCAATCCCTGGTGATCACACATCAAGCTCTCAATGAAAGCACCAATGTCGGTGTCAAAATTGGCAGACCTCGGGTAGGGGGGGCGAGCTGTGAGATTGGATCGATGGGTAACAAGAGACAAGGGACACGAAGCTTTTACCAAGGTTCGGGCCCTCCTGAAGGAGGTAAAACCCTACATCATGCTCTTGTTTATAATATGGATGTATCGAAGTACAAAGTTGATCTACCTCGAGATCATAAGTTGTGGTCAAAACCCTAGGGGTGATGATGATGAATGTCTCTCTGTCCTCTACAGGCTAAACCATCCGGCTTATATAGGCAATGGGAGTATCTAGGGTTACATAAAGGTTGGTTGCCATCTAGGGATTACATGTCGAATCAAATGACCATTCTTGGATTACATGTCAGGTCTTCGGTGAAGTCCGATGTCCTTACGCCACAGTTTGAAAGCCTCTGGAGTCCTTCCTTCTTGATGGGCCACCGGCCCGGCCCATGGACTAGACCAGCTCGGCTGGGACCAACTAGTCCACGACACCATCAGTGGGCGTGACCTATGAGCTTGTGGCTCATAGGTACACCCCCGTGGGGTGTGTTCAGTGCAAAAAAATCTTATTTATTACAGAAAAAATCATACAAAAAATTCAAGTTATTTTGAGAACTTTTATTTTCGAGACATTTTTTATTGCTTGGATAATTCAGAAAACAGAATAATAATGGCATTCTACTTTATTAGAACTTTAAATAACAAAGAATAGAACTATGGGTACAATAGGTTGTGCTTACTAAATTTATCGACCACATGTTCCTTAAAAAGAATCCATTAATAAGGTTGATCAAGTCTTATTAGCAAATTGTTTCCGAGTGGCATCAAACCAATTTTTTCGTATAACACTAAGTAACCTTAACGGGGATATGCATTTCCCCCACAATAAGAATTTCATGTCTCTTTTTGATAGTAGGAGGTGGAAATTTGAACTCTCCAATAGTAATTATTGCAATTTGTCCAATGGAGTTGATATTATTCATTGAGCTTTGTTTCTTCGGAAAATATACCATATGTTGATTACCATTGAATTGGAATGTAACCTTGATTTTGTTGCAATCAATAACAGTCCCTGCAGTAATCAAAAAGGGTCTACCGAGGATAATCGATATGTTGTCGTCCTCGGACATATCAAGAATAATAAAGTCCATTAAGATAGTAACATTTGCAACCAAAACAGGAACATCCTCACAAATTCCAATACATATAGAAGTGGATTTATCATCCATTTGTAAAGATATTTCAGTAGGTGTAAGCTTATTCAAATCAAGTCTTTCATATAAACAGAAAGGCATAACACTAACACCGGCTCCCAAATCACATAAAGCAGTTTCAACATAACTTCGTTTAATGGAGCAAGGTATAGTGGGTATCCCGGGATCACCTAATTTCTTAGGTACTCCATCATCAAAAGAGTAATTAGCAAGCATGGTGGAAATTTCAGCTTCAGGTATCTTTCTTTTATTAGTGACAATATCTTTCATATATTTAGCATAAGGAGGCATTTTCAAAATATCCATCAATCATGTTCGCAAAAAGATGGGTCTAAGCATTTCTACAAAGCGCTCAAAATCCTCCTCGTCCTTATTTTTCGAAGGCTTACGAGGGAATGGCATGGGTTTTTGAACCCATGGTTCTCTTTCCTTCCCATGTTTTATAGCAATGAAATCCCTCTGATCATAACATTTATTCTTTGGAGGTGGGTTATCAAGATTGGCATCAGGTTCTATTTCTACATCATTATCAGGTTCTTTATCATTATCTGGTTGAGCATCAACATGAACATCATCATTATCATTATCATTATCGCTAGCTGCATGTTCACTACCAGATTGTGTCTCAACATCAGAATAGAAACATCATTATGATTCTCAGAAGGTTTTTCTATCATAGGTTCACAGAAGCATGCAAATTTCTATCATGTTTCTTTTTCTTTTTCTTTTTAGATGAACAAGGTGCATCAGTATTAATGTTCTGAGAATCTTGTTCAATCCTTTTAGGATGTCCTTCAGGATAAAGAGGCTCTGACTCATTCGGCCTCCTCTGGTCACAACTCTAACAACATGATCATTCAATTTATTATTCATTTCAGTAAGCCAATAATTTTGTGACTTAGCAACTTGTTCTGACTGAGGATGAACCATGGATGAATGTTTACCCAAACCTTTAATATCATTATAAATTCTAAACATCAAGTCACTCAAATGATCAATCATCATGGCATTTTGTTTCAATTGATCCTTAACGTACATATTGAAGTTTTCTTGCTTAACAATGTAGTTATCAAATTCATCCATGCATTGACTAGGCATTTTATTATAAGGTATATCACCCTCATCAAATCTACGAAGAGAATTTACCTTTACTGCCAGTGTAGGGATATCGAGTCCATGCATTTCTTCAATAGGTGGTAAATTCTTGACATCTTCGGATTCAATACCCTTTTCTTTCATAGATTTCTTAGCTTCTTGCATATCTTCTAGGCTAAGGAATAGAATACCTCTCTTCTTTTGAATTTCTTCTGGCGGTGGTTCATGAAGTCTCCGATCATCGGCATTCTTTAAAATATTGTTCAATTGTTCTTTAGCCTGTCCAACAGTTCGTTCCCTGAAAACACAACCATCCCAACTATCTAGGTAGTCCATAGAAGCATGGGTTAGTCCATTATAAAAGATATCAACTATTTCATTTTTCTTAAGAGGATGATCAGGCAAAGCTTTAAGTAACTAGAGAAGCCTCCCCCAAGCTTGAGGGAGATTCTCTTCTTCAGATTGCACAAAGTTAAATATTTCATGTAAAACAGCTTCTTTCTTATGAGCAGGAAAATATTTTTCAGAGAAGTAATATATCATATCCTGGGGATTACGCACACAACCAGGACCAAGAGTATGAAACCACATCTTAGCATCACTCTTTAATTAGAAAGGAAAAAACTTAAGGATATAGTAGTAGCAAAAAATTTCCTCATGAGCAAATTGGGTGGAATATCATTTAGTTTGGTAAGGTGTGCCACAACAGTTTTAGTTTCATAACCATGAAAAGGATCAGATTCTACCAAGGTAATTAACTCAGGATCAACGGAGAATTCATAATCCTTATCAGTAACACATATAGGAGAAGTAGCAAACTTAGGATCATATTTGATTTTCTCCATCATAGATTTTTTTCCAGCTTACTCAGTAATTTCTTAAGATCGTCTCTATCATTACAAGAAAGAAATTCTCTAGCTATCTTCCCATCCATAACATAACCATCAGGTACATAAGGCAGTTCAATTCTAGTAGGAGAGCTAGACATAATAGGCGAATCATAGTTTTCATCAATTTCAACATTCTCAAGTTCTCTATATTTAGCAATTTGTTCATGAAGAAATTCACCTAGTGGCACATTTTTATCAAGCAAAGTAGTAGCATCAGCACGAGTTCCAATTATAGCAAAAGTAGTATCATCAATTACTTCCGACATATCAGAGTGAATAGCAGGTGATGGTGTCGCAAGCCTACTTAAAACAGAAGGTGAATCAAGTGCGGAACTAGATGATAGTTCATTACCTACCCTCGTCTTAGAGGGTACGATCTTAGTATTAGCGTCTATTAGGTTCTTCATAGTGATCAATAGATATCCCAAGTGAACTCAATAAATAGAGCTATGCTCCCCGGCAACGGCGCCAGAAAAAGGTCTTGATAACCCACAAGTACAGGGGATCGCCACAGTCTTCGAGGATAATATTTCCAAATTTATTGATCCGACACAAGGGGAGCCAAAGAATATTTATGAGCCTTAGCAGTTGAGTTGTCAATTCAACCACACCTGGAAATATCTTTTCGCAACAAAGTGCTTAGTAGCACAGTAGTAATAGTAACATGAACAGTAACTATAGCAGCTTGTAATGATTGTAATAGCAGCAGCAGCGGTAGTAACGTAGAAAAGATCAATATGCGAAAAGGTAGGCATTGGATCAGCGATGGATATTTGTGTTGGATGACAGTCACAACCTAGAGCGACACAGAACTAACTCCAATTCATCAATGTAATGTAGGCATGTATTCTGTATATAGTCATACGTGCTTATAATAAGAACTTGCATGTCATCTTTTGTCCTACCCTCCGTGGCAGCGGGGTCCGAAGGGAAACTAAGGATATTAAGGCCTTCTTTTAATAGAGAACCGGAACAAAGCATTAACATATGGTGAATACATGAACTCCTCATACTACGGTCATCACCGGAGATGATCCCAACTATTGTCACTTTGGGGTCTACGGATCATAACACATAATAGGTGATGTGACGCCCCCGACCTCGACTGTACGCTAATCAAACACGCAATGCGTACGACCAAGATTAGGGACTCACTGATTGATATCACAACACAACACTAGACACAAATTAAAGTCATACAGCTTCATATTACAAGCCAGGGGCCTCGAGGGCTCAAATACAAAGCTCGACAAGCATGAGTCGGCGGAAGCAAATAATATCTGAGTACAGACATAAGTTAAACAAGTTTTGCCTTAAGAAGGCTAGCACAAACATAAGCAACGGATCGAAAGAGGCAAGGCCTCCTGCCTGGGAACCTCCTAACTACTCCTGAGCGTCAGCACTCTCCACGTAGTAGGCTCCAGCGGTGGTGTAGTAGTCGTCTCCGGCGTAATCCATCTCTTGGGCTCCATCGTCTGAACGCAGAATCGTATCGAGGGGGAAAGAGAAAGCAAAGCAGCGGTGAGTACTCATCCAAAGTACTCGCAAGGCTGACATCAGAACTATGCTAAGTATGCATCATTATCAAGGGATGGAGATATATCTGGGCTGATTGCAGAAAGCAAGAATAGAGGGAAGGCCTAGTCCTATCGAAGACTAGCATCTTCAGCATCTTGCAGCATTAGAAGAGAGTAGACTGGTATCTCATATATAGTCATATTATTGTAGCAATTTTATTAAGTAACCACGCCCAGAGATTCTTCCTCGACTCCCTGCGAGGAAGCAATCTCGGAGCCACATTCATTTCAAATTAAATCACAATTATAGTTGTATAAGGTCAAGGCACAACTCCAAGTCGTCCTGTTACCGTGGACACGGCTATTCGAATAGTTTATTCATCCCTGCAGGGGTGCACCGCATTTCCAACACGCCTGATCACCTCCGGCCGGACACACTTTCCTGGGTCATGCCCGGCCTCGGGATAGCAGCACGTCGTCGCCCCACCTAGGCTCAACGAAGAGGCCAGCCCGCCGATCTAAATCCTAAGCACACAGGGGTCAGCGGGCTTAGATCGGCCACGTGTGCTTAGGATTTAGATCGGCGGGCTGGCCTCTTCGTTGAGCCTAGGTGGGGCGACGACGTGCTGCTATCCCGAGGCCGGGCATGACCCAGGAAAGTGTGTCCGGCCGGAGGTGATCAGGCGTGTTGGAAATGCGGTGCACCCCTGCAGGGATGAATAAACTATTCGAATAGCCGTGTCCACGGTAACAGGACGACTTGGAGTTGTGCCTTGACCTTATACAACTATAATTGTGATTTAATTTGAAATGAATGTGGCTCCGAGATTGCTTCCTCGCAGGGAGTCGAGGAAGAATCTCTGTGCGTGGTTACTTAATAAAATTGCTACAATAATATGACTATATATGAGATACCAGTCTACTCTCTTCTAATGCTGCAAGATGCTGAAGATGCTAGTCTTCGATAGGACTAGGCCTTCCCCCTATTCTTGCTTTCTGCAGTCAGCCCAGATATATCCCCATCCCTTGATAATGATGCATACTTAGCATAGTTCTGATGTCAGCCTTGTGAGTACTTTGGATGAGTACTCACCGCTGCTTTGCTTTCTCTTTCCCCCTCGATACGATTCTGCGTTCAGACGATGGAGCCCAGGAGATGGATTACGCCGGAGACGACTACTACACCACCGCTGGAGCCTACTACGTGGAGAGTGCCGACGCTCAGGAGTAGTTAGGAGGTTCCCAGGCAGGAGGCCTCGCCTCTTTCGATCCGCTGCTTATGTTTGTGCTAGCCTTCTTAAGGCAAAACTTGTTTAACTTATGTCTGTACTCAGATATTATTTGCTTCCGCTGACTCGTGCTTGTCGAGCTTTGTATTCGAGCCCTCGAGGCCCCTGGCTTGTAATATGAAGCTGTATGACTTTAATTTGTGTCTAGTGTTGTGTTGTGATATCAATCAGTGAGTCCCTAATCTTGGTCGTACGCATTGCGTGTTTGATTAGCGTACGGTCGAGGTCGGGGGCGTCACAGGTGCATACAACTTGCAAGATAGGATCCGAAACACTCTCATATTCATAAAAACATAATAGGTTCAGATATGAAATCATGGCACTCGGGCCCTAGTGACAAGTATTAAGCATAGCAAAGTCATAGCAACATCAATCTCAGAACATAGTGGATACTAGGGATCAAGCCCTAACAAATTGACTTGATTACATGACAAATCTCATCCAACTCCATCACCATCCAGCAAGCCTATGAAGAAATTAATCACTCCTGGTGGCGAGCATCATGGAATTGTTGATGGAGAAGGGATGGTGATGATGATGGCGACGAATCCCGCTCTCCGGAACCCCAAACGGACTCCAGATCAGCCCTCCCGATGAAGAACACGAGGTGGCGGTGGCTCCGTCTCGTAAAATGTGATGAAAGTTTCTCTCTGATTTTTTTCTTCGCAACGTGGCACTTATGGAGTTGGTGTTAGGTCAAAAGGAGGGCCGAGGGACCCATGACGTTCAAGTTTTTCTTCTCCACCTTGTTGAACACCGTACACACAAGAGAAGGCTACAAAATAGAACATTGTCAACAAAACTATGCACATACGGCTAGTGATTAACAAAACTATGCACATCCTGCAAGTGAACTTACTTGCTCGGTGATTTGCGCACCACTAGACCACCGTGCGATGAGATGCGCCAAGTGGCCGCAATACTTCGAGACGGCCTCTTGGATGGTGTACCATTGATGGTTGAGGGACTTTGGTTCACGGTTGCGGATGAGCGCGTCGTAGTAGGGCACGAAATGCTTGTGTTCATGGAATCATGTGTGAATGTTGGCCCAAAAAGTGGAGCCCTTTTGCTCTGTGTAATGGATCGGTGGCCAATCATGCATCGCACAACAACTCATCCTCCCGCATGTTGAAACTTTCTCCTCTACCCTTCTTCTTCGTATTGCCGACAAAATCATCGGATCATCGTCCTCATCATCGTCCTCCTCCTCCGCATGTCCGGCGGCTCAATCATGCTGCCGTGTGCCCATGTCGGTCTGGGTGTAACTGTTGTGTGCCATTTTGGGTGTAGCTCTGCCGCGTGTGGGTGTAGTTATTTTTACTATGGCGTGTGGGTGTAGTTGCGGGACTGGGTGGGATCCGAGTCTTCCACCTACCCGCTGTCCTCATAACCACCACCTCCTACATCGTGGATGATGTCGAACATCTCCCTGTCTGTGTCGTCGTGTGCCTTCTCCCCGCTTTAGGCATAACAGCGAACGGCATGTAGGAACCCATGTGCTCCCCGCCCGCCGCCCGCTCTGGGACGAGCTGCGGCGAACAAGATTCCGAGAAGAGCAGCGGTGTCGCGTTTACTCGATGATGTAAGGCACTTGCCCTGTGGCGATTGTTGTGGACTGCCTACCGAGCTGCTTAGCAGCGCAGCAGTATGGAGTCTTATAATTTTGCGGCAATGACGGCGTCTGGACGGTGGGCATCACCATCGGGGCTCCGCGACCTCCCCCACCTTCACGACCAGCACGCCCACTGCCACGGATGGCATGAGCACGCCCGTCGCCGACCTTTCGCTTCTTGAGCTTCTCCTCCTTTGCGGCATTTGCTTTGACGCGACGATTTTGTTGCGCCGTCGAGTTGATCTTTCGGGAGAGGGTGATGCTGGGATCCTCCTGCACCTCCACCACCACATCCATCTCTGGCAGGTCCTCATCTGGTTCCATGCGTCGGCGGCAGGAGCAAGGAAGAAAGTAGGAAAAAAGGGAAGAAATTGCTTGGAGAGCGACGAGATAGAAGAAGAGAGTGGGGGAATTTTGGCGTAGAAATAGTGCGGGTGCTACAAAAGCATGTGTTCCGTCTTTCTTTTGGGTGGGCCTTGGGTGTAAGAGCAACTCCAACCGGGCGACCCATTTCGTCCGCGTGTGTCCGTTTGGGTCGCCGCGGACACAAAACTCGACCTAACGTGCTGACCCAAACGGACCCGCGTCCGTTTTTCGTCCGCCCGTAACCCATTCCAGGCCCAAATTTGGGCGGCATTTGCGTCAGCGCGGACACGAAGGGGACGCCCGTGTCGCCCACCCTTCTCTTCCCCTTGGCCCACCAGTCGATGGCACGTATGCTAGTCTCCTCTTCCTCCTTCGCCTCCAAATCACCCGCCCGCCCCCCTCCCACCCCCGCCACCCACTTCCGTCATCGCCGTCAGCCATCCGCCCACAGACTCACCCTCTCGGCAGCCTCATCTCCCGCCGTCGCCACCCAGCTTCGCTACTTGGTCTCGGTGGGGCGCGAGGCTCCTCACCGACCGGAGTCTTCCACAATGCCCACAATTTGTTCGATGCTTTGCTCGCAAGGTACAAATGGACTCCGACGATGAGTTTTTTTTCTACAATGTTCTTTGTGATTCAGGTGATTCTTCATCCGATGAGCTGTGTTGGTCGTCCATGACCACGTAAGTATGGAGCGGCCATAGTTTAGGGGCTCCATACCGGGGCACACGCCGGCACTGGATCACAACCGGGAGAGTGGCCATTTCCTACTTTGGAAGGACTACTTTGAGACCCCAAACCCGCTCTTCAAACATCACATGTTCCGATGATGTTTTCGTATGGCTAGGCATGTATTCAACCGTATTCGGGAGGGGGTGGAATACGATAACTATTTTGAGTGAAAGGCGGATGCCCTTGGAAGGATTGGCTTCTCCTCTTATCAGAAATGCACTGCTGCCATTCGGATGCTTGCATACGGAGTTCCCAGTGATCTCATTGATGAGTATGTCTGGATGAGTGAGTCCACATGCCTTGAGTCCATGTACAGGTTTTGCAAAGCTATCATAGTTGTGTTTGGGCTGGAGTACTTGAGAGAGCCAACTGATGCTGATACAACAGGGTTGTTGTCGATGAATGCTAGTAGGGGGTTCCCGGGGATGCTTGGTAGCATAGATTGTATGCACTAGAAGTGGAAAACTGCCCTTCTGCTTGGCAGGGGCAGTATAAGGGCCCTGTCCGAGCTTGCATTGTCATACTTGAGGCCATGGCTTCCCAAGATCTCTGGATTTGGTACTCTTTCTTCGGCATGGCCGGATCTCACAACGATATCAATGTGCTCCAGCGATCTCCGGTCTTTGCTAGGATGGCAGAAGGCAATTGCCCGGAGGTCAATGTTGAGATCAATGACCATCAATACACCAATAGATAATATCTAGCTGACGGTATCTATCCACAGTGGTATACTCTTGTGAAGACAATCTCCAATCCTGTAGGAGAGAAAAGAAAGAGATTTGCCCAAGAGCGAGTGTTAGAAAATATGTAGAGCGTGCCTTTGGCGTTCTTCAATCTTGATGGGGCATCGTTCGGTATCCTGCTAGAACTTGGAGCACCAAAAGTTGTGAGAGGTGATGACAACTTGTGTGATCATGCATAACATGATTGTAGAGGATGAGCGTCCAGAACGTCTCTGTGATCAAGGGTTTGAGTTTCAGGGTGACAATGTTGTGCCTGAGCATGGAGGAGGGGCAACGTTTGCACAGTTCGTCGAGTTTCATCATAAGATGCGTGATTGGGATACTCACATGCAGCTGCAAAATGATTTGGTTGAGCATATGTGGATTCATGTCGGCAACCAATAGATGTATCGGCAACCTTTTCTTTTAAATGTATTTGAGACAATTTAATGTTAAACTATGAGATATTTTTTGTAGGTCTTGAACTATGCAATGATTTATATTGAACATTTATAAATCTAGAACTAAATTTTATTTTATGTGGTATTATTAAAGCGATCAAGAAATGACCGCAAGCCTGTCGCGTGGACGAAAAATGGATCGACGCGTCGGGCGCACGGCCGACCCAACCGAAAAATGGGACGGACAAGTCGATCCAAACGGACAAAATACGAACAAAGCGCGCGTCCGTTTGGGTCACCCGGTTGGAGTTGCTCTAAGAGACCAATGTGGCTCGTGTTCGGAGAACCGCAAAGGCCCCCTGTTTGGTTCCGGTTTGCAGGGGAAAACGTGAGCCAAACTTGAGTTAAACAGTTTGATGGACCGACACAGATCTATCTTGGATGACTTTTGGTGTCTGAACCGCGTGATCCGAACTTTTGCGGGCGGTCTGAGAATCTGCCGTTACACAAATGCTGTCCTCCTCCTCGTGTATGACGAGAAAAAGCAGCAGAGCACAGAGGACAGAGCGCCTGCGGGGAGGCGCGCTTCTCAGCTCCAAGTCAGTACAACGGCAGAATCGACAAGTTTGACCCAAAGGCGCAACTAATTCACAAAGTGAACTCTAAATGAAAGTTTTTCACTCACATAACCCTTTTGTGTGGCGCCCGACAGTCGGGCGCCACATTACACTGTGTAGCGCCTGACATACGGGCGCTACACATCTGGCCAGCGTGGCACCCTGGGGCCCACTCCTGGTTGTGTGGCGTCTAGCTGAAAGGAGCCACACTACATTGTGTGGCGCCTATCTGAAAGGAGCCACACTATTTTCTTAAAACTGTCGTAACTTTTAATCCGTGCATCCGATGAAAACGTATCTTATATGAAAGTTGTGTATTTTTTCGTGTTCTATGCAATGGTGACATTTTCATCTATGTTAGGATCAATTTTTTTATGAAAACTCTTGTGCAAAAGTGCATCATAATATAACTTGACGAATTTGTTAAGGCTTACAAACTCGGCATGATGATAGCCATTGACCTATATCTCTTATGCATTTGCATCCTACATGAGTTTTGCACTACATAATTTGTATGTTCACGCCATGCCTATGCTTGCCATGTTAATCATCTTTAACATGTTCATGTCTTGCATATAAGTGACTAACATGTTGTAAATGAAATTCTGTTGCATTTAGGATCCATAGTAAATAATCTGGCATCATATGAATATGATATAATTGTGAAAGTTGGAAAATTTTATGTCTACTTTAAATCCATGTCATTTTCATGCCCACTAAATATCTGCATCACTATGTTTTGAGACACTAAAGTATCTAAGGCAATGTTCTGCGATATTGACACTTGTTAAATTTACCAGGTCCTTGGATGTCAATAGAACTTTATAATGTGTACGTTCATGCCATGCCTATGCTTGTCATGTTAATCATCCTGTAAGTAGACATGGAGATGCTCAAAATTCATATATAAAGTTATCCCGTATGAAGCATGGTTGATTTCACACCAGGACGAAGAGGGCCACACCGCCGGAGCCACCAACCAACCACAAGGCTCCCAAAGGCGGCGCCTTCAAGAAGGGAACGGCACTGGGAGCGTCGTCGCCACCCAACAGAGTTAGGGCTTTCGCCCCGGAGACCTAGAGAAAGGGGAAGTGGAGGGGGCAGTCCATACCGACGCCTCCAGGAAGGGGAACGGCGCCCGTAGGCGTCGCCGTCGGCGCGGCCGGCCATGCCGGCCATGGATTTCGCCAGGACCGCCCCAACCCCACAAGCCACCCCCCTGTCCAGGTACCGGCGACCACAAGAGGCACCACCCGGCCAGAGGGGCCCGCACGGCAATCAGGGGAGGGGAACGCCACGGAACTTGTGTCGCCAGCCGCCGAAGCAGCAACCAGCCGCCCACCTCCACCACCAAGATCCCGCCGCCCATGCGACCAGGGACCCCGGATCCGTCGTCCACACCGCCGGAGGCCGCAGATCCGGCGAAGCCTCACCAGAGGAGCCGCCGCTCCCGTCCAGGACTCCCCACGGAAGGGCAGGGCAGCCGAGGGCCCCGCCGCCACCATCCTTGGCAGCACCCCGGGCTAGCCCGGCAGCTGCCTCAGGCGGCGGCGAGGAGGATGGGGGAAGGGGCGCCCGGCGGCGGCCTAGGGTTGTCGCCCCCCGAGTCACCCAAGCGGGGCGACGCGAGGGTGGGGGAAGGGGGGGTGACAGAAGATTATCCAGACCACAAGCTTGCCAAGAAGAGCCTACGGTGACTCGTGGGGATGCGCTGACCCTCTCTATGTGGCCATCTCCGGCGGCGTCCACCCCAACTGGCGACGGTGCGGCGCCTTCGATCCAGGCAAAGAGGTTGTGGCCTCCTTCGAAGTTGGGTGTTGGATGCGATGTGCCGGGGTCCGTAGGTGCATGGCGACGGCATGCCCCGCTGGTGCCGGTCCCACTCTCCTTTGTGCCTGTGCGATCTTGCTCCTGGTGCTACATTCTCGGTCGAGGACCTCGGCATCTTCAGCTTCACCCTTCATTGCCTATCTTCAGTTGCTGTGGTGTGTGAGGCTTAGTTTCATGCCGTCCGTCGTTTTTGTATCTTTCGCCGTGTATTTTCTTCTTTTTTGCCTGAGGGCGTGTGCTTGTAATCCTGGCCGGTTGATGGCTTTGTTAATTCAAAGTCGGGCTAGGCTCGAGCCTCATCTCGGGCTCGGTTGATGCCTTTTCTCTAAAGCATGGTTGATTTACTACGACTTTACAAAATGCAAAGTTTTGTTGATATCGAGGGACTTGGTGAAATTAACAAGTGTCAATCTCGCAGAACATTGCCTTAGATACTTTAGTGTCTCAAAACATAGTGATGCAGATATTTAGTTGGTATGAAAATGACATGGATTTAAAGTAGATATAAATTTTCCAACCTTCATAATTATATCATATTCATATGATGCCAATGATTATTTACTATGGATCCTACAAAATACAACTTTATGTAACCGAATTTCATTTATAACATGTTAGTCACTTATATGCAAGACATAAACATGTTAAAGATGATTAACATGGAAAGTATAGGCATGGCGTGAGCGTACACATTTTGTAGTGGTAAACTCATGTAGGATGCAAATGCATAAGAGATATAGGTCAATGGCTATCATCATGCCGAGTTTGTAAGCCTTAACAAATTCGTCCAGTTATATTATGATGCACTTTTGCACAAGAGTTTTCATCAAGAAAATTGATCTTAACATAGATGAAAATGCCACCATTGCGTAGAACGCGGAAAAATACACAACTTTCATATAAGATACATTTTCATCGGATGCACGGATTAAAAGTTACGACGGTTTTAATAAGGTAGTGTGGCTCCTTTCAGCTAGGCGCCACACAATGTAGTATGACTCCTTTCAGCTAGGCGCCACACAATCAGGAGTGGGCCCGGGATGCCACGCTGGCCAGAAGTGTAGCGCCCGTATGTCAGGCGCTACATAGTGTAGTGTGGCGCCCGGCTGTCGGGCGCCGCACAAAAGGGTCATGTGAGTGAAAAACTTTCATCTACAGTTTACTTTGTGAATTAGTTGCGTCTTTGGGTCAAATTTGTCGATTTTGCCCAGTACAACAAGCCAAGGAATCTCTGGATCTATATAAAAATTGCTGTGCTCCTAGCATTGCCGGGGGCTGGCTGTTGTTTTCTGACGATACAGTTGATCGCCCCGTGGATCGCTAACTGTACCAGAACCCATCAGAGGGCTATGTACATGCTCAGCTCAACAAAATTGCCACTGCATTCAGAAATAACATCCACGGTTCACCGCCAATACCGACTTCCCGCGGTGGATCCGGATGCAGTCGTTGCAAAAATCGTATTACTGCCCTAGAAAACTTGACCTTGGTTGTGTTGCGAGAAAGGTTTGCAGGCTCGTGCAAGGACCAAGACGATTCATTTGAAGCAGCTCCTTGATCTTTTCCACAGAAGGGAACGCTCGAATCCATCAAAAGGAAACAAGGCTCACGTCCAGCCCAGTTCCTGTGCAGAGGCCTGTCGTTTCACTGTCCACCGGCTTCATTCAACCCATCTGCCCGCTCCCACGAAGCACCAGTCCAGAGAGGAGCGCTGCTTTTCATGCTTGAAGGCGAGACCAACGACAGTACAAAACGCAGCTCTACCCCTGCACAGTAGGGAAGGAAAGCTCGCAGGCGATGGCACGCTAGCCAAGTGAGGTGCTTGCTATTTCGAGGATGGCGTGTGAAGGTGGCGCAGAGACCACACAAGCTGATGTTCTCTAGGGAAGGAAGCATGCAGGTGAAAGCACTCTGGCTGGGTGAGGTTTCGCAGCTACAGGGGCTTGCTATTTTGACTTTTTGAGGATATGCTTTTGTGAAGGTCGTTCAGAGATCACACTAGCCGAGACTCTGATAAGTGATGCCCGCCCATGGAGTCACGGGCATTCGGAGGGGAGCGAGTTCACTGCATAATCAGTCATAAACAAGATTTAACTACCCCAAACTCTTATATTTAGGAACGGAGGTAGTAACAGCAAAGAAAGACTTGCGGCCTGTCATGCAAACAAAGTGTCCCCATACACAGCATATACTGTACGTAGCAATGAGCTTCACACTATGCATAAATGCAGAATCAGGCCGGCTGTTTGAGCCTTTGAGGTGACTATACCATTAAAAAAAGGCTTCGGACATTATTCATCCTTAGCATTTTTACAAGAACTTCAGGTACCTTCGTATTCCAGTCTGTCGAAATACGGAACAGGCTTACAAAGGAAGGCATATAGCAGTTCAGCTACATATACATCACACGAACACACTGGCATGAACGAACTATAAACACACGAATTCAGGAAGTAAGAACATAGGCACAACTACTATCTATTAATTTCCCTTTCTCCATGTCAAATTCTACTTAGAGAATAGATACGCCTGGCCTATATTGAGAGCGAGCTTCCTTCCTTGAACAGCACAAAGATGCTGCTGCCGTCTCCTCTGGAGATTCTAAGCTCGGCATCAAGGTAGGTTGTGAGCAGCCAGGACCCGGCGCTCTCGCTCCTAAAAGGTATCTTCAGTGGGGGCTGACCGGAGATGGTCTTGGCGACGGAGGATGCTGCGTTCTCGATCGAAGTAAATATGCCGCTCAATGGGCTCAGGTCAATGTTCTGTCCAAAGAATTCGAACTTCTCTGGTAGTACGATGGAATCGGTCAACTGCGGAGTGCCAATGATGCCTTCTTCAAATTTTATCTGAACACGATGAGAAGAACTAAGTGAGCTATGCTGAAGCATTTAGCAAAATGGCTTGTGGTGATAATTAAATACTGTAGGTGGGTGGAGGAAGAGGTGCATCTGCAAACACTAATAAATTATTAACTTACCAGACGGACATTTTAAGCGAACATATTGCATATGCCCGGGCTTTATTGTCCTGTTTAAATTCACAGGTGTTCATCTCAGCATTGTTAATAGTGTTTTCATGCAGATTGGTGGGTTCTACTTGCAATGGATTTCACAACCTAACAATGAATCCAACAGTGTCCAAAAGCCCTACTGGCAGTCTGGCACCTAGGGACTGAGCCATGCAATCTAATCAGTTACTACCTCCGTCCTGGTTTACTGGTCCTCTTTGTATTTTGTGCCAAACTTGACCTTAGATTTAACTAACAAAATGTTAATGCGTGTCATAAAAAATAATATCATTGGAAACTATGTTCAAATACGAATCCAGCGATATAATTTTTTATGACATGCACTAACATTTTGTTAGTTAGATATATGGTCAAAATTTTCACAAAATACGAACGGGGCCAATAAACCAGGACGGGGGTAGTAGCAAGCAAAGGGCAAACATGCTTCCCAGTCATCACCACATACATGTGTTATCACTTACCACCATGAGTTTCCTGGCTATAGCAGCCACTTTAATACCATGAATTGTTTCCCTTATGTTGCCCATAATTCAGAAACAATCCATGAATAATCCACTTCTATGTTTCCTCCCTTATGTTTACCATTGGGATTGGATAATGTTTTGCGTACATCAGAACTAGTTGATAGAATGACTAAGTAGCAACTGAAAATGCAATAATGCTGAAGTACCTACAGAAATGCCTGAAAGCAGCCTATTTTTGTAAGTAAAAGGTTCCTGTACATGACAGCCTAAACCTTGAAAAATGATGCTCATTCCATCAATGTTACCAATTTTACTAAAATTTCATTGCCATTCAGGAAATGCCAAGATAGACATAATAAAATGCTTTAAGATATACGAAATGACTATTTAGTTGGGACAGGAGAATCACACCTGTACACGTTTGGGGCTTCTAATTTCAAATTTGGCATTGGTGGACACTGAAGTTGACGCCAAAGGTCCTGAAAACTTGATGCAGTTCTGCACCGCAAAGTTCTCGGAATCAATAGTCTGTGATATTTCGTCCACCTTGACAAGAGCTTGTAGCCTTCCAGACCCCAACAGTGGGAACAATTGCGAAAATGAAGTGTACCTGCAGTCACCAAATCAATCAATCTCCAAAATTAAACGAAGACACTGTAATTCCACATAAGAAGAGTTTCACTAGCATGGACTTCTTCAGCATCCCACCCGGTTATACTAAAAAAATGCATCCCATTCAGATACGTGCTGAAGTGGTTTCGATGATGTTGAGAGCACGTTAAATGACAAAGAACCGATTGGCATATCCTCAACTAAACGATAGCAACAGCTACCAGAGTGTTATGTTTTATTAGTACCTTAAACATACTTTTATTTAATAGCAAAGTCTGTTCCAGGGATTTCACAGGGCTATGTTTATCAGTCCAAATTGATTCCTACTTATTGTAGGGTAGTTTACCTTAAGTACTAGAGTAAAATATTAGATATAGCTATAGTTCTCCTACTGAACAAATAAGCGAGAAAAAAAATGCAAAAACTACACCTCCAGTATTGACATGACTTAAACAAACATAATCTGAAAGCATAGAGGAGCCCGTGGCAAGCACATCATGCACACATAGAATATTTACCAAACGAACTAGACCTGTTGGCTTTTGAAAATTCTTGAACATCAATTTGCCTGTTCTCTAGAAAAAAAAATACCAAAAATATCACGCCGCAGATCACTGATGTGAACTATGATGTCTGACTCTAAATTCCTAAAGCAACGGACGTTGTATTTCTTTTTTCTTTTTCACAATACTAAGGAAATAGAATTCTGCCATATCGGTTATTTGAGCATGGCAACTAATCAACTAACCATATCCTTAACATTTCATCCCTAAGATAGCCAAATTCTTCAGAAAATTGCATATAACTAGTATTATTTTTTCAAGCAGTCAAGAGAAACTTGTAAATAAGTGCGATTGCAATATACAGTGGACCATATACTTGCAAACTATTCAAATTTCGAATTAGGATAGACAAAGACAAACTAAAACACACCAAATTTATTTCCCTCTTTTCTATATATGAACTTATCAGCTTTGCTCCATGTGGTTTAGAATCCATCGGATCAATTCCACCAACCCTAGCTAAGCCAGTCGGAATGGAACTACGCACCACGCAATTTACAATCACATAATAAGTAGATTATTAATAAACGAAGAATAAAAATGAGGCAAGGAACGGAGTGAGGAGTGGCAGAAGGCTTACGCGAGGATCCACTTGCCGTTGAGGAGGGTGAGCGCCTCCGTGGGCGCCGGCGTGGGGTTGCGCGCCTCGAGCTGCGTGATGAGCTCGACCACCTCCGCGCGCGTCTCGCTGGACGCGCGCAGGCCGCGCTCCGTCCCGTACAGCGCCGCCTTGAGCTTCTGCTTGAGCGCCGCCACCTCGCCCGCGGCCGCGGCCGCCTCCGAGGGCGCCTCCGCCACCGCCGTGCCTCCCTCCGCCGGCTCCTTCCCCCACTCGTCATCGGCGTCCACGGGCGCCGCCCGCGCCGCGACGACGCGCCGCGCGGCCCGCAGCGACGGGAAGCGCCGGGCCACCGGGACGAGGAGGCGGCCGCGGGCGGCGGACGCCCCCGGGGCCTGGGGCGACGGCGCGGACAGGGACACGGCGTTGAGGGACGCTGCTACTCCCGCCATGGCGCGAGGCTCGGTTCTCGTGCTCCTCTTCCTCTGCGACGGTCTTCCTTTTTTTTCTCGGCGATGCACAATATTTTAATTCTGGGCGCCGCGGGTACTTGTAGAGAGGAGAGACGTGTCGAGGTGTCGAGGTGCGTGCGGTGGGTCTAGCGCGAGATGTGTTGGTCGCGTGGTCGCCTGGGAGTGCGCCGCGAGGTGCCGGCGGGCCGAAGAAACGTGGACCTGAAAAAATGGTTTAACTTTTTTTTTGAGTTGGAAAAAAATGGTTTAACTGAACGTTGCGAAATGAAAGGGGGAGGGTGTTTGACTGGACGCTTGCGGGCTTCTAGAGTCCTCTGGATCTATGTGAGCATGCGAGACGTGCACGCTTGGCGTCCGCTTCTGACCTGCGGAATACCTCCACGATTGGGTACGGAAACCAACGTTCAATGAAAACTTCGTGGAAACCATATTTTAAAGTTTTAAAAAAATCTGAAAAAAATATGGGATGTTAAGAGGGTGATGTTTTATTGCCACGCAAAATTTCAAATTGAAACACATTACGTGATGTGAGATATGAAAAAGACAAATTTCAGCCCTGAATAGTGACATTACTGTTTAGCGCTATTCAATGCTGATTTTGTCTTTTTCATAGCTCACATCTCGTAATGTGTTTCAACTTGAAATTTGGTGTGGCAATAAAACATCATCCTCTTAACAGCCTGTATTTTTTTCAGATTTTTTTGAAGCTTTTCAAAATCTTTTTTTCGTGGTTTTCACCGGTTTCCACCGAATGTTGGTTTCCGTATGATATTCTCCCGGCGGTCCGTGTGTCCTGTCCCATTCTTCCTCGCGTCGTGTGTACTGTACTTTTTGTTGGTGAACGTTGCATGGGAAACAAAAATTTTCCTACGCACACACAAGATCTATCCATGGTGATGAGCATCTACGAGAGGGAGAGTGAATCTACATACCCTTGTAGATCGCTAAGCGGAAGCGTTTAAGAAACGCGGTTGATGTAGTCGAACGTCTCCGCGATCCAAATCGCAAGTCGTCCCTCGATCCGATCACGAACTAGCGCCGAACGGACGGCACCTCCGCGTTCAACACACGTACGGCTTGATGACGCCTTCACCTCCTCGATCCAGCGAGCGATGGTGAAGTAGTGGTTGAGTTCCAGCAGCACGACGGCGTGGTGATGGTGGTGAGGAACAATCTCTGCAGGGCTTCGCCAAGCGCTACGGAGATTATGACGGAGGAACTAGAGGGCTAGGGTTGCCGGCACACGGCTTGGGAAATCCTGATGTCTCCCGTGTGCTAGCCCTGCCCCTCTATTTATATGTTGAGCCTTGGGGTCTAAACTTGGGAGTAAAAGCCTCCTCTAGGTCGGTTTTGCCCGCACAAGGTCGGTTTGGCCCGCAGGGAAAGAGTCCAACTCGGATCCCTGCCGAACCGTGCACAGCCGCACACAAGCGGTAGTACCGCTTCACACAAGCGGTAGTACCGCTCGGGCGGTAGTACCGCTTCACCAAGCGGTAGTACCGCTTACGCGGCAGCAAAACTACTTTTGCACTTTCCAATACCTCGTGGGCTTTATCCCTTTGGCCCATATAAAGTGTTGCTGCACCCGAACACTTCGGTAAACATCCGGAACCCCTTCCGGTGAACTCCGGAACCCTTCCGGAGATCAAAACACTATTATCACATATATCAATCTTTACCTCCGGACTATTCCGGAGATCCTCGTCATGTCCGGGATCTTATCCGGGACTCCGAACAACTTTCGGTCACCAACATAATAACTCAATTATACTAATCGTCACCAAACGTTAAGTGTGTAGACCCTGCGGGTTCGAGAACTATGTAGACATGACCGAGACACCTCTACGGCCAATAACCAATAGCGGGACCTGGATGCCCATATTGGCTCCTACATATTCTACGAAGATCTTTATCGGTCGAACCTCTATGTCAAGGATTCAGTTAATCCCGTATGCTGTTCCCTTTGTTCTTCGGTATGTTACTTGCCCGAGATTCGATCGTCGGTATCTCTATACCTAGTTCAATCTCGTTACCGGCAAGTCTCTTTACTCGTTCCGTAATACAAGATCTCGTGGCTAACACTTTTAGTCACATTGCTTGCAAGGCTCATTGTGATGTTGTACTACCGAGTGGGCCCTGAGATACCTCTCCGTCATACGGAGTAACAAATCCCAGTCTTGATCCATGCCAACCCAACAGACACCCTCGGAGATACCTGTAGAGCACCTTTATAGTCACCCAGTTACGTTGCGACGTTTGATACACACAAGGTATTCCTCCGGTGTCAGTGAGTTGCATGATCTCATGGTCAAAGGAACAGATACTTGACATGCAGAAAACAATAGCAATAAACTGACACGATCAAATGCTACGTTTACAGTTTGGGTCTTGTCCATCACATCATTCTCCTAATGATGTGATCCCGTTATCAAATGACATCTCATGTCCATGGCTAGGAAACCTTAACCATCTTTGATCAACAAGCTAGTCAACTAGAGGCTTACTAGGGACACAGTGTTGTCTATGTACCCACACATGTATTTGAGTTTCCAATCAATACAATTATAGCATGGATAATAAACGATTATCATGAACAAGGAAATATAATAATAACCAATTTATTATTGCCTCTAGGGCATATTTCCAACAGTCTCCCACTTGCACTAGAGTCAATAATCTAGTTCACATCACTATGTGATTTACATTGTAATGAATCGAACACCCATGCAGTTCTGGTGTTGTTCATGTTTAGCCCTTGGAAGAGGTTTAGTCAACGGATCTGCAACATTTAGATCCGTGTGTACTTTGCAAATATTTATGTCGTCCTCCTTGATGTAATCGCGGATGGAATTGAAACGTCGCTTTATGTGTCTGGTCCTCTTGTGAAATCTTGGTTCCTTGGCTAGAGCAATGGCACCAGTATTATCACAAAACAGAGTCATTGGGTTAAGCGCACTAGGCACTACTCCAAGATCTGTCATGAACTCCTTCATCCAGACACCTTCCTTCGCCGCCTCCGAGGCAGCGATGTACTCCGCTTCGCATGTAGAATCAGCTACCACGCTTTGCTTGGAACTGCACCAGCTAACCGCACCCCCATTAAGAATAAATACGTATCCGGTTTGCGACTTAGAGTCATCCGGATCAGTGTCAAAGCTTGCATCGACGTAACCCTTTACGACGAGCTCTTGATCACCTCCATAAACGAGAAACATGTCCTTAGTCCTTTTCAGGTACTTCAGGATATTCTTGACCGCCGTCCAGTGTTCCATTCCTGGATCACTTTGAAACCTTCCGACCATACTTATGGCAAGGCTGACATCGGGTCTTGTGCACAGCATTGCATACATGATAGAGCCTATGGCCGAAGCATAGGGGATGACACTCATCTTTTCTCTATCTTCTGCAGTCACTGGGCATTGAGTCTTACTCAACTTCACACCTTGCAAAACAGGCAAGAACCCCTTCTTGGACTGATCCATTTTGAACTTCTTCAAAATCTTATCAAGGTATGTGCTTTGTGAAAGTCCTATTAAGCGTCTTGATCTATCTCTATAGATCTTGATGCCTAATATGAAAGCAGCTTCTCCTAGGTCCTTCATTGAAAAACTCTTGTTCAAATATTCCTTTACGCTTTCCAGCATTTCTATATTGTTTCCAATCAGCAATATGTCATCCACATATAATATTAGAAACGCTATAGAGCTCCCACTCACTTTCTTGTAAATACAAGCTTCTCCGTAAACTTGTATAAACTCGAACGCTTTGATCACCTCATCAAAACGAAGATTCCAACTCCGAGATGCTTGCACCAGTCCATAAATGGATCGCTGGAGTTTGCAAACTTTGTCAGCATTCTCTGGATCGACAAAACCTTCTGGTTGCATCATATACAACTCTTCCTTAAGGTAACCGTTAAGGAACGCTGTTTTGACATCCATCTGCCAAATTTCATAATCGAAAAAGGCAGCTATTGCTAACATGATTCTGACGGACTTAAGCATCGCTACGGGTGAGAAGGTCTCATCGTAGTCAACTCCTTGAACTTGTGAAAAACCCTTTGCCACAAGTCGAGCTTTATAGACGGTGACATTACCGTCCGCGTCCGTCTTCCTCTTAAAGATCCATTTGTTCTGAATGGCCTTACGCCCTTCAGGTAATACTTCCAAAGTCCATACTTTGTTTTCATACATGGATCCCATCTCGGATTTTATGGCCTCTAACCACTTCTCGGAATCCGGGCCCATCATCGCTTCTCCATAGCTCGTAGGTTCATCGTTGTCTAACAACATGACCTCTAAGACAGGGTTGCCGTACCACTCGGGAGCAGTACGCGTCCTTGTCGACCTACGAGGTTCGATAGCAACTTGATCCAAAGCTTCATGATCATCATCATTAACTTTCTCTTCAGCTAATGTAGGCTCCACAGAAACAACTTTCTGCGCTGCGCTACTCTCAGGTTGAAGTAAAGGTTCAACAACCTCATCAAGTTCTATCTTCCTCCCACTCAATTCTTTCGAGAGAAACTCTTTCTCAAGAAATGTTCCGTTTTTAGCGACAAACACTTTGCCCTCGGATCTGAGGTAGAAGGTATACCCAATTGTCTCTTTTGGGTATCCTATGAAGACGCATTTCTCCGCTTTGGGTTCCAGCTTTTCAGGCTGAAGCTTTTTGACATAAGCATCACATCCCCAAACTTTAAGAAACGACAGCTTTGGCTTCTTGCCAAACCAAAGTTCATATGGCGTCGTCTCAACGGATTTCGATGGTGCCCTATTTAAAGTGAATGCAGCTGTCTCTAATGCATAACCCCAAAACGATAGTGGCAAATCGGCAAGAGACATCATAGATCGCACCATATCCAATAAAGTTCGATTACGACGTTCGGACACACCATTACGCTGTGGTGTTCCAGGCGGTGTCAATTGTGAAACAATTCCACACTGTTTTAAGTGACTGCCAAACTCATAACTCAGATATTCTCCTCCTCGATCAGATCGTAGGAATTTAATCTTCTTGTTACGATGATTCTCAACTTCACTCTGAAATTGTTTGAACTTTTCAAATGTTTCAGACTTGTGTTTCATTAAGTAAATATACCCATATCTACTTAAGTCATCAGTGAAGGTGAGAAAGTAACGATAACCACCGCGCGCCTCAATACTCATCGGACCGCACACATCAGTATGTATGATTTCCAATAAGTCACTTGCCCGTTCCATTGTTCCAGAGAACGGCGTTTTAGTCATCTTGCCCATGAGGCATGGCTCACATGTGTCAAGTGATTCAAAATCAAGTGACTCCAAAAGTCCATCAGCATGGAGCTTCTTCATGCGTTTTACGCCAATATGACCTAAACGGCAGTGCCACAAGAAAGTGGTATTATCATTATCAATTCTATATCTTTTGGCATCAATGTTATGAACATGTGTATCATTACTATCGAGATTCAACAAGAATAAACCCCTCACATTGGGTGCATGACCATAAAAGATATTACTCATATAAATAGAACAACCATTATTCTCTGATTTAAATGAGTAACCGTCTCGCAATAAACAAGATCCAGATATAATGTTCATGCTTAACGCAGGCACCAAATAACACTTATTTAGGTTCATCACTAATCCCGACGGTAATCGAAGAGCGAGCGTGCCGACGGCGATCACATCAACCTTGGAACCATTTCCCACGCGCATCGTCACTTCGTCCTTTGCCAGCCTTCGTCTATTCCGCAGTTCCTGTTTTGAGTTGCAAATATGAGCAACCGCACCGGTATCAAATACCCAGGCACTACAACGAGAGTTGGTAAGGTACACATCAATAACATGTATATCATATATACCTTGTTTGTTGTTGGCCGCCTTCTTGTCAGCCAAATACTTGGGGCAATTCCGCTTCCAGTGTCCAGTTCCCTTGCAATGAAAACACACAGTTTCTGGTTTGGGTCCAGCCTTGGGTTTCTTCACGAGAGGAGCAACTGCTTTGCCACTCTGCTTGGAGTTACCCTTCTTACCCTTGCCATTTTTCTTGAAACTAGTGGTTTTATTGACCATCAACACTTGATGCTCCTTCTGAATTTCAGACTCAGCGGCTTTCAGCATCGCAAACAGCTCGGCGACTGACTTGTTCATCCCGTGCATGTTATAGTTCAACACGAAGCTCTTGTAGCTAGGTGGCAATGATTGAAGAACTCTGTCAGTGATAGCCTCTGGCGGAAGGGGCATCCCTAACTCAGCCAGACGGGTGGAGTACCCAGACATTCTGAGCACGTGATCACTGATAGACCCGTTCTCCTCCATCTTGCAAGCATAGAACTTATCGGAGATCTCATATCTCTCGATCCGGGCATTCTTCTGAAAGATAAACTTCAACTCCTGGAACATCTCATATGCTCCATGACGTTCAAAACGTCTTTGAAGTCCCGGTTCTAAGCCATACAACATTGCACATTGAACTATTGAGTAATCATCAGAACGAGCCTGCCAGGCGTTCACAACGTCTAGAGACTCAACTGGAGCGGGTGGATCACCAAGCGGTGCATCAAGGACATAAGCCTTCTGGGAAGCCGTAAGGATAATCCTTAGATTACGGGCCCAGTCCACAAAGTTACTTCCATCATCTTTCAACTTAGCTTTCTCTAGGAACGCATTAAAATTCAGGGGTGCTACTGCGCGAGCCATGATCTACAACATAAATATAGCAAAGACAACTTAGACTATTGTTCTAGATAATGAGTTTAGTTAATCATATTACTTAAAAAACTCCCACTCAAATTGACATCCCTCCGATCATTCGAGTGTAACATGATCCAAATCCACCAACTCAAGTCCGATCATCACGTGAGTTGAGGTGGTTTCAATGGTGAACATCTTCATGTTGATCATATCTACTATATGACTCATGTTCGACCTTTCGGTCTCTTGTGTTCCGAGGCCATGTCTGTACATGCTAGGCTCGTCAAGTTTAACCCGAGTGTTCCGCACGTGCAACATGGCTTGCACCCGTTGTATGCGAACGTAGAGTCTATCACACCCGATCATCACGGCGTGTCTCGAAACGACGAACTTTCGCAACGGTGCACACTTGGGGAGAACACAATTTATCTTGAAATTTAAGTGAGGGATCACCTTATAATGCTACCGTCGTCCTAAGCAAAATAAGATGCATAAAAGGATTAACATCACATGCAAATCATAAGTGACATGATATGGCCATGAACTTGTGCTTTTGATCTCCATCTCCAAAGCACCGGCATGATCTCCATCGTCACCGGCATGACACCATGATCTCCATCATCTTGATCTCCATCAACGTGTCGCCATAAGGTTGTCGCGCCGACTGATGCTTCCACGACTATAGCCAACGTTTAGCGATAAAGTAAAGCATTACATAGCGCTTAATGATTGACACGCAGGTCATACAATAATTAAAGACAACTCTATGGCTCCTGCCAGTTGCCGTACTCATCGACATGCAAGTCGTGATATTCTATACAAAACATGATCATCTCATACATCACATATATCTCATCATGTAATTGGCCATATCATATCACATCATACCCTGCAAAAACAAGTTAGACGTCCTCTAATTGTTGTTGCAAATTTTACGTGGCTGCTACGGGTTTGCAAGAACCGTTCTTACCTACGCAAAACCACAACGTGGTGTAGTGATTGCTATTTGATCTTCTAAAAGAACCCTCTTCATTGAAATCGATTCAACTAAAGTGAGAGAGACAGACACCCGCTAGCCATCTTTATGCAACGAAGTTACATGTTAGTTGAAGGAACCTGTCTCGCGTAAGTGTACGCGTAATGTCGGTCCGGGCCGCTTCATCTCACAGTACCGCCGAATCAAATATCAACTAGTAACGGCAAGCAATATGTATACATCCACGCCCACAACTCGTTTGTGTTCTACTCGAGATCTCATCTACGCATAGACCTAGCTCATGATGCCACTGTTGGTGAACGTTGCATGGGAAACAAAAATTTTCCTACGCACACACAAGATCTATCCATGGTGATGAGCATCTACGAGAGGGAGAGTGAATCTACATACCCTTGTAGATCGCTAAGCGGAAGCGTTTAAGAAACGCGGTTGATGTAGTCGAACGTCTCCGCGATCCAAATCGCAAGTCGTCCCTCGATCCGATCACGAACTAGCGCCGAACGGACGGCACCTCCGCGTTCAACACACGTACGGCTTGATGACGCCTTCACCTCCTCGATCCAGCGAGCGATGGTGAAGTAGTGGTTGAGTTCCAGCAGCACGACGGCGTGGTGATGGTGGTGAGGAACAATCTCTGCAGGGCTTCGCCAAGCGCTACGGAGATTATGACGGAGGAACTAGAGGGCTAGGGTTGCCGGCACACGGCTTGGGAAATCCTGATGTCTCCCGTGTGCTAGCCCTGCCCCTCTATTTATATGTTGAGCCTTGGGGTCTAAACTTGGGAGTAAAAGCCTCCTCTAGGTCGGTTTTGCCCGCACAAGGTCGGTTTGGCCCGCAGGGAAAGAGTCCAACTCGGATCCCTGCCGAACCGTGCACAGCCGCACACAAGCGGTAGTACCGCTTCACACAAGCGGTAGTACCGCTTGGGCGGTAGTACCGCTTCACACAAGCGGTAGTACCGCTCGGGCGGTAGTACCGCTTCACCAAGCGGTAGTACCGCTTACGCGGCAGCAAAACTACTTTTGCACTTTCCAATACCTCGTGGGCTTTATCCCTTTGGCCCATATAAAGTGTTGCTGCACCCGAACACTTCGGTAAACATCTGGAACCCCTTCCGGTGAACTCCGGAACCCTTCCGGAGATCAAAACACTATTATCACATATATCAATCTTTACCTCCGGACTATTCCGGAGATCCTCGTCATGTCCGGGATCTTATCCGGGACTCCGAACAACTTTCGGTCACCAACATAATAACTCAATTATACTAATCGTCACCAAACGTTAAGTGTGTAGACCCTGCGGGTTCGAGAACTATGTAGACATGACCGAGACACCTCTACGGCCAATAACCAATAGCGGGACCTGGATGCCCATATTGGCTCCTACATATTCTACGAAGATCTTTATCGGTCGAACCTCTATGTCAAGGATTCAGTTAATCCCGTATGCTGTTCCCTTTGTTCTTCGGTATGTTACTTGCCCGAGATTCGATCGTCGGTATCTCTATACCTAGTTCAATCTCGTTACCGGCAAGTCTCTTTACTCGTTCCGTAATACAAGATCTCGTGGCTAACACTTTTAGTCACATTGCTTGCAAGGCTCATTGTGATGTTGTATTACCGAGTGGGCCCTGAGATACCTCTCCGTCATACGGAGTAACAAATCCCAGTCTTGATCCATGCCAACCCAACAGACACCCTCGGAGATACCTGTAGAGCACCTTTATAGTCACCCAGTTACGTTGCGACGTTTGATACACACAAGGTATTCCTCCGGTGTCAGTGAGTTGCATGATCTCATGGTCAAAGGAACAGATACTTGACATGCAGAAAACAATAGCAATAAACTGACACGATCAAATGCTACGTTTACAGTTTGGGTCTTGTCCATCACATCATTCTCCTAATGATGTGATCCCGTTATCAAATGACATCTCATGTCCATGGCTAGGAAACCTTAACCATCTTTGATCAACAAGCTAGTCAACTAGAGGCTTACTAGGGACACAGTGTTGTCTATGTACCCACACATGTATTTGAGTTTCCAATCAATACAATTATAGCATGGATAATAAACGATTATCATGAACAAGGAAATATAATAATAACCAATTTATTATTGCCTCTAGGGCATATTTCCAACACTTTTTTCCTGAGAGGGGCGTGTACAGTATTGTTAGGCCAAGTATTTATTATTTTCCTTATAGCATCTACATTCGGGCGCCCTAGACCCGCCTCATATGCCCGATAGGCCGCCGGGTCACTAACTCGTCGTGAAAACGTGACCGACAACCCTCGTATCAAGCCTAAATATGGGGCGGATATGAGGACGGCCCGGGCGCGCCCTAGCGCGTCCATCACGTCGGCTTGGCCTAGCCTGGCCCACCTGGACCCCACAAATATCCTCATCCGGAAAACCCTAGACATCAGTCAATTCGAACTCCACTTCACTATTGTCTCCGTTCATTCCACTTTCGATCCCACCACCCCGCCCCCTCGGATCCGATGGCCGGTGGCGGAAGCAGCAATGGCTCCGACGAAGAATTCGACGCCTCGGCGATCGATGTGGAGGAGGTCGCCATCTGCATCGCCTTGAGGAGGTCGCTGCTAGAGCAAGGCGGCCCCGGTAGCGGCGGATCTTCTTCCTTAGAGCCCGTCACCCGTCGACGCAATGCCGGCGACGTTGTCGGCCCTTCCCGCCCGGCTCGCAGCTCCGGCAGCTCCGCCCCGCTCCTTCAGGTACGCCGCCCACCTCCACCACCCTCTGATCCGGAACTGGTACCCGGCCATCGCTGGATCCTCGTGCTCGTGTTGGGGCCGAGGCACACGAGGACGCCTGAGTCCAAGGCACGTGCAACACGACGCAAGTGGCAGCGGACGTGAGAGAGGGGGGAGGCGATGTCCGCGCGTTGTTCGCGCGCGAGCGCGTCGGTCTATCCCGAGGACGCACTCCTCGCGTCGGTCCTCCGCCGCTCTCTCATGACGGTGGAGACGGATGCGCGGCGCCGCTGTCGCAAGACTGCCAAGGCGCTCCGACTCGCCATCGAGTTGTCGGAGCACGAGGCAACACAAGGAAGTAGTGGCGAAGGCGGTCCGCCATGCGAAGGAGCAGGACCGCCTGCTCCGTAGGCTGTCGGGCATGAGGTGCAGCTCCGACTCCGACCTGACGGATGGCTCCACCTCCAGCTCCGACAATGATGCACCTTTACACACCGAGACCGACACAAAGGAGGGGCACGGCCGCACCAACATCCGGAAGGGGAAGGGGTCGGCGAGGAAATGGTGATTTCCTCCGCCCTTCCCCGTTCTGTTTATATTTTAGCTATGTTTTATGTTGTTTGTAGTATGGAATTGTCGTTGAACTCCTATGAACTATGCTCCTTTTTTTCTGGTGATGCAATGTTGATCCGATGAACTGCATGTTGATCTTGTTTTATGTAGCGTTGCATGGGTTGTATGGTTTTGAGGATTCATATACGAGGGATGCGGGTGTGGAAGCCAACAAATGAGGTGTGCCCGGACGCGTCCGCGGGCGTTTGAGGGCCTGGATTTGCTATGTCCGGTTGTAGATGCTCTTAGGCCTCCTTTGATTTGGAGGAATCTTGTAGGATTTTTATATGATAGGATTTCTATAGAAAATAGAGCCCTTTGGTTTGTAGAAATGAAATCCGATTCCTATGAAGGAATTCTTCCAATCCTCCACATTTCATTTCTATGGTGTGAATCAAAGGGCGTCTTCTTTACTATTCCTATTAATAGGATTTGAGATGCATGTCATCTCATTTCCTATGACTTTTATATTCCTATGATTTTTCTACCCTATGAACCAAAAGAGGCCTTAGTTTTGAGGCTGCTTGGCTGTGCCACGCCCAACTTAATTTAATGCTATCCATGAAAAGTAATAATTTATAGTATATTTTTTAAAGAGTGTAATGTAATAACCGACGGAAGTTACTCATTTAGATATAGTGCAGAACGCTCTACTAGTCATCACACTCATCCACTAGGGCCATTCCGGTCGTGGAGTATTGGTGGACGTGACTATCGGAAGATCATAAAGAAGGTGATTGGACATCGCTTCAAATCAGGGTTGAAAACCCATCTTCCGCCCTTCATTGGTTGGGTTTAGCAGTGATGAATATGTCGCTACCTTGACGAAGGAGTTCTCTACTTGCTGTTTGCCAGGTTTCACTAGTTGGTCTCAACAATCAGGGTAAAGATCCTTGTCATGGTCGTCTTGGCCGGACGGTGCGACGATAGCGCAAGGGTGTGTATCCCTTCATGAAGACATTGTTTTGTAAGAAGTCGACTTAGCCGTAGGTTTTAATTCTCTATCTTGTAATGGTATGTCATTGTTATCTAAGTATGCACTATGTTTGTTGATGTGTTTGCCTTGTTGTCTTGCATCAACTTTAATAAAATTTAATCATGTGCATCACAATGATGCAGAGGCCGGAGGTTTCAACCTCCTTTTTGAAAAAATCCCTGCATGCATGTAAATAAGGATAAAATACATGATGTAAGCAGAAAACTTTCATATTTCAAATTTCAAAATGTTTTATCTCTCAAACGAAAGTGATATTAAAATTTGTTTTCATCATTAAATCTGTCGTGACTATGTCATGTCCCACGTCAATGACTTTGTACATACCGAATCCCT